>CM073142.1:13077724-14567724 GCA_037039145.1 Fundulus diaphanus | reverse complement strand
CAAATCATAAAAATCTAATAAAAATCCATACGGATCACTTTGAACCAAAAAATAAAAGAATTAAATGTGGTCTATTAAATATAAGGTCTCTCCCTCCAAAGACTCTGTTAGTTAATGAATTGATTTCTGATAATCAGATTGATTTGTTTTGTCTCACAGAAACCTGGCTACAAGAGGACTATGTTAGTATAAATGAGTCAACTCCCTCCAGTTATTCAAATTTCCACATTCCCAGATCTGTGGGAAGAGGAGGAGGAGTGGCAACCATCTTTAAGTCTGATTTATTAATTAGTCCCAGGCCAATTAATAATTACAGTTCTTTTGAACATTTAACCCTCAGTTTCCCTCATCCAAACTGCAAAGCAATAAAACCTCTTCTGTTTATTGTTTTGTATCGTCCACCAGGCCCTTACACTCAGTTTTTGGATCAACTGTCAGACTTCTTATCTGATTTGGTGTTAAATACTGACAAGGTTATTATAGTGGGTGATTTTAACATCCATGTTGACACTGAATGTGATAACCTTAGTGTAGCCTTTAAAACTATCCTAGATTCAATTGGTTTTGCTCAAAATGTGCATAAGCCAACGCACTCTCGGCTCCATACTTTGGACCTTGTGCTGACATATGGCATTGATTGTGAAGAACTAACAGTATTCTCTCACAACCCTGTCCTATCTGATCATTTTTTAATAACATTTGAGTTTAATCTAACCGATTTCTCCACCCCCAAAAGAGGGTTCCATTATAGTAGATCTTTATCGGATAATGCTGTATCAAAACTTAAAGAGTCTGTCCCCCTCTTAATATCCTCAGTATTGCAGAAATGCCCTGTAGATGGCAGCAATGCTGTTTCTTCCCATTCACAAATAGATACATTTGCTAACAGTGTGACTTCCTCATTGCGTTCTGCATTAGATAATGTAGCTCCCTTGAAAAAGAAGGTGATAATTCACAGGAAGCTGGCTCCCTGGTTTAATTCAGAGCTGCGTTCCTTGAAGCACAATGTTAGGAAATTGGAGAGAAAATGGCGCTCTACACACCAAGAGGAATCCTACTTAATCTGGAGGGACAGTCTATTGTTGTATAACAAGACCCTTCGCAGAGTTAGAGCAGCATATTTTTCATCATTAATTGAAGAGAATAAAAATAATCCTAGATTTCTCTTTAGTACAGTTGCCAAACTTACTCAGAGCTGCAGCTCTGTTGATCCAACCATTCCCTTAGCTCTTAGTAGTAATGATTTTATGGGATTCTTCATAAATAAAATTGATGCCTGTGATGGCCAAACCCATGGCCACACCTTAAAAGTCTGTACCACACATACACTTTTCATTTACCAATCAGTATATGCACATTTTAGTTTGCAATAAAACTTTATTCTTAGTTTAAGTACCTGTGTTCTATTTGTAAGCGCGCACATTTAGTTCACTTTTGTACTTAGTTAATTTTCCATACCTTTTTTTGTGTTTTTGTTACTAATCTTTATTTCTTACCTTCCATGGTGCCTGGGAGTTTTGCCAGACAAAAGATGGCTGCCAGGGCTGAGAACAGCTAAATACCGGGGAGGGTAAATTGGACTGTTCCACCTGCTTTTGCTGGAAGGGGGGATTTGTATTTTTCTTTCTTTGTTTTGTATTTCACTTAGGGTTTGTATTTAGAGGTTGTGTGTTTTTCATTGTTCTCAGATTAGTTTAGTGTCAAACTTAACTGTACTGCTTTGTTTTGTCATTTGTGAGTGTTGGTTTGGTTTTAATTACCCCTATTGTGTTAATTGGTCTGATCAGCCAGAGTGTATATATACCCTTGTGTGTCATTTGTTTGTAGGTCAGTTATGTTTGGTTGTGCAGTCAGTTAGGTTGGGCACAGTTTGCTCCAGTTAAAGTTTGTTTTTCTTCTTTTGACCTCTTTTATGACTCCAGAACCCACCATTTTTGTACTTTTGGCTTTTGGGTTAAAAAATAAAAACCCCAACTTTTGAATAATTTCCTGTGACTCCTCATGCATTTTTACCTCGGTCCATCACACGTGGTGTCAGGAGTGGGACCCTTCAGCTGAGGAGGCAGGTTTTTTTTTTTTTCTCCCCTTCAATTTTTGGAGTATTCCCCCACCAAACAAAAATCTTATGAGCCATGCAGAATAGTGTTCGATCAAGGAAAGGAAACAAACCAGAAACCAAAGATGGCTTGCAACAATTGGAGAGAGAGGAGGTGATGGAGGAAGGACCTTTAGTCATGGATGATGCTGAGGGTGAAGATTCAAGACAACCAACTCTGCAGGACATTGCTGGAATTCTTCAGACCTTCATGGCACAGCAGGAGGTTCGGGCTGAACAGCAGAAAGAGGAATCCATACAGCAAGAAAAGCGTTTTAAAGGTTTACAACACCAATTTCGGCTTCTACAACTGGAAGTTCAAGCCAGAACAACCCCAGCCCCTGAGCCCACATCAACTGATGCAGAGCCTGTTGGAAGTCATAATGGTTCTGGGATTCAAGTAGCATCTTCACCTGGGGACTCTGGCTCAGCCTCCAGTGTAACAGGTCAGTCTGCGTATGTTCCTCACCCTAAGTTGGAAAAATTAACTGTTGAAGATGACATTGAGCATTTTCTAACAACATTTGAGAGAATTGCAGCTGCCTATCGCTGGCCAAAGACTGACTGGATCTTTCAACTCATTCCTCTTCTTACTGGTAAGGCTCGAAGTGCCTATGTGAACATGGATGTGGATGATTCACTGGAGTATGACAAGGTAAAAGTGGCCATTTTGGAAAAATTTGATATAAATCCTGAAGCCTACAGGCAAAGATTCCGCTGCCTGGATGTTTTTGATGAAAGTCCTAAAGAATTGTATGCAAGACTAAAAGAGCTGTATGAGGAATGGATTCAGCCTAAAGATAAAACTGTAAAAGAAATTGGTGAAATGATTATTTTGGAACAATTTCTAAGAATGCTGTGTCCTGAGCTCCAGGTCTGGATCAAGGAGCACAATCCAAAGTCTGCTGGAGAAGCTGCCATACTGGCGGATGTATTTGTAGCTGCCCGGAGTAGGTTCCAGCCATGGAGCAACAGTGCATGCAAAGCAACTAGAGACTTGCGTCGGTCACAGCCCTCTCAGCACCAGCAGAGGTCAGCAACAAGTGTGGGTAAGCCCTTTTTGAGAGAAAATCAGTCTTCGAACTCATTCAAGCTGGGTAAAAGGCCACCTGTGTGTTACCTCTGTGGACAAGAAGGTCACACCAAGCCTGTGTGTCCGAAGAATCAAAGCAAGTTATCTCAGACATGTTTTGTGCCTCACCAGAATGGGGATATTAAACCTGAGAGGACACATTCAAATAAACTCACCATGGTGAAGATTCATGAACAGGAAGTGGATGCTTTAATAGATACTGGCAGCACACAGACTCTGGTGCACCGGAAATATGTACCAACTGACGTTACATTCCCTTCTGAAACAATATCTGTTTGCTGTGTACATGGAGATGAAAGATCATACCCCACTGCGGACCTGTTTATTGAGGTGCAGGGGTCTCCCTATTTGTTAAAGGTTGGGGTAGCTGATAACCTGCCCTACCCTGTGGTTCTTGGGGAGGATCTGCCAGTTCTCTATGATTTATTAAGGGAAGTGCAGAGCTGTAATATGGTTGTGACAAGGGCTCAAGCTAAGAATCAAGACGAACATTTTGCAACACTTAGTGCTTTACCCTTCTTTGGGGTTGAGCTAGAGACAGGACCTGGAAAGTCTCGGAAGTCACGCAGGCAAAGAAGGGGTGAAAAGTTTCAACATGCAGTCAGAAAGGCCTCAGTTGAGGTTGCTCCAGATATGCCTTTGGGATTTCAAATACCCATGAACATTAGACAAATGCAGCAGGATGATCCAACTCTGTCTGCTGTACTTTTGGGGACTAAGGATAAGGAATCAGTTGCCACATCTGACACAAATAAAGAGCAGTACATTCTGCAAGATGGCATTTTATACCGCCAACACGGCCAGGTTAAGCAGTTGGTGGTCCCTAAAGAGGCTCGTGAAACAGTGCTTACTTTGGGACACTCTATTCCTTGGGCTGGCCACCTGGGGAAGCACAAGACCACTGCTCGCATTAAGCGATATTTTTTCTGGCCTGGTTTAAGCTCAGATGTTGCTCGGTTTTGCAGAAGTTGCCCTCTGTGTCAGAAGACTTCAACTAGAATGCCAATTAAAGCACCACTGCACCCTCTCCCAATTATTGGCACACCGTTTAAACGTCTTGGCATGGATATAGTTGGTCCTGTGGAGAAGAGCAAAGCTGGAAATCGCTTTATGCTGGTCATTACAGATTATGCTACAAGATATCCCGAAGTCTTTCCATTAAAGACTGTCAAAGCAAGATCTGTGGCTTCTTCATTGATTCAACTTTTCTCAAGGGTTGGATTCCCACATGAGATTTTGACTGATCAGGGCACTAACTTTATGTCAACACTGTTGAAACAGGTCTATAAGTTGTTGGGCATCAGGAGCATACGGACGACCCCATATCACCCCCAGACCGATGGGCTGACGGAGCGCTTCAATCAAACTCTGAAACAAATGCTCCGTAAGTTTATTAATGATACAGGGTCTGATTGGGACCAGTGGCTGCCATACCTACTTTTTGCCTACAGGGAAGTTCCTCAAGCTTCCACTGGATTCTCACCATTTGAGCTCCTTTATGGCCATGAGGTGAGGGGACCTCTGACGCTGCTGAGGGACTCTTGGGAAGCATATCAAGGTAAAGAAGAAGTTAATATTATTTCATATGTCATCCAAATGAGGGATAAATTGCAGCAGATGAGTGAACTGGCTCAGAGTCATATGGCAGCTGCGCAGCAACACCAAAAAGCTTGGTTTGACAAGAGAGCTCGCCACAGGAGTTTTGTTCCTGGCCAGAAGGTTTTGGTAATGTTGCCAACTTCTGACAGTAAGTTGCTTGCAAAGTGGCAAGGGCCTTTTGAAGTTCTAAGGAAACTTGGACCCACTACCTACAAAGTCTCCACACCAGGTCTCCAGCGAGGGAGTAGAGTGCTTCATGTCAACCTTCTTAAGGAGTGGGTTCCATCCACTGGGAATAAACCAGAGGTGTTGCTAATTCACAGTGTGAGTGAAGAAGAGGAAGTTGATGATTACTTGCCTACAGTAACATCCTCTGTCCTGAACTTAAGCCATCTCACCAAGGAGCATGTGTCTCAGGTAACACCTCTGATTAATTCAAACATATTTCAAGAGTTCCCAGGTCGCACCACACTAGTGGAGCACAACATTGTTTTGAAACCTGATGCTGTGGCAAAGCGTATGAGTTACAGGATACCAGAACGCTTCCAGGTGGAGCTAAAGAAGGAGATGGACTTAATGCTGTCCCTTGGAATCATCCAACCTTCAACAAGTGAGTGGTGCAACCCTGTTGTGTTGGTTCCGAAGAAGGATGGCACAATACGATTTTGCATCGACTTCAGGTACCTCAACTCCATTTCGAAGTTCGACTCTTATCCAATGCCACGTATAGATGATCTCATTGAGCACCTTGGGAAAGCGAGGTATTTAACAACTATTGACCTCTCTAAAGGTTACTGGCAGGTGCCCCTTACTAAGCACTCACAAGAGTTGACAGCATTTCGTACCCCGTGGGGATTGTTTGAGTTCACTGTTCTGCCTTTTGGCCTACATGGGGCCCCAGCAACATTTCAAAGACTAATGGATCAGGTACTCTGTGGTTTGTCACAATTTGCATGTGCATACCTTGATGATATTGTCATTTTCAGTAGGACTTGGGAAGAGCATCTGGAGCATCTAGAGAAGGTCCTGGCTCAACTGCGCTTTGCAGGCCTTACCATCAATCCAGCAAAATGTGCTCTTGCAAAGACTGAAATACAGTATCTGGGATTCACCATTGGAGGTGGGAAAATCAAACCACAGGTTGACAAGATTAATGCCATCAGTTCCTGTCCTCTTCCACAAACAAGGAAGCAGCTCAGATCTTTTCTGGGGATGGCAGCATTCTATCACAGATTTATTCCGAACTTCTCGGCCAGAGCAGCTCTGCTCACGGACAGGACTGGTTCGAGATGTCCCAATAAAATCCAATGGACAGCAGAAGCCATAGGAGCTTTCCAGGATATTCGCCAATCTCTGAGTAAGAACCCAGTCTTGCATTCTCCAGATTTTAATAAGGACTTCACGTTGCAGACTGATGCTTCTGAAAGGGGTCTTGGGGCAGTGCTTCTGCAGGGACCACCAGAGGACCGACATCCTGTTGCCTACATAAGCCGGAAGTTGTTGCCAAGGGAGACACGCTACGCAACGGTAGAGAAGGAAGCCTTGGCCATAAAATGGGCGCTTGACTCTTTCAAATATTATCTACTTGGAAGAGAGTTCATCCTCCAAACTGACCACAAAGCCCTGCAGTGGCTAGAAAGAATGAAGGATACCAACGGGAGAATCACCAGATGGTACCTTGCCATGCAGCCATACCGGTTCGAGGTACAATTCATCCCGGGAAAAGAGAACACTACCGCTGATTACCTCTCTCGCTCCGGTGGTGGCGACCAAGAAGTGGGGGAGTGTGTGATGGCCAAACCCATGGCCACACCTTAAAAGTCTGTACCACACATACACTTTTCATTTACCAATCAGTATATGCACATTTTAGTTTGCAATAAAACTTTATTCTTAGTTTAAGTACCTGTGTTCTATTTGTAAGCGCGCACATTTAGTTCACTTTTGTACTTAGTTAATTTTCCATACCTTTTTTTGTGTTTTTGTTACTAATCTTTATTTCTTACCTTCCATGGTGCCTGGGAGTTTTGCCAGACAAAAGATGGCTGCCAGGGCTGAGAACAGCTAAATACCGGGGAGGGTAAATTGGACTGTTCCACCTGCTTTTGCTGGAAGGGGGGATTTGTATTTTTCTTTCTTTGTTTTGTATTTCACTTAGGGTTTGTATTTAGAGGTTGTGTGTTTTTCATTGTTCTCAGATTAGTTTAGTGTCAAACTTAACTGTACTGCTTTGTTTTGTCATTTGTGAGTGTTGGTTTGGTTTTAATTACCCCTATTGTGTTAATTGGTCTGATCAGCCAGAGTGTATATATACCCTTGTGTGTCATTTGTTTGTAGGTCAGTTATGTTTGGTTGTGCAGTCAGTTAGGTTGGGCACAGTTTGCTCCAGTTAAAGTTTGTTTTTCTTCTTTTGACCTCTTTTATGACTCCAGAACCCACCATTTTTGTACTTTTGGCTTTTGGGTTAAAAAATAAAAACCCCAACTTTTGAATAATTTCCTGTGACTCCTCATGCATTTTTACCTCGGTCCATCACAATGCCATTAAAAATAAAATAATTGGCATCCTCCCAAACATGATTACCTCGTCCCCAGTAAGTAAGGCAGCATTGGAGGAATCTTTAGAACCTGCGCTGTGTCTGAACTGTTTAGAAGCAGTAGAGCTTTCTGAGCTATCTAAAATCTTAGCTTCATCTAAACCTTCTACCTGTATGTTAGACCCAATCCCAACCAAGTTGTTTAAGGAGGTATTCCCTTTGATCAGTGGTCCTATTTTAGACATGATTAATCTATCCTTAGTAAATGGATATGTACCACAGGTTTTTAAAGTAGCTGTTATTAAACCTTTACTTAAGAAACCTTCTCTTGATCAAGATGAGCTAGTAAACTACAGACCTATATCTAATCTTCTTTTCTTATCTAAAATTCTTGAGAAAGTAGTTGCTAATCAACTTTGTGAACATTTACAAAGCAATGACCTACTTGAGGAGTTTCAGTCAGGCTTCAGAGCTCATCATAGCACTGAAACGGCTCTGGTGAAGGTCACTAATGATATTCTCATGGCCTCAGATAATGGACTTGTGTCTGTACTTGTCCTGTTAGATCTTAGTGCTGCATTTGATACAGTTGATCACAATATTCTCCTACAAAGACTTGAACATACTGTAGGGATTAAGGGGAAAGCATTAGGCTGGTTTAAATCTTATCTGTCGGACAGATTCCAGTTTGTTCATGTTAATAATAAATCTTCCTCAAACTCTAGGGTCACCTGTGGAGTACCACAGGGTTCAGTCCTTGGACCAATTCTCTTTACTATATATATGCTTCCGATCGGCAAAATTATCAGACAGCATGGGATTAATTTCCACTGTTATGCTGATGACACTCAGCTATATCTATCCATAAATCCTGATGAATCCAATCAATTACTTCGACTGCAGTCATGTCTTGATGACATCAAAAGCTGGATGACTTTAAATTTCCTGCATCTAAATTCTGACAAGACCGAAGTTGTAATCTTTGGGCCAGAGTCCTCAAAAAATAAACTTCTTAACCAATCACTTAATCTGGATGACATTAACTTGGCCTCTGGTAATAAAGTTAAAAACCTTGGTGTTGTTTTCGACCAAGACATGTCATTTAAATCCCATATTAAACAGGTTTCCAGAGTTTCCTTTTTTCACCTCCGGAATATCGCCAAAATTAGAAACATTCTGTCCAGGAGTGATGCTGAAAAACTAGTCCATGCATTTGTTACTTCAAGGCTGGATTATTGTAATTCTTTACTATCAGGAAGTCCACAAAATGCAATTCAAAGTCTTCAGCTTATCCAAAATGCTGCAGCAAGAGTTCTGATGAAAATCAACAAGAGGGATCATATTTCTCCAATTTTAGCTTCCCTTCATTGGCTTCCTGTTAAATCAAGAATAGAATTTAAAATTCTTCTTCTAACGTATAAAGCCCTTAATAATCAAGCTCCATCATATATCAGAGCTCTGATTACTCCGTATGTTCCTAACAGAGCACTTCGCTCTCAGACTGCAGGTCTGCTGGTGGTTCCTAGAGTCTCTAAAAGTAGAATGGGAGGCAGATCCTTTAGCTATCAGGCTTCTCTCCTGTGGAACCAACTCCCAGTTTTGGTCCGTGAAGCAGACACCCTGTCTACTTTTAAGACTAATCTTAAAACCTTCCTTTTTGACAAAGCTTATAACTAGAGTGGCTCATGTTACTCTGAGCTACCTTTATAGTTTTGCTGCTATAGGCTTAGGCTACTGGAGGACATCAGGGCCTACTTTTCTCACTCTACTGATTTTTACTGTTCTCCAGTCTACTGTTCTCCAGATTTGCATTGCATTACATTGAAATGACTGTTGTCATTTCAGCTTTTAACTTTTTGTTCTCTCTCTTTTTTCTTCATAGTAGGTACACCTGGTCTGACGTTCTGTTGACTGTGAAATCATCCAGGGAGGACAGATCACCGACTATTACCATCTAATGTAGAACACATTACTAGATCAATGTGTGCTTCTGTGCTTTTTTGTCTCTCTTGTTGTGTCTCTGCTCTGTCTTCTGTAACCCCAGTCGGTCGAGGCAGATGACCGTTCATACTGAGCCCGGTTCTGCCGGAGGTTTTTTTTTTCCCGTTAATGGGTGGTTTTTCTTCCCACTGTCGCTTCATGCTTGCTCAGTATGAGGGATTGCAGCAAAGCCATGTACAATGCAGACGACTCTCCCTGTGGCTCTACGGTCCCCCAGGAGTGAATGCTGCTTGTCGGGACTTTGATGCAATCAACTGGTTTCCTTATATAGGACATTTTGACCAATCTGTATAATCTGACCCAATCTGTATAATATGATTGAACTTGATTTTGTAAAGTGCCTTGAGATGACATGTTTCATGATTTGGCGCTATATAAATAAAATTGAATTGAATTGAATTGAATTTTATTGGCCAGTCTCAGATATGGCTTTTTCTTTGCCACTCTGCCGTGAAGCCCAGAATCCCGCAGCCGCCTCTTCACTGTAGATGTTGACACTGGTGTTTTGCGGGTACTATTTAATGAAGATGCCAGTTGGGGACCTGTGAGGTGTCCGTTTCTCAAACTACAGACTCTAATGTACTTATCTTCTGGCTCAGTTGTGCAACGCGGCCTCCCACTTCTTTTTCTACTCTGGTTAGAGCCTGTTTGTGCTGTCCTCTGAAGGGAGTAGTACACACCGTTGTAGGAAATCTTCAATTTCTTAGCAATTTCTCACATGGAATAGCCTTCATTTCTAAGAACAAGAATAGACTGTCGAGTTTCAGATGAAAGTTCTCTTTTTCTGGCCATTTTGAGCGTTTAATTGACCACACAAATGTGATGCTCCAGAAACTCAATCTGCTCAAAGGAAGGTCAGTTTTGTAGCTTCTGTAACGAGCTAAACTGTTTTCAGATGTGTGAACATGATTGCACAAGGGTTTTCTAATCATCAATTAGCCTTCTGAGCCAATGAGCAAACACATTGTACCATTAGAACACTGGAGTGATAGTTGCTGGAAATGGGCCTCTATAAACCTATGTAGATATTGCACCAAAAACCAGACATTTGCAGCTAGAATAGTCATTTACCACATTAGCAATGTATAGAGTGCATTTCTTTAAAGTTAAGACTAGTTTAAAGTTATCTTCATTGAAAAGTACAGTGCTTTTCCTTCAAAAATAAGGACATTTCAATGTGACCCCAAACTTTTGAACGGTAGTGTATATATGTACAATATATATATATATATATATATATATATATATATATATATATATATATATATATATATCTATATATCTATATATATATATAGATATAGATATATAGATATAGGGTGTTGTTGCACTCTGAGGCAGCAGGCAGAGGAGAGCACAGAGTGAATGAGCAAATCGGGGTTATTGTGTTCAGCAGAGTGGACAAAGCAGAGTCTGGCGTTTAGGTGAACAAAGGGGTTCATTCATCCCAAATACGAACTGAATGAGGGCTTGTTGGCATATCAGACTTGAAGTTGGTGAAAAGCCCGATCAGCCCAATTTACAAGAAATTGTGAGCAGAAACGTTTAACCTGGTCACAAATTCTCTTGGCGTGTGTAACAGGTGAGCAGTAAAATGACAAGGCAAGCACAGATCTTACTATACTATCCTGTGAACTTTATATCCTGAGCTCTGAGCGCCCAGGGACAGTTATTAAACAGAAGCCGATCCTTGTAACCCAGTCAGCCTGTAGTTGTGTTTCTGTGTGGTTTTACCGGTTCTTTGCAAGGTGAGACTTTTTGTCTTGAAGACATCCTCATGCAGAAGCCACACCTTTAGTACCAAGTATGTGGAGTTAATTCTGGCAGGTTTCAGAAAAGCCCCGTCTCAGAGCTCCTTCTGAAGAAGCGATATATCTGTCACTGTCAGCACGACAGCAGATTGAAGGACGCCACTCAGCTTTGTCAGTGTTGTACCTACCATTTACCTCAGAAGGCACATGTGCTAAATGTGACTTCGGCTTCTTTTTAAGCCTTTGTTTTATGTTTAAATATTTCCACTGGCTTAATGTGTTATTGTGCAACCTTCAATATTCACTTAGAGTTGTGTAGTAGTTCTACTGCTTTTTGTTGTTCTAAACTACTTGTTGGTTTTAGTTTTAAATCTGTCGGGTTTCTGTTTTTTTTGTTTTTTTTTTTACAAAGTAAAGGACGTTTTGACCAACGGCTACAATTATGTAGAGAATTTTATTATTAAATGTTTTGTTACTTGAGATATAAAGAGTAAATCAGTGAAGGCATTCCTTCAGAGGCCGAATAAACCCTGCGACAGCGCAGTGGAAACGTGCGCGCTCTGCAGTAATCCGATTTTCCTCTGTCGGGTTAAACAAACAGAAGGTATTTGTTAGCGGGTTTCCTGAGTCCACAAATCAGGCTTTCAGGATAGCGGAGAAAATGTCCGAAACCGGCCAGGATTTTCCTCCATGTCCCCCGCTGTGGCAGAGCGCCCACCAAGTTTCCTTTGCGCTCACAAACATGGTTCAGATAAAGTTCGTGTCACCTCTGGTTCCAGCAGAACATTAAGCCAGGTTGAGCGATGCAGCTGAAATTTATATTTGAATATATAACGGTGAAAAGATGAGTGTGTGTGTGTGTGTGTGTGTGTGTGTGTGTGTGTGTGTGTGTGTGTGTGTGTATCAATATACAAACTCTATTTTAAAGCAAACTTATCATGCACTTTGTCAAACACGTGGACACACCTTTTTCTCTCAGTGACTTTTCTTATTTGTATTACTTTGCACATCGTAGATGCATAGTGAAGACAAATACTGCACAGTTGTACCTGTTATTTATTTATTTGTTTAACATGAAAGTCCCCGCTAAGACAAAGCATCCCTAACCATAATGTGGCCACCACTGTGCAGTGAATGGTGTGTTCAAGGTGATGTACAGTGGTAGTTTTCTGCTTCACACACACACTATATTGCCACAGGTATTGGGGTCACGTCCCCTCACACTTGGGATGATCTTTCATGGCATTCCATTTTTTTTTATTTTATTCTTTTTATATTTTTTATTTTTTTTGTACGTCTCCTGTCTCAGTGTAGCACTAAGAATTGCTTTCTTAATGCCAAAGAGAGACCAACAGATTCACTTTCTCAAATGGAGCGTTACAGCATTCCCTTTTTAAAACAAAGTCTTCAACATGATGTCGACCCATCCTTTGCATCTATAACAGCTTGGAATCTTCTGGGGAAGGCACTCCTCAAGGTTTAGGAGTGTATTTGTTGGATCTGTTTATTTATTTTAGTTGGAGGATGCGTTAGTCCATGTCTGGGAGGAGATCCCTCAGGAGACCATCCACCACCTCATCAGGAGCATGTCCAGGCGTTGTAGGGAGGTCATACAGGCAGGTGGAGGCCACACACGCTACTGAGCCTCATTTTGACTTGTTTAAAGGACATTACATCAAAGTTGAATCTGCCTGTAGTGTGTTTTTCCACTTTAATTTTGAGTGTGGCTCTAAATCCAGACCTCCATGGGTTGATACATTTGATTTCTGTTCATTATCTTTGTGCGAGTTTGTTGTCAGCACATTCAGCTAAACAAGAATATTTCATTCATTCTGATATAGGATGTGTTACTTTAGCTTTCCCTTTATTTTTTGAGTGGTGTATATTAAATACCTTATTAACACTTGTCCTCTATGACCATGGTGTATAATAGTTAACTGCTAACTGTGTACACTCACTGAAAATGCTGTATGAATGCATGTGTGGATGGGTAAATGAGGGCACAGATTGTGTTAAGTGCTTTAAGTAGCCTGGTTGACTGGAAAGGAGCTAAATAAGCATATTTTCTATTTGTGTGTCTAAATAGTGCCTTGTATTAACTCAATTTGACCACTAGAGGGCTCTAAACCTAAATGTTTACATAAAGTATCTAGTGGCCCTCTCACAGAATTAAATGTATGTCTGTCTCTCCTGACTCCTTAGTGTTTTTTTCTTTCTCTGAGTCAGCATTTACACAGCTCTGAGAGAGGACAGCTTTCGATTCAGTTCAGTTTCAATTCCCTTCAATTCCGTTTTTTTTAATCTAATGCGTCTTATAAAACAGCAGAATGAGGGATGCGCAGAAAACAGAGAACAAAATTGGCAGGCACGTAATCGAGCCACTATTGGTTATACCAGCTCAGTGAGATCATAAAAAACCTTTTGTATCGCAGAAACTGGACGCCACCGCCATGTAAGAGTCAAGCGGAGGAGTTTTTAAGCTTATATAAGGGAGCAGTAAAAGGTGTGTGTGAAAGGTCAATATTGAGCTGTTTGTATGCACTACACCAGCTAGAGTCAGACCTTCTTGGTAAAAAAAAAAAAAGGCTTGTCCTACTTACATGACTGCTTCTTTGACCAGAAAAGAGTTTAAAACATCATCAGATAAAACCATTTTTATCTGATCCAGTGTGTCAGTCTGTTGGTCTGTGTCTGCTTATGCTGTTGTTCAACAAGATGGGGGGGGGGGGGGAGGTAGTGAAACTCTCGAGGTTGGTACCTGCTGGCAATGATGTTGATGCTCGCTTAAGATGTATCTAAGCTTTGGACTTGCTCAAACTTAATGGCACCAGGTCAAGTTTCTCTATTTAACGCTGGCCACACATGGCTTCATATAAAGTCCTGGTCTGGTTTAAAGCTCTTAGTAGTTTTAGTAACGCTGCACCACCCATGGTCCCAAAGAGTTTCCTCTGGACCTTTGGTGCCGTCATATACTAGATAGAAAGCTTTACTAAGAACGTTTGATTTATATAATATAAACTGAACAACAATTCAAAACCATTAAAAGTGACTGATCTTTTCCTTTACTTGTTTTGTAGTTCAGTCCTAAATTGAATGAAAATTCAGCAGAATTGTCATGCAAATAGCATCCTGGTGACATAATTTCCTGCTAATTACATATAGTAAGAAAATAGTAGAGAAGGGCCACAGTCCTGGCATATTTGTGCAGGAGTGGCTTGAATCCTTCACTTGATCAGCTAAGCAGACCGATCCGCTGGTATGTCACCTGCTACACCCACAAACAAACACTCTCGGGAGATTCTTGTCACATTTCTGCGGTTCTCCCTAATCTCAGCACTTCACGACGACATTACGTGGCCTGATCTCCTCACTGTTATTAAGCAACACCAAAACGCTCTTGGATTCCTTCAGTGGCTGAGCTTTGGGGGACAGCGCTGAGAGTGCAGCCTCAGTAATCCAATTAGACCTGGGTTCCACTCGGCGTCCCGCCCTGAGCCGTCTCTGCAACGGAACAAAGATGCCCCTTTTTATCTGTAATTTCTCCCTTGTGAGAATCATTTCAGCGGCCAGAGCTCCGACAGTCAGAGTGGCGGAGAAACGACAACTGCGACAAATTTATACTGAACATTTAGATGAACCCTTTTACAACAAAGAGGTTTATTTATGTAAACATGTAAGACATGCAATAACATACCTTAAACCTATATTGTCATAAATCTTCCTTTATAGCTGCATCTTAATAAATTAGAGTATCATTAAAACTACGTGAATTTCAGGTATTCTACTGAATGTGGCTTACAGATAATGAAAAGTTGAAATTTGGCTTCTCAGATAAGTAGAATATAGTATAATGGGACTGATTAAAAAAGCAGTTTAATACAGAAAGGATCTGCTGATGAGTATATTTGTGTACTCAACAATATATGTACTCAGCACCTTTTTCATGAATTACTGCATCAATGCGACATGGCATGTGGTCGAGGTTCTGCTGAACACCTCAGCAGAACCACAGGCTTATGCTGAGGTGTTCAGGAAGCCCAGGTTGTTTTGAAAGCAGCCTTCGGGTCATCTGTGTTGTTGGTTCTGGTGTCTCTCCTCTTCCTCTCGACAACACATCATAGATTCCCTATGTGGTCCAGGTAGGACCAGTTTGCCGGCCAGTCAAACACAGTACCAACATGGTCAGGGAACCAGCTTTTGGCACCTTTGCCAGAGCGGACGGGTCCTTCTGGAAACTGAATCGGCTCCATAAATCCTAAATAGGGAAGCATGCATTGCTGTGAAACTTGCTGATAGACAGCTACTCCAACTGATAAAACCCAGTGGACCAACACCTGCAGTCGACATGGTTCCCCTCATCATCACTGACTGTGGAAACTTTCACCTGGACCTCAAGCAGCTTGGAGTCCAGGACCTTGATTTCTAAATGAAATGCAAACTTTCCCTTTGTCTGAAAACAGGGCTTTTCCTGTGTCTCGTGAAGCGCCGACTCCAGCTGCAGTCCCTACCTTATGAATGGACCGGGCCTCACGATCCTCTCAAGGCTGCTTCTATCCCTGTGTCTTGTGCACCTTCTTCTACTCCACGTTTTCCTCCTGCTAAACTTTCCATTAATAACTTTGCTTACATCTTACTTCGAGCATTCCTCCTCCTCAGCAATGACCTTCTGAGGTTTCCTCACCTTGCCGAAGGTGTCAGTAACTGTGTTCATCAGTCCTCCCTATAACATGGATATAATTTAACATTACTCAATTAAAAATCATTTTCTATGGAACTTTTGTAATATTCAAATTATCTGAAAAACTGAATTTAAAAACATTTTTTTCAGATAATTTGAAACATTTTATCTGTAGGCCATAATCAAAACGATCAGAAACAAACTTTGTATTTTACACGTTTCACATCACTTTGTCCTTAATGAATCTATATTAAATGACTGAAATAAATTAGCTTTTTGATGGCAATTTAAATGTACCGTGATGTCCTTTTTATTTTGTATATGAACACAGAGGCAGCAAATTGCGGTTTATAAGAATAACCTCATGGCTTGAAGAAAGCAACCCAGTCTCCTTTTCTGCTGCTAGGGGGTGTTGTTGTTGTTGAACGTTTATGTTTGCCAGTGCTCATATGCGCTAAGTACGTGTTTCCATCGATCAATAACAGCGTGCACGTGGGTCAGCGTCCACAGCAGGGTCACCTCGCAGGTATTTTATTCAAACGCTTGAGTTTTAGTCAGCTTAAACATTCCATTGATGAACCTGTTACAGTGCCAGATGTTTTACTAGTTACACATTTTGAAAAAGTACATTCCTGCGTTCCTCGGGGGCCCGCCAGCATGACAGGTACCAAGGCGTTTGGCTGCAGGGGCAATTGAGATGTGACAAATCAGACAATGAGAGGCCTCTGTCAGCACCTCCTTCACAGCAGACAGGATGCCAGCGAACAGAGTCCCTCCCTCACCTGCCTGAAAGCTGCGAGGCCCTTAAAGCAAAGGCAGCAGCATGACTGACAGCCAGTTGGTGAGAGACCTTCACGGGAGTTTCAGCAGAGCTGAGCTGCAAAGAATGTAAGTCAGACCCTCTGGACTGGGTTTCCCTCTCCCTTTTTTTTTTTTTTTTGTAGGTTTGGGCATTTTCTTGTTGTTTTCTTTTTAAAACTGCAAAGTTAGATTTCTATCTGACATTTACATGCAGTTTTGTTTGTGGTGGATGGGGAGCACTTCTTGCTGCCTTTGCATAATATTTCTAAATGAATTGAACTGTACATAGTTGTATCTCCTTCTGTCTGTTTATCGTATTGCAGCGGTGTGAACCGGAATGATTTGATTACATTTGTCCAGATATTTAGCTAAGGATTCGACCTGTGCCCTGCCAACAGGTGTTGGGAATTTGAACTACATAAATGAATTAGGACGAACTGTAACGTGTAATCTGTTGAACTTGTATCCCCGACAGAGCGTTTGGGACAACATGGCTCCAATAGGCATGGACGGCGTTGCTGGCTGGGTTTCGTCCCCAGAAGTGGGCATCATCTTTTTGGTCGCCTTCCTCATCCTAAGCATCACTCTCCTCGCCCTCTGCACCCAATGCAGGTGAGAGGGCAAAAACCAGAGAGAGAAAAAAAACGAGACTTCAGTTTCAATCTGTTCTTGTTACGTCAAGTCTGGCTTTCTCTTGTTTGATTAAAAATAATAATAATTAGAGGTGTTAGCTTCATGCTTTGCTGCCCCGTCGTGTAGCAGGAATTACAGGAATTAAAACGGCGTCAGCAAAAAAGAAAAACCATTAATTTGAGACCAAGAAGTTTCTGCTTGGGGCGGCACGCATCTCGGGTGATTCATATTCTCTTTTCCTAAAGGGCTTTAATTGTCGTCCGTTCATCTGAAAGTGCAGGGGAGACTTGTCTGACCTGACAGGTGGTTTTCAGATGAAGGGCGTCGGCAGGTTGAGGAGGAGAAGGAAGCAATCAGAGAGAGAGGGAGGGTAGCCGGGCCTTTGTGTGTAAAGCGTGAGTGTTGCGCAACCCTCACACACATTGCCGCGCCGGCATGTGTTTGTGTGAATAACTGCGGCTGTCACACCAAACATACCAGCGAGAGAGACGGAGGAAGAAAACATTGACGGCTGTTTTTCTCTTGGCAGCTTGTTCTTGAATATCCGGCTGATCTGTTTCGGGTTGTTTTTCAGAGGAAAGAAATGGTTATTCAACTAAACAGATCAGCTGATAGAATACTAAAAAAAAAAAAAAAAAAAACAGAGTGGCTCTTTAGTTAGGAGAAAAGATGTGATGCACAAAGGTGTTTTGTTTTATGGTTATCCAGGTAGTGTCTTTGAGACACCAGTTCTCATTTACAAGATAAACCTGCTTTAAAGGGACAGGTTGGGACTTTTGAAGTGAGGCTCTGTTAAGAGTCGAAGTAGATCATATCTGAACCCCAGTGGATAACTCTGTCGGTGTCCTAATTGAAACTTGGATTAGATGGTCCTGAAGGCTGAAGCTGATGGCTAATCCAAGGAAGGCTAAACCAGAACGGACATTCTGACATCTTAAAACAGCAAACTTAAAAACATCATAGTTATTCCTGCGAATTACATTTTATGAACCAATAAAGTTTTGGGATATTTGCATCAGGTTGTTATTTATTGCCGCGTCAATCAATATTTTCAATCGGAAATAGATTTATGAGGCGGCGCTCCACTGCCTGACTGGAACACCGACAGAACCGAACACGTTTCTGGTGTGAGTTACTGTCTGATATGAAAGTAAAGCATCTTAAATATAAGTGTTTAAATGAGCTCCATTTTTTTAACAACCATACTATTTTTGTTAGCTAGTCACCATGAACAGAAACCCTTTACATGTTTGGTCTAACAGAGGCCTGAGAACACAGAGGACCTTTGCCATCCTGAAACAGCTCCAATCTCCAAAACATCATGGCAGGTTATGCAAATGCTGCTTTAAAAGCCTTTAAATTATTCTAACTTTTAGATTTGCCGGTTATACAGACAGAATCTTGTGATAATCTACGCAGGAAATCGAGAAAGGAGGCAGTGCCACACCAACGAGCTTACTGCAGAATTAGCTACTCTCCGATATAAAAAGCAAAACTGTTTAAAGTGAACACTATTTGATGGCTTTTAGGCTGCCCTGGTTTTTTGTTAAGTGGCTACTCTGACTGGAAACGCTTTGCTTGGTCTGTTCTCTGCATATTTCAGACTGGAAGACCACTGGTAGTGCTTGGCTTCGTACTTTTATTTTCTGCACAAATAATCACTGGCTTCAGTGTAAATACGTAAATGTAATGAAGGTCTAATGGCTCAAAAAATAGCATTTACATAAACTGCTAAAACTTATTTTTAAGAGGGCATTTTCCAAGTAGGCCCTGGCTTATTTTATATGTCCCAAGATTCAGAGCTTTTGAAGGGAGGTTCTCTTTTAAGGTTATTATCAGGTAATATCTTAACCAGAGTATATAACACTCTTGGCATTAATTGGTCCTATAGGCTGAAGCTAATGGCTAGCCCAAAAGGGGGATCGTCAAACCCGACTTCTATTGTTTTAAAAGAAACTTTCCAACAGTATTTGATGAACTTTTAAAACTTTATCGTATTCACATTGGGTGGTTATTTGATGTATATCAACCCAGGAAATGGAGGTAGAAGGCAGTGCGCCACCAGTGATCTTCCTATGGGACACATGGTCTAGGAACAGAACACGTCAAGCATTTCTGACAGAGGTTCTGATATAAAACAAAAACAGTTCAAAGCTATAGTCTTATAGAACCTGAGTTCCATCTTAAGCACTTTTCTTGCCCAAGAAGACTTGGCAGTGCTACCTCCATTTTCCTTCTATGTGAATAACAATTTGACCATTCTAAACACTGGAGTTGTCTAAAGATAGAAGAGGACAGTTTTGGTCTTCTCTTTACTAGTTAGTAAAAGGTTTACAAATTAGAAACCCCAGATATCCTATTAATTAGTTTAATGTTAGCATTGATTCGTAATTCTAAATGTTTCGAGTTGGGTCTAATGAACATGGAAGTCATTACACTGAGTCCTGTCATTTTCGCTCCTATCTGGGTCTCGAGAGTAGCCAAAACAGAGCGATATTCCAGCACAATACAAATAAGTCAAAATGGGTCGAGCATTCTTTATATTTTGAGGCTGAAGGTTCGTTTCTGTAGAGCCGCTAGTAACCTGAAACAGCTGACTGAGTAATTCACCCCAGGCTGGGCATGGTGTCGACACAAACGGGAATGAGCAGTTCAGTGCACTGGAATGGTGGATGGGCAGTGAAGCAGCAGGAGGATAACTATCCCAGGTACGCTGAGATTTATGGCAGGGAGCAGGACGTGGAAACGACTGTGAATAAGGGAAGACAGACTTACAGGTGAAAACAAAAGATGATACAAGGTCCCAGGTCTGAGCTATGAATCAAAATGTCCCGGTCAAGTAATGCCTGATCCATAGAAAGCAAACATAGAGTGGATCATGAAAATGTCTTCATCGCACTTGATGATCAACCATGTTTTTCACATTTTTGCCGTTTCTGATAAAGCTCATCCTCTGTTGCTTTTAAACTAATTTTACATTAGATTAGCTTGTTTTTTCATTACTATTAATTGTGTGTAACTCTGCCAATGTCACGCCCCAATTTCCCCATTGTGTTGCAATAAAGCAATTTCTTACCTTACCTCTTTTCTCTTACATCTACAGAAATGGCTTTGACCCGAACGATCCAAAGGTATGAGCACCTTCCGTTATTCCATCATACTTTCTTTCTGCTGTCACGTTTCTCTTCATCACTTGATCAATTATTCTCCAGAGAAGCACTCCATGCATGCAGCCAGAACAATCACTGCACAGACATAACAATCTCCCTCTGCTGTAGTAATCTAGCAGCTAATTCACAGCACTTAGTGGCTGATCAGCAATCGACTAGAGGATGGATGAGGTTTTGGGACCGTGGCTGCTGCTGGTCCCATAAGTTCTAAACACCACAGCGTCATGACTATGGAAACGGAGCTCACTGTCAGTGAAAAGCTGAGACAACTTAAAAACAAAGTTTTAGAAACACTCCGCAATTCAGTGATGATTTTCAGAACTGGATTAATACTTCTGTAGATAAAAATCTTTAATTAATTTAATGATTACAAAATCTATCTATCTATCTATGAAAAAGGTTATAGAACCTAGCTGTTGACATTCATTGTAGAAAAAAGTACTCAACCTCAACTTCTAGTGTTTGTATGGAGGCCGTTCATTAATCATTGACATCACTTACAGGTGTCATTCATTTGTTACAAATAAAGACAGAGATAATTCAAGGGCATAGCTATTTAATATGTGGCGGGTAGGAAACAGGCGTAAGTACTTAGTGCCTATCTATTGAAGTAACATTAATTAAGTAACTGTTAATTAGTCTGTCCGAATTACCCATCTGAGTGATTGTCTAGGGCTGCTGATGTTCTAGTCAGAATAACTGAATCTTAATGTTAATGTTATTTTATTTGTCAAAGGAACCTTTGACAAATAAAATAAATTCAGAAATTATACGTATGTATATGTATGTAAAACAATTCTTAGTATGTTTGACTTTTTTTATTTTCCAATATGTCATTATTATTACATTAAGATATTTATTAATTTATTGATTATAATTAGGACATTTTCAAACAACTGTTCAATTATATGTTTATTTTATTGTTACATTCTAGCATTTTAAATGGTAAATGGCTTGTACTTGTATAGCGCTTTAACTAGTCCGACAACCCCAAAGTGCTTTACACTACAGTCATTCACCCATTCACACCCTGAGGGTACTGGGCTACCATCAGGGCTACAGCAGTTACTAACTGCTCTACTACTAGTGGTAGTTACAGCTACTACTAGTAGTAGTTACAGCTACTAGTAGTAGCTGTAACTACTACTAGTAGTAATTACAGCTGCCCTGGGGCAGACTTACAGAAGCGAGGCTACCATACATCAGTGCCAACAGGCACGTCTGACCACCGGCAGCAGGCAGGGTGAAGTGTCTTGCCCAAGGACACAATGACTGAGACGGACGGAGCGGGGGATCATATCGGCAACCCGGCAATTGCAGGACAAACTCCCTAACTCCTGCGCCACTAACGCCATTATTGAGTTTCTCACAAAACTAAATAATAGTGAAATCTGTGGAGAACTGACGGTCTTTCTTTTCACCACGCCCCTGTATCTTAGATCATCCAATCACTTTTGCATTGTGTTCTGCTGTTTCTAATACCACACTGAGGTGTGGCACCATTAAAGTAGATCGCTATTGGAAAGCCTGAGCAGAAAGTATAAGCTAAAATATTGGCATCTTTGTCAAGGAACAGAATTTAGGAAACTGCAGGACAGCTTTGAAAGTTTAAAGCACTGACTGAAGAAAGCAGGAGTGCTGTGAACTCCCAGGCAACAAAACCAAAGGGAAAATACTGCAAACCCCCACATCAGCGATCAAGGAAGCATTACTCCTAACCAACAAATACCAAACTATTGCACTTGTCAATGCCAAAGGAGTGACAGCCACCCACTCAGACAGACAGCTGCAGTTTTATCAGATGTTGCTGTAGCTTGAAATGTCAAATGCCCAGAGACAGCACATGCATGACTGAAGGAAACTGAGATCACAGCCTCTACAGAGAAAAACCTCCATTGATGACTGAGAGGAGGTATTTCATTCCTCTCTGCTTGTTGTTGCGTTCAGGTGCTGTGGTCAATGACCTTACTCTGTGAGTTTGAGCTGGAGGCGTTGCCGCATGCAAGTCATGTAGGAAGCTCCAAAATGTTGCAAGAGTCCCTTGTTGGGGTAGCTCATCGTCCTAAATCAGTTATGTAACCGCACGAGCTGACAGACTCCAGGGAGATGTAGAAAATCTCAATAGACTAAGAAGCTGGGGATGAGAAACTCTTGTTTTTTCATACATTTGAAGCCGGAGTTAAATATTTCTTATTTTATTTCACTGTTGTAAATTTCAAACCAATACACGGGACGACCCAACAGTCTTTAATCTCTTCCATCAATGCATTTTAAAACCCCAACTGAATACAGCTAACCTTTTCACCACAGACCTTCATTTAAGATCCTATTTTAGCAGTCAAACTTCATCATTTTAAGCAGGTTTTACAAGGGTAAAAATAATGGCTCTGATGATCACTTAAAAGAATTTCAACACACACACACACTGAGGCAAAAGATCCTTCGTTACCTTTGAGTCTGCACAAGTTCAACAGAAAAGGTCCAGAGGGCTAGCTTGTAGGAGCACTCTTAGCAGGGCATCTGCAGAGCTTCTAGTCATTTATTATTATTATTTCATCCTCAGGAGACCTACTGAGGGAGAACTCGCATTTTCAGTGGTCCCAAGGAGTACACAATAGGTTAAAGTAAAACAAAGATAACAGCTAAATACCGATGACAATGACGATTTATAAGATGGAGGATTGAACATTGAAACTGAGAAAGAGGAATTACAGGCATCCGTTCAAAGCTTTGCTCTGGCACATTCCAATAAGATATAGATCTGACCCACCCTGTAGGGATTTTTTGAAGTTTTTGGAAGTTAGCCACAATTGAGATTATAATGATTGTAAAGGTATGACAAAGACACAGTGTTTTTTTCTTCTTCTTTTCTTATATTTGGCTTGTAAATCAATAAACAGGCCTATTTTCGATACATTACACAATCATGTGTACCACAGAAATGAGCAGTGAGGAATCTTAAAACAGGGTGAGTTTCTGCCCCTAGAAGTTTAAGGGGTGGCTTCTCTCACATAAATTACATCACCGTAGTCCAGAACAGAGAGGGAAACTGTTGTGTCAGTGGTAAAATTAATGTAGACAGAGTAGTGTCATCAGCAGAAGGACATAATTTACAATTTTATAATGCATTGGCATGAGTCCCTTTCAGTCAGGAATAGCTAATGTTTGCAGGACATTGTTAACGGATGCAGTAAAATCGGTGGCATCCCTCTTGATAAGCTCTAAAATATTATTGTATCCGATGCTGGCATTCCACTATGGGCTGAGTTTCAACTTTTTCCACGAGGGCGGAGAAGGCCACTCTGTAAAACCGATGCTATTCCAGTATGTAGGACTCAACTGTCGCACATTTTTTGTACTGAAAGATTGTTGTTGATGAGGTTGTTGTATGTTCTTTTTTTTCCTGTGTGTAACTGCTGACTGTGCAGAAAATTGCCATTTGGGGACAATAAAGGTTAATTGAAGTTTTACTGAACAACTGTATAATGGAGAGGTTATATTAATTGTAAATTGTTAATTCAAATGATCTTAGAACAGAAACTTGAAGAATACCATAGAAAATGGGGAAATAAGAAGGCTGAACATTTTCTACATCACCGTATTCCAATCTAACAGAGATACGTCCAAGAAATCTACATGATTATTTTTTTTGTAGAAACTTTTTAATATTATCGACAACTCTATCTTAGTGACCCTTTGTTAGTTTTAAAATTATTATTCCAAATCCTAACCAAGTAATTATCTCTCCTTAGAAATTGTTTTAAAAAACAAAGTAAGTTGTTGCGACCTTCCTGAGATTGCTTGAATATTGTGGCTTTAGGAGCTTGAAAAGGATGTTTTGCAAATGGGTGAGTGAAAAGAGTCATAAATGTAAATGTAAACCGAATACTGTATGTAGTCCTTAGTTGGTTCTAAAATAAGGTACATGAGAAGATTTGTGACACTCATGTCTATATGGAGCTAAAGCTGTCGCTAGTTCCTACAGCTAACTTGAAACATGACTTAATTTATTGGTTTTACATTTACTGCCCTTCTGAATAATCACATACTGACATTGTTACCACTTTTAATTTATGTTTTGAAGAAACAAGAGCTAGCTTACGGCCAGAATTCTGATGGACACATTTAGCTTTATTTTTAAACCATGTTTTTACCTGTTTTTTACTTAAATAGCTGCTTGCTGTACTCAGTCTTTTCAAAATATATGTAATGCTCCAATTCAAACATCTATTCTTAGTGTGTACTGTGGTTTTACTGCCTTAAAAACTTTCTGTGTGTTTGTAACAGAATGGAGAGGCCAATGGGAACACAAAGGGAGAAGGTAAGTTTGCTGTAAATGGAAATAATTTTACTGTAAAAACATAAAACAGTATGTCCAAGGCACTGACAGTTGCCTTCTAAATTTTCAAATCCAGGTTTCGACCTCCAGTTGACTTGGAGGGATCACAAAGACATGCCACCATCCACACTGAAAAGACCCAAAGCAACAAACGAGCCAGGCACCCTTTCACCCAAACATTGATGTCACAAGCACGCCTTCCAGTTTTCCAGACCTGACATTGGACCGAATGGATAAATGGACAAAAAAGGGGAGACGGAGTGGGTGGAAGGGCCTGTCCTCGAGCACACTAAGCTAACATCCATCCAGCTAGCATTTTCACATTATGGCAGGCATTTACTGATTTGGGCAAATTTTTTATGAAAGCCTTCCTTTGTTAAGTTATTTGTGTATCAGACATCCAATTTCTATCTGCTCTTTGATGTGAACAGAAAATAGGTTTCTCGTATTTACCTATGTATATAGCTAGCAGAGCTATTTCAAAATATGTTGCTTGAACAACAATATGTAAGTGTAAAAATATGCAACTGTGATCAATGGAAAGTAGCAACCCCCCTTTTTTTTTTTCTTTAAAGGAACTTTTATAAAAGTGGTTAGGTTGTCCAGTCTTTAAGCTAAATCGTCTGTGAGTCATTTTAAGACGCTGTTAGAATCATCGCGAGTACACAATATTCCTGTTTGGTGCTATCTGCTTTCTTGTCATGTAACATATTATTAAAATAATAACTTTTCACATGATGTTTGCTCAGTACAATAAGCTGATTAATATTCTTCACTTGACATCACACTATTACATTTCTGCTTTGCATTCCAATGCCTTGGGTAACTAAAGTTGAAGCACTGCCTTCACATGTAACCCTGTAGCATACATAATTTGATCACCAGCCAAACCAGATTGCCATTGAGTTTTTGGACATGTCAATAAAGTATAAAGCCACAGTGTTTACATGGCTGCTACTCTAACATTGCAGCAATGACCCAAAAATAGCATTACTTATTCCCACAGAACCCTATGCAACCACTTGTTCTGCACTGATGAAGATTCACCTCAACTCAGTCTTGTAACCTAAAGTGAATTCATGGCTTGACCCCCTTTCAGGTTGATTCAGCAAATAAAAATCTGAATAAGTGGGACCACTGATAGAGCACTGACCCCATCCTGACAAAGCAGACCAGTGTGTGAATAACACATACTAGATCCCAGTATACATGCAGTATTCGGACAAGGGGCACAAACTACAATGGCACAAATACTTTCAAAGCGTAATAAGATTGGACGTTCCAGATAGTCGTTTTCATTTCCTTGAAAGACTTGTGTTTTTCAATACACCACCATTAGATGGCAAGATAGAAAATAATGAAAATCATCTTCATTGTAAAATAAATCCTTGCTTACCAACAATTTAAGGTTCCAACCAGTGGTTATGTTTATCTTTAGTCTACGACAGATCACTCTGAAATTGAATTTGCAACAATTTAGAAGCACATATAAATTTGAGTGTTTGATAAAAAAGAGTGACTGTATCGATTTGTTTCAGTTTTGGTAAACCAACAGAGTGACGACATAGTTTTCTTATTTTTGCATAATGGCTTGCATAGGGGAGGAATGTTAAGTTAACCTGATTCAAATTATGTAAAAAAAAAATGCCATTACCTAATTTTCTTAAAAAAATTGGTTTGGCAAAGATACATTTTGAAATTTTCATTGTAGTTTTCCATCTACCAATGTTTTCTTTCAAATTTTACTGCAAAAAAAAGGACATTTACTGCTTGTTACAGAAAGCAACTTTAGTTTTATTACTCCCTCAGCTGAGATTTTACAGCTTCAAGCTGTGATTTGCAATGGGCTGGGTTACCTTCGGTATAGGTTCTTGCTACAGAAGCTTCCCTCCTGACCCATTATACGTTTCTGCTCCTTTCTCGGAGAACTGATCTAGCTGCTAATAAACACCAGAAACGAGATTTACATTTTCTTTTCTGGATAACAAATGTTTCATGCTCTGTGAAGCACTTAACTCTGGATGTTTTTCTCAGTTTTTAATCACAATTTGGAGGTCATACTATTTTACTTATGTTTTATCCATTTTAACGGTCATATTACTTTCTTCCTGTTCCAGTGGTTGAACAGCCTCCGTTCTGGTTGGGTGATGCATGTGAGGTCTATGCTAAAGCGTGACCTGTAATGTAAACAGACTGTTGATTTCATGGGAGAGCCTACAGGGACCTTCTACAATTCAAAGAGAAGCAAAGGTCGCAAGGCTTGAAAGCAAGGTGGAGTCATCATTCCTGTAATGCCTGTTGTCATCCCATCCGTTACCACATAAATCAACTGACCCATTCAAATATGACAGACCCGAGTGAGAGACCTGTTCGTCAGTGAGCCTGATCTTCCTGCCATGGTACAATAAAGTATTAAAGGCTATGAAAATCCAGACTTTACACTATTCATGTTTTTTGTTCGGATCTCACAGAGGAAGGACAAAGGTACAAACGAAACGGTGACAGCAGAAGGTGGATTGTTGGGTAAATGTTAGCTGAGAGTGATCAAACGTACTAATTTAAATATGTGCTGGGTTTAGGGACACACAACTCTATTTTCTGGATTGGTTTATTTATATTTTATTCCAAACAAAAAACACTTGTCTGTGTTTGGGTTCTGTGCTTGTCATTGCCTCTAGATGTCCTCGGTTAGCTTAATGTTGTAGATCCTGTAGCTCACCTTGTCATCTCCTTGTCATCACTGTCAGTGATCACTCAGCTGCATCCACACATCCACTCATCCACCCTCCCAGAGTTTTTACTCCTCTGTCTTCATAGTTACTCCTCAGAACTCCCCTGTTAACTCGTTTCAATCTCAGATTAGATCTGTTTATACTTATTTATTCTAGATTTTTTTGGAACTTTAGTATGCAGGAGTGAGATTTAATGAAGGTTTTGGTTGCTAGAGAAGCCTGCCCCTGTTGATTTTCTGACAACTCATCACAACAGCAAAGGTGAGTGTAGAGAAAGCAGAAATGTTGCTCTTTTTGTTTTTACAATGTCAGTTTTGTAATACTTGTTCAAAGGTTGACATTTTCAACACAGTTTGGGCACCATTCCTGTCTACACTATATGCAGGATTTTTTTCAGTGATTCCTCTGTTCTTAGATCTAAACCATTCCCCATGTCCTCCTGGAAGGTGAACCGCCACGTATCTTACAGGTTTTCTTCCAGCGTTGCCCTGTATTCAGCTCCATCCATCAACGCTATCTAGCTTTTCTGTCCCTCCTGAAGAAAAACAACTCCACAGTTTGATGCTGCCACCACCATGTTTAATTACAGGGATGTTGTGTACAGGGTGATATAGAGTGTTAGTCTTCCTCCAAAGATAATGGCTAAATGTTACCCGTAAAGTTAGATTTTGGTCGCATCTGAACAGAGCTTGCTCTTCTACGTTTGCTGTGTCCCACCAGGGCTTATGGCAAAATGCAAACAGGGCTTTCTGTCAACAGTGGATTTTTGCTTTCCACTCCTCCATGAAGGACAGATTTTTGGAGTGCATGACAAATTGCTTGCCTCTCAACACATTCTCCCACCTGAGCTGTGCATCTCTGTTGCTCCTCCAGAGTTACCCTGCGCCTCTTAGATGCTTCCCTGATTCTCTCCAGCCTCCCCAGCCTGTCAGTTTAAGTGGATGGCCGTGTCTTGGTAGTTTTGGAGCTGTGTCATAGTCCTTTAGATAATGGATTGAGTGCTCTGTGAGATGTTCAAAGCTTGGGATATCGTTTTATAATGTAACCCTACTTCTCAATAACTTTCTCTCTGACCTGTGTTCCTTGGTGGCTTTTTCATACCAGTTTTAGATCCCTTATAATGTTTAAAATAAGCTATATTTCAAGGATGTTGTCATAGTCTGTTGGTTCACAACGGATGTCCCATTTCAGCTCCATTTGTTCTAGAGATTGAGAGTTTTCTCAATATTTTCAGTACCCCCAACACTTCCCTATGTAAATTCTGGTGGTATTTTACTGTGTTGGCATCATTTTAGAGTCCTGGGTGAGGAAATGTTGGAGCGTGGAAGCTGCATATCAGCTCTGTGGGGCCGGCAATGTTAAGGCCACAACAAAGTGCAAATGTTGCAGGGTATAATCCCGATCAGTTTGAACTGAATAATACTAGGTTCATATATCTTTATTATTTGCATTTGTATGTTTACTTAATTTGCTTTAAAATGTGCAATAAACAAAAGTAATGAAGTGGTCTTTCTTTGGAATAGGGGTTAGTTTAGCGTTTTGACCTACATGATCCACTAGGCTAGGGGGACTCACCCCCCCCCCCCCCCCCCCCCCCCCCCACACACACACACACACACACACACGCAATACAAGCGAGTGAATGAAGGATCGGTGATCACTCTTCTGTGATCATTTCTCTTACTATCTCCCTTCTTGTAAGGTAATTAAAGGGATAAAACTTTTAGGAGAATGACATGTGGATGTGTACTAGCCCTGCATGTATGTGTTTGGCTTGCTTTGCATGACGGGGTTTCTTTGTTCGGTGCTTATTTACTGCGTGAGAAGTAAAGCTAACCCGTTTAGCACTGCTGCTAGCGGCAGGAAGCCTCATGTCCCGCTATGGCGCCAGCAGTTTGATTTGTATAAATAAGAGTAATGCGCTGCCTGCTTGTATTTGCAGTTAGTAAAAGTAATGTGTTTTCTTCATTGTTTTGATTGGGATTATTTCTATTTCATGCTTAGAAAATTACTTTTGACTGTGCTATAAAAACATAAAATAATTCAGAATGAAATGCCTAAAATTGTTAAATACATTTAATGTAAAATACTTATTTTGGTTTTGTTTTAAAAAAATATAGCTTAAATCATTTAATATCAAAAAGATTATACAAAAATGGTGTGACAAGAGATCCCTGTGTTCTGTATTTTATTTGTTAATGCAAAGGTGATGTGAAACATTATGTGCTGGTTCAATTAGCACTTTAATTAGCACCATTAGTTTTAATATTTGTGTATTGTTTTCTGAAATACACACTCAGTGCAAGCGAATGAATGGAAGAGCAGTGATTCGATCTTCTGTGATCATTTCTCATACTTTCTCCCTTCTTGCCTGTGTGCAACCTCCAAATTGCACACAGGCTCCCCAGTGTTGAAAACTGTGAGTTAAAATTAAGCTGTGAGACTGCATCTATCAATGCATCTATTTTCTGCACCCCCATGGTCTACTTCTGGGTTGCAGAGCAGCTGCCACACCTCCTCGCAGTTAGTGAGACAGGTTTGCATTTTCAACAGTGGGTTAGGAGGAGGAATCTTTGAGTTGACTTCCTGACTTGTTGCAGCAGCACAAGTAAGTCTCTCACATATTATCCAGCATTTATGAGCACAAGAACACAAACTGACAAATGTGGTTTTGGTGTTAAATTTCAACAGTTTTCAGAGGTGGTGCCATGAAATGTAAGATGTTTCATCCTCTACTACTCCATAGTACAGCTGAGTCCTTACAGTGAAGGCATGTATCTGCAGGAAGGACACTGTGGTGCCCTATATTCCTTTCCTGACCTTTTTGTGTGTTACATATACATGCTTTTCTCCACCTCTTTCTCCCACCGTCTTGCTCTTTTTCAAGAAAGACCAGTAGGGCAGGGACGGGTGGGTCTGGGCCTGCTGGATGCCACAGGTACCCTGTGATTTGGTTTGTTGAGTGGAATGCCCCTTAGGTATACGCCCTTTTTTTAAAGAATGAAGACCTTTAAATTAACTGAAGACCAATGAGATTTCTGCTACTCGTACCAATGTCACTTTGCTTTGTACAATCACTAACAGTTCTCCATCTTTAGCTGGACTGTTAAATCCCGACTAAAAATTTTAATCCCATATTTTACAAATAAAGTGACCAAGCTCCTTGGTATGTTTGAGGCGTCGTTTTATCTCAACAGGGATCTACAGTTTTGGTATCTACAGTGGTTTGCAACATTATTCATACACCTCGAACCTTTCCACATTTTGTCACATTACGACCACAAACACATACATTTTTATTGGATTGTTATGTGAAAGACCAACACAAAGTGGTATACAATTGGGAAGTAGAAAGAAAATGATCCTTCATTTAAAACATTTTTTGCTAATAAAAAACTGAAAAGTGCGGTGTGCAAAGGTATTCAGCCCCCTTTTGTCTGAGTGCAACTAATTGCCTTCAGAATATGCCTGATGATTGCTAATGACTGAACAGAGTCCACCTGTGTGTAATCTAATCTCAGTACTAATACATCTACTCTGTGACAGCCTCAGAGGTTGGTTAAGGGAATATTGGGGAGCAAACAGCATTATGAAGTCCAAGGAACACACCAGACATGTCAAGGATAAAGTTATGGAGAAGTTTAAAGCAAGCCTAGGTTATAAAAACATTTCCCAAGCTTTGAACAGCTCATGGAGCACCATTCAATCCATCACCTGGAAATGGATGTATGGCATAACTGTAAATTGACCAAGACAAGGTCGTCCTCCTAAACTTACAGGCTGAACAAGAAGAGCACTGATCAGAGATGAAGCCAAGAGGCCCATGGGTGAACTACAGCTCAGGTGGGGGGAATCACTGGACAACTAATAGTTGTGCACAGCACAAATGTGGTCTTTATGGAAGAGTGGCAAGAAGAAAGCCATTGTTAAGAAAAAAACATAAGTCCCGTTTGCAATTTGCCAGAAGCCGTATTGGAGACACAGCAAACGTGGAAGAAGATGCTTTGGTCAGACTAGACCAAAATTTAACATTTTGGCCAAAGTGCAAAACGACATGTGTAGCGGGGATCTAGCACTGAACATCACTCTGAACACACCATCCCCACGGTCAGATATGGTGGTGGCAGCATCATGCTCTAGAGGTGCTTCTCTTTAGCAGGGACATGGAAGATGGTCAGACTTGATGGGAAGATGGATGGAGCCAAATACAGGGCAATCTTGGAAGAAAACCTCTTGAAGTCTGCAAAAGACTTGAGACTGGGGCAGATGTTCACCTTCCAGCAAGACAACGACCCTAAACATAAAGCCGGGGCAATAATGGAACGGTTTAAAACAAAACCTATCCACATGTGTCAGAATGGTCCAGTCAAAGTCCAGACCTAAATTCAATTGAGAATCTGTGGCAAGATCTGAAAACTGCTGTTCAACTGTTCAACTGCTGAGCTTGAGCTGTTTTGCAAAGAAGAATGGTCAAACTTTTCAGTTGCTACATGTGCAAAGCTAGTAGAGACATACCCTAAAAGACTTGCAGCTGTAATTGCAGCAAAAGTTGGTTCCACAAAGTATTGACTCAGGGGTGCTCAATGCACTTTTCATATATATTTTATATGTAAAAAAACAAGAAATCATGTATAAGCTTCTACTTCACAGTTGTATATACAACATAAATATAGAATATATTAATGTTTTTGGTTCTAATATGGCAACGTGGAAAGGTTCAAGGGGTATGAATACTTTTGCAAGCCACTGTAAATGTTCTAGTTGCAGAATTCTCAGTAGCCTATCTTCTGGACCCAGTTGCAGCAATGTTAGGTGATCTTGATCCATCACTTTAGCAAAGTAACATAAGGCCCGTTTACACTACACTTTTTTAACCGAGCCGAGACCAGTCCGAGCTCGGTAACCGAGATAACTCTTGTGTGTAAACGGTCAGCAGACTGAACCAGACCGCGCTAACCATAACCGGACCGCGCTAACTGCAGACCAGCTCTTGGGTAGGTCTCGGCCTGGTTCTATTTTATCCCGGTTTCTGATAACGAAGAGCGCATGAGCAGACCGCGTCATCTCCTTACAATCAGCTGACTGTCCGCGGGTTTTCCGGCGTGTCTGGCTGCACGTTCCGATTCACACTCCATTCAGACAAATTTCAGACATTCATAATAATACTAGCTTCCTTACCGTGCCACACGGTTTCCAGAGATGAATCTGCTTAGCAGCGCAATGAACCTCAGCGTCTGTCATTGTTTCCGGCGTCTGTAAATCCTTATTAGACGTTCGTTTGTCTCATCCACTTCCCAAAAAAGCCAACTTTCTCAAGTAAATTCACCAATGGTTGCCTTCTTCCCCTGACTCTCCGCAAACACCGAAATATCACAATATTAAGCATAACTTCCTGAATGTTACGGGCGCCGCGCTGTTTTTTTGCTGCTCCGCCTTCAATCCCAGAGAGCGGTAGTACCGCAGATCGCCACTAGGGGGCGAGGAGCAACCAAGGAACCGAGATAAGCTTTGTGTGTAAACGGGTCGGCTTGTCTTGGATAACTGAACCAAGCTCGGACTGGTCTCGGCATGGCTCGGTTTTTAGGTGTAGTGTAAACGGGGCTATAGGCATATGCTGCTGAAGTATACCCGATGATGGACAAAGGCCCTTTACTGTAATGTAATTACTGCGTACATATTCACTCACCAGCCATTTTATTGAGTACACCTGTTCAATTGTTTGTTAACACAGAAAGTAAATCAGCATATCACACGGCATCCACTCATTGCATTTAGGCATCTAGACGAGAAAGAAACATGAATAGGCGCCTCCTGTATTGTTTTACTGGTTCAAAGCCGCTGCTGGTGATGGTGTAATGCTGTGGGGCATTGCATAATATTGCTTTAAACCTTCTTTGTGTCCCTTAGTGCCAGTCACGCATCCTCCAAACACCACAACCTAACTGTGATTGTTGATGACCATGACCATGCCATTATTATCATTACAGTGTGGCTCTTCTTATGGCTACTTCTAGTTGTCAGGATTTGTCCTGATGTACCCGAACACAACCACACACACACAGAGTTTCGTTTTAAGAGTTTTATTGAGGGTAATGAGTTGTGGAGGAGATGACCAGAGACTTTACCAGGCTGGAGCTGACAAGAGATGGTGAAGATGACTGTGGCTGGAGACGTGGCAGAGCTGGAGCTGGTAGTTGGATGAAGACCGGCAGACAGAGGTGGGAAGCACAGGCAGGCAGTCGTAGGGATCACAGGCAGGCAGACGTGGGAAACGCTGGCAGGCAGACGAAGGAAGCACAATCAGGATGAGGTTTGAGTGAAGCAGACTTGAGGCGGAGGAAGGCGGTGAGGAAGGCGGTGAGGAAGGCGGTGAGGGACGAAGGCTGGTGCATGCGGGGAGGCAGCAGGAAGGAGAGTGACGAGAGGAGCTCGAGAGCGGTTGTGATCTGAGTCGCAGGGAAACAGGCTGGCAGACGTGAGAAGAGGCATCAAAGCGGTAGAGATGATGACGATCCGGCGGGGAAGAGCTGTCTGAGGTGAGCTTAAGTAGGATTGTTGACAGGTGGAAAGAATCCGGGCTTGATTGGGGACGGCAGGTGGAACTGATCAGAAGGTGGAGTGGAGAACTGGGGCATATGGGAGGTGGAAAGTGCCAGAAACTGTCCAGGGTGAGACAGGCAGAAACTGAACCCTGACACTAGTAGGAAATCAAAAATCCCAAATTGATTTCCTCAGCATGTCATTGAGTTCACTGTACTCAGACAACTTTCCCAGTCCTCAGATCTCAATCCGAAAGAGCACGCTCGGGGATGTGGTGGAATGGGAGATTCACTACATGGATGTGCAGCCAGATATAACCTGCTGCAACTGGGTGATGCTTTCACATCAATACGGAGCAAAATCTCCAAGGAGTGTTTCTGAAACCTTGTTGAATTGACCACATGTTTCGGACCATAAGGCAACACTGTGAATTAATGTGTCTATGTGTGTCTTTGTCCACACATAAGGCGCAACAGATTATAAAGGCGCATTAAATATTCTTCCCAAGTGTGTAATATCACTCCGCCCCTCTGCTTACACAGCTCTCTCCTGAAAGGGAGAGCTATCCGTCTCTGTTGGTAGGACAGAGTAGTTGGACTACACTGCCCTGTTTCGAACATAATGCTAAAATCAACATAACTTTTATATTGAATTAAATTACTAGGTTTATTGTTGCTAGCACTTACTCTGGGCGCGGGCTGCCTAAAGACTCCCACATACTCGGGCGTACTGCGTGCATACTGTAAGCTTGGTGGACTCCACGCTGACTCCCTGCGGACGTTTTACCCTTCATAGTCCAGCGTACTGTTGGCTACATTTCTTGTGGCAAATTCCAACAATTACCACACTTTCTGCCAGTGGGACGAAGCGGTGGAACGGATGGTAAAATGTGTGATTAGCTAGCTGAGCACCTAGAGCCGTTTCTGTTCCAGCAGGCTCCCACCTGTCAGTGAGAACAGAGAGGGACTGTGATGCCGTGCGTCCTTGAGACCACCTGCTTGGAGCAGCTCAGTGAATCAAGCTCAGTGTCACATATAAAACGTGACCTCTGCGGAGTGAAGTACGCCTGAGTATGTGGGGCTTTTACATGAATGCACTTCTAGTTTAGACATTACAGTCAGACAGTCTTATAGACGGCTCAGGAGGCCAATCAGGTGGTGACACAGTGTACTGTAATGCTCCGAATATCGATTGAGCGGAGCGGCTTCATTGCTAACCAAAGTTTTACTTACACATTTTAATAGATTTTGGAGCGCATTGTACCACATAAAAAGCACAACGATAATCATATATAAGGCGCACTGGCGCACCATACATTTTTGAGAAAATTTAATGATTTTAAGTGCGCCTTATAGTCCGAAAAATACAGTATCCCATGAGTAATTAATTAAAGCTTAATTCTTGTTTCCTCATAAATACTTATTTTCAAGTGCTTTCTGTTTCACTGGCGGTCTGTTTCTGTTCAAGTAAATCCAACTGGCCTTTGTTTGCAGGCTTCATTGTCAAATAAAGAAAATATTAAGGGGAGACTGTAGTAAATGTTCTGAAGGGTTGGCGAGACAGAACCAGTAACAGTGCTGGAGGGGGAAATCAAAACCTAAAGTTCTAGAAGAATCTCTGCAGTTTTAGTCTACGTATGTCTCACAGGCCCCTGCAGTCCCCCAACACCCAGACACCATCAACGCCGAGAGCAGTCGAGACAACTGGACGGCAGAACAATGTCTGGACTGCTTGCAAGAACCCAACAGATTCCCTCAGACTCTACAGTTCGCACTGTACAGTTAGCAAAAGAAGGAACAAGTAAGGTTTGTTGATAAGGGTCACCAGGAGAAAGACTCATCTCGCTATAATGTTTACGAACCAAACATAACGTATCATCATGAAAACCTCACATCAGTTGTCAAACACAGTGGTGGTGATCTGCTGATTCAAGCTTGTTTTCCAGACACATGACCTAGATTGTTAAATGTCATTTAGTACAATTGCATTTTTTTGTCAAAGCTTAGAACGTGAATAAAAAGGGCAGATGGAAACTGTAAAAATAAAAATAAAACACTGGGTATTTAAATAGAGCACAGATAATCCAAAAGACTATCTACAGAGTTAGAAGTTCAACGAACTAAAATTCTCCTACCCTTATCTGAGTATTCACTAATATTTTCATGTCATTACATATTTCCGGCTGCACTAACTAAGACGTGCTGAGAAATAAAACTAGCATGGGAGGAAGCACTTTCTAAAAATTTCTCTTGAAGATGTGCTTTGTTATTATTTGTAGTTATCACCAACTTAATTTCAGAGCCAGAACCAATGCAGACTCTGCTGAAGCTTGGCCAAAATTGGGTCTTGCTGCAAAACGATGATCCTTTTTACAGCAGCAAATCTGCAACAGAACAGCTGGAAAAAAAGAAAACAGAAAAGTGTAGCCCAGTCAAAGTCCAGACCTTAAGCCTGGTTGAGTGTGCTGGTAGGACACATCATCCAGGCAATTCCTCCTGAGTGTTACTGTTGCCAAAGTGGCTCTACATGCTACTGAATAATCATTGACCGGTCACTGGTAACAATGGTTTCAATGATTTGTCAAAGAACAGGACTGTCTTGGGTGTATGCAACAGAGCAATGCAGCACTATTTCTCTGCAGTGATGGTCAGCTGGGTGAAAGAAGGCTATACTTTTGGTGCCCTACCCACATTTTTTTTTCTTTTTTACACATGGAAATTACAATACACCAATAGTTACAGTTAAGGCCAAAGTTATTAATTCAGGTGTATATATATATATATATATATATATATATATATATATATATATATATATATATATATATATATATATATATATATATATATAAAGAAGCCAGGGAGCATGATCAAGGGGACAAGGTTAGGTTGGAGGTGGCCCTTTGACATAATTTCCAAAATGTTGGTTATTGACGGTTTACAAAAATATCCAACGAATTAAAACATCACACCATATGTGATCCTACAGGTCTTCTGGGGAAGCCTTATTTCATCTGAGAAGTCATCCCAAAGCAAACATGATGCTGCTACCTCCGTGTTTCACTGTAGGTATGGTGTTTTTGTGGTGATACGCAGAGTGGTTTCCGTGCCAAACTTAGTTTTTTGGAATTTTGGTGAAAAAAATGACATTTTCATCCCATCAGACCAAACCACATTCTGCAACAAGGTTTTTGGGTGATTTTAACCAGGCCTTGGTGTTTGGTTTCAGGGGGAAAGGCTTCTGTATTTCAACCCTACTTCTTACTTCAGTAACATAGAGAAGATAGAGGAACACTGTCACAATGAAAGCACAAGCACAACTAACCAGAAATTCCCGAAGCACAGACCAGTTTCAGTCTCGTCGATTTATTAATTAGGTAGAGAGGCCCAGTTTTAGTCATGTAACTGTTGTTCCATGTTTTCTTCAATTATTGATGAATGTCTTCAGCTTGCCATGGTGCTTTTTCTACGTTACTCTTGCTGTCACTTTTTTTGCATACCTATGCAGTCGGCTTATTGAAGCCCCCCCTTAAGTGAATTTGTTTGTCTTTAGTTGAATAAAGAATATAGGTCACATTAATGTTGACATTTGAAATGAGTTACGACATCATGCATATGACGACATTTTACATCCACATAATTCTTATTAGATAACGTGACGCAGTTCTATGGGATGTTTGTATTGAGTTTGAGGGTTATACCAAAAATATTGGTCTCGTCTGAGCCCAATATTTTCCCTCTGAAAACAAAATGTAGTCATATATGCCGCGACCACCCAGTAAGGTCTCGTTAGATGCCAGTTAAATCTTACTGCTGCGAACATTTGGCACAGCTGAATCATTTCTTCATTATGAATCAGCTCAAGTCCAGTCGAGGCCTGGGCATCGTCCTGTCAGCGCTCCAGGACAAAAACCTGCGTTTGATTCAGAGGAACCCCGTCAGGTTTATGTGTAGATTTGGGAAAAAGGCCCCGGTTATACTCACTCAGACTGTATCGGTGCTCAGAGCCTAAAATCCCTGCTGACTGGATGTCTGGTGGAGAGGGTGCAGACAGCCGACACTAATCCGGACTCTCCAACACAGCAACAAACACGCATACACACAGTTGAGTCGTGCGATATGAAGGCAATCCGTCGTGTGATGTTAGGGGGTGAAATGCCAGAATACAAAGGTTGCAAGGCTTGTTGTTGTTGTTTTGTTTTTTCCAACTGATAGAAACTGTTATTTGATGCTGAAAAATGCCAACATTTTCATTTGTCAGTCATATTAAAATGGAAGTTCTTCTCTTAAACTGGATTAATGGCAGTCAGATTACGCGGTCTAGACAAAAATCTACAGGAAATATACATGCGCTGTACATTTTAGGGATTGCAGATTTTTTTTTTTTTTATCATGCATTAGTTGGAGCTCATGTCTGCGTAACCTGATGGTAGTTAAGGTTACATGGAGATTCGGCATCTCTTCCAGCCAACACATCTTATTTGTGCAAGCGTTTTGCAAGCAAATGCATCACTATTTATCAAATCCATGGGTGCAAAAAAAAAAAAAATTATAATAATAAATAGCTACACCGATGCAGTGCACAAAAATAATCTATTTTAGTTGTTTATGTTTTCTTGGACGGGAGCCATGTTAGATGTTTATCAAACTGAAACACACGGGCAAGAAGCAGCAAGGAGATTTGCTTGTGCTGCAGACAGGCAGGCTGACAGGAAACAGACAGACAGTGGATGCTGCTGCTGCTCTGGTAACCCCTCACCTAGATCATCCTTTTGTGCACAGCGCGCCGCGGGCTGATATCTCTGCGCTCTGCCCAGCTGTCACCTCCGGCATTGGTCCACCGAGCAGACACACGTAGGCACGTTTCCGACCAACCCCCTTTTTTCCTCCGGCTGCTGACTACAGAGCCGGCGAGCGGCGGGACAGCCAACGCAGGCAAGCAGGCAGGCAGGCAGCGACGTTCCGCTGCAAGAGCAGCTCGGACCGGACGGTCAGGACGAAGGTTTTAAAAGTAAGTGTGGAAAAACAATGATATTTTGTACGCGGAGTCATCAACGTAGCGCGGATTACTGGTTGCAGAAAATCTGTCTTCTTTCATCGCATGGGGGAGGGACGAGGTGATTCTCCCGAGCTCGGTCTGCGTTGCCGGGTGGAGATCGGTGATCTTATTTGGGCGCGTTCACGGTTATTTTTCCATAAAACGGACCTGGTAACGCTTTTCACGCGCTGAGAGAAATACGCATTAGCCTAACTCCGTTTCCACGTCTACATTTTTCTACATGTTTTCATACCTGCAAAGATGTCTGCAGCCTTCGAGTATGCACCAGAAATATGATCTTTATTGCAATGTCCTACACTGTATATGCACAGATCGGGGTATTTATCGCGCTTTATTTAAATTTTACCGATGATGTTTACGCGTCCAAACAGATCCTCTTTTTTTACATTCGTGTTGGAACGTGTTCGTTATTTGCAATTTTGCCTTTTTGCGGCGTGTTTTACGTGACTTTGCGTGAAAAAAAAACTCTGGACATTTTCAGCCATATTCTCCCCCCCCCAATCCAGCTCAGTCCCTCCCGGCGAAACTCGTGTCCGAACACGTTGCTCAAGCGGGGGTGTGTACCTGAGAAAGCGCAGTTCAGCCAATCAGCTGCCGCGTTCCGCCCACACTGTGCCGCTTGTTTACTACCAACACCGGCCGCTGATTGGCGGAGATTCGGGGGTAGGTGCTGCGTTTAGGTGCGTGGAAAAGAACAGGACAGTTGGGCTTTTGTTGTTCCACACACCACTGGGGGTAGATTAAAATGGAGCAAACAACTTCCACATGCAGAGGTTTTGATAAGTGTAGTGAAGGGGAAATAGCTGGGGGAAAAATCTACTTTTACAGACTAATAAAGATCTTCTGTTGCATGTGCTATAATATATGCTGCTCAGCAAATCTGTTTATGCAATGCCTTTTATTTATTATACAGTTAAGTACTGTATTTTTTTTTTTTTTTACTTTTTGGATTACTTTTATTCTTACTGTCTTTAGAGATACACCGATCAGGCTTTAACTGCGAAATGCAGCCTGATCTACCAACTCCCAAGTTTGACATAATTTTCCTCCCTGAGAACATAAAATTAAAGACTGCTGCTAGTTTCTTGATAGAGGTAGTAATTGGGACTCTACCAGTAAATGAAGCAACTACAGAATTATCCTCATTTTTGCCTTTTAGCAAACACTATATGTCTTTGATTTTGATTAAACTCAAAAAATGCGTTAAAATACATGCCGTTAGTTGATGCATTTGCTGACTGAAATCAGTGGTTGTTAGTGTTGATGTATTAAATGAATAGGAGAAATCAGAGTTGCCTTTATTTGACCTGATTAATGATCAGAGCCAATGGGAATTTTGTCTGATTCGAGTATCTTGTTGATGAGTGGATGTCTCTTTGCATTTGTAGAACTTAATATTTTTTTTTACTTTATACCCAAGGTTTTTGGGCATGAAACTGTATAATGTCTACACTTGCTTTACACCCTGAGTTGACAATAGATCGCGCCGGTTTTTTAGTCATCTACCGCAAATGGGAATTAGAACCAACATAAAGGGACCTCATGATGATGATGATGATTATAATAATAATAATTTTCAAAAAATAATATTAGGATAAATGAAGTTATATATTAGATGTCGCCGTTCTATAATTGTTTGTCTCTATTATTAATAAAATTATAAGACAAATAAAAACAAACCACTGGAGATTAGTTTTGAGTACATGGTTACAAAATGGTTTGTTTATAAGTACAAAAAGGAAGTAGGAATGGCAACGCTTTCGTGCGGAAGTAGAATCTGAATTGACAGTGTTACGAATTTACCCTTAAAGATAAAAAAAAAAACATGTCTCTTCTGTTTTGTTATCTTAATTTATTTATTTACTTTGCCCAAATGGATGGCGATGCCCAAATTTAACGCAATATACAGAAACTCGTTATTAGTCTTGTGTTCCTTCTGCCCTAACCATGTTCCTGTTTCAATTCACGCATTTCTCAGCATTGAGATATTATAGAGAGCTCGTGACTAATAAATGTTCCACTGTTCTATGCAGGTCATTCATTTCATTAGGTCGCCACAGCCTGAGGTTCAAGTGAACTATTTTCATCGGCAAATTTTATTACATTTTAAACTATTTTCTGCAATGGTATGTAATTATAAACCTTTGTCAACGGGGCGCAGGCTGGGGGGATGGCGTGCTCCGTAACACTAACAGCAGCGTCCAGGTACATTAATAGCTCATATTGCACACGTCTTTTTCTCATTCGTAAAATTTTGAAATCGGGAACATTTGCGGGATCAGCTTTTGCTGGAATCGGGTCATCCAAAAGAGGGATTATCTGGTCACCCTAATGTAAATACATATATGCGTATAAAATGTGCACGACTAGGCAGATAAAAAGGGAACATGTTTAGTAATCACACTCTCAGTGGCAGAATCTTGTCATGGTGGTGACTAATAGCCATTTTTTAAATATCCTTAGCAACACCAAACAATACACTCCCTACCTTAATTATCTGCTGGATAGCATACCTACTAGCGAGCAAATATTCAGTAAACATGGAAAGACATTAAGCTTTTACGCTCCATGCAGTTGGAAGTTTTCAACTGCTAATCTCTGAATGCTAGGCGGCAGGGCTAATGCTAGCTTGGCCCTAGCTTCAACTGAAAGTGGAAACTGAGCTTTGTGTGTGATTTTTATTTTGATTCTTTTGTACAACATACCTAACAAACATTTTTGTTAGAGTCTACTAAAAAAACAATACAAATATCTGCTTTGCTACTTTGTAAACATTCAATCGAGTTAACCTGCTACATCCGTTAGCCAGGCCAGGGGAGCTGCAGTCCCCCACTTCCTAAGTTAATGTTTCCAGCTGATTGTTCCTACTAGAATGCACAGTAAAAGAACTCACTTTTTACAACATTAAAAATATTGTTGACAGGTTTGGCATTTTAATATCTAACGGTGTGACTCTTAAGATTTGCTTGAACTGAACTAAAAATAAGTAAAAGATTTCTTGAAATGGGTATATTTGTCTTTGATTTGAGCAGGTAAACAAGATTATGCCATTGGAATGAGTATTTTGACCCCTAAAATAAGGTAATTAGATGTACTGCACGTGAAATAAGATAGAGATGAGTTGTTCCTAAATGCAAAAATCTTATTCCATTGGCAGAAACCTGCTCAAATCAAGGACAAATACACAATTTCCATGAAAATATTACTTATTTTCAGTTGCGATTTTGCAGTGTGTTGGTGAATTTGACAGCCTAAAAGTAGCTGATCGCTTGAAAAAAAAGCTCTATCTTAGTTGTAGGCCTGTTGCGTTAAGCTTTTCAGATTTTTTCTGGGTTATCCCTACTTGAACTGAATGCAGCATTGCCCTCTTCACCTTTTCAGGCGACAGGCCAAAGTACATGCAGCCAGACTTCAGATTACGTCTGTGGAGAGTTTGATCACTCCCATGGTTTACAGGGAAGGAGTCAAGCAAACAACAGTAAGATCTGGATTAACCATTAGCTAGATCCCTTCTTTCAAGTTTATTTAATCCTTTAAGACCTCCTGTGGTGCTGTTGTTTTTCACTGTCAGGCTCAAAGATACAGGATGAGTGTTTGAAGCAGACACCTGTCTATAATGATGATGTTTTTGCTCTGATTTATTTAGAGTGTTTTGATACTAACAGAAAAAAATGAGTTAAACTTCAGTTTGACATCGCATTTTGTAGCAGATGTGGAGATCTGAGTTCACATAAGATGCCTTTTGCACGTGTTTTTGCCACCTTGAAAAATGTGTCCTATTACAACCACACACAGAAGAGGAAGGGATATTATCCAAGATTTTTCACAATAATTTACAAATAGGAAATCTGAAAATGGTGTGGTGTAAATGTTTATGCAGGCCTCTGTTATGATACCCTTAAATCAAACTCAGCGCAGGCAACAGCCTTCAAATGTCATAAATTGATCCCCCTGTGAGTAATCTGATTTTGGTATGAATCCAGCTGTTCTGTGAAGCCCTCTGAACTTTGTTAGAGAACATTACAGAACAAGCACCATCATTAATTTCAAGTAACATGGCAGAAAGGTCCGGGAGAAAGTTATTGGGCAGGGTTAGGGTTCTAAAACAATATCCCGAACTATAAACATCAACTGAAAATGGAAAGCACGTGGCAAAATTGAAAGTTGCGAAAACACTGAATTTCTGAAATGATGATATTGATTGCTACTCAACTACATCCTCACTCTGACCCCTCTGACTCCTTCATATCATACATGTCGATCTGTGGCGATCACGGGCCATGGGTGTTTTCACAGCATGCAGCCCACAACTGGCAGCATTCACCCGAGCAATATGTGTAAAATGCGTGGGGTACATTCCCCTCTGCATCTGGCTGAGTTATGGGCTCGATGCTTTAAAGACCAACAAAGCCGTTGTGCACCATCCTCAACAATTGTCCCCCAGTCCACATTACAGTTGTTTACTAAATGAAAGGATGTTCCAAAAGAGGCTATTGAAATACTATCCAACTGCTACTAAACATATTATAAGTCTACCAAATATTTCATCCAAACAACATTTTGCTGTCTAGATCACGCGCAAACACCTTAATTGGGTAACCAGCAATTTCATTATATTTTGCAGCTGTAGCGTAACTACCCAGACATGGCCGTCCACCTAAACTGACATACTGGGCGAGGAGAGCATTAATCAGAGCAGAGGCTAAGAGAGCCGTGGTGGAAGAGCTGCAGGGATCCACAGCTCAGATGGGAGAATCTGTTGACAGGTAGCAGCATCATGCTGTGGGCAGGCTTCTTTTCTTTAGCAGGTACTGAGAACATGGTTGAGTCGATGAGAAAATGGAAAGAGCTAGGTACAATGCGGTCCTTTAGGTTTCATCTTCCAGCAGGGGCACAAGCCTAAACATGACACCAGAGCTACAGTGGAATGTTTTAGATCATCGTATATTTATCTGGTAAAATTGTCCAGTCAAAATTTGGACTGGAAGATAAAAACTGAAAGCCATATGTAATTTTCCTTCACTTCACAGTTATGCTTCACTTTGTGTTGGCAAATCACAAAAAAATCCCAATAAAAGACATAAAACCTTGTGGAATGAGAATGAGACGACTCATTGTACCAAGAAGTGCTGAGTGGGGGGAAAAAATACAATTTAAAAACTTTATGACTGAATAAGTAATCAGGGTTGCCCAAATCTGTTGCAGGTGTCTTGTCTGCAGCCAAGTGTGAGATTGTGCTGAGTCCCCCTTATTGTGTGCAACAGCACCATGGCAGCTATGGGACCAGAGAACAGTGCTGGGTCGGGGCCAGGCGGGACGGCGGCCTACCGGGCGGGACAGCAGGGCGGCGCGTCAGCAACAACGCACAGCAACAGCGAGCTCAGAGGCCAGCAGACTCTGGTGAGAATCCCCGGTTTTTATACACAACCCTTTCTTCATTCAAAGAGTCAAATTATTCTTCTAAACACATGCCACCCCAGGTAGGTCGTTTTTATTCTGATGTTTAATGTGCTGATTCAGACACCAGGCTGCCATGGGTTTGGGATTATCAGCACATTTGCATTGTTCTGGAAAGGAAAGACTGACAAAGTTCAAGCTCTTCCAGGGGAAAACAAAGCATTCCCACAACTAGGATCAGCACTTTCTCTCCCGCATTCAACGTTAACACGGCCGGCTCATAATCTGGCAGCCGCTTCCCTCTCCTGCTGTTTTTCCCTGGCAGATTTTGCCATCTGCAGGCGGGACGCCGCAGATGGACAGGAAATATTCTCTTAGCTGCGTTATTCATGGCGACAGCGAGGCTAAGTTGCAGAGCATCAAAGTCTGATTTAATCCGGTTTAAACGCCCTGTGTCAAGCAACAAGACATTTTAACACTGTCCCCCCGACGTGTCCCTCCCCGCAGGTGCAGACTCAGAGCTGCGTCCAGCCTGAGAAGGTGCTCGGCCATCATCCCAGGACCAAGACGACAGGCTGGGGCAACGTTGCTGCTCCGCTGCAGAGCATGGGAGCTGCCGCGCACCTAAGCAACGTGCCAACCAGAGCAGAGGCTCCATACAGGTGAGGGGGAGACAGTGCCAGGTGGTGCTGGTGTCGTGGTCAGCAGTGATCCTAAAGAGGTTTCCGTGTTGCTCTTCAGCTTCCGGAGCGCGGAGTCTGTGGAGATGGACGAGATAATGGCGGCCATGGTTCTGACCAGTTTGTCCTGTAGCCCAGTGGTGCAGAGCCCTCCACAGACGGAGCCGGGTCCAGGTCTGACTTCCTTTCGTGGTATTAAACGTTGATTCTTCTGCGTCCAGTGCTTTTCAGATCTGTGATGAACATTACTTGCTCAGAGTATCATTGTGTTTCTGTTGGGACAATTGTGAAACATGAACAAATACCAGCATTTATAGCCTTTTTTTCCCCCTATATGGGCTTTAGGTGGCATAAATAAATTAAACAAAGTTCAGAGCACAGAAAAAACACATGACACCCAACGATCCAAATTATGAATGAAACACGAAACCATAAAATTAAATAAGGTATGCTGGTGATTATCGTGATCGTTAAAGCATAGTTTGTTTCGTAAGAAATCGTTTCAGTGCTAATCTGAGGCCGCGGAGTTTGTGCAGAGTGCAGCTGAGTCAGCTGTTTGTCCCAGAAAAGTTTACCCCTTACAATTCCCACGAGGTACTCCACGCACTGATAAAGCTGTGGAAGCACAGGCCACTAAGCACCAGAGGACCCCGAACATGTAAGCGCCAACATCTTCTAGTGTGGGCTCAATCCGAGAACGATTTAACACATTAACAGCAATGAAAGCTCACCAAAGAGTCATGTGTCCTGTTGGGGACAAAAGAATACTCTTTGTAATATGGAGCACCAGCAGGGGCTTTAAGTAGACTGAGACTCTGTCTGAGATCTGAGCCTTTTATTATATAATTTAACATAACATCACAAAGCATTTCTTGCAACGACTGTGGCAGAATCAAGACCACTTATTTGAAATAAGTTGCTTCAATTGCCAGAGTGAAATATAGTGATTAATCTCTGTCAGTTAAGAAGGAATAGAAAAGTGGTGTAAACATGCTGCAGCGATGTTGAACGTGTCTTTACCACCAGTGCGGGACACCTGCTGTGCTCTGGAGAACGGGCACAGGGGGAAGCAGCAAAGCACGTGCCCCGACTGCAGCGAAGCTATTTTTATCTTCCTAAAACACCTCCGAAAGTTAGTTTTGACGTTGTGGAGGAGGCAGCATCATTTGCCGCTGAGGAAACGCCGTTGCCTCTGGCTCGGAATGCATCTGTGAAAGAATAATTATTTTTTTTGTCAATTCCTCTAGCTGGATCGTGCTCGTCTGTCGACATGGAGAGCGGCGGCGGCGAGCTCTCGGACAGCGGCAGCAGTGGCTACTGGAGCTGGGACCACGGCAGCGTGAGCCCCGCCCCCTCACCGTCCGTCACCGAGGTCGACAGCAGCCCCGATGAAGGCCTGCACATGGAGCTGGAGCAGGGCGGGGAGCTCACTGCCAAAAAGCCAAAGGTACCCGTCCGAAGGGAACCGCTGGAAGCATTTAGCCAGTCCCCTCTCTGCTGCCCTGTGCTTGACCTCTGTTTTCCCCTTTCCTCTCCAGAGCTCTCTGCGAAGCGTGTATAGGTGTCTGTGGCCCAGTTGCGGCAAAGTGCTAACGTCTTCTGTTGGAATAAAAAGACACATCCGTGTGATGCACCTGGGGTGAGCAGACATTTTCAGTGCTTTAACCACAAGACCACTCACCTTTGCTCTATCGGTGTATTTAGAGTGTTTCCTCCACTAGACTTGCGACAAAAAATAAGCTTAAAGTGGAACCCCCATGGATGGAGTGAAGGGCCCCGAGTGTCGATGGGGACAGAATTCCCTTCACCTGTTCAGTAGCGATTTAAAAACTAACCGCAAAGTCGGCAGATGGAGGGAAAGTTGTCGTCTTGTGTTTACTACGTTTGTTTCCTCCTGACGTCTACGTAAGCTCGTGTTTTTCTTTATGCTTGATTGCCTGCGTTGCATCTTTCTTCAAAGAGCTCTTGCTTGTCTAAAAAGATTTCTTTTAGCACCTAATCTCGGCTGTTTTTGTTTTCTCAGATTGGATATTTTGTCTGTCTTTGGCAGCCATTTTAAATATGTGACTCCTCGCTAGCTAGCGGCGGGCCGAGAAATCGTCCGGTGAACGGAGTCCGACAATTTCTTTTGTGGAGATCAGCCAGTCGGAAACTTCAAGTCTGATCTTTTCTGTGATCAGTAGACGCACCGCATTCAAGTTACAAGTTGTGTTGCTGCGTTTTCTTTTATTTCGTTCCCTTCTGATCACACCGTTTGTAAAAGCTATCGCCCCCTGTCGGCAGTTGGATGCCTCTGCGCCCTGCCTGGTCCTTTTACCCCAGAGAAGCGGTCATGCATTGAATAACTTCTTTTGTAGGAAATGTCTCTCGAAACAGAAACAATAATTTAACACTTTTAATCTAAACAGGCCAGAGACATATAGATCAGCACTGAGACTCTGTTAACAGGTATCGACACGGGGACTAAGGAATGAGGAGGAGCGAGCCCAGAATGCTGGTCACGAGTCTTTAGAGAAGCCAATCTCCTCCTCCACGCTCCTCCCATTGTCATCAGTAGAAAATGTGTCTCCAGTCGGCTATTATCTGCTAGACTGTGGAATAGCATGGAGTCCATGTGTACGAGCTGCCCCGAGATAACTGACCATTTCCTTTATCAGTCTCATTGTCCATATCTATGCATCCCAAATCTGTGACGTCCACAATGCATGTGAAGTATGTTTTTAGATATTACATGAAGCAAACAACCCGTAGCTTCATGTAATATCTAGCATTATCGGTCTATAGGGTTTTTTTACATTCTTTTGGCTGGTTTTCTATTTTTCTTTCAAAATCTTCACCTTGTTTTTTGGCTGTTTTTGTCGAATTTTGTTGTCTGTGTCTTTGTTACTCATTTCCAGCCTTCTTTTGAATGTGTCACATCTCAAAAACTAAAATCACATCCTTCTTTGTATCAGTGAATGCACCACAACTAAGTACTAACAGGTTGCGCTAACAACAACCCCTTGGTTGCCTTATCACAGTGAAGCTAAGGGCTTATACACCACAGGAAATACACGCAGCCCGATGTTTCCAGTTAGTAACGCTAACCGCGTTCAAAGAGCTAATCTTCATAAAACACTAACACAAGATGCGCAGGACAGTTTGAAATATCTGTACAATCTAGGTTTAACTGCAGAGCTGTGTAACAGGGACTGCTCTTTTCACACGCACAGCGTGACGTCGCTTTTGATTCTAATGTAAGTAGTTAATGATCACTCACAGAAACCCGGCTTCATGCTCCTGTGGTTAAAATTCACAAGGTTTTAACTATTTAACTCGTAACAGTAAATCAGTGGGTTTTTTCTGCTCTAATATCTAGTTTTACCAACTGATATGTATCCTGAATGAATCTATAGGGGGAAAAAAGAATATATTTTGATGTGGTGCACGTCCATATTTTGAGGCGTGCAAAAATGAATAAATTTAATGTTTGTTACTCTGGGCAACATTTAATAAAGGCTTTGTAGATTTGTTAGGATGGGTTTCCAGATATGCAGAAAGCAGAAAAAAAGTATTTTGTTGTGATTCGTAGCTCTTAAAGCGAAATCGTAATCGCCTAAAATCTGCTCTGCAAAAAGTATGCATGGCAGAGCGTTATAAAAATCAGTGAAATCGGCCAGAAAATCTCACATCAGTGCATCTGTGTTCCGAACACCTACATCTTCCTCATTGGGCTAATTTGTAGAAGGGAAAACAAGCATTTTAGCTCATGTTAAAGTGACCAGCAACAGTCAGTTTGTGGCAGTTTTAAACTTTCTCATTCTTCTAAATATTAAATCTCCCCCAACAGAAAACTGAAACTTTTATTACCAGAGCTAATCAACCGCGTGAAGAGTTTGTGACGATGCAATTTGGCCGTTCTTTGTGTTTCCTTTAGTGTCAATTAGACATTTATGTTTGCATAAACACAATGCTTTTTAGATTCTACCAATGTTTTTGCTCAGTAAGTGAAATGAGCTAAACAGATGTCACGTAGCCTCAGTCCAGATCACACCGCTTTAATGTAGCGTGGTAAAAATAAAGCAAATCGTTTTACACGTATTGATTGGGGAGTTTTATGTGTCCACTGCCTCATTTCTGCGGCGATATACGGCAGTCTGATGTCAAAGGTTTGCGTGCATACTGTTTGACCACTATCCAGTCTGAGCGGGTGAGAAAACCAGACAGTTCAGCCCTTAAAAACATTTCTCAGCTGCAAAACAGCATTAAAAAAACAAGAGGGAATAAAAATTTCAGCTCGCTGAAGAGCTCTGGCCTGGTGAGGAGAAGTGAGAGTTTAGATCTGGGCCACTGCGAGTGGCGCTTTGAGTAACACTTCAAAACACACAAGTCACTCCCTCTTCCCTGTGTGTCCACTGCCATGTCCCGCCGCACACGCGCAGCACTGGATCGGATCAGTCCCAGAGAGAGGAGGACTTCTACTACACCAAGATCTGCTGTGAGACCGTGGAGGCCAGTCCTGCTCCCGGGCCAGCCCAGCAGACTCCAGGCCAGGCCCCTTCTGCTCTTCTCGGCTGGGCCTCGTGCGGTTCCCCCTCGGGGTCCGAGCTCCAGGTCCACGCGGCCCACAGGCCCAGGTCCAACTCCAGCTCTTTGCCAGGTCCCAGCAGGCCCTGTCCACTCAGCCAGTCGGCCCCCAGCAGCTTCTGGCAGATCCACACCGAGCATCTCTATCAGGTGGGTGCAGCCGGGAGGCCGTAGTATGTGCAGAACACGGCAGAAATAAAATTGGCCGCGGGAGAAGTTGTGACCACAGTGAGCGTTGAGTTTGAGTCCTAAACTAACGGGATAATCAAAATGTTTTTGGTGTTTTCTTTTCAGTTAGCAGTGGTTTAGGTTCTCCCGCGGTTGCCATTATTTTAGTTAGTACTGACTAACTGAGGCAGACGAGGGCTGCAGTGCATTAGCTGTTGCTCTGGGTTCTTCTTGGACCTCCAGGATGCACTCTTGGAGTAATTTAGGTAGGCTGGCCTCTCCTGAGGACGTTCACCGCGGTTTGGTTTCTCCATTTGAGGACAACGACCCTCACTGTGGTTCGCAGGAAGCCTTAGAAAGGCTTTGTAATGATGTCAATTATTTAGTTTCTCAGTTGTTCTTGAATTTCTTTAGGTCTGGCCATGGTGCGTTGCTTTTTGAGATCCATTCGCCCTAGTTCATGTTCTCAGACAGATTCTGTTTACGTCGGACAATTTGGTTTTAATGTTTTTGCCATGCAAATCGGCTTTCTAAAAACGAGAGAGATTTCCACTTTGTATAGCCATATATGTCCAAACCCGTTTAGCGTGTAGTCCTGCGTGCAGTAGAGAGAACTTTAGGATCCCTATATGGCAACCTTGTAGTCCGTCATTGACTGAGACTGAGACTAAGACTGATTTAGTTTAAGTGTCGAGTGATTTAACTGAGGGCAGTGTTCTTGGGATTGTTTGAAGCAAATGGAGGCAGACGGAACCGGACTTGTTTGCCAGTAATCGTGAATATCGTCATATAATTATTTATTGTTTATTTCCTTAAAGGCAGCTGGAACTGAGCACAGAGCTGAAAGTTTAACCGCTGCCATACATTCCCTTTATTCGGCCGGGTTGTCTGCGCGGAAGGAGTCTCACGTCACATGCTGGCTGTGCTGTTTCAGAGGCCCTCCTTCCCAGACGACCCCCGCTCTCCCCCAGCCTCCCCGAGCAGACAACATCTCTAACGAGCCAATGAGCTACAGTGTTGTTTATGCATCACAAAGCAGCACATTTCACTGGTGACCTGCATTTACCCTGAGCCGGGGAGCCCGTAAATGGATGCTTTGTGACAGAGAGCGAGCAAGATGCCGGCTGGCTCGCTCTCTCGGGGAGACGGGACTCTCACCAGCCTACAGAATGCAGCGAAAACACGGTCGCTGACGCCGGGCAGCGCAGACTGTCTGCCCTGTGCCGAACGCCACGTTTCCGCTAAAAGCAACGATCCCGTCGGCTCGTGTTTTTTTTTAATATCACAAATATTGTCAGAAAAATCCAACTGTATCTTGTGAATTTCCTCCTGCTTTCAGCTGCAGGACTACAACCAGGGTTATAGCCAGAGGGGCATGGTTTCTTATCCAGCCGTTTGGGCTTTTACTGCTTGGATTAACACAGTTAATACTTTATCGCGCTTATTTTAGCCCTCTCCGACTCCCCTCGGTGTGATGGGATGTCGGGACGGCAGTAGCCTGTGCCCTGCTTGTTCAGAGAGGAGGAATGAAGGAGAGGGAAATGGTGAAACGGCACAGGAAACGATCGTTAACTGCGTGACAATTCAGTTGTTTGTCGCAGCAGCGGGTCGCCATACCAAGTCTGAGACTGATGCGATTATTTTTTGCGGCAATCTGTCTGTTGGTCTTTAAGGTTATTGGAGTCTGCGTCTCTGCCCAAGGTTTGCTTCTGTGAGCATAAAATAAAAGTGAGAGTGTTTGCTCTCCTGTATAGTGTCCTCCCAACTGGATAAGCGAATAAGATCCGTACAATTATTTTAGTAACGGTACTTAGGTGATTCAGTTTGCTTGAAGCAAATAAAGGCAGACAATGCAATCGTTACAAATGAATCGTTATTCGTTTTGTTACTTCATTCCATTTATCTTTTGTCAGAAAACAAAACAAAAACATCCCACAGCATGACGGTGCCATCACTGTGTGTTACTGCAGAGTAATAGCATGCTGATGCTCATCACTGGCAGAACCTTCCAGAACCATTTTCCCATCGAGGTGTTGAGGTTTATCCTCTTGTCAAGGAAGCTGCAGCAACGTCTCCAGGATGAATACTGTTGTAAACTGATAGTTGTGGGGTTTGTTTTTGTTCTTCATGAAATGAGGCAAAAAACAAAACAAAAGTTAGTCCTTGGTTATGGGAACCAGCACAGGTGGATGGCCAAACATTTGACTCAAGTAAGAACAGCACTGCTTCAACATATTTTTACTAAAGTTAAAGTAAAAAGTACCAAGAAGTTACTCAAGTAAGAGTAAAGAAGGCTACTTAAGTACTGAGTAGCTAATCTGACATCTGATTTATTCAAAAATGACGTAAATGGACAGACAAAAATATGAAGTGATGTATAAATTCAGGTCTTTTAAAGACTAAAATAAGAAAATATAAAAAGTTACATAATAAATTTAGGCAGAAGAAACACTCTTCTAAATAATGTTTTTACACAAAACTTATGAAATGTAGATTTACAGCAGTTAATGTACATACAGTATGTTAGAGCAATGCAAAGTACTTCCGATGATAGTATCTACTGTTCATTGGATGTTCACTTGACCTCGATGAGCTCAGCAGATAGAAAATACCATTTAAACAACAAAGCTTGTGCACAAACCAGAAGTCTCACATTAACATAAATGTAAGCATGTCTCTCTGGTGCATTTTTGGTTATAACAAGTCTGGTCTTTATTCAGTGAAGCTACTCACGGGGAGCAGAGTAGCCAGAAATCTTACTCAAACAGTAGCGATATTTCTTAATAATATTACACAATATTACAAAAGTAAAAAGTACAGTGCAGTAAAACTACTCCTAAAAGTACCTTTTGTTCAAAAAGTTACTCAAGTAAATGTAACTGAGTAAATGCAACTAGTTCCTACCCACCTCTGGGAAGCAGCAGGATGTAACCTGATAAATAGGGAGGAATCTGTAACAAGTCATCATCCGGCTTAAGGTTCTGCGTGTGTGACTGAATCCTGTGGTTTCCTCTCTCTCTTTTTCTCCCCAGGCCTGCAGCCCTGTCCAGGTTTCTGTGGCCCCCAAAAACGTGTGCAATCAGGGTTGGACCCCCTCTCCCTCAGCATCCGGCCATAGCAACACTCCGGTGGGTCGTCTGTCCGTGCCTGCTTGTGCTTGCTTGCACACACACACACACACACACACACACACACACACACACACACACACACACACACACACACACACACACACACACAGAATTGGCCTTTTAAAGCTTAGCTCACACCGATGGACAAGTGGGGCCCTCGGCAGGGGCGTGTTTATAACATGTCTGTCCAGGACGTTAGTCGTGCCCCCTGTTGTTCCTAACGTGTGGTTCTCCTCCTCAGATGGTGAAACCTCGCTGCCGCTCAGTCAGCGTCGGGGAGCAGTGGCTACAGCAGAGCAGGCTGCAGCCAATGAGCGCGTCCCCCTCCCGCACCCACTGCTCCTTCAGGTATTAAAGCATCCACCAGACAGGCCTGCAGCACTGGGAATGTTATGCCTACATGCTGGAGTTAGAGGGGGAGGGGGAGGGGGGGGGCAGCTGTGGCTGAAGGAAAGGTCCTAATGTGTTAGCAGCTCAACGGACCTGGAAACCAGAAGTAATAGAAAGTCTCCCTGGTGGGGTTTGCCCTATAGGTTCAAAGTATCAGGCAGGATAAGAGTGCAAAACTATATTGTGACAGTAAACTGTCATCTAACTAGAAAAAATATAAAACTCACTATAGAAAGACTACCTTTCTCTAAAATTGTTAAAATGACAAGAAGATGGGGGGGTCTGAGCAGACATCCACGTTTATTTATTTTTTTTCACTTTTGCAAGAGAAATATTACCAAATCCAGATGTGGGATGCATCCCAAATCCTACCGAGAAAGTCTGAACGCAGATATTGGATCAAAGCAGTTAGCTAAGGGTGTGAACACTTATGCAGCTAGATTGTTTTTTTTCTTTTTCTAGGGTCTAAATCTGTTAATCAAAGAAAATCCCACAATGGTCACTGAAATCACTTGAAACGGACAAAAAAAAACGTAAAATTAACTGTAAATTACCCAATGAAAATCAGACATTGCTTTTGAATTGTGTTTCAACAGAATAATAAAAAAAAACTAATGAAACAGGCCTGGACAAAAAAGATAACTTAATATTTAGTTGTTCGGGCTTTGGAGGCGATCACTTCTGTAACTGTCAATGAGACCTCTGCACCTGCGATTTCATTGAACCCTGGAAAGATCTGAGACACCCAGGGCCAGACGCAGCAAATCAGCCCCAGAGCAGAACCGAGCCTCCTCCATGTTTCACAGTAGGGACAGCGTTCTTTTCTAGGTGTGCTTTATTTTTGCATCCGTCAACAGGGAGCTGGTGTGCTGCGACTACTTATACAGACAGACTGACTGGTTGCAAGCTTAAAGCCGTCTGTGATGCCAATTGGAGGACACACCTCAGTTTAACACGTCCCTTTGGTCAAACTATCTTCAATCTTTTTTAGAGGTGCCGTCATTTTTGTCCAGGCCTGTTTCGTTCGTTTAGTTGTTTTAAAGGCATACTATGCAACATTTTTCAGTTAATTAATGTGTTCCATACCGTTTTGGATGATTAAATGAGTCATTTCAGGTCGAACAAAGGTTTTCTCGGCCGCCCTGGGGGTCTGTGGGGGAAATACCGCACTTGCAATGCAAGAGCCCTCGGCTCGCACACACAGAAGTCTCGCTTTACGGCGAGAACTCCATGTGTTTTTGCGGCGGCGGCCGCCTCGCCAAGATAGCGCTGCGGGAAGCTTGATGTTCATACCTTCACTGTGTTAGTCATTGTTTGTACTGCCGTTTTTTCCACTTTTCGTTGCGTTCGCCTGTCTGCTAAGCTCAAAACAACCGTGCCTGTCTTGACGGAGAAACCAGAACAGCTGAGCATCTTTACGACAGTGCACTTTTACTTTTGCCCTCTGGGGGGAGCCTCGCTGGAAAATCAACCCCGGTTGCATAGTATACCTTTAAATGAATCCGTTGAACAACAATTCAAAAGCATTTTCATTGGTTGGTTTTCAGTATATTATTTATTTTTACTTTTGTCAGTTTCAGGTTATTTCAGTGACCATTGTGGGATTTTCTTTAATTAAAAAAGGGGTTACCAACTAATTTTTGTCCGTGACTTCAAAAGCTTTGCAGAGATTCTTCCTGGTCTCGGTCTTCTTCACAAAAGCGTGGACTTTTTTTTTTTGAAACTTTATTTTTATTTAGTTTTAACAAGTAGATATACAAATACAGAACACTGCAAAACAAGAGGGCTGGGGCAGGTGACATTCACCAATACCGATATAAAATATTACATTTCCATAACTATTACAAAGTATTAAGTCCAGAATCAGGAACCAAAGAACCAAAAATATGTGATCAGGTAAGAAACCCCATTTTCTCGCTCAGGTGGTGCAGAGTCCCACAAATCACTGTTCATCGCCTCTGACAATAAAGCATTCCCAACGTTTCCAGAGTTTTTCTCCTTTCTCCTTTTTAAGTCGTATTGCAAATGTCAACATCTCCATGTCGTGAATCATATTTACAATATTCACCAGGAGTTTCAAAGAGGGGGGGCCTGGTTGAAGCCAACACTTAGTGACCGCTTTCTTGCTGGCGACCATAATTATATTCAGCAGGTATGTATCCCCTTTGCTAAGTCCCTCAGGGAGCATTCCAAGATACAGAACAGTGAATGACAAGTCCAGATTTATACCCAAAACTTTATATATTAGGCGATGTACATCCTTCCAAAAAGTCTGTAACTCCGTACAGTCCCAAAAAACATGGTAGTGGCCTACCGCAGTCACACCGCACCCCCTCCAGCACGGAAGCTGTAACCCGCCCATCTGAGATCTCTGCTTCGGCGTGATGAAAAATCGGGTTAGATTCTTCCACGTGAAATCGCGCCATATCAGAGAATTTGTGGTCGACAGCGAGCCCCTCCAAATTTGCATCCATGCCTCTGACGTAATTATCATGTCTGCTTCCTTTTCCCATCGCTCTTTTATATAATCTGTTGAGTTTTTATTCATGGATCTTAAATTTCTATAACATTTGCCCGTAATTCCTCTTATACTTTTACCAGCATATGAATCAATAAAAAGTTGTATTATGCCTGGAATTGTCTCCAAGTCAGAAATTTTCATTTCCTTTCTTAGGAAACTACGGACCTGTAAGTAGCGATAAAAGTCCTCTCTACTCACCTCATAGGTCTGGCATAGCTCCTCAAATTTCATTAATACCCCGTCTTTAACTATAGTGCAGAATGCGGTGACTCCCTGTCTTGCCCACCTTCTATATTTATGATCTATCGATGCTGGGGGGAAATGCGGGTGATACGCAGGCCAACTCAACAGCCCTATCTGTCTGTGAAGATTAAACTTTCTGACCAACCCTGCCCATACCTTCAAGGAGAAGCTTAGGCACAGATTTTGCAACTGATATACCTGGGACAATCCGTCCAGACAGCCCAGTACTGACTGTGCAGGGAAGTTCAGCAAGGAGAGTTCAATGTCTTTCCATTTAGCCTCATAGGCCGGGCTACACCAGCGTACCAGGGGTCCACACTGGGCCGACATGTAATAATCCGCCAGGTGGGGTAGACCCATACCCCCCCCTTCCCTAGGCAGCTGCAGGGTCGAGTATCTCACTCTTGGCCTTTTATTGTTCCAAATAAACCTTGAGAGGTGTTTATCCCATTCCCTAAATTGTTTTACTGGGACCTCCACAGGGAGTGCGTGAAATATATACAGTATTCTCGGGAGGACATTTATCTTTATTGCACGGATTCTGTTACCAATGTCTAGGGGAAGCAGGCTCCATCTGGCCAGGTCCTCATATATTTTCTTATTTATGCATTTGTAATTAACGTCATATAATTGAGTTAAATCTTTTGTTAATATGATCCCCAAGTATTCCACTTGTGATTGATTCCAATTAAATTGGTAGCTATTTATTAACCGTTTCGATGGGCTAAAATTGAAAGTCAAAATTTTAGTTTTTTGCATATTAAGTTTATATCCGGAAAGTTTGCCGTATGATTCCAGAATATCCATGAGCACTGGAGTACCAGATTCAGGGCTTTTAATTATTACTAAAAGATCATCCGCATATAGACATATCTTGCTCTCCACACTCCCTATCGTCACCCCCTCCAAACCAGACTCCTCCCTAACAACCTGAGCTAGTGGTTCAATAAAAAGATTAAAAAGTAATGGACTTAAGGGGCAACCCTGTCTACATCCTCGTTGTAGTGTTATTTGATTTGAGAGACTTCCGTTAATTTTGATTCTTGCTTTTGGTGAAGAATATATAGTTTTTATGCAACGAATGAATCCCTCACCAAATCCAAATCTCTTCATTACCTCAAACAAAAATTCCCACCCTACAGTGTCATACGCCTTCTCGGCATCTAAGCTGAAAAGGACTGCACTTGATTTTTCTTTGATTATGTGGTCAATAACATGAATGGCCCTCCTTATACAATCATGCGTTTGTCTATTACCAATAAAACCTGTCTGATCCTCATCTATCAAAAAAGGCATCAGGGTACTTAATCTCTTAGCTAGTATTGCAGCATATAGTTTATAGTCTATATTTAACACACTAATTGGTCTATATCCTTTTGGGTCCGTTCTGTCCTTCCCCACCTTTGGTATGACTGAAATAAAAGCCTCTTGCCATGACGGTGGGAGAGAGCCCCCTCCCAGAGTGTAATTAAAGGAGGCCTTCAATAGTGGGGCAACAGAATCCTTCATAGCCTTATACCACTCAGGAGGAAACCCATCACAGCCTGGTGATTTGCCGGTCTTAAGATGTGATATCCCCCAGTCAACTTCCCCAGCTGATATTTCTGCCATCAACTTGTCATTTTGGTCTTTTCCTAAAGATGGGAGATCCAATGAGTTAAGGAATTTTTGAGTTATTTGATTATCCATTTTGTCCGGCTGTGTATATAGGGATGCATAATACCCTTCAAATACGTTCTGAATTTCATCAAGTTTATTCGATATATTGTTAGTCCTTGGGTTTCGAATCTTATAAATCGTGTTTTCCGCTTGTTGCTTCCTAAGCCTCCACGACAGCACCTTAGCAGCTCTAGGTCCTGCATCATAATATCTTTGTCTCATATATTTAAGTTTTTTTTCTATTTCTTCACTTAAAATTTTGTGGATCTCCTGTTTAATAGGCCTCATGTCCTCCAGTAAGGATGGGCTCTTATTAATCGAATGCTGCTGCTCCAATCTTTTCAGGTTTTCCTGCAAGTCTGTTAACTTCTTCATTCTACTCTTCTTCAAATTCGAACATTTTGCAATTATTTTACCCCTCATATATGCCTTAGCCGCATCCCACAGAATTGCAGGGCTAACTGTACCGTTGTCATTGAATTCTAAATACCTTTTAAATTCTTCTGTCATTTCAGTTTTGAATGCAGCGTTATTTAGTAAGCTTGTGTTAAGCCTCCATAGAGTATTTTTAGCATGCCTAATCAAATTAATTTTCATACTTAGACCAGAATGATCAGAGATGTCTCTTTGGCCTATTATACAATCTTTTACTCTGTGAAGGTCTCTATTAAACATAAAAAAATAGTCAATTCTTGTATGCACATTATGCCTAGCAGAGTAAAAAGTAAATTCCCGGTCATGTTTTTGCAAATATCTCCATACATCTATAAGTCCCAATTCTTGAATAAGTTTTTTAAATTGCTTTTCTAAGTGAGTCCTTCTTCGTTCTCTGCTAGTTGTATCCATCTTTGGATTTAGGAGTAAGTTAAAATCTCCTGCACATATACATGTGCCACTTGCTTCCGTGGCCACAAGACTAAGTACTTCCTTAAAAAAATCCACCTCACTACCAGGAGGTGCATATATATTACATAAAGTGACCTCTTCCTGCTCCAACCTCCCCTTCACCAACACAAATCTTCCCTCTTTATCTATGTGTTCTGAAATAAGATCAAATCTGATATTGTTGGATATTAGAATAGCCACCCCTCTTTTTTTCCCCGATCTGTGGGAAGCAAAATATGTCTTTCTATAACCCAATTTCTTAAGTTTCTCATGTTCATCATTAGATAAATGTGTCTCCTGTAAAAAGCCAATACCCACCTGCTCTCGCTTAAGCTTTGAAATAATCTTACTTCTTTTTATGGGATTCTTTATACCATTCACATTCAAAGTCAATACATTATGGGACATATCCTCCAGACATCAACATGTTTTTACCCACCTGTAAACCAACACTCCCAGCCCTCAGAACACACAACAACCAAAAATACTTGGAAAGAAAACTTAACATAACAATGAACAGGTCTTCCCAAATAAGAGGAACCCTTATCCCTCCTGTTGTAGGGGAAACTGCCACTACGTGGGGCCCCTACTTAGTTGCCTACTTAAAGAAAGGAAACTGAAAAAGCTAATCTAAGAGTCCCCTGCATCGATCCTTCATCATCCTGGGAGGGAGTCATAGTCCCCACCATATTCCTGTGCAGAACCGATCACCCAGAGCTTTTAAGTAGTACTGATCAGCCAGCCCGAGGGGCTAGCTGTTGGGCGGCCGAAGTTTCCTCGGTAGGGAGAAGAAAAAAGATTACTCATCAACAACGACGTCCTCTCCGCCCGGTCGCTGGAAAGCCCTCAGCTTTTCCCGTGCATTCTCTCGCAGGCCCGGCGCGCTCCCTCCGCGTCGCGGTCCAACCACATCCACCGGTAGAAGGTTGTTGATCATCTCCGCCGTGATAACTTTAGGTCTGTTTGCGCACACCGGTCCCACTGTAATTCCGCGTCTCCGCAGGTCCAGGGCTGCCTCCTCCGCGTTGTTGTAGACGGTCATGCCGGAGTCGAAGTGCACACGCATTTTAGTCAGCGGGGTTTGGAACCGAATAGCATTTTCCTTGAGCGCCTTCTTAACTGGAGCATATTCTCTCCTCTTCAGCTGTATACTTTCGGCATAATCATGGTCAAAGAATATGCGTTTTTCCTGTATATGTATAGGCTTTCTCCACGCCGCGCGGAGGACTTGTTCTTTAACATTAAATTTCAGGAAGCGAACCACCGTGGATCTAGGTGGGGCACCAACCGGGGGCTGCGCGCTCAACGCTCTGTGGGCTCTCTCTATCCCCAGGCTCTTCTCGCTGCCTAAATCCAAGCCGTCCCCGAGTTCAGTTTTAAGCATGTTTTCCACGTACCTCAGCATCGAGGTACCCTCCGCATTTTCAGGAATGCCGTATATCCGCAGATTATTCCGGCGTGAGCGCCCTTCCAAATCCGTAACTTTCTCCCGGAGCAATTTCTGTTCACTCAGCAACTGGACAATAGCATCTCTCACTCCACAGTCCCATCTCTCTTCCTTCGCCATGCCTTTCTCAATCTCTCCAAGGCGCTTAGCTAGCTCCTCTGTCTTGTTGATAGCGGTGCTAACCTGTTGATTTATTTCAGACGTCATTTCGTTCAAGAGGTCTTTCATTTCTTCTTTCACGCTCATTTTCACTTGCGCTAACTCCTTTCTCAGTTCTAATTTGAGGTCTCGCATGCCGTCCGCCACTACTTCACCCACCACCTGCCTCAGTGAGCTAATTGTAACAGGCAAGGTCTCATCCGCCATCTTCTCTCCTTCTTCGACCGGATGGGTTCCGCAAACTTTGCTTTCATGTCGTGCTTCTGGATTCCGAGACTGGACTCGTCCCTTCTTGCTTTTATCCCCGCTCATTCTTCTTGAGAAAAAGTAACTTTTGACGAGTCAGTACCTTGAATTAGGGGGTCTTTTGTAGCTATCGATGCAGAGCCTCTGTTTTATGCTGCCTACCTGGTCGCCATTACCCGGAAGTCCAAAGCGTGGACTTTTAACAAGGGTGTGAACACTTTTTGAGAGCCACTGTACATCAGAAGCTGCTGCAAATATTTTTCTACAATATTGAGATTGTAGGGAATGGAGGGAGAACAGCCAGCCCTTTTTTTTTAGTTGAACGCCTTCTGTGTCCACTTTAAGTCTTAGCCTGGAACATTTTCGTTTTTATTATTATCATTATTTAAACATAATAAAAATATAGTTTAATATCTATTTCCAATAGAAAGTTTATACTTTTCCCTCGTCTGTTTTTTGCTTAATCACCTCAAAGTGCGTGTACACACAAACTCTTGATTCAAACCCCTTCTGTCTCAGTTCAACAGAAATGTTGGGAACTGCCATAAAAACCAGTGACAATTAAATGTTTTGAGTGTTGGAATAGCTCGCTCTTTTTTTCCCGTCTTAATCCGTCAAGCTTCTCCAATAGATGCCGTAAACAAATCCACTAATTATGTTATTTCTGAATGGAACTCTGAACTCGGTATTTGTGGTCTTAAAAGAATATTTCAGAATTTGCAAAGCAAAATATTTTACATATAGGCCTAGTATATAACTCTCTTGGCGCCTTGCTTTAGCATAACTCCAGATTAGATGTCCTCAGAGGCTGAAGCTAACAGGTAGTGAATGACGGGCAAGAACAAAACTTTTAACTTTTTCTGACGAAAGTCGTTATAGATTCAAGTCTCCCATCAATTTATAGCCTCTATGCTTGCTAGAAAATGATTCTGTATAAATAGCAGGGAGCAGGTTTTTATTGGCTGCATACATTTTATGCAGTCTAGGATCTCTTCAGATCAGCTGTATGATGTGACAGACCAAACTGATGGGTAACGGGGTGTTGTTTGTGTTTGTGGTTGTATGTTACTTGTGAAACTATGAGCTGAAATTGGCTTTTGTTGCTGTCAGGCCACTTTTTTCTTTTGCAACATTCTGACTTAACTCTACCTAGAAACTTGTTATTTGTTTTTTTTACCACAATAAAGAATATTTGCATTATCTGCGAGTATTACAAACTTCTACAAATGTCATTTGTGTAGAGAATGGAACCTGTTGGACCCATTAGAGAGCCCTGAGGAACACCAAAAACATTTTCTGAGCTATTGTCTCAACTCTGTGTTGTCTTTTCCTGTGACTCGGGTACCTTTCCAGCTGCTGCAGTAAAAGCCTTCTAATCCCGTATCGTTCCAGTTTAATTCATACATTTGCTACAGGCAATGGCGACAATTTTTTTTTTTTTTATTATCTAGGACCAGCTCCAAATTGTTAATGATCTGTTGATTAACCTAAAAACTTGTTTGATCTTTTAATAAATAATTGTGCTAGAATTTTGGATGCTCTACAAAATAGTAGGTTCCAAACTCCTAGGAGGTCGATGCACGTTGTGCTCCAAGTAGCGTCTGCATCGACACACACACTTCTGTTTTATCGTTCACATAGGAATGAATTAATGTATTAGTTTTTGATGTATCTCGCTCTAACGGCGGTCGATTTTCGTCTCGCTGCAGGAAGGGCCGCGGAGAGGCCAAGAAGTGCCGCAAGGTGTACGGAGTGGAGCGCAAGGACCAGTGGTGCACCGCCTGCCGCTGGAAAAAGGCCTGCCAGCGCTTCCCCGACTAGTCGCAGCCGGCTGACCAAGGGAGCAAACTGGACGGACGGATGAGTGTGGACAGAGACTTTTATCAAAAGAGAAGATTATAAACCAGGGCCTAAGAGCCATCAAGAAAAACAAACTTCTTGTGTTTTCTTCTTATTTTTTGTTTTTTTGTTTGTTTCTTGCCTAAAAGGAATGCAGATGGACCTTTATGTATCTTTGTATCTTGATCCTGAAAACTGAAGTTTGCGATGGTGCTGTTGACTGACTTTGACCATGTGATGTGCTAAGCCCTCTCTTCCTTTTTTTTATCCAAAGGTCTTATTACTGCCCTTGTAGCTCCACTGTATCCTTACACTGCTACCTGGCTGTTTCCTTTCTTCCAGTCTTCTCTTCCAGTGGTTACACCGTGATTATGATGTACATTATATCGTGTGCTCTGAGTTCCGTACGAACATTTTATACCTTTTTTGTTGTTTTTTTAATCGTCTCGTTTAGCCCGCGTACTGGGCTGACTGATGTATTTTTTTTTTTTTTTAAATGTTTTTGGCACTTTGTTGGAAAATTCTCTCACAAGAATAAGCTACATTTGGTTTGACTCAGCCAAGTTCCTTCCATGAAGCTGATTTCCTTCCTGCCCACGCGTCGGCACACAACCAGTGTTAATGGTTTTACCCGTGAAGGCATGTTTGGAGTCGCGGCGGTGGGAAAAGCGGCAGGGGAATGAGTTTGTACTATAGGAAATATATTGTCCAACACAATAAAAAGCACTGAGAATTTCCCACGTCGTTTCTGTTTCCTTCTGCAAACGCGTTTGCGTTAAACCACTGTGACATTTTTGAGACAGGCGTAGTTTTAAGACAGTAGAAGTCCACCAGAACCCCTTGCGGACTAGCCGTTAAAAGCTGCTATGTACTTTATTTTTTCTCTGTATTGTTTATGACATCACGGAAAAACGTTCAAATGTCAAACATGGGGACTTAAACGTTGATTGGAAAAATCCACTTTCTACGCACGCAGCCATTAGCATGAAGCACCGGATCTTTTAATCAAACCCTAGTAAACACTTCAACACAATTAAGATGCAGATGAATGGATTTGACCCTTCACATAGTGGAAAAACAAGTACAGCTTTGTAGTTGATTAAGCACAATCATTGTTTTCTGCGTCGTAGTAACAATGCCTACAACAGACAGAGTTGCCCCTACTCTCTGCTCAGGTGCTACTTTAAGAGATGTTTTTAGGATCTCTGCAGTAGATCATTCTCTTGGCATCCTCATAAATCCAGATCAATTGTTTCTGGAGGTTGAATCTGACGGCCTGACCCGTCTTAACAACAGCTGCGATCTGAAGAGTGTCACAGTGGTTTACGCAAATGCTATTCTAGGGAACCTTGAACTTTCTTCACGTTCTCGTGAGATTTTTTTAATTATTTTTTTTAAATGAGGTTGATGATTATTCACACAGTAGGAGGCAGCGTGACGCCAATGATCTTCCTGGAAGAAACCTACTAAGAACAGAACATTTCCAAATATAATCTAAAACATTACAGTGTTTTAAGTGAACAATATTGGAGTGTTTTTTTTTCTTCACACTGCCGTCATTTCTGTTTGGTAGTTGCTCTGACTGCAAACACTGTAGGTGTTTGCTGCACGTCTTACACAGGTTAATCTTCAGAGGTGCACTACCTCCATATCTTGTGTAAAATATTATTGGTTTGCATATAAATGTGCTTAATGCAAAACTGATCACTCTTTAAATGTTTATAAAATACACATAAGCAGCTATAATAAAAAAATCTGCTATTTTAACACTAGACAACTCTTTGTGTCCTCACTGAGTTCAAATCCAGATGTTTACCTAGATCTACTGAGTCCAATTTCAAAATTCTAACAGTGGTTTATGTGAATGGTATGTTATGAACCTTTACACCGCCATCGCTTGATTATTCTTTACTTTGGAGAAGTCATTGAGCATCGCCTCCAAGCTCCATTTTTCCTATAAATACTCATCAGTTTCTGTCCAAATAACGGCCCAATGTACACGGCAACAGTTTACTGGCTCCTAAAAATCACATTGGAATAAACCACCAGGATGTTTTTTAAGACTGGGGTCTCTTTAAAATAAAAAAATAGACGTCGGAGTTGGCCCCGTTTAGAAAAGCTTATAAAGAATTAGCTTCGCCCTCCTGGGCCAACTAATCTGCATTTATACTAAACAAAGATGCAAAGTGTGTTATCTACTGCAGGTAAGGTATTAACTGACCTATAAACAGAACCTCATTTAAAACATCCTGAATTATTGCTTCAATGTAGATTTCTTCTTCTAAAGAAGGGGTGTCCAAACTTTTCGGTACATGGGCCAAAATTGTCAAGTCAAAGGAACTCGAGGGCCAAAAAAGGAACACAGTTTTTTTAAACCCAAAAGAATTTTGTTAATTTTTTACCTGTTCTACAAAATATGATAATTTTAAATAAATAAATTAGATTGTTTGTAGGAAATGAAAGTGTAAATCATTGTAGATCCAAAATAAAAATAAAAGGCTTTTGCTCATTTGTTGTATTAAAAGATGGTCATCCAGTTGGTAAATTATTTTGAATAATTTAATTTGACTGTTTAACAATAATAAACTTTACTCTTTTTGGTCTAGCAATATAAGAACAGTATTTGGGCCAGTTGCTGTAATCAGCCAATTTTAATAATCAAATTCAAAGCAAATTTTAATGCACCAACGTCTGCATTTGAGTAATTAAATGTCACTGGATAAATGTTTCTATGAAATTAAAGAGAATGTTAAAATAGTGTTTATTAAAAGATGAATACTTTGTTTTGTACTTAACATTTTCAATTGTAGGATTTTAACTTTTCTGTAATGATTTTGCCCTAATTAAAAACTAAGATCTTCCTTCTGCATCAGCACCCTGGACTGGTGAACCAAATCTTTCTTGAAATGCAGTTGGGGGGCAAAATCAGTACAAGGGTAGCTGCATGTTGAAAACGGTGTGGTTGACTCCTCGGCCACCAGGGGGCAGTAATGTTCCACAGACAGGAGCCTGCCGTTCACGGCTGCCAAACAAACCCACAATGTGCGGGGCTCGCAATGAAAACTTCCACATAATGAGCACAACCGAAAGGCAGCAGAAACGAGACAAGCATCGTGATTTGTTTCAGCCTCCTTGCTTGAATCGTCCGCAGTTCTGTTGAGTTTACAAAGTTCAGAAAACCAATTTTATCGCCATTGTGTTTAATTAATTAAATTTCTTTAAGCAGAAAATTGGACTCTCCTAGCAGTAATTAAGAGTTTGTGCTTCAGCAGTCCCATGGTCCAACCTTATTTACATCTAATTGAACTATCTCAGAAACACAGTGTTGTTGGTTCATTTCCAATTGAATTACTTAAATCTGCGCTGACATTTGGGAAACTTGGAATTTATAGTTAGATAAAAGCTGTGGATTAGTTTAGAATCTGGAAATAGCTTAAAAAAAAAGCAGAAACCTGTGTTGTGCTAGTTTAATTGATGAGTCCATTTCGGTCCAGCCTGCAGAAGAGTGCAGAAAACTGCAGAACTATTCACCGAGGTCCAGTGCCTTGTAAAAGCATTCAGTCCCCATTGTCACGTCACAACCACAAATGTATTCTATCAGGATATTATGTGAAGGATCAACGCAAAGTAGTGTGTAACTGAAGGGGAATGAAAAAAAAATTATATATTATTTTTTTGTATAGAAATGCATGGCTGAAAATTGTGGCCCTGTTCTTTATTCCACCTCCCTGCAGAACCACCGTTAGTTCCAGCGGAAGCTTTTTACACCTTGAAGCTGACATTTTTGCCTCTTCTTTTTTGCTAAATACACTAAAGACTGCATTGAAAGCATTGTCTAGCATCAGTTTGCATGTCCTCTCCCAGATGCTGAATAGGACACAGGTCTGGACTTTAGCCGGCCCACCCTAACACACGAATGCTTTGCTCTAAACCATTTCATTGTAGCTCTGCCTGTCAGTGTCAAGCCCTCTTCCAGGATTCTCCTCTTTACATCTCCATGCAGCTGTCTATCAGCTTTGAGCAGCTGAAGAAAAGCATTCCCATAGCATGATGCTGCCACCATGTTTTACTGTGGGGGCGGGTGTGTTCGGGGTGACATGCATTGCAGCTTTCCCATCGCACATAGTGTTTTGGATGTTGGCCAAAGAAAAAGATCAAAAGTGGTCTTATCTGATCTTTTTATCCCAGGTTTGCGGTACCCCCTACATGGCTTGCGGCAGTCCTCAGAGAGGATCTTTAATGACTCTTTTCGCCTGCAGCTGTTTTCCATAAAGGTCAGGCTTGTGGAGTGCACAGACAGATCCTTCCATCTGAGCTGTGTTTTACTGTTTTAAAACCAAATGCTCTTTGCCTTAATCCTCTACCGGTCTGTTGTGTTCGTTGGTCTTTGGATTCATACTGACAATAAATTACGCAAAGGTGGACCCCGTTTATTTGTGAAGGCGTTTGGTTGCACAGGATTTTATGAACGGCCATCTGAGTAAAAGGTGCTGAATAGTAACTCATTTTCCACTTTTCAGATTTTATCTGTAAAAAAAAAAAAAAAAAAAAGCTTGAAAGCCATCCTTTACGAACTACTTTGTGTTGGTCTAACACATAAAATGTCAACAATATACACCAATGTTTGAGCTTACAACGCAACAAAATGTGAAAAGGTTCCAGGGGTGTGAATACTTTCCCCCCAGGCCTTTGTAAGGAAGTGCATTCCTGGTGTTTTGAAGCGTCTCCGTCTGAAAAACCTCACAATCAGCCAGTTCTCCAGTGTCACTTGGCCCCTTTTTATTATATCGACACACAAAAATATATTCAATTGCACTTCTCTAATTCTTTTATTTCACAGAATGGCATGGAAATGTGTTAAATAGGAGGGACATCAAAACATTCGCAGTTACTTAGGGACACAAAGAGAGGTGCGGGGAGATGAGAGTCTGTTGTTCTGATCACGATGCTGACGTCACAGTTCAAACTGAAGGACCTGCTGAGAACCAAAATGATGAGCTGAGGAGCTGAGGTAACCGGGCCAACAGAAACGCTTTACAGTTTGTTTTGCCTCCAGACCCTGTTCATGGGGAGGCTGCGGGGCCGGCCGCTGCGGTTGCTCCTCATGCCCAGGTACTGCCTGAGCAGCTGGTTCACCCGTTTCTGACTGTTCCATTTGCGGGCCGATTTCCGGACGCCGATGAACCCGCCGTAGCGCTTTTGTAGGGCCCTCATGGGTGAGCCCATCAGCTTCCTGTATCCGTGGCGCCCCCTCTGAAAGCCGCCAAAGCGCTTGGATAAGGTGAGCCCCTCGGAGCTGTCATCCTGCTCCCCTTCGAGCTGGCCGTCGCTCTCAGAGCCCCTCTCCTCCCTCTGCTTCGCCTCTTCCTCTGTCAGACTGAGATCCAGACCCTGCAGGCTCTCCCCCTCCTCCGAGGATCCCAGCAGCGATGAGTCATAGAGGACGCTGCGCTGATCCCAGGGAGTCTCATCCTGATCTTCCTCCTGGAGCTGCTTAGCTGCTGCGGACTGCAGCGCTTCACTGTCAGCGTTCAGGTCAAGAGGGGTCAGGGCCAGCTCCTCTCCAGCTCTCTTGAACAGACTGGCCCCCTGAGCTAGTGTAGGATGCTGCGACAGCTTCACAGCACGTTTGCACACTTCCCATGTTAGCGAGGTGGAGACGTGACCCTCACACTCCAGCAGACACACCTGCAGAGGCAAAAGGAAGTGGGGTTTAGTACAACCGAGAGATTGTGAAGGACTGCTCTGTCGATTCCACTCATTCCACTTCCTCTCACTTATTTACTCTAAAATACGTAAGAAAACCGAGAACGTTACAGTTTCTATCAGCACCATTAAGGGCATGGGAAAAACTGACAGCACACCGTGATTTAGCAGCTAACAGCAATACCCTCAAGTAGTTTTCTGATTAACTTTTTCGTTTTTTCACATCATGGTGGAGGAACTTTCCCCCTCCCTTATTATTACACTATTGCTTCTTTACAGTGAACTGAGTTGTGCTGGTGCTGATGCAAGAGGCGGGGTACACCCTGGACAGGTCGCCAGGCCATCGCAGGACAACACAGAGACACACGGGACAAACAGCCATGCACACCCCTTAGGGCAATTTAGAGTAGCCAGTTAACCTAACCCTAGACTAAGGGAGGAAGACAGAGCGCCACGGGAAGCAAATGCAAACTCCTTGCAAAGACCTGAGGATGGGATTTTAACCCAGAACGTTCTTGTTGGAAGGCAACGGCTCCACCATGCAGCCCACCTACCATCTAAACAACATTCAGAAATGGTCCAAAGATGTCCGGATAACAATGTCTAGATGTGTTTGTGAATTAGTCGGGCCAGCCAAGCATGACTTTCAACATGATTTTATTTTGTTTTTTTTGGTTTTTATCAGAAAAAAACTGAGACAGTATTTAAAGGCTGAAAAGGCTTACATTTGGACACGAATCCTAAGCTCAGTAATACAAAAGTCTGGTAAACGTCATACAAAAACATATTCATGTATGTCTGGTGTTTGGATGGTTGTGACAAGAGTCCAGTATTCACTAATCTTGGTTTTATTTTTTCTAAATAAGTATGAACAGTACGTGCATTACGTGTTATTTACTGATGCCATGATCAGCTTTAGTCCGGTTCCAGAAAACTAGGAAAATCATCTAAAACAGGAACAAGTTTCCCAATCCTGTGAAGAATTCGAGTTAGGTCAAGTTCATCTTTTCTACAGGTAAATATAATTAGAGCACACAGACCTTTTCGTCTCCATAAATTGTCTTTATGACGAAATATTAATGTATTCTAAACATGCTGTAAAAACATGGCATGCAATCACTTCTTTACTGCTCTGCAGCAGAGCCTGACTGGATGGCTTCTGTGTTGTAGGGGTTTTAATGGGCCTTGTTCCTGCTACGGTCAGCGTATATGGAAAGTTATGCACCAATATGAGATGTCCATCATTTGACAAGCGTGAAATCTGCGACCGCAGAATGACTGACAGCACCAAAATTGAAAGACATAGCCAAACTGGCCTGAAGGACAGCAACTAAATGATTTCCTTTGTCGATACCTATTTATTTCTGATTGACTCTTTCCTTATAATAAAGATGTGTTTTTGCTTTTCAAATTACACCTGTCATGTTTTCCAACTTTTTAATATAGAACAGGTGGGCAGTGCAGTTTTAATGACTTTCCTGTCAACTCATCATTTTTCTTGACTCTTTGATTTCCCATCAGATTTCTTAAATGTTCACATCTTTGCTATTTGGGCATAAGTTTCGGGATGTATTCTGAATACAAAGTAAGTCTTTTCTTAGCATCACAAGCGGAAGCTTTAGTACAAAGATTTTGTGCACAGTGATTGACGAAAGTCTTTTATTGGAGTTGCATGGGGCATACCATCACAAACCAGCGCAGTACGCTTCGTGGGACAATGATGCGTGTGGTTTTGAACGCATTTGACAAATAGAAATTTTAGAACATAGTCAGCCCTGTTTAACTGGATACCCCTAAATAAAATCCAGTGCAAACCAATAACATTAAGAGGTCAGCTAATTTGTAAATACAGTCCACCATAATGTGATTTAGTCTCAGTATGTATAAATACAATGTCTGGATTATTGCAATGCATTCTGTACATGCCTTACCAAAGCCTCCATAGACCGGTGGCAGCCTATACAACATGCTGCAGCTAGGCTACTGACAAGATCCTCTAAATTTTGTCATGTGACCCCACTTCTTATGCAACTTTATTGGCTCCTGGTTTATTATAGAGTGCATTTCAAGGTCTTAGTTTCCACTTGGAGAGCTCTGCATGAACAGACACCAGTGTACATCGCTGAGCCATTACATCCCTACTCCCCAAAATTAGGGCTCTGATGATTGTCCCCCAACCTGCTGATTGTCCCCCACACTAAATTTAAAACTAAAGGAGACAGAGCTTTTTCTTTTGTTGCCCAAAGACTATGAAACTCCCTTCCTCTGCCTCTGAGATCAGCAGACTCAGTTGCTTATATTGAAGGGCAGCTGAAGTGTACCTTTTTAAATCTGCTTTTGTTTAATTTTGTCTTTCTGTTTTTATCTTTTGTTGTAAAGCACTTTGGGATTTTTATCTTGAGAAGTGCCATATAAATACATTTTTACTTACTTAGAGCTGTTCTGTGAAGGCCTCAGAGAACATTAGTGAAGAAACAGCAAGGAACTAGCGACGGTTGTACTCAACACCCCTTCAGACTGAGATAAGACTGGGATCTAGGGGGAGGGAGACCTAGTCCCTAGTCCCAACAACAAACCAATGTGAAACCATTTTCAAGACCATTCCCATGATCATAATATTATTGAGTTTTAATATTTGGCATTTGAAATTTTGGCATCTCGATATGAATGTCTGAAGGAATGCGTGGGTGTTCATTATGTGTCACCTGGCGAGACATTTTTACTCACCACATCAAGAGGCAAATTAATTACCCGGGTCATCCCCCAACCGACTGTTGAGGATGGCGCCCGCTTTCTAAATTCAGTACAAACACTCAACTGGTCGCTTCAGGGAAAGGTCTTGAGCATTTCCATTGCAGCTGTTGTACTGGATGTAAGCAGACCCTCTGCAACACGGCACTTGCCCAAGGCATCTGGCAAGCTGTTAACAAGCTAAAAAGACACGCCTGTGGAAATTCCCAGTTATCTGGGGTCATGGCAACAGCAGACCAGAGACTTCAGAACAGCGCACACATCCGGCTAAAAGTGAACAGTGAGCATTTACTGCAGACAGAGCGAGTGGAGAGGATGTAGATGTCTCATCTTCGGCACATAGGAGGTGGGACCGTTGACATTTTGGAACTGAAATGCTTCATTTGTGTCATTTGAATGCAGTGAGGTTTTTCACAGTCAGAAAAAAAAGAAAAGAAAGTGATGTTACTGCCGTTGTGGTCATTAATGTTTTGGAGAGAAAAAAATGGGGACTTAAGACTGGTCTTGACAACATTTGTGGAGCAAAGCTGACAAGCAAGGAAATAGTGTCTGGGGACTGTAAAGCAAGGTTTGGATGTAAAACTACATAACAAAGAGCTGTTGGGCCCTGGCCAGCCATGGAGGGAACATGGACTGAACTGCACACAGAGAGCAAAAGAGACTGATAAAAGCTCTGAACCTCACGATGCACAGCATTAACCCATTTTCATGACAGCTCCGAGGGAGAAGGAATCCCAGCTGGAATCCTACAAAACTACATGCAGCAATGTTCTTCCTCTTTGACCGCAGCTCTCCATAGGCTGCATTGGGGCGGACGCAGGTGAACATCTTGATCTCGTAAGTAAGTTAACAGACTGCAACTTCGAAGACAAGTTGGGTCCAAAGTAAAGAACAGTCTGCTGTATGTATATCCAGTGACTGCATCCCAGCCAAGAATAAAAGCATCTGCCTGAACCTGGCCTTCTGAGCTCCTGCAGTAACGCAAGCTTGCTCCGATTTTTTTCTGTTTTCCCTTCATCTCTTCTCACCAACCTGCCTACAATTTTTCTACAAGGTATGTCCTTATAAACAGTTTAAATTATGTCTCCATTATCCCAGCAGCAAATGCTAAAGCCAAAGCTCTGCTAATGCTAAGACGGCAGCCCATTAGTCCTCCAGTGTTTACAACCTAGCTTGTTCTGTTTGCATAGCAATGGGCTGCAGCCCTCCACCACCTCATACACATATTAAGATTATTGTGTTAGTGTTACGTAAAGGTACATGTGGGACTCAGAGGGGGTGCTCAATAGCTGCTCTTTTCTCTGTTGTTAGCTAAGTTAATTTGGAATGGGACATGACAACCACCTATCTCCATCCAAATTTCTGTTTTTCCCCGCCATCAGTCCTTTAAGTTTGCCACTGTGATGGCTAGATAACACAGCTGTCACAATCTAGAAGAGTTAGGATTATGATTTTCTTTTGTGATAATTTCCTTGTTGTTATTTTCATATTCAGTTTGTTTCCTCTATGTGTTCATCATTGTACACTTTGAGTTCATTTCTGTTAGATTTCTGTTAGGCATTTTCCCTGGGTTTCTTCTATCTGTGTTTCTGCTCCACTCTAGTTAATTCGTCTCCCTCCATCAGCTGCTCAACCTGCTCTCTCCGGCTGCTGCTCCTCATTCCATCTGATTAGCTCCTCTAGTTTACTTGCCATTTCTCCAACCCTGCTTCAGTGTTTAAGCTGCAGTGCTTGTCGTTGTTCACTGCCAGAGTCTTTCTTTCATTTGCCCTGCTCTCTGGTCACCCGTCTGATTTGCCAGGTTCCCTGCCAGTGCTCTGTGTCCTGTTTTCCTCATGTCATACCATTTTAAAGGCCTGCAGGTTAAAACCACTGATCTCTATTTATTCACTGGATTGCTGATTCGCCGTTGGTAGTACACGTCGCTGTGAAGCCACCAGCCGCCATATTGGTATTCCCTATTTTCTTCTAGTAACTAGGGAATTCGTGCGCTACAGCATCGAACAATGATGATTTTCTCATGTTCGGGGGTGGGGGGCTTCAGACTTTTAAAATGTCAAATGCCATATACTTTTATGTTATGTACTAACACTATCAAGTACTGAGAAAGTCATGTGCTGAAATATTTTGCATGTTATTTATATATACACACACACACACACACACACACACACACATATATATATATATATATATATATATATATATATATATATATATATATATATATATATATATAAAACATGCTAAATATTTCAGCACATGCCTATCTCAGTACTTGATAGTGTTAGTACATCCATTGACTGTAAAATGACCTGTGAAACGCTTTCCCACAGCCAGAAAACTGCTTTGTTGTTATAGCCAAATCCTATGGGATTCTGTGAGAGTAGGGAGTAGCAAGATGGCGGCCAGTGACTTCAGTTTCCAGCCTTTCAGCACTCCAGTGAATAAATAGAGATCAGTGGTTAAAACAGGCTGTTATTTCCTGATAATCAGCTGGCTACCCCGACTTCATAATCATGGCTCAAACTGCTAACCTTGTCAATAACTACCCTTGGCAAATATTAAGACCAATTCATATCCAATCCTATAGTTCCAAAACAGAGCTCTGTTCAGTCGATCATCTCATCATGGAAAGGTCAAGATACAACTGTTTAAACTGACCTTCCAGCTAAACTGACTTTGGCAAGGGGAAAAGACCTATGTAACACAGAGATCCAAAACTTCATTGGGTGAATCTGATCCAGGAGGAAAACTATTAGCTATGCACACTCCAAATCTGGCCTTTATGAAAGAGTGGCAAGAACCAAGCCTTCGATAGAAATCTCAGTATGCGATACTTCATATTGGTCTGTATGGCATAAAATACATTAAGGATTGAAGTTGTAACATGACAAGATTTGTAAAAGCTCAAGGGGTATGAGTACTTTGGCAAGCCTCTTAAAATATTAAGGATTTTTTCTGAACATCAGAAACATGACAGAAGAAAAATGATATCTCTAGATCAAACGGTTTCTTACAATCATCTGAAAGCAGCCGAGAGGATTAAGAGACGTACTCATCTACATCTCTCCTTTTACCTAAACCCTGCGCTCTGAGTTAAATTTCACTTTAGGCTGAGAGGCAAATCCCATTTCCTCGTCAAATCTCGCCCAAACGAGATAAATTGCCATTGTTATCAAAAGACCTGCTCGCATCAAAGGAGCAGGAGAAGAGGGAGTTCCGCCACGGATCTATCAACGGAAATTAATTATCCGTCGTAAATTGAATGAGCACACCAAGGGGATTCTCCACGTCAGATCAGTGGAGCAATCTAAAGGAGTTTATGAGTGAGATGAGTGTGTGTGTGTGTGTGGGGGGGGGGGGGGGGGACTTTAGTTTTGTTTTTATATACATGAGAGGCCAGGAAGGCAGTTGTGCAAAACCTTTGGTTTCAGCAGACGTATCACTATGGGGCAACGCCGGCCTTTACATAGATTTTTCTGATGAGTTACAGTAAACAACAAGAGGATTCAAGAGGAAAGGGGTTGCACCATAGTCAAGGTGCTGATATGTATTCAGATCAGCCGCTGAGTAAACGTCTTTTCCTCACAACCTGAATGTCAAGAATGTTGTGCGTGCATTGTCCTCTCCTTGACTCTATCGGTTTCCACTGCTCAGTTTGGGCAGGGGTGCTGTTGAGTGCATCGGCAACCTTTTTTCAATGAGAAGGGAACACCCCGGGTGTGTTAATAGAGGCTGCAATTCACTTCAGCACCTGTGCACGTCTGTTACTGGGTAAAACAAGACCCTTATTGAAACGGTGTTTCCCCCTCTCATTTAGGTCAAAATGTCTGCTTTCCCGTAGGCTAACTGGCCAAGTCAGAGTTACGGTTCTTATATTGTTCAGCAAAGACACGGCCCCTCATGGCAAAAGTATTAAAGCTATAGCGGGTAATCCTGTTCAGAAACACTTTTTGTTATACTGGGTAAAATCGTCCTTCCATCCTGGAAGTAGTTAATACATTATGTTTTCAGAAAAAGGAGGTTAAATAAATCGATCTCTGTGAGAGCTGCAGGCCTGTAAAAACTCTAACCAATCAATGCTGTTCACACCAAAGAGCAGGGATTTGTCAGAGTTTTGTTCCTGCTATCACCCCCTCTGTCCCTGAAGTTCCAGGGGAATCATCTTATCTATTGTTGTCCCACATGCCAATCATTCTGACGTGCTCACATAATGCCAGTGTGCGAGCTCGGTCCTTCCTAGTCTCTGATTGCTGGCTGAGCATGCGCACTTCTGGTGTTTATGTATCCGATTTTTCTAGTATGTGTACAAACATGTGTTCTAGTGTGTGTACAAACAGAAGTTTTGGGGGAAATTTGTTTTGATCACATATATCTATTTTGATAAAATAGATAGTTTGTTTGCATGAAATATATTTCCACATATTCCTCCTTTATTTCACACCAGACCCAGCTGGAGACTTTTTGCTGACCCGTCCCACATACCCCAGCTTGGTATGTATTTGATTCCTAATGGTTTTTATGGAGACTAGCTGAGCCCAACATGTCAATGTTTCTTCTAACAGTGAGCAGTGGCTACCACCCTTATCATCGCCCTCCCAGTGTGCGGTGGTATGATAAACATAGATCCCCGTTCATCTGGAGACATTCTCCTGACATTAGATGTGGGAGTTTAGACAAATGGCTACATTGTGAGACCACTTCCAGACTTTATGAGACCTACAGAAATCTTCCTTACTTTAATATTTCCCTCTATTCACCTGTGCCCAATTATCAACCAATGTTTCCCTCTGTGTCTTCCCCTTTAAGTTCTGCTCACTCTGCCAGACACATTGCTAGGTCCTCCGTCTTCCTCCATGATTCTCCTCTGTTCTGTCTTCATTCGTGCCGTGCTCCTGGTTCCCTGTCTGCCTCTAAAGCTTGTTTATTCATTTCTTAAACCATTTTTCACTCAACATGCGGCTTCCCAACTCTTGTCTGCGGTTTGGTACGGATCTCAACAACCCAAACCTGACTATGTCAACGTTTATGCACTCCTAGAGATTCCATGTACACCACAAAAACTTATTTAAGAGTTAAAAAGGTGAATTTTGCATGATGTTTCCCCTATAAATTTAATTTCCTTAAACAGAAAATTTGTTGATTGGTTAAAATGTCCACTCAGTGTTAATTGTTTTAACAGTGTTATAAAACCAAAATTTCTCGGTCAAAGCTATAAAAATTTGGGATTTAACTGAAAGTAATTTAAGCAAGGACGATTCTCTTTTTTACTTTAAAGCCCTAAAATTTTCAACGTTCAAATTAAGACTTTTAACAGCTTTTTAAGACACTGCAGAAACCCTGTGGGATTCAGTTTTGGTTGGAAAGGACCTGGGTACATATATGAGAAAATGTGTAGTCATTATAACGTTAATATAAAAACTTTCAGTGGAAACAACACTACACAGGCACGGTAAGAGTTTTCAATCTCCCAAACGACACGTGCGCATCTTATTTCATTTATATATTATACTAAAGATTTTAGAAAATTATGCATATTGCTTAAAAAATTAATAGATTTTTTCTTATTATGTTACATTGATGCAATGTCCTGAATGTTAACCCAAAATCAGAGTCAAGCATGGAGCTGCTGAGAACTCTCCAAATCACAACATCACAGATAATTAGCCTAGTTGTGAACAAAAGTTGGCATTTACCTTTGAGAACAATATAATTCATTATGTAATGAATAGGAAGGCAGACGGTGTGTGTGTGTGTGTGTGTGTGTGTGTGTGTGTGTGTGTGTGTGTGTGTGTGCGCGCGTGTGTGTGTGTTTACAGTATGTCTCATCCACCGTTGTGTGGATCTGCTCCAGAACAAATCAATGGGTCCTGACATTATAACAAACAGCGGCGGCCTCACGCACACCTTCCTTCCGTCTGGAGCGGGAAACAATGGAATTGCTCTGTGGATTCCATCTGGGGCTCGGCTCAATGGGAAGGCGGCTAACACAATGAGGAGCTGATAAAAAGTGTCAGTCACCGATGTAAGCCCGAGATGATGCTACCGAGGAGCAGTCAATTACATAGTTCTATTACAACTCCATAAAGGTCCCAGCTGTCTTTCTCTGCATCGTTATCAGCTAAATTAGCCGTCCTACAGTTACTCATGGACGCCCACACACTATTTTTAGCCGCTGACGTTCTCGGACTGTTTGGAAATGAGACTGTGTGAATGCTGAAGTTTTGGTTTGAAGGGAGGAAGGGATGTGTTCCCCAAAGTGAAGAGGCTGGTGTTTAGTGTTGGTCACGAAGCGTTGCCCAAACTTGCGAAATGTAGACACACCGTGTCCAAAATGGGAATGAAATAATTAATTTATTACAGCTAAAACCAGGTCTCTCCAGTCTTCTAACTGTTTAATCTTATACAATAACCGCAGTGATCCGCGGGTCTTAGGGTTTGGGCTTGTGTTATATTTGTGTTTTCCTCATTTCCCTGTGGTTTTATTTTGTGCTAACAGCCTTATTAGTTATTTCTTAGTTTATTCTTGTGTTCTGTTTTTGGTGCATTAGGAGCTCTTTATCTCAGTTCAATGTTTATCTTTTTCTGTGGCGAGACGTCTAGTTTCTTAGTTTAGCCTCTTCTGTGTTAATTAGTCTCCCCCTCTCAGCAGCCCTGTTCCGTTTAACCCCGTTACAGTTTGTTTTTCTGTCTGTCTTCCTGTTTTTCTGCCCTGCTACATGTTCTGTTCTCCTTGTGCCAGCACACTTGTACATTTTTCTATTTTATTTATGAAAGAGCTGTTGCCAGGATATTTGCACTTGGGTCATTTTCCAAACAACCATGACAAGGATGGTCCATCAATAAGCAAACCACCCGGCAGCTGGTGCCTGTTGTTGGAGGAACTGGGTTTTCATGTATGTGGCTTTGCATTATTAGTGATGCATTCAGTAAAGCTCTTTTTTCCCCCCCCAGGCTTTCTCACCTCTAGTGACTTTTTGGCCTCTTTTCTGCTTGGACTCTGCCTCAGCCCAGTGTTTTTGGATACCTCTGCCCTCTTGACTGGTTCCCTGTGTACGGACCATTGGAGCTATATTAAGCCACTAAGTTTTCATTTGATTCCTGCCTGCCCAGTTTCTTGTCACAGCGCTAGGTTAAACCGCACTCAGTCAGCACTGCACTGGCCCAGGGCGGGTCTGGCCCAGATGTGCTTGTTGTGCGGGTCACGGGCAGGGTGTAGCCGAGCGGACTCACATGTGTTATCTGTCCCCGCTCCTGCAGCTGCAGGATGGGCTCATATATCACATGAGAGAAAAATAAATAAATCTTAAAGCCTGCCCCGAGTCCGACCCGTACCCGAACGTCCTGCGTGTCTTCAAGGCCCGACCTGGCTGGTGTCGGGCTTGGGCTCAGGCATAAAACCTATACTCTATTCAGGGGCCAGGTGCAGTTCATACGTCACGGTTATGAATGTTTTCAGTTGATTTGAGTAACACGTTATTTGGATGCCAAAATGGCACCACCTGTATAACGCACAGAAAGGATAAACATTTTTTTTACTCCATATGGGCACCCGTTGGTAAAAATTACTAGTGATAATAAAAGAACATTTCCAGGGTTTTGTTTGACGTTATTGACCTCTGATGTCTGCCCAAGGAAGACTAGGGATTTCAATCTGGCTTGGTCCTTTCTCACCAATCACCTAACCATGTTTCGTTCCATGCAACGCTCTTACATCTAGTTCTGAAGTTTTTGCTGAAGCTGTACAGAATATGGGGAAGCACTTATCAATGGTGAATTTAATTAAACTACGTGAAGAAAGAGGATAAAACAGAGAGAAATAGACATGGAGATCCTCGGAAGAACTCTGATCAGCTGATCTCTGCGTCCTCTGATCTCACCAGAGGCACGCTTGGTCTTCCCTTTGGAAGCAGGTTATTGGAAAGGACTGATTTTACAGCGATTAAACAGCTGGTTTACAAAAACAGTTGAAGTGAAACGAGCGGATCAGAGTACGCTGTATCAATTAGCCTCATCGGCTGATTTGGCAGATCTCCTCACTGCAGGTCCGCCTGCAAATTACAGCAACATACAGTCCCTGATGTTATTACACAACTGACAGTCTGATCCAGAATCTGAACGTTCCCTCTAGTCTTAGCAGATCTAGTGAGGAATGGCGGGTCGCTTTGGATCTGGATCTGGACTCAACCGAGATAATTATATAGGAAGATGGTTGTTGAATGGCTGAACAAAGCAGCATCATTTCAAATGTTATAGTCTCTTTGATAAGCTACTGGGACAGTCAAAAAGGTTTCATGATTAGCAAATTTCACTTTTAATCATTTCATTATGTTTATTATTGGCTTATTTAAAGAAACACGGATAAATGTATTACATTTTTAATTATTGGCTATATTCATGACAGATTTTTATCTAAATTCTGACATATATAAATAAACATTAATATAAGTAATTTATTCATTGACGTTTGGCATTTTTTATCATTTAAACAAAAGAAAATCTGGAAGAAACTCATATTTATTGTTTATCTTGGGGTATCCATGGTGGAATTGGGGATTTTAAGCTCCTACCACAAGGAATGATGTTGATTTTTTTTTTCATTTAAAGATGATAACCTTGGATTTGTTGGGTCAGCCGATCGTGGCTCAATATGCTCCTTATTAGAAACATGCCTAATTGCCATTGCAACCTCAAAATATTCATTGTATTCAGTTTGTAGAACACACGCTGCAATTTCGACCCACAACAAATAGACCCGCATGGGCTCATGTACTCACTATGGTATCGAAGGCTTCTTCCAGCTGCTGCTGCTGTAAGAGCAGCCCACAGGCCACACATTCCCCCTGACAGTCACAGCGGGCAGGGGTGAAGAGACATCCCAGCAGAACCACCAGGCACCACACAGGGATCTTCATGCTCAGCACAGCCAGGCGGGCAGGGAGGGACAGGAGCCCAGCAGCAAGCAGAGTCTTAAACAAGGAGTCAGCAGCTGGAGAATCTGGGAGGCGATGCTTGTGGGATCTGGCTCCAGCCTACAAGGAGAGAGCGCACAGAGTGACAGCAATGTTGCATCAATAGCGATTTTTTTTTTTTTTTTTTTAGATAATTAACTGGATCTGTGTGGTCAGTTGAAAGCGTTGGTGGTGGAAAAGTGTTCAGCCAACATCAGGAGATGGACCGTGTAGGTGGGTTTGAGAGAGAGCACAACCTAAGGCAATAAATGAGAAAATGGGTACATTTCAGTGGGCAGGAATCATCCTCTGCTCGAGGGTTGGTTCACAAATTGGACTTTTTCCAAGAGCAGAGGTTGGGGATTTGCTGCAGTTTATATATATGGCTGCAGGGATTAGCTTAAAAGCCCAACACGGGTCATACCCGGCGGCAACAAGAATCTACGCTCATCTATTTTCACTCTGTCCAATAACGGCTGGAAGGATATAGGTGATGGTGCATATGAGTTTTTAAAAAGCTCAAATAAAACAACAGAGATACGTTTAAGTAATTTGTTAAAAATACAAGAATCAGCTGTAAGGGGATTTTAAAAAGGAGCGAATAAAGTCAGGAGCGGTCCGATGTCTGACTGGGGAATTGCTGCGTGAACCAGGTGCACAGGGTTGGCTGCTTGACCTTCATTCCCTGACCCATATCTATTCTGTCGCTCGCCCAATATATCAGCTGATAACACAGGGATGATGAAGGAAAACAGCCTCTCAGAACATCATAGATTGCCTGTGCTCAGTGACTGGTACCTCAGCAGGAGCCTTTTCTGTTGCCTCTGCAGGTCTGTGAGTCTAAAACACCGCACTGCACCGTCCCGGCAGAAAGGACTAAATCATGGGAAGGAGCTTCCCAATTTCTTCAGAAATCAAGTTATGGAAGCATATAATTGACATTTTCTCATAATTGAGTAGCAAAAGGAAGTAGTAAAATTACACGTCCTGCAGATGAGCACAACCACATAGGCCTTCTGATTACCTGACCAAAATTAATTATGGTGCGTATTGCTTTTTACTCATTAGCATTTATATATTTGGATCTGTGGCTAAACTGCTGCTCTTAATTAAAAACTACAGACACAAACGTTAAAAAGTTCCTACAAATAATGTCAATCTAAAGAAATCCTTATAACCGCATGATTGATATTTGATACATTTTAGCTTATTGGGCTCATATTAAATTCTTTCTTAATAAACAAATGTAATAATATTCTAAAAGGATTCCTGTGTCGTCTCAGGATTGGAATCAGCATAGAGTAAAGAGGTTAACATGATAAAAAAAAGCTAAAATTTAAGTAAAGTCAATCTAAACTTTGCCCTGTCAGCATGCGGTAAAGTTCTACTGAGCCCAGCTTTTTGCTGAAGGACACCGGCCCTCGGGTGGACTGCAGTTTCGACACTCGTGGCCCAAGTAAATGTGCAAATCTTGGTTTAAAAAAATTAGTCCGTACACATGAAGATGTCTGTGGAGCTCTAAATGTGGCCAAAATGTAGAGTTGATCAAATATGTTAACCCAGTCCACCTCTTTGTTCAGGCGAACACATGCAAGCTAAAGCAGGGCCCATTTTCAGAGTATATTTCTTGACTAAATAGAGATAACTCTATGTTCAACTAAAAATGGCTTAATAAAACATGCTGATGTATGTACGCCGTCTGCAGGACGTAGCCCATCTTTTTCACTGCTTTTCCCCCCCTGAAGGGCTAAGCCCCGGGCCTTCGTTCTATCTGCCTGCGTCTGCTTTCTGCTCCACAGCTCCCACGGAAAACGATCACGTTCGTGGAAACTCCTGCTCGAAACAATAGGCTCTTGATGCTTGGCCAGTCGAGATTTTGTGCCTGGCTGGAACCAATTTTCCGAGCGAGAGCGTGTTCTTTAAACCTGCCGGGAGGTGAGAACTGACTCTGAAGCTGACTTTAAAATGCTACCTGCAAAGGGGCTGCTGAGAAACAAAGACTGCATCCTCCGTGTTTACAGGAATCCTGTCACAGTTCTAGTTGTGAAAAGTTTACATGGAAAACAGTTTATCAGCAATATCCCAGTGTTGCCAGGCCGCGCAGACATTCCCACTCGGAGGCGTGATGTGACTGTAAATCATTCACCTGTGAGCACACAGTGCTGCGAGGGAAGGGGAAAGCTTTTGACGACAGGCTGCACGGCTGTTGTATTGATGAGCGCACTGAGCTAAAAATGAACGAATAGGTGAAAACAAGCACACCGTGGCCGTTTCCACTCTGTCGCATTTCCGCTTGTAGTCAGCGGCGTATGAGGCAGTTTGTGCATGGCTCCGGCCCATTTCTAAACATCTTTATGGGAAATCATTAGGGGGAGCTGTTTGTTTGGCTCGCTGAAATGTTTTGTGCAATGATCATTTGCCCGCCTGCTGACTAAGCCCCGTTCATATTGTCATGTTCGTCCCTTAAGTGGCCCTTTCCAAGTTAAACAAATGCCCGGTGTGAGTGATGGCGTGGGCGTTGCAAGTGTTACAAAGATACCGCATTCACATATTAATAACAATTCTATGAAATCATTATGAATAGCAGGCGACATTTCAAGCTTCTATCCAGATGTTTTTTTTTGTGCAGCATTTATATTTTGGTAATTAGATAAAAGAGAGCCATTTGTTTGCCTGCAAGCATTCAGACGCTGTTTTTTTTATAATGTTGCGATTAAGGCCTCGAGCAAACCATTGTGTAACCAGCCTTTAAATGGGTGTCCTGCATAATGTGTCCTGTGGAAAATGTGGAAAATGTCCCAAACAGGCCATCAAAATGTAAGAAACTTCCTAAACACACATTGCTTCCTGTACTTTATGTTTAAAATTCTGCTTTTGCCTGAGAGTAAACTTTGCTTTATGAAGCAGTCAGCAGATAAATGTTTGACATAACATTATGTTTAACAACAAACAAACAAAATCTATCTGTAAAAAAGGTAGGGAAATTAAAGAACATCCTTCTCAGAACTTTTTCAGTACATATCTACAGTGCAAGAACACAGGAGGCCGTCGGCACATCATTTGGACCTATAATGGAAATACCTGTCAACATGAAATGGATGTCCTGGATCAATAGACCCATCCATCTGTCCCCCAGCAGTGATCCAGATGTACTGATCTGTATTGATCAGGTGGTCGACACAGTGCAGGTTAAAGTGACACCACTTATGGATGTTTATTATATCACTCACTTCCATCTATTTGCACACCTTCCATCCATAAACTATGACAAACTTCACTCCATTATTGTTCACTAATTTATCCCATAAGCTGAGAGTACCCTGTGATGGTTTCCCCCTAAGGGCATGTTAAATGTAGAGTACACACATTTGAGTTTGTTTACAGCATGAATGTCTCGCTGCAGCAGTCCTCGGCTGGCCGTGTTGCACGCCATGCGACAGGCTTTAATTTTTGTGTCTCCATTTTGCCACAAAAATGCTGTCCCCAAAAAGTTTCTGCAAGCTCAGCCCAGCGGAAAAGTGAACAGAACCGAAAAATAAACCAGAGAGCCTAAGGATAACAGCTTTTCTGTGACTACATTGTGTCTCTTCTCTTTATGTGAATTAGTGCAAGCTTGATCACAGGGTACATATTTACATAGCCACTGATATGCAACACGTGTAACAAGATTTTAGTGTACACTAAACGTGTAGTGTACACTAGGAAGTGTTCCCGCAATGTATGTGTGAAAGATTTAAAGCTGTAGTTGGTAATGCTGTTCAGAAAAACTTTTTGTTTTACTGGGTAAAATCATCCTTCCATCCTGAAAGTAGTCAATACATTATGTATTCAGAAAAAAGAGGTTAAAAAATTCTATGTGAGATCTGCTGGCCTGTAAAAACTATAACCAATCGCCTTATCTATTGTTGTCCCACATGCCAATTATTCTGATGAGCTCACTTAACACCAGTGTGTGTGAATGTTCCTTGTTAGTTTCCTCTTGCTGGCTACACATGCACACTTCTAGTGTTTATGTATCCGGTTAGCTTAGCGGTTAGCTTTGGTGTTAGCTGTTCATTGTAGCTCCGCTGCTCTCACCGTATACTTTGAACATGACTGAGAGTCACAAGAAGCAAACCGTGTTCATGTTTATGAGTAGAAGAGAAATAAGACCAGAGTGGAATCCGGAAAAATCGCTGACTCTACCTTTAATCGGATACAAAATGTCAGAAGCTGTAGTTGTTTTTGTTTTTTGATTTTTAACGGGAGGCAGCCAGATCAGATTTTTAGCTCGGGTTGTTGAGAAACCATCAACTTTTACCAGGAATTCTGATTGTGACTCATCTCTCTATTAAGTTGTCCACCTTCAAACCTGGACATTTCAACTTTGGAGTAAAGATGGATCCCAAAAGTAAACTGCATACTTCAACCAATGAAAGCAGTGCCACTACATAGGATTTGTCCACCCTTTCTTGTTTCAGTGCCTTCCTCAACAAAAAAAAGTTCTGGTTCTGTTGCAACACTGGTTTAAAAATGTCTGCCAAAATGGAGGTACTGAAGTGATACTTGCTCTCAAAAGTTTGAGAACCCGTTGCCTGAATGGTCAAATCATGACTGGTGCCTTTCTGTGTGGATTTTGCATGTTGTTCCCCGGCTTCCTGCACAGTCCAAAATCCCATATGTATAGAGTTAATTGGCCCGTATTAATTTATGGTTTTGATGAAAATGTGCAGAGGGATGATTATGTTTCTCTGTAATGGCAAATGTAACGGACCGGTAACATTTCCAGAGTGCATCTAAACGTCTTGCCAGATGACGTCTGATATAGGCTCAACCCCAACTGTGACTATAAAGAGGTGATGGAGGATGGATGAGCAGAAATGTACTGAATTAACAAATTAAATACAATTGTCTTTTGTGTTTTCTATCAAAAAGAGAATGTTTTGGTTTCATCTGCAAAAATTCAAATGAATTCATGCTACCAAGAAGGTGAAAGTCATGGAACATGATTAACATAAAAGAGTAAACGAGACCCCAAGACTCTAATGTTACATGATAAAAAAAGATTTCACACTATTTGCAGTATAAAAGCTAAAAACTGGCAGAACAAAAAACAGGAGCAAGTTAAATGCTCACAAATGAAAGCTTAACCTGAGTAAACAGAACATGAAAGTAATTTGAAAATAACAAACAAAACCTTATCCTAGACACAATGAATCCCTAAAATCGTTCTTAGGCAAGCTGTGACTTTGTCTTGTTACAGATTCTTTTTTAAATTCACTTGCAAAAAAACAGTTTTGTCCTTTAAAATCACATATTTTACCTTTCCAGTCATTCCGTGGTATCTAAACCATTGGTAATGTTTAAACGCCGCTCTTGGGCTTCCTTTACCCACACTTTAGCAGCCCATTATCTCAGATCAATGCACTCTCCACCAGCGATTACACTGTGTGTCGACATAAAACACTCATGAATCTCGGCATATAAAGATAAATCAAGTGTCGCTAATGGTCCGTGAGATGTTATTGGTAGAGCAGAAATTTTAATCATCTCTCCCTCCTACAAAGTGACCACACCGCCGTGCCCTCCATCCGCCTTGGCTTCTGGACTTTTATTAAGGATGGTTAAGATCATTAAGGGAAGAGACTGGAATCTCGAGGAATATGTCGCAGGAGAAAAAAGGCTCCCGTCGTGATCGAAAACGTGGCAAACGAGAGGAGCAAACATAGGTGGGTGGCTGAAGAAAGAGGGGAGAAGGAGGTAAGGAGATGGTGAAAGTAGACGCAGAAGAGTGAGGAGGAGGGAGACAGAGAGAGTAAGAGAGACAGACACATAGGGACCTCTGGGTTATCTACGCATTAACAGACTCATTTCTGCTTTCCAGCTCCATGCAGACAACTAATGGATGAGATAGAGAGCGTCAGGGCTTTGTCAGGATCGAGCTCCGGGCTTTTCTTCTCCACCACTTACATTCATGACACCTTGGCGCCCTCGTCGCCCTTCATCGGAGATACTACTGCTAATTTAGCTTTATTAATTCCCACCAAGCTTCTCCTCCATCTGAAAAAAAAATCGCACCCTCATCCTTTCACCTGTCTTTTTTTGAGGTGTCGTAGAAAATAAAAGTAGAGGCATTGTGAGACGTCCCTTGTCTAAAAGCAAGAAAACAAGGCATTGGTGGAAAACGCGTAAACACCTCCTTCCTATTTCAGTGGAACAAAAGCTTGGAAAGAGGAGAGGTTTTTTTTTTTTAAGTCTGCATTTGCCAAAGGCACAATTCTGGCTGTTTTAATTTATTTTCTTTCCAACACAATGCAGTCTATAAGGGTAGAGTTAAATAAGGAGTTCTAAAAAAGTTTAATGGACCCTCTCTGCTCTGTTTCCACTCAAAGAAAGGATTTATAATACCCTTTTCTGACTGCCTCACTGTCCCTTTGAAAGACTATAAACCAACAGTCCCGGACATTACTGCTCCTGCGTTATTATCCTCTCCGACAAGAAATGGACCCAGTTAATAAAACCAAATGCATGAGAGCAGTGGCCCCTGTGCTTCCTTGCTAATTCAACAGGAAGAACATTTCTTTTGAAAACATAACATTTTCAAGGTCTTTGTTAACTCTAATGGAAGCGCGCAACGATATACTTGTTTCAGAGAGGAGCAGGTAAAAGCATTCGTCCCTACGAGATGGAGAGACGCGTCTAAAAACAGGGCCGCATCCAGCACTTCATTAAAGTCCATTTTCCCTTTGCTTTCATGCCAGCATTCATTAAGGAGGACAAGGTCGCCTCAGCAGGGGCACGATGATGGAGATCTATTTTCAAGTGCCACCCTTCGCGCAGTGTGCTCCCAGGCTGTCGGATGGATTGTGTCGTCTTCGCTTTCCGCAGGAAAAGGCCCTGTGTTTGGCGTCGCCTGCCATACATCCCAGTCTCGTCCCGTTGCAGTCCGTCATAGATTAGCCCCTCGCGCCCAGCCCAAAGCTGTCTCTGTCAGACAGATTATGCAAATGAAATGAAACGTTTAAGGCTGAAGGCTAAAATTGCATGCAAATTTGCTGGCAACGGTTGGCCAATATTTGCCGGTGGCACAATATCAAGACGGAGGGCTGAATCATTACTGAAAATAAAGCAGAGATGAGAGTGTGTAGGTCCATGGCTCAAACTGTTGACACGGATTATTGAATTAGCGAAAAGTCGTGACTGCTAGCCTTGGGTGGTCAGGAGCTCCTGGATTGGATAAAAGGTCAATTGGGCAGCCTGTTAAGATATTTAAATGTTCCCTATTAAAGATTACTGACAATTTATCTCGTCTGATCTTGACCACAAGACTGCATTTGGAATAAACAGGTGGTTTTGTCGTGGTCTATATCTAATTGTTACCTGTGCCCTATTGTTCATCAATTACTTCGACTGCAGTCATGTCTTGATGACATCAAAAGCTGGATGACTTTAAATTTCCTGCATCTAAATTCTGACAAGACCGAAGTTGTAATCTTTGGGCCAGAGTCCTCAAAAAATAAACTTCTTAACCAATCACTTAATCTGGATGGCATTAACTTGGCCTCTGGTAATAAAGTAAAAAACCTTGGTGTTATTTTTGACCAAGACATGTCATTTAAATCCCATATTAAACAGGTTTCCAGAGTTTCCTTTTTTCACCTCCGGAATATCGCCAAAATTAGAAACATTCTGTCCAGGAGTGATGCTGAAAAACTAGTCCATGCATTTGTTACTTCAAGGCTGGACTATTGTAATTCTTTACTATCAGAAAGTCCACAAAATGCAATTCAAAGTCTTCAGCTTATCCAAAATGCTGCAGCAAGAGTTCTGATGAAAATCAACAAGAGGGATCATATTTCTCCAATTTTAGCTTCCCTTCATTGGCTTCCTGTTAAATCAAGAATAGAATTTAAAATTCTTCTTCTAACGTATAAAGCCCTTAATAATCAAGCTCCATCATATATCAGAACTCTAATTACTCCGTATGTTCCTAACAGAGCACTTCGCTCTCAGACTGCAGGTCTGCTGGTGGTTCCTAGAGTCTCTAAAAGTAGAATGGGAGGCAGATCCTTTAGCTATCAGGCTCCTCTCCTGTGGAACCAACTCCCAGTTTTGGTCCGTGAGGCAGACACCCTGTCTACTTTTAAGACTAATCTTAAAACCTTCCTTTTTGACAAAGCTTATAACTAGAGTGGCTCATGTTACTCTGAGCTACCTTTATAGTTTTGCTGCTATAGGCTTAGGCTACTGGAGGACATCAGGGCCTATTTTTCTCACTCTACTGATTTCTACTGTTCTCCAGATTTGCATTGCATTACATTGAAATGACTGTTGTCATTTCAGCTTTTAACTTTTTGTTCTCTCTCTTTTTTCTTCATAGTAGGTACACCTGGTCTGACGTTCTGTTGACTGTGAAATCATCCAGGGAGGACAGATCACCGACTATTACCATCTAATGTAGAACAGATTACTAGATCAATGTGTGCTTCTGTGCTTTTTTGTCTGTCTTGTTGTGTCTCTGCTCTGTCTTCTGTAACCCCCAGTTGGTCGAGGCAGATGACCGTTCATACTGAGCCCGGTTCTGCCGGAGGTTTTCCTTCCCGTTAATGGGGAGTTTTTCTTCCCACTGTCGCTTCATGCTTGCTCAGTATGAGGGATTGCAGCAAAGCCATGTACAATGCAGACGACTCTCCCTGTGGCTCTACGGTTCCCCAGGAGTGAATGCTGCTTGTCGGGACTTTGATGCAATCAACTGGTTTCCTTATATAGGACATTTTGACCAATCTGTATAATCTGACCCAATCTGTATAATATGATTGAACTTGATTTTGTAAAGTGCCTTGAGATGACATGTTTCATGATTTGGCGCTATATAAATAAAATTGAATTGAATTGAATTGAATCCCTCCAAAGGGAAATTAGTTTATTCCTATTAAAATAACTCATAATCCCCTAAAGTTCTAGACTATTCTTTTTCTTATTACACCTTAAAAAAACAAAAATTCAGCCTTGACTAGTTTATATCTTAAGGGAAAATAGAGCTTCTTTAGATTTTGTGGACTCAAAGAACACCAGAGACCTCTGAGTTATTCTCAGCTGACCCTGAAAATAAAACACTCCAGCAGAAAGTGATCAAATTATTTCCATAAGTGCAGAACATCTTTCAGTAAACACGTCCACCATAAAGCTGAAAAGAAGTGTTCCTCTTTGTGCTGCCACTGGTCATTCTTAATTTACTAAGAAAGCTGGGCTTGTCCTGCGCCTCTGTAAGCTTTGAAAACTTAAGCTGCCGTTGGGGAAGCAAAGAAAGTAGAGGTGTAGTACTCATGCTGGTTGATTATAAAGCATTATGCATCAAATGAGTGTTTACTGTTTTCCCATATTTTCCATTCTAAACGGTACATTCCTAGGAATGTATTGCTACTAAAGGAAGTCCTCACAGCTGAAGTCCAGTGATGTTTCATTGCACCTTGACCGGTCTTATCAAGCAGCAAAGCCAACTAACCCTGGGTACCTAACCCCCAAAACGATGTTTTTCTTTTGTTGCTAATAAACTGTATACAAGCATGTCTTATAGTGCCGTCTACATGTCCTGGTCATTATTTTGACAATTTACTGCATATTTGTTGAAATCCTGCTTATGTGTCTAAAACTGTCTGTGTGGCACCCTCCTCATGTTGAACGCATGTATTGCATCTGAAGTTTGAATTACAACCACTGTTGGCTCAAAAGATATTGTGACGACACCCAGAAAAACTAACGTCAGTAGCTCTGCCACGGTGGGGTTTAAAAGCAGCTCTGTCTCGTACACGCCTCTGTAGCGAGTTGGAATAGAGAGCATTGCAATCTTTCTATTGATTTTCAACTTACCAATTTACTAACTTAGCATTCAGTTTATTTAACTTTTTTTTGCTGGTTCTAGAATTAAGAATCTTTATTGTCACATGTGTTAACAAAGTTAAATTTTTGATGAGACAGACACAGTAGCCTAGCCTAGACCACGCCTAGCCCTCATCCCCCGCACATTTCTTGTTCCAGACCCTCGGGCCCTGCCTCCTTTAGGCACATTTACTAGTTGTGGGCAGAGTAAGGCTCTGGTATGGAGTGAGTTACCCTTTTAGTCAGCAGGCAGAGGCCGGCTTGGGGTCTTTTTACACTCTTCTTCTCTGACTGCCATCTGGGGTGGGTTGGGCAGCTTGTAGCCCCGATAGGGGGACCAGCCGGTTGGCTCGGTGCCGCCTTCGTGGCAGGGGTGTGCCATGTGGGGGTACCATGACCGACTGGTCTAGGCACCTCCGGGTTCATGGGGTGGGTACAGGTTGGATGGCTCGTTCGAAGTGTGTTGACCCCATCTCTGGATGGATGGGTTCAGGGATTGTCAGGGCTGGAGTCAGGGCAGGGGGTTGAGTTATGGACTGGGTTTGCTAAGGTTGGGGCAGTCCTCGGCTCTGGTCTCAGCTTGTGGCTCAGGTGGTGTGATCTCCTTCACCCTGGTGAAGGGGATAACCTCTTTACCTGTTGGGTCTGGACCCCCCTCTGGGGTATGGGTACCTGGAGCTAGGAGTATAGGATGTGTGTGGTGAGTGTAAGTGTGTGTACAGCGTCCATTCTTGTGTACTATTAGATTGAATGTATGGTTATGAGTGTTTGCATGTGTGGGCATTCAGGTGAGAACGTATGATTGTGACTGTGTGCCTGTGATTATGTGTTTGTTTCTTTTTCAGGTTGGATTATGGGCTGCCCCCTCCCCTGGGACACCTTAAGTCTTCACTAAGTGGGGAGCCCTTACAATTCCTGCTATTCACAGATTGGACAGTGCTGCAGTGTGCAAAGACAGGTGTGGGATCACTATACTCCACAAGTGGATCACTATACTTCAGCCATGGCAGTGAACTGTGGTCACAATCCAGACACCTCTATGGTGTGCTATCATCAATTAAAGAAAAATAAAAGAGCTGCATGTTTTAAATCACATCAAATGCCTCTGATATAATTAACACTCAAGAACAGATGCCTGACGAACATATGATGTATAGTGCTTGGTTTGAACCCTGGTGAGTTCCACCACGCACCTGTGGTGCTCAAAGACTGGCTGCGTCTGTGAAGGTGCGGGGTAGAGGGACAGCGGCAGCTTAAACAGTGGTACCTCCTTGCCGCTGTGTGAAATACAGTATCTGTTTTGTGACAGAGGCAAACATCACATGTAGGAAGCAGTGCAGTGAATGACGCAGTCATTACTTTTTCACAGGCAATGACTTCATTAAACAGAGTAGTTCTGAGAAATACCACTTGAAGTCTAGATGATAAATAGATGCTACAATTGAGGGTTGTTATGACGGAAATGGATAGAACTGTGTATTTTTGACACAGATGTGGATCATCGTTCCCGCATAAAGTAATAGGAGTTTTTTTTGGAGCATTAACTTGCAGATGGAATATTGTGCTAATACTCATTACTTGGGAAGGACAGGACTCGGCAGTGACCATTTGTTGATACCTTAATAATTCATCAAAATATAGCAGAATACAGTCTGCCAAATTGTAATAATCCTGAGTTTAATGTTAGTTCTTTTAAATAAATGTCCAAAAGTGTGGCCCGGGGGCCACTTGTGGCCCTTGTGCTGATTTTTTTGTGTGCCTCCCCCCCCCCCCCCCCCCAACTGCATTTCGAGAAAGATTTGGTCCACCAGCACAGGTGGCTAATGCAGATGGAAGATTTAAGTTTTTAACAAGGGCAAAACTATTACAAAAAAGTTAAAATCCTACAATTGAAAATGTTAAGTGCAACACAAAGTATTCATCTTTCAATAAACTCACTTTTAACATCTATCCAATGATATTTGATTACTCAAATGCAGACTTTGGCGGATTACAATCTGTATTAAGTTCAATTACTAAAAGTGACTTTTTACAGCAAGTGTTTTCAAAGAACCACTACCCCAAATACTGTTCTTATGTTGCTGAACCAAAGAGAGTAAAGTTTATTATCGTGAAAGAGTCAAATTAAATTATTCAAAATAATCTGCAAACATCTTTTAATACAACAAATGAGCAAAACCTTTTTTTAAATTTTTGATCTACACTGATTTACACTTTCATTTCCTACAAGGAATCTAAAATGATCATATTTTGTAGCCGTATATTTTTTTTGGTTTAAAAAAATTTTAAACCTAATTTTTTTGGTTTAAAAAATTGTGTTCATTTTTTGCTCCTCGAGTTCCTTTGACTTGACAATTCTGGCCCATGTACCGAAAATTTTGACACCCCTGCTTTAAACTATTCTAAATCTAAATGTTATAGGAATGCATTACAGATTCATTAATTACCCTAGCCCTTCACAGATCTGAGAAAGTGTGTTATGCATTTTCAATCAGGCCTTTTACTCAGATGCCCGTGAATAAAATCCAGTGCCTTTGGTCATCTCGTGATCACTAAATGGAGTCCACCAGTTTTTCGTTCCATGTCAGTATGAATAAGGCTGTTCTATGAAGTCCATACGGAGGGAACACCAAACATGGGGAAGAAGGTGGTCTGGTCAAATGAGATGTACACTTTTTGGCCTTTTTGCAATATTTGACAGAAAACCAACGCTGCACATGTCTCTGAACACATCGCTCTCATGGAGAAACATGGTGATGGCTGCATCATGGTGTGTGGGGATGGTCGGAGTTTCAGCAGGACGACTCTAACAATGCCACCAGAGCTACAATGGAGTGGGACCGATTAAAGCATATTCATCTGTTAGAATGGCCCGGTCAATAGCATGAGCTACTTCACAAAGAAGAATGGGCAAAAAAAGAAAAGAAAATACTTTGAGTTGATCTATCTGTGAAAATCTTAAAACATACTAATTTTTATGGTTGTAATGGGATAAACTCAATTAAAAAAGCTTCCAAATTTAGGAATGCTTTTGCAGACATTGTCAACAGATGCGGGTCTTTGAGTGATGAATACCAAGGAACATTTAATATTCTGTGGTGATTTGATGCATCTGAAAACATTTACTTTTTACTTTTTTCTCAATAGGCTGTACAAAAATCAGGTTAGGTAGATAATCAAATAAAAAGCACATCTCCGTGTCATATTGTTCTGCCCCAAACTCCAGTGGAATAACACCTAAATCTGTTTTTACCATTTTTACCATTTTTACCTTCAATTGAGCAAATTCGGATCCATCTGTCAGAAATGTATTAACTGTTTCATTTTTTTTGTCTGAAAAAAAAAACAACATGTGGTGACAACAAACGATTCTTGATTGTAGAAAGAACTCCAACCCATGATCTTAAATAGCCTATGTGATGGTGCGTACGATGAAAACACATCAACACCGCCCTTTAGAAGTCTAGAAGATTGTTGTTTAAAAATTACTTGAACAGTCCAGTAAAAATGTCCACATTCCTTTTTTACTCTAAACACCCTGAAGTCCAAACTCCACAGTAAGACAACCGGGCCCCCATTCGGTCTGTGCCTACAGGTCATTTTTTTTTTTTTTTAAATAAGCTTTCAGTTTGTGGAGGATTTAGACAGTTAGTCACAGGATGATTGTCGGAGTAAATCCATCCTGTGCAGCCACTGATAAAGAGTGTGCCGCTCGGTGGGGAGTTCAGACGACCACGGGCAGCCGAGGTGTCGGGGCCACTCCTGGCAGGGTGCTTCCAGAAATGACGAATCGGAGCAAATGCGCCTAATCCGATTGGGCCGTCTCTGCCATGATCCTGACTGCGTCCACAACCCTGACCCGTAACCACGCGCGCGCCTTGACGCACAGGTTCCGGAACCGGCGGGTCGCAAAGCAGAGGGGAGGTACTGATAATCTCAATAATACCTACACATGCGGCAGTGATTCTTCTGTCTGGCTAATTCTCTTTGCAAGAATCGCTGCTTCTTCATAACTGCTGGAAAAATCACAACACCTGCTACTGTCTTTATCTTACACTGCTGTTATTTAGGAAACCTCATCTAGCGCGCACTGCTGAGAGAACAAATTGATTCACAATAAGACAAACTAAGCCTTTTTTTTTACCCCCGCCTCTTCCCGCAGAGGCTACACTAACACTTGTTTATTCCAAACATTAAATGGGAACGACGCTCCTCATATTCATGTTTGCCATCTTTCTAGGCACATTCACATCTGATCAAATGAGCATGTCGTTACTACGGCCTCCATTAGACACACAAGCAGGGTAGGTCTTAACTGGGAGCCTATTTGCACCCGGAGGTAGAAGCTCATTGAGTGACACTTTTTCTGCAGTCAGCCAAAGCATCGCGTAAGCCCTTCATAGTGGGAGAATCACACCAACAATCATCTCATTTGGCCCCCATGAAGCCGGGTTAATAGCCCCAAAACAATATTACTCAAGCGCAGAGCAGATCTCAGTGTGTTTGGCCGATAAACCCTCAACACAGGCGGAAGCCGATGCACGGTTTAGATATGAGAGTCTGCAGGAGATAGCAGGTTCACAATGCTGTGGAGGGAATTTTGATGCTGTGCCCTCCTCCAAACCCGCAGAGGAAGATGATGTTGATTTGTTGGCTTCAGTAATTTGCTACGACACAACAATGGAGTGACAGACGCTGGCAAGAAGGGGAAAATAACCGCCAAGGATGCACTCAGAGAAAGTTGGGCGAAACTGTCAAAGAATGTGTCCGCCCTTGGAGCACAATCATCGCCTGACAGGTGGAAAAGAGGAAAGCTTTTTGTGCGCCGCTGACGGCAGTGATGCACTCCCGGGAACCAGCTCTGGCTGTGCAGCTGAGATTCTGCAGGGAGTTAGGCGGCTGACGCGGTGTCATCATTGATCTGGTTGGTGTTAAGATGCCATGGCACCTGCTCGAATCCATTGGACATGGAGCCTGGAGAAGGCAGTCTTGTTCTGCCAAGACAAGCTCTTTAGGTTTGCCGGGGTGACGACAATGAGGCGAAGGGGGTGTGGGGGGGGGGGGGGGGGGGGGGGTACTGCAGAATGTTGGGGGGTGGGAGTCGGTGGCAGAGTGGATCAACAGATGATAGAATATCTGCTGTTTGGACTCGGGTCGATATAATAAATGGAAGGCAGTAGGCACGGGCTGATATTAGATTGGAGCTGATAACCTTGAGTAAAAACACCCTGGTTTCACTATGTAAACACAGACATTTAGAACAACACAGATCATATCATCTATTTGCTTTTCTTCTAAAAGGAAAAGCAACAGCTTTGGTTATTGCTGCTTAAATTATATAAAATATTGATTTTAACCCTAAGAATTTAATCTCTGATATTCATTTATTATTTAGATGTTGACACATTGATTTCATCAAAATGTAAAAGAACACCCTTTAAATTAAGTTACCAATGTCAAAGATTTTAATATCCTTCTGCTGTTCATCATAGCTTGGAAACTGTAGGTTTAAAATGGTGTTACCTCATTAAAGGCGATCCACGGCACCCTTCCATTTTTTATTTTCTGTCTGGGTTTTTCCAGACCGAAAATCTTTCCAAAAAGCCAGATTTTTTGTAAGTATAGGGAAGTGTAGAAGAATAATTTTAGAAAGCTAACAAGCATTGCAGAGCAACAGGTTGGGGAGGGGACTTGTTTTGTCAGGCTTATATTAAAACAATCTGAAACTGTATTAACGATGTGATGGAAATTTTCTAGGTGTCAAAAAAACAAAAACAAAACAAGACACTGGTAATCAGCGTACGTCTACAAGACAGTTTTCAGAAATAAGACTAAAGAAAAACAAAATTCCGACGTTTTTTGATTTTTCAGATAGAAAAAATAGATAATTGCAGTACAGTGTTAACACTTCACATTGGGAAAGGCAAGATAAGCAAATCTTCATGTTCTGAAGTCTTTTTTTTTTTTTTTCAAAACAAATGGTCCACAACCCAAGAAGAGATTTCCCCTCACCCATGTTTTTTTATGCAAATACAAAACTCAAAGCAAACTAAATATATAAATACAGTTAATCAAATTCCAAAAACTCTACATTTGTCTCTGTCCTGTAAACATCCCAGTTATCATAAAACATTCCCCTAATGTGGAGTCATTTTGTCTGAGAATGGCACATTAGGCGCCCATTTTCTCCCGGTCTGCGTGAGTATCGTCTTTACTGATAATGGGAACAGATTATGCACATTCATTACCATTATCGCTACAATCATCATCATTATGCGTTTAGCATAATAACAGCAGCTCCACTTCTGAAGCTTTTCCTTTCTTTCTCTTCTCCTGGACTACAGGTTGACACCGGAGCTGCTCCAGGGACAATGAACAAGCTTTTGTTGGAGACTCTTTGTGTGTTTAATCTGACGTGCGATAATCCATGATTAGCCAACAACAGGCTATGAATAAATTGATTCAGGAGTGGCATAGTGATTAGCTCATTGACCTCTGCCGGTGCGCTCTTGGTTAATCCACCCATCCAGCCAGGAAAACAGGACATTTCCAAATGATTTCTAAATCCATTCCCCCCCTTTGTGGATTTTGTGTGTGTGCCCAGTGCAGGTTGCAGCGCTGCACTTTTGCATCATGACTTTGTTTCCTGTTAATGAAGTAGTAATCAGCGGCAATGTGCGTAATGTTGATGGTGACCGTGGTACCTTTAGAGCCACAGGGACACAGAGTAATGGAAAAAAAAAGACCTTCCTCTGGGCAAGAAGGGCTGTTTACAGAACCACCTCACAGGTCATACATCAAAATCATAAAGCCAAAGATAATGGAGGAAAGATAGACTGGATTTAAAAAAAACAATCATTTATCACCTTAAGTTGTGCATAAAGATTAATCTAATTGACTAATCAAGAATTTTCTCATCTTTAAACACTTTTTTTTTGTTTAGAATTGCAGACAAACACCCACATCTGTCCAGCCAGGTGGTCCCCCCGTCGATTGAAAGAAAGTTTTCTCCTTACCTGTGTCAGTGACGTAAGGATGTCTCGGAGGGCTCCCTTCTGCAAGCACTGGGAGAGTTTAGTGGCTCAGCTCGTATCCTTAGGCTCAGGGTTTCAACAACTAAACGCGTGCCTCCTCTGAGGCTCCTTATAATGGCACACCCCTTCCCTCCTGGCTCAACCCTCCAGTTCCCTCACCCCCCTCCCCTCTCCTGTACATCACCATTCATATCACAGGAGAGCAGGGGGAAAGAGGTGGATTCCCCCGTTCTGTTACGCAGGCACACGAACCAGCGGGCCGCGGTGACGTAGGGAGGCATCGCCTACGCCACCCGTTTCATCCTCAATGAGCCAGCTAATGGGGGGTGGGGGGCTCTAAAAATACGCAGCCCCCACTATGGGGATTGATCTAGAACCTCTGTGTTTAAGAGATGTCAGTGGAAGCCGCAGCCAACGCTGACCTGCTCTTAAGGTCAGGGAGACAATGACGTTTTCAGTCAGATGCTTTCCCCAAGAATGGAAGGTGAGCACCAGCGCCGTGGTCATCATCGAGGGTCGATCGGGTTGTTTGTGTCGGGAAAGGTTAAAAAAACACGTTTTTTTGTTGCTTTTAATGATGCCGAGCCTTGATGGGAGACAGTATTATCTTTCTAAATGAAATAAGGAATTCTGTTGAGCAGTAAGGTCAATGCAAGGAGACGGGCTGATGACAGGGTAGTCATACGAGACATTTCAGGAGAAAGCCTCAGGGCTCTACCGAAGTCTTAATCAAGTCGGAGGTTTAATTACTGACTTTACTTAGATAATTATTGTGAAACACAAAGTCTTTAATCTATATTGACCCAAAGGTCTCCTGATAACCTTCCTGGATGAAACTGAATGCAAAGCACTACTTAAGGCAGAGGTTTAAGGAAAAATATCTATTTAAGAGGCATCTTCCCCCCAGTTGTTCATGGCGGTAAAAAAAGTATTACCAACCCCCCCATCCCCCACCTCCCACCCTTCCCTCTTTCCCTATTCAAGACTCCTGCTGTTTCTTTTGATTTTTGCCATTTAAATGTTTCAGCTCATCAAACAAAAGTGTAATATCAGACGAAGAGAACCTCGGTAAATACAAAAAGCAGTTTTCAAATGATGATTTCTATATTAAAGGTTATCTAAACTAAGATGGCCCTATGTGTAAGGTACCTGTCTACCTAAACCAAATGAAAAAACAGCTGCTAAGAATGGGTCGCCGACTCTTCTTGCAAGAATTGACCGCTCCGTGAAAAGGCTTTTGAACATGAACAGAATGTTTAAAGTCATGCTACAGTATCTCAAAAAAGATCTAAGCCAAGAATCTTAAAAGCCTTGTCCAAAACCTTCACCTTAGCCTTTCTACTGGCTGCTCTCCTTTAAATCACTGTCCTAAACCAAGTGCCCTTGTCCTCAAGCTCACTAGCTGATGGTTGGAGATTTTTCTTCATGATTTTAGGAAAGAGAATCCATCAACTGCAACTAGTCATCCAGGCCTTGGAGGAGGAAAGCAGCCCCAGACCATCACACTGCCACCACCATGCTTGATGATAACAATGATGTTATTTCAATGCTAACTTGGGACTCTTTCTTTCTTCTCTTTTCTGTTTTTTTTTTTGTCTTTTATAGTCAGCAGGTCTAAACTGATATAAATTTTATTTAGATTTTTATCAGAACATGTTTTAATCACTTTTGTATTTATTGTAGCTTCATTGTCGCTGCTGTTTGCTTATTTTCTTTATTAGTTGATGTAATTGGCCAGTGTCATGCATTCACTCATTGAGCAAAATTTCCCTATTGGAACAATAAAGTATCTTTGCTATTCTAAGAATGACTCCAGTTGAGACCTAAAATACAGTATCTTCAGTAACACTGTTACGTCAGTACACCAACCTTCGTTTATGTGAAAGCAGATCCCATCTCGTCTGTTTTTGCCAGAGAAGTCCGCTTAAAAAAGCTGGAAGCACGGCATCTGTAGTGTGCACCCCAGGGTGTGCTCACTGAGCAAGGTTTTGGTGAAACAGAAGGCAGCAGATCCACGGACATTTGAGTTTTTAGAGTTGAGAAGCAACAGTTCGTCCATTTTGTTAGCCAAGGAGCTGACGTTAGCGTGGCGGATTGAGGGCTAGGCTATGCAGAGTCTCTGTTGCCAAAGCTTCATGAGTGCGCCTGCCCACTGACCTCGTCTGCATCTCAGGTAAATACCATGGAGAGACGTTGCACTGTCATCTGATAAATGTGATCTTATCTGAAGCAAGTGATGCCTACAGTGCTTTAGATGTCTTTTTTTGTCCGCCGGATGAGTCGTCAATGCTCTCTTGGAGCATTTCTGATTGGCTGGCCACTCCTAGGAAGGCAGGCCACTGTTCCAAATAATCACAACTATTTTTTTCCCCATGGTATGGGAAACCACAATTTCTAAATTGCATTTTGTATTTACTCAGGTTAATAGTTTTATGATCGGAAATATGAGCGTACGACAAAGGAGTAAAAACTGAAAAAACTTTTTTTCAACAACATACACAGAATTTGTACAAAGATGTCTAAAATGTAAGAAGAATCAGTAGTCCTAGGTCTGTTTCATTTCCTGCCTCCCAGCTACTTCCGCATCTGACTACCTTTTCCTACAGAAATTAGGTCCATGGGCCCATCCTACAAGAGAGGATTCTGAGGGGGATTCAGAGGGGCACTGACCTGGGATCCATCTGAGGAGCAGCTGGATGTTGTTCATTAACCAATCTCTGACAAGCAGAAGATAGAAACTGGTTTAATGTACCTTTCTTTTTTTACACACAATTGAACTTGATCCTGATCAATGCTCTGTAACCAAAGTTTGTTTGTATCTGGATCAGGGCCAACTTTGACTTCCTCTCCAGTAAAGGGAATCAATCTTGGAAAATCCATTCATCCACCCATCCATTGTCCATCCATCCATCCATCCATCCATCCATCCATCCATCCATCCATCCATTCATCCATCCATCCATCCAACCATCCATTCACCCACACATGGATACATGCATGGATGGATGGATGGATGGATGGATGGATGGATGGATGGATGGATGCACATCCCCAGTTACACATCAAGTAATAGCTAATTTTAAGAATCAAACCTGCTCATTGCGCTCCTGTTGAAATATTCCTATCTGGGCCGATGCTTTGTATGAAACTATGCGTGCTATCTGTGGTCAGCTTTCACAGATCAGCAGCCAATGGCTGTTGCAACAATTATGTCCCTGATAATAACAAAGGCCCTCGCAGAAACCTACTTTCACGGTGTCGAAGTTCAACGCTTCGACTGTTTTCTCATCTTGAGCTGCTGATAGGCTCGGCCCCCTGTGAAGGTGTGAAAGCCTGGCCATGGGAACCTGCGTGAGGTCTGATAGTGATGGATGAATTGGGTCCATGGTGAGGCTGAGATAAGCAGCCCAGAGGCACAAGCAGCCCTTGTGAGGCCTGTCTTTCATTGATATTGCTGCTATACACCAGCTGCCTGGTGTACATAAATGCTCCTCTGTTGGTCTAGTGGCAGTGATTGCCTTGATGACGGATGACGGACGGTCATTCTTAACTTCACAAACCCTTGTTGTTGCATGAACAAAGCATGAAGTATTTAAATAATAAATAATAGAAACCAAAGTGTTGAACATTCCATCCAAAATAATTATGGGAACCCTTTTGTTTCTTTATTTCACAAATGTATTTTTTTGACACAAAAAACATTTATACCTTCATTTATAGATTTGCTTTGACCTAAATTATTCCGTATACCTCTAACTGTAGTGTATGTGTGGGACTGTCGTCCTGCTGGAAGGTGACCCTTCAGATTTTCTCTTAGGAGTGCCCTGTGCTGATCTTTTTCCATTTTAAATTTGGGTCTCATCTGTCCAGAGAACCTCTTTCCACATGGTTGCTGTGTCTGCTACGTGGCTTGTGGTTGACTGCAATAAGGAAATCTCGTGTTTGTCCCCTTGCAACTCTTCAATACAAGGCAGAATTGTGGATTCTCCCACCTGAGCTCTGCATCTCCGCATGTCCTACAGAGTTCCTTCTCTGATTAATGTTCTTCGCCCTAAACCTGTCAGCCTAGATTGAGCGCAATTTCTTGGTAGATTTGCTGTTGTCAATATTCTGTCAATTTTCAGATGACGGAGCTCTGTGAGATGTTCAAAGCTTGGAATCTTTTTTTATAGCCCGACCCTGCTTTAAACATCTTCTACAACTAACTGACTGCTGTGTTTCTTGGACTTCATCAAGTTTGGAACAAGGTGGCATTTTGCAACATGGAGTGGATATGGAGGCTGAGGCATGGAGGTAGCAGCAAGTGTTTGTTTCATTTGGCCCAGCGATAGACGGTTACTGGCATGTTAAGTGTTCCAACATGCAACAAAACCCTTCTCTGATAAATGACAGCCTTAAAGCCTTAAATTTACCCCCGCATTCCTCCTTTTTACCCATTTTCTGAGGTGTACCTGAGAGCAACTTGTCTTGGTGCTGTCTCTTTAAATGCAAAAGATGCGCTACACATCCCGTCCCCTTCCAGGTCGAAACAGGTAAGCTTGTTCAGAAGCAAACACTGTGACGTAATTGTTCAAAAACGTAATAGAAAACAGAGAAAACTGAACTAAACTGAGAATATAACCTAAACGGAAACTAAAGATATCTACGCAGCTCCTGGACAGACTACATTGAAATGTTCTGCACTCCTAGAGACTCAAAAATGAAATGTATTGAATATGTCCCCTTTAAATAGTTTCAACTAGTTAAGGACGGGACCATTATCAACAGGTGGGTTTACCTAATTTCACAATCAATCTATACAAATGTACTTTAACAAGTAAAATTAACCAAAATCATTCTCATTTGTCACCTGGGATGGAAGTAGCATTCCCTACGAACAATTGGTCCTCTCCATCAACAATGCCTTAGTCATGTTTTTCTCCTATCAAAATTAGAGGTATGTACCCATGTTTACTTCCTTCTCCTTAGCCAATCATATGAGAGTTCCCAGGGTTCCCTAAACAGGGCCCAGAATTTGGTATTTTATCTTGGAAAAAGAGCAGCAGCTTGCCAACGTGGAAGCCAGTAAGAGAAGCGGGCCAGAAATAGAACAGAACACAATTCATAAACCCATCCTGTGTTAGTAAATATTCTGTGAAATTTCACAGCAGCAACAGACCGTTGAAGAAACGGCATATGGCTGTTGTCAGTCGTGCAGGTGTTTGAAAAACTGCGGTATGAAAAGCTAGGTGTTATTATTACTTATTGTTCCTATAAATAATTTACATTTTAAACATACTACTCAACAGCATGATGAAAACTCAAAAACCCAGGAATAGAAATCTCCCCCATACTGTCTCATCCCATTGTGTCTCCCAGAATATTTGGGTGGTGTCTGGATCCCGCCCCTGGGGAAGCGTTTGTCCGAACACCATACCTCTCAGTCCTTCACAGAACAGATGGATTTATGATGAGATTAAATCCCACAGGTGGATTAGGTGACTTTTGAAGGCAGATTGGTTCACTGGACTTTTTTAGGGGTCTCAGAGCAATGAGGGTCGGACACAAATACATAGCACACCTTTCAGGTTTTTGTTTTCTTTTGTAAAGAGATTTTTATTCTTCTAGTTTCCAAATATGTGAAAAGTCCCAATCAAATATGTGTCTGTAACTTCACGAAATGTGAAACAGTTTACGGAGTGTGTATAGTTTTGCAAGAGACTGTATGTTATATAAATTATTTGCACCTTGGAAATGAGCCAGCCCCCTTCCAGTAGTGAAGAGAATGAGCTTTTGTCTTTTAATAACAACATGAGATGATTAGAAACATAAATAGCCCCCAATAGAAATGTGCAATTGCTGTGAGAAGCAGCCACATCGCCACATTAAAGCTATGGGAAATAATAAGCATTTATGGATTTCTATGAATGAAGCTGTGCAACTGATCTCTTTCACTCAACAAAGAAGGCACAATGTCCTAAAAAAAATAAAGACGAAACAACACATATCCAAATTATTCATCATGCTCTGTTGCAAAAACATGAAGAGAAAATTATATCTTTAATTCCATCAAAAGAATATACATAAAAACTCATATTTCATGCACCCAAAGAGATCTCCCTGTAATAAACTCTGTTTTCCACTAATGAGACATCACCCCCTACAAATACTTAAATCAGCTCGTAATTGTTTCTCTAATGGCTGTAAGAAAGTGAAAAACTTAAACCTCCACTCCCCGCGCTACTCGAATGACTTCATGAAAATACGGAGCAAAGCAGATCAGAGAGTGAGCTTTCTTGTTTTTTGTTGGGTTTTTTCAGTGTTGATGTAGGGGTGGGTTAAAAAGTGCCGACTGGTGGCTCATGAGCTTCCTGCCGACTATTCCTACAACTCTAACAGATAGCTGCATCCGAAACCCTCTCCTTCTTATCCGGCTGATGTGTTTTACAGCCCTGCCGCACAATCAAATCCAATGATGTGAAACTCGGTGAGCGATCCATACTGTGGTTTATGGCTGCTCTGGCTTTCATCTGTCAAGATAAAGCCGATTGTTATTAACAGCGGGACAGAAAATGATTTTTTTTCCGCAAGGAAAGACGGACCACATTTCCATCCAAAAGAAGCCAACGTAATTTCACAGGAGAGAAGAATTACACCACAGCTCGGGAATCTGCAGAGTCAACCACTTGGCACTCGGGCAACTTTTATTTCAGAGCGTAAGCATTCAGTCCGACTTAGAGCTGTGTATCATGTTTCCGTATATATGGAGCCTGTTACATAATCCGCCATTTAATACTGGCTTTCCAATTGCATATATATATATGTACGTACAGTTGAATCCAGATATTTACATACTGTTTAAAAAGAAAATGAACCAATGTTTTCTTCTTGTCTGACCGATTAAACGTTTCCTGTTGTAGGTCAGTTAGGCTCACCAACATTTGTGGTTTTTTGAATATCAGGAACATGAGAAAGTTTCACAGACAGTAAGGTTTACCATTCGTTTAAACAAATTTCGGAAATCCCAATAGTAGACTACTGTTGGGGCAATTCACAACATTGGAGAAATCTCAAACATCCCTGTTTTTTGTTTGGCATCGTAGACAAATGGAAACAAATCAGCCAAGATATCAGGAAGATAATTGTTGACAAATTTGGGTCTTCCTTGATGGTGAGACGTTCATCTTTTCCAACTCTTGGCTGTAGGTATAAAAGAAAAGCCTAGGAAGGTGTAGCCATCATGATGTTTAGGAAGGAGACGGGTTCTGTGTCCCAGAGACGAACAGTTCCATGTGAAGTGTGAGCATCAACTCCTAAGCAAAAACAAGAGACCTTGTGAAGAAGAGGCAGGCTCAAGCTGATTGGACATTGTCATCCAAGGTGAAACTATACCCGTACTCACCTGGGCTGAAAGGCCACTCAGACAGGAGGAAGCCATTGCTCCAAAAGGCTAAATTCCAGTTTGGAAATGCACTCAAGGAGGAATGTCTTGTGGGGGAAAAGGGGGGAACCTGCAAGACGGAGAACACCATCCAAACAGTGAAGTACAGGAGTAGCCGCATGATTCAGTGTTGTAGCTAAATAGTTCACTCTCCCCTCTGACCTTAAATCTATTCTCCTGGGCCTCGTTCCAGTAAGAATGGCCACTCTACCCTGAGTAGAAAGCTGCTACTCTGAGTAGTTCTACCTCCCGCTGTCATACTCAGCGTTTTCGGTTTCAGAACAGGTGACATCATCCAGGTAACTAAACTCAGCGTCCAATCAACCCTGAGTTAAGCACGAGCATGAAAGAAGCCCTCATCAATGGAATGCAGATAACACTATCCACCATGGTAATGGCAGGAAATAAGAAGCCTGGAAGTGCTCATTTCCCTCAAGTGGAATTAGAAACCTTTAATGAAGGTATATGGAGAATATTAAACCATAACTAACAAAAAGAAACAATGCTGTTGATGCTGAAAAAGCGAGTTAGCAGCAGAGAATTGCTAAAAAAAAAAGCCAGTGCATGAGCGATTTGAGTTTTATTTTTCTTCAAATTAAAGCTGCACATGAAGTATGAAAACAATGAGGTCAGTTATTCTTATGTTTAACTTTAATCAACTGAAGCGTTAACTGGCTATAACCAACATTTACAGTTAATGATGGGATGGCATGAGTTATTGAAAGAACTGATAGGGTCATTCATCGTTTTGCCAGAATTTGGCTTCATCCATCCTTCTAAAACTAAGTTGACACTGATTTTCTTGTAGGTGTATAATTTGTGCCAACTTCACTTTATGTTAATCCTATAGGCTATATTTATATTTTAAGTTGAAGTAAAGGTGGCGTTATTTAAGTGAAGAAATGTGCCGCAGCACCAACAGTTTTGGGTGGAAATATTTGAATGGAAAATTAGAGCTAGAAGTCTCAAAATATGATGCAGAATAAATTATTGCTTTGATTCTGTTTAGTTCTTTTATTAATCTTGTGGGTCTCTGACTATGGAACAACATTAAACTCTACTATAACTGAGTGCACCAGTAACATTTCTGACAGTGCGACATAGAGCAGCCTCTGAAACATTTTCTGTGTCACCTATGTTATCAAAACGCTGCTGTTGGCATAAAAATAAAGTACAGCACAAAGAAATTGTTCAGAACTGAGAGCATCCCCTTGTTATAGGAGCGATGTGAAGGCTGAGAATACTGAGATAAATTATTAGCAGTGGGAAATTGGTAACACTTAAGAATATATTAATCCAGAAATAATGACACATTTAATCGCGGTCTGATCAGCCTCTCCCGACAGAGACTTCTGTGGCATATTTGCGCTCCAGCATACCGGCTCCTGCAGAAAAGGACATGACTTTTCCAACACTTACTTGTGCAGATCTCTGCTAAAAAGTAGGAAAAACTCAGAGTTTGCCCAAACAACCCTGCTACCAAGCAAGGTTGTTTCATGGTGCAATTTATTGTCATAATTTGACTCTGTGTAAACGCTTCCGAGATCTTCTGAAATGGACAAGCCAGGGTATGCAGGAATTGAACCCAGAAATGAGTCTGGATATCCACTAACCCAACTTTTTGGCTTGTTTACAAGCTTGATTGCCATTTTTGGTGATAATCAGTTTGAAAGGAGTGGGTTTCTTTCTTGATCAGGTCCTTCCCTAAACCATGCTAAACTCACTTCACTGTGGGCAGGGCCCCTTGTATGCCTAAATGTGTGCAATATCACAATCAGAAAAGCCCTCTTGGATGCATTTCCCACATCTTATAGAGTTTGTATTAACCGAGATTGTAAAGCTGAAGGAGGACATTGTGATGACGGGGTTAACTGGTATCAACGATGCAATATGCAACTATGTTACATATATTACATGTTTTCCGTGTACTGTTGAGCCCCAGTTCTAACTGATTTAATGTAAAGGTGACAACCGGCGTGCGTCAGGCTTTACAGCTTAGGACAAGAAAATGGGTCCAATTAAAACCACATTTACGCACCAAATGCCCATTGTTGCCAAGTACTGAAGTACTATGTTTTACACCCATTCCACTCTAAAACATATATATATATATATATATATATATATATATATATATATATATATATATATATATATATATATATATATATATATTAAACTTAATCTGAGTTTCATATCCACGATGAGCAAACCTCTTATTGGAACTGTGTATCTCTAGAGCTTGTCTCTAATGGAGATCTGTCTTGCTGAGGAAGATAATCCTCATTTGTAAGAGTGACTGCTGTGGAAGTGAGTATGTCATGCTGGGAAAATATTTACTGCTGTTTGCCGTCCGTGTGTCGGGAAGCTCGGGATAGACCTCGGGATTAAACACGAGGGCTCTGACCTCAATCAAGAAAATAATTACTCTTGCCCTCCCGATTGGTGGACTACTTAATTAGCATGCAAAGCCCCTACGGAAACGCCATTAGTCGGAAAACATAGGTGATTACAACTATAATTCTTTTTGGCCTCATTGACAGCTGTGCTTCCAGCACCTCTGAAATTTCTCTTCAATTAGTTAAAAAAAACCCCGGATAAATCAAATTCTAGCTCTCTGTCCTCATCTTAGAAGCTTTCTGATCCTTTACCTTATATCTGCCACATAAAAAAACAAACCTTTCAAAGCAAGTGAGATATGAAAATAGAATAAAGAGCATCCACTTTGAGATAAAACACAAGCGAAGTGTGACTGACTCCATCATCTCCAAGTAATGAAGAGTATTCATAACTGGCATTGCTGATAAAAGCCATGGATCCCATCAGCACACTCATCAAAGCTGCTTCTCTCAGCGCAGTGACTCACGATGTATCCTGTTATATTATCCAAGAATACTCGCACACGAAGCTATACCCTGCTAACTGTCATCGCCCTTGTTGCTGCTGTTCTTCCACCACATACCAGTCAGTGCCGAAGCAGCCCCGCTCATTGTGTGTGTGTGTCTGTGTACAAGCATGTGTTTTGCTCCTTTAGGTCTTTGTGACCATTAAAATCTTTTTTTTTTTAAATGCTGTCTAGGTGAGGTTTTTCCTCTATCATAGAGGCTCTATGCTGCGTTATCTAGATGTAATCTGAACTCCAGGGGCTTTTTTGTGTGTCAGACATGACATCACACCTTGCAAAAGTATTCATACCCTTTGAACTCGCTTAATAAAATTTACCACCGTCCAATTTTATTGGGATTGTATGAGACATGTCAGCAAATAATAAGACTTATGTAAATCCCTTCTATAGGACTATTGGAATTGAATTGAAATACTTTACTGTCCCCAATTCATCATAAAAAGGAGTCCACGAAGTCAACACACAGTGAGCACTCGCCCAAAAACTCCAGACATTAAAACTACATTTATAGCATAATATCAGCCACACAGTTTATCAGGAATGATTTAAAAACCCAACAGCTAAGGAAATAAAAGACCTCGGGGATTGATTTGTGTTAAGCTTACCGGGGGTACGTCGGGAATCCACCAGGGGGAAGGAGGTGAGCGGATTCTGTGGGAAGAACTGCCAAAGGCGGGACATCAGGGCTGGGGCGGAGAAGGTGACTGCAAGGCAGGGAGGCTGGGCAATGGAGGGTGAGCAGAGTCCGATGGGCTCGCCTCGGGAAAGTGTCACTGGCCGGCTGCCAGCTGGAGATCACGAAGGAGGGTTTCGACCGGACACGGCCTAAGGTGTTGGATCGGACAGGTTTGACTAGGGAAACATGAAACGTGGGATGAACTCTGAAGTGCGGAGGGAGGCAAAGACGGACTGCTGTGGTTATAACAATGGACTCAATTTCATAGGGATCAGTAAAGCGGGGGTCCAGTTTCCGTGGATTTGGAGGGGAAATCCCTGGAGGAGAGTAGACCCACTGAACGGGTCGACAAAGAACTCAAAGCTGACGGAAAAGTTGGTGTATGCTTTTTCTCATAACAAATTGTGTATTTGGATTATGCCTCCCCTATCAAAAAAACTCCCCTGGATGTTATGGCGAGAGAGCTCAGAACTGCCCCCCGCTCCCTCCTCCCCCGCCGACATCTGTGGATGCTTCTGAACTGTGGGCCGGTGATAACATCAAGGACAATGGCCTCTGGTGAGCGTTCATGGAAATATAACACCTTTCACCCAAGCACACACACACATAACTGATGCACACAACAACACACGAACTTCATGCGACTAGTCTACAAGGTTAACCCCCTGCATAAATGTTGTCTCGTCATATGCGCTTTTCTCGTGCAAGGTTTTTTGATATCTCAAACTGTATCCTGGAATTAGGATAAAGTGTGAAATATGTATTTTTTTCCTCTCCCTCCCCAAATGTGGCTGCTATCTTTCTACAGAGTTAAAGGCAGCGCCCTATGGTAACCGCGTCAAACGGGGTCCTCGGCAGCAAGGCCTCAGTCAATCGTTCCCCCGAAATGTTTGTGATGTATGTGATGGATGGTTGTACTGGAACTGTAATTTCCCTCTGGGATTATTAAAGTATTTCTGATTCTGATTCTGATCTAGTTTAGTGAAAACGGTGACGTCTTGGACGGGTTCGAAGGCCGACGAGAGGAGGGGAATCGGGTATTTATTCTTAACTGTGATCTGGTTTAACCCGCGATAATCTACACAGAGGCGGCGAGATCTGTCCTTCTTCCCCACGAAGAAGAAACCAGCTCCCAAAGGGGAGGAAGAAGGTCGGATGAGGCCAGCAGCTAACGACTCGTTAATGTAATTCCCGAGGGAATTATATTAACGAGTCGTTATAATCGCTCGGCGATTATAAAGTCGGCTGGCAGGTAGCGGAGCGCCAAGCAGCAGGTCTATCGCTCAATCGTAGGGCCGATGGGGAGGTAGTGACTTAGCTTTTCTTTTGCTAAATACCAACTTCAGATTCTGGTAAGGTTCTGGGACCTGGCTTAGATCAATACGGTCGTCCTCTTCGGAAACCCCCCGAGAAACCCCTGGACGATGGGAGCGTGTTTTACGGGGAATACGTAAAAGGAGGTCTGCTCTCTGTGGTTTCCAGAGATAACTAATTCGAGGGGCCCTGGAAAGACTTCCCCAATCCAGGGCGGAAACCTGGAGGGGCGTGGACAGCGGCTCGGTTTTGATCATGGTCTGCCGGACGAACAAGTGATCTATCAGGTTGAAATCAGAACCGGAGTCGACTAGCGCAGAAAGATTAAAGCAGTCGCGAGCAGTGAAAACAGTGGTTGGAAGGCAGAGATGTGGGGCCTTAGGGAATTGGATCCCTTTTTGGTCCGCTGACTTCCCCACTACAGCCGACGGACCCTGTCTTTTGGCCGCTCAGGGCAAGCGGCAATAAAATGATCCGGCAAGCTGCAATAGATGCACCGGTTATGTTCTCTGCGCTGTTCTCGCTCCTCCGGGGTTAAGTGGACCCTGCCTATTTGCATGGGTTCCGGTGCCGACGGGGAGGTTGGAGCGGACCAGTTCGGAACGGACACGGAGGGCGGAGTCGATGGTCTCGGGGTAAATTTTTCAAAACGAGACCGCCTCCTAACCCTAATCCACTTAGCTAGCCTCGTAGCAACAGCCATGGGCTCATTCAGCAAATCGGGCTCCTCAAGGCAGACTAGTTCATCCTTGAGGGGCTCGTCCAACGCCTGGAAGAACGCAGCCTTCAGGGCGCGGGACTCCCAGCCTGCAGTGGCGGCCAATGTTCGGAACTCAATGGAAAAATCCACAACGGGGCGGTTTCATTGTTTTAGCGCCCAAAGGTTAAGAACACGTCTACAACTCTTATACACTACCGTTCAAAAGTTTGGAGTCACCCAAACAATTTTGTTTTTTCCATGAAAAGTCACACTTATTCACCACCATACGTTGTGAAATTAATAGAAAATAGAGTCAAGACATTGACAAGGTTAGAAATAATGATTTGTATTTGAAATAAGATTTTTTTTTACATCAAACTTTGCTTTCGTCAAAGAATCCTCCATTTGCAGCAATTCCAGCATTGCAGACCTTTGGCATTCTAGCTGTTAATTTGTTGAGGTAATCTGGAGAAATTGCACCCCACGCTTCCAGAAGAAGCTCCCACAAGTTGGATTGGTTGGATGGACACTTCTTGCGTACCATACGGTCAAGCTGCTCCCACAACAGCTCAATGGGTTTCAGATCTGGTGACTGCGCTGGCCACTCCATTACCGATAGAATACCAGCTGCCTGCTTCTGCTCTAAATAGTTCTTGCACAATTTGGAGGTGTGTTTAGGGTCATTGTCCTGTTGTAGGATGAAATTGGCTCCAATCAAGCGTTGTCCACTGGGTATGGCATGGCGTTGCAAAATGGAGTGATAGCCTTTCTTATTCAGAATCCCTTTTACCCTGTACAAATCTCCCACCTTACCAGCACCAAAGCAACCCCAGACCATCACATTACCTCCACCATGCTTAACAGATGGCGTCAGGCATTCTTCCAGCATCTTTTCATTTGTTCTGCTTCTCACAAGCGTTCTTCTTTGTGATCCAAACACCTCAAACTTGGATTCATCCGTCCACAACACTTTTTTCCAGTCTTCCTCTGTCCAATGTCTGTGTTCTTTTGCCCATCTTAATCTTTTTCTTTTATTGGCCAGTGTCAGATATGGCTTTTTCTTTGCCACTCTGCCGGGAAGCCCAGAATCCCGCAGCCGCCTCTTCACTGTAGATGTTGACACTGGTGTTTTGCGGGTACTATTTAATGAAGATGCCAGTTGGGGACCTGTGAGGCGTCTGTTTCTCAAACTAGAGACTCTAATGTACTTCTTGCTCAGTTGTGCAACGCGGCCTCCCACTTCTTTTTCTGCTCTGATTAGAGCCTGTTTGTGCTGTCCTCTGAAGGGAGTAGTACACACCGTTGTAGGAAATCTTCAATTTCTTAGCAATTTCTCGCATGGAATAGCCTTCATTTCTAAGAACAAGAATAGACTGTCGAGTTTCAGATGAAAGTTCTCTTTTTCTGGCCATTTTGAGCGTTTAATTGACCACACAAATGTGATGCTCCAGAAACTCAATCTGCTCAAAGGAAGGTCAGTTTTGTAGCTTCTGTAACGAGCTAAACTGTTTTCAGATGTGTGAACATGATTGCACAAGGGTTTTCTAATCATCAATTAGCCTTCTGAGCCAATGAGCAAACACATTGTACCATTAGAACACTGGAGTGATAGTTGCTGGAAATAAGCCTGTATACACTTATGTAGATATTGCACCAAAAACCAGACATTTGCAGCTAGAATAGTAATTTACCACATTAGTAATGTATAGAGTGTATTTCTTTAAAGTTAAGACTAGTTTAAAGGTATCTTCATTGAAAAGTACAATGCTTTTCCTTCATAAATAAGGACATTTCAATGTGACCCCAAACTTTTGAACGGTAGTGTATATATATATATATATATGTATATATATATATATATATATATATATGTATATATATATATATATATATATATATATGTATATATATATATATATATATATATATATATATATATATATATATATATATATATATATATATATATATATACATATATATATACATATATATAAATAATATATATATATATATATACATATATATATATACATATATATAAATAAAAGAGTATACGTAATCATACCATGTTCAAATACCGATCAGGTTCTAAACATTCCTCGCTTACTGAGGATGAGGTAATCATGTTTGGCAGGATGCCAATGATTTTATTGTTAATGGAATACATTTTATTTATGAAGAATCCCATAAAGTCATTACTGCTGAGAGCTAAGGGCTCAGCTCCCACTTCTCATGAGTCAGTCTGACCTGCCTCACCTCCTTTGACCATCGCTCAGGATCCTTAGGAAACTTAAATAAACTAACGCTGTCCTTGTGAGTGTTTGCAATACAACCCAACGCCATAGCTTACCTCACTTCCGCCACATTCCTCAGTCGCTGAGCGGCGCTACAGACCTCTCAAATCTGTGCAAGTGCCCGTGGTTTTTTGAGTAAAATAATACTATGCAGGCGCGCTTGTAAATATTAAATAGATCATTGAGGATAACTTTTTGGTTTATAAAACATGGTATAAAAAGTCAATATCGTTTCATCAGCACTAAAGGTTAAAAAGGTAGGTCTACAAAGAACTGACTTTTTGGGGGGAGAGTTGTAATAGTCATGAATGCTTAAGTTTTCTGTTTTTATTGCGTTTTACTGTTCTGCATGATCTGTAAATGATATGGTGCAAACTCAATCATCCAACAATCCATTTTACTTTGCAGGTTGTGAGGAAAGAGAACATGAAAAATGCCAGGGGGTGAATACTTTTGCGAGGAACTGTAAACAAACAAGACATAAGAAACAACAATGCAAAATAAACACTAAAAAAGCAGTAGTTAAATCAAAGAATTAAATCTAACTAAATTACCTAAATATATCTTTCTTAAAATGCGCCTCAGTTCAGGCTGAGTTAAAAACATTTTCTAATATGCATAATGTGTTTCATTGCTTCCTGCAGATGTTAAGCAGAAGCTGATTGTTTAAGAACCTTTTTTAGACCACAGACCTCGTGCCCATCTGCATGACCCAACACCCCCCTCCCCACACACACTCACACACGCACACACACACACACACACACACACACACACACACACACACATATAAAGGAGGAACAGAAGGGAGTCCTCATCAGTCTGCGAGGAGAGCAGCTCAATGGGAAGGAGGTGGTTAATGCCAGCCGCTGCTCCTCCCATAAAGAGTCTGGATGATGAACAGTCTCTGCTGTTCTCACAGCTTTATCCAGACCAAATTAAAGGCAGAGAGCTTCCAGAAGACAATAATGGAGAAGAATCCATCAGGATACAAGATCATGGAGATGCTTCCATTTCTTTAGAGACTGAAAACCCTGAGAAGGATGAAGAGGGCAGTGATGTAGCACACCCTCTCTCTGACCTGAAACTCTTGTCAGACTCTGGATATAAGAAATGTTCTACAGAGAAGAAAAATGTGGACTCAAGAAGAAAAGTCCAGACAGGAGTGAAGCTTTGCTGTGAAGACTGTGGAAAAACCTTTATTGGAAAAAATGCTTTAAACACACATGAGCATCCCTACAAAACAGAAGCCTTTCTGCTGTGATCTATGTGGACAAAGATTTAGCCTAAAACAAACTTTAAACACTCACATGAGAATCCATACAGGACAGAAGCCTTTCTGTTGTGATCAATGTGGAAAAAGATTTAGCCAAAAATCAACTTTTTGTTTTTTCTTTGGCTTTATTATAATTTATGCTGGGAATGTTTCATGTTATATGGACACTAAAACAAGAAGGTAGAAGAGAAAAATCACTGAAGTATATACAGTATTAATTAATATGACATGTATAAAGTGACAGCTGAAGATAGTAATAAGGGTTTTCTGTATGGAAGTGAGTCTAAATACCTCCATCACAACCTGACCTACCCGGTTCATGCTTCGGTCCCGTCCCCCCATCCCGTACCTAAACCAGACGACCCACGGGCCTTGTTCAGTAAGAGAGCTGGAATTACAAAAAAAAACAATTACAAGACATTCATGAAAATTAACTAATCATTTTAACTTTTTTTTACACTTATTTCTTTGTTTATCATAAATCCTTTTATGATCAAATGTTATTTTTATCACTTGAAAATGTATGTCTTCATATCAATCTCATCCTGTTCTAGAAATAGAACTTGCTGTAACACACTGTAACTGGAAAACAAAACAAAACTTATACTCTAATTCTTCATGTCTCTGAGCATACACACAAACTCCATGAGCATTCACTTGACCCCCGTGAGCAGCATCGCATGTGCACACTGAGGCTACATTACGCCTGTCCAAAACCCGAGTTTATAACTAGTTACATGGCTTACTAAAAGAATCAAATTACAGCAATAATCTCTTTTAGATTACTTAGTTTAGAAACAACTGATTTAGCCCAATTACATGAAAAAGACAAGAATCTTGGATTTTTTTTAGAGCTGCACCACTCAGTTTTATTTCAGAGTAGGTGTCCTGCTAAGGAAGAAGAGAGACATGTACATCTCTCAGAGTTAAAATTTTATTTTCATTAAATTATTTACATTTTCTGCAGTGAGATTTAGCACAAGCATGTGGTACTTTGCAGCCTTCTGTCAGTCTGGTCCAGGGCAGCTGTGGCTACTAACATAGCTCACCATCGTCAGGGTGTGAATGTGTGCATGAATGTGTGAACGACTGACCAGTGTAAAGCGCTTTGGGGTCTACAAACCTGATAAAGAGCTGTACAAGTGCGAGCCATTTACCAAGCCATACATATATTGGTGTAGTACTCAGGCATGCGCTCATATAGAAACATATAAACAGAGTTGCTTTTCAAAAACAGAGGTAGAACCAGCAGAAGCCGTGCACTGCAAAGGTCTTCAACTGCAGCTGACAAGGCCAGTGGAGCAACAGCGCTCCAGAAACAGACAGCAGGTTAGGGTTAAAAACCAACCAAATTTATGAAGCGCCAAAGTACAAATTGGTTGAAAAACGGCACTTAAGGCCTCAGATAAGCAGATTCCACATAGCCCCACAAAAAGTTAACACGCAGCAGGACCCTGCTTCAGAAAGCTGGGTTAGTGGATATTCAGAGTAATTTCTGGGGTAATAACTTGGATTTTCCATTTCAGAAAGCTCAGAACCTTTGACCCTGAGTCAAATTATGACAACAAATTACTCCATGAAACGACCCTGCTACCGTGCAGAGTTGTTTGGGCAAACTCTGAGTTTTTCCTTCTTTTTAGCTGAAATACGCACAAGGAAGAGTCGGGAAATGTGTGTCCTTTTCTGGAGGAGCCTGTATGCTGGAGAGCAAACACTCCACATGAATCTCTGTTGGGAGAGGCTGATTAGACCACGATTAAATGTCTAATCTTGTCTGGATTAATATATTTTCAAGCGTTACCGTTTTCTACCACTGTCAATTAATTATATATTCTCAGCCGCACATCGTTTTTCTAAAACTAGGGGACGTTCTCAGTTCTGAAAAATTTGTCTTTGTGCTGCTTGTCATTTTTATGCCAACAACAGCTTTTTAATAAAGTAGGAGACGCAGAAAATCTTTATTAGTAAGAGGCGAGAACGGGGGCGGACAGAAACAGGGCCGACGAAGGCTGCAGCAGAACCGTTGGGTGCGATTACTTTCATCTACGTAATCTCTGCTCTGTTTCTCAATAAAGTGCTGGACCTTGACCACTTCACCGTTTCCTTATAAGTCTGGGAAGTCAGTTATTTTTTGATTTTCCAACCACAATGAGAAAGCAAGGGATAAATAAATTTGGACCAGCACTTTCCAGACAATTGAACAGGCCATCATAAGGCTTCACTTTGATTCCAGCATGTGATTGATTGTCAACCAGCACCAGCAAATTATGCAAAAATAAACAATCTTTGGATCAAATTGGAGTGTGTGGGGGTGGGGGGGATAACTTGCCAGTAAGTGTCTCAAAACCCAGTCAGAATGTGCTCTCAGAAAGCAACGCCAAAAGAAGAGCATGGTTTGAGGTCTACACCCTGTCTCTACACTGCGTGGGAGGAACTAAAACTGCTTAAGCCTGTCCACAGAATAGAAAGGCAGGTGCTAAGCCTCCTTGGACATGGAGTCACCATGTAAGTGTGAGTGCTCATCAGGCATATCCAATCAGTGCCCACTCTTCCAGCCCATGGGGTAAACAGCAGGAGGTGGCAAGGCATTGCTTAAGGAAAATTGTTAGCTCTGTGTGTCGTGATTTGTTCTGATGAACCCGAACTCAGCCACACACAGAGATACGTTTCAAGAGTTTTATTGAAGAGATGAAGGTTATGGAGGATGAGACCAACAGTCTATACAGGGCTGGAGCAGGATGATGGAGATGGCAGGAGCAGGTGGACCGAAGGTAGCTGAAGGACTGCAGGTGAGCTTTGGAACAGAGTCTGAGGCTGAGGCTGGCAGCTGAGCTTCGGAGTGGGATCCGAGCTAAGCCTCAGGGCGGGACCCAAGGCGGGCAGGTGAGCCTCGAGGTGAGACCTGAGCAGAGCTGAAGCGGGGTACTCGAAGGTTGCGTCTTGAAGTGGGATCCAGAAAGCTTCGAGAGACGCCGAGAGCAGTGGGAAGGAGCGTGAGCAGTAGGGAGAAGCGTGAGCCGCTGGGTGAAGCGTCAGTCATTGGGAGAAGAGTCAGCCATAGAGAGGAGAGTCAGTCTTCAGAAGAAGACGATCCGGCAGAGGAGAGCAGACTGAGGTGATTTTAAGTACAGGCATTGACAGGTGAGTTGAGTCCTGGCTGATTAGGAAAGGCAGGTGGAGATGATCAGAGGTGCAGTGCAGAACGAGCTCTATGGGAGGAGGAGGGTGCCAGAACAGGTCCAGGGTGCAGCAGGCAAAACTGCACCATGGACCTGTGCAGCATGTGGTAAGAAAGGGACAAGCTATAAGAGGTCACACTGACAAAAGTGGTGATCTGTATCAGCTCTTGAAACCTAGGGCAGAAGAGGATGAATGAAATTCTAAACATCATGGGCAGTATTATAAGTTCAGGCATCCCAGAAGAAATTGAGACTCTTCCCATTTTGCAGTTTTCAGTTCCCATTGATGGTACTCAGAATGTTACTGGTGCTGAACAAGAGAGTGTTTGTCTGGGTTATGTGGACCATGACATTGTCCCACATGAAGAGTTTGTTGTGCTATACAGAGTTTCTGACAACAGGTCAGGCCATTGCAAAGGTGGCATCTGATGTTTTGTCGAGGCTTAATCTGCCGATGTCTGGTTTACGTGGACAAACCTATGATGGTGCCACAAACATGGCAGGGAAGTACACAGGTGCACAGGCAATACCGAGGAGGCAGCAGTCACTAGCCCTGTCTGTATTGTGGTGCACAGTGTGTCAAAGAACGAGATTCATCACTAAAAACATCTAATAAAGCTACAGTTTGAAGTCTCTAATCTGATATTTCTGACACTACATCTAAAACAGAAAGCAGCATAGTAATGGAAGAAAGCACAGTAGAGGTGGCGTGTGTGTGCCTGTGTGTTTTAGTGTAATAATGTGTGTGTGTGTGTGTGTGTGTGTGTGTGTGTGTGTGTGTGTGTGTGTGTGTTTGTCTGTGAACTGTCCCAGATACGCCTTGCAACTATTAGTCTTTGATAGTGATGGAACATTATCAGGTAGTTCAGTGCACTCTGTTCAAGGTCACATATGTTAGATGTCACAGAGCGTCTCGTTTACATAACATCCAGGAGAAATTAAGATTGCATTCCCGGTGGCCACTTCGCAGGGCATGGGACCACGCTGAAGTGGTCCCATGCCCAGGACCACTTCAGCGTTGCTGGCTGCCGGCGGAGCCCACGGGCTCGCCTCCGCAGCTCCTAGGGGCGTCGGCAGTGCGGTGGCTGGGGGATTTCCTCGGGGTCGTCTCTCCTCTTTCCTCGGGGGGGGGGGGGGGGGGGGAGGGGGGGGGGGGTTGCAGATTTCCTGTGTTGGCCCCTCTTGGGCGCCCCCTGCTTTGGGGGCCCCTTTGGGAGTCCGGGATTATGGGTCCCCTGACGCCTGCCTCGGTGCTTGGGGAAGGCGGGCCTTTGGTTCTCCACAACCACTATCGAGCTATTTCCTTCTGGATAAATTTCACATACACAAGTGCACTCTCACAAACTCCCACAGGTGCTGGGTTCCAGGTTCACTTATATACAGGAAGCCCGTAATTTATTATTTTTTTTTTTCACTTTCTTTTCTCAGGTATCACTTTACACATGTCAGCTTAAATAATAATACATAAAAAAAATAATAATAATAATAATAATAATACATATGATTTAGCAATGGCATCTAGGTGTTACTCTATTGTATCTGTTACACTATGTCTGTTGGTTGTGCTGTTCTTTTTACATCTCTCTTTCCAGGTGATGGAGCAGACGGAAGACGTTTTATCATTCTTTCCCTTTTATCTCTTCTTTCTTTCACCTCTTCTCTTTCTTTTTTTCTCTGCTTGTTCTTCCTTTACTCTCCTACTTTCCCATTGTAGTGTCCACATAGTTTAAAATTCTCCCCGCAGGAATCGAAGAAAAAAAAAAAAAAAAAAGATTGCAGGGGAGACAGATTGTATAATAGGCTTTCCTTTGCCCAGTCTTCTCATTGAGAAAATTTGATCAATTGCGTTGATAGTCCAGCTGACCAGATCCATAATTTATAGTTTGGAAGATATAAGATGGCGGCGCAGGGACCTGCAGCAGCCGAGGTGCTCCGGGCTTTTCACTCGTGTTATCACCACTACAAGCTCTAATACAATACAGGAGAGAGAAGCTGTTGGAACTGCGACCTGTTCACAAACCGTACCGATCCTAGAATTAGGACTTTATTCACTCTGATCTGAAACAGACAACAGAGGCTCCACTCTATCTGCTCTTGAAACCCAGGAAACGGGTTAAGCAAAGAAGGAGATGGCAAGGCTGTTGGGCAGGGCTGCTGACTCAGCTAAAAGCTAATCCATACTGACCAACACTTCCGAGCCTCACTCTGGCCAACTTAAGATCCCTCGCCAACAAACTTGACGAAATCCGGTTAATCGCTTCGTGCAAGATGGACAGCTGTGTAGCGATTTTAACAGAATCGTGGTTAGTCGGCAGCATCCCGGGCGAAGCGGTAGGATTGGAGAAGCGAACAATGTTCAGGGCTGATCGAACGTCAAATGCTAGTAAAGCAAAGGAGGAGGTCAGGCAATTTACATCCACAACTCCTGGTGCACTTTGGCACCCCCACTGTTTCTAGCCCGTCATACAATACAATCACCTTAATGTTACTGCCTACTTGCACACTATCATCTCTGAATATCTAAATGCATATTGCTATAAACGAAGCCTCAAATCTTCATTGTTCAATAAGCACCTTATTACCTCATTATCTGTTATTTGTAACTTTCCTGAACACTAAAAAAACATGTAATCCTTGTTCATTGCTAGTTTGTTTGTCAGGTTTTTTGCCTTCGTTATGTGTAATGTGAACTATAATGTGTACCAGAGTAGCCAAAGAGAAATTTTGCCGTGGTGACACATAAAATATTCTTGGTTTTTGATTCTCTTGATGTAAAAAAAAGGCTCCAAAAAAGTTTTCAAGTGGGGCCGTTGCTGGCCGACTGGACAATTTCAGTATTAAGGGAAAAATGTATTACTTAAGTGGGACCCCACCCCAGTCTGCCTATGCTGCATTGCAGATGAGCCTCTGGGTTGGAGGTGGTCCATATAGACCTGGACTCTTACACCTCGATCAAACAACAGTGTCCTACACCCAGGAACCAGGAAGACAGCAGCAAAACATGAAAACAAACGGCGCAAAGAGGTGAGATGAGAGAGAAAAGAAAAGCAGAGCAGAGTAGAGAGGACCTGCGGTTCATCCGATCCTGAAAAGCCAGAATTACTGTTCAGTCCAGAGCAGTCAGCCTGCCTCATTCATTAGTCGAACGGGGCTACGATAGCAGACCTGGCTTATTTCAGAGTCCCTGTGTAGCCAAGGAAAGTTTGCACCAACTGCTGTGTGTGGCGCACAGCAAAGTATGGAGCGACATAACCCAGGTTGAAGATAGCTGTAAAACCTGAGTGCTGACTCAGAATGGGCTGCTTGTTACCTGACTGTAATCACCGATATTCACCCAGCAAGATGTGAAGTGAAGGTTTTCTCTAATGAGCATCACCAGGATAATTAGGTCTCGGTCATTAGGAACAGAGAGCATAAGGATTTTCACCTGAGCTACAGGTATTCATTCCTTGTTCTTTATCTCAGATCTGCAGTGAACCAGGATTCACTGAATTATTCTGATGATGATGATCAACCACGTTTTGTCTTTTGTGTGTACATAGTTCCTTAGCTTCTTTTTTTTATCTTCACGTTGCTTAATAGTTTTAGTTAAGTTTCACTAGCCTAGTAGAGAGGATTTGTTGATTGAAATATAGTGTTAATTCAGATAAACAGCATTCTATAGTGATGTTCTCTTGAACTTGACACTCATTTATTCTATGTGTGTGCAGAGTTTGCTGTTAAAAGAATGTCAGTGCTCGAATCATTCCTTTCAACTATCGTCCCAATATCAGCCCAAGCTGATATTCACCGGACAATACCTAACAGACCGAGAGTTCTTAATTAAACATTAAATAACTTTAAATGGTGTTTAATAGCACAACACAGTTTTACTCAAAATAATACATAAACACTATTTTATTTATACAGGTCTTTGTCAGGATTTGTCCTGATGAACCCAAACACACACACGGAGCTTTGTTAGGAGAGTTTATAGAAGGTTTGGTTGTTGTGAAGGAAGAGAACCAGAGTCTATACAGGCATGGAGCTGATGAGAGGTGGGGGCAGGAGCTGGAGGACTGGAGAGAGCTGGAGACCCAGAGAGAGCTGTAGAGCTGCGGGTGCTGCACTGCTGAGCCAGGAAGCCTTCAGAGCAGGTGAGAGTTCGTGGAACACGGGGGCAGCCGTAAATCCAGCTGGGCAACTGAGAGAGTTCTTGAGACACAGGGGCTGCAGCAGATTCAGCAGGGCAGCAGCTCTGGAACGCTGGAGTAACAGGGGAAACCGGCAGCACAGTTGAGAGATCACTTGGAGGTGCAGACAAGCGCTGGCGTCGGAGACTCTGGCAGCCGGACGCGGGAAAATCTCCGGCTGGCAGACTAGGGAACGTTGATGCTCAGACAGACGTGGGAGAATCTCTGACTGAGGGCATCAGATGATTGAAGACGGACCGGCAGGGAAGAGCAGACCAAGGGAGGCTTTTATAGGGAGGCTGGCAGGTGGAAAGAGTCCGGGCTGATTGAAGGCTGAACAGGTGTGGATGATTAGTGGAGTGAAGAGAGGGCTGGGTGGAAGATGGAAGGTGCTCACTTTAAAGTCTTGTTGGGAAATGGAGAAAAGGGAGAAAAATAGCTTTGGATGGACAGTTAAACAAAAAGCAACAGAGTTAGAATTAGTTGATTTAATTTTCAGTCCGACAGTACCAATGCCAGCAGTTCCACCTTGGATAGTACCTGAAGCAAAAGTAGATTTGAAATTATTAAAAAAGAAAAACAAAGATAGGGAGTTTATTTTGAATTCAGATACAATACAGAAATATATTAACAGTTATTATAGTTTCATTCAGATATACACAGATGCATCAAAAAGTTTAGTTAATAAGATAGGAGTATCAGTTATTGTTCCAGAGTTTAAAATTACAATAGGAAAGAGGATCAGTGATAACATATCAGTATATACAGGAGAAATGGTAGCAATTCTGTTGGCAGTACAATGGGTAGAGGAAATAAGACCACTGAGAGTAATAATTTGTTCAGATTCATCTTCATCATTAATCAGTTTACAGAGAAGTCATTCAGATAGTAGACCAGATATTTTAATAGAAATCCAGCAAACATTGTTCAGAATTCAAATGATGGGAATTACAGTTATATTTTTGTGGGTACCAGCACATATGGGAATAAAAGGAAATGAAAAGGCAGATAAGGTTGCAAAGGAGGCTACAATTAGAGAAAAAATTGATATCTCAATTAAAGTTAGTAAGATGGAAGTAAAGAGCATTATTAAACAGAAGATGAAGGAAAGGTGGCAAAAGCAATGGGAGGAAGAGAGGAAAGGACGGTGGCTGTACATGATTCAGAGGAGAGTGGGAGAAATGAGTTGTGCAGGGAGGAGCAGAAGGGAAGAAACAATCATATCAAGACTTAGATTTGGGCACACTGGATTAAATGGAACATTATTCAAAATAGGGAAGCATAACACTGGAAGATGTGAGTATTGTGGGGAGCAAGAGACAGTTGAGCATATTATGATATACTGTAAGAAATATGAAGAAGAAAGAAGGGAAATGGTTAAAAATTTGAAAAGGAAAAGAATAAAATTTGATTTAATAGAAATGCTTAGAAGTAATTCAAGAGATGAGTGTTATGGGATTATGTTTCATTATCTTAGACTAAGTAATTTAATTGATAGGATTTAATTTTTTTTTTTTTTTTTTTTTTTTTTTTGGGTGTTTGTTTTATTTTGGTAGGTTGGTTTAATTTAGTTTAGGTAGTATAAGTCATTCTGATCCACACTCCAAACCAGTTGGTGGCGGTAATGCACCGTTTCGTTGCGTGCCAACCGCCAGAAAAAACCATAAAGAAGAAGAAGAGAAGAAGATGGAAGGTGCTGGAAAGGTTCAGGGTACAGCAGGCAGAATTGCACCCTGACAGTCTTAATAACTAAAATATTGATACTGACAGGACAAAGGATGAGAGTCCAGCAAAGCTCCAGGATGAGGCTCTGTGTTTTATTTTATCCACACACTGCCAGAGTGTGTTTTATTTTAAACCTCAAAAGTGAAACCTTTTTCTCCACAGAATGTAAGTAATGGCTCCTCCATCTGACAAAATTTGTTCTTAAACTCAGAGAACCACGAAAACAACGGTACAGTTCCTTTTCTTAAATCTTGATCTAATAGATTCTAAAAATGTATTTATTTTAATGATGACAGCTTTCTGAACTTTTAATTAAAATTGATTTTCTAAATCTGTTCCTTCTTTCATGAACCTGTTCTGTTTTCCTGCATCTTTCCAGCCCTTCATTCCACTGCCAAAAATAAATAGTTTTACAATGTTGTTCTCACTAAGCATGGGATAAATTCATAAGGTTTTTCTAAATATGTTAAAAGCTGAATAATGATCATTTCCTGCAAACTTTTTTTTAAATCAATCTTAAACTTTGTCTCTTCAGCCTTCAGTTCAACTACTTTAAAAAAAAATGTAAACCAAGTAAAATTAACCTTTTGTTCTTGATTCACAATAATTTACTACAAAGTGTATGCGGCTAGAAAACAGTAGTCCTATGAATACTTTTCCTATATCAAAATATTGAAGTCCATATCTTTTCTTAAATGAGAAGAGAGAGGGATAATTTGACCACGTTTAGCCCCCTGCCCTTCTTGAAGCAGCTGAAAGCCACGCCTCTTATACAACGAAGCCTCGTTTCTGAATTGGGAACATCCAACCTTTTGTATTCTGCACGCTGGTGTGTCTGCTTGTTGATTGACAGCTCCATCCAGATGAATATGTAGATGTATTATTTAACGCTACAGGCTCTTGTCTCTGATTCTTTCACTGTAAAGTCCAGAGGGGGAACTACTGGAAAATGTTGCACCACATTTCTGAGTCTCAGTATTGCACCACGAAGCCCTACAGAATCTTTCACACTCAGGGCAGACTTGGAGGGGGGGCCTTTCACAAACGTTTGCCTAGGGCCCCAAAATGGCTAAATACACCCCTGCCTATATCATCAGCACCGGCCCATGGCCCTGAGGTACAGCAACGAAAAACTGCGTCAGTCACAATCCCATGACTTTCAGCTCTATTTCGTGAGGCTGTCACTGCCCTCTGTGAAGTGCAGAAGAAAACAGTTTGACACCAGAATGGAAGGCGGGGCTTTGAAAGCTGTTGCAGGGTCTTGATGAGCTGTCGAGGACTTTCTTCATTGCATATTAGAAGCCTTCAACAAACTCAGACCTCAGATGCCCTGATGACTTGGACACATACAACCACAGACAATATATATATATATATATATATATATATATATATATATATATATATATATATATATATATATATATATATATATATATATTCTTATTTTCTTTTATTCTTTTTTACAAAGATAGAGATATGTCTGTGCATACAACGACCTGAAACTAGAACGTTATTTATTGTGTTGTATCTTCGTGCGCAATCAGTCTTCCAGACGGCAACATGTGTAGGACCAATAGGATTACTGTATTGCTCACGTTCGAGAATTCGAATCACAGCCAATCAGAACTTGCGAGCTGATCTAACTGGCCAATGACAGCAGACGTTTCGGCAAAAGCGGGATGTTCCGAATGAAAACTCGGAAGTTTATCTTGTTTGTTTTTTCTGCTGGGAGGGTTTCCTCTGCTTAATTTCGGTTAATTTCCCACAATTAAAAGCAAAGCAATGCGGTTTAAAGTCGCTCGAGACGCTCTGTAACTTACATCGACTGCAGTTTCGACGTTAGTAAGAAAAATTGGTGCCGTGTGGGTAAGTCGGAAATTAAAAAAAAAAGTAGACCTTTGTTTCGCTTCCCGTATCCGTGTTGACAACGGCAGGCAGCGTTGTGTTTAACGCTCGGGACGTTAGAGAAAATAGATTGAATCAGTGTTTGTGTTTTTGAAAAAAATTCCCTGCTAACCTTAAAGACGTTTTCGGGAAGTATGTTTCACTTTCGATCTTTAGCGTAATGTTTCTAGTTTGAACTCTTGCTGAACGCGCGTGTCTGCTCGCTGCTTCTCAGCGTCGCGTCGTTTCTGGCGACCAACGTTTCGTGTGAGGCTAACGTGATTTATTCGGTCTGTTTCCAGGCTGCCCGCTGAAACATGGAGGAGTTGTACACGTTGGACAGGGAGGTGGGCAGAGGCAGCTATGGTGTTGTGTTTGAGGGCCACATGGCCAAAACGGGCCACCGGGTGGCTGTTAAACGCCTGCCCTGCAGCAACCCAGAGTGCATTGAGCTCTACCTGCAGGAGCTGTGGGCTATGAGGGCCACCGCCAAGAACCACGTCAACGTCATCGCGCTGCACAGCTGTCTCCTTCAGACGGGATCCAGGAGCCTCAAGTCCCTCAAGCCTGGAAAGCTGCCCCTGCCACTTGTCGAGGCCGTGCTCAAGGGCACTGTGGTGGGGCCACAGAAAGGTCAAGAGAGGAGTAAGGTTTCGTCAAACACCCCGAGGAGGTGTAACTCGGCCTCCAGGCTCCAGGACAAGACCAACACGCTCCTGGCCAGAGCTAAGCCCCATCCGAGGGAAAAATCGACCGGGTCGGATTCTTCGACCCCACGGCGGCCTCCGAGCCGAGCCACGAAGAGATCGGCCCAACAGGAGGAGTCGTCTGGATCTCTGCGCTGCCTCGCCCTGTGGCTGGTGATGGAGTACTGTGACGGAGGCGACCTAAACCAGTACCTGCTCTCCAGACCCCCGGATGCTGATCGGAACCACGGTGTGTTGCTTCAGCTCTGCAGCGCTGTGGCCTTCCTGCACGGTCTGGGTATCACCCACCGAGATCTGAAGCCGGACAACGTCCTTGTCTGCGTGACGCCCAAGGGCCCTGTTATCAAGGTGGGGTCATTAAGTCACGGGGTCTACCTCAGATATGGTAGCTTGTGGTAAATCCAACACTGTTTCTGTACCACGACGATAAACCTAGCGCTGTGAAGAAATATGATGGAAAATGCTCGTACCGGCTGCTTGGCTGCTTCTCTCATTCAGGCTCTCCTTGTCCGTTGAAGTTCACGGTTGAATTGTGACAACACAGAGAACTGCAAATAAGTAAGAACAAGATGGCTGATGGCTGCACCTGAATAAGTAGTTATTGACCAAATACTGAGCCTAACGCAACGCCGTGTCTGGAAAGAAGAGTAACAAGTGCCAAGAATCAATGTCTTTCAGACTAGGCCTTTGAAATTAAGCGGCTACGAAAACAATGCTTGCCTGAACCCCCACCCCCGTCTCAGGCATCAGAACAGGAGCTCGGGGCGGCGTGTGTTTGAGTTGAATTTAGTGGTCTGGGCGTGAGCTGCAATTCAGTTTGTCTTGATTATGATTATCCTGGCACTCCCGAATTAATAGCCCGAGCTGTAAAGGCATCGGGGCCAGAGAGGAATGTCCATCAGTGTTTCCCAGGGGCGAGGATCCATCATCAGTCATGTAAGCCATAGATATTCAATAGAATGTATTAGGAGTAATGAAGCATTTGAGTTGGGACATTGACATGTTTGGCATTCGGTGAGAAAAACGAACTAGAGCAGCGCTCGCCAATCAATGTGGGAATGGTTATGCCTGGAGTTGGAGCCCGTGTGGGTGGGGACTGATCCGGGCGAGAAATAAACGCGTGTTTCAGACCGGGTCACTCGGTCTCCGATCGGAGACGTGACCAAATCTGTGAAGCAGAATCTACATGCGACTCCAGCCGAAAAGGCGCGTCCAAATGAAGCCGTGGAGGCTCCCTCAGAAAGGTCGACGTTAAATATCGCACTGTGTTCAGGGTTTTTAAGAAAGCCGGACTCTTTAGAGCAACACAAGCAGAAATGCAGGGTTGGCTCAAGACTTTTGCACGTTGCTTATTGAAGAAGCGTTTATTTAGCTCGGTGTGTTGCTGAACCGATCGGACCACTAGAAGCGGTGGAAAAAGGCCCAAGTAGTCTGAAGTATTGATCAGCGATTACCAGCAGGCTTCACGGGTGGTTTGCTGTGACCTGTCATTTGTGTTGCGATTGTCGTTATTGAGCGTGTCTGCTGGGATCACCGCATGGGGCCACTTTGCCCCAGTCGGACGCACAAATCCCAGCTCCCCGCTGTTGCGTCTTGTCTTAATTCCTCTGGCAACGGCGTGCAGAAAGCAAACCCGTTTCCTTCATGGTGGCCCGCTTGGCTCATGATCTCGGTGCACGTTTTCACAAAGCCCCCTTTTTTTTCTGCTTCTGATCTCATCAAGGTGGCAGATTTTGGTCTGAGCAAGATGAGCAGCGCAGTCGTGAACGGCGAGCGCTGCCGGCAGCACTTCTCCTCCACGTGCGGCTCGGACTTCTACATGGCCCCGGAGGTGTGGGGCGGGCTGAGCTACACGGCCCAGGCGGACATCTTCTCCCTCGGCGTGATGTTCTGGGCCGTCCTGGAGAGGATCACTTTTGTGGAAGAAGGCACGACGCAGGAGCAGCTGGGTGAGTGACCGTAAGGGAGAGGGGTGGGCGGAGAGTGATGCCTCTGTAAGCGCTCAGAGGAAGTGCTGGAAAAGGTTGAGCGTTGGGGTCGAGCGGGTTGATGACGCATGGTCCTGAATCAAGTTTGATTAAACGAACGGGGCGCATATTAAAAATGTCAGCTGCTATACATCAGACATTCATCATGGGCGGAAGGTGCAATCCCATCTAAATGGCAAAGAGATGAGTGATGAGCTCTACTATCTACTTGTTGATATGGATTATAGCAGCCCGAGTACAGAACACCAGCTGACGGTCTACGCTCCCGCCTTCCACCCTACAGAGACTGCATGAAGGCAGGATAGATCAGAAGAACGCGACACACCTTTACCTACCGCTGCTCATGGTGTTGTTTACCACGGCATCAGCCTTAGCCTTCATCGGTAAAACTAAAGCTCTGTTTTAGTCATTCTTTTAAACTCACACGTTAGAAACGCAGAGAGAATACAAAGACATGCAGGCAAAAAACAGGTGTAAAAAGCCTGATTAGTTGTTACTGCAGCAGAATAACCTCTCACTGAAACATTTAGGAAATCTAGCCTCTAACTTCAGTTCAGTAATTCAGTGAAGGATCTGAATAATTGGGGAAATTTCTAACAAAATGAGTGGCATTATTTTCGGTACGACTAATGATCCTTTTAAAATAAATGTAACATTTAGTTATATTTAAAGTGTCTCTCGGCCCAGTAATGGATGCGGGTTAACTCCTACCCCCATCGCTGCCTCGCCTTTTCCACGCAGCACATAGAGATGCCAAAAAGGCCCCTTAATCCTGCCTTAAAGTGTTTTGCTTGGGGTTGGTACAAGCCAAGGGATGAATGTAGAGAAATAATAATCTTCATACCCACTGTTATGTACAGCTACACGACAGGAGATTTTTAAAGTGTAACTCACCCCCGTATCCGAAACTTACTCCAACTGATGTCATACAAAAACGTGCCTAAAGGATGCGGTACTTGGAGGACCAGGAAACGTGAGGGGAGGGGGGGGGGGGACCTCAGCATTGAATTATTACTATTATCAGGACTTTGAAGCCTGTCTGACCTTATTCTCCTGATATTACAACTTTGTCCTGGTAATATTCCTATTTTATTCTCGTAATATTATGGCTTGTACTTGTATAGCGCTTTATCTAGACCCCCCCAAACGCTTTACACTACAACTAGTCACTCACCCAAGGACACAACAACTGAGACGGTCAGAGCCAGGGATGGAACCGACAACAGGACAAACTCTTTAAAAACATCAAAGACCATTATTGGCCACTGTGGAGTACATTTCCACAAAAACCCCCAGACATTTTTAGATTCATTTCACATATTTGTGAGAAAATATTTGGATTTTCTCTGATGTCAAAACTTGTACATTTTGAGAAAGAAATGATACTTTTCCACGATAAGGCATAAATTTGCTATATTAAAACTAACATAGCAAAGTTAGAACTCTGAATGGTCTCAAACTAAATCATCTCACGAACCCTTTATTTAGGGCAAACTCAGTTCCCATACCTAAATCCTATGGAGCACCTGCAGGGGGAGCTGATGAGCATGTTCAAAGTCTACGGTGTGAACAGCGGAGCTACAATGAACGGCTAACACTGAAGCTAGCCGCTAAGCTAACCAGATACATAAACACTAGAAGTACGCAGCCAGCAAGAGGAAACTAACAAGGAACGAGCACGGACGCTGGCGTTACGTGAGCAAGTCAGAATGATGGCATGTGGGACAACCAATAGATGAGGTGATACCCTCAGTACTTGAGGGACAGAGGGGGGTGTGTGTAATGTTTTTCATTCCCATTTCTGAATAAATAATGTATCGACTACTCCCAGGATGGAAGGACCATTTCACCTAATATAACAAAGTGTTTCTGAAGGATTACCAACTATTAGCCTGGCCAGACTGACTTACACAGGGCGTAAGTCAGTCTGGTAAGGCTCCATACTCTCCGGCCTAAATCAGACCGGACCAATCACAGCGCAGAGGCTAGGACTTTACAATGCGTCACTCTCACTGATAGAATTACCCATAATGCAGCAGTGCTTTTCTGTGACTATGGATCTGTCTCAATTCAGGGGCTGCATCCTTCAAAGGACGTATTTGTTGGCCGATTACGTCACAGCGAAGCGACGAAGGCTGTCCCAATTCACCAATCCTTCAACTGCGGCCGACGAATGTGTCCTCCTTTCCCCAGCTTTGATTTATTACGCTCTCTGTGACATAAAAGTAACTTAAGAAGTTTTTAGGCGAGAAGCTAGTTTAAACCGAAATATCTGCTCGGTTTGTTGACATATTGCTTGATACTAAAAAAACGCTCGGACCGCATCGGCTCACGTTGTGAGCTTCCAGCTGAGCGGGCAGCCAAGGCTCACCACGCAGAGAGAGAACGCACATAGAGAGAACGCCTCTCTCCCAGCACTTAGCTTTGTGGCTTCTGCTGGCTTTCCGCAATGAAAAATAATTTCGGATATCTAATGTCGATGTTTCTTCAAGTAAACTGATTCAAGCTTTGCTCAGAAAGTCATGGTTTAGTGTTTAAGTTAGAAAATGTTTTACTAAATTACACAAATGGTATTTGTCATCAATTAATTTTATATTTCAACATATTTCAACATAAAGTTAAACATTTGGCTGATTAATGAATTAGACTAGAGTAAAAGATGATAAAGCAACATTTTAAATAAAGGATTGTGGGCCATAATGCATGTGTACAGGGGAAAATTAAAACAGTGTAGACCTACAGACCAACTGGATTATTTTCGGGTTTAGTTTGTTCGGCTTCACAGCTGCTTCTCGGTTGCTCAGCAACATGAGTAAAGGCGGGACAATCGGTGGAGACTAGACCGTCCCGATTCATAAGCCGATATCTTCCAGTCTTCTCTTTATCATGGTCCACGAAGGACCTGGCCCACATAGACCGGGTCCTTTGAAGGTTGCAGCCCCTGGATTGGGACAGACCCGTAACAGTCGAGATGCATGCAGAGGTTTTTGTTGCTTGGGGCCTTGGAAAATTAACCTGCAGCCGGCACATGTGATACATGTGAGTACAGCATGTATCCTCAGCTTTTTTAGACAAAAGTGGCCAAAATCGTTCACTGGAGAGTTTGCTCGATGGCATGACCTGTTTCACGGACTACAAATTGCAAAAACAGAGCGCACCGCTTGGTGTTTTTCGCGTCACATCCGTAGTTATGATTGGTTGTAACCTGCTGACGCTGACCCTGTTAGTCCCGCCTTTGAAATGAGGCTCTACCAGCTCCTTTCCAGACTGATATGCCGTGTATACAGCGTGTCAAAAGGTTGACTTTTTTACAAACTTTCTGGTGTGAGTTTGAATGTGTTTTAAGGCTTATTGTGCATCTTTATCAAGGATACCATCGACTTTGTCCAAAAAGTAGCCCTTATGGACTTGGTTTCCAATCTGCTGTGCGTGTATGGACTTGTACTTACATCTGAGTGAGAACATATTTTTTGTATTTAACCACCTCAAAGGTGAGGACTCTGATGTAAAGTAAGGGCCTTTTTTGGGTCCTCGTTTTGTTTCTGGATTAGGTGTCAATTAGATTTAGGTTAGGGTTAGGTATATACTGGTGAAGGTTAGGGTTTAAAGGCAGGATAAGGCCATAGAAATGGTTGAAAATGAATGGAAGTCAGGCCAAGGTCCTCACTTTGCATTTAAAATAAGGATGTGTGTGAGAGAACATTTCAGGTTACCAATAAAGTGGGAGGTCGGGCCGGTAATGTGGAGCTTTCTGTGTGTTGACTGTTTTTAAAAATGGTCTGAGTAGAGACACTTCTTCTTTTTAATTGTCTGATTGTGAATCCTTTTCTATACATTTGGTACTACGGTTGTTGTTTTTTTTTTTTACTGGTCAAAAAGGCTGCATCATTGTCATAAAACTGACATATGACATTAGCTAGCTCAGTTATTATTTGGATGATATATTTTACAATCACAGGTTATGATGGAGATCCCCAACCACTTCATACAATTCTCCAAATCTCTGTCTAGTTCATCATGAATGAAGTCAGCTCCCATATATGTCCCACATACCACTGAGATTTAAAACTGTCCTGCTTTGCCCCGTTGTGCTGTCAGAACCCCGTGTAGCCACGACACGTCTTAATACACCAAAGCGCAGGGCTCGGTTCTGCCTCTGTGCTCCACTGTCACAGAGTAATGAAATGGCCGTAATACAAACGTCTCATTTTATTTTTCAAAAAATGGCTCTGGCCAGAGCTGGTGGCAGGGGAATATGAACCATTACGCTGGAGTTTAGTGCCTTTCAGACCTCTCTGAGTCATTGATAGTTCATTTGGCTGAGTGAGAAGGGGAGAAAGGGTTTTCAGTGGAATTAGCCCTGGTAGCCAAACTCTGTCAGTGAGGCAAGGCAGAGAGGCAGCATATGAGATGCGTATTATCCATGTTGAGAGGCCATCTGGTATCTTTATCAGATATTTGACATTCTTTGGTGATAGTAAATCTATGAAGCCTATCTTAAGTCTATCTTAAGTGTCCATTTCTATGCAGCAGACTTTCGAGAGGGCGTTGGGACACCCTGTTTTCTGCAAGGAGTGTATTTGTTAGTGGTTGTTTTAACTCTGCCTTCAACCCAGGGAACGTTCACTATTCAACACGGAAGCAAAGATGACCAGCTAGATCTAGATTAGCATTCTGAAGCACTGTTCAATTCTCAAACACGTGACGTTTCCATGTCTGAGTTTGGAATCAAACAATTTTTCCTCTGAGCCGGTTCAAATTACACGTCGAATGCTAGTCCACGTCATTATTGTGTACCTCAAGGTGTCGCATTGGGTCCCCTAATTATTCTGTTGTTAATGCAACGTCTTTGTCTCATTCTGAGTGCTTTTGCAGATTTCTCTCATCCCCACCACGCAGACAGTATTTTACATTTCTTCAGTTAAGTGAATAAAAAGACAGAAATCCCTGCCTGTGTCCGGGTAAGAGTGTTCCTGTTGGAACAGAAACTCTTGTTCCTTTTGCCACCGTCTACAATCAGGAACCTTGGATATACTTTGACACAGTCTTACCATAGCTGGCCAAGTCGGATCACTAGTTCATTCATGAACTTCTGCTTCAACAGTGATTTCATCATTTATGAAAACATTGGAAGTTTTATGTTGTCCTCTGTTAAGGTCATACTGGAAACGTTTAGTCATGCTTTTATTTTGCATCCTCTAAATATTGTTTTTCCCTAGTTTTTCCACTTGGAGCTTGATTGATCTCCTGTATATTAGAGAGTTTAGTATAAGCTCTTGGTTCTAGCCTATAGGTCTCTAGAAAAACCAGCACCAGCGTATATCTCTGAAAGATGACATTAAGTCCCTTATAGGTCAGTTTCTATCATCAGGGTCTTTTTGGCTACATACAAAGCCTAAAACAAAAAGATGATGGTGCATTTTATTAACATTACCCCACAAGACTCTTGACCTCTATTTATTTTTTGTCCTGGCAAACCATGTTAGGAGACATGTTTGCCTGACTGTAGTTATGAAAGAACCAAAAATACGGTTACCACACATACCAGGTTTGTGGGGGTTTAGAGGCCAGCTGGATGGAACAGTTTGAACCAGTTACTGGTATCAAGCTTAAAAAAAGGTTGCACAACAGGAAACACTTTGTAATGATGTCTCCATGGTCGTTTAAGATACTGGAGAGACTAGAAGTTGCCACAGGGTAACAAAGTGCTGCCCTTTTACAACCTGTTGCTGCGCACTGGCTGTTAGATGGCTGCAGAAAGGGCTACCGAGCTCTTCCCTACTTTAAAAGTTAAGATATGTTTAAATGCCTAAACGTTTTATACAGCTGGACATATTTTCGCACTATAAAAACTAAGAGGTCCACTGAAAAGAACTGTCCCTGATTTCCTTCCTGGTCTTCTCCCAGCCGACATGCATGAGACTAAACATGCGCCTCAAGCTCGTGCACAATCCTCCGGAGGAAACAAGGCTTCATCGAGGGACTTTTCTTTGATATAAATGGTCACCTCTCGTGTAAATTAGATTTTCTTATGCGAATGGTCAACACTTGTACGCACGCCATGCTGTTCTGTCGTGCACACAGTGGAGGAGCTGCTGCTTTGCGACGGCTCCTCACCCTGTTTTGTCATTGGCAGAGAGAAGTCGGTCCGGGTTGTCCCCAGTTCACTGCTTAATAAAAAGCCTGGACTCGCTCGATTAGTCAATTATTATCATCAAATAACGTCTTTTAAACTTATAATACACTGCGTAAAAAGCACAAAAATACATTTAGTTATAGCTTCTTTAATGAAATCATTTTACACATTTTTATTTTAATTGTGAAAAATTAAAATAACGGTGCGGTGACGTTGACGTACGAACCCGCGCCCAACGAGGCGTCTACGTATATGATGTCTATGGTTACAACTCTTAAAAAAAAAAAAAAAAAAAAAAAAAACAGCTCAGGAATGCTAATGCTAACACCAAGATTAACTACCGGTTGATGCCTTCTTAATTTACCTCCTGGATACTCTCATTTTGGAAGCGGATAGATTTTGGAGATGCAAATGAAACGCTTGTTTTAACCTTCATTAATCTACAGAATTTTTTTCTATTAATCAAACCGTCCAGCCAAGATAAATGACCAATTCAAGTTATTACACTCTTATCTCATGTGCCGCTAAGAACAAGAGGTTGGGTTTGCCTCATGTGGTGAAAAGATTAAAAAGGAGTTTTCCCAACTTCTTGACAGAAGGAAAGTATTCACAGCCCCTCAACCTTTTCACATTTACTCAGGCGTTTGTGATGGACCGACTTAAAGGTGGAGTGGAAGGGAGGTGATACACATTTTCAGATTTTTTTTTTTTTTACGAAAGACGAATACACATAAATGTGAAATGTGTGGCATACATTTTCTTCAATGGCCTGAGTCTACTGCGGTTTTGGAGGTCTGTGGACAACAACGTTTAGGTTTTGCCACAGTTTCTCGTTAGGATTTGGGTTTGGACTTTGATTAGGTCGTTCTGACGCGTGATCCGTTGATCTCCACCACCCACCTGTAGCTCTGGCAAGATGTCCTGCTGGAAGATTCAGACTCAGCCTATAAAGCCCCAGGTCCACTGGCTCGTACTGGCCACATGGCTCCGCCCACTTTTGAGCGTTTCAGGGGCAGTTTTTTTTTTCAGGGCCTGCCCGGGTGTTTGCGACCCTGCTGAGGAGTAAAGCCAATGCGAGCCGACTTGAGGAGTTTTGAGTGAACGCCCCTCTCTTCAGTGACCGGCCGCGGGGCGAGGAGAAATGAGAAGGCTTTCTCCGAGAAGTCCAGAAAAACTGAAGAGCAACATTATTTTAAGGACCACTATGAACCGAGTGGGTCAAACCGAGATACAATTTTAATATTTTCAAACCATGAACCACGCCTGAAGGTGAAGGAAACAAAAGACTTTATATTTCTATACCCAGACGCGCTGTATCAGATCCATGGATTTATCGAGGCTCTCTCTCATTTCACACTGAAAGCTGTTAAGTCTTGTCTCTGAAGTGTCCGTCCATCCACCTTGTGCGGTACGAGGCAGCAGCCGTCAGCCTTTCCCTGCTGCCGGCCCGTCGTTCTGTGTAAAGCACCCGGGGGGAGCAGCGAGGTGCCGTCACAGAAAGCTTTTCCTCCAGTATTGCCCTAAACTTAGCTCCACCCATCTTCCCACACAAAGATGCTGCCACCATGTTTCCCTCTAAGGTGTGTTCAGGATGATGTCCAGCGTTAAATTTCTTCCCCTAGTAGCATTTTGGCTGTAGGCTACGTTGGGATATTTTGTTTGCTAGACAACCTTCATCCAAATGTTTGCTGTGTGACCCTTACCTAGGGAGGTGATAGTGAACTACAAACAGGAACGTTATGGCTTTCAATCACTTTTTCCCCCATACGGAGAAGCTCAAGAGTGTTGAATAATTCTACACGACAGTCTGAGATTGACATGTGTAGCAATCAGCCGGAACGCTAAAAACAATAAGTAGTTTGATGCTCTTAAAGAGGAAAAAGAAAAAAGAAGCAGCGTCCGTGGAAAACCGTCAACATGCTGGACTGTAGCTTTGGTGACACTCGTCACTTGATGGCCTTTTCACCAACATGTCAAAGCAGCGGTGGCCCAGATTTTACAGACACCTGCTCTCTACGGCCCAGATGTGATCAAAGTGAAGTGTGATTGAATCATGGCGACATAACCGTGAAATGAGTCGTATTGATTTTTGGAAGTGCAAGACCCGATACGATTGGATATTGACAAACAACCCTGCTACAAGAGACATTTTTGGTTTTGATGTCACAGATAATGAAACACCTTTTTGCGTTCCAGCAAATGCTGTAAAAATCGTTTTCACATGGAAATGCTACCTTTTCTTTATTTTTTTTAAGAGGCTTTCAGTCTTTCTCTGGGTTACCGGCCTGACCTTTAGCTTTAGCAGGTTGACGAAGTCTAAACTAGAATCCCTGGATTCTCGTTTTCCTTCCCTTTTTACAGTTTATCTGGAAACGGAACAGTCCGACTTAAAGATGACGTTTCTACGAGGTCTTAAAAAGTCAGAGGTCTTTAAATGTGTTCTTAACTTTAGACCTTACAAATCGTATTTGGTTAAGTCTTCAGTGTTTTGATTCATTCATTACACATTTTGCCTGTTTGAAGAAATGCACTGGAAGTCAGTTTTATTTTCATTGTTAGATGTGCCGTTGTGCCTACAAACCGATAGAAGAGTATTCCTGAAACAGGCTTACTGTATGTTTAGCAAATTCACATGAAAACGTTCTTCACTACCGGCTCATGGTCATGGGTGTATTTATAGAGGCTTTGTCTTAAATGAAGGACTTCATTCATTGACTAAAATCAGTCGAAACTTAAATCATACGGTGGCCTCTGAAGTTTAGGATGCTGGGCGTTTCCCCTTATATCGACGTCTCAAACATTTCCAAACTGTTCGTTGAGCGTTTGAGGATCTGTTCCATTCCCTCTTATTGCTTCTTACCAGGAGCTCTGAGACTTTTAGGCAAGGCAAGTTTATTTGTATAGCAAATTTCCACAACAAGACAATTCAAAGTGCTGTACATAATAAAAAATATAAGCGAAGAAAAGGAAAGGCATGAAAAAGTCCATTGCCCTGGTGTGAGGAGGGGAAGGAAAGAAACGTTGGACAACAGACCGAAACTAACAAAGTTTCAGTTAAAGGTATAGCGGATGATCTTCTTTGGGCTTCGAGTTCTGGGGGGGATCACCTTATCTATTGGTTGTCCCACATGCCAGTCATTGTGACGCGCTCACCTAAAGCCAATGTGGAGCTCCTTCCTTTCTAGTTTCTTCTTGCTGCGCACTTCCAGTGTTTATGCATGCGGTGAGCGTCCATTCATTGCAGCTCCACTTCTCTCACTGTACGCTTTAAAGATGGCTGAGAGTCACCAGAAGCAAACTGTTACAAGTTTATGAGAAGAAGAGGAAGGCCTCAGAAGAAAACGGACTTATTTAAACCGGTTAAAACACTGCCGCTATAACCTAAACGAGAAGAGATAAAAGCGTGGATAACTATCTCAATGAAGTGATCTACTTTTTCTAAACAGGAACTGAACATCCTTCTACTCTCTGGTTTTGTTACAATGAACATCTTGTTGTTACGCAACCGTTACTATATCTGCTCTTTATTAGGAAGGACCCTGCGCCAGGTTATTACAGCATCTAGCATGGGTATCGACAATGGAGTATTTTTTGTAGCGTCAGTATCAAGTTTAAATAACCTTTACACTAATTATAATAAACCCGTGTTTTCCGAAGTCTGTCTTTTTTTTTTGTCAGTAGGAATTTTCTCAGTGTTCTGTGAGCTTTAGCATCTAAGCCTCTTAAAGTGACATACATGCTGTAACTCAGGGGGAGGAGATCCTCCAACTGTCCGAACATGTAATTGGCCTGCAGAACCACTTGATATAACATCCAGTTACACATATTAAACAGCCCTTTATGACTGCAGTATTGCTAAGATCGTCACTGCAGTGATGCTTGGGATTACTAATGTTCTGCAGATGTACTGTACGATAGAGATTGGCCAGTTCCCCAGACTCGGGAGCACCAGGAGTGGCTTTCTGTGAGATCGCTGCCACAGCTGTGCATGTTTGTGACCCACCGGGTTCTGCTCGCTCGCCGTCGTTGACTTCCCTGTGTCTGCTTGTCATCCAGGTGCCTACGTGTGCAAGGGTCGCTGGCTGATGCCGCTGGGGGAAGCCCTGTGGGAGAACGCCGACCTCCAGCTGAGCGTCCCTATGAAGAGGGCGCCCCGGCCGCTGCCCCCTCCTGGCCCGGCCATGTGCGCCCTGCTTTTAGACATGCTCGCCTTCAACCCGGATGCTCGGCCCTCGGCGGACCAGCTGGAGGCCAGAGTGCGCTCCGCTCTGCAACAGGACTCAGACTGATGGGCCGTGCCCTGAAAAGACACTGAAACCACAATAAACGATGACTGCTGCGTATTCCTGTAGTTTCTTCGCTGCCTCAGGGAAAAGGGCCAAATAAATGCACACGAAAGCGTGCGACTTTGAGGTGGCGCTGCTGTGGTGGCGGCGGAGTGTTGGCGGCTACGTTAAGGAAAAATGGATAAAGTCAGTAAAACGTGTTCTGATTCCTTCGTAAGAAACAGTCCAGTCACTGAAGAACCCACGACTGCATGTATAAAACACACAGTGGTGCTCCAGAGTCCAGAGAGAGAGTGAATGGGACCGGATGAGTTTCATTTGGGCACCATGCTGTTGCTTAGACCCTAAAACGGACCAGTTTCAGTTTCCTCTGTTTATCTGGAGATGAACCGATGCTGCTGCTCTTTATCTGGAACCGCAGACTGTTGGTTCTCTGCGTCATTTAGGGTCTTAATTAGTTTTGCTTCAGCCTTTCCCACCACCACACACGTTTTACCGGCTTAAAAAGGAGCTGAACTCTGCTGGGATGTTTGTACGTCTTAACCTAATGTAGCACTCTCGGGGCTTTCATGTCTTAAAAAAAGCTCAGAGCTACTTCTTTATAGTTAACTTGTGCTTTTGCAGTCTGCAGGAATATTTTTAACGTGGGAAAACAGTACATTGTGTATATAAGCTGGGAATGTTTCAGTATCGGCGTTCAGCAACTCCGGATTAAATTAAGTTTTTTTTTTTTTTTGTTGTTTTTTTTCCTTCTTGAAGTCAAAATGGAAGATTTCGTTGTTATAACAGGATGAGTTGATTTTACGACGGCCGTCACCTCATTTCCCCGACAGCGCTACACGATGCGATGGCTGCTCTTCTCTGCGGAGCGATCCGCTGCACCCGTCCACCTCCTCTGACTGAAGCCGAACCATAAAATGCGCTGCAGCCGTGAAAGACCTGAAGAGCCTCCAACGACTAGTTTAGTAAAATCAGTTCTCCGCTCACTTGATATTTACGATGATTTATTTGTGCTGGACTGGTCTCCAGTATTTTATCAATGAATAGTTTATACTTTTTGCAAATGTATTGGACTGTGGCACTTTTTGGCCTTCCAAATGTAGATGATTGGCAGCTCAAATCCTCAATGTTGGATTTATTTTTTCTCCAGATTTTTTTAAAAAAAAACCCTAGATGAATTTGGGAACAATTTGAAGTGTGAAAAACTAGAGTTTTCTACCTCTGACGATGCTTTTTTTTAAATTATTATTCAGGTGGAGGGTGGAATTGCCATAATATGGAGGACCAAGGAAAGGCCTGACTTAAATAAAAATTCTTTGAAAGTGCTTCCAGAGCATATAACCAGAATCATATTTAAACTTTCTGCTTTTAAAGTATTACTTGAATTTTGGTGTTTAGTTTTTTTTTTGTGTGTAATTTTAATGAGGATTTTAAGTTCTTATTTCTTTGTACGTGGTGAAAAGTCAAGTAGTACGAAGCTGGGCGATCTCGCAGATAAACTGTCCTATGAACAGGAAATTAAAGCCAGGGTTCAGGAGTGGTCCTGATCCGATCAATCCCACATCCACTGTATTTATTACAGGTCATCTGTCTCAGTCCTGTACACCTTGTCTTTTTTTTGTTTGTTTTTTTTTTATTCTCTTGCGCTCTATGAAGCCTGAAATGATTTCATCCAAAATGTCTTTTTAAATGGAATCTAATTTATATAAAGACATCTTCTAACCGCTGCTGCTGTGTCCATTGTCTATGGTGTCGTTGTGTGATGGCCCGTTCTGTGGCATTTTTAAGGCTCGCATTTTCAGCACAAAAACTCCACAAAGGAAAACGATATTTTTTTTTTCTCAATTCTTCGCCGAGCTGCTTGGAGGAATCACATTAGAGCTAAAAAGAACGTCTGTAGGACGCGCCAACTTAATTTGACTAATCTGTACTTGCCAAAGGCTCTTATGCCCCATTACTCAAAATTTAAATTGCATTAGGAAGGCATCAATTTACAGCTGGCCAGTCTGGCCAGCGAGAGCGAGAAACTTTCAGAGCAACGTGGACCGATTTATTACAGAGCAAACTTTCACTCCTGAGGAACTTTTAACTGGGGTCCAGTTTGGGATTTTTCTTTAGCAGTGGGTTTCTTATGAGACCTAATGACCGCTCAGTGTCAAATTGATCCACAGTTGTTTACATTTAATATTTTAAATAGGTCATTTTAAGTAAAATTCACAAATTCCTTATTTGTGAAACTGTTGGATAATTGTTTTGCTAGCTGTCCATTTATTTCACGTTGTCGCTGCTGCATTAAACTGTAAAATAAACTATGACATGACTCTGTGGCTCATAGGTTTAGGCCCTGTGATCTGATTGGCTGACATCTGGACCAATAGTCCTGAGTAGGGCAAAGTTAGCCCCACCCTCTGAACTTGACAGGTAAGGTTAAAAGATGAAACGGTCATTAATAAACTGGTGAAATCAGTGTTCAGTAAATTATTCATGCCCACTTAGGAATTGAAACATTAATATAATTACTGACGGATTTGTCCCCTATTGACTTGTGGCGGTTTTTGTGACGGGGAAAAATGGGACCAGGAGAAACCATTTCTAACTTTAATGACGAGTGGTGAATGATAAATGGCTTTCATTTCTTTTTTACCAATAAAAATCTAAGTGCAGGCTGGATTTGTATTTGGCCCTGTCCGTCATCTGGGCCGTTCCACTGTCGCTCTGGATGTTTAGGGTAGTCGTCGTGTTGGAAGGTGAGCTTCTGCCCCACTAAATGTCCTTTGAGGCCTCTGACAGATTTTATTTTTATGTCGAGTTGCCCTGGATTCAGCTCCATTCATCTTCCCATCAGCTCCGTGGTCTGCTGAAGAAAAGCCTCCCCATAGCATCATGCTGCCACTATTCTGTCAAGCTTGCTGCTTCTCCCACATGGCATGTGGAACAAAAATGCCGATTTAACCTCTTGCTGCCTTTTTCCCCCCCCCAAGAAGTACTTTCTTTTTTGCCACCTTTCACATAGAGTCCCGTTGGCGACAGCTTTTTCCACACGAGCTTTGGTCCCTACTGTTGAACTGGACAGGGTATGCTACATATACACACCTCCAGAAGGTAAAATACTGAACCCAACCGGTATAGACGAACAATTACACAGACAGCACATATCTCCGGTGAAGAGTGTGCTTCTAGTATTAAAGCGAAATCGATTTGTGCAAACAGGAAACGGGGCTGCGTGCTCTTCCTCTCGTAAGCTCTGCAGATAAAGCCTGTAACCTTCAGCTCAGCAGTGTTTTAGGAGCCCTCCACACGCTCCCGTTGCAGTGACGATTAGAGCAAAGGCCGCCGGATCGGCTCAGCGCGGAGCCTGAGCCCGGGGTGGGGGTGGGGGAGGGAGTCCTTTCAGATTTCACAGCTGATAGCGGAGGGCGAGCAGGCGTGGAGAAGAAGCCTGAACGCGGCCTATTGCTCACTGCGTCAAGACTGCAACAGCAGCACAGGGAGGGGGGTCCGGGCGGGGAAATTAGGCGTGTCCGTTCGGCTTCAGTGCCCCCCCGCCGAGCTGGGATCTATACCAGGCTTTTTGTCCTTTACTGCTGGCTATTTTTCAGATGACAAATCCTTTCCAGTAACGGCGCCGCTGAACGCAGCCCTCAGTCAGAGCTCAGCAGACAGGCGGCTGATGGAGACGTAATTGGAAAGGCTGGATCAAATGAGCCAGGTAAACAGGCTCAGAGGGCAATCATCAGGGGTCCCCTGGAAGGGCCAGGCACCCCTGACGTCGTGGAATACATTACAGGAGCCACTCTTTACGGCTGTGAAAGGAAGAGTCACACGCTGAAATAGAGACAGGGTAACAATATACCTGCAAAATACTTTATTCTTTAAGAAAGCGTTCGTTAGGATACTTCCAGAATGAGTGACAGACAAGAGACAAACCCGATTACGCGAGATGGGGGTTTAAAAATCAGTTTATGTAACGCTAAGACTCGTTTCCCGCCCCGTAGTTTCCAATCTTTCAATTACGGCGAGGATTTCCCGGTGTCCATTCAGGAACGCTCGACTCCAGCAAAGGGGGGGGCTCTTTCACATGATTGCAACATAAACACGATTAACTCAAACCGTGACTGTAATCCCAGACAAATGCGTATTATACAAGTCAAATCAGAACTCCGCATGTAGGTTTGTTGTTTGACATTAAATGCAGGTCACCGGTGAGGCAAGTCAGGCCCTTCAAAGGTTCAAATGTCAGATGTCAGCGCCCCCATCTGGCCCGCCTTCGCCTCTGATGTGGAAAGTCTCCACCAGAGGAGGCTGGCTTTGTCCCAAATAGCTCCACTTCCCCGTGTCCTCTCACACGCCTCCTTATCTGAATAAAGCAGAGCGAATGCAGCAGCTTCAGATAATAGCAGATGAATGGCCTGTGGAAACAACCCGAGCATTATCTCCTTCCATGCTGCTGGGAGAGTTTCTCTGCAAACACGGCAGCGATTGTTTCCAAGTACTATTGTTTTAATAGAAAGAAGGGGGGGGGGGAATCATAATAATTTGTATGTATATGTGGTTCTGTATGCACCATCCAGATAAGAACGGCGTGGCTGGGCTCAGTCCAGTCCTGCACCGTAGAGCTGCTTCACCATATACGGCCCCTCCAGCTCGTAGCCCATCTTCCTGTAGTAGTTTCTAGTTCCTACACCTGCAGAAGAAGACGGTGAATGTAAGACGGTGTTCCCACTAACACACGGTAAGCCTTCATTTCACTGACATACCGCTAGGTGCACACCGCTCCAGTCAGAAGTGTCTAGTTGTACAGAGAGCATGGCTACTTTTTGAAGCAATCAGCAAGTTTCTGGTATAACTCGCCTTGGATATTTAACCAATCTTCTTGGTAAAATTGGAAGGGTTCTCATAATCTGATTGGTATCCTGCCTCAGACCCATACCAGAAACCTGATGTTAGCTTGTTTTAACCGGTTTGGATGCCTCTTTGGGATCATTGCTCTGTTGGAACACCCAACTAAATCCATCTGGCCCAAACTGTTAATTAGTCGGGATGTTTAGGAACCACCAAAGAACTGAAGGCGATTATAAACGGGACTATACGTAAGCATGTGATCGCCGCTGTAACCAACCAATTCAGCTTCTGTTCTTACCAGAGATAACGGCCAGTTTCTCTGAGCCGTGCTCCTCTCTGGCTATTCTCTCAGCCTCCTCCATCAGCATCATACCGAAGCCCTGCACGGGGAGACAGCGGGTAGCGGGAAGCATTAAAACACCACGAGGAGTTTGCACATCGGTCAAACCACGTTGCAATGTAGCCCGGGGCGGCGGTTTCGGGTGTAAAGGCCGTCACCTGATGCTGGAACTTGCTGGGGTCGCGGCTGCTCACTGGGACCACGCTGCCGTACACGTGCAGCTCGCGGACGATGGACACTCCGCCTTTCAGCTCCGGCCGAAAGGTCTGAGGGGAGCAGCGGCGCAGGCGCAGGAGGCCGATGAGGATGTCCTGCTCCGGGTCCTCGTAGGACAGGAAGGTCTCCCAGCCGCCGTTGGCCACGTAGTCCCTCCGAACTAGCTCCACCTGCACAGACATGTAGGTCAGGCGGGAATGCAGGTTTCAGAGACATACTAACGTTCACTCAAAGCAGAGTAAATACATTTTTGGACAGGATCTTTCTCCTCTGTGAGGTTTACCTGGTAAGGCCTGACTTTGTGGTGGATTTCCTGAATGCCAACTTCTCGGGTCCTTACATCTCGACACTGCAGACAGAGCAGCAGATGGACCGATCCAAGTTAAGGATGCAACATCTCAAGACATCCCTGGGAATCATCAGGTCCACTAACAGGTATGCTAACAAAGAGCGCTCTTCTAGAACTGCAGGGAAGGTGTTTCCAGTTAGTTAGAACAGCAGCATATAAGCAGAGAAGATGCAAAGGACAAGGCTAAAAAGGACAAGAATGCATGAATTGGTCTGTTCATGACTGGGATGAGGGCTGGACTGGTGAGCAGCAGATCCGATCTCTGAAAAATCCCAATATTTTCTGTAACTTCATGAATGGACCGTGGCAAAGAAGGTTATTCACAGTGAGGTTGCTCAGATTCAGTCGGTCTGCAACAAGTACCGCTGTTCTCTGATGCAGAAATGGAGCCTGATTAAAAACCTATAATCTGGTACACTTAAACAGATGACAGTCCAGCATATGTTGTGAGCATTGATGCATAATATATTGGCATTAACATAGGTATTGGCCAATGTTATTTTTTAACTTACCTGTTGGATAAGTAAAACTGGGCCAATATCAACAGCCCATGTTTGTTTCCCTCTTGTTGCCATTTACTGATGTATTTCTGGGCAGTGTGAGGACCATTTATTTGAGTGTGAGATGGTGATAGTAATGCAGCGCAGGGTTATGAAGTAAGGGAGTAATGTCAGCAGTGTGGTTGTTTTTTTCACTGTTAAAATAGTTTATAGTAGGGAGACAACATATAACATTGGTAAATATCGGTTTATTGGCCGTAGCAGCAATACTAATATCAGATACTCGCCTAATATTTTCATGTTGGTGCATCCTTGGTTGCAAGACATACTGATTTCAACCAATCTAAGTTATTATTCATTGTTTTACTTGTGACACAGCAAACATTTAGCTACATATTTAAAGGTGCATTGTGCACGTTGCAGGATTTCTGCTGACGTCTGCCCCCTCTGGCGACAAGCTGAAATGACACCAGTGTCGTGCATGTGCATGGGAGAAGAGGAAAAAAACTAACCATTAGGACTTCACAGGTGGTGGGGCATAATGTCTTCTGAGGTAAGAAAGTTAGAAATATTATTGTTATACAATATATAGAAATAATATTTTATTTTGAACGGAAATGTTTCATATTAAGTCAACAGTCATTTTTTGTGGAAAAACGTAGCTACCCATTTAGTTGGTCAATAACGGAAGGGACTGGGATGTTCTGTGCCAGCCACATGGAGAGGACGTCAATGCCGTGACTGGGTGTGTGATTATATAAACTTCTGAGAGGATAACAGCATCCCCACCAGAACAGTGAGATGCTTCTCCAGCAACAAACTCTGGATCACCAGTGACCTGAAGGAACTGCTGAATGAGAAAAGAGCCTTCGGGAAGGGAGATCAGGAATTACTGAGGAGTATACAGAAGAAACTTAAAGTCAAGATAAGAGAAAGCAAGGGAGTGTACAGGAAGAAGCTGGAGAGAAAGCTTCAGCAGAACAATATATGAGACGTGTGATCAGGGATGAAGAAGATGAGGCTTGTGACAAGATGGAAGAATGAACACAGAGCCAATGAGCTGAACCCATTCTTCAACAGATTCAGTTCAGCAGCAAGCTCAGCATCCTTATCTCCTGCCTACAGCAAGAGTCATCACACCCTCCTTTGGCACAAAACTTTCACTTGTCTGTCTCTAGAAGTCAAGTTAAAAGGCAGCTGGAGAGACTGAACCGGAATAAGGCTGCAGGTCCACATAGTGTCTACCCCAGAGTCCTGAAGGCCTGTGTAAAGCAGCTCTCTGGGATTCTGCAGCACCTCTTCAACCTTAGTCTGACCCAGAAGGTTCCAGTGTTGCTCCTGCATTGTTCTGGTACCAAAGAAAACACGCCTATCCATCCTCAACGACTTTAGGCCTGTTGCCCTGACATCCCACATCATGAAGGTTCTAGAGAGACCGGGCCACCTGAGTGAGGAAACCAGCAACTATCAGGACCCCTTGCAGTTTGCTTATCGCCATGGAGTTGAAGATGCCATCATTCACCTGCTTCAACAAACCCACTGTCATTTAGACAAGGCCGACAACACTGTAAGGATCATGTTCTTTGATTGCTCCAGTGCATTTAATACAGTTCAGCCTGATTTGCTTTGTCAGAAACTCATGACTTGTGTGGATAGGAGCACCACAGGGGTCTGTACTCTCACCATTCATTTTCACTCTTTACACCTCAGACTACCAAGACAGACTCTTGTCATCTGCAGAAACACTCAGATGACTCTTTGACTCTGCAGTCGTTGGATGCATCAGAGATGGACAGGAATCTGAGTGCAGGGAGCTGGTGGACTGCTTTGTGGCATGGTGTGGAAACAATCATCTCATCTTGAATGTGGATTAAACTAAGGAGATGGTTGTAGATTTGAGGAGAAACAGGAATAGGACCAACACGGTTACCATACTGGGAGAAGAAGCGGAGGTGGTGGAGGAGTATAAGTACCTCAATGTTCACCTGGAAAACAAACTGGACTGTGAAGCCATCTACAAGAAGGGACAGAGCAGACTGTACTTCCTGAGGAAGCTTAGGTCCTTCAGGGTTTGCAGCAAGATGCTGCTGATGCTGCTGCTGATCTATAAGTTAGTTGTGGAGAGTGTGATCTCCTCTGCCATCATCTGCTGGGGTAGCAGCATCAGAACAACTGACCTGTAGAACATCAACAAGCTTATAAAGAAGGCCGGCTCTGTTCAGGGAACTCTTCTACAACCTCTGGAGATGACTTTGTAAAGAATGATTTTTCATAACATTAAGACCATTATGGACAACCCTGAGCCTCCTCTCCATCAGACTGTCGTACAACAGAGTGTGTCCAGTCAGAGGTTTCTCCAGATCAGCTGTAAGACGGACCGGTACAGGAGATCCTTCCTGCTGCAGCATCACCATCTACAACAACTCCATGAAGAAATCACATAACACCAACATTTAATTTCCCTTTAGCATTAATAGAGTATTTTTGAATTGAACTGAATTGAACATATTCTTAGTCTCATAGCATAATCGCATAGGTAATATTTTCGCTTACTGTTACAAAATCAATAACAGCTGTATTGTGCTTTTTAAAAAGTTTTATTTTCGTTTTCTGAAAACGCTGAAATATGACTTAGGCAATTATGCTATGAGGTTAACGATAAAAGCTGAACAGCTTAAGGATTTTATGTCACCTTCCAAATCTTTCTTTAAAATTACAGTGAGGCAGTATTTTTCATTAAACCCAAAACTTTACAGCGTCTAAGACTGAAATCAGAGGCCTAGGGCTCCTTGTGTGATGATAAAGGAGGATTATGGATCAAACAAAAGGTGTCTGTTTGTGTTTGCTGTTACCATGACAACCCCTCGTGCCCATCCAGGTCTAAAATCTTACAGACCATAACATTAAAGGTTTTTTGATTCAAGGACAAGTACCAACTTTCCAGAGGGGGGAAAAAAAGGGCCACTTTTTAGATTTATTTTGAAGTCAGAGAGGAGAACTTTCCTCTCTGCCTGGATGGCAACAGATAAACACATAAAAGCTCCAAATCAGGCGAAACGCTACGCGTAAAGAAAGAGGCAGGAGGAAACTGGGTCAGACTTCGGAGGATTTTTGCTCTGCATCACAACAGGTTTGCTGTACGCGGTGGGATGTGTGCCGTCGAATGCAGCGCGGCTCAGAGGCAGATTCTGCCACTCGGTATTCAAATGGAACGGGGCATAAAAGGGAATGGATGTTGCAGTACAAAAAGAAGAAAGCACTGAACTTGTACTTGTCACTATTACTTTTCTTGTTTTTATCAGACGCCAACAGGGCGCTCTGGACCCGGCAGCTTTTATCCGAGGATAGATTTTGTCGTGCATCTCTGAGGGAAGCGGAGAGGTTTCCTGCCTCCTGTCACTGAGGCTGTAATCTACTTCCCACTTAGACGTGCGGGAAGGAGGGGACTCACTCTGCGCTCCAACAGTCTTCAACCTGAGAGGCTCTTCAGTCTGTCATCTTCCCCTGTCATGAATGAAAGCGACTCCGACTATCGCCGCTTGTCTGCTGGTAGCCGCCACTGGAACCTTTTATGGATCGCAAACCATCTGGAAAAGCCTATTAGCTCAAAAAAAGGCTGACATCCCACCTTTAAGGCTACGGCCAAAAGCCTCTGAGTCTCACCTCGGTGCCCATGTCCTTCATCCGAGCCAGCGCCAGCTCCCTCAGGTTGCCGTGCTCTACGCCGGAGCTCACCAGCGGCATGGGGATGTCCCTGATGGGCCGGTGGGGACAGCGAAGAGGGAGATGGAGCAGAAAATGTTACAGGAGCAGCAGAAAACTGCTTAATTAGTTAGGGTACAGTTATTCCTCCGCTTAGATCACTTTTCTAGTACCTTACTAACGTATCAATACACCTTGAACCTTTTCCCCATTTTGTCATTTTACAACCACCAACCTACTAGTATTTTATATGAAAAAAGCAACACGCTATAGCACACAATTGTAAAGAAAAACAAACTCCTAGAAGACAAATCAAGAATATTTGGCAAAACTGCTTTGCTAATATTGACTTTTTTTTTTTTTTTTTTTTTTTACTTTAAAGCAAAACACTCAATTAGACAAAGGTCTGTACTTTAACTAGCCCATTCTAACACAGGGCTTTACTTTAATGCCGTTCCCTGGTAGCTCTGGCTGTATACACTGCAAAAAGGGAACTAAGAGTAAGTCAAATCTTCTTGAAATTAATGTATTTTTCCTTGATTTAAGCAGCTAAATAAGACTATTTGCCAATGGAATATTTTTACCCCTAAAATAAGATAATTAGATATCCCGCACTTGAAATAAGATGATACAGATGAAATGTTCCTATTTTAAGTGCAAAAATCTTATTCCATTGGGAAATTTACCTGCTTAAATCAAGGAAAAATACATTCATTTCAAGAAGATTTGACTTAGTTTTAATTCCCTTTTTGCAGTGTATATATTGTTCTGCTGACTTTTACAGCTCCTAACAGTATTTCCCTGGATTTCAGCTCGATCCAGTTCCCACCAACTCTGACCAGCTTTCATGTTGCTGCGGCAGAAAACCTTTCTCGAAGCATGAAGCATGACACCACCACCGCCATGTTATACTGTAGGGATGGTGAGTCCAGGGTGAGATGCAGGGTTAGTTTTCTTTGCATGTAGACCAACGAGTGACGTTCTGCTCTAATCTCACCACAGCCTGCTGCAGCCCCTACATGGCTAGTGGCAAGCTAACAAGGGGCTGGTGTTGCCTTCACTTTTTAGTCACTTTTCAAACATATGAGTTCAAAGGCTGCAACCTCTCAGGTCCCTCACCTCTGCACCCGGTACACTCGTGTCCAGGGCGGCACCAGGGCCAGAATGCGGGCCACCAGGTCCACCAGGGCACTCGGCGTGTAGCTCTTGTAGCGGCCCGTCTTCCACAGCTCGTACAGACCAGTGCCTCGGATCACCAGGGTCGGGTAGAGCTTCAGACCGTCGGGCCTGAACGCCGGATTCTCAAAGAACTCCTGCAAAAAGACACGGACACTTCACTTCTGAACAGAATATAGGACACGTCAGGTTTTCTTTTTTAATCAGCTGATCTGACAGCATTCACGCCTAGTCGCTGCTTCGTAACAAACCGTGAACAATGAACCCGTTTACTGGAGATGCAAGGCGAGATGAGGCAGAGGAAAGGCGGAAGAGCTCAAAAATATCGGATGCGATGTGATCTATTATCTAGATGAAACAAATCAGGGCGGGACGGCTCAACTGAGCTGGACTCATTGAGCTGAAAGCAGCAAATAACTCGGCTTATACACAGCAGAGCTTGGTTATTCAGATCATGGAGACAGCTTCGTATCGTGCCAGTGGGGGGAATCCGTGAGACTTCCAGTCATCCTCCTCCCCTCTGCACCAGCTATCACAATCACGACCGTGAAGATCTGGATTCTGGAATCGAGGCAAGTTACCAAAAATAAGCCGCGTTATCAGTTTCTTCTCATCTCTCTGCCGTCAGGGCTTCTAATCACATGAAGACGTGTTCCACATGGGCCTGCAGTGAACCCACGGGGAGGGGTGGGGGTGGGGGCAGCTAATCAGACAAATAACAACCCATCTAGGGACTATTCTCAAGATTCTGCACCTGCTGCCATTTTCAATTGTGCTTCACAGCTCCTGTCTGGCATGAGAGAGGGGCCGCGTTACCGAGGCCTACCCCTGGGACGCGAGATAAGAGAGAGGAGAGGGCCTCAGGTTGGCAGGAGGTGGCAATCGAAAGCCATTATCAGGACACCGGGAGGATGCAGAGTTCTCCTGCTGCTGCCCTCTGCAGGTCCTAAGCTGCTCCTTGTGCAGACAGTGGATCCTTGCCATCGATCCGAGTCACGCGTTCAAAAGGCAGAAAACCCGAGCCTCTCCGAGCGAATCGGTTTCACGCAAAAAGGACGAGCAACGCCTGCTCGGAAGCAAACAAACGCCGCTCTACTGTAATCTCAGCTGCTGTTTACATCATGAAGGCGGCATTTACTTCCCATTAAAATCAAATTAGACACTGCTAACAAACAGCGACTTGATGTATGGCCTGGAATGTGTTTCTAATGCTTGAATGCATTGTTTGTTTCTGCCTAATCCTTTTACCATAAGCTGCAGTCGACGTAGTGCAGGATGCTGGGGAACATCGGACTAAAATTAACGGCCCAGATCTTACTCAATATTGAGAAAACAAATGTCTATCCCATGGTGTTCGCAGCATTTTAAGTGGATTTTGATGCAGCTGGTTATGGTTGCCGGGTTTAAAGGCAGAACTTATTACACAAGGACTTTAGAGAGAGAGAGAGAGAGAGAAAAGAAGGTGATCAAATGTTCTGAAATGTAAACTGTAGGTTAAGTCTGACTTGTTTCCCCCCAATTGTTCTTGGATAAAGTCAAAACGTTTAAATTAATCTTGAACATCAAATACATTCTGAAGAATTTTTTTTTTCTCCACTGGAAAGATCCTGAACCAAGTCTAATTATTCAAACATGAGCAATGTCCAATGATAATTGTAGATAGATAGTATATATACTCTAGATGTCTGAAAGAAGAGACAAGATGAACTCAAGAGGCCTCAAAATCTCATGATCAACTATTGCAAGAGGACTGAAGGACAGCTCATTACTGGCTCATTTAAACATGGTCCTACCACTCGCTACTGGTGTATTAGCTGCTCAACATCATATAAAGTCAGAAAAGGTTGAGAAAGCATTGTAAAGAAAAAAACACCCTCGTAGTTTAAGGACCGTTCCTAATCAACAGCCACGGCTGAAATCAGACACTGAAGAACTACGGATGCTCCGATAGGAATATTTGGGCCGATATTGAAATATGGCCGACCATTGCTTCTCTGCTCCCAAAGTTGGGCGCTGCATCACTTTCTCTGCCACATGGCCTACCCCTCAACCTCCCCTTCCTAAAACGCATACAAACAGCAGCAAAATGGGATAAATAATGGGGCTGTTAATAACAGCCACGTTTCACTGATACCGATGTTAATGCTGACACAAACAAATCTACCACTGGCATGAATAAAGTAACCTTGAACCTGGACATTGTGCATCCTTATTAAATATACTATAAAACAGACTTATCGTGTTTCCCTCCCACTGTCTGACAATAAATCAGACTAAATGATTTGTGTTTTATACTAGTTAGGATTACCGGACTTATTTCTCCTTGTTTCAGACTTAGCATGCAGGAATGAGTCTATGAAAGGTAATCCAATGAAAGCGTTGGTTTCAATTTCTGAAGTGAGGTTTTGTGCAAATATCAATAATTCCATAAGAACAGATTAATCTCTTATCTATTAGTGGATATTCACCCTTTCAGAAGAGACCGTTGTTAAGTTTGGAGCTTTTTCTGCTCCCTCCAATCAGTTCGCCGGGATAATTTCCAACAATATTCCCTGATATAGCATTGTATCTCTGGGATATAAACATTTATAGCAGGAGTTGTTTGAAGGTGCTAAAATTAGCTGAAACAGAGGTTAGCCATTAGCCTTCTACAGTTTCATTTTACGTCTCTACAAACTCCTCGCCACATGACATCCCACTACAACAGGTAAGGAAACAACTCCTGATAACTTTACCTCACCTAAATAATAATAAGAAGAAGAATCTTTATTTGTCATTGTAAATCTTTAAACTCCAATAAAACTTGTCTTCTGCATTTAACCCATCTCTAGGGAGCACAGAGCTGTCAATGTGCGCCGCCCGGGGGGCATTCTGGGACCCAGAGTGAAAGTCTGTGGGATTTGAACCGGGGAACTAGCACAATGACCCTGCTTTACCCACTAGTCCACCACTCCCCCTAAAACCCGCAATCTTTGATTTAAAATAACCAAACCATCCCTTTTAAACTGCAGAGACATAAATTCAATTCTCTAAACTCCAAAAATCAAAACCAGTTCAGTTCAATGTTTGGAAATCTGGTGTTTTTTTATAGGTTTGTGCTATTTATGCCCCAAGTAGAATAGAAATGACCTAAAATCGTTAAAAGTTTACATGTTAACTTATCTTTTCACCTTCCCTCTGCGTTACCCACACCGTTTGACATCGCCGACAAGAACTTGGAAATCATACGGCGCAGGCTAATTTGGTTCCCCTGACAACCTGTCAACTCCTCCTTGATGCCCGGCGTATAATGGTGGGGTGCTACATTTTACAGCACAGACTCAAAATCCCACATGACTTCATTGAACATTTGTGACCAAACTGTGACACCACCCCCCGTGCCATCGAAAATAAGATATGGTGAAGAGCAGCAAAGGAGAGTCGCATACAACTTGTATAATCCAAGTGTCAGTTTGAAAGGAAAGGAGTGGGAGAGCCGCAGAGAGGGAGGCGACGTGATTGGAAGAGGACAAAGGGACGAGAGCAGGGAGATTGATGAAACGGGAGGGAAAACTTACAACTGGAGGAGGGGAGAGATAAGGACAGAAAACAGGAGAAAGAAAACTCTGCAAACAAAGAGACAGGAGAGAGGAAATACGGAGAGTCAGGGGATGAAAATCAGTCTAGAGGACAAGTGATAGAGGAAATGCTACAGGAGAGGGAAGGAAGAGGGTCAAAAGCACTTTTAATCTGCTTCCCCGCAGTGTGCCGACCTGCAGCTGCCCTTCTTATTACTATTAGACACACGTCCACCGACACTGCTTCACCACACACACACACACACACACACGGACATAACCACAGGTAATCTGACAAATTTGTGAGAAGGCAGACACTTTCACAGCACTTCAATCTTCTGCTCTGAAGGAAGTGGTATGGTGGTTCTACAACAAACTGGTGTGCATCATGCATGAACAAGTCACAGGATGTTGTTTATGGCTTCTCACAAACTATTTTTAGGCTGCTAATTTCTCTCTTTATTTCCGGTTTGTGACTTAGCATGTGGGCCACTGATGGTTAACTGTCCACACAGCCTCGATCAAAGGGTTTGAGCTCACGGAAAGTTCACTTTAACATGCTTAGATTTGTTTTCTATTGTGTACCGATTAAAACTTAAATATTTCATACAATTAAAGGGTTCTACTTTGTGTGAAGAGTCTCATTTCCTTTTTCTTCATTCTGTACTTCTGTCTGACATGCTGGATATCGCGTCCTAGTTCAGTCCTGACTGACTGTGACCTCTTACAGATCACACTATGACACCTTTTACTTATCGACTTTTTTCCCCAAATTCACCAGTTTCTTAGCTGGGTTTAGATCTGGCTGTTGGTCTAGGACAGGGGACCTTCATCTTCAATTCTCCAGGTCCGATGTCCAGGAACCTTTAGATGTGTCCCCTTTTGCCAACATCAACAGTCTACGGTATTGCATTGGTCTGGAGAGGCATGTCCATGGAGGGACGCACAGACCTGTACAGGATAAGCAATGGCACCCTTAGACCCATTGTTAGACCCTTTGCAGTTATAGCGAGTCCAGCGTTCCTCCTGGTGCACGATAACCTGCCTCATGCAAACAGTTTCTAGAAGATAAAGGAGTTGATACCACTGTCAGGCCTCCACACTGCCACCACCTAAACCTAATGGAGCATCTCTGTGACATCGTGTTGAGGTCCATTCAACACCCCCATGTTGCACCTCAGACTGTCCAGGAGCTCAGAGATGGCCTGGTCAGGGTGTGGGAGGAGAAGACCCCAGGACACCATCCACCACCTCATCAAGAGCGTGGCCCAACGTTGTCAGGCATGCCTACAAGCTGATCAGTATCATTTGGAGTAGTTAAAATGATATTTGAGAAAATTTCACTAGCCTGCCACATCAGTTTTACAGGTTAGCCCTCTGTAGGCTGATAATCTTCATTTTTATCTAATGACGTGGATCACAACGGATATCCAGGAGGATTTGTTTCCAATTGAGACTTGACGTGTTTTTAAGTGTTCCTTTGATTTTATTTAGCAGTATATTTGCTGATGCTTGTCGTTTATGCCATTAAGACGTTTTGCTAGTCATCCAGAAACTAAAACTAAACTGCATCTTTGCGCTAATAGCAGACGATGCATTTATGCAACTTTTATCAACAAAACCTTTATTCCCAGCAGTTGGACAGACTACTTACTATCGCATATTCTCCTAATATCATACCGCCATACCGAACATCGTCAGGGACTCCTCCCGAGCGCTCTATGACATTATAGAGCAGCTGCCATCGGGCAAACAGAACCGCACCATCAGAAGCAGAATCACCAGACTGCTACACAGCTCTCTGCCTCAAGCTGTTAATATACTGGTTTTAAGACACTGCACAGTTCAGTTCTTTGCCGTCCCATGAGGGGAAATTTAGGGCACAACAGCAGTCAAAGACAACCAGAGCATAACACAGAGATCCACGCCCAACCGACAAAGTCTGTCAGCTTTCTAGACAGAACCAGAGTTTACCACATCAGGTAGGAATCTTCTGGTCCGTTTCGTCAACGTTACTTAAATTAGCCTTTAATTACGCTTGAAAAGCTCAAGTTAAAAATGTCTGGAAAATGTTACCCCAGGATTGCTACCATTTGGAGACCCAGCTGTTCCAAAAACAAACAAAAAAACAAAACACGGTTTAATTAACATAAAACATATTCAAATGAGGAACTGACTGACATTTTAGAGTGTAAAATCTCCCCTGCAATAATTACAACAAACAACAACATTCTTGCTACTTTTAATTACAAGATTTTATTTGTATATCGGTAGGAATCCCCCGAATGAGGCGGAAGCGCCTGCAGCTTGAAACCGAGCATTCATTTACATCCTACAGTCAGGCTTTCTAGGAGGCGGCCCTGTCTGACTCGGCACATTCACATCACAGCTGTTTCTAATCAGAGCCGAGAGCGCGGGCCCCGCTGTTGAGAGACATCTGACGGGATGCTGCTCCGAGCCGCATCACAGCTCGGGCTGCGGTGCCGCTGCCTCAGCTTTTCGCTCTGCTATTTTCAGAAAGCCGACAAGTAGGGACTAACTTGTTGCTACACCGCTGTGAGCTGTTGACGCACTCTGATGCCGACTAAAGCAAGAAGGTATGATTATGGATGTCACAAACAATAAACTTAATGATCTACATGACGCGTGGCTTTCCTGCTATTTTTAGCCTGGAGGGGGATTGTTTGCTGTTTGTTTCAAAAGGTAGCATCGCTTTAGTCCCCTTAAACTCAGCTGGGGGGGGGGGGGGGGGGGGGGATGGAAATGTTTTTATAGTTAGGAAACTGAAACTGGGGCACAAACCAAATACCATATTTATAAGCACCCACACTAAAGATCAGGAAAAAGTACCAGTCTTTCAAAACGTATGTAATTGAAGCAGAAGGTTTTTTTGGCTTAATTCTTTTAGCCATCGGCCACCCGGCTGGAAGAGGACCCGTATTTGACACCAGGTACAAAGAGGAGGACGTAAGGGGTTTGTGGTGTTTGCGCAACTCAGCTTTTACTTTAAATGGAGCTCGTCACATACAAGACTAAATCTGAGCTTTTTAGCAACAGGTGGCTTTGGTGCCAAATAAAAGCTGAAGATGTAGAATCGAGATCAGAGACCTCTGTGTTGGATCTATGCACGATGAAACTGACTGTGCCTACGCCTCCCAGCATTCATTGCAGCTCTTATGTCAATCTTTCAGGATGACTGAACTACAATCGTGGGCACTGTTTGGTGCTGTTCGCCGGCTCCCGCCGCACTGGAAGCACCGCTTTCCAACCAGTGGATTAAGTTATAGGTGGCTTGCAAGTTTGACTCCTTTGTTCCATTCCTCTAAAGGGGGAAATTAATCAACCTTTTTAGCACTTAATTAAATGTTGTGTACTTGGAGTGTCTAGGAGTGAAGAAGATTTTTCTCTATTCTCTATTACGTTTTTTGAACAGTAACGTCACAGCATTTGCTGCGAAGCTGCTAACATAGGTCATGGACTTCTGGATTACCAGTCTCACGAATCGACTATAATTATTTTTGCACCACGATTTTGTAGTCCAGGCTGAAGGATGCCGAAGCTACAGGTGGAAAAGTGAAAATGTTAGGCTGTCGGCTGTATTAACCCACACAATTCATTACCCTGTCAACCAGGATACTAGAAAAGTGGCCGAACAGGGTGGAGTGGAACGCTCTGTGTGACCTAGAGGGGGGCGGGGTGTGATGTGCCTTCCTTAAGTTTTAAAAGGTAACTCACCCTTAAATCAACTTTTTTTTTTTGCTAATAAATTGTTAACATGGTTGTCTTATCCACCTTATTTTCCAACGCGGAAGTAACTATGGGTCCAACTTTCGTTTTTTTGTGCGGCACTTCCGTTTCAGCGCTTCCCTAGGTAAAATGACATTAGCTTGACTAAAATGATGCCACAGCCTCAAACTATTCATGACTGAGAGGATGACATGAAGAAGTGTCCTCGCATAACGTACGAGGACATTTTTAAAACTAGTTTGTGTCGTCACTTGGTGCGGATGGCTCTGCAGTGCGACTTTACTGAGGCGAACCTCCACAGTGTAAAAGTTGGCTCGGTGTAAATAAATAGCAACATGGATGACCTGGTATTCATGGAGGCTGATGTCCGTTCAAGCCAAAGCAAGTCCGACGTTCGCCCTGCATGGATCCTGACTACATCAGCCGGCTCTACTGAGACGGCCGGAGCGCTCTTGTGTTGCGGGTTCAGGGGAACTCCTTCAGTCATGCAGCGGTGATCTTATTGAAGGTAGGTTAATGAATCGTCTGATTCAAAAACATACTGGCCATTGTCGCGTTGTGATTAGGTTGCTTGTCAGCTAATTTTACAAAGATAGCAGTGCTAAATGTTTGGGATTGAGCTGATGTTGTAATAGCATATCAAAGCATTCTGCCTACTTAATGTTGGGCTTGAAGTTTGAAACTGTATCAATCTAATGCTGGCTGCATAAATCGCTTTTCAGCCAGCTAAACAGTGACAGGAACTGACCGACCGGAAGTCTCGCACAAAAAAACTTCAACTCCCTGTCTCCGTATTTCCGTTGAAAATAAGGTGGATAGTGCTGTCTACATATGGTGATTATTTTTGACAATTTACTGCATATTTTGTTGAAATCCTGCTTCTGTGTCTAAAACCGTCAGTGTGGCGCCCTCCTAAGGTTCAGCGGGCGTCTTGCATTGAATTTCGAACCAGTGTTGCTATTGATTCAAAGGATTTTGTGACGTCACTAGGAGAAACTGCCGCTGCGGGGTATAGAAGCAGCTCTGTCTTGTGCGTCTGTAGCGAGTTGGAGTGTGAATAGTGAGTTTTGCGGTCCTATCGATTTTTCAGGTTAGTGATTCATTAGCATTTATTTAGCTTTTACTAGTAGGCCAGACCACGGCCAGCCCTCACCCACCTGCACGTTTCCTGGTCCGCCAGGCACCGTCTCCTCTCAGCACATTATTCAAGCATGAGATTGGACACCTCAGAACAGGGGTAAAAGAGGAGCTGTGGGGCAACAACAAGGAATGCAGACCGAAGCATTGCTGTTGCTTAATATAGACCAGAACTGAATGATTTCAATATAAAGAATTATATGTCCCCTTTCATTATTACTATTTTTCTTTTAGAGGAGAAGCCCTAGACGACCTCGTTTTTTGCTGTTTTTTTTTTTTTTTGATTCGACCAACTGAGGTTCCACATCCTTTCTCTGGCTGAAGCAAGACGAGTGCACCGCCCCGAGCGGCTCGAGTTCAAAACTCCACCCTGGCCGGGAGAAGACCTCACCAAGTAAATTTGATACTTTCTCCGTTGCTTGGGCGGGATAGAACATGTTACAAATGAGACGGTCCAGGACCGCCACTGTTTACTTTGATGTGTGCAGAAGCATTTGCCCCAGACCGTGAGCTGAGCATTCATATGCAAAGTTTCTACGGGTGGTTGGTATTCTGACCGTGTTTTTTGTTTTACAGGTAACCTGTGTGGTTATAAATCTGGGGCCCGTTGTTTGTACGTCGCTAACTCAGTTAGCTGGATTTGATTGTTGACGATTTGGCATGATCTTGGATCGTTTGGTTCTTCGAAACTCATCCTGGACTTGCTGTCATAGCAACATGTGCGCAAACTTAAAACTGCTCGAGAGCAGGCTTATTTCATGTAAACAGGATTAAATCGCAGCTTTATAAGCGGAGGAGATGGGAAGTCTGTCGTATCCATGTCGTCCATTTTTACGACAGCAACCTGTTGCGGAAGGTGCAAGAATAATTTCAGAGTTTTTCGAATTAATCGCGTATTGCGCAATAGACAGGATCCTTTAGTGCAGCGCGACAGTGTAATTGTAGAGAGATTTTTCTTGGTGGCTGTTATAAACAGACAAAAACCATTTAACAGTGGCTTTTAAAGAGGAAAAAGTTGTGTTAGAGCCATAAATAGAAAATATTTTTTTTTTTTTTTTTTTTTTTTTTTTTTTTTTTTCCCAGTGTCCTGTCTAGCACTATGGCAATAGGAATTGATATCTCAATGCCAGATGGAGCTCGACAGATTTTGCTTTTACAAGTGGAGCAAACAGCTTTCGCCATAGTGCTCCACTTGATTTATGCTTGTAAATAGCTTTATTATGATTCCTGCAAGGAGAATTTCAAATTATATAGACATGACAATGGGAGAGTAAAGGAAGAACAAAAAGTGAAAGAAAAGAAAAAAAAAAGAGTAGAGGTGAAAGAAAGAGGAGATAAAAGGAAGAGAATGATAAAATGTCCTCTGTCTGCTCCATCACCTGGAAAGAGACACAAAAAGAACAGCACAACCAACAGACATAAAGCAACAGATACACTCGAATAACACCTAGGTGCCATTGCTAAATCATATATATTATTATGTAAGCTGACATGTGTAATGTGATATTTGAAAAAAGAAAGTGACACAACATAAATAAATAAATAAATTATAAGATTACTGTATATAAGTGAACACTTAATACCTGGGACCCAGCACCAGTGGGAGATGTGAAAGTGCACTAGTTTAGGTGAAGATTATCCAGAAATAGCTTGATAGTGATTGTGGAGAACCAAAGACCCACCTTCCCCGAGCACAGAGGCAGGCGTCAGGGGACCCGTAGCCCCGGACTCCCAAAGGGGTCCCTAAAGCAGGTCGCCCAGGAGGGGCCGACACAGGATATCTGCAACCCCCCCCCCAAGGAAGGAGCAGAGACGACCCCGAGGAAATCCCCCAGCCACCGCAATGCCGACGCCCTCAAGAGCCGCGGAGACGAGCCCGTGGGCTCCGCCGGCAGCCAGCCCCGCTGAAGTGGTCCCGGCCATGGGCCCTGAGGGCCAGAGGCCCCAGGGGCGCCCCGCCCCCGCGACGAGGGCCCCGGCCGCCCCCCGGGGGGCCAGGCCCCGCGAAGAGGCCGCCAGGAGCGGGCCGGCGCACGCCCGGGAACCCGCCCCAAACCCGAAGCCAACTAACGCGCCAGGGGGCCAAGGCGCCCGCCAACGAAGTGGAGGAGGGCAGGACGTGGGGGGATGGGCTCCGCACCTATCGGAGACTTGAGATGTTCTTGGGAGAGGGAGCGGACCACACCCATACCTGAAAAAAAAAAAAAAAAAAAAAAAAAAAAAAAAAAAAAAACTCATTCACCCCATCCCTCCCTTGTGCCCCACTCGCCACACACAAAAAAAAAAAAAAAAAAAGAAAAAAAAAAAAAGAAAAAAAAAAAAGGACGCTGTACACACATTCCCACATAACACTCACATCCAACACTGACCAAAGGGGGGGGGGTCACCCCAAATCGACTATACGACTGCTTGTGCCCGACCCCCGGCCCCGGCCCCCGACCAGACGCCCCCCGGACCGGGCCCCCCCAAGAGGGCGGGCCAACACGACCCGCACGAGCCACCCGGCCAGAGCCCCCCCCTCCCCCTAAATACCTAATAAACCCACTCCCTCCCCCCACCTTACCCTTGCCATCCCTGCCCCCCGTCCCCTGGGGGGTGCGGAGGCATCAGCCCCAGACCTGGTAGGCCGCTGACTGCACACCGCAGCCCCCCGCCAAGACCCCGGACACAGTGGCCCGCACCTCCTCCAGGCCCCAGACTCCTTGCCTCCATCGGAGAACGGGGGTGTGCAGAAGACCCCGACCCTCCCTACGCCTGCTCAAATGTTGTGTTGTTGCATGTTGTTCTCAAGTGCGTTTAAAAACTGGGAGCGCCGAAGGGGATGCACGGCACAGCCCACCCCCCTTTCGGAAGGTAGCTGTTGCCAGCGCACCCCCTCCGTGTGACTGCCCAGAGCCCTCAATGTCTAAGTGGGAGAGGAGGTGAAGGGAGCCGTCCGAGGTGAGGCCCACACAACATAAGCCCCCTCCCAGACGTCTTCCCCCCACCCCCCCCCTACCATGGCCTATATGAGTGTGTGATGTGAAAAATGTTTGAAGTGAAAGTGTCTAAGATGCAAAATAAAATTGGGGAGAGGGGCGTCACCAGAAAGTGGCAACCTCCAGTAACGCCCCCTCCCTCATGACCTACATGTGTGGCGGCGTGATGGAGCAGGCAGAGGGAGGAGTCCGGGGATGGGGAGCAAATGACTGGGAAGCCAACCCAGGGAGCCAGCTCCCCTACTGACTCCAATAGGCACCCCCGCTCCCCGAAAGCCCCACCTAGAGAAGGGGGCCTCGCCAGCGGCACCACCGTAGCCCGGGGGCCAGGGAGAGGCCGCAGGGCCCGCCAGCCAACCACCCACCAGGACCAACACCTAAGCCCCCCCCAGCCCACCCACCAAGCCTACTTAAACTAAATAAATAAATAAATAAATAAATACATAAATAATAATAATAATAATAATAATAATAATAAGAGGGGGGGACCCTGGCCAGCCGGCCCGCACGAGCCACCCCAACCCCACCCCCCAGGTGAAACCCGCACCGGAAGACGACACGGACCAGGACCGGGACAGGGGGCCGGACACAAGCCCACCAGAACGTCAACCCCCCCCAACCCCCCCCCCCCCCACCCGTGGATTTAATCCCTCCCCAACATTAACGTTCAAACAACTCACCATACATCCGACAGTAGACATCCAGGCTGGGTAGATCCCTACTCCCCCTCCTTTCCCCCTCCCCCCACTGGCAGAGTGCCTTTCCAATAAAGGAGAAGAGCATCTGCCCAGAGGTGTTAATGACCATGCCCCCCGGGCCCCGAGGCCCCCCAGCGCACCAGAGGCCCCGTGCAGGGGCGGACACCCGGGCGCGCGCCGGCCCACACCAAAAGCGGCACACCCCCCGGAACCGGAACCCCCGAGGCCCCGCCGGGGCCCGCGCCCGAGGGCGGCGCGCCCCAGGGACCCCAGACCCCCAGACCCACCCCGGCCCCACCCAGCGGCAGCACAGCCACCAGGTCAGTAACCCACGTCCGTCAACACGCAGCTCCCAAAGAGCGCCGCAAGCGGCTGCTGTAGGCCACCCGTAGGCCTCCCAAACTCCTCCCAGATGGGGGCAACAGACCCCGGAGCCGGATCCACCAGGCGCCCTACTCCAAGTGCCCCCAGGGCCCCAGGAACCCCTCCATCCAGCCACTGCGCCCTGCAGGAAGCAACCCACCGCCCCCTATTCCACTAAGTGATGGTGTTGATCAGAGGAGCCCAAAAAGACCAATGAGATGTGGAAGCAGATGCTGTCTCTAGATTAATATGATCCAACAAAAGGTCTCTATACTGATTGATACTGAGATTTTGTTTACTTTTCCAATTCATGAGGATAGTTTTCTTTGCGATTCATAAAGCAGTAAAAACCATGTAAACTATTTCTTTTTTCAGAGGACTTTCCTCAAAATTACCGAGCAGGCAAACTGATGGGGATGGTGTAATCTTACAGCTCAAGCACCTTGATAAGTCCTTACATATCTGTGTCCAGAACCTCTGGACTGGTGTGCATAACCATAACGCATGAAAATAATTATCAGGATGATTGCCTATGCAGTGTGGGCAGATATTAGATTGTGCCAGACCCATCTTGAATAATCTTTGTCCTGTGTAATGTACTCTGTGAAGGATTTTGTATTGTATTAGTTGTAAGTTGGTGTTTCTAGTCAATTTGAAAGTTCTTAGACATGTCTGAGCCCAGAAATTTTGTTCAAAGGTGCCTGATAAATCTTTTTCCCACTTCATTATAGGAAGAGATATCGAATCATCTATTTTAGTCAGTGTCCTGTATGATTTAGACAGTAGTTTGGGGGGGGTTAAATCTAAGAACTCTATTATATTAGTTGGGACTTGTAAACCACCATTAATATGCTTATATTTATTTTTAATTATAGATTTAAGTTGTTCATATTCCAAGAATTTATTTTTACTAATGCCATATTGCATATTTAGTTTAGCAAAATTGATGAACTCGGTTCCGTCAAGTAGATGTTCCAGATATTTAATACCTTTATTCTTCCAGTATGTAAAGTTTATCATTTTATTATTTTGTAGGATATCAGGGTTATTCCAGATAGGTGTACGACTGCATGGGATAAGGGATGACTTTGTCATTTTGAGGAACTCCCACCATGCTGTCAGAGTAGAACTAATGTTGATATATTTGAAGCATGTATGCCGTTTTATATTTGAGCTTATAAACGGCAGATCTGAAATCATGATATTATTGCACATTTCCTGTTCTATATCTAACCAAGGCTCATCTAAAAGACTATTTTTTATCCATTTAGAGCTGTATTGTAGCCTATTTGCTAAGTAATAGTTATGGAAGTTAGGCAGATCTAGTCCTCCCCTGTCTTTAGTCTTCTGTATTGTCTTTAAGCTAATACGTGGGGGTTTATCTTTCCAAAGAAATTTAGAAATGGCAGAGTCTAGAGATTTAAACCAGTCAGATGATGGTTTATTGGGGACCATTGAAAATAAATAATTAATTCTAGGTAGGACCATCATTTTTATTGAAGCTACCCTACCCATAAGTGTGATTGGAAGCGATTTCCATCTTTCAAGGTCCTCTTCTATCCTGTTTAAAAGTGGGGCATGGTTAAGTTTAAGTAAATCTGTTAATTTATTCGACACAGTAATACCTAAATATTTAATATTTCCTGATTGCATTTGTAAATTTAGGGAGTTTTCGAGAGAGCAATTAATTGACAGTACCGTAGATTTAGACCAGTTTAACGAGTAATCTGATACTTTGGAGAAAGATTCTAGTATTCTAATTACTTGTAAAAGAGAATTATTTGAATGCTGGAGATAAAGTAATACATCATCCGCGTACAGACTAATCTTGTGCTCTATTTTCATGCATTTTATACCTAAATAGAAAATATTTAAGTTATTTGTATGATGGTTTGCTTTTTATTTTTATCATATTCAGTAAGAAGATTTGTTCAGGCTATTTTATTGTAAAATTTAGTTTTATTTTGAAACGCTTGCTTCCTTGTCGAGCTGTATATTGTATTAGAAAAAACTATGGATGGATTATCTAGACACGGAGCAATACAGTTTTTGACCTTGTAAACTGTGTATGACTTGGAAAAGGAAAAACGGAGAATTGTAAAACAGATGTATCGTCATTTTTGTATTTGCATTATTTCTTCATTTTTTATAAATAAAGAATTTTTTTGTTAAAATTCACAGTTTGTACGCGTCCTTTACTTCCAGTGTCTAAGGAATGACACCGATATTGGATCTGTTGCCATAACAAGTGGCTTTTTAAAATAAAGTATAATAATTAAAGACTACCATTTTGTAGAATATTCTTGTATTTCACTTTTACTTGTCCCCATGTTCTAGTGGGTCCCGTGGAGGCTCTGACATAAAAGAACAAAGTAAATATGAAATTATTAAATGCAAAAATACATACTGTAGAAAGTGATAGAAACATCTAACATGGACAGCACTTATGCATGTAATTTGTCTGCTACTTTTTGCCAGCCCTCTCATGGCTTTAGCAGACTTTGAGGTGTTCCCTGTCGTTTTAATTAATGACTCAAATTCAGCATAACCTTCCATTAAAAGCTCTTGTTCTGATTGGGAGAAAAACTGTGGGCGTTCTTTGGCCATGCTGAACAGCCAATAGCAACGTTGCTGATCATTGTTTCTACTATCGACACATTTCTCCTTTTAAACAAACGCATGAACGCGCAGTTATCTCAGATAACTCAATCCAGCGATACTAATCATAAACCACAGGTGTGTTCGAAGAACCTAATTAGCCGGATCATGGTTAGCCGGATGAAATCATCTTGGATGTCTCATTTGATCTCAGATGTTTTAAGCAACGTACGAAGAACGGACCCCAGCAGGGAGCCAGAGTTTAGACGTTTGAATGTATTTGAAGTAATGCCTCAACCGAACCTCAGGCTGAACTATTCCTTTGTTTAACCTGATTTGCTATCTGAAAGCTAGTGCTCCATCCATTGTCTTGAGGTAACTGTTGATAAGCTACTTATGTTGAGATTTAGTTAATTATAATTTGGCGATTAATAACTTAACATTTACTAGTGGCTAAACAAACCCAAATCCACCACAGGTTTGAATATCATAAAGCTTCTGGTAATTGTGGTTATTGATTATTATTCATTCCAATTATTAATTATAAATATTAAGTGTTAGTAGCCCGATAACTACAATCCCCTAACGTACTTTAAATATCTAGTTTTTGTGGATGATTCTGGTTAGGGATTAGAAATAATAATTAGGATTTTAACTATAAATTCTAATATTCATACCAGATAATTATAACTGCACAACATCTGTATGCTCCAACCTGGAAAATGGTGAAGAACACTAAATGCTCTCTTGTTGTCAGAAACAGGTTGTTAAAAGCACAGATGGCAATGAGCGTGGGAAGTGGTGTTTTCAAAATGAATTTTTTTCATGGACTTTCCATCCTGCTAAAGAAAGGTGATCATCATGAAGGTGTGATTTTTTTCTACAATTTTCAGGCTTTTTGTGCGTGGACAAACATCCCGTCCTCTCTGTCCTCAGCCTCTCACCATTATTTATCGTGGTCATATTCATTTGCTTCTGTTAGGAACGTCCTGGGCATGAAAAATAACCATTTGCAATATTTCAGAACATGTAAATTATTGGTAGAAATACTGTGAATTACGGCCAGCAAGCCAGCGTTCATTAGTGGATTTAAGTCCAGAGTTTAGAACATGAGGTAAGGTTTGCATTATCAGACAATTTAATAAGTCTGTCCTCCTTTCTGTCCTCATTTGGTGGTTACCGCAAGAACACCTCTATCATTAAATCTGACTTTTACCATTTGAGAGAACGTCCACACAGATTTATCGAAGACAGCGAACAAACAAAAAGCAGCCACGCTCTGTTCAGACTTGGGCTGGAAATGTCTCCAGTCACTGGAAGCCAAAATGATCCTGAATTTAGTTGAAGAAGCTTTATGGGTTTGTGTAAAAATGCATCCTTCTCTTCATAGGACATTTTGAGGGTTTTCAATTTACCAGCACCAAGATTGACTAAGATAATTATCTAATAGCATGTATGTTACAAAGCTCAACTACATGTGTCGGTGTTTAATTTTGCCCATTAGGGCCACAGCTATATCTGGCAGCTCTTTGCAAGTCAAATCACCCTGAACTCACCTTGCCCAGAGTGAAACACGGTAGTGGCAGCATCATGCTGTGGGATGAGTTGCATGAAAAGTGACATGGTATCGGGGCAGAGTTTATAGGAAGCTGCATAGAGCTACCATATTTTTCGAACTATAAGTCACAATCCACACTCGGCTGAATAATATGGAAGGCTGAATGGGTATATTAGCATAACAAGCCACCAACTCCAACCTGGAGAGTTCTTGTCAGCACATTACAGCGTTACGGCCCGTTGTCAAAACACTGAAATTAGACTGTAAGCGTAACAGTGTTACGTGCTAAGCTAACAGTATGACACGGATGTTTCAGAGCAACATAAAGCTCATGTGCATCAGCGAAGTTGTAAAACGGCCGGACAACAAACCTGTAAGCTAGCGCTAGCTGCTGTTAGCTTCAGGGACAGCCCTATAACAGGGTTGTGTCACATTCTGGGTCCTTCCAGCTGCACTACGCAACACTCTGCTGTGTGAATGCAGACTGAAACCGCGAAACAACAACAAACATGTGTTCAGTCTTTGTTGGCTATAAGTTAATGTTTGAATTAATGTTTAAGCGGTACAGGAGCAGCATTTAGTTTTCACAAGCCTAGAGATCTCTCTTGTGGCTATGAGACGGTAATGTTTACTACTTTGTTCATGTTGGTCGGTATGATTTACCACTTAAAATTGATATACAAGTCGCACCTGACTATAAGTCGCAGGATTGGCCAAACTATGGAAAAAAAGTGTGACTTATAGTCAGAAAAATACGGTAAATACAGGGCCATCCTCGAAGAGAATCTCTTAGGCCGCCAAGGACTGGGACTGAGATTAAGGCAGAGATTCGGTAGGACAAGGAATAGTCAGACCTAAATCCCACTGAGAATCTGGGGTAATACTTGAAACTTTATGTTTACAGATGCAATCCATCTATTGTAACAGAGCTTGAGCTATTTTCTGAACCAGAATGGGCACAAATGTCAGTATCTAGAAGCGCAAAGTTGGTGCAGACGTACACAAAAAATATTGTCTTAAAATGAATAAGTGCTTACGATAAACTGCTCCACATCCCTCTCCATGCCAACGTTGGGCAGGTCTGGCATCATGTGTGCAACAACTTTAAAGCCAGCGTCCTTCGCCAGTTGGAAAGACTCACACACAGCTCGCACAGTGTGGCCCCTAAAGAAAGGAGAAATGTAGAGAAAGCCCGCAGGGATTGTTTGATCAGAGTCAGAAAAACTGCGGCTCCGACCGCTTCCCTCAGCGGACAGCTAACCTGTTGGTGTCTCTGGCCACGTCTTCGTAAACACTCTGCACTCCTATCTCCAGCCGGGTGCAGCCGTAGCTCAGCATGTCGCTGAGGTGGCGCTTCAGGCAGTAGTCGGGCCGCGTCTCTATGGTGATTCCCACGCACTTGGTGTTGCTGCGCTCCGAGTACCTGCAGCGAGACAGAGCGAGGGAGATCGCCCGCGTCACCAGGGCCGGTTTCAGTTCTCTTTGGATTCCTTTGTGAAAACATCTCTCTCCCCGTGACATGGTAATGACTTTTTAATTTGACCATTTGGTCCCAATGACAATAAATATTTGAGAGCTGGAAGAGAACAGGAACTATCGGAGGCATCATTTAGCAACATCAATTTGCGTGCTGTAAATTGAAACGGCTCATTACCCAGATAGTTAACACTAACCTCACATTAAAGATGCATTAATGCTAGAAAGATGAAAAAGCGAACTTCTAAAAAGTTGACACAGACATTTAGAGGGTTTCTCGTCTTTCTTTAAGTCTAAGCAGAGTTCAGTGCTCAATTCAGAAGATTGTGAATGAATGCTAAAGGCATCCCATTTTTATCATTCCCCTGCTCTACAGAGGAATATGACTTCATAAATCTGGGTGCGAGTACCTTTGTGCTTACCTACAACTCAGAATATAAAGCTAAACAGGACATCCTTTTCAGGGTTGTTACTGACAACATTTGGATATTTTTAACAACTGAAAGTCTTGAAACAACCCATGCCTTAAAATATGTGGTGCTGTTAGTTTTACACAGTTCAGTCTAGTCCAAGCCATCTTCTTTTCACTCCACAGGGTTCTGGCTCTTGTTCAGCCATCTCCAACTGACTGTAGACTCATTTCGGCTTTGGGTTCCCAATTGTTTTTCTACCGGTCGTAACTTCCTGCAACCCTTTGTCTTCTAGGCTACGATTTCTTTCACTATTATTATTTTACGGGGGTCGCTTCTTTTGATTGTGGCCTCTGATACAAACCCGTGGGGACCCTGCATCTCAGAGCATAAACACTTGAAAATATTCCAACCCTCCAACTTGGTAGAGATGGTAACAGAAAAATTGGACGAGCTACGCTGAAAATTGTACAGGTTACTATTTGCACTTGTTTATTTTCTCAAACTGAATTCCTTGTTTGAAACATATTCTTTGTCATCCATGTAAAAAGAACTGCTCTGTAAAGAACCGTTGTGATGTATTACATGTGTTCTGATGGGAGCATGTTACTAATGGCTCCAAGTCGCTAATTTATACCTATGGTTTACCTGTGCTTTGCCTGTAAACTACTTCCTGCTGAAAGATGTTATTTATTTAGGTCCTATAAACATGTTTCCTTCTACTAGAAATAAATAGACATTAGAAAATGACTGGTCATTGGTTGGGAAATGAGTTATGGAAGTTTCGAAAAAGTCTGGTATGAAAAAAACGTCAGTGAAAGTATGGAAAGCTGAAACGAGGGGTCAAAATGGATGGAATGGTCTTTAACGGTGCTAGTCACTTAGAGGAAAAGGTCACTGTGCGTTGCTGTGAGATGAAATTGCTGTAGAAGAGTGTGATACAGTGACAGCATATGGATTTTGCCACCAGGCGGCTGCCGGGTTTGAAGGAATAAAGAAACACAAAGAGAATTCCTTTCAGAAAAGTAGTAGCAGAGGCTAACCTTGTCTTTTACAAGACATGAAAAGCTTTGGACCTGTCCAGGGTGTACCCTGCCTCTCGCCCATTGACCGCTGGAGATAGGCACCAGCACCCCTCGTAACCCTGCGTGGATGAAAAGGTTGGGACTCCCAACACAGATACATTTCTCTTAAAAGACAGCAATAATTATCCTCCTTAGCTTCCAAATGGAACAATGCCAGTAGATCATCTTTGGACTAAAGTTTAGGAATGTATTACTGATTAATAGAAAAAAAAAAAAAAAAAAAAAACAGGAACTGGTAAAAGACCCTTTCAGACACGGGCTTGAACTTTCAGTGAAGTTCGGTCCCGCGAAGTGCAGTTCCGCCGGTGAGGACGCCATCTCCTCTGCTCTTCACCTGAGCCTGGCACACCTGGAGGAGAACACCACCCACGTGCGGATGCTGTTCCTGGACTTTAGTTCAGCGTTCAACACCCTCATCCCACAGCACCTGGTAGGAAAACTAGAACATCTGGGCTTCAGCACACCTCTTTGCAACTGGCTGCTGGTCTTCCTCACCAACAGACCTCAGTCGGTCCGGGTCGGACAGAACACCTCTGATGTCATCACCCTCAGCACGGGCTCCCCTCAGGGCTGCGTCCTGAGCCCCCTGCTGTTCACCCTGATGACACATGACTGCGTCCCCAGGTTCACCACCAATCACATCGTGAAGTTTGCTGACGACACAACGGTGGTGGGCCTGATCAGAGACGACAACGACCAGGACTACAGAGAGGAGGCGGAGCAGTTGGTGGGCTAGTGCAGAGAAAACAGCCTGATCCTGAACGTGGAGAAGACGAAGGAGATCATCGTCGACATCAGGAAGAACCGGCCTCACCACGCTCCACTGCTCATCAACAGCTCAGCTGTGGAGGTGGTCAGCAGCACCAAGTTCCTGGGGGTGCACATCACGGACAACCTCACCTGGTCTGTGAACACCACGTCACTGGTGAAGAGGGCACAGAAATGAGGAGGATGAGGAGAGCCCACCTGCCCCCGCCCATCCTCACGACCTTCTACAGAAGCACCATAGAGAGCATTCTGACCAGCTGTCTCTCTGTGTGGTGTGGAGGCTGCAGTGCCTCTGACTGGAAGAACGTGAGGAGAATGGTGAGGACAGCAGAAGGGATCATCGGGGCTCCTCTCCCGTCCATTAAGGACATTTCGTCCCAGCGCTGTGTGTCCTGAGCCCCAAACATCATAAAAGACCCCTCACACCCCCACCATGGACTGTTCTCCCTGCTACCTTCTGGGAAGAGGTTCCGCAGCATCCGCTGCAGGTCCACTAGGTTCTGCAAAAGCTTTTTCTCTGTTGCCATCAGACTGTTGAACTGCTGAACTCTAAACTGGACCCTGCACCACATTTGCACATTTGCATCACTGCATCTCTATCTAGCATTACAAATGCTGCCGAACTTGTAGTTTCTAAATGCATTTTTGCACAAATGCCTTTTGCACCATTATTTCTGCACATACAAATGGTTTTAAAAATTCTCCTGTACACCGTGATCGCACACTGTTCTCTTCTCCAGCATCGTTTACATTTCAATTGTTTACTTTTTAATCACTGCTCCAATGTATACTGTAATTTACAAGCTGTATGCAACGAAATTTCGTTCTGTAGGCACTCTGTACATACAAAATGACAAATAAAGATGTCTAAGTCTAAGTCTAAGCTGCCTGTTCGGCTCTTTAAACGTAATCTAAAGACGGATGTCTTCCCGGCGTCATCTGCCCTGAATATGACTCCTGTACCATTTTCAGGGCCGATACGCTCACTGGTCAAAATCCCAGAAACAACACAGGCGACCTGAGAGATGCGTCACCTCGGCACATAGTCCAGATGACATTTTCTCCACTCCGGCTGCTGCAATGACCATTAGCTCCCCTCACGCCAGCCCCTTTTCCTACCGATTTTGGATCTGCTGGCAATAAATGTCCATCTTTTACAATCTGCTGGCTGATTTACTCTAATTACAAGAGTTTACGCTCCACAGAGGATGATCAGATTGTGGGAGATGAATCAATAAAAAGTCTATTATCTCGGGCGATTATCTCAAGGTATCTCACTGCTTCCATCAGATGGAGAGCAGCGTGCCCGCGGCGAGCGGAGGAGACGGGAGCCTGCCGGCTGCGCGCCTCTTCGATACACAAACAGTGCAATTATCACACCCTCACGCTGAAGCTGGAGCGCTTTTCAGCCAAGCCAAGCCATGTCCAAACCGAGCAGCACTCTCCACAATTACTGCAATCATAGTGTCTTAACAAAGCATGACGGCGGCAGAGTCGGGCAAATTAAGGCACACACCTGTGAGACTGCGCACACGCTCAGTGACAGACACCCATATGTAACAAAAGCAGAAATGTATGCTCACATAAGCCCGCCGCTTTGGTCTTATTAGGCTATAGAAAAGGAAATGGCTCCTTTTGACAAACCAGCTAGTGGGGCTTTTCATTCCTGTGAAAATAACTGCCTTTTTGGCCAGTAATGAATGAAAGTCGCAGTCCGTCCATACTGAGCAGAAGCGTGCCGGATCTCATTCAAAAGTCCCCCCAACTCAGCTAGAGAGGGATCGATTGAAGTAAACAAAGAGGACTTAAGGCGAGTGGCCTCACTTATCCCCCCCTTCTGCATTGTGAATGGCTTCATTCAGGAGATGAGGCTGTGGGGGAGGCCTCCTACGGGCTGCTCCAGGATCAACCGCGGTGCCTTCAATCAAACAGAAGTGAGGGGAGGGGGGGTGTCAGGTCCTTCAGATCATGGAGTACGTATTAATGTGATATAAATAAATAACACCAAATAAAACAAAATACTAATTAATAGAACAAAGAGGTCTAAACCCAAAAATTGGTGATAAAATCCTAAATTCATCCATGATCCAACAGAACTTCTTTTAGCTGCTGCTCTGTCTTCTTCCTCGTTACAAAATTCATTCATTACATGTGTGACAAGACGGTTTTCAAGCTGCCGGCCACACGGCCTCACATCTGACCCCGGAATACGTCGACCCAATGCCTGCAAGGAGCCCAGATCATGTTACTGCAAAACAAGCCCACAGCATCCCTCCATGCCGTGCTTCCCAGCCCGTACTGTTGAAGTACTTGTGCTGATTCGCTGTTAGACCTTTTTTTTAAGGGCAGCATAACAGAAAAACATTTGGATTTTAACGTTGAACAGGCAGCAATAAGCTGCAATTAGAACTGCATAACAGCCATCCCATCAGCAGGATGTGCAATACTACAAAACACTAAAGACTACTGTCACACATTATTTGGTAGGAGATTATAGTTCAAGTGTCTTGCATGTACTCTTATTATATATTTCACCAGTTGGATTTACTCTAATTGCCTCTAATGTCCACAGCTGAAGCACATTTGTGGTGGCGGACATGCTAAAGCTCAGAGGTGGACACATTGTGTAATGATAAAAAAGAAAGGACAAAAAAATGGGTGTTTATTGTAATTGGTGTCTTTGCAATTTTAATCCATAATAAGGCGACTACATAATTTTCGGACATTCTGCAGTCCTAACACACCACTTAACACCATTTTCTCGGTTTCCCATCATCTCCATGTCACCATCACTCTTTTTTTTTTTTTACTGAAATCTATAAATGCGTACATCTGGAAAAAAACATGACAAAAGTTCAATATTTTTGTCACTCATTTCTGAAAGTGAAACTTTTTTTATTGAATTATATAGATTCATTTCAAAGAGTGAAATATTTAAGGCCTTTTGTGCTTGTAATTATAGTTTCCGATAATGAAAAGCCAAAAACTCAGTGTCTTAGAAAATGTGAACATTACATAAGATCAACTAAAAAATATTTTAAACTGAAACGTCAGGCTTCTGAAACCCATGTTCATTTCTATGCAATCAGTACTTGGAAATCAGCATCTGAATAAAACTCGTCAGCAGAATAAAACATGAGGGGCTCAAAGAGTTTCATTCATCGTTGACTTTAGAAACTTCCCGCTGGACTTCAAGCAACGCAGGTTCTGTGCTTCTCCTCTCTTCCTCCAGACTCTGGGACCTTGATTCCAAAATGAAAAGCAGAATCTACTTTCATCTGAAAACAGGACTTTGGACCATTGAGCAATAGTCCAGATATTTTTCTCCTCAGTCCAGGTAAGATGGTTTTGAAGTCGTCTCTGGTTCAGGAGTGGTTTGACATAGGAAAAATGATATTAGTAGTAGGGGTGGACGATATAGCGACCTATTTTTTGATACAGTACTCACAAACACTGAGTTCAAACTCAACCCTTCATTCAACCAACTTTTTTACCAAAACTACAAGTTTTTAAAAAAAAAGAAAAAAAAAAAAAAGAACGCGTGCTCTCTGAACTATTTGAAGGGGGTGGAGCTTTTCCTGGGTCTGTGTTTGTGATTGGTTGGGAGGATGTAATGACTATAATATTAACCTATATGGCTAGAATGCAAAAGGAAGGAAAACTGTTATTCTATTGAACTCTTCATTGGCTCTCTCTTTTCTATCATCGATATATATTGTTATTGAATTATCGTCCATGCGACATCATGAGTTTCCGATGTTTAGGTTTTTTTTCACAATATTCTGTTTGGAGACCCTGAAATTTGGGTTTTTATCTTTTGTAAGCCATAATCATTACGAGAAATAAAGACGAAGTATTTCGCTCAGTGCGTAATGAATCTATTTCTTAGTTTCACTTCCTGAAAAAATATCAAACAGTTTCACGTCGTTCTATTTTTCTTATAAGATGTACCTGTAGCTTATCCAGGTTCTAGTGAAAATGAGCAATAGGGACCTGGGGATGATGGAAAACGGACACCTTTAAGGCGTCGGCAGCAGGGACGTTGTGTGTCTACCCAACCAGCAAAATATATTATTGGCTTGAAACAAACCACTCAAAACATTAAAGGAAAACTTTTTTAATCAGAGTATGTTTTGGTATTATTAAAATTAACAGCAGGTGAACTAAAGAGGCAACAATGGGCTCTGTGCACAGGCGTGGTCACGTGTTTCCACTTTGTCTAAAAGTCGGCACTCCAGTTTCCGGTTTCTCTCCTGTCTTCATCTCAGAGATAAACAGCCAAATGAGCGTTGCCAAGTGAAAGAAACCAAATTACAGCGCGGGTCACAGCTTTAGGTTCCGGTCAACGGTATGGGGATCTAAGGAGGACTGCTGTGTGCCGCTCTGCTCGGCTTCAGGTCGCTATAATAGCCGTTTAAGTTTCACTGCTTCCCAGAAGACACCAGCCTTCGTTTGTCTGGCTACAACAAAATAAGAAGAGAGGGCGTTTCAGTGACCCCTCACACCAAGGCATGTAGGCGACACTTCCGGGAGAATAAAATCATCTCTACAGAAAAGGGAAGACGGATTTTTGGCAGCAGGCTCGGTTCCATCGTCATCTGAGTGGAACAAATACTCCAGGAAGGCACGGGCTGGTGTTTGGGAGCGCTGATGTCGACCTCCAAATCTGGAGCTTAACCGAACGCAAAGGAGGACGAGAGAGCCGTAATGGTCCCGATGGTCGTGGACCATGACTACGGGTCTAGCAGTACCGTAGGTGTAGAGCAGCAGCAATATGACAGCATGATGAGGGAAATTGAGCAGCTGAGGGAGCAGCTCTAATCCTGTAGTCTTCAGAATAACTTTGGACTCCAACGCTGCATCACCAGAAACTATCAGATTTTACAACAGGTCATAGTTGTAAAATCAAAGTATTCTGTTTAAGGTAATTATTTGACACTTATAAATGATTACCAGAGCTTGACTGACAACGTTTATTCCAACACTGTTATTATATTCCCCTCATATGAGCATCTGATGGCGTTTTGGAACCTAACTGAAGCAGAAAAATGGTCAGCAAACAAAACCTACGTCATAAGAACCACCACATTTCATTTAAAACGCTAGGTTGACAAAAAAAATAATAATAAAAAAATCTTTAAAATACTGCTCCTCCTGGGATTTGAGAATTTTAGGAGGCCATATTAAAAGATTGATAAAAATTTCTATTTGTTTCTTATTTGTTCAGCCCCGAGAAACTTATAAATATTTGTGAATCGAATTTGATTAAAATCCTAAAGGTTTAGACATTTCTGCTAGAAAACATAGAAATAATACCCATCTGCTTTGTCTCTGGCTGAATCCATAACATCACTGTTTCTATAAATTCTTTGAATAAAATCACACCAGTTAATTCCAGTTACTAGCATCTGGCCCTGAACCTGCCAGTAGGACGCGTGGGAGCAGGAGACCAAGCATCAACGATACGATGGACATCGCTGATACTCATCTTAGGCAGCTCTTGTATACATCTAGTGAATGACATTTTCACAAACTGGGATGCCAACTTTTAGACAAAGCGGAGGTACGGGAGCACAGAGCCTATGAGACGAGCCCAGAAACAGGAACGGTTCTGCAGGAGGAGGCCACAGACATTTTTCCCCTCCTTTTCTTTTCACAGCTTTTTAGTAGTTTTACATCTGACCAGGGTCAGAGTCACTACTGGTACCATGAGGCGGTACCTGGACCCTACAGGTTGCAAAGGCAGTCTAACTCCACCAGGATGGAACATCAATCCAGACCATTGACAGAAGGTTTAATGCGTCTCCCAGCTCAGTCTCAAGAGCATGGAGGAGATTCCAGGCAGTTACTCTAGGAGAGCTGGACAGGACGCTTGGAGGTCCCTAACCCATGAGCAGGACCTGTGATCTGCTCCTTTGTGCAAGGAGGAACAGGATGAGTGCTGCCAGAGACGACAAAGTGACCTCCAGCGGGCCACTGGCATCAATGTCTCTGACCAAACCTTTAGAAACAGCATTCATGAGGGCGGCCGGAGGGCCCGACTTCCTCTAGTGGGCCCTGTGCTCACTGCCCGGCACCATAGAGCTCACCCGGCATTGGCCAGAGAGCACCAGAATTGGCAGGTTCAGCATTGGTGCCCTGTTCTTTTTATAGATGAGAGCAGCTTCGCTCTGAGCTCATGTGGCAGACATGAAAGGGTCTGGAGAAGCTGAGGTGAACATTCTGCTGCCTGCAGCGTTGCTCAGCAGGATTGGTTTGGTGGTGGATCTGTGTTGGTCTGGTGAGGCATATCCATGGAGGGATGCAGAGTCCTGTACACCATAAACGATGGCACCCTCCCATTAGGTATCCGGGTGAACCCTTTAGACCATTGTTGGACCCTTCGCTGGTGCAGTGGATCCCAGATCCTCCTGGTGCATGACAAAGCCCGGCCTCATGTGGCAAGAGTATATAGGCGGTTCCTGGAGGATGAAAGACTTGATATCACTGACTGACCTCCATACTCCCGAGTCATAAATCCAACAGAACATCTCTGGTACATCGTGTTTAGGTCTGTCCGATGCCACCAGGCTGCACCTCAGACTGTCCAGGAGCTCTGGGTGCCCTGGTCAGGACCTTCCGTCATCTCAGAAGGAGCTTGGCCAAACGTTGTCCATACAAGCATGTGGGTGGGGGCCATAGAGACTACTATCATTTGGATCTGCTGCAGGGATCTTTCAGCAAATTGGACCAACCTGCAGCTTCAGGTCCTCAGTTTCACTTGCTCTGTGACTTCAGATTAAGGTCCATTTCCATCAAACCACCAGGCATCCTTCTGTTCCCTACACATTCAAACAGTAATGTGGACGTTTTTGTGGTAAATCCTCATGTCACTTTGCAAACCTCAGTTATGCAGCCGTGTTCTTTATGTAGACAAGACCCTTCCTCCAGGCAGCCGTTCTGAACCGCCCATCCGGGCATAGCACTCTTCTATTTAAGCTGTTATGAACTTTAAAATACCGCAGAGTCCGAGCTGGAGCTTTTTGTGTACCACCTCCGTATCTCCAAGCAATGCACACTTTGACCTCGGGATGAATACGCAGGAACGTCCACTATTGTGAAGAATGGCAGCCAAAGTAAACCTTTTCCACGTTGTTTCTCTCAGTAGGAAGATTATACACAGGAACATGGATAACTCAGAAACACACTCAGAACCCCGCACAGATTGGAGCGCTGCTCGTCTTGAAGTCACCTGTGTAACGTCCAGCCAGGCAGGCTGTTTGACTGTGAGAGAATAATGTGTGATAAAACAGCACCCTCGAGTGGCTCAAATGTTACATACAGACAAGCTTCATAAACGGTCAAGAACATACTGTATTGGCAGAACAATTCACCCTACATTTAAGGTAAATGGAGAAAGAGCCCTTCCTCTACTTTGCTTTACCTTTTTTACACCTGAGAGAAGATGTTTATCCAGCTCCTTATTGGACATTCAAAAAGCTGCTTTTGTGAAAGTAAGGGGAAGCACAAACACATCTGTGAAGACTGTGGAACATCTTCCCATCTAGATGATCGGCCACATTTTACTCATAATACACATCTAATTTAGTGGGTAACAAGTGTTTTTTATATATATATATATATATATATATATATATATATATATATATATAAAAATATTAAGTTGAAATCATTAGTTGGGCACATCCTCAGAAAATAAACTAAATTAAAACAGAGGCGAGGTACAGGCGGATGAGACAATGCGTCCACTGCTGCTTTTCATATAGGCGCCTTAAAACCAGCTGTAATATTTCTTTATGCAGCAGTCTGAAGATTAACCATTGATACAAAACTCTAAACTGTGAAGACAGGAACATTTGCATTTAAGAAGCAAGGCGCAGGCCCATCATTGCAGTGACCGCTGTCGGTTTTGCAGAGATGCACTGAGAAAATCAGCAGATTAATAACAGACCCCGCTGATTTGACTGATCAGATACTAAAAAGTTCGGTCTTTTTCCGATCAATAAATGTATCATACTGAGCGCTTAAAGGTCAGACTGAAAACAACCCTCTTTGGTGTGGATGCAGTGACTGAGTGAAGAACAATCAGCTAGCCATTTTCAGTATTAGCTCTTTAAAATGAAGTCAGGGGGAAGCACTGAGATGCACAAAAGCTGGTTAAAGTGTAACTCAACCCAGAAATCTACTCTTCTGCAGATAAACTGTATAAACTGGGCCTAAGGGCGATACTTTAATGTTACTGTGCAATTTCTAAAGATTTTATGTGAACATGTTTAGTTCTGTGGCTTTTGCAGATGAAGCTGGGATGAAAGTGAGCTCTCTTAAATCTGAGGCCATGGTTGTCAACTGGAAAAGTGTGCTCTGCTCCCTCTAGGTTGGGGTTCAGACTAGACCTAGAGTGGAGGAGTCCAAATTTCTTGTTCACAAGTGATTGTAGGATAGAAAAGGGGGAAAAAAAAGCAATACCAGCGTTACCTCAATCTGTTGCAGTGAAGAAAGAGTGGAGTGAAAAAGTAAAACATGTCTTAACATTCTCCGGTCATGAGATATGGATCATCACCAAAAGAACGAGATCCTGGATACAAGCAGCGGAAAGTAGCGGACTCCAGCAGAGTGCATTTTCTATGCGCTCTGTACATACAAAATGTTTGTCTAAGTCTAAGTCTTTATGCAGTTAAGCCTTTCATGCAGACATAAACAGCGTTTTACTTGCCTAAAAACCAATGATTCTGATAACTCCGTCAAAGTGGAGATTTCTACAAACTCGGTCTTTGAGTCTGCGTGCGTACATGACAGGACGGAGTGTTAGGGTCTGCCGCATCACGGCGCTGACGTGCGGCCATTGTTTGTTGTGACAGACTGTTAACATCTCTGTTAGCATCACTGTTAGCATCTCTGGTGTTTATTTCCAGCTGATGGTACCTCTGCATGGCACAGTATTTCCTGTCTTTGCCTCGGTATCGAGACTTCAAAATAAAATCATACATGGAACATTATAAAAACTACAGCTGGTTATGACATTTTTTTATTTTATCTTTTTATTTTTTTTTAAACAAGCCCATCTGCTCCGATATGTTGCAAAACATGTTGGAGAAAAAGCGCGTGGAGGTCAGCTGTTTTACACAGGCACATTGCTGTTGTCAACGTCGCTTTTATTTTGAAGGACTCTGTCTGGCTGACTGCCCCTTATGCGTCAGGTATGTTGAAGAAGACACGGCTAAAGGTTGCAGGACGCCGACCCTTGGGGACGGGAGTTTAAGACCAGCCTTAGAGACAGAGCTCTGTCATCCTACTAGAATGAGCTGGACAGTGTTGGACTGGACCTGTTTCCCATGTGAGACTGGCCCCAAAGCTCTGATCTTTGCAGCTCTACATTTGATTTGTGTTAGAACACAGGCAGACTTCATGTGAAACCATTGATGCTGCAAGCTGCAGAAAACGACACAGCCAGGGAGGCGAGAAGCTGAGTACCTGACGGCCTCAGCCACGTTGTTGGAGGTGTGCCCTGACAGGGCGTCATGGAGGTTCCTGATGAAGTAGTCCCTGTACTCCTCAGAGAGAGCCATGAAGGTGCCGCCCATCACGATGAACTCCACCTTGTCCACACTGTGCCCCAGCTGCTTCAGCTGCAGATAGCATGCAACGTTTCACATTTAGCCAGTTGTAAGAAGGGATAGAAATGCATGCAGCCGTGTTGGCTTTATTTCAGAGAGAAACCTTTTATCCAGGACAAGCGTCGTCTTCAAGTTTGCAAGACGTAATTGAAGCTTAGTTACATGCTAAGCCCACTATGAGCCTTTAAATATTCAGTTTTTATTCTTCCCAATATAGTCTTTTGAAATAACTTATTAAAGTTGAGAACAACATTATTGTTGACAAACGACCCAGTTCTGATTTTGACAGCTTTAGGTTTTCATTACACTCTTCCAGATGCACTTAAGCATCCCCACAGTATAACTCACCCACCGCCATGTTTCCCTGTAGAGATGGTGTTAACCAATCAGTATTAACTGGATCTAACCAGCTTTGAACATAACAGAGCTGAATGGAGAATCTTTACTGTCATTCTGTGTTACCGTGATGACATTTTTGATGAGACGCAGGATGCCTGCAGATTACACGGAACGCGCAGAAACAACAAGACATAATCTTTCAAAACCTTTTTTTCTGAAATCAGTTGATTGCACTGACCAACAATACTTCTTGATTAGCTTAAATGTGTAATAAGACTCATTTTCAAGTCAAGTAGCAAGATAGCAGCTCCTTTACATAAATATAGATCGCTGTGTACTAGTTGCATGAGTGTATCACGCAAACGCTCCGTCGTCTGATACACTCATGCAACTCAGTAAAATACTGTGCAATAAATTAACATCTTCAAATTACAGAACTGTGCATTTTACATGGATGTCCAAACAGAGTCAGACCACCCCTGAGAAACTGAAGTGTGCAAATAGACATTAGGTTGTGGGTTCGATTCCAGCTTCCCCTTGCCACATGTCGATGTGCCCCTGGGCAAGGCACTTAACCCCAAGTTGCTTACCGAGCTGCGTCTCGGTGTATGAATGTGTGCGCGTCAGTGAGAGCGACTGGGTGAATGTGGCTCTAATGTACAGCGCTCTGGGTGGTCAGCATGACTGGAAAAGCGCTGTATAAGTTCAGACCATTTACCCTTTTACCATTCGCACGTGAGAGAAAATAACTGTAAATAAGTCTCATATGGATCAAGAACCCGTGAAACCAGTAGTGTGTTTGTAAACATGTAACAGATAATGAACTGGGCTGCTGGCGTATTGATTCTCAGCAGGAGGCGATAGCCCTCACAGCTTTGGGAAAGAAGTTGTTTTTAAGTCCAATACTTTGATTGAATGCTCCTGAATCGTTTATACCTGATAGAAGTGGGTCAAACAGCGCATTGTCCAGGTGTGGGGGGGATCTGAGGTAATACGTCTGGCCCTTTTCTGGACTCGTGCAGCATAAACCATGTCTAGATCTCGTAGACGACATCCCACAATCCCCTCTGCTGACCTCACCACCCGTGCTAAGTCCTTCCTCTCCTGTGCAGGGCAGCTCCCGTACCGCACTGCCACGCTGAGACACAGAAAGCGTTCAATTGTGTCTCAATAACATTATTAGCTGCTGAGCATAAAGTAGGGGGTGTTCACAGTCCAGGAGAGGTCTGAGGAGATGTGAATGACCGGGAACTTTATGCTGTCTGCACAGCACAAAGTTCCTGCCCTCAACTGATTCTGATTCTGTAAATGTTGGTAGACAGCGTTATGTTTCAATCAGAAAATTAACTGCAGCGTCAGACAGCATGTGCTTTTAGTCTTGACTTTATAACGGATTTTGATGTGGCCAAAATAACCCCAAAAAGCAGCTCTCACTCATGTGTTTGCCCAGTTTTTACAGTCAGACTGCAAGACAAAACATCTGAAATGAATACAGAAAGGCTGCTGCCTTGTGGTTTTACTAACTATCAACATCTGCAATATCAGCACTAAAAAGAAAAAAAATGTTGCATTCAACCTCGGGCGTGCAGTTTTAAAACTTAATGGGCACTTTTGTTTTTAGCGATGTTTAAAGCCGGCTTCCCATGAACAACAGCGTTTGGATGAGGCTGTCTGCGTGGGCGAGCAGAGCACCATCAGATCCTTGTCCTCAAAAGGATCTCTTTTCTACGAGCGAACGGGTCAGGTTAGACCAGAACTTCTCTGATTTTACAGCTGCTGCTGTTCACTCCCAAACAGAAAGGCGTTAAACATCACCAGAATGAGCATTTAGGTAACGTCGTGTACAAGCAGAAGGAAAAAAATGATCAATGATCCAAAAAGGTCACGTAAATACTACTGCCTCTAATGAACGGCCTTATTTCTACAGATTTGTGCACAAAACTGTCCGTAAGCTAAAACCGCAAAGTCTGAACGTACAGAAACGTTATAGGACACAGTTTCCTGCATTAACAACCTTATTGCTTGTTCCTATTAGTAGCCCGCCTTGCCTCTCAACATTTATGGGGTTGCTTAGATGAGTTGTTCTGCTCTGATGCACAGGAGAAATTGTGACCCTTCATTTAGATTTTACTGTCATTGAGGTTTTGCAGGGTGATAAAAGTATGACCCTCATTACAGTCTGCAAAATATATCATGGATGCCCAGAAGTAATAAAATGACTGCTGAGGTGGATTCGGTAAAGCTGCTGCTGTCTCGCGACCAAATGTGAGCTTTGTTCTACGGTTCCCAGGCTGATGCTGGGCACGTGATGCCCGGATCACGTCGCGTGTAAAATGATGATATGCCAAGCAAACACTATGCAACGTTCATAGGCCATTACAGCGACATACCGCGCCATGCACACGTCTCCATACCCCTCAGGCTATTCGCACGTCGTTGCCTACATACTACTACAAACGTAGGCACATTTTGATGGGTTCAGGACGCGGTGGATAAATAAAGGGCGGGTAAATCTTTTAAGAAGGAATATCTGAAAAGACTAACGTCTATCTGAACTCGGCCCAGGCTCTGAGTCGATACCTTGTAGGATCCCTTTCCACTATAAGTATGTTGGGTTTATCTCTACCACCGTTTTCCATTTACAGACTCAATATTGTTGCCCATTATTCTCAACTCAGTCGCATCAGATGGACGGCATCTGGCATCGGTTTTCAGATCTTGCCACAGGTCCTCGTAGGACTTTAACTGGGTCAGTCTTCTATTGCAGCTCTGACTGGATGATTGGGGTCGGTGACATTTCGGAAGGCGGACGTCCAGCTCAGCCTGCAGTCTTTTCCAGCTCTGGCGGGTTTTCCTCCAGGATGGCCCTGCGTTTAACTCCATTCACCTTCCCGTCAGCTCTGACCAGCTTCTCTGTCCTCGCTGAGGAAGAGCAGTCCCACAGTACGACGCACCATGTTTCACCAATGCACTGGTTTGGTCAAAATGTTTAATACTGTTTTTCTCTGACTGACCAATTAGGAGTGCTTCCTCAATCCGTCTTACGGCTTTTCCTTTCCACTCTTTGCACAAAGACCAGATGTGTGCCGTGCAGGACTGATTACGGTCTTTGCAGCTCCTCCAGAGTCACCGTGGACCACTCGGCTGCTTCTCTTAGAAATACTCCTCTTTTTCCAACCTCTCGGCTATGTTTTGGTACGTTTACAGTTCTGACATGGCCGTTCCATTTTGGGACGATGAAGGCTATGATCTAACAACCTCTCCACAACCTCCTGCCTGACCCGCGTGCTGTGTTCCTCGGTCTCCACGGTCCTGGTTGTTCTCCGATGTTCTCTAACAAAACTCGGAGGTCAGAAACAGAACAGCCGCAGTAAGACGAGATGAACTAACACCCACCTGGACCCTATTTACATGACTTATGTTATTTAGCGGTATCAGAGTAAATACGGCTACATGTATACAAATGCTGCCATTTTCATTTTAATTGGTAAAATAATAAATAAACAAAAACAATACTAATAAAAAACAGGGAAATACTTAGTCGGTGTTATGTTATCCGTGTACATCCTGTACCAGCGTCTGTCTCAAAAGAAATCTCACCATGGCAACACAAAGATTCCTGATGTTAAAAACTATGTTTAATCCTGTGTGCTGCCCTTCCCCTTCACAATTATTCACTACTTTATGTCTGTCCCCATAAAACCCCAAAACATGAGCAACATGAACTGTAAGATGAAGTATATCTTTGTGAAAGGCACCGTCTACAGAGGCTGGGAGTGTCTGACCTGCTCCACTCGATGTCTGGTCTGTAGGAAGGGGTCGTAGCGAGCCCGGATCGCCCTCATGGATGTCGGCTTACAGAAACACAGACAGGAAACAATACAGGGAAGAAGATATTAAAAACCTTCGACTCAATTCTACCCACTCAATCAAACTACAGACAAATCCCACAGAGACATTTAGACACTAAAACAAAAAGTTCTCTTATTAACTAAAACAATTCCTGGGAAATAGAAGGACTACTAGAGCCTCACCTCATAGCCGGTGTACGACTGAGTGGAGTACTCAAAATCAGAGTCTGGTCCACCAGGACAGTAGCTGCCAAGGTTAAAAAAGAACACCAATAAGATGGGACATTAGGGGATTAGTGGCAGGTATTCCTCAAAAGGATATTTGCGATTCCTCAGAAACAGCTCAGAGAGAACCCGAATCTATCTAAACGTCTGCGTTTTGGATTTTACCATAGGCAAGAACAGTCACGTGTATACGGAGAACAGTTTATAGAACACTTACACACAGATGTTTCCTGTAAAGCTGATGTGGGGACATCTATGGGGCTTGCACATCACAGCCACAACTGCAATCTGCGATGGAAACATAATTACTGAACATTTGCTTTAGTGATGAAACAACGCGTGCTAATAACGCCTGCCATCTAAACACTTTCAATCTGCGCCTGATCCGCGGCGATCAGCTCAAAGCGCCGACGAGGAACGGGAGGGTTGAAGTCGACCCACTGCCGTTACAGCTGTGCTCCAGCTCGGCTGGTATTCACTGAGGCGTAGCGGCCACTGATAACGATGCAGGCAACGACAGCAGCAGCGCCGCAAGTCCACTGGACTTTTGCTGACATCTAACTTTTTTGTGGGGCCGGTCACGTCGAAATTTTAACGCCATGCCCATCAGACTCCAGGGCGAAAGGTCTCCGGGCCAGAAGTGACCCGGACGTGACGTCGCGTCTAGCGCGCTGGAGTTATGGAAGTGAACACGGATGCTACACGCTATCAGGGTGCGCATCCTTTCTGAAGTTACTCCGTCGTTTACATTCGATCCTGCAAATGTAGAGACTAGCGTAAATCAAAAACGTTTGCTAAATCTAAACTAAAACAAGTCGTTACTTTTACAGCGTGTGTTCAGAAACCTAAGTCTGTCTATTTTTTTGTCTGGAAGCAAAACAAAACGCAGAGAAACCTAAGAGGAGCAAAAGAAGAACACAGGTGAGACAGCGAGGGTTGCTCACCCCACTTGCAGTACGGATAGGTTTGGCTTTAAGTTTGGGCACCAGAACCCGGCGGTACTGCGGTGGAACGGCTGCGATGATATCCACCAATCTGGGCTGGGCTTCCAGTCCGTACTTAGCCGAGGTCTTCGTCTTGACTCTGAAGGAGAAAAAGAGGAGGCTCGTCACGCTGGGTAGGAAGGAAACAACAGAGCATCGTCGGCTTGACCTTCTTATTGGCTCATTTGTTTCCTAACCAAAACTTCACCGATGGTTTAAACTGTTATGGAGTGCAATACCTGATTTAATTTAATATATATTTAGAAAAAAAATCTCTTTCTTAATCCCGCAACAGGTTCATGTGTATTCAAATGTCTCTGCAGGCGAAGAAGCATCCCAGATAAAGTCGACTTCATCATAAGCATCTTAGACCACAGAACTATTTAGGTTTATATACTAATGCTAGTTTCACATTTCAACTCAAAGTTAAAATGAAATTTAAGAGGTTCCGAGTGGTGAAAGTGTTAACGGGTCACTTTGTCACATTCTTGCCACAAACACATCTTCAGATGCCTTTTTTAGTGCCAATAAGCCCATTAGAGCTTTGCATTTTTTTTTTTTTTTATCATCAACACAGTTAAAGTTGAAACTAAACTATTGACAGTCAGAGGCAATGCCACAAATCTGGGTCAACACACAAATAACTGTTTTTTTGTTTGTTAACATCAATTTATTTTTAATAACTCCAGCCACCTAGCCGTCAACTGACCCGTTAAAGCGTTCCCACAGCATGATGCCGCCATCACCACCTTTCACCTTGGGAATGTTGGGTTTGTATTGATGTGTAATGCTGGTTTCACATGCATCGTAGATCAAAAAGCTGAATTTTAGTTTCATATGAGCAGACCACCTCCTTCCAAATGTTTTCTGTGTCCACAAGGTTCCAAACAAGGCTTTGTGTGGAGTGCCTTCTTCACTTGGGCTGGATAGTTATGTCTTGGTAGGTTTGCAGCTTTCCCATGTTCTTTCTGAAAAGCGGTCTTTGGGATGTGGACCTGGTATATGATTTATAACCTAAAGCTAGGGACACGCTGCACTTTTTCCCACAGATTTCACTCCTAATTCCCAGTTGGAGAGAGTCTGCATCAGCCTAGAGTGGTTGCCGTCCATTGGCAGAGAGAGTTGCCCCAAAAATCTGTTAGCTTGAGAGGAGGGGAGGATTGGATTCTGCACGTGTCAAAGGGGAACTGACCCATACCGACTTCAGTTAGAGTCAAACAAACATGTCTGCATTTTTTGAGGCAGATCTGGAAGCAGTCGGGTGGTATGAACTGATCACCGACCCAAGTGCAAACGCATGGTGCCGACAGCCAATGAAAAAGAGAGGCTGGGACAAAGCAGCAGCTGGGAGCCATTTTTTCCCCCCTTTTATTCTCGATCACTTTTCAGAAACTATCCAAAACGAGGAGCATAATAGTCACCGCTGTTAAGGGTGTGATCCTCACTCTTGTGAACGCCAAGTCTTTTCAAAATCTATAAAGACTATGAAAGTCGGCGTTCCCCAACTTAAATGTGGTCTGAACTTCTTCACACCCTGAAGCACTTTTCTGTTGTGTTCTTTAGTCTTCAGGGTTTCTGATCGTTCGGTAATGTCCTCAAACAAACGTTTGATGCGTGTCCGCTGAGATTCTACCTAAAGACAGGATTCACTAACAGGGCAACCTCTGACGGCAGCTGGATGCGCTGGATTTCGTTTGAAGGGTATCAGGGTAAAGTGGGTTGAACACAAATGCGCAGGACACTTGCAGGTTGCGATTAAAGGTGGGAAATAAAATAATCAAGGGGTGTGAATACTATTGTACAGCACTGTAGAACCTGAAAGCATGGCCGCGCTTTTGCCACTAAACTTCTTTCAAGTCCCCCAGCATAAAAACTAACAAGAGCTCAGTTACCGGGACCACGTCTGGCCTTACTTGTTGAGGTTGATGTCTTTGCCCTGCTCGTGCGCTTCGACCAGCTGCTTGATGACGTCCGCGATGGTCATCATCATCAGCTCAGCACGGCTGAGATCACCTGGAAACCAGCAAAGACACGAGCTAATTTACACGCACGCACTTTAAAACCCATTCAAGCGTTTATCTAAAGTCTGCATGCTGCGAGCTGCAGACAGAGAAACTCACATTCAACTAGTAAAACAGACCCGAGTACTCAGAGGAGCATCGCTCTCTGTGTCATTTAGTTGACTACGAAGGCATGGTAGTGGTTAGCAACAAGCTAATGGCTAATTTACAGGTGATTTAAAGTATTAAAACACATTTCACCACACACTCACTCTTTTTCTTCGGCTTCCCCATGTCCTCCTGTGGACGATAGGTCACAATCCAAACCGGCTTTTGATTGTTAAAGCGTTAACATCTGTTCGTTAAGTCAGAGACGCTAAAACCAGTAGTAAACAAGCCCACGTTACGAGTGTACCAACTCTGCCGTACCGCAACACAAACAGTCGTAAAATGACATTTCTTCTTCTTCTTCTTCTTGTTTTTGTTTAATGATAGATTGCAACCATGACTTTTAGGTGCATACCGCCACCTACCACATCGGAGTATGTAGCATAAATTATACCCAAAGTGATTAATACTTAAATATGTACACACACATACATACATAACATTTAAAATCTTATAATAAATTCCTATATTCTTAAGATACTGTATAACAGCTTTCTGTATTTCCTTTATCCCCTTTCCTGTTGTTCCTATTAATCCTTCCAGACTCCATTCCCTTCCTATCTGTCTTGTCTTTTGTTCTAATCTTATCCTTTCTTCATCATATTTCCTACAATGCGGTAATACATGTTCTACACTTTCTGTCATTTTACATTCTAAACATCATCTGTTTTACTTTTTCCTAATACAAATCATGTTTTGTTTAACCCAGTCACAGTGTGATCAAATCTTAACCTAGTCCAAATAGTCTCCTCTCTTCGGTTATTTCTAATCACACCCATGGCATTAAAAGATTTCTGCACACTATAATATTTCCTTCCTCTTTTATCCATGTTTCATCTACCCTGACATTTTTTTCTTTATTTCTTTTTTCAAAATGACGTGTTAACCTGAAACGCTTCATAAGCAGCTTTGCACTGTTTTTAAATCATTACTAATGTCAGCAGGGTAGAGCTATAGACTTGTCTTAGCAGAACAACAAGCGCTAGCAGGGGTCCATATTTCGGTGAAAACATCCTAACATCGTTTGGCCGCTACAGTGCGTGGGGGGGAAAGGGCTTGTGTGTCACACGCAGATCCACGCCGTGGCGCTAAATCTCCTCTTAAGCGACGAGGGCGAGTGTGTAGAGTGGCAGCTGGAGGCTCACTGACTTAAATCTTCCAGCAAATCCCTTTAGCCGCGAGTTGACATGGCCTGAGTGATCTCTGCGGGAAGTTTCAGGCAAGCCAACAGGTGGACGAGGCTGCGGGGAATGAAGCGTGGACGAGCGTGAGCGCCTCCAGACTCTCGGGCCGACGGCAAACTTCCCAGCCCCCTCCCCGCCGTGTCAGGGTGGCCAGGCAGGTAAAAGCGGTCAGCGCTCACTGTCAAACAATCTCTAACCCTCTCCGCGGCTCCGCCGGCTAGCTGCGGCCGCCGCGTTTATCGGAGGTGCCTCCCGGAGCCGGACTGGGAGAAAACTGCGCAACTCCTCCACACGGTTAGTCCCTTGGCCCGACTTCTTATCTCATGATAATAATAAAAATCGAACAGCGTTGTAAATTCCCAGTATGAAGTGAAACTTTAGTTGTGATTGGGGGGGGGGGAACTGGATTTTCTGGCCGTACTTTGTTCATGTGTGCAACGCAAACGAACAACGTCTAAGTGGTTGTGCTGGTGTCCAGGGATTGAATCGCCGCAGGTCAGGTGCCACAATGGATGACAGCAGCCTGAGCGACTCCAACGTGAAGGTCGCTGTGCGGGTGCGACCCATGAACAGGAGAGGTGAGCACGCGACTCTCCCTTTAAAGCTGCACCACCGGCTTTTCTCCGGAAGTTTACTGTTAATACAACACGGTCTCTTATTATCTCATACTCCCTTGTTGTGTCTTAATATTTCCTTAATTTAACACATACCCTGCTCCCCCCACCCACCAACCAAAAAAACGCTCCCACTAGCACTCTGATGACGTCACAAAAGGCATTAGTCAGATCAGTCAGGGAGCCTCCAGAAAATATTTTAAGGGTGGGACACCAAAACCATTTACACTATTTTCCGGACTACAAGGCGCATTTATTATCCTTACATTTTCTCAAAAATTGAAGGTGCCAAAGTTATTTGGTGCAACAATAAACAACAATAAACCTAGTGAGTTAATTCAATATAAAAGTTATGTTTATATTGACCTTATGTTAGAAACAGGGCAGTGTAGTCCAACTACTCTGTCCTCCCGACAGAGACTGATAGAGATCTGTGTAGGTGAAGGGAAGGACTGATATTACACACTTGGGAAGAATATTTAGAGCGCCTTATAATCCAGTGCGCCTTATATGTGACAAAGACACACAGACGCATTAATTCACGGTGCGCCTTATAATCCGGTGCCCATTATGGTCCGAACAATATGGTAGTTGGGTATGTTTCTCTGGTGGAACTTTGATTTAGGTCTGGTTAAAAACATAGAACAGTCCTATCCCTCCCTTTTATTAAACAACATAATAGTCTATAAGTCCATCTTTTTGGGGAGTGGTGGCCGACTGGTTAGAGCACAGAGCTTCGGTCCCAGAGGTTCTGAGTTCAACTCCCACAAGCTGCCATTCTGGGTCCCTGAGCAAGACCCTTAACCCCCAATTGCTCCCCAGGCGCCGCACAGTGGCAGCCCACTGCTCCCCAAGGGGATGGGTTAAGATGCAGAAGTGAATTTCTCCATTGTGAGATCAATAAAGTTCAATTATTATTATTTACAACTGCCTATATACCAAAGATCATCTTATTTGAGACGGTGGGACAAGCTGCACCATACATTGAATCGCAGTCTTCGTTATGGTACCGGCTTGTGCAACATCGCAGTCACGAAGGACTTGGTAGGACACTACGTTTAAAGTCTCGTGCATTCACACTTAATAAAATAAATGTCATTGATATAATTGGTCTTTGGATGAACTCGAACTGCCTATGATGTCCGCCCCTGTCGTATATTTTCAGTGGCTGGGATACTGGAGCTCACAGTGAGAGGTGGGGGCTTTGTGCCCTGGTAAAGATAGGAAAGAGTCAGAAAAATTGACGTTTTATTCTAATTGATAATGTCATAATATTAGTAAAGCAATCATGCAGCCTGAGTTGGACACGTTTTTTTTTTTGTTTTGTTTTTTGTTTTAGTCCCTGCAAAATGTTATCCATGATTTTACGAAATACTTTTATTTCTACTAATATTTGACCTAAGCGTTGGACTTATGTATCATTTAAGGACAGAGCCAGAGGTTGGTGACGGGCAAAGGGGCCTAAAGGGGCTACACTTTTCTCACTTAAAATCATTTGTATGTTACTCATCTATATCTGCATAAATCAAATTCCTTCTTCAGAGGTATCTACTTTTATTCTTTATGGCGACAGCAAGAAATTTGGGGGGGCACGGCATGAATCCTAGGAATATTTGAGCACTAAGACCTACAGAGGGATTTATAAACTAGCATGAGGTTCTCGCAGTAGGAGCTAGTTATCATTGGTGCATCTCTCGTTGTTGTTTTTTTACTCTGTCCATGTTATTCCTGACTGGAAACATTTTTATTTGTTGTTTGTGTGAGACCAGTGTAGTAGGTTTCCGTGAGCCAGCTGACTGGCAGTGTGCAGGGGGGAAGCCCGCTCGGCTTTACTCTGCACGCCATACAAGTGGAGAACATTCCTGTCCCACCGGTTATTTCTTTGAGATCGATCAAAAGGACTTCAGACTAGAAATGCTGCGCTAGAAAGAGACTGGTAGCACTGAAAGCCCTGATGATTACTGTTGTGGTGAAAGTTTGCTTCAGTAGTCGCGTTTCCATCAACGTTTTTTAACGCGCAGTTTGAAGTGCCGCATCAGAAAAGATTGACGGAAACGGCAAAATTTCGAGTCAACTCGCTGAATTTTGCAGAACGGTTTTTTTAAGCTCCGCTGGAGTGGTTTTTGCCTTTTTCGAAAAACCATAAATGCGCTAAAGAGGAGATGGAGACCCATTTGTCGAATCACGTAGCTAACGTCTACCTCACACGACCGACCAGCTGTTTGTGCTGCCTGCGTCTTCCTGGATGTTGCCATAACGCTGGAAAACAGGGCTGGGAGCAACAACAGGTGCGTGTGGACCAACAAAGAGACTCGAGCATTCGGTCTCAGCTGTAATAAAATAAAAATAAATCTACACATTCATTAAGGCCTCGCTCCATTACTGATCTGTGATCCGTGCTAGTTAGCAACCTCTACTCTCTCGCTATCCTCTACAACGTTACGTCTGGTTAATTCACTACAAACCGGTAGATGGAAACACGTATCATTTGCGTTTTCTTATTTGCGACATTTTAAACGTTTGGACAAAATTTGCATGAGAACTGGATGCAAACATTGCTACAGTCGCAGTCCACAGTCAGTCTGGCTCTAAAAGGTAAGGGTCTCAAACTCAAAAGCCTTGAGATCTCTGGACCGGCCAGAAGCTCCTCATCTGTCATACTTCCAAACCTCAGCTGACCAGCCAATCATTACTGTGCCTCTTGTGATGTCATCAACTCAAATGTAAAAAAAAAAAAAACAATTTGGTAGTTGTTTTCCTTCAGTATGCATTCAGTATGTTGAATTTTGTATTTTGAGAAATTCTGTGTTGAAAATCCAGACGTCCTTACCCAGCTGTGTTTGGGTGGTCAGTGTATGTTTGTTGGGGATAAAAAACAAAAACCAGACACCAGTGAATCTTATCTTTAACTTAAATGTTTCTGTCCTCCATTTTTTTTCCCTCCTCTTCTTATCATTGGCCTGTGAGGCATTTTCAGGAAACCCCACACCTACTCCCAAGGGGCATTAGCCAACCATGTGGGCCACCACGCATGTGTCTTTCTGTCGGTTTCTCTGAATTAGCGAGGCCTGCACCTGTCTCGTGTTTGGTAAAGGACTTTTCTGCCCTAACAGGATCCGTTTAGCTGATCTTTGAAAGTGCTCTGGCTGGAGACCTGCAGTCTAAGAGCAATAAAAATATAATGAGGCCATCATCTCCAAAAGGAGGTGCTGCATGTTTAATGCAGTCTGATAAATTCCCAGAACAACAGCATAGCAGAACAGTGAGTATCAGCTGCAGAAGGAGACGGATTCTGCGTTTCTCTTTCTCGTGATCTTCCTCTAGGGCTCCACAAAGTCCATTTCATAATCAACTCCTGCAATCTCACAGCACCTGGGGCTTAAATCCTGCAGCGACAGGAGGCCCAAAGGCCTTCTCCGCCCCCCGGTCCAGGTAGAAACGAGGAAGAGAAGGCGTGACTTGGCCCTTCCTTGCTGGCTGCTCGGGGTGTAGTAAACTTGCCGTAATGTTTGCACAGGCAGGTCCTGGATGAATCATCAGCAATGCAGCTATTTCCTGTGTCGACCTGATTGTGTTGTGATCACGAGGGAACTGGCACACACCCTCAGTGACGGGCGGCCACCTGCTACTCTGCAGGGGGAACTGCCGGCAACTGGAGGAAGAAAGTTGGCGTGACCGACCAGTGTACAGAGCAGCAGCGCTTACTCAGGACAGGGGGGTTGTGAGACCAACCTTGTGTTATGAATTGCTTTTCTCATCTGTGGTGGGGAATATGATCATGGAGGATCTGCCAAAGCAGAGCGATATTGTCTATGTGACACAGTCCCTTTGACTGAGCAGACTCATCAGTTTTCTATTCCAACCTATACTTTGGCTACCTGTTGTGTACCACTATGTGCATTTTACCTGGATTGTGTTGCCATTGTCTTCTTTTAAATGAAAGACTTTTTTGAAGGCGAAGATTAAATGTCAAATTGTAAATATGCCAATGTATTTATTAAATGGCAGTTGTGAGTGACAGAACTTGGCAAAAATTGGTTAAAAAAATTATGTTCTGTAGCATAAACCAGGCAGGACCCCCCCCCACCCCCCCCCACCCCCAAAACAAATCACACTTTGGATCCACAATGGATCACAGATCCCGATAGTCTTGAAAAATTACAATCTGTTTCATGTGTTGCGTAGTTTATTGTCAACCAAAATACACGATATTTGAATAAAAACAAAATACGTTTTTTTTTTTTGTTTTTTTTTTGGCTACAAACTTTTTCGACTTGAGGGGTTTTGCTTATATGGCAACAAAAGTCTGGCCACCACTGGCCTAAATGTTCTGCTCTATAGTTTTCATTCCCTGGTATGTCTTTATGTAGTAAAAAATAAACACGGTGATGGCAGCGGCATGCTTTGGGGATGCTTTTTCTTCAGCAAAAGACAGAGAGGTGGGCGAGCATTGATGAGATAAAGATGAGTGGAGCTGAAAATAGGGCAATAGGTGAAGAAAAACTCTTTGAGGCTGCAAGAGTGTAGATTAAGGTGGTTAATTTTCCAGCAGGGTAACCTCAGACGTTACAATAGAATGGTTTAGATCTGTGGTGTCCCAAGTCAGGCCCCAAGAGTCGGTGTCATTCATGGAATGGGTAGTTGGCATGTTCCTGGGGAACTTGGTGCCTTGCTAAATCTGTGATTAACCCATTTCAGTCGGCTGGGTGGGAGCAGAAACAGCTAAAACATGCAGGGCACCAGCCCTTGAGCTCTGACAACATTCCTGGTTTAGATAAAATCATGTTAATGTGTAAGAATGGCCCGATCAAAGTCCAGGCCCATTATACTTATTTGGTTTAATATATCCATTTATTTTTTATTTATTTTCTAAATGCAGAAAAAAACCTGAAGACAAAATGTGTGGTGGAGATGGAGGGGAACCAGACCGTTCTGCATCCAGCCATCAGCAACGTGAACAAAGGAGACCCCAGGTAAGCTGCAAAATGCGAACATATGAACGTTGGATTATATTGAACTAAAAGCAGCAGATATTGAATCCTGATGAACCGAACAGAATGGGATGGATGATTGTCTCTGGATGACTGTAGCTGTCCCATTTTAACACAGCATACCATGATTACTTGCTCTTGAATAAAGTAGAAACCTCTGGGTGAGAAGGAAAAAAATAGTGTTTCACTTCATCACTTTTTTTTTTTTTTTTTTTTTTTTTTGTCTAAGAATTTGTGACAGTGTTTCTGTAGATCCCATGAAAAAACGATTTCTTTTTCTCAATGACTCTTTTTGTTTAAGTGTCTGTGATGAAGAGAATAGCCTCTGACTTTGGCAGATCTGCGGTTGTTGTTTACTGCATGGCATCGGTATTTCAATAAACCACAGGGCGCAGACCCATCGCTCATCAACATGTGGTTGCTACATGAAACGGCAACAATCAGAAGCTTCGGCGTGTGTGGGACTGGTGTGTATTCATCGCCTGCTCCTCCTCCCTTGCGTTGCAGCTGTAAGAGCCTTTCAGTTTTTAAGGAGGAATTAAGTCCAAACAAAAGTCGGGTTTTCACCATTTGAATAAACAAAAAGAAGCTATTTGAGGCATGTAAAGATCGTCCTTCAACAACTACTATCAGAATATTACTAAAATGTAAACATACTTGATTATAGCCACTAGAATCTCAGCTATAATAATCATTTTGGCATTAAAGATATAACTCAGACACCACAGACACAGAACTAGACGTAACCACAGAAAGACTCCAGAATGAAAGATCGGTTTCTGTATTTGGTGTGTTGACCGTCTCTTATCTCTGTGCCATTGTTTTCCTGTGAAGCTTGAATGTTGCCGTATGGGCGGTTCTACACACCTAAAGTTGGCCAGCCCTGCCTTCTGTAGCTCCCTGCAGGAAGCACTTCCTCTTACTTCTTTAGCTTCTTTTACTGTACAGTCGGGTTTTGAGCACTAGTAATTAAATGTCCTAGTAAGACTTTAAAAGAAATTGTGGATATTTTGCAATTTACAATAGAAACAGAGATTGAAGAGGTGCCTAGAGAATACCAGGCTGGTCTGGAGTGGCCAGATTTGAACTTTGAAGTAGGGATGCACCGATATGAAAATTTGGGCCGATATTGATATTTCTGTTATGCCTGATAACCGATATTTACCAATGCGTTTTTTTTTATGTGCCTAGCCAAAAAGTTGCCACCAAAAAACAAAAGTCACCAAAATATTTTGTTGGACTGCCTTTAGCTTTGATTGTGGCACACATTCGCTGTGGCATTGTTTCGATTATAGCTTCTGCAATGTCACAAGATTTATTTCCACCCAGTGTTGCATTAAGTATTCACCAAGAACTTGCATTGATAATGGTAGAGTCTGCCTGCTATGCAAAGCCTTCTCCAGGACATCCTAAAGATTGTCAATGGGGTTAAGGTCTGGACTCTGTGGTGTCCAATGCATTGGTTGAAAATGATGTCTCATGATGTCTCCTTCATAATTTGAGCCCGATGAATCCTGGCATCGTCATCTTGGAATATGCCCGTGCCATCAGGGAAGAAAAAAATCCATTGAAGGACTAACCTGGTCATTCAGTATATTCCTGTAGTCAGCTGACCTCATTCTTTGAGCGCATACTGTTGTTGAACCTTGACCTGACCAATACAGCAAGCTCAGATCATAGCACTGCCCCCACAGGCTTGTACAGAAGGCACTAGGCATGATGGGTGCATCACTTCACCTGCCTCTCTTCTTACCCTGATGAACCCCTCACTCTGGAACATGATAAATTTGGACTCATCAAACTACATGACCTTCTTCCAGTCCTCCAGAGTCCAATATTTCTGCTCCTGAGCAAACTGAAGCCTTTTTCTTCTTTTGTTTAGCCTCACTGATTAGGGGTTTTCTTAAGGCTACACAGCTGTTCAGTCCCAATCTCTTGAGTTCCCTTTGCATTATTTGTGTGGAAATGCTCTTACTTTCCTTATTAAACATAGCCTGGAGTTATACTGTTGTTTTTCTTAGATTTGATATCACCAAACGTTTAAGTGATCGCCGATCACAATCCTTCAAGATTCTTTTCTGGCCCCAGTTTTTCCTCAAAGACAATGGGTCCCTCTGTCCTTCCAGTTTTTAATAATGCGTTGGACCCTTCTTAACCCAATTTTGGTAGTTTCTACAATCTCCTTATAAGTTTTCTCTGCTGGATTCATGGCAATGATCAACCCTTCTGAAACAGACTGACATCTTTTCCATGACCGCGGGATGTCGTTCGACATATGGTTGTTTAAGAAATGAGAAGAAACTCATCGCACCAGTTGGGGTTACATTTTGAATGTGTGTTATAGTCTAGACTTTCACGCTTGCTTTTCATACGTCTTCTTTTGACACCGTGCAAAACGACCACACTGCTGACATCTCTGCTTCATTTAAAAGCCCCACAATCCTGGCTGCAATGCATTACTGTCACTGTCACATGGCCAAGAAAACAAATTGACCAACCCCTGCCCCTCCTGAAACACAGGCACAAAGCACAACTAGATGGAAAATAAACATCGGTTGTTAATATCGGCCCAGTTTTACTTATCGGGCCAATACCCATATGTTAAAAAAGGACTAACGCTGGCCGATGCCGATCTTAATGCCTATATGTCGTGCGTGCATACTTTGAAGGTCGGCAGCAGAGGTCATTCGGAGCCAAGTCAATGAAGAAAACCACGTGATACAATTGGTTTCAAAGTTGGATCTGAAAGATGGATTCTCAAATATCCAGACAAGTCTTGCAGAACAGCAGCTTCAGCCACCACCAAACTGGTTGATGCAGTTCAACCCGAATATGGTTCTCTCGCTCATTTTATGCGTCCAATCAGGTGGAAAACTCACCAGCAGGAACATCAATAAATTCGTGGCAGTTTAGGCGTAGAAGACGACCAGTCTGCCTCAGCTGTTGCTTCAGCTTTGCATCCACGACAGCATCCATTGTTGCTTCGGCATCGTCAGAGACAGTTATGGCTCAGGATAGGGAGGTTGGACCTCTCCTGACCCGTGCTCCGTCTTCTTCTTCTTCACATCAGCTGTGCTCCTTGTATAGGAGAAGGTCAGCAGACAATATGGTAAATAATAATAATAATAATAATAATAATAATAATAATAATAATAATAATAATAATCTCAGCAGACATCTTGAAATGAGTCATCTACCGTGGGTTCTTGCTGTCCCGTATCACCCAATGCAACCCTTTGTGATGTCATTGACCTGGTCCTGCACATTGTTTGATGCGCGGATATGGACGTTCCAGTGTGCTTTTCTGAAACTTTGCATTTTTGTGATGTCCTACGGTGGAAAATCCCCTTATAATGCACCTGTGCTCTAATGGTCCTTCTGCATTGTTCATCAAGGAGAAGGCGTGTCTGGCTAGGGTCTGATGAGGGTAAAAGCAGTGCAGCAGCCATCCCACTTGCGGTCAGTTTAGAAGGGTTACAAAAACCCTTTCTAATGAATAGGGGGGACAATTCAAGAGAATTATAATACTTTATATAGTACTATACACTCACCGGCCACTTTATTAGGTACCCCATGCTAGTAACGGGTTGGACCCCCTTTTGCCTTCAGAACTGCCTCAATTCTTCGTGGCATAGATTCAACAAGGTGCTGGAGGCATTCCTCAGGGAGTTTGGTCCATATTGACATGATGGCATCACACAGTTGCCGCAGATTTGTCGGCTGCACATCCATGATGCCAATCTCCCGTTCCACCACATCCCAAAGATGCTCTATTGGATTGAGATCTGGTGACTGTGGAGGCCATTTGAGTGCAGCGAACTCATTGTCATGTTCAAGAAACCAGTCTGAGATGATTCCAGCTTTATGACATGGCGCATTATCCTGCTCAAAGTTGCCATCATGGGTTGGGTACATTGTGGTCATAAAGGGATGGACATGGTCAGCAACAATACTCAGGTAGGCTGTGGCGTTGCAACGATGCTCAATTGGTACCAAGGGGCCCAAAGAGTGCCAAGAAAATATTCCCCACACCATGACACCACCACCACCAGCCTGAACCGTTGATACAAGGCAGGATGGATCCATGCTTTCATGTTGTAGACGTCAAATTCTGACCCTATCATCCGACTGTCGCAGCAGAAATCCAGACTCATCAGACCAGGCAACGTTTTTCCAATCTTCTATTGTCCAATTTCGATGAGCTTGTGCAAATTGTAGCCTCAGTTTCCTGTTCTTAGCTGAAAGGAGTGGCACCCGATGTGGTCTTCTGCTGCTGTAGCCCATCTGCCTCAAAGTTCGACGTACTGTGCGTTCAGAGATGCTCTTCTGCCCACCTTGGTTGTAACGGGTGGTTATTTGAGTCACTGTTGCCCTTCTATCAGCTCGAACCAGTCTGGCCATTCTCCTCTGACCTCTGGCATCAACAAGGCATTTCCGCCCACAGAACTGCCGCTCACTGGATGTTTTTTCTTTTTTGGACCATTCTCTGTAAACCCTAGAGATGGTTGTGGGTGAAAATCCCAGTAGATTAGCAGTTTCTGAAATACTCAGACCAGCCCTTCTGGCACCAACAATCATGCCACGTTCAAAGTCACTCAAATCACCTTTCTTCCCCATACTGATGCTCGGTTTGAACTGCAGGAGATTCTCTTGACCATGTCTACATGCCTAAATGCACTGAGTTGCCGCCATGTGATTGGCTGCTTAGAAATGAAGTGTTAACGAGCAGTTGGACAGGTGTACCTAATAAAGTGGCCGGTGAGTGTATATAGTAATTATAGTACTTTCCTCGGTCGCTGGAGGACCAAACTAAACAAAGATTCATGAGAACTATTTATTTCTCACTTTCTTCTTTGTGCCTCTGTAGATCTCACTTCAGGAGAATTTCTGATATTCCAACATTTGGATCTGTTTGACGACAGAAACATAATGGTTGGTGTGTCTGAAGTTTTCGCGACCTGGAACAAGGCGCAGCTATTTCTCTAGACTCCTGTCATAAACGCTGGCCTTGTTCTACATTTTTTTCATACTTCTTGATCTCAATTCTGGAGATGCTCCTCCTCGATAACAAGCACATCAGCACGCTGGTGAAAAGTAGTTCTTCGCTGTCAGAAGCGAAGCTTTGTTCATTATTCTTTCCTGTTTTAACACACGCACAGATTTCATAGCTTTATAGCAGTCAGAGTTTTCCCCACTTGTATATGTGTTAATGAAAACAAGACTTTGTTGAACTGAAAGAAGTCTGAGAGGCTCACCCGTGCAAAGACCGTTGCAAGAAGACATCACATGACATGAGTGTTCACCGAGGACGCTGAGAGACATAAGCTGTCATCAGTTTCTTTAAACTAGGCTTGCTTTTTGCACCGAGTCTCGACAAACCCTGGAACTGCATGACAGCTGTTGGCTTAGAGTGTCCTGAGAAAGTATCCGCACCTTCACCTTTTCATTGTTTTTCTGCACATTTCCACAAACTTTGTTTTTTTTCTTTTGATTCACTGACAGACCGACACAAGGAAATGCACTATTGTGAAGTTGAAGATAAATGATACATGTTTTATTTTTTTATAGGTAAAAACAAATCAGCAAGGCGTGGTGTGCCTATTTTTTTTTTTTTTTATTCAACCCACATTACTTTGATGCCCTTAAATAAAACCCAGCACAATCAGCTGCACTGAGAAGTTATTGAATTAGTAAACTGGGTTTAATTTATTCCAAATAGAACTCCAGGTGTTCTGTTTCTGGTTGTTGGAGAACACTAGAGAACAATTAGCATCATGGAGGCCAAGGAACCCAGCAGTCAGATCAGGGATACAGGTGGTTTGGTTCTAAAACATGATCCTAACCCGAGGAGAGCACTATTAAGACGATCCACAGCTCGGTTCGGAGACTATTGATTCTCTCTACAAATCGGGCCTTTAATTTTTTAAAAAGCCATAAGAAGTCCCATGTTCAGTATGGACCACAGCGAACACGGGGAAGGAGGTGGCGCGGTCAGACGGGAACCTTTTCACATGGCAGAACTGTTTTTCTTCAGCCGGGACAGGGGAGCTGGTCAGAGTTGATGGGAAAGTGGACGGAGCTAAAAATAGGACGATCCTGGAAGAAACCCCGATAGAGGCCAGAAAGGACTAGAGACCGAGGCGGTGGGTCAGCGTCCTGCAGGATGACACTGAGCATCCAGCCAGAGCTACAAGCTCAAAGCTTATTCACCTGTTGGAATGGCCCAGTCAAAGTCCAGACCTAAAGCCTCTAATACCGCTGATTAATGGTGGATTTGAAGCGCAGATGTAGCTGAAGCTAGCGTTTCACCCAGCGGCTCAGGAGACGTTGGTTATTGAATCATCGCTCCGCCTGTCCTGCTTGGAACTCCCCTCCCTGCTTCTTCCTCCTCCTCCCTCCCTCCATCCTCCCTTCTTTGTTGCTTTCTTTACAAAAGGTGTGTCTGTTCCTGCTCAGGTACTTGGCCCCACGGTGAAGGAGCAGGGGGGCAGTGCAGGAGGGCCGACTTGTGCTGGACGATTTGGCTTAAAGTTTCTATCTGAGCCAATATTGCGAACTGATCTTACAGTGGAAAAAACTCTGCTTGTGTAAGGGTTTCAATGGGGTGTTCATGAAGCCCGGGTAGATACTCCCCAGAGGCTTTCCTCCAGCCTCAGCGTTTCCCCCTGCAGACATGAAGGCAGGAATCTGTCTTTGTCCTGAGATGAAAGCCTCCCATTTCATAATTACTCCTTGCATTTCTTTCCTATCGCGCGTATCGCTGCGTTTTATCTGCCTCGACATGCAACCAGGAGTGGTATGTTTCCCCTTTGGGGATAGACCTGAACAAGTTCTGCAGGCTCGGTGCAACGCATGCAGCTACCTTTCTGGTTACAGAACGGCGCCGAGGCCGCGCAGGAGGAGAAACCGATGCAGGCCGGCCGCTTTGCTGCCGCCAGTCTTTAAGTATTTTCAGCAGGGAAGCATCAGAGTAGATTTGTTGGCACATTGACCGCTGGTGAAAGTCACTGCTAAATATGCAGGAAGCTCACCGAGTTTGTGCTTAGTCAGCGTGCTGCCAGTGAAGTTAGAGTGACTGAGTGTTTTCTGTAGGGGGTGTTAATGTGTTCCAGCCCCCCTCGGTGCTGCCGAATGGAGGACTGTCAGGCTCCGCAGACGGCAGCGATTAATAAAGGCAAATATTCAGCAGGAGAGCTTTAAACGCCCGTCTCCTTCAACAGCTGCCACTTTAAACTGAGCATTTCTACTGTACAGTTATGTCTTCCTGACTGTGCAAACTAGAATGGGATCCAGTTTAGCCGTCAGGCCTGCGTGCTGGCGACCCGCTCTCCTCCTCCTCCTCCTCCTGAAGTGACTCCTCGGTGATCCGAGGCCCTGCCAGTTATCTCAGGAATGTCCTCACAAGCTCAGGAGAAGGGAAGACTTAATGTTGTTCTTTCATAGAGCAGCCAGTACTCACATAGAGGCCTTGTTTCATTACAGCTCCTCCATTTGTGTGGCCAGAGCTGTTTTTTTTTTGTTTTTTTGTTTTTAAAAGCCCTAAATTGCGATTTCTGACTGAGTGAAGGTAATGTTTAGAGTTCAGCTTCGCAGTGCATTTAAAGGGGGGATCCACGTGTTAAATGACGGTCGTATTTACAGCCACAGAAACATGTCGTCGTTCTGGACACGGTTTGGCTCGTTGGTAAATATTTCCACGGCCGTGTCGTTGCGTCCAGACTAACTGTATTGCTTGGTTTTCATGTATGCTGGAGACCAGGCTACTTCAAACCCAGCTTCTGTCTCGTGAAAGCGGTGTTTGTGCTTCAGTCAGCAATTTCCTGATCATCACTTTTGTCTCTATACTTTAAAAATTAAAAAAAGGACCACAAAATGTACCATTTTTTTAAAAAAAAAGGTAATGAAGTAACTTTATTCAAACGTCCAGCCTATGAGGGGGGGGGGGCGGGATACAGAAAAGAGCTGCATCTGAAAAAATAGGATTATAAGAAACCATTTCAACCAGATGTAATCTGCAGTGTTGAGTGCTTAATAACCTTCCTAGTTTTAAACTAAGCTTGATGTAATTTGGGCCCGGAGTTGCACTTGTGAATGTAAGTAATCACTGGAGCTTAGAAATAAGTGTGATCATTGAATTTAACATTAACTTGCTGGAATGCAGTGATCTGTGACTGACTCGTTGGTTGTAGGCAGCCCTGCCATCTCGGGGACACCCGGAGGATGTGAGTTCTGTTGAGCATTCCTCCCTTGATTTCCAAGGAACATTAGAGGATTAGTAACCTGGCCAGATTTATAAGCTTCATTCTGATTCAAACACCTTTTTGACTCCATATCATTGAAGTCCTGCTACATTTATGTTCTGCTGACTCAGCTGGATTTATGTCTGGGTCATTTACAACCTCTGTGCTAAGAAACGTTAGCTGCACTTTTCTAAACAAGCACTGATCATTTACATATTTCGGAATAACGTTCAGAGAAAGTTGGTTCAATTTGTTATCACAAAAACAAGTCTGAGTAAGTTAAGAATAGCCTTTCATCAATTCATTAAAACAATGCTCTTACATCCTTGACACTTCAACAGCTTTAAAGTGCAGTAGAATAATGCGTTACGTTTCATTGGGGATTTTATTGGGCCTGTCCATCATTTAATTCAGTCACCAGTACGGTTATGATACGAACATTTCAAACCAGATAAAGGTACTAAGCGAAATGCTCAATTTCTGATACAACAGCAACATTTTTAGAAGGCATAGGGTTGTTTCTGGAGAAGAACAAAAAACACGATTAGGTACAACTTGACAAACTGAACTCTAACTTCCTTTTAATGTGGTAAAAACCAATAAGTAAGGAATAATTTGGCTCTCATTTAGAGAAAAATGTAATTTAAGTGTCACTATTCTGTTTGGCTTGAACAGTAGACAAGATAACACTAATAGTAGAATTAAAAATAATAATAATCATTTACCTCAGTTATTTTATTATAATAACTTATCTTTAGTGTGCTACTGTGTGCTTCTATTGTTGCCCTCAATTTTCTGATGATACAAATCAAATGTATAACTGAGGGACAGAACAAACATGGATTTAGTGCACATAAAACATTCTCTACTGTGTAAACAAGGATCTAGTCGATTAAAATGTATTCAGCAACAACCCAGTACAATTTCTGTCTTGCTGGCAATTTAGCATTACATTTTCTTTAGAAATCAACTACAGCAGAAACTGTTTGTTTTTTCTACTCTAATTGTCAGCTTCAGTCTGGCTCCACCATAACCTGTGTTATTATTACCCACATTTGCCTCCAGTGCCTTTAGAACTAAACAGTGGAGTAATGGAGGGGGGCACACTCGCTTGTTTCGTTTCTTCACTATTTATCAGCCAGCTGAGCAGCTGATTAAGATTTTCCTCCGTTGATTTGTACCACAGCAGAACGGAGCAGGAGCGCATCTTAAAGGTGTAACTCAGACCAACAGAGCACCGTCACAGGGCTGCCTTTCTACGCAAAGCTAATATTTAAACAGGCAGCGTTAGCTTATGTCGACTGGGAGGTGGACTACTTCACTGTTGCAGATATAGCAGCTTCATTGACCTGTTTACGTTGCTCTCAAACACCAGCGTTGTAGCGTTAGCTTGTAGCATTAGCTTAGACTGTGGCAGTGTTCAGCATTTTTTTTCCTTGTCTGCCTGCCTTATAGGAACGAAAGTTCCTTCAATCAACGCTTTTGTGTTCGTCTTGTTAATGAAGAGGGTAGCATACAGTATGATTTCTCTAGCTGGACTCGACGTGTTAACAAAGTTTAAACTAGAAAAAATTCCTCAATTTAGGCAATTATGCCTAAATTGTGGAACCACACAATTGTGGAATTGTGTGGTTTCTATTGATTTTGACCCAAATTAGTATTTTTGAATAATTCATTTTTATAGTAATGATTATATTGAAATATTGATTACAGTGACAAATCCAGTAACCAGTGGCATCCTGGATGCTCCAGTGGCATCTGTCCGTTTGTTTTTACCGCTACACATTCAGGCGCAAAGACAGTCTTTCTCTTTTACACCAAACAGGATTGTGACAAGCAAAACACCTTTTGATTGTGAGGAAAACCTAGATTTAATACATCCACAAAGCTGTGCTAGTAAAACTTTTTGTTTCTAGGCGGGAACATAAAATTAGCCTAAAATTTTTAAAGACGCTTAAAAACAATGCGTCACAGCTCACTAGCTAAGGCTATGGGTGCAGCAGACATAAAAAAATGAACAAGCGGTATATCTACAACAGGATTGGGAGCTGAGCTCCTGGATCAGGACACCTATCAAATCCTGAGCATCATGTTCCTATCACTATCCTAAAGTTATACCTTTAGGTCAAAGATTTATTTCTGACTTCTCTTATTTTTAAAATCAAATTTCAGATTACAAGTCTTTCCTTAAGGTTAGCAGGTTATACTAATGTAATAAATGGGCTTTTTCCCCAAGCACAATTTATGTTAGGGTTGTCAGGATAATCAATAAATCAGTTAATCGCACTATAAATTTTAATCACATGATTAAGTAAAATAAGCTACATAATTTTCATATGTATGCTTGCCTTTTTCCCCCTTGTGCTTCCCTCTCCTCTCTCTGAGACTGGATAACAGAAGGTTTCAGTACAATGCATCAGTGTCTACTCACCACTTCCGTCTTGTTTCGTCAGTGTAGGAGGAGTTAAATCTTATTTTAGGTAGGCACATGTTGAAGGTGTAGCATGAGATCCTCGTGAGGGAGAGCCAGAGAAACACTGGTTAGAAAAGAAAATGGAATTGGTGTCAAAGCCGAACATATTTTTTTTTTGTTGGATTTAAGCCAAATGATGGCGGCCACCTGCTTAATTTATCCAAGCCGGTATGTCGAGAGGATATACGTGCGTTATTTTGCCATTATCATATTAGTTGAAAAAGATCTCCAAATGACAACATTGTGGCTTATCGAAATCCTTTTTAGGAAGATTTATCGTCCATCAAAATTTCTTATCGTGAAAGGACTAATTGCTGTTTTAATCTGCAAATTTGAATTTGTATTTTAGACTTAGAAAAGTTATAGACGTAAAAACTTTAAAATATGATTATACCTGAAACGAACATTTGTGACTTAAAACACCTAGGCTGTAGTTACCTGACACAAGAGCTGCTCCTACTAAAATGTTGATATTCAGATAACCACCTATGCAAATAATTTTCTGTAGGATTTGAAATGTGATTGGTGGGAGAAACTCCAGAATAAAATTTCTGGCACCTGGTGTGATCATTGTGAACAGAAATATGGCCATCATTGTATCTGAAGTGTTGATTTTAACTGGAGCCTTTTACTGTCTAGTCAAAGAAACACCTGCAAACAACCGTCATGCCTTTAATAAAGCATTCAAATAGGTGCTAAGAGGGAAATGACACCAGTATAGTTCCATGTATACGTGCTTAGCTCCACTAAGGAGGATGCGTTTGTATTTTTCTTCACATTCAGCAGTCATACCATCTCTTCCTAACTGATCCTAACAGCTCAAAAGGCAAAAGAGGCATTTTCACCCTCATCCCCATCACATCTGAGCTGGCTGAGCTTCTGTGTTCCCGTTTAAAAACAATGAAGTGGCCTTATTATCTCAGAAAGCGGGATGCAGTGTCATACGATCTCTTCATGTCATGGCTTTTTCCTTTCAGCGAGTGAGTAAACATGAGCTTAATAAGCACTCAGAACACTGAGCTGTTTTCTTTTTTAATCTTTCCTGTGCAATAATACTGTTAAATAATCCTGTTTTAATAAGCGACTTCAGCTGCATAGATAACTCACTACCTCACTGTTGCTCTTACCTGGTACCACTTAATGTAAAACATCATTCCATTTGTATATAAGTCACCTGTGCGTACATAAGTCACCCTAAATATCTGCTTTATTTCCACTGTACTTTTTATTTTATATTTTATTTTTGATACACTGTACATATGTGGACACATTGTATATACCTTATACCTTATGCACCTTTCCTCCTTTTGGCACCTTCTTTTTGTTTATTAAGCCGATGTGTGACAAGTAAGTTTCTCCACTGTCAGATCAATAAAGCCCTATCTTATCTTATCTTCTCTGAAGCTGCATTTTCTTTAAAACACGGATAAAGATGGAGTCAGAGTCGGGCGTTTGTAATAAAGTTAAAACGTTTAAAGCAAAACAAAGGCACAGCCCTAAGCCTGTAGGACTTTTTTGTTGATTAACTATGATTCATTTTTTTTAACTATGACTCAACTGATTCACTTTTCCTTTTTTTTCTGAAGTCTGTGTAGCCCAAGGATGTTGAAAATATACAATTTCATAGCAGTCAGTCAGAAAGAAACAGACACTGAACTGGAATATTCTGTCCCTTCTAAAGCAAAAATGGCATTGGCCAGGTTAGGGCTAGATGTGCAAAAATCTGTAGAGGTTCATGTTAATAATGGTGGGAGGTGTGAACTGATGTTGGGTAAACAAGAGATTTGGTAGTTCTGTGACTTCCAGCCAGTTTTCTTTGATGGAATTTATTACACTTATGAGAATCGTGTTGTTTAGCACAGCTATGTCAAATACATACATTTAAGTGAGCGAGGCATATCTACTGTGCAGAGAATGCCCTGTGAGTTTCCTGATCTGTATTACTTAGTCACTTGTCTGATAGTACAGTTTGCTTGAGTGAGTCGAAACATGTACAGTAAATGTGACCAAAAATATCAAATCAGAACAAATCTGTTGTGGGGGGTGGGGCATTTTCTATTAGATGTGTTTTCATACTCAACTGTTTTTTGGTTTGATTGATTTATACACAAATTATTAACTGTTTTTCTTTTTTTGTCTTCCTTCTGATCCCAGGAGCCAGCCAAAGGTAACTATTAAGATAAACTTGCTTCAAACACAAGGGTGGCGTAATGTCCACTCTGGCTGTTTTTTTTTTGTTTGTTTTTTTGTCTAACGTCTCGCTTGTTTTCCTCAGGCGTTTGCCTATGACTACTGTTTCTGGTCCATGGATGAATCCCAGACAGACAAGTTTGCAGGTCGGTTCATTTCACGCCGTCCGCGTTCCTTCAGCCCCGCCGGCCGGTGGCTCGTTCCTGACACAATGTTTCCTGATATATGGATCTATTTATGGAGCTCAAGAAAGGCGCTGTCAGGGGAGCAGATGGAAGAGCTGAGCGCTGCTCGTCTAACACCGTTCCATCATACCAGTGTGCTTTTTAAATGAGCCTGAGTCAGCTGCATAATACTCATCGTGTCTATTCTGGGCCTTTTGTTGGAATTTGGCCAATAACAAGAGAACAAAGATCCACATCTGTTCCTGCTGTCCATGCCTTGTAACCAACAGCTTAGCCACTGAATTTGAACTTGGATTTCCCGTTGTTGCAGTGAGACTCTTGGGGCCGATCTGTGATCTCTTTTTTGTTTTTTTGTGCAGGTCAAGATGTGGTGTTCCAGTGCCTTGGAGAGAGCCTGCTGGACAATGCTTTCATGGGCTACAACGCCTGCATCTTTGCTTACGGACAGACAGGTAACCCAACTCACCTGCAGCAAAGCGTGCACTTCATGCCCGTTGTTGCTTCCCAGCCTGAGCATCGTCCAAACTGTGAAGTAGGTGGGGGGCAGCATCGTGTCGCGTGGTTGTTCTGTTGGGATTGATGCGCTGCACAGAATAGATGGAATCATGTGGAAATGTTGAATCTATATCACAATGAATTTAGCCTGTCTTCCAACGGGACAATGACGGTAATCATACTGCTGAATCAGTAACAAAGGACAACAATGTCCCGTAGAAAATCTGTAGGCAGAGTTGAGAGTGTGTTTGAGTGAAAAAGGCCGACAAAGCTGACTCTGTCAGACCAGTTCTGTCAGGAGGAATGGGCCAAAATCCCAGCAAACTATGAGTAAAGCTTGAGGAAGGGGACCCAAAATGTGTGACCCATGTAATGCCGTTTAAAATGCAATTCTACCGAATAAGAAAGAAGGAACTTCAACATTTAAAAAAAAAAGTAACCAGATTCTCACATTTTTCTGGCATTTAGCAACTAAATTGGATAATCCTCACCAACCTGAAACAGGAATCACATAGTAATTTGGTCGTATTTGGATCATTGAGTCACTGTTTCTTCTTTTTTTCTTTCTTCTTCTTCCTGTGTCATATCTGTGTTCTTTAAACTGCCTCCAGGTTCAGGGAAGTCGTACACCATGATGGGCTCGGCAGAGCACCCTGGTCTGATCCCCCGTCTCTGCAGCTCCCTGTTCAGCAGGACGGTGCAGGAGGCCCGAGAGGGAGAGACCTTCACCGTGGAGGTCTCCTACATGGAGATTTATAACGAGAAGGCCCGAGACCTGCTCGACCCCAAAGGGTGAGCTCTGGATTTCATCTGTACAGGACTTATGGCTTTGTCATTGATCATTCAGGCTTGCCAAAAAAAAAAAATCTCCTCTTTAACGGATGCTCAATGACCTCATACGTCATCTCTGAACTTAAAGCCAGCGCTAAGAGTCAGGACTGATTACTGTCTCTGCAGGAGTCGCCAAGCGCTGAGAGTGAGAGAGCATAATGTTTTCGGTCCTTACGTTGACGGCCTGTCCCGCCTGGCCGTGGCCTGCTATAAGGTAACGCAGCAGGCACCAAATCAGCTCCGTTTCCCTCCTCTTACAAACGTTGCTAAAGAAAAGTCTGTAATATGTCAGCGGCGTATGCTTTCGTCAGGACATCGAGTCTCTGATGTCGGAGGGAAATAAATCTCGCACGGTGGCGGCCACGAATATGAACGAAGAGAGCAGCAGGTCCCACGCCGTGTTCAACGTCATCCTTACCCACACGCTCATGGACCTGCGGTCTGGGGTAAGTCGCGCTCTGCTGGACGAACATCCGAGCACTTGATCGTCCCAAGCAATCCGGGTCTGAAGCTTTACTGGACGCTCGACCCCCGTGGGCCCAAAATACAAGCTGTTAGAGTTTTAAGAAGACTGATGCTGAACGTGATGTGTTTGCTCCAGACCAGTGGAGAGAAGGTGAGCAAGCTCAGCCTGGTGGACCTCGCTGGGAGTGAGCGAGCAGCCAAAACCGGAGCAGCGGGGGAGCGGCTAAAAGAAGGCAGTAACATCAACAAGTACGTAAACAGAGAACAAGGTGCAGGCTTTTACTCAGGAGTCTGAATAATGTAAACGGGCTGTTTTTAATATTAAGTTTATTGGCTTATTTTCACTAATATACGATGAACTATGTAGAAATAAGCAAATTCTGATGATTTGCCAACTCTCCTCTCCCCTGAAATTCCATCCATCTTCACCCCCCCCCTCTTCTGGCCCTCCCATCAGGTCTCTCAGCACTTTGGGTTTAGTTATCTCGGCCCTGGCGGATCACGGAGCCGGAAAGAACAAGAGCAAGTTTGTTCCCTACAGAGACTCCGTACTCACCTGGCTGCTCAAGGTACGAACGCAGAGATCCCTCCCCAGCACGGCAACAGGGGCCGCTTCTGTTTCACTGGGCAGCCACTTCGTCCCCCGCGGTGGACAAGCACAATAGGCCTGTTTTTTAATCTAAAGAAAGTCCCCGAGTAATTAACTTTCTGCTGTGCTGTGGGAAGTGCCAAAGCTTCACGGTTCTTCTGAATGGAGAAAAGGGTTTTGTTTCATCCACTTGCTTTAAGTCTTCAGTGTGTGCATTTTAACTTGGCCCCTAATCTGGCTGCAGAACGCATTGAAGCCGTAAAATTAGATCCAGCTCTTGTTGGGACAGAGGCGAGGTGCTCCCCGAGCAAGGTGCCGGTCCACTGCAGTTTTTTTTAACAGGATAGTGATCAGGATAGGGCTAAGTGGTCTTAGCTCTTCTTATTTGTCTGAGCTGTTGCACCTTTATATACTACCACATGCTCTTAGATCGTCCAATCAGATGCTTTTAGCAGTTCCAAAAACGTTTTATATTCAATCAGAGCAGAGCAGACACACAATAAGAGAGACAAACAAGCACAGAAGCACACATTGATCCAGTAATCTGTTCTACATTAGATGGTAATAACAGGTGATCTGTCCTCCCTGGATGATGTCACAGCTAACAGAACGCCAGACCAGGTGTACCTACTATGAAGATAAAAGAGAGAGAACAAAAAGTTAAAAGCTGAAATAACAACAAGCAATGCAAATTGGAGAACAGTAGGAGAACTCAGCAGAGTGAGAGAAATAGACCCTGATGTCCTCCAGTAGCCTAAGCCTATAGCAGCATAACTACAGAGATAAATTGTGGAATGAGCTGCAGCTGATGGTCAGGCAGGCCCATGTCTTTCTGTTTTTAAAACTCGTTTAAAAACGCGTCATTTCTCTTTGGCTTTCAACCCAGAGTGAGTTAATATCTGTGTCTTAATATTGCATTCTTTCCTTGTGTTTGTTTTCTATTTTCACATATTCGTTTTACTGTTTTCTTGTTGTTCTTTTTATGCTTGTGCAGCACTGCGGCCAGCTGCTGTGTTGTATTTTAAGCGCTTTAGAAATAAATATGGTACGGCATAAACATCTGGCCAGATCAACACGGTTATGATTGACCAACCTTGCTCCATGACCATCTCAGTCCACAGATGTACATCCTATATCGGCTAGACTGAAGAGAGGAGAGGACCCAGGAGTCCGGATGGTCTGGAGAAATTGTCCAGGAACGGTCAAAGATGTCTGCTTCAGATTGCTCCAACCTTGTCAAATAAAATAGGCAGAATTTCAGTCCTTTTGGCAAAGTGTTCATGCCAGGCAAACCAGCAATTATACTCCTGGTGATTTACACGTTTTTTCCCTCCTGAATAAATGAATAAAATTCAAGTTGTACATTTCTAAATTCTTCAGTGGGGGATTATACTGCAGCAATAAAAGATGAATATATTTTAGTGCTCTTTACTCATCTTTAGCAGTGGTGGCATGAAACGTGTAACTTCCAACCTTCCTGCATTGAGACGTCGTTTCATGTATTCAGGTCGCCGTGTGTTCTCTGCTTTCAAAACGTAACATTTAGTTTGCAGCTTTACTCAGAGCTTTGACCTCACCTATCTGCAGGACAGCCTCGGAGGGAACAGCCGGACCGCCATGGTCGCCACCATCAGCCCAGCGGCGGACAACTACGACGAGACGCTGTCCACCTTGCGCTACGCCGACAGGGCCAAGAGCATCGTCAACCACGCCGTGGTGAACGAAGACCCCAATGCCAGGATAATCCGCGAGCTCCGAGAGGAAGTGGAGAAACTGAGGGAGCAGCTCACCGAGGCGGAGGTGCGCGTCACTGCAGCTCGACGTGGTGCAGCGTGCTGTCTGTAAAGTGTCATGCAGCTTCGGTTTTCTTGCAGTCCATGAAGGCTCCAGAGCTGAAGGAGCAGCTGGAAGAGTCTGAGAAGCTGATCCATGAGATGACGGTCACCTGGGAAGATAAACTCCGCAAGACCGAAGCTATCGCACAGGTAAAATGTTAGCTGTTTGGACTGTAAAGCTTTCAGATATGGGAAACGCTTCTAAATTTCAATAAGACGCTTTCTCTTTTGCTATGCCATGTTTTCCTAAAGCTACCAACTACATAAGCAAATTATCTGTTCAGTCAAGTATTCAATTTAACTTGGGTTTTAATGTAGGAGCGTCAGAAGCAGTTGGAAAGCCTGGGGATCTCCCTTCAGTCGTCCGGCATCAGAGTGGTGGATGACAAGTGTTTCCTCGTCAACCTCAATGCTGACCCCGCCCTCAACGAGCTCTTGGTCTACTACCTTAAGGTACTCCTTACAAACACACGAGTCAACTGCTCGTATAGAGAGACGTAAAGAACGTTAACCCTCCAACTGTGTTTTGTTGCCATCTCTGTACACCACGCCTCCCGTGTTCAGGATCACACGCGTGTGGGCTCGGCCAATTCGCAGGACATCCAGCTGTGCGGGATGGCCATCCAGGCAGAGCACTGTGTCATCGACATAACAGAGAACAGTGGTGTGATGCTCACTCCCCACCGTGGCGCTCGGTACGTAGTCCACTCACCAGCCAAAGGTTTCTTCTAGTTTCTAGTTCTCAGCAGAGGAGGACTAAAAACGTCTCTGGTTCAGTACACCTGAATCAGGTTTTTGGCTCATTAGCAGAACTCTGTAGTACTTTACTGAATTCAAAGGAGGCAGTTCAGCTCTTTGAATCAGCCGTGTGATGCTGGGTGGACAACAGAGAGTTGCAGCATGCCGGCCTGAACAAGACTGGAGTCGGACACCCCTGCCTTAGATAATTTAGATCCGCACCTTCATTTCCAAATCCAACATGTTCCATGAGAGAGAGAGAGAGAGAGAGAAATAAAAAGCTTGAAGTATTGAAACAAATTACCTTTGCTGAAATAACGTGTGCCTTCTTCTTATCCTTTGAAAGTCTTGTTCTCCTGCAGCCCGATTGAATCACAGTCATGCCTCAACACTTACTTTAATTGTAAATAGCGTTTTATATCATATACCTTATATTTTCTTTGACTTCATGTAGCAAATAGCTAGCTTTAACTGTCCCTCTGTATCAACATCCACACCAAAGACTATGTTGCCAGAACAATTAGGCAGCGGCTGCTATGGTATGATCTGATTTTATTTATTTTTTCTTACTGGCCGGTCACCCATAAGAGCCAAAAAGCAGAACATTGACTGATTCCAGTCGGCCCACATTTTTCCTCTGCGCACTTCTCTACAGCGCTGTTTAAATGTCCGGCTCTCTCTATGCAGGACATGTGTGAACGGCACAGCGGTCACGAGTCCGGTGCAGCTTCATCACGGTGACAGAATCCTGTGGGGGAACAACCACTTCTTCAGGTTGGTTTTAGTAAACCTGACTTCTCACGCCGAGCTGTCCCCCCCCCCGTTAGTTTCCCAGTTTCATTTGTTTTGTCAAACACCGTTTGTTCTCCAACCGTAGAACAAAACGACTCCTATTTTTTTCTTCCTGTGTTTAAACTTCCTCTTCTGCTCACTCGCCTCCACACAGGATCAACCTGCCCCGACAAAGAGGCCGAGCGGCAGGCGAGGACGAGGGCGGCGGCGCCGCCATGAAGAAGGGCCTCAGCGCCGACCAGCTGGAGGTGGACCTGGATGCCGTCAGCGACGTTTCCAGCGAGCTGAGCTTCGGCTACGAGTTCGCCCAGACCGAGGTCATGATGAAAGGGATGGGCACCAATGGTGAGTCCCAGCACGCAACAAATGCATCAAGGAGCAACGTGGAAGTAGGCCTTCCCTGTTCTTTCTGTTCTCTTTAAACCTTCTCAGTCCGGGAATGAGGGGCTGAAAATGACTGCTATCGAATGTCCTCAGGCAGCTTGTGCAACAAAGGGCAAATATTTAGAGCCCAAACAGTTCAACTGTAGACGGCAGTTTCAACAAGATACCAGCCTATGCCTGTTTGAGACTTAGCTGTGTTTTGTGTGAAGAACGCAGCACTTTATCAGCAAGTAATGGGGCAAATATTAGACTGGGAGCTTTGAGATGCTTCCAGCAGACCTAGGTTGCCTAAACAAAAACACAAGTAAAACTTTAAGATGCACAGGTCTTTCAAAGCTTTCTGTCTTTCACAGCACAGCTGAGATGAGGCCCGCTGTCACTAACTAGGCCCACTTTATCACTTTTCTTCTGATCACCCATCCATCCTGTGGCCCCTCCTCTTTCAGACCCCCTGCAGTCGGTGCTGCAGACCCTGGAGAGGCAGCACGCGGAGGAGAAGCGCTGCGCTCTGGAGCGACAGAGGCTGCTGTACGAGCAGGAGCTGCAGCAGCTCCGCCAGCGACTCACCCCAGAGAAAGCCGCCCACTTTGCAGACACCTCGGCCCTACCGGGCGGGGGCGGGGGCGCTGCCGCCACGCCATCTGGACCCCACAAACGTCTGCGGCGCTGGAGTGAAGACAGGTGACACATGGCCGACAGATTTCAAATCGTGCGTCGGGTGAGTCCACAGAAAGGACCTCCAGGAGATTCTGTCCAACTTGACCGTTTGTGTTTGCGGCGCAGAGAAGCGATGATGACCCGCAGCCTGCGGCGTCTAAGAGAGCAGATAGTTCGGGCCAATCTGATGGCTCAAGAGGCCAGCTTCCTCGCCGAGGAGCTCAACAAGAGGACAGAGTACCTGGTGACCCTACAGATACCCGCTGCCAACCTGGACGCTAACAGGAAGGTAACGTGCGTGTTTCTGAGAGGATACAAAAGAGGAATGCTTCACCTGCTGGAGGCGTACCAACGTCTGTTACGTTGCCATGGAGACTGAACTCAGGCTAGTGGACCGACTTTACTGACCAACGAGGGCCAGCTAAGCTCTTTGTCTTCCCCCTGGCGGTGCCATTTAGTTTGAGCTCCTGACAGTTATGTTTCACAGAATTATCCTGAAATACGGAATGACTTTTATGGCTCGCTACAAAGCGTTTTTTTCTCTGCCACCGCAGCGGGACGCAGCCTTGAGCGAGCCGGCCATCCAGGTCCGCAGGAAGGGTAAAGGGAAGCAGATCTGGGATCTGGAGAAGCTGGAAAACCGGCTGGTGGACATGAAGGAGCTCTACCAGGAGTGGAAGGTCTTGGATGAGGACAGTCCTGTGAGTAAAAAGACGAGGCTGATTCTGTAAGGCCATGGATAAAATGGTTAAAAGATGCTTATATCTTTCTTAGTTCACATCATTGCAAAGAGTAAAGAGTTTGTCTTTCTCTCGGGCTCTTCGTGCATCTCTACATCATCTTTCTGTTGTTCCTTCTCCCTGATGCAGATGTTGCACTACTTCAAACGAGCCGACCCCTTCTTTGACGAGCAGGAGAACCACAGTCTGATTGGTGTGGCCAATGTTTTTCTGGCCTGCTTGTTCTACGACGTCAAACTACAGTACGCAGTGCCCATCATCAACCAGAAAGGAGAGGTAGGAGCCCCCTGAGGGGCGGAGAGACATTCAAGATCTGCAGAGAGTACAGTGTCCTACTTCAGATTGAGGCCTCCAACCTGAACTCCGAAGTCAGCCATGGTGCTGGTTTGGTCCCTTAAATTATTTCATGACTGATACCCGAAGCCAATTGATTGCGCTGGATTTTATTTAGGAGGAACATAATGAAGGCGGTTTGTACAAATGCAGCCATTCTTGGTTGTTTTATAAGAAATTTTGTGGTTCCTGTTTCACTAGGTGTGGTAGCAGAAGAACTGGATTGTCAGTTAACTCAGATTTAGCATGCAGTCCCTCAAATGCTGATTTAAAAACTTCTGAAAAATCTGATAAGAAATACAGGTGGTATATACATATTACCCTGCAGGGTTTAACTTCACCACAGAGCTAATCTTCGCTGCACCGTGTCAACAGAAAATTCCAGGAACCAACAGAAACAAGCCTTGTTTTACATATTCCTGAGACTGCCCCCTAGTGGTAACATGCTATAACCTGTAGTGCATCTCTGCAGAGTGAATACAGAACCAAGCTGAAGCAAACAAACCCCCTATGTGATAGTTACAGCATTTCTACCTACAACCCCTAGTACGTTGGGTCGTGTCGGATCTTCCAGTAACCTTTAAAGGTTTCGTTAGTTAATGTTCCAACATAGATCTAGAATGACCGGCAGTCCGCTGGTGCGTCCCTTTCTTTGCCAGGTGGCCGGTCGTCTGCATGTAGAAGTGTGGCGAGGCACAGAGAGCTCCGAGGACGGCAGCGCCGGACATCCTGACACCCTGCTGAGCGACACCAACGGAGAACTTCAGGAGCGCAGACTGAACTGTGTGGTGAGATGAGGCACATCTACAGCTCCCTGATTCTTCCACTGCTAGAAGACTGATGCCATTGAATGCGTATTTTTATACTTCCTTACCAGGCTTGTGTATTGTCTTTGTCCCTGCGTAATGAACTGCACGCTGCCATCATCTGTCACAGGTGAAAATCCTCCAGGCCACCGGTCTTCCTCGCCACCTGTCTAACTTCGTCTTCTGCCAGTATCACTTCTGGGGGCTGGAGAAGCCGGTGTTCGTCGCTCCAGAGGTGGCGTCGTCCAGCACGTCATCCGCTTCCAGAGACCCCCAGTGCACCGTGGTCTTTGACGGCACCAAGGTGAAACCCCTCGCCGCCCAAAAAAACCGATGCGGGAAACGGAGACGTAAATGAGAGGGAGGGAGCAGCGGGTGTGAGGCAACATGGCGATCCTTCGTTCTTCTGTGTGCAGGAGGTATCTGTTCCAGCGTCAGAAGACTTGCTGGAGTTCCTGGCTGACGGAGCGGTGGCCATCGAGGTTTACGGGCACAAACAGGCCAACCACCGCAGGAACCTGGCGCTGTGGGACCTCGGAGTGATTCAAGCCAAGACCAGATCCCTTAGAGAGAGGTCCAAGCACGCAAACAGCCTACACCCCCCGTAGGGCCTGTAGTCATGTCCAAACATACTATTCGGGGAGAAAGGGAGACAGGGTTCTACTTGTTTCAGCTACCGTCCAGCAGTGTTTACCTTAAAAACCCCGACGCCTGCCACAATCACAACAATGGCAAACGACGCCCTGATGATCCGCTTTGCTGCAGGTGGAGCGAGGTGACCCGGCGGCTGGAGCTGTGGCTGCAGCTGCTGGAGCTGAACGAGGCGGGAGACTTCACCGCCGTAGAGGTTCTCCCTGCCAAGGACGTCCGCACCGGCGGAGTCTTCCAGCTCAAACAGGTACGCGGCTCCGCTTTTTCAGCGTAGATCTGCTCAGCTTCAGTCTAACCCGCTCCTCTCCGAAGAGAAAATCCAATTTTCTCTTGACTGTGGGGTGTATGTTAGAGGTTGTGGGTTTGATTCCGGCCTGCCCCCTGGCAAATATTGATTTGCCCCCGGACAAGGCACTTAATCTGACGTATGTGAGGGTGAGGACTATAGAGGGCCAAGCTTTTCATGAGGTAGATCACTTCTCTGAACGTCCTGAGCGTTTCGGTTCTCTGCCCTCAGGGCCAGTCTCATCGGATCCGGGTGGAGGTGCGGCCGGTGCCAGACTCGGGCACCATGCCCCTCATCACAGCCTCCATCCTGGCCGTATCAGTCGGGGATGTAAAAGTCCGCCAGGTGCACGTCTCCAAGAACAGCCCCCATCTGGTGAGACCCTCCTAGTCACGCGTTAACCTTAATATTTCCGCTCCGGTGCATCACTAACGTTCCTGTTTCTCCGCAATAAATCATTTAGGACGAAGGTGAAGACATGGACAGCTATCAAGTGAGTATATATCTGTAAAGACGGCAGGGAGAAGGGAAGTCGGGGTTGTTTCCAGCTGATGTGTGCGTGTGTGCAGGAGGCGGACCTGGAGAGGATGAGGGAGCAGTGGCTGATCACGCTCACTGAGAGGCAGGAGTTCCTGGACCAGCAGCTGCAGAAGATCGTCTCCAAACCAGGTACAAGCAGCCTGATGACCTCAGACTGACTGGGAAACAAAAGCGATGAACATCAGGACCACCGGTTTGCTCCGATGAGATTTTCTTGCGTTGGTATTTCTAGACGCTGCACAGGTAGAATCATTGCTTTAACCGTGGCAGGTGGGGTCAGTTTTAATATCCCAGCACAACGAATCCACTGCAGCCAATTGCCTGTCATTTAATCAAATTATGAAAGTAGCTGTTCTGTGAAGGTCTCAGAGGTTTGTTGGAGAACATTAGAGAAGGAAATGGTCGTCCATCTAAACTGACAGGCTGGGCAAGGAGAGCTTTAATCAGAGACGCAGCCAGGAGGCCCAATGGTAACTCTGGAGGAGCTGCAGAGATCCACAGCTCAGGTGGGGGACCACAGTTAACCGTGCACTCGAGAAATCGGACCTTTTCATAAAGAGCGTCAGCACAAAAAGGACCTTTTTAAATGCACAGAATATCTGTGCTTTGTACACAAAGCAATGTTTTTAAAAAAGATATAATCACATTCACAATAGGCTATTTAAATAAGTTTTTCCTGTTTCTCTTTTGGAATAATAAAATATGAAACACTGCCCCCTTCTGCTCGGGGCAGTCATGTCTGCTCCCTGGTGCTCGTATCGTCCCGCTGAGCGGTTTCCTACCCTGTGGGATCGCGAGGTGGCTCACTCTGTCTGCCTTTCTGTCTGTCTTCACCTGTCCACGCAGACAAGTCGGAGGACGACGTTGAGAGGGAATCCCAGATGCTGGAGTGTCGTCTGACCCTCACAGAGGAGCGCAACGCCGTGCTTGTCCCATCAGCTGGAAGCGGCATCCCCGGAGCACCAGTAGAGAGGTGTGTTCCCCCACCAGGACTTCTTCTGGTGTGGTTACTGAGCACGTTCGGACCGGCGGTCCTTTATAGCAGTGTGTTCTGAAGTACTGATGGAGAGAAAGGTCAGGAACATGAAGCACTCAGTTTTATGTCCTTTGGGAACTGAACAGTATGGGAGCTGAGAAAAAAACATGTTTGCAATGATTTAAACCTTTTGTTCAGAAATGTTTGGAAGCTAGAGATGAAATGTTAGTTGTTGGCATCACTCTCCTACCATGCCTGCTGGAACCTCTCTGTTCTAACCACGAACCTCAGTCTGTTTTTAGGGGGATTTTATGTGATGAAGCAACTCAGGCTTGTTCAGAGGTCGGCCTGAAGTTTGGCTCAGTCTGATTGGATGGAGAGCAGCAACGGATTCTAAACTATACTATATACTCTAACCTAAACCCTCCATGCAGCTCTGGCGGCATGTTTAGGGTTGTTGTCCTGCGGGAGCATGAACCCTCGGCTTTAGCCCGTCTGCAGCCTCTAGCAGGTTTGCTTCCTGGATTGGCCAGTATCCATCTTTCATCAAAGCGGAGCTGCTTTACTGTCTCTGTTGGTGACAGATCCCCGCAGCACGATGCGGCCACTGGCATATTTCACCCCGGGAAATGTTCAGGGAGATATTTGCAGTGTTCTCCGCCCCACAAAGCACGTTCCATCAAGGCCTAACGGTCATTTTTGGTTTTGTCTGGCGGTGGTATTTTCTTCCCTACATAAGAATAGAAGAAAATCCCAATAGAACAGGCTGATGTTTGCTGTTTTAACTTGTTAAAACGTGACCCAGGTCAAGGGTGTAGAGGCCTGCCGTTTAATCCCCAGTTTATTCCCCAGGGTTCCGGTCCCAGGAATGGAAACCCATATTCCTGTTCTGTTCCTGGATCTCAGTGGTACGTGGCTCTCGCTGCCGTTACATAAAGTATTTTAAATTAAGCCGACGATTTCAGGGGAAATCAAGCCGTTCTTTTCCTGTTTTGCCTCCTTCCAGCGGATGACTTCCAGTCCAGTTTGTCGGCGCCCCTGGCCGGAGGGCTGGACTCGCTGCTCAGTGGGGAAGACGAGGACGACTTCTTTGATCTTCAGATTGTTAAACACTTCGATCCCGAGGTAAGGAGACCGTCTCCTCGCCGACGTCTTCTCCCTTCCACTTTCTGCCGTCGGCGCCTAAACTGGCGACCTGATTGTGGTCCAGGTGAAGGCGGAGGCATCCTGGGACTCCACGGTCCACGAGTGTCCTCAGCTCAGCCGCGCGGCGTCGCCCGAGCAGAGGGTCTACCTGACGGTCCGGACCGTCGTGGAGCTGAGCCACCCGGCCCACATGCAGCTGGTCCTCAGGAAGCGCATCTGTGTCAACGTCACAGGGAAGCAGGTGGGTGAACGCGAGAGATACGGACACAGCGACATGTTGGATAGTCCCGCTTCCACTGAGACGTAAAAGCCGTGTTTTGATGGCAGGGTTTTGCTCAGAGCCTCTTGAAGAGGATGTCCCAGCGCAGCACCATCCCTGGCTGTGGAGTCACCTTCGAGATCGTTTCTAACATCCCGGGAGTAAGTAGCAAACCCCATGAAGTTACAAAGGAAACCTCAGCTGTATTAGGTATTATTTAGTATTATTTAGAATCATCTCCTTTCACCAGTAGGGCAGCTTTCTGCAACTTCTGCATAGAACTGACGCCTGTTTGAGGAAACAGGTACTGCATCAGTCTTTAGGACCGGTCCCAAAAACCAAAAAGAATTCATAAACTTCTCCATATATCACAGCCATGCATTTAAACTCCGTGGATCTGCCCTGTTTTTCTTTGCACTGATGTAGTGAAATACGATGATAATCATAATCCTTGAGGTACACACCCAGCCAGTTTAAAAGCTCTTTAGTCTAAATAAACTATAAAGACCAAAAACCATCCTAGAGCTGTACAATAATTCAATAACAATATATATCGATCTATATACATATATCAATGATAGAAAAAAAAGGTCAGTAAAAAGTTCAATAGAATAACAGTTTTCCTTCCTTTTGCATTTTAGCCATGTAGGTTAATATTACAGTCATTACATCCTCCCAACCAATCACAACGCAGAAGGCTCCGCCCCCTTCAAAGAGTTCAGAGAGCACTTGTTCTTTTTTTTTTTTTAAATAGTTGCAGTTCTGGTAAATAGTTGGTTGAATAAAAAAATAGGTTGCTAAGCAACAGCATAAAATGGCCAGGGCTGCACTTAAAATATACGTTTTGAATTTGTTGATAATTATCGATATCAATCAATATGATTTCTATTTTATCCATATGCTCTTTTTCTATATCGTCCAGCCCTAGTCCACTCTCCTGCTTTTTACTTTAAAAGGGTTAGAATTGATCCCTTAGAATATTTTTAAAACAGACACTGAGCTCCATTAGCATAGAAATCTGACTATTCTCACACTATATGAGGGAGTTTGGTGAGTATAACGTATTCCCTGCTTTTCCAGCTCAGAGGTTTTAACGAATGAAAGTAGTTTTCTTGTCTTGAGCCCCGGTTGCGTCCGTTCTGCTGACGTTTCTCACAGGCTCGTCTTCAAAGTGGAACTTAGAGATGTGACTCTGAAAGCAGGTAGAGAAGAGACCGACGTCTTTTACTTCCGGACACATGCGTTGATCTGTAATTCAGGAAAGCATCTTAAGTTTGCCTGCAGCGCAAATGGAGGTCCTGCTTCTCATCGTTCCCATGCTGGTTCCCGCAGGACATCCACGGCCCAGAGGACAGGGAGATGCTGGCCAGGCTGGCTGCCAGCGCCGAGGACGAGCAGTCGGCAGACAGCGAGGCGGCCATAGAGAAGTACCTGCGCAGCGTCCTGGCCGTGGAGAACATCCTCACCCTGGATCGGCTCAGACAGGTCCGGGAAGGCGGTTTGCAAACGCTGAGTTTTGCATCCACCTTGTATGTGAATCCCAGTCAGCAGCAGACCTACGGTTGTCCTTCACCTCGTTTTGTTTGGCCCACGCTCCTTCAAATCAAGAGCGTTTGTCTGTCTTCCCTTTTCCGTTTGTAATCAGCGATGAACAGAAACCTCTTCCTCTGTGTGAATGTGAGCAGGAGGTGGCAGTGAGGGAGCAGCTGGCAGTCCGAGGGAACGCCGCAAGACGCTGCCTGAGCTCTCCGAACGTAAACCGGGTAAGACCTGCACGTGGGACTGGGCCCTGGTCCCACCTGGCTTCATCCTGACTAGTGGCAGAAACTGCAGCGGCAGAGAGAGACGCCTTTCTGCTTTACTTACCCGCCCGTTGTCAGTAGCATACCAAGAATGGTTTCCACTCCACGTCTGACGTTTCCCCCTGAGGTGGGGGATCTCACGCTCGGGTTTGGGTCGCTCTGGTTCTGTTCTGCTCACCTCCAGTGGGCAGAAACTGACCTGAGGCGGGTTTACTTTCTGCTGCTCTGTTGTGTCTTGGTGTAACTCCCTCCTTTGTCACTAACCTCTGACTAACTCCTCTCCATGCATCCATCTAACCGTTCAACCAGCTGTCAGCCAGCAGTCTGGACCTCTACTCCTCCACTCATAGGCTCACTTACAGCAAGGTGAGATTTATGAGCTCATGTTACTCTTTACTAACCTATAAGTCTAAAAAAAAAAACATTCTATGACCCTAGACAGAAAACATTATACAGAAAAAATACAGAAACCTCCCATTAACATCTGGATTTACACTGGATGTGTAATATTTTGTTGCATATACTTTAAATGTGTTTATTTTATTTTGTTGTAATTTGAACGAGAGGATCTGACGTCAACTCGTGTGATATTTTAGTCTTGCCTCGTGCATATGTTTATTTTACCTACATTGTGTTAAAATGCCAAGCCAAGGTGCATCACAAAATTGGAAAAAGATCATGTGTTCGCATCAGGAACCTGATGAGGAGGGATAAACGGCAGCTCAAAGTGGCCGTCTTGTTTTCATTTTAACCTCAACGTGTCACGTGACACTTTTCCCATCAGCCCTGGCCGCCTCCCTGTCACTGCTGAAGAAAGGCATCCCCGCAGCATGGTGCTGCCCCCACCAGGCTTCACAGTGGCAGTGAGCTGAGCATGGGGGGCTGAATGCAAATGGACACCACACTGGGATGTTGTCTCTCAGCAAACGAAAGATCTAAAAAGGATGTAATTTTGATCTGTTTATGAGTCAGAGGCCGCTCTTGTATGTCGCTGGACGCGTTTCCCCGTACGGTCACAGTCAGAGGCTGCTGAAAGTCTTAAACCTCGTCTGCGTGATCTGCTGCAGGGTTGGGAGAGCCATCAGGACCTCTCAGCGCTGAATCCTCCATCCAGACGCACGCTGGCCAGCTCTGTGTCCCAGAACCTGAACACGGAGACGGGTACGTCTGATAAAAGCTTCCTTATCTATCTAAAAAAGATTCCCTCTCTAGCTTTGAGGTGTCTGCTTTGTGCGGCGGTGCCGGGTTATATTTTTATTTAGCTCAGGATCTCATTTTGGCTCTGCATCAAAAAGCTTCTCTCTTTCACTCCCGCCCCTCCCCCCCCCACCCCCCGCCCCCCGCCCCTCCCTGCTTTCCTCCATGTCTGCTCCTGCAACCTCTTCTTCCCCTTCCTCAGAGCATTCAGGCTTTGCTGCGTCCTATCTCTCTCCAGTGAAGGCCGTCCCCAAGCTGCTGAAGTCCATGCTTCCCGGTGGGAAGGAGGACAGGGAGCAGGCAGCCGTCCATCAGCAGGTACTCTCACGTTTTAAACTCTCCTGCTCGCTGACAGGCCCAGGCTTTTTTATTTATTTCATCCCAGATCTACAGATCTCCTCGTCTAATCAGCAGCCACAGTCATTGTTCCGTTGCTATGGAAACAGGACTTATGTAGATGAGAATACAATTATTTGCTCAAAAATTGTGTTAATGCGTCTGAAGCCGTTGGTGAGCAAAGGTGGCTCTTCCCCAGACTCCCGGGCTGTAATATAAAGAACATGATGGCCGACAAACAGGAGCTTTTAGGACTTCAGCTTGAGCCAAACAGTAAATGGACTCACTTTTTTATCACTTTTCTAGTCAAAGACCTACTGGGTCACTCACAGCACCTTACGCCACAGCCACGTTCACCCAATCACAGATATTCATACAGGATTACATGCCTCGCATAGGGATGCATGAGCACTGACGGGGGTAAGCTGGAATTGAACCAACAACTTTTGTTTGTTGGAAGACAACTACCCACCGAGCCCTCCAAGCGTTGCGGGATGTGAAAATGTGAAAGGGCTCAAGGGGTGGGTGTGAATACTTTTACCAAGCGCTGTGGGTCAAATATAAATCCAAGAGTCCCACCTTGTCGTAGTTGACTGGTCAGAACCAGTTTGCTCAGCTCGGCCTGTATGTTCACTGGTTCCACAGCGGGGTTACTGTGGTGGCAGAGTGAAGAATGCAATCAGCACATAGGCTACAAACGACTCAAGTGTTGTAGTTGCCGTCTCAGCTGAGCCTCCGCATACAAACACACACCTCTGAGACACGAGCGCCGCGTACAGAGTTAATTAGGAGCACGTCGACCTAGAAACAGCATCACAATCATGCGCCGCTGCCACCTGGGGGGTTCCAGCTTTCTCGTGGCAGCCAAACACCGCTGCAGCTGATTTGACTGATTAGCACCTTGAGCCATGATGGGAAGCTATTGATAGAAGCGAGACGCAACGGTGTCGGGTTGAAGTGAAAACCCGTCAAGACTTCAGTGGCGCGTGGTTTCGGGCTACTGCTGTGATTAGAGGGCTGTTCTCTGGCTGCCACAGATGTTAACAAAGGTCAACACATAGACAAGAAGCTCAGTCCTGTAGCGAATCACAGACCGACGAGGTTTAGGTGGTCCAGCATTTCAATGTCCTGACCTTTTGAGTAACTTTCTCACCTCTGCCCTCCTCTTGTGACATTGGGTTGTTGGTGTTGGTGGACATGTTGAGCTCACTAAACATGGCAGAGTTCTGATTCAACCTTTCTTCCTCGGAGGAAACCCAGCTACATGTATCAGTATAACGCCAAACCCTGTCCTCTCATAACAAATGATTTTCCAGATTTCCCAAACAATCAGAGAGTCCATCAGAGAGCGCATTGCAGCCATCTTCAGGCTGTCCCTGATACTTTGGGCTGAAAGTGTCTGTCATACGTTTTCTCCTAACTCTGTGGGCAGATGTACTCACACCCACCTGCTAAATCCTTTGCCCACATTCTGCATCTGCACTCATTTACAATTAACATTTTTTTTAATAACACAAACCTTTGGAAAGCCATAATTACACAAGTATGTTAAAACAATGCAAGGTGCTTCCAGTAAATACATAGACGTACTATTTATTTTATATTTGCTTGACTTCCTAATGGCACAGCAGACTCAGCTCAGACTCAACCAGCGCATGCTTGTTATGAACGACTGCTGAAGTCATCAACATATTGCAAGCGACTGTCCACTGTTGCTGCGTACTCTGTAGCTTTACTTCAAAGTAATAATAGTCAAGTTGGCTTTTGGCAGAGTAGGATGGCAGCCGGGGAAGTTCCTGAGCTGGATAAAACTTCTCTATGCTGATCCACAGGCAGCAGCTTTAACTACTAGGATTACTCTCTCAGCCTCCCCAGCTAAGATCCATCTCCGCTACGGTGAGTTTAACAGAAAGGAGGAAACATCACGTGGATAGACGCTACTGCTGTTTCATGACGCGGTGAAGTGAGCCGCGTGAAAACTCATTGCGTTGTCCGCGCAAATGTTGGCGAGAGAGAGAGGCGAAATGTCAAGCGACCAACAGCAGGCAGTCAACGCGAAACATTCGCCTTGTTCATGTTGAGTGTGAACGCACCTCCAGAAAATTGGAAATTTAGAACATCGTATCACTCTGTATGCCGATGATGCAATTTTGTTCTGCTCTAATTTGAAAAATACTTCACCCATGTTGCTGGAGCTAATAAGGTCTTTTGGTGTTTTTTCAGGTAACAAGATTAATGATTCTAAATCTTTAGTAATGTTTATAAATAAAAACGAGACAAAGGAACCTCCAATTCACACTCCTTTTGTGGTTACATCAAAGGCTTTTACTTTGGGTATTGAGATTTATCCTCAACCATTGTTAAGATTGTTCTCAGTAATTCTAATCCCATGTTAGATAAGGGCACTACGCTTGTGGACAGATGGACAAAACTCCTCATCTCTTTTATTGGACGTGTGAATGGTTTAAAGTTTTTTCAGGTCTTTTCAGGTCTATTCCTCTTTTTCCACCATCATTTTTTTCCCTTCGTCAGAAAGCTTTTCTCAGGCTTCCCATGAAACAACAGACCTGTCAGGCTTAGGTTGTCTCTGTTATATCTACCATCTATGATAGAGGGGCGTTACAGTTCCCAAATCTGGAATGGTGCTACTGGGCAGCTCAAATCAGAGCAGGGCTGTTCTGTTTTGAAAACCTAAATTTTTGATAGAGTCACACTAAATTAATATACCTCTAAATTTACACATATACTCTGTGAAAAATAACAAATCAACCAAAACGAAAAAACGAACTTTCTCAAAAACACCCTGATTTGGTCAAATATTTGAGAGACATTTCTTGATTATCATAGTTTTCCGCTATTTTTAATAATGGTAACTTCCAAGCTGGTCGACCAGATTCAGGTTGTAAATTCTGGGCGTTACAGGGTACAGTTAAGATATCAGACTTTTACAGTGATAGCTCTGTTATAATGTCATTTGAAGAACTTAAGTCCAAATATGCAATACCTTTAAAACATTTCTTTAAATATTTGCAACCGAGAAGCTTTATCCCCAAATCCGTTTATTGCACATCTATCCAGAGGAATATGCCCCCTCTGATAGCACAAGATCTTTATTGAACATTTGTTTTCTGGAGGCTAAACGTCGTGTGGCCTGTGTGCGGGAAACTCAAACGTGTACCATGGCTCAGTGGCTGAAGAGAATGTGCTTTCGCTTTGCTCTGGAGAAAAACAAGTTGGACAAGTTTTGGAAGATATGGAGTGTTCGATGGCATTTTCTTGAAAGCAACAGTGTTGAAATGGATAGCTGGGAAGTTTAAGGTTTGTGACAACAGAACCTTTGTATGTGCTTTGGGGATGTGGTGTTTGGGGTTCGGAAAGAACAAAATGCTTTAATAAATAATAAAAACATAATACTCAAGTGGAAGTAAAAGGTATGGTGCAGTAAAACTACTCCTATAAGTACGTTACCACCCACCTCTGCAGCTTACCCTCTAAAATGCAGTTCAGGGGTGGGGATTAAGGGGGGTTAGAGCCCATCTACTCAGATATAGTCTCAATTTGCAGAGAATGAATGCACTACGCTTGTGATGTCGCGCGCGCTACCAAGTGTTACGACCAAGCAGTCATCTGCAGGATTTGCTGACATTACAATGACAGTTGCTATTCGATATGTTGTGCAGCTCTAGCATTAATATTCCTCAACCTTGTCTCCAGGGTTTTTAATGTGGCCTCCAGTTTCCTTTAGAACTTGGGTTTTTCTCCAAAATAGACTCAAACCCAACCTGTCAGAATTTCAAAAGAAACAAGAGCGGCGCCTCTCCCTGTGGACCAGACACGCAGGTTTCTCGTCCCAAGCCACAGATGGGTAGGATAGACGTTTTGTGACCTGCTCTCTGATGTAAAAGCAGTCGTTACATGCGTAAATCCCTGTTCTGCCCAGAAGGAAAACTTAATCTGAATCAGACTGCAGATCAGGCCTGGAGTGCAGCATGAAGGCAGACCAATCAGCCTTGTTCTAATGCTTTACCTGTCTGTTGAACTCCCAGTTGTCTCCCTGTACCGATTTATTAGCTTCAAATTACACCCAGGGGTAAAGCGAGGGTTTCGTTCTCTGGGGAAACAGCTGGAGAGCAAATCAGGGAAGCCGCATTCAACATGAATGCTAAAATGAGCTAAACGAATACAAACACAATTATCATTAGGATGCAATTATCTTGACTGACTCACCACTGTATCATGATTATCAGTGATTTTAGGAGCAAATATCCTAATTGCACTTTGAACATGTTATATCAACACTCCTACTGATTTATTATTTGTATTGTAGGGAGGTTATTAGACACTTTAGGTCTGGTCAGATTGGAGCTGGAGAAAAAAGCTGGTGTCTACGCTCATTTGACCGTCGCTTATCACTTTTACCTGATGGGTTAAACTAACGCACCAGATTTAGATATTAACATCTTTCACGTTTCAGTTGCAGAGTCTTCCCCGCATCATGGTGCAGTCGGCCAGCGTTGAAGAGGACATGTGCAAACACCAACAGCCGGTAAGTCCCTCCTTAGGTTTAGGAGGCAATTGCTATGAGGGAGCTACTTCCCCTTAATAAATCAAATTAGAGTTCACCTCCATTCAGGTTATCAATGGCTGATACTGGGAAATGTATGATAATCTGATCCATTTGAAAAAAAAAGCAAAAACAAAATCTAAAAGGATGCAAATAGTTTTTCACAGCCCTGGGAAGGTTATATATGCAAGTCACAGTGCTGTAGTGGGAAAGTCCCATTTAATTCAATTCAACTGATTACACAGAAATAGATAAAGGCCACATGGCTTCTCATAAACTATGAAATGTAGGAACTCAGAACAAGCCCAGAAAGCGCCTCATGCCAGGCACCTACAGAACCATGAAACACCGTCTGGGTTAAATAAGTGGTTATTCCAGCCTCGCCGGCAACTGCTGCCTCCAAGCATTGGCGATAACTGACAATAAGGTTTTTTTTACATCGCTCTTGGGCCTCTCTTTTTTGGAAAATACTTATATTTTAGGCATGTGTGAGGGGTGTTAAGCATAACTGGCCTGGTTATGGTACTTTGTCAGCTTCCCAATGTCCAGGTATTGAAAAGGCCACTAAAAATACTTCACAATTCAGGGTTACATCAAATTTAGCACATTATCCAGGTTGTGAAGCAGCAAAACAGCCCCGGACCATCACACTACCACTACCTTGTTTCACTGCTTTGGTCATGGTCTTTTTCTGAAGGTTTTAGGCCAGAAGTAACGGGGACTAAATCTGACAAAAAGTTCCTCTTTTGTCTCCACAGAATATTTTCCTAAAAGTCTTGAGGATTATCAAGACGTTTGTTTTGGTAAATGTGAGACTTTATTTCTTGGTCGGCAGTGGTTTTGGCCTTGGAACTCAACCATGGATCCCATTTTTTTCCCAGTTTATTGTTAAATCATGAACACTGTCCTTAATTGGGGCGAGTGAGGCCCCCAGAACTTTAGATGATGTTCTGGGGTTGTTGATTTCCTCTTGGAATAATTTTGGTAAACGGATCACTCCTGTGAAGGCTCACCAATTAATTGGTACATAAAATATCCCATCCATAGAACCACTGTTAGGGTTTGTCTAATCCTTTTGTTTTCTCTTAAAATATAATTCGGTGACACATCCTAACCTAACAACCTAACCAAACAAGATTTATTTAAATCACCCCTCCAAAGCTCACTTATTGCTTTATGGCAATAAACTAGTTGAACATCTAAAAAAAACGGTTTTGGTGTATTGGCATTGATATAACGGAGTGGTGTGTTTGGTGAAATGTATGAAATCGAAGGAAAGGAAGATTAAATGCATTTTTTTATAATGGGAAAAGGTGCAGAAAAACGAGACCTACAAATACCAATCATGCTTTTTATGATTGTTACAGTTTTGGTCCTAGGAATTGTATCTAAAGCTGAATGGTGCTTCCAGGGTTACGTCTTAAGCCAAATGCGCATGACCTGTACCTGAAACTAGCGTCAGCCTGTACTTCCATTCTGTGTAACTGTGCGAGTGGTTTCCCCAGGTTCCCATTGAGGAAATCTGTCCCGCAGATGTCCAAACGGAGATCACCAGATCTGTCCCCCTTCCACCTCCAATCATCCCAAAGACGGAAGAGTCCAACTTTGGCTCAGCAAGCAACGCCTCCAGTGGATACTTGTCTAACCAATCCACTGCTCGGCTCTCAGACGTCTACACACTGAGCTGGGACCTGCCAGTACCAGAGGAAGGGGAGGAAGATGATCCAGTGGCGGAGGAGTTCTCAGCTGATAAGTTAGGTTTGGCTAAAGAGGCAGCTGGCCCAAGTACTGACCAGAGTTCATTCAAACAAAAGGAGACTCCGTCAGAGTCAAATTTTAGCGAACAGGAGCCAAATGTATCTCAGCTGGTTGATTTAAAGGGTAAAGAAGAAGCTGCTGCAAGTACAGAAGCCCCGTTAGCAAACCAGGCTAAACAAAACCAAGACTCAACGACTGATAGTACTGGACTGGAACGATCAAACAGTTTAGAGAATCACACCGATTCAGGGGCAGAACAAAACAAAGAATACGAACAAGATGTCCAGCAACTAGATGCCTCTGGACTCCAAGGTTCTTCAACAGAACATCTTGACGTTACTGCTGCAGACGAGCACAATGGTGAGCCGTTACTCACCAGTAAAACCCAAGCATCTGACCAACAGGGGGAAAGTCCGGCGGAATCTGCAGCTCCACAGAACCAGGACCAAGACCTGGCACTTTCTGACAGTAGTCAAGATCCAGCTCCAAATGTGACCCAAACTCCAGCATCTCAGCCAAGTGAAGATTCTAGGCTTAAAGATTTACCCCAAGAAGGATCATCGCCAGAACCTTCAGATACAAACAGCACCCTCATCCAACCCTTGGCCACAGCTGAGGTAGGTCCGACTCAGACACCACCTCCTGATTGTTCCACTAAAGCTGCCACCGGTGCCACTCAGCCCTCCAAGTCCAGTTCGACAGCAGTCAACCCCTTCAAGATCCAGAAAGTCAAGTCTTCAGAAATTAGGTCTTTCCAGCAGATTGTGAGTGAAGAAGGCGGTAAACCAGCACAGACGGGACATGTGGGCAGCCTCGGGACAGGACTCAGTCTCTCGGTACCAGCGGAGAGCCTGGAAAGTATCTCGGACTTAGAGGGGGATGAAGCAGCTTCCGACATTCTTCCTGACTGGTTGAAAGAAGGGGAGTTTGTGACTGTGGGGACCAATAAGAGCGGGACGGTGCGTTACTTGGGCCCCACAGATTTCGCAGCAGGTACCTGGGTTGGAGTTGAACTGGAGGTACCAGCAGGTGAGAAACCTGACTCTTTAGACTGATTTCCCTTTATTTTACCTCATTACTATTCCTGAGAATAATCCCTTATGGATTTTTGTTGGTCTGTTTCCAGGAAAGAATGATGGCTCGGTGGGTGGGAAGCACTATTTTCACTGCAACCCTGGTTACGGAGTACTTGTAAGACCTGACAGAATTAGCCGCGGTGGGGCCAAACGCCGTCGCCAGCAGCAAAAGAGGCGTAGTGCCAACCTATCCGGATCCAATCCAAACCTGGCAGCTCTCACTGCCCTGGCAAAAGGTGAGACCGGAGGATCCGGCCGCGGCAGAGGAGAGAACCGCAAATCATGGAACACCTGAAAGACATGCTGGTCTGGTGTGTGAGGGAAGTTTTAATAGGGTTCAGTATCTAGCCATTCGCTGTGAGAGCTTCTGTGTAAAAAGCTGCTATCACTTCACTGACAAATATTGAATGTTTTATCAAAATGGAAATGTTTAAAGTGGAGATTTGCAGAAAAGTATTTATTCTAGACACTTGGAAAACCTCCAAAAAATTCTCATAACTGTTGCAGTGTTGTGAGTTCAGGAGTTTTTGAAAGCTTGATTAACTCCTGGGTCAGATGTTTAGAGGCTTAAATTTTCCTGCCATAACAGTCGGTTTCAAGGATTGAACTGAAGATGGTAGAAACGTTGAGAAAACCTGCAGAACTCCTTCACTTTAGCACAGGGCTGAATTTTTAATACTCTAGACACACTACATGGATGATGACTAATTCCAACTTTAATGCAATTTTTTTTTAATTCGCTTTCTTGTCTTTTAACAATATTACACTATTTGCTGATGACATTTGTATATTTGGAGCATGTAAGTGGATACTGCAAATTCCTTCTTGTGCCTTGACTACTGCTCATCACGTGTGCCTTGATCTTGTAGAACCAAAATGTGTCCTACTGGAACTTGATGAGATGGTTCTGGTGTTTCTACTTTTACGCAGATTTGCACTCTGATTACAAAACTAACAATGCATCTACTTTAAATGGGTTTAATTTCTGCCAAGCGTGTGTTAATTCCTTTAAACTTTTTTTGTGTGTATGAAGATGCCTGGAGTGGGGAATTTAGGAAAATTGTCTAGTTCATAAAGTTTTTTTATACGTACGCATTTAAGCGACTTAATCTGACTACTTTTGATTGCTTATTTATTTGAAAATAAAGATATTGATATTCAGTTCTTGTCTTCCACTGATTGACCAGCAAAATGAGTAATGTCATTGATATAGCTTTATTCTCTTGTACATTATATATATATCATACTAAAATAAACACAAGTAAAAAAAATGGACAAAGAAACTGTACAAAAAATGTTTATATACTACATCTTAATTACAGAACAGTCTACTGTCCAAAAAAGGCACTAAATTCTGAAATGGGCAATACAGTAATTTTGAACATAACTATGTTTGAGATTGATAAAAACAGCTTTCAGTCCTCTTCCGAGTGACAGAGGGATGAAATGGGTGGCGTTTTACTTGAAGACAGACGGACATGTAGCCACACCATGAGAGGACACCTTTATTCTGGTAAATGTCCAACCCAGAAGTTAAAGGTAGGCCATTTGAACAGGTTATTCTGAGAAAAATTCTCTGAATGCACTCTGCAGTATTCTGCCCTGCATTCATCCCAATCACTCAACTTAGTGTAGAAACCTCACCAAAATCCACCAAGGCTGGGATTGTATGCGTGAAGAAGCTGCACCGATGTGATTCTACACCAGCCCGTTATATAGAACTAAACACTACACTGGACATTAACTCCAGGGCGAGGTTACATTTCAAGGTAAGTCATCACAATACTTAATTTTCATAAGGTGCATCATTTTTGGCCTTTTCATGAAACTGTTGCTCAAACAATGGAGACAGATAAATGCTAAAATTATAATAGAAAAATAAGTCTGGTAAAATGAAAATGCATTAATTTAACTATAAAGCACATTTCATTTCAAAGGGTGTCATTTGTCTTTGTACATTACCATAAAAATGAGCATAAATACATTTTCTTTTCAACCATTTCCTTTTTAAAACCAGTTCTTAGTGACTGCTTTGCAGCTTCTTACGGACAGAAGCGTTATAATTAGCTTTTCTAGACCAGAACCCAGCAAGGGAAGTTATGAGAGTGAGACGTGTATTAAAAATAAACACTTTCAGTGTTGTAACATGTAACCTGGTTCATCACCAACAACAAAAATCATTTAAGATATAAGGAATCCCAAGATATGCGTTGCTCAATCCTGCCATGAAGCTTTTTTTTTTTAATAAGTTCTCCAAAACCATTGGACCGTGGTGCATGTACCTGGTGTTGCACTTTACTTATTTGGGGGGGAGGGGGGGAAAGGGTGTAATTGTTCACATGAGCATGCTAAAATGTTAGCATGTAGACTGAGAGACACACAGCTAGCCCGTCTTTGTCCAAAAATATCTTCTCGCTGAACATCTTGTATGTTTAGTCGGTCGGCCCAAGGCAAAGTTAAATAGGCATCTGCTGCTTAGGACCTCCCAAGCCTACAGGGGGCACCCAAGAGCGGAGGAAATTTCTGAAGTCTGATCTAAGCTGTAATTATACAAAACAATCCTTTCACAAAAGAGGCTGTATCTAGGCAAACTGTAAAGATGTAAGCTAAATGTTTTGTTGTAGGTTAACACTTTTGACAAAACTTGGTCTAATCTTCTTAGATATAAGATTCAGTAACAAAATCAAAACCTACAGCTCACAATCTATGAGCAGCATGTTGATCGGGATGGCTACGTCAGCAGATAGCCCAACTAATTACCCAGCGTGTTAGACTTCTGTGACTCCATGAAGGGCAAAGCAGCAAAAAATAGACAATTTTTGCACAAGCTCTAACAAATTACAACTAGATTTAGCTGAAGTGTGTATAGTAATAGTTAGGTTTATGGATCAAAACCATAAACATTAAATGTTTTAGCAGCTGTAGGTGTTGCTTCTCTGTATAAAATAAAAGCAGTTAGGTGATGTTATAGATTTTAGTTTAAAATGTTTGTGTAAATACTCTACCAAGGTATTTTCACACAAGGTTATAGTGTGAGAATGTTTCAAGCCTAGTGCAAGGAATATAAATACAGAATAAACTACGGTACTAAAAACCCAATTAGGGAAGATTATAGGCTTCGCCAGAAAATGTCTGAGCCCTAGAAGCTACAACAATTTATTTTATAAGCGCTAGATGTAGAATACAGAAACATGGGAGGATATATGTGTGAATATTAGTTTAGCAGTGGTTATTGATGGAGGTTCTGTTTAGAGCCCATTAGAGCCTTGGATCGGCTCAGTGTTCAAACTATTTTAATACTAGATAAAATATCCAGATTTACACATCTTGTTTAATTTAGAACTACAGTTCATGGTAAATAATGGGGCCTACAGGCCTGATACTATCAAAGCAACCAAAACGATTCAGTGAGCCATGGCTGACTAACAGCTGGAAAGTGATATTCTATTCTACAATCCTCTAAATGTAGCTAATGACATTCTGTAGGCTTGTGAAAAACTGTAGTGTCTATAACGTTAAAAATGGGTTGCCAAGTTTAATCTGGGCAGAGAGGGTGAGAATTGGAGGAAAACCTCAAGTCTCCCTCTAGAGGAGTGAGTCGGCAACCCTGTGTAACCTTGAACATTTTCCCCCCGAAATAAGGATATTGGCAATATGAGGGCAGCACAGGGGAGCAGTTGTTGACACTGTTGCCTTGCAGCAAGAAGGGTTCAAATGGGTTCATTCCTGGGTTCAAATCCTGGTCTAGGGTCTTTCTGTAGGGGTTCTGTCCGGGTACTCCAGCTTCCTCCAACACTCCAAAACACGACTTAGGTTAATTGTTCTCTCCATATTACCCTTAGGTGCCTGTGATGGACTGGTGACCTGTCCAGGTGGATCCCACCTCTTGCTCAATGGCCACTGGATAAGCACTGACAGAACCATTTAGGGTTTAGCACTAGAGGCATGATCCATTGGCCTAACCTCTCAAACTTGATGACTGGGTCCATCTTTAAGCAATCTCACCAATTTAACTTTTATCCTCGAGTGTTTGACGGCCCCATGGTGCAGCTAGTCATGGAGGCTGAGGATTAGCAGGTACTGTGGAGCTGTTCCTGCACTGATTTCTGAGAGCCAATAGACGAGCTGTCATCACAGGACTGTCATCCTGATGCGTAGGAGCCTTTGCAGAGCTTTCTGTCCTTCAGCGGCTAGCCAAACCAAATGTTTAACAGGCACCGACAGCACCTTTTGGACAATGCTAGGCTAGCAGTGTTCCCTGATTCGGGTTGAAACAAATCCACAGCATTCGGACATAGCAGCAGTAATGATCTTTTGATTTAACTCGTTGCAAAAGGTTTGCATCGAAGCTAAAGGGCTGCGTGACAATTTGCCAAAACAGAATACATCCTAAGCACAGAAGAAGCTGGGCTCATCTAAGCACATTTTTTTTTTTTTTTTAGAAGCTGATGGTTTTGGAGAACTTTCATTCAGGACAAAAAGAAACCAAGCCACTTTAAGTGTCCTTGATTCCCTTCGTTGCTTCCCTTTGAGGTTACTTATAGGTGAAATAAAGAAAAGTTTCTATAGTACTTTGATATTCATCTCCAGTGTGGATTCAGTCTAATTTGATACCTGTTGTGTATAAAAAAAAAAAAAGCACATTGCTTACATTATTATTATAAAGAGGCAGCGTCACAGAAGTAGTAAATAGCTTAGGGGTATAATATGGGAGCCTGCAAATTCCTACCATTACTGATACAGGCCTGCTGTAGTGTCAGGCCTACAATGGCCTGAGAGGCTTCACTGAACATGAAGATAAACAGAAACCTACACCGAAGGAGTTAGCAGCGATCCCTTTGGATTCACTTAAACACCTCTCAGATCACAGCACAGAGCCACTTCCTTTGGCATGGATGATCCGGAAAATTGTTCCCTTATTGGACAGCTCAGGGAGGTTGACTTCCTCCTCAACGACTGAGGGCAGGTTAACATAAAAGTAAACAAAAAAAGAAAAAAAAAAAAGGTCATCTCGTGGCTAAAAGAAAGGAAGGGAAAACAGCTGCTGTTGGACAGAAACGTCAACGTTAACCCCCACCTGTGCAGATAGCTGTTTTGTTTGTGCGCTTTGGACCGGTCGCCAAATAAAAACCAGCTGTCTATGTGAAGTTAAGGCTACTTCTTTTCAACGGACGCTTTTGCAACGTTGGTTTGCTGTCGATCCAATGTCGCAGCTCGACTGTAGGGAAAAGAAAAGCAGAGGAACGGCGACTGGACCGTCGTGAGTTCCCGTGTCATTCCTGCCGACCGCCTGGCGGGCCGAGAGTTAGAGGAGGAAGCTGTCGGCGGCGGCGTTCCCCGAGCGGACGGCTACAGGCTCCTCTTCGGCGCTGCGAAGAGGAGAATCTGAGGGTGTAGGTCATTAGGCAGGTAGCATGTCATGAGGTGAGGGTGACTGAGAACCATTAGAAGCTTATACGTATATTCATTATATACACAGTGCGTCTTTTTTTTTTTTTCTGAGGTCGAGGTGAGAGACTGAGGATCGGCTCAGAAGACCAGGCTGCTGAGGGAAGGAAGAGGAGGGACAACTGAAGAGGTATCCTGTGCTGGAAAGGGAGAGGAGTTCCTGGGAGACCCGGTCCCAGAGAGGAGCCACCTTTAGGTGGGAGGTTGACCACCGGCTGGCCTTTCACAACGCCTACAGTAACCATGTCCACCAGCAGCGTCAATAGATTGAGGAAAATGGGGTTGGGGAGGAGGGGGGGGGGGGTAATTACTGTTTACACGGACGCCCTGGGAGGAGGGGAGCAGATTCTGAAGGTTTTTACTAAGTAGGATTATTTTGGTCTTTTTAAAACCCACCCTCCCATTTCACCATCTTTATAACCCGCTTTCCCCCCCCCGCCGTCTCGACTGCACTTTGATCCCTCACTCCTTCCCAGTTCCTGAGCTGTTCATTCGTCCTCCAGGGACTCCGTCTTGATGTCGTTGGGCACACCTCCGGTTCTGGAAAGCGCCAAGATGGTGTGGTTGACGGCGGCCATCTCCACGGCCAGGGAGATGGGGTCCTGGTGCTCGTTGTGAGCTGCGCTGTCGTCCTGCCAGAAGGAAAAGGAGAAGAAGAATCTCCTTTAGGTGACCTTTAGAGCACAAAGTACAGTTTCAGTGTCATGACGAGGATATCTGATCAGAAACGCACTTCATGTGCTGAGGACTTGAATAAATCCTTAATGAGCACAACAGGTCCTCCATACTGCGTCACTCCCAGAAACCCCATGCCCTGCACTTTAGTACTTTTCACATTACAAACCCAAAAATGTATTTCACTGGGATTGAACGAGACAGACCAACCAAAAGCAGAGCAAAAGCAGGAAGTAGAAGGAAAACGACACACTGTGTTCGTTCAGATGAAGAGTTGAAAACTGTGGCACGCCTAGAAACTGAAACGTTCAGTTGTCATGACACACGTTTGTTGCTTTTTCTTCGCAGTCACCACAGACGATGTTAGTACCTCCAGCTACTCGCGACAGCAGTCCACACCAAAGCACTGCAAAAATGGCTGCAAATGACGACGAGTGGAGCTTGAAGTTCTACCCGCCTGTTTTTGAGCAGGTGTCCGGTTCCCAGGGAGCTAGGTGTTAATCTATTTAAAGCAGCAAGGTCTCAATAAGGCCACCTGGCAGAAGCATTTAGTGTAACAAATGTTGCTAAATGCGCTACCTGATGGTCAACACTGCCTGGAATGCCAGCTGGCAGCGTCAATGTGAGTACGGACTGTTTTAAAAGCCCTCTAAATATTCTTCCCAAGTGTGTAATATCAGTCCTTCCCTTCACGTACACAGATCTCTATCAATCTCTGTTGGGAGGACAGAGTAGTTGGACTACACTGCCCTGTTTCTAACATAAAGCCAAAATAAACTTTTATATTGAACTAACTCACTTGGTTTATTGTTGCTAGCGCGTACTTTCATGAATGTTTAGACTTCTAGTTTCGATATTACAGTCAGGCAGTCTTGTAGACAGCTCAGGGGTCCATTCAGGTAGTGACAGTGTACCGTAATGCTCTGAATATCCATTGAGCGGAGCGGCTTCGTTGCCAACCAAAGTCGTACTTTTACACATTTTAATAGAATTGGGGGTGCATTGTACCACATAAAATCGGCCAATAAGCACAAGTATGCTTATCATATATAAGGCACACCATGGTTTTTTGAGAAAAGTTAAGGATTTTAAGTGCGCCTTGCAGTCTGAAAAATACAGGAATTCCTCATGGACCAGTCTGGTCCTTCAATAACGTATTTAGGGTGGAGGAGCAGGTCTTCTCTTCTATGGGTTCCTTCAGTTTTTCTAATCATGATTTATAATACTGTCCTTTATCGAGATGAGCTTTTTAATGAATTAGGTCATTTTTTTTAAATAATGTTTTTTTATTTATCATTGTGATGTTATGGGAGAGAGCAATGTCTCTGAGCAGTTCTCCCCCACTGACCGAGGCCAATTTCTCCTGAGGGAGACCCTGACATATTCTAGTCTGTTTTTCCATCAGGGGAAGTTATTCAGCTTTGTTTTTGGTTTGCTTTTTTAATTTTGCAGGAGGTTATGACAAAAAAAAATGGAAAGGAACAGTAGTTCCATTCAATATCATCTTCATGATGCGTGAGATGCAGTTGGGTTTAGGGCCGGTTAGTTAGGCCACAGTTTAGTTCAAACTGCATGAAAACTTTGGGTGTTTTTTATTTTTATTTTCAAGTACCCGTACACAGATCCTGCCTCCTCAGAGTCTAGAACAGTTTGGTTTCCCCATCTCTGAGAGGTTTAAAGTGTGTTTAAATAAGCAAACAGATAGAAAGTAGTGTTTGTCCTTTTTGTTGTTGTACTAAACGGCGACCTCTAAAATCAAACTGCGCACCATTACAGCCCTAATCTAGATTTGATTATTTTTAGCACCATTCTTTTGCAGTTCCGGCTCATTTGAAATTTGACTTGAATCGCTGTATTTCATGTACCTTTTGTCTTTGAGCCATTCAGGTTTCAGCATTCGTTGCCTCCATCATGCTCCTGTTGTATGAGGACACCAGTGAATCTAGCACTTATCTGCCCATAGTGGCGCGTCGCAGTCCGTTTCTCTGTTACCTGTGTGGGTGAGGTGGGCTCCAGGCGGTAAAGGCCAAAAGGTCGGCTGAGAGATCTCTTGTCGAAATACGGGAGATCACAGGCCTGAACGAGGGGGACAAAAAAAAAAAAAAAAAAAAAAACGCCTCAGTTTTGTTTCCATTTGTTACAACAAAGGGCGACTTTTTAATGAGGCCAATGCATCAGATTGAAGCAAGTGTGCTTTTTCTATATTTAGTGGAAGCTGACTACAGAGTTTCACAAGGTAAGCAGCAGCTGAAACGCTGCAGCTCATCTTTATATATTCAAGCACGAGCGCACAGCTTTCTATCAGGCACACAATCAGCGGAGACTTACCAAATACGCCCGCACTCATCTACACGTAAGAGCTTCTGCAGCTCCCCCAACACTCAGCTGTGTGTGTGTGTGTGTGTGTGTGTGTGTGTGTGTGTGTGTGTGTGTGTGTGTACCTGCTCTGAGAAGTCATTCCCATCAACGTCGTCACTGTTGGAGTGTCCACCTGGACTCTGGACGTCAATCCCATGGCTCTCCAGGATTGTTGCTTCTTGGAGGAAGAGGAGGGATTACCGGTTTTACGGTGGCGATCCGGTTGGTCACATGTTAGGCATTTCATTTTCATCATGGCATTATGTATAACACACACGCTTTACCAATATTAGCTCGTCTCTTGATCTCTTTGCGGCGGTTGGCGAACCAGTTGTACACCTTCAGGGAGGTCACCCGCTCCAGATCGGACAGCTTCTTCCCTACGGAGAAACACAGAAAACTCAGCGTCGTGGCCTTGCTTCAACACGTCTCCTCCTAACCGGTGGGAAATTGTTCTGTCTCCGGCGTTTTAGGTACGGAGTGTTGCTGGCAGCCGTGTAGAATTTCAGACTCAGTCGGGTCACCGTTTTTAACGCGCTGCAGTCTGAGAACAAACACTGCAGCAGATGTGATGCCCTCACCTCAGTGCAGCCTAATGTGACGGCCAAATTCATCGGTACCCCTGGTACAGATGTACGCAACGCCTCCAAACAAAATTGATCTTATAGCATGTTCAGTAACCTCCTGCTGGATCATTTAGAAATATACAGCCTCTAATTGAAACATTTATTGGGCTAATCTTGTGTTAAGAAGTCATTTCTATTTAACAGAAATCACAGGTGGTGCATTTCTGGTACTCCTAATGCTCCCTTTTTAAAACTAAAGCATTTATTCTTTTATTTGCAACCGACTTTACATTGAGAGTTTTTAGGAATCTCTCATTTGCGATCAACGACTGGCATGATGTGACCGAGGCCCGTTTCTTTTAGCCCCTCTTCAAAATATGAAAGACAAGAGCACATGCTCTGGGCTGCACAGTGGTGCAGTGGGTAGCGCTGTTGCTCTGGGCCTTTCTGCACGGAGTTTGCATGCAACCTTTTGAAACAGTGACCCAAAATGTACCATTTCGTTTCCAACCGACCAAACTTTGTTCCTTAGCTCTGACATGTAGAGAACATAACTAGTACGTAACCAGTGCCAATGGCCTCTTGGCAGCCTCTCTGGTCAGTTTCCAGGCAAACGTTTTGTCATTCATGACCCTCTTCACTGTACCATGGTACAGCTTTATTTTACCGTTCTCCTGACTGATACCTTTGGACAATAATAATCCTTCAAATACTGACCCGCTGATACTGAGCTAAAGGACACAGTGGAAAAGCCCGAGGACTGCTAAGTCGGCTGAGCTTTACTTCAGATGAACCCGAATTGATGGCAGGTGTGAACTGAAGGCAACAGGGATGTGAATCAGTAGTTGCTTCAACAACGTGTTAGCTTAACGGCGTGCACAGTTGTGTCACTTAGGATTGTTTACTTGCTTCTGGATCGGCCAGGACACATGGCGATACCAGGTGTGAACCGGGCCACTGGTCAGTAGATAAATGGGAAGCGTTTCACATAAGATGCACCGATATTTGCATTAAACTGTACTTCAGCAGCATTTGAAGCCGTTTAACATCAGTTCTTCAGGGGTAACTTGGTAATGCCGTTTACCTGGTTTCTGAATAACAGCGTTGCAGGCGTTTGCTATCTCCTCTCTTTTGGCTTCGTCTGGGTACTGGTTGTCATTGAAGTAGCTGCAGATAACAACAGACACGGCGATTCATTTCATTTCACAACACAAGGACAATGTCAACAAGCTGGTGGATATTGCAGATCCTGAAAGCTGTGGGGCTTTGTTTCATCGCTGTCCAGACTGCCTTTCCTCCTGGAGGAAATAAGCACACGGTTATGAAAACAAACCACCCCGTCTCCCTTCCCTCCTCACCTCTCCATCACCGCCAGGCACTCTTTTCTCCAAGTGAAGCGGCTTCCCCGACGCAGCCGGAAGGTCCCGGGAGCGGTGCTGAGGGGCGGTGGGGTTTGCCTCCACTCCATCTCCTCCAGAGGCAGCGGGGCTGGCCGCATGTTCAGAGTCGCACCTGGATCGACAGAACCGCTGATCGGTTACGACGGAGCGCACTTCACAGAGAGGGGAGCCGCAGGCTGTCTGCAGGTGTGCTTGTGGTCAGGAGGCACAAACTGAAACAGAGCTGGTTGGGTAGCAGGAGCGGTGCTCAGGGAGCACGCTTTCTCCCTCGGGAAGGGGTTCTGGGGGATGTGTCTCTAACCAAAACTACAACAAATAAATCAACGGTTGTTTAAATCTTTGAACAAACGGGGTGTAGAATTCACAGCTGACAGGGTACATTGCTTTAGCCATAATAATGTTGGCTTTTATTCCACATTTAAGGGTCGACTGACGCCTCTGGGTTTAATGCTCTACGAGTTCCCCCAAATGGTCAGTATTATAAGTAGCCAAGTCAGTCAGAAAACAAGTTCAAGTATTCAGCATCTGGAGGCGCGGGGAACTTCGTCAGCGCAGAGAGAGCATCTGCATAGCATCGTAGGAGATTCAAATGTAATTTCCAGGTTATTGCTGTAAAGTATATGGCGTCTTCCAATGCACACAAATATCCCTAAATAAATAATTGCACATGTGATGTGGCGGACCGGTGCCTATGCATGATAAAAATAGCATAGCTGCATAGGCTACAGTATCAAATGAATAGGGCACCCCCCTCCCCACACTGGTCTTATAAAGCAAGGCATGTGATGGAGTTTAGGTTGAGAACTTGATTTTAAGTCAAATGATTTGACTATATTCTAATTTATTTACAGCAACAACCCTTAATACACCGTTTATATGAATACCTTGTATAGTTCAACCTTAGCCCTCCTAAATAAAACAAAAACAAAGAGAAAAGAGGTGATTTCCAGAGGGCAGCCATCATAGTAAACCCTCACACCAAAGACTGAGCTTTCCATGCTAACGCTTCCTTGGAAAAGCCTAGAAGCAAATCTGGAGACAAACTCCACGTCCACCATGACGTCACCTTTCCTCCTCAACCTCTCTTCATGCGACTGATCTGAAATCGGCACCATTCTTCTGAGGCTCTTATGAAGTTCCCTGTACCTGGTGTGGTTTTCTCCAGGATGTACCAGCGGTAAAAAGCCCTCTTCTTCTGCTCGCTCAGGTCAGAGCCGTGCTGCAGCAGCCAATGGGAGATCCTGCTCTGGCTGATGCCTGGAAAGCAAAGCAGCCGCACATTGAATTACAGCGAGCGGACATTGAGCAACAATGTGCAGGTGATTATAAAGGAAGCCCCAAGAGGCACCGAGGAGAATATGAGCGAGGGTGGAGTAGTTTCTCCTGTCTTAGCTTTCATTTCACTCACCCTCCAGTCACAGACAGAGCTCGACTTCGCCACTCATTTACAGAGAACACCTCTGACTTCAAATCCTGTAATTTAGTTCAGATTCTGCTCTCAGTCAAATTCTATACGAATGTTAATCTGCAACCGTATATGAGCGTCTGATGGGGCTGATAAAGGTGGAGGAGCTGTTGAAACAGCGGTGATAGATGAGACAGTTTTCCTTCAGGCAACGTGAATGAATTCCTTTTTTCCTTCACTTAATAACATCTCTACTCGTTACTGCAACTCAAATCCGTTCAGGTGTAACAATCTGCTGGTTCGGTGACTAATTGGTGGCTCAAACCCAGCCAAGGACACCCTGTCCCGGGTCAGTGGGGGTTCTGCACGTTTCCTCCATACATGGGTTTCCTCCAGGTGTTCTGGCTCCCACGCAGTTTTAAAAACAGTTTTAAACCAGCCTCAGGTTTGAGCGTGGGCCTAAACGGACCGGTGACCTGGTTTAGGCCGCTCCCCACTCTTGCCCAACATGACCAGGACCAGCAGGTGGTGACAATGGAGGGATAGAAATGCCCCGTTTTATTTTAGTCAACACAATACAGAAGAGATGTGAGAAAACCAGGACCATCTGAGCAGTTGAATGATTCTTTGGATTCTAGATCTCAATAAAGCAGCAAGTATTGGAGGCCATTGCGCCTCCCTTCCCTTCCTCAGTAAACCTCAAAGCACTTGTGTGCCGGACGACGACAAGAACAATGCTCATCGATGTGCTGAGCTACTAACCAGTAACTTGAGCCACGACGGCCTGAGAGATCCTCCTGTTCCCCAGGAAAGCTTTGATCTCTTCTTTCACCAGACTGCTGTCCCTCCTGCAAACACAGAGCGACACGTTCATTAAAAAGAAGACTGGAACAGAACATTGAAAAAGCAGCAATAGCAGAAAAGTCAATGTTTGAAGCTATGTAAAATAAAAGCACTGTTAGTTTTTTTGCCCCCTTTAAAAGGAGCTATAAGTCATACTGACACCTTGTGGCTCAAATTAGTACAACAACTTGCCAATCACAACAATCTAATATGCCGTTTTTTAAATGGTGTGTTGCTGAATTTTTACTAACACATGATAGCAAGGTCCTCAACCGGATTTCTTTTCAGCGTAATGGTGGACGGCTGGCGGGGGCGCGCACGTGTGTTGGTGTGTCGTTCCGTTCCCTGGATGCATTCCCAAAGCGGAGCGTTGCGTAATGCATCTCGTAGGGGGCTGTTCGTCAAGCTAATAAAAGCTAGCGTTAGCTAATGTGGTTCGGGAGGTTTATAGCTGCGCTGATGCATGTTCAAGAACTTTACTTACTTTTCTATGTTGCTCTGACATCCGTGCCGCACTGTTCCGTGTCGTACTGACCGTTAGCGTAATGGTCTAATTTCAGCGTGCCTTTGACAACTTTCAGCGTAACGGTCCATTACGCTGAAATGCGCTGGAGAACCCTGGATAGGTCTATGATTTGGTATTCTGTTCCATTTCTGGTCTGCTTCTCTTAAGGCTACGTTCACACTGCAGGCCTTGATGCTCAATTCCGATTTCTTTGTGAAATCTGATTTTTTTGCGTGTCCGTTCACCTTTCCAAATATATGCGACTTGTATGTGATCTCCTGTGTGAACTGCATTCATACGCCTAAGTGTCCCGCATGCGCAGTAGAGGACACAATGACGTCATACGTAGCAAGCGTGCTCAGTGTTTGCGGAAATAAACATGGATCGTAATGCTGCACCGTATCTTGCGTTCTTTACGTTATTCTCCAACCGGAGCCAGCACATTACCAATGCAATCTTTTTAAGAAGATCGAAAAGGAAGAGAGACAAATTTTAGTGATGTGAGCGGCTTTACTGATACGGACTTCATTCATAATTTTCAAATGACAAAGGCAACCTTTATGTGCGTCTGAACGGATCTCTTTAGCGCTGTCACGTAAAAACACACATCTTCGGCGGCCATAGCAGCGAGTAAACGGGTTGCTGTGGGGCTGTACTGACTTGCAACAGGTGCTTGTTACCGCACAATAGTCAACCTCTTTTTTTTTTTTAGCCAACCTCTCTTTGGCATAGCCAGGTCCACCGTTAGTGACGTTTGTCAAGTATCAATGACGTGTAGGTCGGATGAATGTGACCTGGCCGTACAGACACAGGTCGCATGTGAAAAGATCAGATGCGTATTGGATTCAGGACCACATATCCAAGCGACCTGGGTCGCATTTGAAAAAATCCGATCTGTGTCGTTCAGACCGTCATGAAAAGATCAGATCCAGGTCGCATTTGGGCAAAATAAAATCGGAATTGGGTCACTTCAGGCTGCAGTGTGAACGTAGCCTTACTGGCTTCCATGTTTGCAGGCTGCTGCTGTTTTGCCCAGATAAAATACCAAATGCTGCGCTCTGTGTTGGGAACCCTGGGAAATCACATTAGATTGACTGAGGAACCAGGAAGTCAACACACTGAACCGAAGTAGTTCCGGACTGTACCTCTAGGTTTGAAAGGAGAACAATTTGACTAAGACATTGTTGATTGAGAGGACCCATTGTTTATAGGAATTTCTAATTGCTCCTTTCAAAAATCATAAAGAAAATGACAAATGGCTTAACATCTAAAAACAGGGACATGCATTTGCATTTACACCCTTTAGCATAATATCCCTAAATAAAAGGTGCTTCTTAGAGCATTTTATTCTCCGTACATCTCCGGGTGTTCTGGTTCTGACCTCAGAAGTTTACTAGAGAACGACCAGCATCCCGGAGACCAAGGAACCCAGCAGACAGGTCAGGGTGATGTGGAGATGTTTAAAGCAGGGTTAGGGTAGAAAACAGCGTCCCAAGCTTTGAACTACTCACACAGCTCCGTTCTACCCGTCATCTGAACGTGAGCAGGGGATGGACCGACGATGGTTAGCACACCACAACAGTCATCCATGGTAACCAACTGGCCTGGCAACTGCAGCGATAATCAGAGAAGCAGCCACAAGGCTCATGGTAACGCTGGAGGAGCTGCAGGGAACGGGTGGAACAGCCTGTACACAGCACAACTTTTTAGCTGTGCACCTGGCATATCTGGTCAATATGGGAAAAGTGGCAAGAAGAAAGAGTGAAGAAACATAGAAGCAGATGCTCTGCCCACCTGACACAAATGTGAGCTTTGTGGACAACATGCTAATGGTATATTAACAACACTGCACATCCCCCTGAACGCCCCGTCTCCACGGGCTGCATCACGCTGTGAGGATGCCATTCATTGGGAGGGAAGCTGTCAGGGATGGATGGAGCGACGAATTCAGGACAATCCTTGATGAAAAACTCTCGGAGGTGCAAACGGCGGCTTTCAGGCTGGGTTTCCCGACCTCAAGCATCCAGGTTTAGTTCAAAGCATGTCCATGCGTTCAAATGGCCCAGTCAAAGTCTGGACCTGAACCCCACTGAGAATGCTGTAGGTGTTCACAGATCCATCCCACCCGAGTCACTCAATAACGTGGTTATAATGTAAACAGGGGTGTGAATACTTCTCAAAAGGCAACATGGCAGCCATTCATGCCGTTCACCGTTAACCCTCCCCCCTCTTTGTTCAGGGCTGCATTCTGACAGCTTCACCAGCGGGTTTTTTGTTCTTCCAGAACTCCTTTGCCGGCAACATGAACACGCAGCCGCTTTGAAAATGGAGCCACCGTCAATGTGGATTTTCTATACATCTTCAAGGGGGCATGTTTTCACAGAGTCCGTCTTTTAAAAGGGAGGGGGGGGAAAAAAAGGAGAAAAGAATTAAAAACACGCACAGACTTGCAGCAACGGAGGACTGCCGTGGCCCGGTTCCCCTGGGGAACAGAACGCGTTCGCCGTTTGGTGCATTTCTCCATCAAAACGCGTATAAAGCCAACGCTTCCCACAGGAGAAGCCCCCACCCAGCTTCGGCAGCAGCCGGGGCGAGCAGTAGCCCGCCCTCTCTCGGCCCTGAGCGCTCTGTCGGCACATTTCTGGAAGGAGAATGCGTCACGGCTCTTGACATCCAGCATCGATATCCTCCACATCATCCTCTTGTGGTGCGGCTAAAATTAGCGCTTGGATAACGCTGCTTGTATCGACACCAGCAAATCAATGAGGCGCGAGCTGTTGTACAAGACCGGGGGGGGGGGGGGGGGGGGGCAACTCAAAGGCCGAAACCCTGCAGAGGAGGAAATGTGGAGTTTAAGGAGAGAGAGGAAAGAGTCTCTACATGACGTGTAACCTAACGCGGAGCTGAGCCCACGCCGGGTCGGACCGGCCGGCCGGCCTGCAGCCCGTGTGAGCAGGAGGAGGGGACTGTGCGAGGCGCTCCGAGGGAAGCAGGAAACGGCCGACACGTGTGCCCTGATAGATGAGGAGCGCTGAAGCCGTCAGACTAATGGGCCTGATTAACCACTCACTGCGTCATGTGATCTTACCAAATGTGATTTCATGCATTGCTCCCCTCGCTAGGTGCTGGCCACCCTCCTGCCTCGTGAGACCCGCAGCTTTTGTGTGTGTTCCCCTCCCCTCGGCCGCACAAAAGCCTAACCAGGACCGTTAAATAACAACTTTGCTGCTCGTGTGTTCCCGTCTCTCTTTGAAGCTCAAACCCGGGACCGTTCAAAATGCGTTCGGACTTGTTTCGCTAATATTTAATTGGCGCTGCCGCTTCAAGACTGTACTTGCAATGTGGCTGAACTTTCTCAGAGAACCTGGAGCTTGTCAAACTGTAACTACATGACCTAGATGGGCCTCACAGGAGCTACGGCTGACGGTAAGGCAGCTCCTCCAGCCGCTGGCACCTAGTTTCTGATGACAGGAATCAAGATGTCTGCCAAGAGCGATCCACCTCGGCTCACCAGACTATTGCTAAAGTCGTCATAAAGCCAGAACTTTTTCCATCTCGCAACCGCTGACTTTGCATTCTGTGGGGATTTCTGTGACAAACCAACACATCTTAATGCGCAATTGTGAAATGGAGGAAAGGTTTTCATAATAGCGTCAAGACCTGAAAGCTTTGCTTCGCATTTCTAGTCCAAACCCCTGAACTCCGGTACGCCAACATCCAACACCAACCAACGGCCCTCAGGCGTCGCCTAGAGTCCAACTCTCTAATTTCATTTCCGCAAACTAATATGGAATTACGTCTTTAAGCGGTTTGCGTTTTGCCAAAAGCCAAGGGAAGCCACGCACAAAGACCAAAACATGAGGAAGAAGGTGGCAACAATGATGGAGGCAGCATTGTGCTGAGGGGATCTTTAGCCGCAGCTGGAAACGGGCCACAGACGACTAGAGACCGGGGCAGAGGTCCGCCTTCCAGCAGGACAATGACCCAAAACATACAGTCAGAACTGGAAGGGCATGGTTTAGAGATCAAAGCGTATTCTGCTGGACTGGCCCAGTCAAAGTACCGGCCATAACCCCAATGAGATTCTGTGCTCAGATGCAATCTGATGGAGTTTGTCTTAAGGTTTGAAAAGCTGGTAGAGACACACTTCTCAGATTTTTGTGAAAAAAAACACATCCTTTTCTTCCCACTTCACCATAAACGGCACGGTGTTGACCTGTTACAGCAAAAACGACGGTAAAATACTCAGAGGTTTGTGCTTTTAAGACATTTAAGCTGAACAAACACTTTTGCGAGACGTCGTCTTGTTGAGCCTGAGATCAAAAGCTTATTCATTATAAAAAGAGACACACGTGGGGGGGGGGGGGGGGGGCTCCTTCAACAAAATTAGGCTCACAAACTGGACTTTTCACTACCCAGCCATTTTGTTTCAGAGACTGAAGAGTCATGTGACTTCCAGTACAGGACCGACTCCTGTCATCTGCAGGAATACTCAGATGCATCAGAGATGGACAGGAAGCTGAGTGCAGGGAGCTCTGTGGCGCGGTGTGGAAACAATCATCTCATCCTGAATGAAGGAGACGGCTGCAGATATCAGGAGCAACATGAATAAGACCAGCGCCATCACCACCCTGGGAGAAGACGTGGAGGAGGAGTATAAATACGTCGGTGGACAAACTGGACCGGAGACGCAGCTGTGAAGCTGTCTACCAGAAGGGTCAGAGCAGACGCTGCTGCTTGAGAAAGCTGATCTAGAACCCCTAGAGATGACTTTGCAAAAACGGATTCTTCATAAAATGAGGACGATTATGGACAACCCTGAGCCTCCTCTCCATCAGACTGTCGTACAACAGAGTGTGTCCAGTCAGAGGTTTCTCCAGATCAGCTGTAAGACGGACCGGTACAGGAGATCCTTCCTGCTGCAGCATCACCATCTACAACAACTCCATGAAGAAACCTGCATAAGTTAAAGCATTTCATTTGCCTCTGGGTTTCAGATATTCTTTTGAATAATTCTCTATAAAAAGAAAATCTGGAAATAAAAGCCTGTCTGTAGCCGTTCATATGACTTGATGACAGACTAAAGCAAACCACAGCCGGAGCGTTTGCAGCCAATAAGCAGAACGCGGCTCGCTCCACCTGGTCCGCTCTCTTTAGTCGATGCTGGTTCCCGTCACTAGTTTTAGAACGAAAACCGTCTTGTTGTAACACAGCCTGACCAAACTACAGCAGGATGGCAGCGAGAGATTCAGAATCAACACCTGGCTGCATAAAGCAGACCACAGAGACGGCACCAGAGGTCAGCCTGGGAGACGACCATGTGACCATGAGGGCCTCCCTTCACGGCACGCGTCTAACTCAGGGGTTTCCAACGTCATTCTCCTCACCGCGCTTGGTGGCGAGATCCGCTCTGCTCCCTTTCCAGCCTGGATGGTCACAGTTCCAGTAGTTTCATGCTTCCCGCTGTTTGCTCCCACTGCCTCAAAGCCAAAACACATAAGCTTAGAAACAGCTTCTTCCCCAGAGCTGTGAGGGCAATCGCCCCCTGATGGGAGACTGCAGCCCAGTGCTTTAAAATCACTCCAATATAACTAGCCCGTCATACGTTACAATCACCTTAATGTTACTGCCTACTGCAGAATATCTAAATGCACATTTCTGTAAACGAAGCCTCAGGTCATCATAGTTCAATAAGCACCTTACTACCTCATTATCTGTGACTCTCCTGAAGGCTAAAAAAATCAAACATTCTTGATTCCTGAGATACGTTCCTGCTAGAAGCCATTTCCTGAATCACGGTGGCCCGACGTCTCCCTTACTTGAACAGCGTCTTCGCATCGTTCTGGGCCTCTGCCTTGTAGCAAGGACCCGGTTTAGACGCTGAGCTAACGGAGTTACGCTTCAGTTCCATTTATTTGAAGGAGATGATGAGCAGCGCTGCCATTATGTGTAGCAACTGAAAAGTTGTTAAAGACTACTGGTAGTGGAGGAGCCGGTTCAGGGGTCACTGCAGGAAGCAGACTGAAAGCAGACGGTTTCTAGTTCGGTGTCGGGTGTTTAGTCAGAGAAGCTGCTGAAAAGGAAACCATCTTCTTTGAAGTGCGTCGGCCGTTCATTCATGCTCCTACACAGCGAGCTGGACTCTGGTGGTTGCCATTGTGCTCCTTTACCAGTTCAGACTTTTTGCAGCTTTGAAGTCCAGTTTTTCCGGGCATGAAAAGGAGCCGTCTGCCGCAGCCGTGGGACGTTTCCCTGAACCGGTGTCAGGGGAAGTTGACTTCTGGAGATAAGAGGAAGGCTTCGCACGTCGCCGCCGCTCTGGCTTGTTCTTTGGAGCCGTCCAATTCAGCCATGGAAGAAGCTGGGCTTGGGAGTGGTGGGAATCTCCAAGTTACACGCGGAGACTGCCATTTAAAGTCCCTACTGCTAACCCCGCTAATGGCTAACACCAGATGCTAGTCACAAATAACAAAACCCATCCCTGCTGCTCCTAAAAATCACCTCTGGTAGGAAGGCGGGAAATCCATCCGTGCCTTCCTAAAAGAGAAATCAAAGTGGGCTCAAAGCAGTTGATCAGAGTTTAAGCAGAAATCAGGAGCTACGTCCCCGGATTCAGACGAACACAAGCGCCATTCACAGACAGAGCTACCGTGATGCTGAAGCCACTTTTCACTCAGCCCGTCGTCTCGGCCTCGCGTTTAAGAATAAGAAAAGGAACTAACAGCAGCTGCCCGCCGTCCAGGGTCAGTCCCGCTCCGCCTCTGCAACCCTGAGAGAAAACCCGCTCCTGTCCTTTTCATTATGAACGTTCAAGCTAATAAAGGAGGTGCGGCGGTGCCGAGCCGTTCATAATGAAAATGCGCCTGAGGAGAAAGAAATGAGACAGAAGCGGGGCCTTTCAGGCTGCTCTCAGAAGCACTTTGTGCGTCCTGTTAACACACGACAGCAGCTGCTGCAGATCTAAAGGACAGAGTCGTTTCTGTGAAACAGGAGAGAAATCCCCCCACCCCCCCACTCACCTCATCAGCTCCTCAACCTTGTCGTCCACGTCCAGGTCGTCCTCCGCCGCTTCAAAGCCAAACGCCCGCGACGCCGCCGCGCTGTTCACCGGATACCGCGGCGGGGACACCTTCCCGTTGGGCGTGGCAGCCAGACTGTCCCGGCCGTTCTGAGACAGCGCCACCAGCGCCACCGGCGACGGCAGGGCGGCCGAGGGGGGCGGGCGGCCCGGAGGCGGGGATGTGTCGTAGCTGTTGCTGGGAGACGGTGACAGCCCCCCGCCGCTGTTGAACTGCGTTTGCGTGGCCGTGGAGACTTTGGAGGAGCTGGACGAGGAGGCGGCGGCGCCGCCGGCGTGGTCGCCGCCCTCGCCGCCGTTGCTACCGTTGCACGACGCCGAGGAGGTGGTGGAGGTGGTGGTGGTGGTCGCCGAGGCAGTGGCGTTACTGTTGAAGGATGCGGCGGCCGTGTTGGAGGCAGAGTTGTTGGTGCAGCTGTTTGCCCCGCCCACAAGGTAGGCGGAGGAGGAGGAGGCGGAGGGGCAGGCGCGGCGGCCGAACTTGTCGCCGTGCTCCCGGTCCAGCCGGTCCAGAGTGTCCAGCGCGTGCAGGATCTCCTGCTTGGTCATCCCGGTGCGCCGCAGCCGCTGCAGCAGGTCTATCTGCTCGATGGTGAAGCGCGGCTCCTCGCTGAAGTCAGACATGCTGCGGATGGACAGGACACACACAACACACGGGGCGGCTGAGAACGGGGGGGGGAGAAACGGGACGAGCAGACGGGAAGTTTCACAAACTCAGAGGCAGGGCGAGGAGGAAGGCCGGAGGAAGTCAGGGGAAGAAACAGCTGCATCGCAGGGAGACAGGGGAGAAGGGTGGAGGAGGAGTTTAAGGAATACCGTCTAAAGGAGGGGAAACAGGAGAAAATCCAAGAGAAAAAAAAAGCAGCAGATAAGAGAAGAAAGACAAGAGCACGATAAGGAAGTGTGAAACGACAGGGAGGGGCACGGCATAAAAAGCAGCTATTTTGGGGAAGCAGCAGGCGCAGACTGCCGGAGTCACCTTGACAGCTGATGCTATCTTAACATTCAGACTGGCGTTCTTTAAGAGCCGCTCTATAATCCCCCCGCTGCACGCCACCCACGCTGGATGTTTTTCATAAGCAATTTGCTGTGCTCAAAATCAATGCCTCTGGAAACAGACTGCGGCAGATTTTTCCTTTCCGGCCCCGTCGGCCCGGCCTGTGGCTCAATACGGCGCCTGCTTTAAACGAGGGCCACATGGCCGCTCGCTCCAGCCGCGGCGCTCCGGACAGAGGAAAGGGCGGAAAGCGTGTGATGGCCTTCATGTCGGCGTTCTCAGAGGTCACTAATGAAAATTTAAAAAAAAACGTCTAGCCAAAGTATTCACACCCCTTTGTATGGGATGGGCTGTGATGAAGCAACAGCGAGTTCTGGAACCACACGTGGTTTCCCCAATGCTGGCGAAAACACTGAAGCTCTGATGCTCCTTTTTAGGAGACGGGTCTTGGGTCGGAAATGACAGACCGAAGAAGTGTTTGTACACACGAGTTAATGGTCATTTTGTGATGCCAATAGTTTGAACATTTGGTTTCATGGTGCAAACACTGCAGGTGGGAAGTAGCTTCAGCCGAGGCTCCTTCGGCAGATAAAAGATGAACTAAATAAAAGCCACCACCATGACGTGGTTCTCCGCCCAAACCCACAGACCGGCCAAACGGAGGAGGAGCCAGAGAAGCAGCCAGGAGGCCCGTGGTAAGCGACACGGCTCCCAAGAAACCTGTGGCGGCCGTATCATGCTTGGGGAATCCTTTCCTCCAGGACCAACAGGGAGTATAATGGCTAATGACAAATCTGTGCTAAGCCCTGCAGACAGATGGCTACAGCAGCTTTCCATCCAGTCGGACTCAGCTTGAGCTAGTTTGCACCCCTTTATGTTTGGTCCATCACACAGAACCTCAGTTAAATACATTAGTTTGTGGGGGTACCACTCACTGCTGTGCAGACATGCAGTAGATGCTTACTTTGGGAAAACACCGATGGAGTCGGTTCCAAAGCCCAAAGCGAGCTGCTGCAGCTGTAAATCACTGCAAATAGCTTTTAAAGACTGTAAAGGGTTTCACAGCCGGGCCGGCGGAGCGGCAGAGACGTTATAAACGGTCACGGGGGCTCGCAGAACGGCGTTCTCTTCAGCCCGTTGACCCACGATTCCCTGTTTGGGACGTTTTGTTCTGCTGAATAAATTCCCAAATGTGTGCAAAAAAAAAAAAAAAAGAACACAGCCGTGGATGTTGGATAACTATGCATTCTGATGAAGCATTAACCAGGTTAACTATTCACTTCAGGCCAAGCTGAAAAAACGCAGCAGAAAAAAGAAAAGTTTGAGCTTCATGCAAAAATACTTTTGCTTCGCAGTGAGATATCGGACCGGGCCCTCTGACCTACGCTGCCGACTTTTTAGGGTACGCAACGGAGCTTTTTTCTGTGATTTAAAGTTAGCTATCATGACCTACTTCTGATCCACAGTGGCACTTTCTGATTAGGGGGTGGTGGGTTCTACTCACTGCTTAGGGGGGCAGCCCCTTGGAAGTGGACGAGGATTTATCCCCCCTTCCTTATTTTCTTTAAAATCTTAAAATTGCAATCCAACTAAACTGGTAAATCTTGACCAGTATTACTCTACACAGCGCAGAGATTCTGTAAAAACACAGTTTGATCACAATCAGAGCTCACCTAAACTCCCTCGGCCCCCCCTCCCGAAACTTTCTGGATGCGCCCTTGTTAGGGACCGATCACGCAAACTTGAACGGGAATAGATCGATGTCACTGATCTGGTCAGACCGCAGCACACAGTTCCTGACACATAACGACATGCCCGCTGCCTGCGTCACATCTTCCCGGTCCCCTTCCTCCGCTCCGCTCCGAACCGAACTCGGTTCGCCGTGCCTCCGTCCGCCGGCGTGGCCCCCCAGCACTGACAGCGCCGATGTGTCGCTGAGCTCGCCGGGACTACAGGCGAGCCGCCCCGGCGGCGACGCCTCGCTCTTCACGCCCTTTGCCCAGAAGCTAAGGGCAGCTTCTCTGTACCGCACGAGCCGGGAGCAGCAGAACGCCAACCCGGACACATTGCGACACTTTTCGCACATCCCGACTTCACTTCCAATTTCAGCAGTCCTGTTCGCGGACTGGTCCCGGCAGCGGTCCCCTGGCATCCCGGCCGCTGACGGCAAACTCAGCCCGGGTTACTCCGGGGATGCGGAGTGATTAGCATAATGTGCTAGCCGCGCCGTTAGTTAGCAGCTGTCGCTGGCTAGCGAGCGCTTCATATTAATAACATCACTTCCAGTGTCGGAGACGGCAAAGTGCACGACTTACCTCGCTTCAGATCGTCCACTTCACCATTTAACTTTCAAAGTGACGCACAAGGCGACCGGTGTCTTTTACTGCTGCCGAACAACGACGCAGTTTGATGCCAGTGCCCTGCGCGACCCCTTTTCCAAGGATTTCTAATCAGAGGCGAATTATTTGCCTCTCCGCTTTGTCTGTCTGACAACAGCCATATTGACAACTAACACCTCCGAGGAGCGCAGAGGGAACTGTAGTTTTACTCCCACAAAGGCCTTCAGAAGACGCGGCGGAGCTCTTCGCGCGGAAGACTACAAATCCCTGGAAGGAGCGCGAGGTGGGGGCGCTGATGGCTCGCGGATCTGGAGCTGTCACATCAGAAACAGAGGCGGCGCAGCTTCTCAATGCGACCGACACCAGGCAGGCACCAACCAGCGGCAGCACGGAGGACAGCCTCTGGGACTGCAAGCCAGCCACAGAAATAAATAAATAAATAAATAAAAATAACGGAGGAATGTCTTTCCTTTAGCAAATCATAAAAGGCAAATGGGTACCACTTTACAACAAGGCTCCCCTTATAGATGGCTAATAAATATTTTAGAAATATGTTATTAAACACTTTATAACTCATTCATACATGTTTATTATGCATTAATTAAGGGGAGAAGGAGACAAAACTCACTTTTTTTTCTTGCCAATTAGTGAGCCTGATCTGTCCAACTGCATATTTCCTCTATAGTTCACAGTAGGAACACATGTAGATTACATTGAAAATACTATGTGTGTCAAAAAAATCAACAACATCATTTCTACCATATAAAGCACGGTGCAGGAATGCCTTGCTTTAGCTTCTGACAGCAAAGTTGATGGGGAGATGGGTGGAGCTAATACAGGGCAATCCTGGAAGAAAACCTCTCAGGTTTCCAAAAGGAAATTGGAGTGCCTTCAAATTTTACCACATTTTATACAGCATTCAGGCAAAGGGTGGGAAGATCTGCGGCACATGCTGAAATAATAATAATAATAATAATAAGCCACCAGTCTTGACAGCAAATTCGGCCTCAGACCATCTGACATCTTGCAAAAGCAAATTTCTCATAATAAAAACAGGACCTGAAGAAAAACAGCATATCTTGCACATGTGCTCCTTAAATTTTGTACCATTAAGAAGGAATCGCTAATTTTGTTAAAACAAATGAAAAGTATAGCACTTACAGGGCTGATTTAGAATACAGTCAAATGGACAGAGAAAGGAAAGGTGTTTGCCGCACCACCTAAAAAGGGAATTTACAACTACGAATCGTTGTTTTTTGAGTGCTACAATTTGTAGTTTCTACGCTACCTCCAATTATTGTCTGTGGTGGATCACAGAAAAAAGAAGAAATGCTTAACGATAATGTCTGTAAAAAAGTAAAACTCCTATATGATAAGCATTCAGAGCAGTGCTGTTTGCCCTACAGAACAGAAAACGAATTATCGCCACAGATGAAATTACTAGTGAGATCTAAATCGTCTTACGTTTATCTGATTGTCCTGCAGGTGGGAGACAGTCACCCACACATAAAACAGATCTGGACCGAGCGCTGAATTTTAAAAAAGAAAGGAAGGGCGTGATTTTAAAGATAGCTAAAATGGAAGCAAAAAGAACATGCAGGGCGTTTCATAAAGACACTGACAGACCCGTTACAGACGGGATGAAGACATGACGCGTCAGAGGACGCACCGTCACGGTACGCTGGCTATGATGGGCTGTAATAAAATGGCCCGTTAAAGCACGGCTGTTGCTTTGGATGTTGGATCCCAGGCTATTAAACTCTTCCACCTTCTGGACCTCAACACAGCCTCCTCTTTCACATATTTTCTTTTCATTCAAGTATCCTTTTTGTATATTTTTCCCATCCATCCATCCATCCATCCATCCATCCATCCATCCATCCATCCATCCATCCATCCATCCGTTGTCTTCAGCTTATCCGAGATCAGGTTGCAGAGGCACAAGTCCAGCAGGGAAACCCAGACACCCCTCTCCCCAGCAACATCCCCCGCCTCATTCTGAGGGATCCCAAGGCATTCCCAGGCCATATGGGGATATATAGTCTCCCCAGCGAGTTCCGGTCTTCCATGGGTCTCTTCCCGGTGGGACATACCCAGAATACCTCAGAGGGGAACGGCCCAGGGGGCATCCGGATCAGATGCCCGAACCACCCCAACTGACTCCTTTAAATGCAGAGAAGCAGCGGCTCGACTTTGAGCTCCCCCCCCGGATGACGGAGCTCCTCACCCCATCTCTAAGGGTGAGTCCAGCCACCTCTGAAGGGAGCTCATTTTGGTATCAGGGATCTGGTTCTTTCAGTCTTAATAACCATAAGTGAGGGTCAGAACGTAGATGGTTCAGTAAAGCAAGAGTTTTGATTATTAGCAGATCAAGCCCCAATCAGTCTGCCCATCTTTGAACCTAATCTGTAGGGCGCTTGAGTTAAGGCCTTGGCTCAAACAAAATAGAAAACAAGCGAAAAAGAGAGAGAGAGAAAGAGAGAGAAAAAAAACGTCAACGTCTCAGAGATAAATCCTGTTAGGATGTTCCTGCTGCAGAACTTTCCTATATTGCTGAATCAAAACCTTTCTGCAGACACAAGTGGTCTAAAATTTCTCCACTCTAGTTATATTTGTACGATATTAAATGTGCTTGATAGCCTGAATCCTGTGAAGTCTGACTAAAAAGCAGATCTGTTTGGGACATCTGTCAGGGGGAGATATAAAAGTCTTGACACTGGATCTTGTTAAAGTTTGTTAATAATTTGGAAAAAAGAATCTGAGAGTTTTAGCTACAGTCTTGTGATCATGCTGCCCCCATGTGACAGCTGTTAGAAAGAAGCAGGTCTATAGTACAGCCTGTAGAGTACAGTACACTCCTGTGACTTCAGGAACTAGTTTACAGCTTTCTCATGTTCCCTCATTCCAGTGGCAAACGTTTTGACTCGAATCTGTTGATGTTGAATTCAGCACTTCTGTGTAAAATAAAAAAATAAAAAAAATAAAATGTTTCCCTTTTGAGTTGAGACATATTTAACCGTCATGCAAAACAAGTATTTAAAACTATGTTCTCTAAAACGGTAGAGAAAAACATGTACCAGCTAGGGCAGGGGTCTGCAACCTGTGGCCCCAGAGCCGCAGGTGGCTCTTTACACCTTCAGCTTTGGCTCTTAAAAACTTACACCGAAAATGCAGGGGGGGAAAAAATTGGTCAATGTTTCTAAATGTAAAGGTAATTTAAAACTGCTAGCTTTAAGATGCATTTCGTTCTGCGATAACTGCATAACCTTTTCAGAAAGAAACTAATGGTATATAGAATATTTTACTATAGATAAATGAAATATTTTTTTGTCAATAAGTTGCAAACCACTTGCTTTTTCATCATTTTGATGCCATTTTCTATAAAAATCAAATGTCCAATTGAAGAAAATGTATTAAACCTACACATAAAAATAGTTAAAAAAAAAAGTAAAAAACAAAGCAACTGGACTTGTTTTTCGTAGTTGAAGACGTTTCGCTTCCTCTCCAGGAAGCTTTCTGACCATGACCTGGATGACTGAGAATCTTCACCAGCGCATAAAAATAGTGTTGGTTAAATAATAAAAATAATAATAAAAAAACTGTTGAAATTTAATAAAAAATATTCTAAACAAATTTCCTATAGTATACTATAAAAACAAGCTCTTGTTTCAAAGAGACTTTTATGGCTCTAAACAAAATTTGTTTAGCTGGACCGAGGGCAAAAATGGCTGTGCGGGTTGTAAAGGTTGCTGACCCCTGAGCTAGGGCTGCTCCTCAGAAACGAGTTTTATTTTTATTTTTTATCAACCTTCATCCATTTACAGTTTTAAGCAATAATAGGCTATTCATTACACAATAGCAAAAAATGGGGGGAGAAAGACAAAACAAGTCCTGTCAAAAGTATTCACTATGGAACCGGCTTATTGATGACTAGGAGATATGCAGCCAAAGTGCTCCCTTCCTAGTGCACTTCCCAGTTCCCTCCAGGAGTCTTCCTGTCCTCCTTCCAGTGCAGCACAGCGGACCTCAGTGCGCAGACGCCCGCCCACCCAACATGGTTTGATGCTTGAACGGTGGGGAACTTATGCATCCAGTAGAAAGTCCAACTGGACCAGCATAAACACTTTCCCCGCCTCAGTCCCGGGACCGTGTCTGATTTCGGCGTCGGGAGCCCGCCTCTGTCCGTGTGAGTACGCAGCTCGGCGGGGGGAGCGGCTGGCTGTGGTCCAGCCTGCAGCCAGCTGTTTTGGTCAGCGGCTAGCCGGCTAGCAGCGCCACTCGGCTAACATAAACCTAGCTAGGTGGGGTTAACGCAAGCTCCGTGCCGTCTTAAAGCTGAACTGGCGCTGATATTTAGAGTTAGGAGAATGTTTCTGAAAGGGAAACCGTAAAGGGTAGCTTCGGCTGGGGGTCAGCTGGGACATTTAGGCCGTAGCCGCAGTGGTCCCATCATAACTTAGCTTCAAAACAACGCTCCAGGCTCCAGACACCAGGAGTCAGCTGTTTGAGCACAAGCCCCACTGATGGGTAGTTTTTCTGCGGCCTTGCGGAAATCAGAGTAAAAACATCCAGAATGATCCCAGTTACAGGAGGGCACGGATGAAAGGTTTTCTGCACCGAGGCTGAAGCCGCTCTGCATGGACTCAGCACCTGAAACACAACTGGTTGGATGTTTGAACTCCTGCTGGTGGGGAAGAAGCTGTTTCCTGGGGGGAAAACTAACTTTTTAGCAACATAAACTGGATTTTTTTTTTTTAGTGATCCGTGGTGTCATTAGTTTGTGGTGGAGCCATTTCTCTCCTGAGCTTTAACTAAACCAATCCTCATCTTCTGGCTTCCCAACATCGCAAGAACCTGAGCTCTCCGGCCAACCGCAGCAGCCAGGACACTGGGACATGAAAAACTGAGTGATAAAGTCTTTAAGCATTTATGTCTCTTAAAAAACAAACAAAGTTTTGCTGGGTTATTCTGACTGGTTCAGTCAGGCAGTAGCCTATCAGTCTGGACACATTTCCAGGTGTAGCTGTCCCCTTGACCTCTTGACCCCATGAGAAGGGATCAAGAAAGTTTTCTTTGTGGTCTCATCTGCCTGTACCACTTTTCACTGATTATGTTGAGTTTTTTTCTTCCAAAAGAAGTAAAACACTCATAATAATAACTTAAAATAAATGTGCTGCCAGCTTTTTAAGGTCACATAATATTAATACTACCCATATGCATCAAAGCCTATGCCTTGAAGTCTTGTCTGATTTTTTTTTTTCTTATTAAATAAAAAAAAAGTGAATTGATACTCTAATTGTAACATTTCCTAAACATCAATCATTCAATCTTCGGTGTTTGCTGCATTTCTCTAGGTTTATAACCCATGTTTTCGTTATTTCTGCTTGTTTTCTTGTGTCAGGATTCCTCAGTAGCTGCTGGGGGAGGCCGTCCTACTGCCACAGGACAAAGAAAAAAAGAATTTCCAGTAAGTCTACAAAACGCACACTGATTGTTAAACGTACACGCCTACCCCAGGTCAGTGTCAACACAGACCATAAAACTCCTTATTGATGCTTCACATTGCAGTTTTGTTTGGGAGATGATTGTCAAAGTTGGACGGGATTCAATGTTTGTTTAGTTCATGTAAAACAGGTTAAAAACAAAACAAAATACTGATACAACACAAGAAAAGAAGCAAAGAATAGCCTGAAGGTAGGCTTTTCTGCATCCTCCGCCTCACGCTTGCGTGTTTCAGAAGGAGCCACTAGGGGTCGCTCCTACGCCTGTTATCGCCTCTGCTCAACGCCGGGCTTCCTCCTGGGATTCATTGACATTAAACCAAACATGTCCATCAACAGGTAGACATCGCAGGACGGCTAAAAGGAAAGACACTCCTGTTTGAACATGGCATGATTTCTGTGGTTAAAACGTGTGTGTGTGTGTGTGTGTGTGTGTGGTCCTGTGGAAGCATTCCACAAAGAACACATCTGTAGTGTGTTTATCCTAATTTCTCGCCGCGGTGACGATCCAAACGTCGCTGAACGAAATGAAATGCCTGTGAGCTCAAAGCGGTGGGCTTTTAACTCCCGGCGACTGAAATGGGACGCGCTATCTTGAAGAGAGCCAGGTCTGACCCCGTTCTGAAACCTTTCCCGCTTTCCTCCCTCCCCCACCGCTGGCCTCCCAGTCCTCACAAACAACTGGCCGGGACAGCTGTCTTTAACAGCTGCCTGTTATCTGCTGCTGGCTTCTGTCTGCATCTGGGCAAGCTTCCTCCATGCCGCCGTCCTTCTGCAAGGACACCTTTCTTCTTCTGAATCGGTCTCGATGCTATTTTTGTCGCCATTAGAGCAAATTCCACACCTAACAATCTTGCGTTTTTGATATCTGAGGTAAAATCCTGCTGTTTTCTTTAGTTACCCTTAGCTCACAAGGCTGGTATTTGTCCTCGTTGTCACAAAATTCATCCCTTATGTCTTTTGAGCTTTAATAGCTTTGCCTGAATTCTTCTTTATCTGATATCCTGATAGTACGCAGCATTTTCTTGGCTTGTAGTTGAAGGAAGATCATGCCTGAGTTGCGACGGTTAAAGCAAAGTGAGCGGACCGATTAGCTAGGAGTCGGGGAGGATGTTGGGGAAAAAAGTCTACAAATGGTAGACTTGTTTCTGAAGGTTTATACATCAAATCAGTTCAAACCAAAGGGATTTACGGTCATTTCATTGTTAACGTTGTACAACATAACAGATTTCTGTTTCTGTGATCCAGAAGCGATTAGTGTGAAAAATCATGAGATGCATTAAAGATAAATGAAAAAGTAGAGATGTACAGATCAGGCTGTTGCACACTTGTCCTCTCGGCCTGACCTACTGATTCTGATTTTGATAAATTTCCTTTTTTTTTTTTCTTCCGAGGACCTTTGCACATGAGAAAAAAAATATAATGCAAGAGAAGTTTGACATGCTGCTAGTTCTTTGAACCCAACAGAAAATTAAGGGATTAGAAGATGAACCTCATTTATATATCGAAACATAAGTCCCTTTATCTGATTTTCTGTTGCACTCAGGGTGCATTCACACCAGCCCTGTTTAGTCCGCTTTAATCGGACTCTGGTTCAGTTGCTCAGAAAGTTTGGATTGTTTGGGGAGGTGTGAATGCGTAACTGAACCCTGATGGCGACCGAAAAAGCAAAGTCGGGTTGTACTGAACTCTGGAGCGGTTCGAATGCATATGGGAATGCCAAGTGGACCAGAGGCCGCTCCAAAAGGAAGAAGCGGACTGCAGCGCAGGGCAATCTGGGTAAATACAATAGTAATTGAGCAATAACACAAATGGAGTAAAGCATGTATTGTAAATACCTTACTCGACATCTGCGTAAACGTGACATCAGTTCAATGAAGCTGTATGTGCCTCTGCTCACGCGCCGCCGCGTCATACGGAGTCGTCTCACCTGCCTTGTGCAAAATATAACAATCTCCATGGTCCTCTGCCTTGTCCCCAGCTCAGGGTGAGGCCACTGTTGAATTATACTGTTCTGGGACATCTACCAAAGACAGCATCTCTATTACACGGCTAAAATCTGTAGCCATTCCACTCTGTTTACATTTTCATCAAAAGGAAGTTGTGCTGTGTTGCTGACCAACCTCTTTTCTTCTGTGTTTCTTGGTGCTGCGTCACCACAGCACCACAACGCCACCGCAGGCGAGGGGTTGAACAGGTTGGTCAAAAGGTTTGGTTTGTCTGACAAAGTTCAGTGTGAAACCAGTTGAAAATTTGCTACTTGGTCTCCAAATGAAGCGAGTCTACCGGACTATCTGGGGTGAAAATGACCTTAAAAGGACTGTCAAAGTAAATGCTGTCGGTTGATGCATCTGGGAGTTCTTAATTTAAATGTGTTTAATAAGTGAAAAAAAATCATTTGATATTTGACCTGCTGATGGAAGGGAAAACAGTCTGATTTCTATCTCTGCCTGATTAGTCGGTGCATCAACTTCGATCAACACGGTTATGTCTAACTTGCTTAAGTTACTTAGTCAGATAATATACCTTAGAAAGCTTTCAAGTTACTTTTTAGTAATTAATCCAGATCCCAGATTAATAATAGTCTAAAAATACTTTTAAAAGCATAACATTGATCTTACTGAAACTTGGAAGAAGCAAAGTATATATAAGGAGTGGAGTAACAAAGTCAGCTTGAGGCAGACAGCTGTGTACCAGTCTGGTGTAGGGCTGCAGTACATATCGCAACTTGTTATCACACTATCACTGTCCGCTCTATGCATATCGGGAGGAACAGCTTGGACTGCAGTGAATGTTAAATAATTTAAAGCTAGAGTTGGCAGTTTTCCGGAAGTTTCCCCAAGTCCCTTTTTGAATAACTGCGGATGCGCAAGACCGTCTTACCTGCTCCTCCCCTCCTCTGGGGGATCACGTGAAAAAAATCTCCCAACTCCACTCTGGTCTTATTTCTTTCTACTGAGGCCTTCCTCTTCTCCTCTTCCTCTTCTTCCCATAAACATGAACGTGCTTCACTTCTTGTGACTCTCAGCCATGTTCAAAGTCTACGGTGTGAGCAGCGGAGCTACAGTGAACAGCTAACACCAAAGCTAACCGCTAAGCTAACCGGATACATAAACACTAGAAGTGTGCATGCAGCAGCCAGCACTAAACTAAAGAGGAACATTGGTGTTATGTGAGCACGTCAGAATGATTGGCATGTGGAACAACCAATAGATAAGGTGATACCCCCAGAACTTGAGGGACAGAGGGGAGTGACAGCAGGACCAAAACCCTGACCAATCCCTGCCCTTTGGTGTGAAGAGCAGAGAATGGTCAATGTGTTACAGGCCTGCAGCTCCCACAGAGAATGATTTTTTAACCTCCTTTTTTGTGAATACATAACGTGTTGACTAATTTCAGGATGGAAGGATGATTTTACCCAGTATAACAAAAAGTGCTTCTGAACAGGATTACCAACTATAGCTTTCGGTACCATGCATTCAGGCTCTCTATGACTGTGGTATGTTTGGTGCCACCTGTTGTTCGAGGCGGCATTAATTATTTCAGGGGAGCAAAGAGCTGCTAAGGTGGCAACAAAGGTTTTTAGGTAACTATATCTGAATGGTTTATGGCCAAAATAGCTGATGTTTGCCATCAGCAGCTGTTTTCAATACACCCTTAATGTTGGTTTGGATAAAGACTCATTGGCTGGGGTCTATGTTCATTATGCAGTCCTGGTCTGGTGTTGTGGTACTGTTTGACTATTGACTGTTTGACTAGCTGTTGATACGCCGATCTCGCTGACCCTAAACTGATTGGTCTCATTAGTATCAGAACACAGTGTTGGGCAGACAGAGAAACCTGTTGGTATCGTTCTACCAACCTGGCAGGGGTTAAACATTTTGTTGTTTGTTGCTGGACGTCGCCACCGCCTGGAGCTGCGGTCGACAGATTGAGCCGTCAGAAAACCACGACGACGTCACGTGAGTGACCTCTGGTTCTGTTGTTGACGTCTTGGTTGTTGGCTTTGTAATTTATCCCGCCCTGCCTCTTGGCGGCACAGGGGTTAATCGTGTTGGGAGCTGTGTGCCACGAGAGGCGTGACGGCACACTTGCCATCTATAATTCAAACTGTAGCGCTGCTTTCTTTGATGTGGGGCCAAAGGACGAAGACACCGGTGGATCCTTTGGACCCCCGTGGCACCAGCATCACTAATCTCTGTCTGTCTTTGTGGAGACCAGAAACTGCTACAAAGCATGGATTTGTGTCGTCCGGTGCTGACAGCTTGGCTGGAGAGGTCCGTCTCCGGCCCTGAGGAGACAAAGCCTCGCGCTATCAGGCCTGTCGGGGCCTGGGATTTAGATTTAGGAGAGACAGATATTTTTTTTTTTTTTGCTTTGACTCGGGATGAAATGCGACCCGGGATTCAGATTTCAAAGTTTCTCTCTTGGCCTGAAAATGGCAGACTGGCTTTTCTTTGTCAAGAACATAAAAACCTGAATCAGCCAGTTAAATATGCTGCATATTTAGTGTTTTTTTTTTCTTGTGACAAGCAATAAAGGAGATTAGAAATGTAATAATATGAATAAGACAAAGAACAAGCCACTGCCTTGTGGCCAACTGAAAAAATGAGGCTCACTCTGTGACCTATGTGACGACATGTTATGTATGGTATTATAACCAACACCAGCTCCAAGTATAACATCTAAGACCAGGTCAGGTTTACCCTGTGAAGGGCCTTAGCAGAGACACAGTTGGGGAGAAAGCTGAGCCTCTCAGCCTCAAAGCTCTCTGAGATCCGAGTAGAAAGCTGTTTGGTAGTATGAGGTAATTCTGCTTTTGTCCTCCCTCAAAACTGCTATCCTGGTTCATTTCTGCATTATTTCCAGTCATGCTTGATCACCTGTTTATGCTGGGTCAAATACTGGCTCTGTGACTTGGACATTAGCGCCTGTGATTCTAATCTAGCTGAATCACATAAGTCAGACAGTCAAGACCCAGGAAAAGTAGCTGGGGAAGGGGAACCTTAGAGAAAATCATTTCCCTGAACCCTCACACATGATTGTTTATCTCTCCTTGCAAAATAATTCAGGTTCACTGCATTTGGACGGAGAGTCTGCTCTGACCAGCCTCAGCGTCGCAGGATAGCATGGCACAGCATGACGCTGCGAACACCGTGCTTCTCAGTGGTGATGGTGTGTTCTGGGTTATGTGGAGTTTTAGTGACGGCACGCGTCGCGTTTTGCATGCAGGCCAAAGAAATTGAAAATAAGTGCACTTTTCGTCTCATCTGACCAGAGCACCTTCATCTACATTTTTAAGGTGTTCCCTACGTGGTTGCAGCTTTGTTTCAAATGGGTCTCTTCTGAGCACTCTTCCATGAAGGTCAGAGTTGTGAAGTGAGCGAGTAATAGTCCTGTTGAGAAGTTCTTCGGGTCGGTCCATTTTAAGCCCCAATAAAACACACGATCTTTACACCAGGAAGACTTCAGTAGGTCTCGCTCATGTCCAGCACCATCTCAGCCACAGAGACGTTTACCACGCCGCTGGTGTCTGCCGGAGGTTATTATCACAGCTGTTTAAAGACATGGTATCCCTTCTCAGAACGGTCAAAACCAGATTGTTGTGCCTATAAATAAAATAGCTTTCTTATGTAAACTGGCACGTTTTGCCTGTTTACAACTCAGCTATTGAAGCGTATCGCCCTTTTTTAACTAACATGTCTAGTTGCTGTTTTGGTCTCGGTTCCTTTATGGAAAGCACTTATGTAATTAAAAATATTGGAAGTCAGGCAGTTTAATGCCCAGCTTTCTGACTGTAGCTTGACTAATCCTAGATGACACCAAGCTTAGTTGAGCCTGAGCAGACAGAAGCGTGGATCTGACCCCAGACCATCCGTCACATCAGCTCCCAACTCAACGTTTTAATGGAGCTCGTAATGGAAAGCAGGTGGACTGATGGGCTCTTTTTCCATCCAGGTCCTGGGCTCGAGATTAAAGAAATCGATTGAGCCCTGGTGCTCCCTGAATACCAGATGTGAAATATTACTGGCACTGGACACTGCGCTTTCAGCCTTTTGGCTTAAAGGGGGCCCTGCGAGGGAAGAAGGGCTCTGAGGATCGGACCCAGCAAAGAGCTGGGCCGTATCACTGCTGGCACCACAGCTGTCACCGTTCATATGTTAGATATACTGACTGATACCAAAAAGGAACAGGTGTGGCGTATTAGTGCCACTGCTGTCCCCTGCCCCCCTCTGACAAGGGGGAGGAAAGAGTTGTGGTCAATAGAGTTGTCATAGTAGATCATTGTAATATATGGTGTTTCTGAGCCTTGCTACAGAGCAGCAGCTTCCATTTTTGCTGAGGAGGAATAACAGACAAAGGTGTGTGTGTGTGTGTGGAAGGGGGGCGGGGGGGTTGGGGGTATTAATCTGGTTCAGATGGAAGAGGGAGTTCAGAAATATGGGGATCTGTTTAAACGTTGGCGTCCTCTTACCCGCTGTCTCTCTTTTGAAAGTTCTGCTGGGGCCTCATGCATGAAGAGCGTGCAGCTTTCGCACTAAACTTTGGCGGCAGCGAGAAATTTCGAAACGTGCAGCGAGCAAAGATTTCTGACGTCTAAAACCGTGCGTACACGTGTTGGTGCACACCGTTCTTTTATACTTCCCAATTTGGGAACCTACAGGGACCGCTGGGAACCCCCAGCGCTCGCCTACAAATAAATATCCACTGCAGTATAAATAGCTGGAAGGCACCCATCACATGTCCAAGTTGCCGACGGAAGAAAGACGAGAAGATCAGTGTCTGAGGTGGAGGCAAAAAGTAGAATTTTATTTAGCAGTATTTCTTCCTCTATGACTAATTGATTTTAAAGGGCACATATCATGCTTTTTAATGCCTTCCTCTCCACATGCCTTTTCACATTTAAATCATTCAGTTGTGGTCTATATAAAGCGGAACTGCAATGCTTTGGTCTGAATTCCTCTTTATTGCTGCCCCACAGCTCCTCCTTTGCCCCCTGTTCTGGGGGCATCGGGCTCGAGGCTCCTTAAGGTAAATGCATTTGAATTAAGTTATATTTCAGTGGATATGGGTGACTTGTAGTAATTTTTGCTTTATTGTCGACTGAAAAAGTTTGCGTGGCTGCCGCGCCTTTTCAAGCAACGTTGGTTTTTACGCATCCCGAGTTGTTGGTAAAACACGGCGCCGCATGCTTTTAGTGCGAAGGCACGCTTTATACACGGGGCCCCTGGACCTTTGTGAGGATATTAACCACCGATGCAAACTTAGATCGCATTTTAACATTCTCGTTTTCTTATTTTGCCACAGCCCTTATTGGTTTTCAGTCTTTCCTTCATGCGCACTGTCTTTATCTTTGTTGCACATCTTAAAGTGGAATACTCATGTACTCTTACAGCTATAATTGAAGCAGCGTTGGTTTTGAGTCTGCTTGTGTTTTCCATCCTTTCTGCCAGTAGTTTGACCAAACACATATTTATTCCTAGGTCAGCCTGTTATGTAGCCGGTCAGTAATTCACATATTGTTGTTTTTGGGGCCATATATACTGCAGGGCATATCTTTGAAGTAGAAGTAAATGCATAACTCTTCTTAAAAAAAAACCCAAAAAACGGAATCCTTTAATACGAAACCCCTAAATAAAACCAGTGTAGAGAACCGTCCAGCGGATGTTCTCCTGTGTCTAAATTAATCTCGGTTTAATTGCAGCCGTACGGTGTAGCTCTCAGAGATGTGTTGGCAAATTGAAGCGAAACAGTATCATGAACAACAAGGAACACGGGTCAGGGCGGAGGTTCTGGAGAAATTTAATGCACTGTGATTCAGCTACAAACCCACCAAGACCTTCGCTGTCCACCTAAACCGAGAGGCCGAAAGCATCATTCTGTTAACTCTGGAGGAGCTGTACCGATACACGGCTCAGGTGGGACAATACGTCGACAGGGCAACTATTAGTCATATATATACACATAGCTGTCTATTATAGCTAGAACAAAAAGCTGCTGAAATAAAAGGCCTGGCAACCCTTTGCTTAGCTTTACTGCAAGCCATGCAGAGGAGACAGGAAACATGTTAGATGACACTAAAGCTTAACTTTCAGCAAAATGTTGTGTGCGTGTGAAGGAAAACTAACAATGCATGTGACCCTGAACACATGTCAACATAGTAGAGGCACCATCATGCTTTGGGAATGCTTTTCTTCAACCTTGAGTGGAAAGAAAACCTGTTGGAGGCAGAAAGAACTTGGAAGTGGGGCAGAGGTTCATCTGCCAGTGGTCAACATCGCCGAACACAGAGCCAAACCACCAATGAGACGGTTTGAATCGAACCATATTCCACGTGTCAAAGTCCACAGCTAGGTCTGTGGCAAGACCTGAAAGGGCATGTTCACAGGTGCTCTCCATCCACATTCTCTGAGCTTGAGCGATTTCTGCAAACAAAAGTACGATTTCAGTTTCTAGATGTGTGAAGGTGGTTGACACTTGCCCCAAAAGACTTCACACATGTAGTCGCAGCAAAACGTTGTTCTACAAAATATTGACTCGGGGAGGATGAATGGAAACGCACAACGGATTCTTCAGATTGTAGATTAACAAAAAAAAAATCAAAGTTAAACGTGCAATGTTGCTGCCCCCTCATCATTCCGCGCTGCTTTGTGTTGGTCTGTCCAAGGTACCAGCTGAAATGCATTAAAGTTCAGTGCAGCGCCCTATGCTGCTATGACCGTGTCCTCCCCACATTGTTTCTACGCACATTAGAGACGTTAAGTGGGCGAGTTGCCTCACTGCATCTGTCCCTGGTTGTGCAGCTCTTCAAAACAAATCCCCGCAGACGGCCCCGGCTCTCCCCCGCGGAGCGCAGCCTCATTAGGGTTTGTTGCCCAAACTGGAGAATGTTGTCTGGCTGCAGGAACAGCTCAGCCCACTCTCCCAGGGACACATGTTTCTTACTGAGGCCTGACCCCGGAGCTTTGGGCCTTGTCAAATCAGATTTGGCTCAAGTGCCTCCCAGTCATGGGCTCAGTTACCTCTGAACCAGTCCCACTGATTCATGCTAAAAAGGACTCAAGGTTTTGGTAAACCCGAGAGAGCTTTGTCGAGAAAACAAAGAAGGCCGACGTTACTATCACGAGGCGCGCCGACGTGTATCCTACAGCCAGTCCTGTTATTCTGGGCTTCCTGATAAATGTGCTGGACAGCTGAGGACTTTGCCGCTGGGTAATGGTCCTAAACACGTCTGCAAGTCTACACTACAATGTCGCACTGGTCCAGACCTCAGCTCGATTGAAATGCAGCAGTGGAACCTGAAGGGAAAACTGTGGGCTGAACTAATGCCAGCGAAACCTCAGTGAACTTGAGGCATGCTGTGAGGAAGAGCAGGCCAGAATCCCTTCGCATTCCTCAGCGAGAGATTGATAAGGTCAAACAGAAGATGATTACTTTAAGTTATCTCTGCTGAAGGTGGTTCTGCAAGCTCTGCAAATGCAGCCCGCTTTTGCTTTTTCACGTGCTGAAATGAAACGGGACTTAGCTTTTCCCTGGGCTTACGCCTTATCTCACATATTCGCTTTAAAACCAGCATCCCTTTAGTAATCGAACACAAGGTATAACAGTGGCTCAGTGGCAATTTTCTTTGACCGGTGCGTCCAGACAAAGGAGAGTTGATCCTCTTTCTGTTCGTATTTGGAGAAAATGTAAACACTAGGTTTCCAGGGTTTTATTATGAACGCAGTGATAAATTTCAGCTCAAACAAATCTAATAAGAATGTGAGTGATCGCATACACACGAGTTGGACATGGACCAGTTAGAGAAATGCCACACTTTGATGGCATTTCTTCAAAAGTTTCAAACAAAAATTTATAACATAATCAAAGTTAATTTAAACCAGGAAAGCAACAATTCTGCCTTATGTTCCAAAAATAACTCAACATGTAGGCTATAATAATGTTGTCTCTGGTACTTATTATTACTTAGATTTTTTTTTTCATGTGTAATAGGCCCTTTTCATAGTTCTCTCACATGTAGTCTGACAAGACTTTTGCATTAAGCCTGCATGGTTAGATTAGATTGAACTGAAATGCCATGGATGTTCCTGAGATCTTTAAAAGAAGCTGTTAATGACCATCAAGCTGTTCTGAGTAGAAACGGTGTATTTAGCTGCACGCCAAAGGCTCAATCCGAATACCCTTAATAATAGCTGCTAGCTCCTGTTCATGCGGTCAACAGCAAGAACTCTGTCTTGGGTAGGTAAGGGGTGTCACAAGGCTCCTTTTCCTACCTCCTTCCTTACTGACTGCACTATTCGGGCAGCACTGTCACTACCCGATCCGTACCGGTAGCACGATCCGTACCATCAGCTCATTTGCGCACGTGCGAACAGAATAACTTCCGGGTCGCCAAAAAAATAATGTAATTACAGTACTGAAAATACTTATTTCTATATATTAAATCATTAAAGAATGCTAAACTATATTGTATAGAAAATATTTAAGATTTTTCTGGAAGAAATTGATGCGTTTTACAGTCTGTACGTTGCAATGCCTGACGTCATCATCGGATATGCTCAGAAGCCCGGGAATATATTATTGCGCAACGTTTGTATGTATTGTCTGAATACATTCTATAAATTATATTATTTGTTCAAACAGGACTGGAAAAAATATTTTTCACCTTAATTATAAGGTGAATTTTTTTATTTAAATCTTGTACTAAAAAGTAGTTTTATTAGAAAGTTAAAACCATATATTAAGAGTTTAGCGCCCTCTGGTGTACAAATCATAAACAAGAGAAGACCCCGTCATTAAAGTATCCGCAAAACCGAACAGGGAATAGAACAAAGACCACATAACAAAGACAAGGCATACTTTTTTTAAAATGCATTTTTTTAAGTACAAAATACACAAACACATATGCAAATCAAACAAATGATAAAAAAAACCCTGAAGAATATTCAAAATAAAATACGTTTCTATACTCCTAAACATGTTCATAGCTGGGGTTTTTATGTACTTTAAGTAATGGTGTATATATTCTTATTAAAAAAAAACTAAAAAATATATATGTAGGCGTTTTATATATATATATATATATATATATATATATATATATATTTACGTTTTTCTCTATTTATTTTTGAATGAATTTTTAAATTTAAATGCAATATTTACGCAAATACAAAGATATATAAAAAGAAACACCCGGCCCGAAAAAAGACAAAAAGAATAAAAAAGTAACAAAAACGAAATATTGCCCACCGGAAGTTATTCTGTTCGCGCATGCGTAAATGAGCTGATGGTACGGATCGTGCTACCGGTACGGATCGGGTAGTGACACGCACTTATCATGGTAACCGCTGACGCACTTCCACTTTGGCTGAAGAGTCCTTGCTCAATAAGGGTATTCGGATTGACCCAGAGTGTTTCTTAAAGCCAATGAGTTTATTCTGCTTGTTAAGAACTAGTTTACAAGGTTACCTTTTATAATGAAACATAATTAATTTGCAATCAGGTATATCTTTTAGTTGGGATTATGTATTTTCTCAGACCTTAAAGGACCCAGGACTTCCAGCCAGAATGTTTCTCTCTAGTGTTTTGGAACCGTTTCTTCTTTGAAACTGAAAAAGGGTTTGGAAAAAATTTTGGATGAAAAATGTCACATGAACTTCTTTGGTGAGGTGATCGCCGTCTCAAGACAAAACAGCGGGTAAGTTCTGTGAGCTGACTATTGAAGTCTCAGAGTGGAGTCTCGGACACAGTGACGGGTTCCCAGAACCAAGAAGAAACCTGAACAGAATCAAAAGACAAGCCTCAAAAACTTTTTGTTTGTTTTTTTAAGATTTGATTGCGTAATGGTTTTTCTTCCCCTTTAAAGTCCCAGTAAGCTTTGTTTTGTTTTGCGGTACGTGTTGATGCTGAGTAGATCTCAGTGCTGCATTTGATACAGTTGATCACAATATTCTCCTACAAAGACTTGAACATACTGTAGGGATTAAGGGTAAAGCATTAGGCTGGTTTAAATCCTATCTGTCGGACAGATTCCAGTTTGTTCATGTTAATAATAAATCTTCTTCAAACTCTAGGGTCAGTTGTGAAGTAAATAAACTTCTTAATCAATCACTTAGTCTGGATGGCATTAATTTGGCCTCTGGTAATAAAGTAAAAAATCTTGGTGTTATTTTTGACCAAGACATGTCATTTAAATCCCATATTAAACAGGTTTCCAGAGTCTCCTTTTTTCACCTCAGTAATATCGGCAAAATTACAAAACATTCTGTCCAGGAGTGATGCTGAAAAACTAGTCCATGCATTTGTTACTTCAAGGCTGGACTATTGTAATTCTTTACTATCAGGAAGTCTACAAAATGCAGTTCAAAGTCTTCAGCTGATCCAAAATGCTGCAGCAAGAGTTCTGATGAAAATCAACAAGAGGGATCATATTTCTCCAATTTTAGCTTCCCTTCATTGGCTTCCTGTTAAATCAAGAATAGAATTTAAAATTCTTCTTCTAACGTATAAAGCCCTTAATAATCAAGCTCCATCATATATCAGAGCTCTGATTACCCCGTATGTTCCTAACAGAGCACTTCGCTCTCAGACTGCAGGTCTGCTGGTGGTTCCTAGAGTCTCTAAAAGTAGAATGGGAGGCAGATCCTTTAGCTATCAGGCTCCTCTCCTGTGGAACCAACTCCCAGTTTTGGTCCGTGAAGCAGACTCCCTGTCTACTTTTAAGACTAATCTTAAAACCTTCCTTTTTGACAAAGCTTATAACTAGAGTGGCTCATGTTACTCTGAGCTACCTTTATAGTTTTACTGCTATAGGCTTAGGCTACTGGAGGACATCAGGATCTAATTTTCTCACTCTGTAGAGTTCTACTGTTCTTCAATTTTGAATTGCTTGTCGTCATTTCAGCTTTTAACTTTTAACTTTTTGCTCTCTCTCTTTTTCTTCATAGTAAGTACACCTGGTCTGGCGTTCTGTTAGCTGTGACATCATCCAGAGAAGATGGCTCACCGACTATTACCATCTAATGTAGAACAGATTACTGGATCAATGTGTGCTTCTGTGCTTTTTTGTCTCTCTTGTTGTATTTCTGCTCTGTCTTCTGTAACCCCCAGTCGGTCGAGGCAGATGACCGTTCATACTGAGCCTGGTTCTGCTGGAGGTTTTCCTTCCCGTTAATGGGTGGTTTTTCTTTCCACTGTCGCTTCATCCCTGCTCAGTATGAGGGATTGCTGCACAGCCATGGACAATGCAGACGACTCTCCCTGTGGCTCTACGTTTCTTCAGGACTGAATGCTGCATGTCAAGACTTTGATGCAATCAACTGGTTCCCTTATATAGGACATTGAAAAGATCGGATTGGGCCTTTCACACTGCCATGAAAAAGACGGATAAGGGTTCCATATGGTCAAAAAGGTCTGATTTGCTTGCTGTGTGAATGTAGCCAATGTTTCAGATACAGCAGCTTTGTTGTGTGGCATCTTCAACAATTAAATCTGCATCAGATGCTGCTGATCAGCTTATTTCTGACATTAGAGTGACACTGCAGGGTCATAAAGGGGCGTTGTTCTCTTAGGACCTCCTGCACTACTGCTGCCTGCCTTGCATAGTATCATGTAATGCTTGCTTAGTGAGCAACTCGTGGCTGTTACTGCTGTGTAACTACCTCCCTAGGTGAAACGAAGGGAAACCAAAGCCAGGTCCATTTTGCTCCGTTATGCTCTGTCTTTACGCCTTTTGACACCAAGTAGATCATGGATTGTATAGGACAAAAGATTATCCCCTTTTATAAGCCACCCCAGCTACTCTTGTGGGTTACATCCTGCAACTATGTGGGACGACATAAGTGGAGCAGGCATTGTGGAGCCAACTATTAGCAGCACCTCTGTTGGTTGTAGTGCAGTGCTACTGGCTCTGACGCTGCTTCACAACTGCTTGCAAAGCCGTCTCTGTAACTACTTCCCTCCATAGTTTGGGAGCGTAACAGTGACTTCCACCAAAAGACTGGAATGTCGCTGGGAATACAGTATGAATGTTGGTGTTCACCGAAGCAGACGCTAAACCTGCCGAGTGCTCAGATGTGCGTTTTTTGGTCTTTCTTTAAGCATATAATATGGCTATATACCTTTATCTGTATCTAATATGTTTTGTGTAATTGAATCTGTATGCAAATATATTTTCTATAACATGCCAAGTCTGCAGTTCATTCAAGCCGTGGGAAAGGGATCACTAAATCTGAAGCAGATAACAGGAAGGCTGAACATATCACAGCTATATACCTTTAAGCCATGTCATTCTGCACTCTGTACACATTTATTTTAGCTAATTAGGTCATAATTGAGTCCTTACCAATCAAGGTGTCCCATTGTTAATGTATTGCATAGGAAGTGCCTCCTGATGTTTTGTTGTTGTCTGCAATAAACTACATGTGTAAAAGAACAGCGCGTGAGCTTGTCACCACCGACGGGGAACTGTCCTGTCATTTTTTGGTACGTGGGAATAAATACATTTTATTTTGACTTGACTGATCGTCGCTGGTTGTGCAGAGGCTCCACATCTGCTTTTGGGCATCATTCAGGGTCAAAGATTTATGCCTCCACCGTTTTACATCTGCTGGTAGCCATTATCACGTGTATAAAGTGCATGTGTAAATGTTGAGTTGGGGGGGGGGGCGTTGCCACTTACAGCTTATTTGCATAAAATTAAAACAGCTCATTCTGAAAGGAGCTCAAACTAGGGAGGTGAAATCTCATTATCTGAGAATGATTTTGTGCAACAAACGTAATGAACATGTTTTGGCCCATAGACCTATCCTAAATGTTTGAAGAAAGCATAACAGCCTGCTCCCTATCGGCCTTCTTTATTAAACTTCCTGTTAGTCATCATTTCTCGCACAATGTCTGCATTTAGTGCCTGGACCTTTTGCACAGCCTCCACAATGCCTCAGAGTGCGCCCTGTGAGGGAGGAAAGTGGCAGCATTGTTGGAAATGTGGACCTTAATGATCACAGATGGGAAACTGCTGTTTTCTGATGATCTTTTCTCCCCCCCCCCCCCCCTCTGCATCACTGCCAGGAGAAAAGAGACGTGTGCAGTTTGCATAAGTGCCCGGTCTGGTGAGTGGAAAACTGAGCAGGAAGTAGAAGGGACATACAGGAAGCGAGGCTGCGCGCTCTGATAAGAACATCAATACACTCCTTTATCTTCACACATCAACTAGTTGTTTGCTGCTCCTTTGAAGGAGCCGTATAAAATATTTTAGTTCTCTACAACGTTGCTGGTGTCGCAACTCTTTCTTTGGGAGCCCTGACCGGTGACTGGCAGGTCAAATGCTGACCACTATATTGTTTTTATCGTCCTAGCATACATCAAACCTTAAACCCCATCATGTTTTATCAGTAAATGGATCAGGTTGCTCCTAAAAAAACATTTAATTGGTGCTGCTCCATAAAAAATCCTGATTGGAGAATCTGTCTTGTATTTCTATTAAAGTATGTCAGAGATTTTTTTTTTTATGACTTTGATTCGTTTTGACCAGTAGCTATATAAGTACCCTTTATATGAAAATGTATGTAAGTAGAAGAGCATTACTAAACAAACAACATATGAATTAATTCAGTATGTTTGGTGAATTCTTCTTTTCATTTGATGATTTTCCTAAACAAATAGGATGAGTTTTATCTCTGAATACTGGCCTACGGGTCTCCAAAGAGAACATCTAGGTGAAGCTAAGAAAAAGGAAGGCTTTCTGTGAAAGGAGCAAACTCCCAAAACACGAGATTTCTCTCTCTACTCAAAAATGTCTTCTTTACCCTGCCAGGACTGTTCTGTGGCAAAAGGGATACAATTGTGGTTCAGGGCAAAGTTTAGATTCTGAAAAACTTAGCAGTGGCGTATCTACACAGGAAATCTGAAAACCTCAGTGGAAGTTGCACAAAATCAGAGTAAAAACTCCAAAGGAGTTTAAAAAATGCTGAGTCATCTGTCTGAATCCTGAAATGATGCCAAGGTTGAACAGGGCAGCGAGTCGTAACCCTTATTGTTAGGCTAACTTTATACTAGTTATACCCTTTTCAAGGAAATTCATCACGTTTTTAGGTTTGCGCAATTTAGGAATGCATTGATTAAGCTTCTGTTGTGATATTTTTTCCACTTTATCCCTGATTTTTGCTTTTCTGTTTCCCTTTAAGGGCCTCTATGGGTCTGAAGCAGGTACAAAGCGTGCATATGTAAGGCATATTTAAGACTTGCTGGACAGACAACTCTCAACGGCTTTTAGGCTTTGCTTTTAATTACCGAACTGTTCATTAAACTGAGAGGAAGCAAAGTGAATCTCTAAGGATGGCAAAGTGTACCCAGCCAAGGGTTAAAAGGGCAACTCTAATAACACCGTTTACTGGGAACGAGGGTGAGGCAGAGATGGATACAAGCAGAAACAACAATTAGAGAAGAGAGAGCGGGCTGGAGCAGCAGAGGGTCGACTCAGGCCATTTCTTTTGTTTCAGATAAAAATCACACTGAAAGAGTGATTGTAGCGCTGCTACCGCACAGAGCGATGCTCTCCTCCTCACAAAGGGTTCGTGTCCTTTGAACCTTTTCATGTGTCGTCACTTCACAACCTCACGTTTCAATGTGGTTCGCTGGGATTTTACGTGACAGCCCAACACAAAGAAGCACGTAGTTGTAAAGCTGAAGCAAAAGTGATTCACGGTTTTCATCTTTTTTTTTTTCCACATTAAAATCAGAAAGTGGGTCATGCGTTTGTATTCGGCGCTGCTCGGTCAATACTGACAGCTGGGAGGTTTTATGGAGGCCTTTCTCTGTCAGCTTTCAGCATCTAGAGACGGGAGTTTTTTGCTCATTCGTTGCAGCATTGCTCAAGCTCAGTCAGACTGACAGGCGAGCATCTCAGGACATCAGTTTTTAAGTCTGGCTGCAGGACCTAACCCGAGCTGAGGAGCTGGGGTTAGGTCTGGACTTTGACTAGGCCATTCAGTGTTGTCCTGCTGGAAGGTGAACGACCTCCCCAGTCCCAACCGTTCGGCTGCGTCAAACAGGCTTCCTTCCAGGATTGTTCTCAATTTAGTTCAACCTGTTTTCCATCAACTCTTAATTAGCTTCCAATCTGGTGAAGAAAAGCCTCCCCACAGCATGATCCTGCCACCTCCATGTTTCATAAGGCCGTTGTATGTTCATTCATGGCGATCTGCTTGTTTCAACAATGGCTTTCATCTTGCCGCTGCTCCATAAAGGGCAGGATTCTGGTATGTTATAGGTTTCCTCCAACAACTTCTCCCATCTTACCTGTGGATCGTAGCTTCCCCAGACTTACAGCGGGGCTGCCGGCTGCGTCTCTAGGCCAGATGATGGATTGAACTTTTCTCCATGAGCCGTTCAAAGCTTCAGGTGTTGTTTTCTAAGCCAACCCTACTTTAAACATTGCGGCAGCCTCTTCTCTGACCCGTCTGTGGTGTTTCTGGGTCTTCATGTTGCTCTGCGTACTTGACACACACAGGTGAACTCCTTTTACTAATTAGGGGACTTCTGAGGACAATTAATTGCACTTGATTTTTTTTTTTTGTGACATCAGATGAAAAGGAGAATTCCCCCCTCCCCCTCCCCCCCCCCCCCCCAACTTCCTAACTTGGCACTGCTCTGTCAGACTACGGCATACAGTACCGTGCATTGACCTTTGTGGATGTTATGTGACAAAACATGGTAAGGCCCTGCATGTGCTCAGTTTTTTTTTCATCCTTATATTGCTGCTTCTCTCTGTTCGTCCCTTTTTTCTGAACGTTTCCTGCAGTCTTTTCGCCCAAACCCCTTTATAAGACGTGGCAGTGTCGCGTTTCTTCCCCGGTTCTGAGTGGTCTCTCGTCGTAATCTCTTTGTCCTGCTGTCGTTCCTCATTCCCAGTTCCGATTCAGTTCTGTGAAACAGTTTGACAGTCATTGTTGCTGCACAGTCAGTGTTAATCATGCTCTGATCCTCTCTAATCTTATTAACATGAAGTTTTCTATCAGTGTTTGTTTAGCTGAAGTTCTGGATTTTCCTCTCTCTCTCTCTCTCTCTTAGCCGGGGAGTTTTCTGTCCTCCATGGGGATTGAAGTTGACGAAAAGCACGTTCCCGGCACGCCACGCCGGCTTGATGAAGTTGTTCTCACACACCTGCATTCAAACAATCCCATATGGTGCAGACATGCATGTACACACAGGCATAGTTGTACGAACACACCCATACACATCAGCATGAGCAACATTTGGCTTGCATGGCCGCAGCAACTTCTTCTGTGGGGGTGGGGGGGGGGATGATTGTTTGGGGACTCAGGAGCAAAGAAGGACTCTCGGGTTCTTTGTTTTAATTCTTGTTCTTTTGTTAATTAATACCTTTGTTTTGGATTCCTGTTGGACGCGGCGGAGTGTGACCCTGACTTGTAGGATCCCAGGGTCCTAACAGAGTCTCCTGCCTCCTTTTTGGGCTCGGCTTTGTTTGCTAATGGGACTTGTTGGCTGTTGGCAGCTATTCAGTCCATGCTGGATGGTTTCTGTGGTCCCTGCTGGATAAGCATGTTGAGTAAAGACAGGATGTACAAGCTGCTTTAAGACTTTGGTTTTTGTTGCAGTTTGTCATTTTCTCTAGTATTTCTGTCCTTTTAGTATTCAAGGGCTTTAGCTTATGTCAAACGCTCATCGGCCATTGTATCATGTACATCCTGCTATTTCGGGGTTGGATCTGATGGCATGGATACATCAAGGTGTCAGAAACATGCCTCAGAAATTTTGGTCCATATTGACATGGTCTTATAATTCATACACTATAAATCTGCTGTCGGCTCATCCACAATGCAAAACTCAGGGTCTTATCAGAGAGCTGGTGAGTACGGACGCCAGTGGAGTATACAGCGTACTCATTATGTTGAAGAAACCAGTTTGAGAGGCTTTGACCCGTTCACATAAATAATGCGTTATAGTAATGGAAGTACCGTATTTTCCGGACTATAAGTCGCAGTTTTTCTCATAGTTTGGCCGGGGGTGCGACTTATACTCTGGAGCGACTTATGTGTGAAATTATTACACATTTTTACCGGTATATCATTACACCTGTTATTTTCACACCAAACAGAAGACATGCTTTGCGCGGAGCGGGGGGGAGAAGACATGCTTTGCGTGGACGACCGGCGGAGCGGAGCGCCTGTTATTTCACTATATGCACGCGCGGAAGCAACAACAAAAAAACGCCTGTTACCATCAAATAAACATGCAAGCATATCGACTTAGGTTTTTTTTTTTTTTTTTTGTGGAATGTTGGCGAGGCGGCAGCGTGAGTTTGGCGAGGCGGCCGCCTCGCCAAGATAGCGCTGCGGGAAACACTGGTACAATTATTCAGCCTGTTGTTGCCTCCGTTCTATTTTTATTTAAAATTGCCTTTCAAGATGACATGTCTGTTCTTGATGTTGTATATTATCAAATAAATTTCCCCCAAAAATGCGACTTATACTCCAGTGCGACTTATATATGTTTTTTCCTTCTTTATTATGCATTTTATGGCTGGTGCGACTTGTACTCCGGAGTGACTTATAGTCCGGAAAATACGGTAGTCATCTTAAGCTGGTACACGATGGTCATAAAGGGAGGGACATGGGGTGTGTCCCAATTCAGAGACTGCCTCCTTCGAAGGCCTCCTTTGCAGGCCAATTACGTCACAGCGCTGCGACAAATTCTTTCCTAATAGGCTCCGCGCTCGTGACGTCACCATCTCATTAATATTCATGAGCAACGCCGCTAAGGTAGGACAAACAGTGTCAGAGCGCAAGTAGCAACCAGCCATTACACGTGCAACACATACAAGGATATGACCGGCTTTTCAGCTGTTAAACTATCACAAGAGGATGTCCCAGGCGCCCAGTTTACCGGTAGAACTGTTGAACAACATACCAACGTTCAGCTCAAACGATGGCTTGAGTGTCGAGGGCTTAGAAAGACTGGAAAACAGGCCGAGTTGATAGAACGGTAAGTCGATGTTTTCCCCCTGCTCGGCTGTCATGGCCTCATCGGTCGTTTTGTCTGTTTGTAAACACCGTCCAGGAATCGATATATTTTGCCAATCGGTAGCTACAAAATAATCGCTACATCTCACTACATTTCCCTTAATGGTTGAGGTTTATTTTGGTCAGCAAGTTTAGTGGCCTGGATCGTTTAGAATCAATTGAATGTTGCAGTTCAATCTCGGAGTAAATTTCAATTCAAAAATAAATTCATGGCATATGTACGTGAATTTGGTAACTTTTTCCGGGTTGAACTGTTGTGAAGGCCGACCGCACAAGTGTACCCATCGCACACATTTCTCCTTGGCAGTTTTGAATTTCGGGAAATTCCTATCAGCGTACCTCGAGTCACTGTTGCACGTTCCATAGCAACAATGTTTAAAAATCATGGTTAATAGACGTATTAAACTGGGAAATAGCAGTCGTTTTAGCGAGTAAAATCCAGTGTAATGTACAGTGAAATAGTGGAGGACACTGCAAGTCTAAAAATAGACCGCTCCCGGAGCGCTATTCACGGCTCCTTAAAATGCAGCCGTCAAATGTGTACTTCTTTTCCCAGATTTGAAAGATGGGCCTGGTGTCTCTTTCGTGGCTCACCGTATCCCATGATTCATTGTGGGTTGAAGAGAATTGTTTAAACGTCAACAGAGGAGATGACTGAAATGCTGTGAATAAAGTTGGACATATTATGCTTTCTGTCACATAAAAATAACTTCTCAAAAGGTTTAGGTGAGAATTTAGCGATGTAACCCTGAAAACTGCTTGGTGTATTAATATATCACTTCATTTTAAAAGTGCTGGGACATGTCCGCTGCTGCTACACTAAACGCCGGTCCACCTCTACATCTGCTAGAGATGTAGCATAATCAGGATATTGGGACAATACATTCTACTGTGGATTAGGGCTGCACAATGTTAGGGATTGTGTATTGGGTGTGCAACCCTATTGTTATTTAGTTTTGTTGCTTTAGTGCTGTAATATAACTTTGCATAGCATATACAGAAATGAGGAAATGGGTCTCCCACACACAGTATGTATGTTGATGTGAACAAGAAGGTCTTCTTCTGAAATAAGTGTCTCAGTAGAAAACGCTACATTGCAAAAAAAAAAAAAAGTGACGTCCTGGGGTCTGAAAATTACCACAAGCAAACAGACACAGAGCTGTCAGACGTTTAGCTGAGCAGCAGGATAAAGCTGAGAACTGGCTCAGAAATGGAGGTTACAAGCATCCCACAGTCTGCTAGGTCCAGAATAACAGTAAACAAGCCCCACCTGGAGCAGAACGTGACGCATGGAAAGCCATTAAGCCAATCCTCAAAGTCCACAGTCCCTTGCCTGGTTTAGATGTTTCTTTTTATGGCAAAGGTAGGGAAACAAATAGGTGATTGAAACATGTAAAATGACTTGCTTATGATTTTAGTAGGAAACACTTAACCACACAGCTTTAGCTGTCCACTACAGCCAGTCTTGTTCCTAGCTGAGTAAAGAAGTCCTTGTAATGTCAGAACCATGACATGCACCGTAAAGTAAATATTATCTGCCTTTTGTTCATCACTCTCTAGGTTTAGGCAGTCGTGGGGCATTTAGCTGCATTTCCTGACTCTGACTTGACAATCCTCATGTTTTCTGTTGGTGGCACACGACTCCAGACTTTCTTAGGAACACAGAGCTTCCTCTCTGAAAACGTCAGCACTAATGCACTTGCAGATAGATGCACACAAGCCCCGGCGAGCTTGTCCAAGTCTTACGTCAGCCCGTTGGACCGGACTCCTGATTGCCCCCGGCTGCCAAGCACAGACGTGAGCCTTCTCACACCACATGTCCGCAGCTGTCAAGGTCAGCTTGAAAGCATTTTCCTGCTCAATCCCTGGCTAGAGGTGTGTGGGCGTGTGTCCTTATAATTGTGAATTGTAAACGCATCTCGCTTTGATAGCACAGCACCTGTTTCTTCATTTCTTACGATCATTGCAAGTCGACACACAGGTGGATTCTTTCAGTCTTGCCTCAGACCAGAATTGTTTGCCTGATCACTTTTATCCACATTTCTTGCCAACTCAGATCATGCATTTGAAACGGTGCAGAGGCTTCACCAAAGCACGCTTGGTGTTTGTTGTAAGCACATCTGTTGTCATTTTTTAAACGATTATTTTTTAGTGCTGGGCAATATGGCTCAAAAATAAAATCTCCGATTTTATTATACCAACTCTGATTAATCGATTCCCACCCCCCCACTCCTTTTCATTTCACAAAAAGCAATTAAAGAAATTATTTTTAAAACTTGCTTTTATGTTTATCGTTTTGTCTGGGAGGTGATCTGAGTTCAAAGTGCAACTAAATACAAGCTGTGAAACATGCCGGTAAAACAACATGGCTGCCATGCCGTCGTAAATAATGAAATTACAGCTAAATGTTTGCTGCTAGCGGTTTTACACAATGAGCTTAAAGCCTTCACTTCACTTGTGTGACTTCAAACTACCATAAAAAAAATTAAATAAATTAGTAAATTAAAAAGCCTCGTATTATGGTTAAAAAGTTTCCTCTTTATAATATTTTGACAATATATTTCCCAAAGATATATTCATGGGAGCCTAATGAGTTTATTGGCAAAATAAAATCCAAATTTTCAAAAAAATGTAATCTTAAAAAATTGTAAATTCAAATGAATCGATTAAATCAATTTATCACCCAGCCCTACTATTTTTTCTGATTTTCTCCAGTTGACCATAGACATTATATACGTAGACGCGTCGTTGGGCGGGTTCTGCCTATGCTGTGATGCGTCAGAGCGTCCGCCATCTTAAATGTGGCAAATCTGCAGTTACTCAGTTACTTAAACAGTATCAGAGGGACTTTAATCTCAGAATATACTTTGTATTCGTAATATTTTTATTTTTGTAATATTACAAGTTTATTTTCGTATCCCTTTAGCTTCATTCTCCCGACTTTATACTCGTAAAGAATAAAAATAATTAAAATAATCTAACCTGGCCCTATTACTCCAGGAGTGAAATAATTATGCAAACTGTGACTATTCTGGAAATGTTCCCTCTTAATTCTCATAACATTACCACTTTTGTCTTTTTTTTGTTGGTTTTTTTTAACTTTATTGTCCTAGGTCTTTTTTTCTCATATTAGTAATTTTACCTCTTTAATACTTTAATACTAACCCCAAAAAGTCTGTCCCTAAAGGTTCACATGTGACACGGTTTTATGAAATAATGAAGACAACAATGTTTATATTTAACAAATTGATCCTTATATTCATAACACATACACATATACACACAAATATATATATACACACACACACACACACACACACATATATATATATATATATATATATATATATATATATTTATTTATTTATTTATTTACAAAGATATTTATTTATTTAGAAAGATATTTATTTATTTAGAAAGATATTTATTTATTTAGAAAGATATAGATATGTATAGACAGCTATAATCTTGACCTATAGTGATATATAATCACACAGCTATTTATTTGGCTTATTTATAATACTTGAAAATCTATATATGCACATCTATGTCTAAATACAATAGTCTGTACTGTATGCAAGCTAAAAACCTTGAAAAAGAATGGTCTTGCACAGCTTTTTTCTAGTGTTGCCACTCTGCAGCTTTTCTGTGTCCAGTTTTGCAGCATGGTGCAGCCTTAGTTTATAGAAGGCAGATACAAGTAGTGAAATCAGCCAGAATACATTTCCATGCAGCACAGGAATGAGGCATCTTCTCTGATCCACGTTCACTACAACAGAACTTAACTTTTTTCTGCCACATACAATATGGCGGTGACGTTGACGTGCGAACCTGCGCCCAATGACGCGTCTACGTATATATTGTCTATGCAGTTGACTGTGACTACAGCTCTTTTTCAGTCTGGCAGAAGCTTAGACAACTATATCCTGAACCTATGGTAAAGACCTCAATCTCCCAAAGAGGAGAGTTTTTTTTTTATTTAGTTTTTTTTATTACTGCCACCAACGTTCTCTTTTACTTGGCTCTAATGTGATATATCAATACAAATTAGTGCATTATTGTGAGGTGGAAGGAAATATGTTTTTTGATATTTTATTGGTTGAGAGCAGTGACAGTGTAACTGCATGAAGGCAATGCGCACAATAAACCATGATGCAAATTGCTTCGGTCTCCAAAATTAACCAGAATGAATTAGACTAAAAAAAAAAAAAACTGGGCTGAAAATTAAATTGTCTCATTTATAAACAGAGTCCACCTGTGTGTCATTTGAGCTCAGTTGAAACGCGGCTATAAACGTCATTGAACAAGGAGCACCATGAAGACCCAGGAACACAGCAGACAGGTCAGGGAGCCAGCTGTGGAGATGTTTAAAACAATACCTTAGAACATCAGCATAGAACAGCCCAGAGTACTCTGTTCAATCCATGGTTTATAGATGGGAAGAGCGAGGCACGGCTACGAACTCTCCAAGACTCGCTCCAACTGACAGGCCCAGAAAGCAACATTATTAAGACCACAGTCCTGAAGAGCCGGTTTTCTGTTTCCTTTAGATTAGTCTCTACTTCAGCTCACCTAAATCAAATAACTTCACTGCATGTTCAAGCATATAGTTTAGAGAAGCCTGGAAACTTTGTGGGACACCGGCTCTTGAGAACCGCAGTGTTTAAGGTTGGCCGGAAAACACCCCCAAGGGCTCACGGTTGAATGTCGATAGCCGTGTATTATTTTCTATCTGCTTGTGTCCTATCACACAGCGTCCTAATAAAGACGCTGGCGTTTGTGGTTTTAAGGCGACAACGCGTGCAAAAGCTCGAGAGATGTGAATCCTTTGCACGATGCTGCGGGTGGAAATGTCACTGCGAAAGGTTTAGAGATGCCTGCTGCTTGATTACTAGCCCCGGCTTTTAAATGGCTAATCACCAGGAAAGAATAATTGCTGCAAAATGTTCTGCACAAAGCCTCGAGTCGTAGTAATAGTTGTAATGGATGGCGAGGTTTAAACTAGTGGACAGACTGTATGTAGGAAACCAGCAGAGTTTACTCCCGCATGAGTTCCTGCTGGAGTGCACTCGGGTCTGTTCTCTGTCAGCTGTCGGCGATGCTCGCGCAGACCTGGTCCGAGCCGTGCCATCGGGTCTCTCACCATGATCGCAGACCCATGGGGGGGCTGCTGTGTCATTTCGTGGACCTAATTGTGATTTGTGGGTGTAATGCCTTCGGGATCAGCTGCGTTCTCTTTTATCGGTACGGTTAATGTTGTCTTTACTCCGGCAGCGGTGGGGGCTTCTGGGACCCCGCTTGGAGTCGGATTTACATTTGAGACCTTTTCCCCTCCCCTGTCACCTTTAGGCGATTGTGTCCGGTGGAAGATGCTTTAAAACCACGATAAGTGGTTCGGCGCTGCTTTTGGTTTCAGAGCAAAGTCAGACAAGATTATTTACAAGTTTCAAAACTATCTGAATAAAAAAAAAAATTGGCCTAGCTCCGATATTGACATCTGCATCTCGTTTTGGTCCGTACCCTTCCCAGAATACTGAAGGACAATGGGCTTACTCTTAGCTGAAGGTTGCCTCATGTCCTAATAACGCCGTTATTTCTCCTGATTCCCATGAATTCTTCAGAGAAAGGGTCAGAATTAGAGAAGTGCTGTTGTGCTGATTGCAGCTTCATGTATACGTCTCCCATCCTCCCAACGCTCTCTCTTGTTGAGGAAACAGAGCACGCTTTGTTTTTGTAATTATCACTTGGGCCGAAACCCCGTCTCCGAAGCTTAGAGGTCACAACAACTTGCCCTTTGGGGTTCTGTTTAAGTGGCTCTTAAGGCCGCTACTGTAGCTAATCAAAAGGATTTATGAAGTGCATCACCATGAGGGCAGCGGACCAGAGAGTGCTTGCTGGCACCCTGCTGCAGGTGTTGCAGACCCTCCAACTTTCCTCTCCATCTCCTGTTAAAGCTTCCGATTGATGGCAGCTGGTGAAATGTTCCTTGTTTTCCATTTGTTGGCGCTAAAAGCGGTTCTGTTGGTGGAACATAATGCTGGCACAAGCCTGTTCTACCTCCTCCTACAGCCGGTCACTCCCCAGTCCGGAAAATAGTCCTGCACATAAAGCTTTTGTAATTACATTGATCCTGAGGGGGGCCCTTTACGACCTGCTGACGCATTCAATCACAGTCCAGCATGGCTCTTGTGAACGGCTGCTGTGTTTAGCATAATTCCAGGTTCACGTCCAGCCCGTAGCGTTTGTAGTGCTTCTGGTAACGGGGAGTTTGCGCTCGGTCCAGTAGGGGAGAGGGGTGGAATGGGGCATGGAGAACGACTGAGGGGAAGAACACGGTATAGACGGCGAGCGGACGGGGTTGTTGCCGAGTTGAGAGGGAAAACTTCAGAAGCCTGTTCTACAAGATCCAGATGGTGCTTCATGTATCTTGGGGGGACTTTATTTAATACACCAGGACAAAGGAGTGCATGGTTCTGAAGTGGAAGGATAATGATGTGCCTTTCTATATCTTGTACAGAAAACATTTTGAAACTGAGTGAAGAGCATTCCCACACCATGATGCTAACACCACCGTGTTTCGTTGTGGGGATTGTGTGTCGCTGCCACCTTTTAATGAAAGCCCTCAAAGATATTACTTGTGTTTGCCGTGGAAAAGCAAGCTTGCTGATTTCTCACAGTGGAAATGCCGTGTTGTAACATGGGACTGGAAGGTGCTTTATCGTTTATCGTTCTTGGAGGGGGGAAAAAAGATTAGCTTAGTAAAGATAATTCATCGTAATAGCTTTAACTCCCATTGACGACGTTTGCAAACTCCAAAAGCTGACGGTGTGGCTGGGATTGCTACTTTTGTTCTGTGAAGGTTTATTTTTTGGTTGGTTCCTTGAGAGCATCCATACATATCTAAATGTTTTCATGTACTATTGGATCCAGTATTTTGCGTTCTTAGATATATAGTTGCTTTGCTTACTGTAATAATAATAATAATAATAATAATAATAATACCCAGGACACGCTGGAGGGACTATGTCTCCCGGCTGGCCTGGGAACGCCTTGGGATTCCTCCAGAGGAGCTGGCCCAAGTGGCTGGGGAGAGGGACGTCTGGGCCTCCCTACTGAAGCTGCTGCCCCCGCGACCCGACCCCGGATAAGCGGAAGAAGATGGATGGATGGATGGATGGATAATAATAATAACAATGCATTTTATTTCCAGCTGCTTTTTACAAAACTCACAGTCACAGTACAAAATAAAACAAAACATCAAATAAGTTGTATGGAGCGGTGCAGTCAGAAGGAGTGGGTAGTCTTGACCAGGAGGCTTTTAGGCCTGGATCTGAACGGGGGAAGGGTGTTGACCTTCCGCATGTCTGGCGGGAGAGTGGGAACGGCGAGGTGGATCTGAGGAGGTGGCGACATGAAGGAGATCAGATACCTAAGGAGCTGCTAGAACTGGGCTGATGTGGTGAAATGATCGCGTAACCAGGGTGGATGAAGGCTATTTGCTAATGACCAAGTGCTAAGTTTAGCCAAAGCACTGTATGAATTTTAAAACGCTTTTCATGGTCATCTTTATTATCGCAACATATATTGTTTTGCGCTCCATATCACCCATCCCTGGTTTTAAGTCTTTTATGTAGCCAGATACAGTCTCAAAGATATTACATGTAACTGTCATACCAGAGTGAGATTATCCTATTTTTCTGGATGAAAGCAGGCACTCCTTATTGGAGCCTGCTTCATCCCCTGGAATATATCTGTTCCTTTACTCCTCCTACTTTCCTTTGCCTCTTTACATTTCTAGCCGATAATGCCTTTGGCCTGGTTTGAGTGAACGCAACAACAGGTCAGAGCTAATGAGCTCTCTGTGAGGAATGCCGTGTAAAGGCACCCCCCCTCCCCAACCCACATGTACCAAATGCCATACGCTTGGATACCTAGAGCTGGGGGTGGAGGGGACACACTTCCCATTAGATCCCTTAAAGAGGCCTGATTGGTGGAAAAAATGGCAGAAGTCAAGATCGTTTGAGACGATGCCTCGCACAACTGTGTGACACCAGAGCCGATGCTGATGAAGAGGTTAAGTCAAATTAGGGTTGGAGTGGGGGGGGACAATCGGGACTGCAGCAAGTTCTAACATTTGTTCACCTTCCTCACTCCTTTTCCTCCCTCTAATCCCCCACCGTCCCCTCTTCCATAAGTAACCTTTGGCATGTGAGGTCAGTGTTGTGTTCCTGCGGGATGACCTTTGGTAATGAGAATGTAGGTTAACGGGCGACCTGGAAGCACTTTGTCCCCATCTCCTGGGAACTCAAACAGGGAACGTGCAAAGGCACACAGCAACAGCTGCAGAGGGCTGTGTGCTCTTACCCCCGTTTGTCTGGAAGTAACGGGAAAAACAAACGCCAGCCCCGTCCCCATGAGTGATGCTCTTCAGTTATCATGGCGATACATTATGAACATCTACCCGGGCTTGCAAAGGTGGAGTTGTTCATGCCTTGGTGACGTTCCAGTCACAATGTCTCATGTATTTCCTTTGAGATTTTATGTGATCGTCCATAGCTGTAAAGTGGAAGGAAATGATTGATGGTGTAACGGAGTCAACCCTCTGCAGAACCCCCTTTCAGTGGAATCGCTACTGCACGTCTTTCTGGGTATGTCTCTACTGCCGTTATGCATCTAGAGGCTGGAAGGTTTACCCTTCAGTCAGATCAAATGGAGAGCATCGGTGAACATCAGTTTTTAATTCCTGCCACTGATTCTCAGTTGGATTTAGGTCGGGACTTTTGCCTACTCCAGCATCGTAATGCTTTGATCTAAACAGCTCCAGTGTAGGTCTGGCTGTAGGTTCAGAATCATTGTTCTCGCTGGAGGCTGGTGAGCCTCAGTCTCTACAGCCTCTTTCCCGGATTTTCTTGTGTTTTTAGGTCCATCCATCGTTCCTTCAACTCTGACCGGCAAAGAAGAACGTGCCCCACCGCATGATGCTCTCGCCGCACAAACCATTACGCAGTGGGACAGAAAGTTCAAATTTGGCCTCATCTGACCAGAGCACCTGCTTCCACACATTTGCTGTGTCCCCTACATGACTCGAGACGGGCTGCAAACAAATAATTTTTTTATTGCTTTCCTCCAGCTAGTTTTGTTAAGGAGACAAGTAGTGGCGACAGGGTAGATTCTGCCGAGTTGTGGATCGCCGCGGTTCCTCCAGGCGTACCACAGGCCTCGTGGCAGCTTCTCCTTGTCCAGCCTGTTAGTTTAGGTGGACAGCCATGTCATGGTGTGTCAGTCCCGTGAAAAGGATGATCAGGGTTGTCTATAATGTTCTTTATGAAGAACCCTTTGCACAGTCCCTGCAGAGCACTCCCCAGGGCAGAACCAGCCGTCTTTATCAGCTTGTTAAAGGTTAAACTGGTCACTGGCTCCTAGGGCTGAGCGACATGGCCTCAAATCTCGAGCAGTTCACCTTGATGACGATAAATGTAGTACAATAAAAAAATGTCCTCAATTTTTTCAACTTCCCCATCTCTTTAACTTCTTGATTCAGACTGCATGGGGTGGAGTCATGTGACTACAGACTGTACGCTGCGTGTTAAAGGTACAGGAGCCTAGCCTACCTTTATCTATTACAACGACCTTTCCCTTAATTTTTTTTTAATGCAGAAAATACGACAGTAATCAACGTCATTTTATTACCCATGTCGCTGATTCTCCCGTTTATCACCAAGGCCTACTGGCTAACATATCCGTATGATGGCAGAACAGGCTCAGGCCCTGTTTACACGACAACGATCCACTGAAAATGGGACTTTTCCCGTCTCTGTTAACATGTTTACTCGACAATGTTCTAATTACAATCTCTGTTTACGCGTCAACAGTAGAAACTCGTAAATGTTGTAACTGTTGCTTGGGGTGACTTTGAATTATAGCCAACACAGTTACCTGCCATTTTTTCTTCCTCTGTGATTTTTTTTTTATTTGTAGGAAGCCATAATGTTGTGCCTGTATGCTTTAGATTCCACTGATTTCTGTCATACTGCGCATGAGCCAAGGATGCCCTTTAAGAAAAGATCAGGTTTCCTTAAACTTGTCATTTACACGACAACGGAGACCAGGACCTTTTTTTTTTTTTTTTTTTTTTTTTCAACCATTACATTACGTAACTCCTTTTCAAATTGTGGCGTTGTCAGAGAAAGCATTCGCCGTTGTCATGTAAATGAGCCCAACAAACGCAACCACACTGTTCCGTTGTCGCGCAAACACGGCTTTACAGAAGTTGTGCAGCGTCTCACCGACGGACGAGAGCTTTCTTAAGAAGTACAGGCTGCTCTGTCCCTGCTTTTAGAAGCTTTCAACTTCTCACAACTTTCTGCCTTGTTCTCTGACAAACCTGAGATTAAATTACACACAAGTGGACTCTGTTTATTAACTTAAAGACCTTTAAAGGCAGCTTGTTTGACCAGATTTATTTGGACATATCAGGCTAAAGGGGGGCAGCACAAAAATGCCGACCACACCCCAGAGTCCACGTGCCTTTTTCTTTTAGTCAGACACATCACTTGGTTGCACATACGGCATCGATTCAGCATCCTTGTTGACCTGCAGCACATCTGTGACGCTGAAATCTGGCACGCTCTGTGGTAGCCCCTCGGTTTATCTGGGTAACGTGTTGGAACGGGTGATCCGCCCACATGACTCAGACGACAGGTGTATATCTGGCTGGATGTATGCCTTGCTGAGACTGAGTCTGTTTTTTTTTTTAAGTGTAGGTTAAATCAGGCAGCTTCAACAGTTAATGTTGTGTATATATACAATATAATACTCCTCTCTCATCATGGGTCCGTTCGCTTTAGTCACCAAGGCCTGTTCTGGTTTGCTCTCGCCGTTTTGGAGTCTCTCCCTACACTGCTGCTTTCATCGCTGGAGATCTTTCACGTCGATATGCACGTGTAATTCGACACAGGCTTAATTCCCCCCAACCCACCCACCCACCCTTTTTTTAAAATCCAACTTGTCCCATTGCAATTTACATATCTAGCAAGGAATCGCAGCTGGAAAAAAGACACAAGTGGAGACAGGAGCGGCTAGAGATTTCTTGGCTGGCATCCATGTTTCACAAAGAAGGCTAATCTACCACCGTAGCGTGCTACGCGGCTCTTTTCTTTAACTTGAGCACCTAAGAAGAAACGGGCTCCCCGCTGTGTTTGTTATACTGCTTAGCGTTTTAATGTGAATTTCTCGCGTATCGTACCCCAGTGGAAAATATCAGGAAGGGAAAAGTGCCTCAGTGATCTTTGGCACCGACTTCTTGTTGGGACAAGCAGCTTTCTCAATACTGCCTTCAGATTATTCCATTGCAGAAACGTCCCTATTGTTGTATTTTTTGCTTTTTTTTTTTTTTGCTTTCATAAACAACACAAAACCAAAACCAGAAGTAGAGCTTGTTCGGAGACACTATTATCCTCCAAAACAGCCTCAGGGCACCGCTAATTTATTATCTCTGTAGATAATGACTCCATGCCAGTCGTTATCCGTATCATTTTATTCCGGTGAGGTTATCGTAAATGTGCTCCCGTTTTATTTTAGGCGTGTGCATGTATTAGGTGCTCATACCCTTAAATGTTCATTCATTTTCAGGGTGTGAAAGACACGACGCCGACAGAGTCAAGGACCAGCACAGAGTGGTGAAAATGAAAGGCGGCGGGACGTGTTGAAACTTCACGTGGATGAAATATCAGATCAAATGGAGAGTGGAGGGATGGAAAAGGCTGATGGTTCCGTGCCTTTAGGATGCAGCTCCCCTTAGAGCCTGGATACAGGCAGCTGTTGTATTTCCTCCCAGGCCAGGATGGCCCACAGCTGTTGCTGCTGGTCCTCCAGATCCAGCAGATCAGCACCGGGGTGGACTTCAACTACAAGATGACTCCGCTTATGCTGGATTAGGAAAAGACAGCGGGGTTTATTTGGCTATAGGAGGACTCCAAAAAGATGCAGGCGGTTAAAAAAAATCCATCTGAAGCATCTTCTGCATCTGGTGACCTCCATCCACGGTTCTGTTTTATGGTACTTCGGACAGACATGCTAGCTCCTGGTGATTTGAATAATTTCAGTGCCTGTTTCCATTTATGCAGGGGATTTCTGAGCTCCGGTTTTCTCCATTTTATTTTTTGAAACTCAATACTGATTTTAACTGATTCCAGCTGCAATAAGACAAAAGAACAGCTTTCCTAACTTGTCGGGACAAAAAGTATTCATATTGGGAGCAAAGGTATCGTGGCGCATGTGAGCGAGCTGTCACTGTAAAACAGGGTTTTACTATTTTAAAACAGACTAAATGATAAGAGAGTTGACGCTTTGAATCGGCGTTGGCGTCCTAAATTATTGATAAGCGAGGTCAGTGTAGCTACCATCAGTAAAACAGCGGTCTGTGTTCTATCCCTGGAGAACGCAGATCCTTATTTGAACTGTGAGCTTTCCAAAAGGCCGTCAACATTTCCAAATCCATCGCGGTCCGTAACAGACGGCGGTTGAGAGCCCTCACAGATTAAACGGAGCGTCCTTGCTGTGCTCCGTTCAGCCTTGCTGTTAGCTGCTGAAATTCTTGCTCTCTCTCGACATGTAATAGAGAATTGTTTCCTTTTCACACCACCGACTTGTGTCGAACACCTGATTCTTAGTAACAGCATTCACACCCAAGAGTTTGATCAGTGCACCCTGGCAGAGATGATGCAGTTACTGATTAGAAAACGTTTCATTTCCGCGTTTCCAACCAGACAATATCAGGTTGCGTTTGCACTTTTCTCCATGATGTCCGCGAGTATGTTAGCTATACCGCAGAGCCTGACTTTGAAACCTCAGTATGACTTCTCTGTTACACAGCCTAACCTGCAAACAGAGGAGGACTAAACCAGGTTTGAGAGCGGTCTTGTCTGTCTGGAAATGGCTTTCACTCGGAGGAAATGAGTCTGTGATACACAGGCATTGCTCAAATTCCTCCCCTTGTGTCATCGGCGCTAAAGCAAATAATGGCTTAGGGGGAAGGATTCTGCCACTGAACCAACAGATTGTTCCCATCTTCAGGGGCTCAAAAGGGACATTTTTTTTTCCAGAGTTTTTAAAAAGGTGGGAATAAGAAGAGCTTTTTTTATATCGGATGATTGCTTGCTCACTGGAAGCAGGGCGTCTCAGAATCGCAGTTCAAGGAAATGTATGGCTTTGACTCCTCGGGGTTGGAGGGATGTGTTTAAGACTTGGCGAAGCCTTCTTCAGACTCGAGCCATTGAATGATTTGCTGCCAGCTTGGTTGCCCGGGCCTACTGGTGAATTCCAGTCAGACTGCAGCAATATTAGCATGGGAGCGCTTTTTTTTTTTTTTTTTTTTTCACTGCAACACATGTTCGTTGTAAGCAACGTGGATAACATCTGAGACATAAGCTCAACAAGACTAGAACACTCTTCGTTGAGCATTAAGGTTTCACGCGCTGATGTTTTTGTTCCTAAAGGAACCCATTTTGGACAGTAGAACCATCACACTGGAAAAACAGACCGAGTGGCTGAGAGTGAACTCTATTTGAGCAGATCACAAGATTATGTTAATATAAGTCCCAAAAGACATGGTTTTTTTAATGATTTTCCATAAAGCATTTCTCTGGATCTCTCTTGATTTGCGGTGCTTCTTCTTTTCTGGTTTGAAAAGGTTTTATTTATGCTGAGACTGGTGGAAATCTAAGCCTCCTTTCTGAGTTAAAAAGGTCGCTTTGACCTGAGCTCATTACTCTAAATGGGCTAAAAGTTCCTCCTTTTTTTTCTTCCCCTGTCCACATTGAATTCTGGTTCTCTCCATATCGGCACACACCTCAGTAATTGGTGATGTGGACCATATGTTTGGCTTGAATGGCCTTCTGTTCTGTAAAGCCATTAGACACAGTCAAAGACATATTATAACCTTGTTATTGGGCTACCTGTCGCTGCGTGGATGGCCATCACAGGCAGAGGGGTTAAGCCTTCCCGTCCTGTTTCCGTTTTTCAGGCCTTCTCATATGGTGGATCTGTCAAACCAAACTTATTGCTTCAAGACACAAAGGACGTAGATCTGTGGTTGTGGGTAACCTCGCGGTTAAATGACCTGCTTGGACCTTTTTAGCAAAGCCAGGGGGATAAGGCAGGCGTATGACCTCTCAGCTGGAGGGGTTGGCTGAAAAACACTTGCACATTTAGGGAACTCGTGTGTTTGATGGGGTCAGAGTCATGGTGTTGACTTAGTTTGCTGCCATTGGGTGATGGTCATTTTGCTTCTCTGCCATTTGTCCCCTCGGTCGTCTTAGTCGGGTCACAACCCATTTATTCTGCTACAACAGTGAGCTTTCAGGTTTCATTTGTACCCACCAACCAAGTTTTGTAAAACTCAGTTGGTCCAACTGGGGTTCAGGTTCAGAACCAATGAGATTGGACCATGATATTAAATCTTTAAAACAAATATAAGGGGGTGACTGGCTTAGTGGGTAGAGTAGTAGTCTTGCAGTGTTCAGTTCCAGCTTCACACGTCGATCTGCCCTTGGCCAAGGTGCTTAATTTAAAGTTGCCTGCTGGTCTGCGTACTGATGTAGGATTGTGTGTGCGTTAGTGAGTGCGATTGGGGGAATGTTGCTATAGTGTGAAGCGGTTTGAGTGGTCAGTAGGAATAGCAAAGCATCATATAAATTCAGCCCATTTACAAAGTGGTGAACCCTGGGTAAGGGGAATTTGGGAAGATGTGAATTGACCTGAAACCGCTGCCAACAGGCTGTGAGAAACAAATCCTCTGACAGTTGCTTCTTGACAATGCAGTATGCTGTATCTTTCCTTTTGTGTTCAGGAAATAGAATCTGATCATTATTGTTTTTTTTCTCTAAGTGATAGATGCATTTTGTTTTTTAAAACCCAGACCCTCTGCTTACTCACCGTTTCCTAGCTGGAAGAAGGATAATAGCAGCTCAATTTCGATTAGATTCTGAGTACTGGTAAATAACAGTTACATGGTATTCTCTTTGTTTTTCCACAGATAAAGCTGTGAAAGTGAAAGCCTCGGCTGGTCTGAACACATGAATGCACGCAGAGCATGTTCCGGTGTCAACCTACAGGTGAGACAGCTACGTTACTCCACAACAAAACGCCTTTCACCCAGCTCTCATCAAATAATTAGTCATCTCCTCTATGAATTATTCACGTAAAGATGCAAAGTGGCCTGTATTCCTTCTCCACTGAGAAAATAAAGCAGATGGTGTGACTGTCGGTCTCTTTGGAACCTTTGGTGTATCATGGTTTAAAACTAAAACCATTCAAAGAGACTCTACTTTTAGTCCTATTGTCGCATAATAATTAGAAATAGTTTAGTAATGCAGTAGGATGCACCTGCTGGCCTTAAAGGGAGCTTTCCCTTTAGCTTTCATCCACTATATTTCTATAGGTTGAAAACCTAATAACTATTACTTTTTGACTAAAAAGTAATAAGATATGCTCGATTAAGACCACAGAGGATGAAATTGAGACTAAACCTAAATGACACTGAGTTCAAAAGACGGTGACTAAAAATAGATTATAATGTGTCAAGAATTTTTTTTTACTGCTGCTGTACTGACATCACAGCTTGATAAACTGATCCTGAATGGATGAGAACGTTCTGGCACTAGCAAGTTAATTTTGAAGTCCATTTAAAGGACGTAAATGTTTTGCAAGACCGCTACTTCAAGTGTATAGGAACAAGAGCATGCGTTTATCGTCATCACACCCTTTCAACCGCTTTTGCCGTCAGAGTGGAGGCTCAGGAGTAGAACGAAGCTGAAGCACCTAAAACGAAAACGAGAACAAATATTGTTTTTGAGCAGTCTTGTTCAATGAAAACAAATGAAACAAAAACCTGGAGCTAAAGGTCACCCCAGTGAAGAAGGAGCAGCAGCAAAGCTGACTGGTTGTTGTAGAGGTCCTGGGATTTAAAAATAACTCCCTTCCTGCTAATAAGGTCTGAGGCTAGACTAATATACAGGTAGGCCTCTTTTTGAGAAATTTTGTGTTTTTTGTTGTTCTGAAATGTTCTGAAGCTCCTTGTTTTTGGATTCGCTTCTTATTTAGTTACATGCGGGGTTTGTATTTGCTTGCTGTAAATGTCTTGTTAACTCATCACTTTTACAGATTTAAATAGTAAAACATTGTACTATACTTAGCAGTTAATTACTCAGTTTGTCATAAGGAGGCTGAATGACTTGATGCTCAGATTATCAGCATCAAATGAGCTGACATTCCAGATGAAATGAAATGATAGAATCAAAGACTGCTGTGTGGGATGGCTTTCCTGTCTTTTCTGAAGCATGTTTGAACAATATGTGCAGTAAAAGTACAAAGCCATGTATAAATAGGGTCTCACATTCACTGTTATGTTCAGTAAACTTGCTTGTCTTGACATCATCTTGTGAACAGCCCTTTAAAAGCCCGTTATTATGATCCTGATGTAAAGTTCACCCACCTCCTCTTTATGTGCTGGAAAAGTCAGTCCCCTTTCATCAATTCCCCCTTAATCACAAGCAGCCTAATAAAGAAAACATGCAAGGAGTCAAGAGCGGTGCTGGGAAGCAGCCGCTGCTGGCTTTCCTCCTTTCACCGTGCCTCTGTCTGGCAGGTCCAGACTAGCCTGCAGTTAAAAGGTGAGGATGTTTGTTTTTCACCTGGCAACAGCTGGGTCACTGAGCCAGGTGAAGATATTTACTTCCAGCTCTGTCTGAATGGACTATCCAAGGCTCCCCACAGCTTTCTTTTTTCTAACACATTTTTAGGTTAGATTCTGGCAGCGCTGATGTGTAGATTGTGGGTAGTTAGATGGTGTGGTTACAGTGATGTCCGGGTTCATGATCATTCACAAATTCTCCCTAGCAAGGAAAACACTACCGAGAATTCAGGGTGATGTGGGTCAGATTACTTTGCTCAACATTTGACTTCATGCTGTGGTGTAAGTTTCAGTTCAAGAAGCAGTGTAGACCTGGATGCTCGGGGAAACATACACACACACACACACACACACACACACACACACACACACATTGGTGAGGACAGCACAGGGGATTGTGGGATACCGTCTACAAGCTCTGGACATGGTTAATGCTAGTCCAAGGAAGGCAGACACATTGCCACTCATCCCACCCACCCGGACAATTTGACCCACTTCCATCAGGTAAACGCTTCAGAAACATTACATATAAAAACTAAAAGACTCAAAAGCAGCTTCTTTCCAAAAGCTGTAAGGGCTATCGTCCCCTGCTGAGAAGTTTGTGGTCTGTTACATGTTATAAACACACTACTGGTAACGCCTATTTGCACTCTCTACTTTCTCAGGGAATGTCTGGTTGCAAAGCTCTGTAAATGAAGGCTAAAGAATATTGCACAGAATTTACCGCGTGCATGAGTGTATCATTGAGGGATCTTTAAGGGATTAATTTATGCAACAACACAGTAATTCACATTGTTTGGAAAGGGACTGATATCGGACCTTTTGGACTCAGTACGAGTCTTATCAGACCCCTAAGACTATTTGCACGCTTTAAGCTTCTCAGAAAGTGCGTTTGTTCAGTGCAATCAACTGATATCAATTTCTGCGTGTTATATATTATCTGTGTACATCCTGGGCTGGTGTCAGTCTGAAAGAAAAGATTCTTGATTCTTTTTGTTGCTGGCTCTGTCCTGGTCTGCTGTTATGGTGAACGTCAGGCTGCGTGTTTACAGCAAGTTTAAGTCAGACATTTTTCGGTCCACCTCATGCTTTCAGATTTGTTGCTTTATCATATTAAGATGGGAATGATGCCACATGCTTGTCTTGGTATCTGTGCAGCTGTACTCACACGTTATTGATGTTTGAAATGCACAGCATGCGTGTAGGCCTAGATAACTCTTGTCATGTCTGTAGTGGTTCAAGTTGGGGTTCGGTTTTGAGAGCAGCCAGTGTATAGAAATCAGCCAGTATATACAAAAATCCTTTTGTAAGACACTATTTGCTTTAAAATGTCAGAGATCAGTTTGCTGTGCCTGAGTTCCAGGTTTTTTAGCTCTAAGCAGTACGGATTGTTGCAGATTTCAGATATTTTTTCTGGCCTTTCCTCAGTGAATGGATATTATTTATAGTTACGCCCAAAATCATTCATACCCCTGCCAAATTTAGGTTTAAAGTTATCTTTCAATTTCCATTAAAATTCTGGAGTGGTCCTGGCAGAGTCCAACTTTAATCTGATGGGCTGTTTGGTTGGGGAACTGTAAATTAGGGTGATGGCAAGGACACTTACCAACGTAGCAGACTTGGAGCTCATGGCTAAAGATGAATTGTTAAAAATATCAGTGGAATCAAGGAAATCGTTGCCTAGTAGTTTTGTAAAGGGGTTGATAAATCCAAATCAACTATGAGTTTGAATATATTGGGGCTTAATTGTATATTAAAGACAACGGCTATATCATACCACTGCCTGAGCAATAATAGTTAATTGACATTTAAATTGTTAATTCAGCATTTTAGCTTTTAGCACATAGTGCGGTTTGCTTTGCAAAAGCAGCAGTCTCCGTGTGTGTTCACTAGACTATGTAGACCGTTACTTTAACTAGGACATTTTCAGAAGGCTGCAATTGTTTCCAGAGACAGGATTATCAATGAGAGCTTGAAGCTGAGAGCCCAAAAGCATAAAACACTGGAGCTGGGCTGTAATATGTTCAGCCTTCCTGTTATCTGCTTCAGATTTAGCGCCCTCTCTCACGACTTGAATGAACTACAGACTTGGCATATTATAGAAAATACAACTGCATACAGATTTAGTTATGCAAAACATATTAGATACAGTTAAAGGTATATAGCCACGCTATATTCTCATAAAAAAATACCTAAAGCCGTTGGATCATGATAAAATAAAGTCATATACACCAGGCATCCATCCTGATAGTGTTTTGATGGTTCTTTTTGAGGCTAAATAGAACTCAGCACTGGGCGCGATGAGCAGATACAAACAGACGTGGCGCCATCTACCGGCAGTATCGCAGAATTATCATAATGCCGGTTTGCTTAATTAATAAATCTCTTGTAAATAATGCCGGACTGATCCTGACCCTCTGCAATGCCTTGCAGTAAAGCAGCAGCACGGCGAGATCGAAGGCCACCCGTTATTAATTGAAAATTGAATACTCACGGAGACAGCAACTTTAAAAGCCTCATATCAGAACATTTACTCACGTCAATCAACTCTGCAGTGACATCTGAGCAATCGGCAGATTTAGCGTCCGCTTCAGTGAACACCAGCGGTCATATTGTATTCCCAGCAACATTCCAGTCTCTTCCGTCTTGGATTCATACTTTTTTTTGTGTTTTTTTTTTTCCCACTGGATCTTGGAACATTCTTCATTGTTTCACTGGAAGATGCAAATAACCGTTAGCCGCTTATCCCCTGCTGCGCATTCGCAGTGTTGTACTTGCGTTGTTGTTATAAATATACACAAAAGGCTTTATTTACTAACAAACCGAGCAAAAACAAAGTATAAAACATATAAAATTTAGACATTTTAGAAAGCTCACTCATAGTGAAATCCCTCAATTTTCGTCACCTTACCATAGCAACAACTTGTTAGCAGTGCAGCTTGCCAGCACTTATGTTTGCTGGATTCCTAGACTGGAAGGAGATTGGACTTTTGAGTTTCCAGCTAATCGGTCACGGATCAGGACCAATAAAGCTGAAAAGGGTCGGATTCTGGTCACCAGCTGATCAGTTAAGTAGTAGTGTCAATCCTCAAAGGCGGCTGTCCTGCAGCTTTGAGATGTGTCCTAGCTCCAACACACCTAAATCAAATGGCTAAGCTGTTGTTCTATGTACCTGGAAATCAAAACTAGGAGCTGGGAAAGTCGTAAACTCGAGTAAAAAGCATTCCAGTTAATACAGCTGGAGAAGTCAAGATTCCGAAAATAAAAACTAAAAAACAAAAGGTTAGGACTCCAATATGGCAATGTCCAAAAATGTGGTTGTTTTGTTCGTAGTACCTCTTACAAACGTACTTCAAAGCTGTACAAACACCACTTTTAAGTTGTTCGGTTCAGAGTTGCAGCTGCTACTTGTAACACTGATTTAAGACGCACTCTTAACAACTGTGTCTTGTAAAATAAACACATTCTACTGTTGTTGATGCGAGGAGCTGCCATATTGGATCCAACAGTCGGCCTTAAACAATTCTGACTTTTCGAGGGGAAAGTCTGACTTTAGCGGTCGTTCACTTGATTTTTTTCTAACCTGAAGCCGGGATTTCCGAGTTCCGACTGCAATTGGAATGTTGCATGTGTCCTCTAGCACAGGGTTTTCAATAGGTGAGGCGCGCCTCCCCTGGGGGGCGCCAAAGAGTCACAGGGGAGGCGCGAAGAATGTGCTGGAGAAGAAGATATTTGTGCCTTTTGTTTGAGCGCGCAGAAACCAATCCAAGCGCGCAGTGAGACAACACGCGCCCGCTCAAAACCGGTCTGGCGCGCACTCAACTCTGAAAAACTCTTCTCAACCCACGCTCTGTCCTCGCGCTCAGTTCCATCTCTGCACGCGCACGCGACTTTGCTCGCGCGCTGGACCTGCTCATTGAACGCTTAACACCAGCTGTCTCTTTTCTTTCCAGCTTCTGGGAGGTGATGCAAAAGTTTATTCTGATCATAATCATCATCATTGTCATCATTATTTAAAGAACGCTTTAACAAAAGGTAAAACAAAGTGCCAAACATCAGAAATACATCAGATAAGAAATAATATCTAATAAAATGACTAGTAGTTAAAATAGCCATAGGTTTAAATTGTGTATAATTAGCCTAAATATGTAAATCGGAATATGTAATATGTTGACGTCTGTTAAATTCAGGTTATCTTTTTTATTATTATTATTTCAGTTGATGTCTCCTGTTGACGTGAGTTCAGTTTATCATTGGCGTCTGTTTAGTTCAGTTTGTCTGCTGTTGAAAACAATAGTTTATGAATTTGCTCTAATGACAGTTCAATTTTAGAAGTAGGCCCTCTGTCCGTGATGTCCGTGAACACGAAAGAAAGATGCATTTACTGCAGGGACCTGTGTGGGGTAGGTTTGTGGTTGGGGGGGGGGGGGGGGGGGGGGTGTTTATCTTGACCTATTCCTACGGGAGGCTCACCTTCAACGAATTTGAAAACCCCTGCTCTAGCATGTAGTCATGTTCTGTGAAATCTGGCTAATGACCTAATCATTTGACTCAGCAGAGAAACATCAAGAACTTGTTGGATAGTGGCCCTTGAGGTCTGGAGTTTGACACCTGGGAGTAATAGCACCCAAATCTAAGACTTGCTCAGATGTCATGGTAACCCCAATCTCCTGTAAATTGATCCTCACACAAAGTGAAATCTGTTTAAAATAACCATTAAAAATTAAAATATATCAACCCCCAAGCATTCAGGATAGGGATTTAATGATGCTAATGACACCTGGTTTGCTCGCTGAAATATTTGTCTATAACCAAAGGCTGATTCACCCTCCCGCTCCTCCCTGGCAGCTGTGTTGACCATCTCGTGCATGGGAACCCTTGATTACGGGACTGACTGTACACTTGTGCCGCCAGTTCACTGCTCTTCCCTCAGCCGGCACGCACACAATACCGATTTCTTCACTTTGATCATGGTGCGTTGTAAAGGACTGCTGTTCCATCACCAGACGCCTCGGGTCATCCACCAGGCTTTATTGGCCTAATGAATGGTTCGGTGATGTTTATCTGTGCTGTCTCTGGCAGCCAGTGCATGTCCAATAAGCTGACACCGGCACGCTGCGTACTTCGTTAGAAGCCTCAGCTGCGATGGCCGCGGATGAGGTCTTCATTAAAGTTTAAGATTTGTTGATTTTAATAATAAGTTGTGTTGGTTGATGTGATCGTTCGACAAACACCACTCCTTCAGCTAATAGGATGCAGGTGTCGTAAAATGACATCAGTGTTTGAGCTCAGTTGGAAGTGGCTGCGTTGCTGAAATATAATTCACATTTTTTTTCTCATTTGAAAAACATCCAGGATGTGATTTATGATTAACCTGGCGTGTTGTAGTGAAAAACTATATTAATATATGATGAAAAACTGTAAATGTTTTGGACTGTATCAATAAAATCTCAGCGAACGATCAATAACAGATGCTTGATGTGGATCCATTATTGGCATCAGAGTTTAATAAATACTTGAGTTGGCATCGAGCCTCTCAGGCAGTTTAAATATTGAGAAGATGTTTGGATGTGTTTTGCATTAGGTCTGTCTCTGGGACATGGAGGTTAGCTTTTAGAGGTAGAAATCGTGTAGTGTCGGCAGTGGACTGTTAATGTTTCCCAAAGGAAAATGACCAAACCCTCATTACCAGCACTGTATTACAGCAATACCTGAGCATTTCCTGCATGTTTTAAAATGAAACAGAAAATGTCAAAAGTAATCCTCCAGACATACCCCCATGACATTGAGAGGGAAAATATACAGTAAGCATGTTAGCAGGTCATTTAATGAAGCAGAGGATGGCTTTACAGTTTACTTGTACCAGATGTGGTGTCTGGTTACGTTTTTGTGAGATATCATACAAAGTAATAAATATTATCATTGTAATGAATATTGTAGTAAATAATTTTTCTGTGCTAGTTCCAGTAAGTTGACACGAGGTAGTGATAAGTTTACTGATATCTAGATTGCGCTCACACCCCGCCTCACTTCAGCATTTCTTTTCACGCTAACGACTTTCCATCAAACTTGGAAATGTACACAGTGGAACCTAAAAGGGACGTTTGTGGCTCCCGGTCACACTGTCTGTCTTTTGGTGTGCTTTGATGTTTTATCTGGTCAGGCATCTGCAGATTTCATGAAACCTGCTTATGCATTGCACATGTTCTGCCTGGTAAATCTAAATCATCTGGTTTGTTTCTAATGGTATTGGTCTGACTGAATGAAAGTATTCAACAGCGCCAGTACTCTGCACCGTTAGAGTGGCTCTTAAAAGTGTATGCACCCCGGTAAAATGCAATGGTTTGATTATTTAGATAAACAAGACTTTGATGAATCCTTTCAAAACTTTAACCATAGCTAATATTTTGTCCAATTTATATAAAAAACAAAAACATTCATTAGAAGAAAAAAAAAAAGCAATCGGCAACCACCTGCTTGCATAGGTGTTCACACCCATTAACTTCTTGAGTTCACACCTCCACCATGAGTTATAGTAACTCTGTAACTCTGAACCTGAAATATAATTTAGCTGTTATGGGATTGTTGTTATTGATTTATTCTTTTGACATTTGCTTTTTTTCATTGTTTGGCTAATTAAAGAGAATAAAGGATAGCAGAGGCAAATGCAAAAACTGGACATTTCTCCAAAATGTATGAAAACAATTTGACTGAAATTAGTCAGGGAAGCTGTCAAGTGGCTGACAACACTGTAGGAGCTGCAAGAGTTTCCAACAATCATCTCCAGTGTTTCCCATTATTCCTGGCCTAAAAGGTTGGTTAGGTAAACAGGAGCCTTTTCTTCCAAGGAATACATTCAGACCTGGCTGAAACCATTATAGGCTGGGCCACGATTCCAAATGTTAAGTTTGACACAAAAACAAGGGAGAGCATTATAAAAAGAACGCTATGCCCGCTGTGACACATAGCGGTGACAGCAATATGTTATGTAGTTACTTTTCTTCAGATGGAAACCTTCAGTTCTCTGCTAGAAAGCATAAGATGCAAACTGATTTCAATCGTCTTTGGTTTCTGTGAGTCAGAACAGAATGACTTCATAGGAGGAAATTTAGTTTTGGACGGGCCTAGGGAGAGTCCAGAACAATGTTTCTCAGGAAATCTGCAGAGTCACCTGGCTGTGGACCAGATATGTGTTAACCATTGGACAGTTGCAGGCACCTGTCAAACCTGCCCAACTCCACACGATTACCTCCTTTTGTCGGACTTTTAACTAGTTGTTGTTCTTCATAAGTCACAAGTCACCTGAATGCCTAAACTCTATATCTAATCAGAAATCCTTTCAAGTTTGTTTTCCATACTCAGCCAATAGGATTAAGGACAAAAGTCTTCAAATATAAACTTAGTTTTGGGATATGCATTTACCAGTGCACCAAAGAATGTTTGTGTCTTTAGATCCCACAGACCATGGCAACTCTTTAGGACAGAAGTCCTCAATGCGTCTCCTAGTAGGGTTGCAGAGGTACTGCCGGTGGGTCGCAAGATTTAGTCCCGTCCCTCAGACCCCGCTTGTGCTCCACCCCTAAACCTCCTGGCTTGTAAACTCACTCTGTTGTTTGTGGTTACAAGGGGGGCTTCTCTCCGTTAATCAAGAGGGTCATGGACTGCAAAAGGTCCTGCTTTAGGATGTTATTGTGCACATTTTGGACCCAGGAAGTTAGGTGGTTTTATTGTAGAGTGAAAGAAGACAGGTCTACATTAAATATCAGGAGCCAACAATAAACAGAGGTCACTTTAGATTCCAATTCTTTTGCCATTTACGTAAAGGCAATATATCTATGGCATTGAAACACAAGGGAGACATGCATTAGGTTGATTATGCTATAAGCTGTGTGTCGGAGGCTAAATACCAACATTTGGACCATTATTAGGATATATTTAGCTACAGGCATGTTTAGGTTGAGATGATTGTTGAGTTGGGAGTAATTTTATGACTTTTTTTTTTGTTACTCTTGGCTCACCTAATTGGTTGATATTTGCATGCGAGTTAAGCTATGGGTTCTCTGAGAGTCCTTTTTGACGGGTCGGATAACCAACACCGGTGTCAACTGTTCCCTTGAAATAGTGAAGATTTTTTTAATCTTAGAGCTCAATAAAAGCTCAATATAAGTATAGCATTTTGATTTGACTGGTAGCAATGTTCTGACAGAGGATTATTGATGCAAATCCAACAGTGTGTTCATAAAAACATTGTCCTCGACATAAAAAAGAAGTGCCTCTTACATAAAATCAAACCCTGCAGCAAGACAGGTTCAAACACAGGTTGAAAATTTCTAACTTTTGACATTTGATATTCTTTTGCATTCAAGCTGCTTGTTTGCATTTCTTTTAAATGTCTTCTCTTTGCAGACCATGCAGGCTCCTATCATGGAACTGTTTGATCTTGTCTGACCAAGTTCTTTGGCTCCTACATCAGTAAGGTGTAGTTTTACCAATGTCATGTACTATTCAACCCATAGTCTGAGAACTGTTTGCTTTAAATTTGCGACAGGTTAAGTGCCAAACCTCTTTCAGCGAGAGAAATCATATCCCACAAACTGCGAGGGGGAACTGCAGATCAAGGAACGGCACAGTTGTTGTTACAGCAGCTGAGATTTTTCTTTTAATATAATCTGCTTTGATCCCGCTGGTTGGAAGCTTGACCCATACATCTGGATCTGACACTTGGCCGACCTGACTCGTGTTCGAGTGTATACGTAAACGCTTATTTTCACAGTAACGGGTATCCAAGCGTTTTCTCCTCCTGAAAAGTAACAGTGAGAGCTGGTGTGGGTTTGGAGCAGCTGAAAGCTGAAGCTTTTAACCTGGAGGTTCAGATGGCCGGCTTTTATTTATATATCTGGACTTTCCACTCACGTTCCCCTACATGATCTCTGTTTCCTAATTTTCTATGTAAACACGGTACCTTCCAAAAGTAATTACACACCTCAAGTCTTTTATTGGGTTTTTATGTGATGAAAACAGCGCAAAAAGTGCATTGTTGTGAATTGGAGTGAAAATACTTAAGGGTTTTTTGTCTAATAAAAGTTTGAAAAGTGTGGAAATGCGGTTGTAATTACACCCCTTTTTGCTGTTACCCCTAAGATAATATCCCATGTAACTGATTTCGTTTACGAGTCACACAGTTAATAAAGAAAATAGTGTGTAATTTGATCCCGGTATAAATATATAAGGTTAGGTTATAAAAAAATATCCCAAGCTTTGAACATCTCACAGAGCTTTGTTCAGCCCATCATCTGAACATGGAAAGAGGATGGACCAACTCTAAAATAGAGCTACACAATATCTAATTATTGCAATGTGTGTTTACTATTCTCCATTTATTTGTACAATTATTGGTTAGTGATTGTGCTTCATGTGCAATGGATTAGTAATCCACTTGCTAATGATATATTCTTGATATATTCTTGCCATATATCTTGGCAAACAATAACTTAGAGCTCTATGGGAAGGATGGGGTCCTCGTGATGATAGAAAAAAGAGAAGAGAAAAAAATGTTGGTTAACATCAGTCAGTGTTCTCCATGCGGTACTCCGTGACATTATTGCAATTTTCTGTTTTTCTAATATCGTACATCCTTACTACACATTTGCAGAGACATGTCTTTCTGCCTGAACAGGCCAGGATTTAGAGAGCATTAATCAAAGATGCAGCCAAGAGGCTCATCACCGCTCTGGAGGAGCTGCAGAGATACGCAGCTTAAGTGGGAGGGTCAGTTAAAATGCCAATGATTAGCAGTGCACTCCAGAAATCTGGCCCCTAGGAAAGAAAGATAATGCTAGATTGAGACGGAGGTTCATCTTGCAGCAGGACAAGGACCCAAAACATACAACCAGAGCTACAAGGAAACGGTTTGGATCAGAGCATTTTCATATGTTAGACTGGCCTGGTAAAAAAAAACAACCTAAAACCCACTGAGAATCTGACAAGAATTGCGAATTGATGTTCACAAGTGTACTTCATCCAGTCTTAATAAACCTGAACTTTTATTTATTAAACAAACAAACATTTTCCTCCACTTTACAGTTATGCACTGCTTTGTGTGGATGTATCACGTAAAATCACAATAAAACCCATTTAAGCTTGTTTGTGTGAAAATTTCAAAGTGTAGGAATACTCTGACAAGGTGCTGTTAAACTACCTATTTTCCATGGCTGGATCTAGGACAGTCACATCCTATTTTCCATTAGAAAAACTATTGGGTTTCTTTTGTGTAGAATTGGATTCGCTGGGAAATGTAGCCTGAAGGGACGCGTATTCATAACACCAGCGCGTCTTTCTTTTAGGCGGCATTGTTTGATGTGGAGGATTGTCTTTGCTCTATTGTCCTGTGAGTTCCGCTGGTGGTCTCTGGCGTAAACGGCTCTGTAGGAGGAATCCTTTACTAAAGTGCTCTCTCATTCCTCTGGGCCTGCATGTCTTTCTGTGGTCGACCTCTTGACTGTCTCTGCACGTTGCTCCGCCTTTAAGGCAGCTCCTCTCTCCGAAGACGGAGAAAAGGGATCGCACAGACTGCACACATAGACTGAGCTCTGTTCCAGCTCAGAGTTAATAGCGTATTGGGGTTTTTAGGTATCTGTGAGCAAGGAAGGACCTGCTGGCTTGTCAGCGTCTCTGACCCCACTGTCACAATGGGTCTCTTGGTCTCCTCCCACTCGTTTCCCTGCCAAGCTGGGAAGAGTAAATATTGATCAGCCCCCATGACAATGAGCCAGCTTGAAGGAGAAAGCCTCAGACTGGAGCTCAGGCAAGGCCCCTTGGCAAGGCTGATGTCAGTCGAGATGGATTGAAGGCAAGTTAAGATGGAGACGTGGAACACATTACTGAATTACATTTTATAAAAAATGATACTATCAAGATTGTAATTTGTTTAAACCAAAAATACAAAGGTGCAGAAATTCCTTTGTATTTGAGTGGTATTGCCTCTAAGGGCAATATCAATTGGTTTAACCTCTAGAGCACTGACATACTTGACAAATAAATACACAGGCTACCAATGCCATGTATAGTTATGATACTCAGACCAAAGGTACAGTATGAGGAGTTGATGCTTAAGCAGGGTACACCCTGGACCGGTTGCTGGACTAATAGTCACTTTTATCAGGTTTGATGTAAGGATGCAATGTGGGCTAATGGTTTATTAGATTAAACTTGGTTCCATCTGATTAAAGGCCAAGACACACCGAACTGTCCGATCCGTCGGAACCGATGGACAGGGCCATACACATTTTTTTACTGACCTACTGGCAAACCTTCCCTTTACGGACCACTGCACTCGTGAGATCGAGTATTCACACTAGAGTATGCACTGCAAATTCCGTACCATACCATAAACAAACCGGGCAGTAAACGTAAGGCTGCAGTTGCTTTTCCAACAAGCTCAACGAAGATCGCTATTTCCCTTTATCTGTTTTCTGTACTTCTGAGTTCCTAACATGGGTAAGTACATTGTTTATTGAAATGTTTTTATTATTTATTGAGCTGTGTATTTCCCGGGACTAACCTATATGGGGATGAACCTGGCCAGAAAATGCGGTTGCCTTGCGGTTCAACGGTTTTATTTAGCATTTTCCCAAAGCGGATGCGTTTTACTTTGCCAAAGTCTCCCTCTTTCTGTCAGACTCATGGATTCCCTGTCAAATTGCTGCGACCAAGATAGACCAGGGGTCTACCTTGGTCAGAGTTACACAGACACACTTGCAGAGAACCACAAGCCGGTCTGACTGGCCCAATTTACTTCAACCAGGTCTAATTGCTACTACAAGATTTTCTGACAGATTGGACAGTTTGGTGTGTCTTGGCCTGAATTGATAACGTCTGCTAGACAGAACTTCTTTCACTGTTGTAGTAAGGCCACCATCCAGAAGAGGGCGACGCTGCTCATCCTTAAGCAGAACCAGACCGCAGTAGTTGTAAAAGACATAATCAGCGCAGGCATGCCAGAACAGGAATATGAAGCGGTCCAAACGAAATGTGGTGTTAGATTACTTTACACTGTTTAATGACGACAGTGATGCAAAATATCCTTTATGGAGTTCTGTTTTTAAATGTAAACACTGACCAAAGCTCCTTAAGTTACCACCTAAATAACGCCATTTGGCTGGGCTACATGGCAGAGCAGCGTCAACTTCTCAACCAAAAGTAACTCGTGTTAGGAAGGTGAGGATGTGATGACAGAAGTACAGAGGGCATTGCACAAAAAATAGTAACATGATAGAAAAAGCTCAAGCTGTTTGTCCGAACCCATTGTCATTTATGATCTCATCTCATGAGCTGGATGTGTTGACCCTACTCCGTATACAAGTAATGCACCCTCTGTATAGACACAGATTTCAGTCCAGACGTTTTTGCTGCCAGCTGCCAGTACAGACAGCACAAACTTTTCTAAACCATTCTTTAAGAAATTATTACCTTTACAGATCTTCAAAAGGTTTTATTATGTGATCTGGTATACAAGAGAGCCATGTAGAGAATAGACAGGAGAGCTAAGAAGGTCATGGGAGAATCCCTACCTTCTGTCTGAGCTCAGCATTAGACCAGCTGCAGGAACTGGACTTTGAACACCGTAAAACTCCTCACACCCTCTCCTTTAACTTTTGCGCCCAACATACGAACGGTCCGGCAACGTGAGAAGGAAAACCAGCAGACTGCTGCACAGCTTTCTGCCTCACATTACCAAAATACATAACTACTGTCAAGATCCTGCACTCATTTTATGCTTTTATCCAATGTGGTTTTCACACTACTTCGCTGAAGATCTTGAAGAAATGCTATCTTTTCTTGTGTGCAAAGAAATCACAAATTGATTTGATATGAGGACACAACCTGAAACTGAACGTCCAATAAAATGTCAACTAGCGCCGATAGGCTTTTACATGTATTTGCAGAGCAATGGGGGAGAACCTTTACTGCAGCTGTACTGAAGCACAGACATGTTGTGTTCTAAATGATGAAGGAAGCACCTGCCGAGTGACTGAAACGCAGAGAAAATACAAGCAGCTGCTTCCATGCAGGTTCATTTGGAACGATTATTTAGCAGTCAAACATTATCTGTGCTTTTAATATAGAGATGCTGGATTTACAGGAGGTAGCCAAAGTAAGAAGAATACTAAAAAGCTAAAGGTCTTATGGATTTCAGAACTCAATAAAGCCGTGATATTATATGTATAATCTGAAGTGTTGCTGATTTGAACCCAGAATGATTAAATCTTTTTGTGACATATTAATCTATTAGGTGGAACTTTCCTTTATTTAAGACACATGTTTGTTATTCACATTTCCTGACACATTATCCAGCTCCAAACAATTTTTTCTTACTGAGAAGAGCACATAGCCACCGAGTCAGCACATATTACTGAGGCAGCAACCAAATCGAATCATTGTCAATTTGCTTGCTGCTGCGGCGTTCTTCTCCACAGGCATTTTAATTGGCCCAAAAAGATTTGTTTTGGCTGAACGCCACAGCGAAGCTCTAATATGTCAGATATGGTGTGAAAACGTGGGGTGGGGGGGGAGTAAAGTGCTGGCTGGGATAGGACTGTTATGCACCATAAAAAGGCAAAGTTTACAAGACACTTGGTTCTTGTTTGTTGAGCACATCGTGAAATGGGCCTATTCCAGTAAAAGCAAACTAATACATTTGTCCTTAGACAGTATTAGCCAGAAGGTTGCGTCGACTTACCATTTTTATTAACTTTTTATTAGTTCACATGTATCATTATTTTTCTAAATTTAATTAATAATAAAACACAAAACTTTACTAATTTTTAAAGACAGGAATTGGCCACAAAAATGTAAACCCATGGTGGATTTCATCCTATCCACACAGGTCAAATTGATTCAGAAATGCCTATATATATATATATATATATATATATATATATATATATATATATATATATATATATATATATATCTCATGAGATTTTAGAGGTATTATAACAAAGTGGAAATGATTGGCCACGAAGTTGAAAGCCATGAAAATTGACGGAGCAGGGGCAGCGAGTGTTGACATCTGTATAGAGTGCAATCGTCGGCTACTTATTGCAGTCAATTGCTAAAGACCTCCAAACTTCCTGTGGCCTTCAGATTAGCACAACAACAGTGCACAGAGAGCTTCATGGAATGTGTTTCCATGGCCAAGCAGCTGCATCAAAGCTGTACATCACCAAGTACAATGCAAAGCATCGGATGCAGTGGTGTAAGCATGCTGCCACTAGACTCTAGATCAGTGGAGGCACGTTCTCTAGAGTGATGGATCACATTTCTCCATCTGTTAAGCTGATGGACACGTCTTGGTTTGCCATTTGCCAGGATAACGGTACTTGTCTGACTGTATTGTGCCAAGTGTAAAGTTTGGATTGTGGTGTGGGGTTGTTTTTTAGGAGCTGGGCTTTGCCCCTTAGTTCCAGTGAAAGGATCTCTGAATGCTCCAAGTTGGTTCAAATGAACCATGTCCCCTTATCCTCCTAATGCGTTCAGACCAAACACAATTTGAGCATCCAAAAGGCGTTCAGCGCCTCAAATTGGACGCTTGTGCAGAGGCGCAGCAAAGTGTGGACAGACTGGGTTGATGCACGTTGGGAGGAGCTACCCTGTCCTTTATCCCAAATGCGGAGAAATATTTATAGTTAAAAGTTTTCATAACTTTCCCGAGATCCCAACTTCCTTGCTAATCCTCTTTCAGGCAAGGTCCTTTACTGTCTCTGTAGTAATAGCCCACCTGATCGTAGATAATAGGATTTGCACAAAGAGCCATGATGAGTTTGTCCTCCGTTGATGACTTTCCTGCTTTTCATGGTCCTTCCGTCCCATTGAAAAATCGACCACTGCGTCACAGAGCGGGGTCTCTCTGGTTGGTTGACACTCCTCATCCAGCTGCAAAAGTTCCGACTTCCAACTCCACTTTGGACGCTCAACGCTCCAAACGCAGTGCTCCCAAGGGGCGAAACGCGCCACAGGACCTCTCAATGCTCCTAGAGGCACATCCACCATAGACTTTGCATGTTAGCCAGATGCCCTTGACATTGAAAGGTTTAGGTTTGTTTCTTAAACTTCCTTACCAATGTCCTTGCCTTTGAGGGAGATGGTTTGGATCACATGATTATAATTTATTTTATTTTATTTTATTTTGGATTGCTCATGACCTGGATGACTGAGAATCTTCACCAGCAACTTGGATCACATGGTCAAAACTTTTAGTTAGCTGGGTGTTCCACCATGGCAACAATCCCTAATACACTTCAACACTTTTATGGAGTGGACGAAGCAGGCTAACACTAAACGTCTGGAGTGGCTTGACCTCAAACATATTGAGAAATTGTGGGTTGTGCTTTAGGGTGGAGTCTGTGCCTGGAAACCAACCCATTTCAGAGAACTCTTACCAGTTGTCAAATATCCTGTGACGAGTTAACCCCCATAAGACCAGCATCTATGTGTTTGGGAGTTTTTTCATTGTGAGCGTTCATCATGTGCCTTCACTATAAACAACAGCGTTTCCCTTTGTTGGTATTTAATTTATCATTGAATATGTGCAAAAATAGTAAATCATAGCCTTCACATTCTAGCTAAAGTTAGAGGGACTAAAAAAGGACAAGACTGCTTTGAAGTCCTGAAATTTTCTGCTAGTTTGAAAGTTTTTTTTGGTATGTATAGGAAAGGATTATACATATTAAGGGCAATTTTTAAGCAATTTTAGCACTGTATGCCCACTGTGAGACTTTGCAGAGCTTGGATCAGCAACAAACCCCACTTTGTAGATATGACTATGGTACTTCTTGTCCTCCCATTATTATGACTTTTGGGGCCAGTTGACCCAGGGCATGATGTAATTCCGTAAGCCTGTCACCAGCAATTTCCTCCCCATTTTTAATGATACCAAGATTAATGCCAGACCAACGCTGGGCCTCTGACATTTACAGGGCGTGGATTTTTTTCCCCCTCTCATTTGCTTTTAGAACAATTTTGCACTGTTTATAAATATTTATGGACATATAGAGGCTGCTAATAAAGTCCACACAGGTGGAAAGAAACTGAACAACTTTTCCCCAGATTTTTTTATTTTTTTTTAACCATTATTGGTCCTATGTATAGCCAAAAGACTAAACCCACCATTAAACTTGTTATAATAACGTGTTTTCACAAATAAGGGAGAGAAGACTGGGGGTGAGGGAAGGGTTATTTCAGTCAATAAGTTTGAGCGTCAGAGATAAACGTACCCTGATTGGTCTGCAGCTCAAGTCTGCTCTGCATGTGGTGGCATGGGACTGGGGATGTCTTCCAGACAAATACATGCCTGCACAGCCTCACAACTTTACACAAACACACACATGCACACAGAACCACCTGTAGGCCCTTTCTTCCCCCTATGATAGTGTATCACTTTTCCTTTTGATGCAGAGTTTGTTTTAGGTCGTCGAGGCTCAGCGGCTGCAGAGGGGGTCAGATGTTGAGTAAAGTGGATGAGCTGTCAAAGGGAGAAAGGGGCACCGCTATTGTTTCAGTACAGTTTTCTTCTCTTTTTTTTTTCTTTCTCAAAGCTGGCACCTTTGATCAGAAGAATTCCCCCCAGCAGAGCGGAGGATGGAGTAAACTCTCACTGTTCTTTATCTCCTTTTTTTTCCACCCTCATTCACAGGCTTACAGCTATCTGTTGCATTAGAGCGAACACAATGTGCGTCTTTGTGTCTCGGAGAGAGGCAGTAGTGCATGTTCGGGATTATTTCTGGGGTCCATTTGTCAAAGCGTACATTTATCATGGAGCTCCACTGGTGTCAGACCTGCTGCTTTCCCACTACGTCTCTATTACAGGCTGCTGGTACTCTAACAGACACTCGACACCACACCTGACACATGCAGTCGGACGTCTACACACTCGCGCAGAACGTGCACACACCAAATTCTGAGCTCTACTGTACACGATACCTTGACTCAAAAGATACATTAATACAAGAAAGTGATGCTGAGAGAAGCAGGCAGCTCAGCTCCACCTTGAAAGTTAGCAGAAGTTCCTTGGCTGTTGGATGTAGCAACGTGCTTGAGAGGCTCTAAATGCTCTGCAGGCTTGTTGGTACTCTTTCCCTATTGCGAGTTTCAGTAATTGGTATGGATTCAACAATTATTATTTTTTGTACAATATGTTTTTCATTAACACAGGTATTGGCCAATGTTAGTTATTTTTTACCATATCGGTATCAGACCGATTTGTAAAACTGGAGCGATATTTGTAACCAATGTTTATTTCTATCTTGTTTTGGGAGGGCAGGGTGTTGGCCATGTGGTATTTGGTCATGTGACAGTGATCGTGTTGCGACTACAGGGTTATAGGGTTTTAAACTGAAGCAGAGAAGCAACATCAGCGGCATGGTGTTTTTTTCACAGTGTCCAAAGAGTAGGAAAATGTATAACGGCTAATATAAATAAACTTGGTAAATATTGGTTATCGACCATAACAGCAATATCACTATTGGATATCAATGACCGCCATTATATTCATATCTCTGCATCCCTAGTTCCTTACAACTAACATTTTGGTCCGTATATATTTCACAAAGCACAACTGTGAAATTCGGACACCCTCTTTCAGCCACTCCCTAACCAAACCGTCCGCTTAGACTTAGCACCTCTGGGTAACATGCTCTCCCCGAAGGTCAGTAAAAAGATGTCGTTTGTGAGCTGCATGTGTAGAGCGCTTTGCAAAAGTCTTGTCAAGTGTTGCTGAATCGTCGGCATAAAGATGCACAGCTGCACTTGAAAGACCACAGTCCAGATTGTTAACATAGATGGTAAGAAGCATAGGCTCTAAGATTGATCCTTGTGGAAGCCCATTAGAAATGCTCATTTAACTTGATATTTTGCATACTGTACACACTGTTTATGGCCAGTTAGATTAGAACCACCAACTTCCACCTATTTCTTTGGGATTTTACATGATGGGACCAACACAAAGTAGTGCATGATTGTGAAGCGGTATTCAAAGCTCTTGCTTTGTAAACGTGTACATTTTATTTCTATAGCCTCTCTCATGTTTTCTTTGGTTCATCTCATTGACTCTGACGAAGAAACTTTCAGACAGGGAAAGAACGTAAGGCGCAAGACGGGATACAGATCCTATGAGGGAGACTTGAAACGAGTCCTGTGATAAACTGTCAAGTGTGCATGTGTGTGTTAGAGTGTGAGACATGGAGAGTAGAAAGCAGCTGCAGAGGCCCCGGCTCTCGCCCCTCTGGCGCAGACCCCTCCACAGGGAGCAGGAAGGGCTCCAAGTGCCTTAAGCTCAACACCCCCGGAAAGAGAGACATCCCATCTCTTTCTCCCACACACACACACACACATGCATAACTGAGATTACATGGATTAAAGCATTATACGCAAAAGGATCACTTGCTTCTCTCATGACTTACTTCCTTTGTTCTTTATTTAGAACAATTAAATCGTTTAGTTTACTAGTACTCGCCACTCTGCTTTGGCACAGAGAAAGGCCAAACACAGAGTACGGGGAAACCGTGAAGCGTGTTTTCACAGAGCATCTCTTTTCTTTCCCTTCATTACTGGACACATCACGCTGATGTGGAGCAGGACAGCTCTTTCAGTTTTGCCCGGACCTGCCAACCCTCTCATCCCCCCGCAGGGACCCTCCAAGTGTCCGCTTGTCCTTCAGTGAGATGACACAGGATGAAGTCACTCTGTTTGCCTTGGCGCCAGCATCTTTGTTTTCCAGCATTGTGCTGATTTGCCAAGGGCCATGTGCTCAGTAGTAGAACGCTCTGCCTACTGCTCAGTGAGAGGGACCAGGCTGTCAATGCTTGAGTTTCAACAGTGTAGGCAAACGGAATCAGGTTCTTTTTCTTTCTTTCTTTTTTTTTTTTTTTTTTTTACATTTTTCTTGTCCTTATTTATTACTTACAAGTCTTCTGCTTAGCAAAATCTGAATAAAGCGCTTGATGTAGATGCCAGCTGTAATGGGTCAGCTTGTTAACTTGTGAAGAAGTGCTTTTAAAGCCACAGTCGGGTATTATCTCATCCTAGCTCGCTTCGTTTTCTTTCCTTTGATGATTGAGATTTGGACTGAAATCTCCATTTTCTTTGGCTGAACATGTATCTGATTATAGAAGCGTATTCAGCGGAATCCTCAGCAGGTTGACAGGAAGTCACTTTACCATAGCCGATTACACTCAAAACTCGCTATTTAAAAGAAACGGCAAAGGTTGGCCGGCTTTAACTCACCCTCCTGTGGTTCTGTGAGGCTGGGTTCATTGATGAAAGCTCGCCATTTGTGGTCAACTGAAATGCTGATTGATAAATGACCGAATGGAGCTTCGTGACTATATAGCAGATCTGCATATTTCTGAAATTAGTTTTAATATACACCGACCAGCATTGTATGTTAACAGATAACGAGTCGGTCAATCACCGGAGACAAAAACTGGGCCCTGCCCTGCGCCGCCTAATAAACGGCGTGCAGTTGAGATCTCCTTTGCAGAGGTTTATGCAATTATTTGACATATTCTTCTTTAGTTGCTTGGTGTGATTGCATCTGGCCTGAATAAGACGCCAGCAGGAATGAAAACAGGTGGTTGATGTTAGAAATGTGTTTTGCAGGACGGCTTGCTGATGTTTTGGGGATGAGACAACGCTAATAACCATGCTGGAGTCTCTGCTGTTGATAATAACGGCAAATTTGATATGAAACAGAGAAATCGACGCTGGAGCATCCTGTTTAGTCCAAATGAGGTTCATCTGCCTGAAATAAAGTCTGGATCATAAAGGTCCTCTGAGATTGGGAAAGTCCAGCAGAAGGGCCTGATTGTCAGAAAGGTTTGCAGAAAGGCCTCCTAGCTGCTTTCTTTGGCGACACTTGAGTGGCACTTTGGTCTACAGAGCCCTGAGTTTGCATTTCTAAAATCAAAGGAGAAAGCTTTTCTTCTTTTCCATTTTTCCTTCCCCTACCCTCATCGTGCAACGTCCTCCGCCCTCTCTTCTTCCAGCATCACTCCCTCTTTCCCCCCGCATCTGTATTTCTGACAGCCAAAAGGTTTTTGACACAGAGATGTTATCACACACCTCCAGCATTTTCTCCCATGGAGAAAAAAAAAAGTCCAGGTTTCCCCCAGAGGTGGAGAAATTTGACACACGGCTGCCATCTTCCAGGTTTTATCACGGCTTTCAGCGTCATGTTAACCCCATATGTGCTTCAGAGCCCCGCTTTCAGGTGTTCAGCATTAAGCTTTTGTTTCCCTGCCTTTAAATGAGCCACATTTAGATGATTGCATAGCTCACTAATAAATACCCGGCAAGCACATGAAAGATTTTCGTTCTTGGAGGAGAATGTGCACAGACCCACTCATGTACACAGTGTGTGTAGGGGATGGCCTTTGAAGGGGAGCAGTTCCTTGTTAAGTTCCAGTCCTCAAAGGCCTCTGTCTGCCTGAAGAGCAAACGCTAACTTTGCTCCTCTCTCGGCCGTTATTTCGCACGCAGACATCTGTCCGCTAAATTCCTCCTACCTTTGTGTCAGCTCTCTGCCTCACCTTTTTCCCCTTTCAGAAGTCTTCTGCAGGAAATTCAGAATTCTTTGTCGGCTCTAAAGTCCCTCCTAATTTACTGGCCTCTTCTTCCTCTGCTTCCTTTCTACCTCAGAAGAACTTTGTGTTTGTGTGCTGCCCCTCTCTTAAATCTTTACTTTCTCACCCCTCCCCACTCCTCTCCATCTGACATAAGGGTTTTGATAGAGCTGCACCTTTTTTTTTTTTTTTTTCAGGCAAGGAAGCTCCAGCGTTTGGAAAGAAGGGAAGAGTAAGAGGTCGAGAGGAATGGTGGGACAAAGACCAAGGGTGATCTGTGTTAAAAGGAGGACAAATGAGCCTCTAAATCTTCTAACACCATGTGGAATCCTAAAGAAAAACAGACATAATTAGAAGACTAAACTGAGCCAGAAGTGTACATATTTTAATGCGCTAAAGCAACAGGAGTGAAACAGCTGGCCTCTGTTCCTGATTTCCAAATGCTGGCTTGTTCGTGTGCCAAGAAGTGCTTTGCAAATATTGATTCTGCATGCGTTTTATAAAACCCTACAGGGAACTCCAGAGTCTGGCTATAAATTAAGATTTCCATTTTTTTTTTTTATCACTGTACGCCTTGAATTATAATACGCAGATGGTCAATCCTATACAAAGCTGAGCGGATTATTTTCACGGCCAAAGCTGTTTCTGAAGTGGTGGAGGCTCTTTGTCCCAAAAAACATTGCACAGATCACCCTGTGGTGTTTTCAAGAATTTATAATCACGGTTGGATAATTCAATCCAGATCGTTTTTCCATTATATATACACTGCTCAAAAAAGAATAAAGGGAACACCTAAACAAAACAATGTAACTCCAAATCAGTCACGCCTTTTGTGGAATCATTGTCACCATTTGGGTAGCAACACTTATTGTGAACCAATTTCATCTGCTGCTGTGCAAATGGACCTAACAACGGGTGGAAATGAGAGGCAGTGAGCAAGACACCCCCTATAAAAGAGTTATCATGACATGAGGCATTTCTTTTTACAACCCACTGAAGTGGCTCAAGTAATGCTGCCAATCCATCAATGCAAGCGGTGGCAAGAAGATTTGCTGTGTCTCTCAGCGTAGTGTCCAGAGCATGGAATAGGTACCAGGAGACACGGAGGAGGCCGTAAGAGGGCAACAACCCTGCAGCAGGACCGCTATCTCCACCTTCGTGCATGGAGGAACAGGAGGAGCACTGCCATAGCACCTCCAAAATGACCTCCAGCAGGCCACTAATGTTCGTGTTTCTGCTCAAACATTACTTTGGATGGCCGCACAGCCCTCCATGTCATCGCCAGAGGTAGTCTGATTGCCATAAGATACCGGTATGGGATCCTCAGACCCATTGTGAGTCCATATGCTGGTGCAGTGGGCCCGGGGTCCCTTGTTATGGATGACAATGCTAGGCCTCATGTGGCTGGAGTGTGGCAGCGGTTCCTGCATGATGAGGGCATTGATGCTATGGACCGGCCCGCCCGTTCCCCAGACCTGAATCCACTTGCGCACATCTGGGACATCATGGCTACATTCACACTGCAGGCAAAATGTGACCCAAATCCAAATTTTTTGCCCATATGCGACCTATATCTGTCTTTTTTCACGGTATGTACGACAAATGTCATTTGTGCCACTTCCATATGTCGCATTTTATCCGTCTTTGACGTCATTCTGCTGTCTCTCATTACACATCCACACACAGTAGCAGCAGTTAGCCATCCATAGAAGACCATCGTTAATAGCTGTGCTGCTTTCTGCTTACCTTATTTAGTCTCACTATGATGTGGTCTTAACATTATTGGCTCCCATTGCTCCACAGCGTTCTAATAATAACAAGGAGATATGCCGGCTGATATCAGCTGTTTTTTTTTTTTTTTTTTTAAACAAAACTTTATAAAATACTTTTAAAAACCATTACATTCACCGTTACTTCCTTCTGTTATCTGCGCATGCAGGTCTCTCTGCGGTCTTGAACCGTTCAGACACATGTATGATGACAGTCGCATTTAATAGCAGTATGAACGGCCACCTCAAAAAAAAAAAATCAGATTTCAGCAAAAAAATTGGAATTGAGCATCAAGACCTGCTGTGTGAATGTAGTCGAAAGTTTCGGTCAATCCACCAATGCCACGTTGCACCACAGACTGTTGAGGAGCTAACTGATGCTCTCATCCAGGTCTGGGAAGAGATTCCTCAGGAGAACATCCGCTGTCTCATCAGGAGCATGCCCAGGCGTTATCGGGAGGTTATACAGGCAGGTGGAGGCCACACACGCTACTGAGCCTCATTTAGACTTGTCTTGAGGAATAATCACTGACGTTGAATGAGCCTGTCATGTTAATTTCCACTTTCTTATTGAGTGGGAATCCAAATCTAGATCTCCATGGTGTAATGATTTTGATTTACATTTATATTTTTTGTTATTTTCTTAATCAATTCCACTGTGTTCATAATAATAAGATTTATGAGAATATTTAATTAATTGAGATCTAGGATGTGTTATTTTAGTGTACCCTTTAATTTTGTGTGCAGTATATTATATATCAACATATATATATATGGCAGTTTTAATGCTTGTCTCAATTCAAGGGCATCTGGGTGCCCAAAAAGCATTAAACATACCAATAACTGGTAAATGGACTGAATTTATACAGCATGTTTCTACCCATTCTGACCGTTCAGAGCTTTTTACTATAGCCACATTCATCCAAGAGCACTCACTGACGCGCATACAGTCATACACCAATATGTAGATCTATAGGCAACTTGGGGTTAATGGCCGTTCCCAGGGGCACATCAACATGTGACAGGGGAAGCTGGTATTGAGCCCATAACCTTCCGATTGCAAGACAACACCTCTACCCACTGAGTCGTATGTATCTGTTGCAGGAGTGGAGTTCTCTCCTTCATTCTCTGGGCTTAGTGGAGGAGAAGGAATGACACCACCAAGACGCTAAGAGTGGAGGTGTTGTTGCAATACCTCAGAGCACCCGAGGCCCCTCCTCCGTTCTTTATGCCTTCGGGTTGGCCTCCTGATAAGATCCTTCATGAGATCCTCCATGGGGATCGGATATGATCAGCAGAGAAGAAACCGGCTTCTAGGACTCCTTCTTTGTCTCTGAGTTCCAGACCTCTTGTTTCGCCTTTAGCTTTCAGGACTCCTCCGTCAATGCTGGCTTTAAGGACTTCTTCACAACTAGTGTCCAGGTCATCATCCATGACCTCCATTCCAATATGGGAATCTGAAGGTATTTTGCTGGACCCAAAGCCCACTGGAACTCTATACCCTCTTTGGACAACCTATTAGTTGATCTAAAAACCCTGTGCTTCCTCGGAGCGACCTCCGGAATTAGCTGCTCCTGTTTTACCGCAGGCTCATCGTTTTGTGTTTGAAGAACTGATACTTTTATGTGCAAGGCTTTTCAAGTGTCTGCATGAGTATGTCCATTCAGCGCGTAAGCTTTTAAATCATCTGTACCAATCACAGAGCTTCAAAGCACCTCAATACGTAGGACTGAGAAATACAGAAATAGAAGATTCATAAAATAAGTAACCAACACCACCAAAAGAACAAAGGGAAAAAAATATTGCATTTTAGAAATCTCTCTGTTTATTGTCCTCTCAAACTGTGGAATTTAATTTCCACCTTGTATTACCCAATGACCCACCAAAAGCGTGTCTTTGGGTAATCCTTTTAAAACCTTTCAGATTTTCTGATTAAAAACTTTAATGACGTTTAATGTTCACTTAAAAGTAGGCGTCAGTTGACTAGATGGTCTTTGTCCTGTAGCATACATTGAACATGTGCTGCTGAAGCATACTGCGACAGAACAGATTATCTTTGAGTCCACTGTATTCCAGCTCAGCCAGCCTGTCTATCCCCTCAGTAGTGGGCCAAATACCAGAACAAGCAGTTCACCCGTTGTCGTAAACTATATAATCTAATGCCATTATTTATCATCATTTATCAGTTTTCCAGGGAATGAAACGGTGGTATCCAGTAAAGTACTAATGTGCACAAATAAAACACAGATATTTTCATTTCCTTCTTTACTAAAGGTGTGAAGATATTTTTCACCCAGGTTACTTTTTTTCTTCTGCATACACGAAGCACCATATAGAAAGTTAAAAATCCTAAATAAGTAATAGTTATCTTCCAGGTTTCCCCCACCGTATTATAAGCCTGGCGGGCCACCCGGGCTTTAGGACAAAACAGAGCCACATGTTCACCTTCCTAACGTCTGCTGATGTCTAACTCAGTGAGAGAAAAACAAGACAAACTTAGTCTTCTTCCCTTAGTCACAACTACCACTCCTAAAGAGTGTTGCTCTCAGTGCTACCTGGTTGTGTCTTTGTATGCGCAATATCAATGTCGGGCTGGCCAGTCTGGACCAGTCAAGTGTAAAATCATTTGATTCGCGTTACCAACCGATTTCCCTTTAAATCTCTGTTTATTTCTCCTGTTTAAATTCTCTTGTTTTATTCATTACAGAAAGGAGCAATTTATAGCATAGAGGGCTAACGCTGGAGAATCAGTACAACTAGGGAGACTACATGGAGGTAAAATGCAAATAACCTGGTCTTAATGTCTTTAAAAAAGTCCTTTCATTTGATCTTGACACATTTTTTTTATTATTTTATCAGAGAAATGAGGGAAAACTGAGAACGAACCAGATGTTGGACTGAAGGCAGAATGGACTCCGGAGCGACCCTAAAGGTACTAACCGAGATGAGATTTTAAACTAATATTTCTGCATGTAACCGCTTTTAAGGTCCATCTCAGATGACTTTTAAAAAAAACATCTTTATCTACAGAGTCACACTTTACACACGTACATGTTAGACAGGAGCGTCTGCTTTATTTGGGCACGTTCTAAAGGAAATGGACCTTTCTTGGAAGACCATCACCTGTCAGCCAACCAGAAACTCTTCAGATGTTTGAGCCAGAATGTTCTGGTGCTAAATTACTGTTTCCCTCTGCATTATGTGTGCGGTGAAATGTTAACCTTGACAGCATATAGGAAAGAGGAAGGGATATAAATGTTTTCCAGACTGGTAGTGGGAATATATATATATATATATATATATATATATATATATATATATATATCTCACTTGGCTTTCAGTCAGTCTTCGGCTCCTTCCGGACATAGTCAGGGGCCGCGGCGCTAATCAGGTGAGAGACATCCATCCTCACAGCCGGGGTGTCGACGGGATTAGGTTTCAGAAACTCAGACACTCATAAACCGCTGTGAAGTAAGAGATCCATGCTTTCTCTTTCGTCTCACTTAGACACACAGTTTTTCTTAATGCCCTCTTCTTCTTTTATTAAAGCACCCCCTTCACCTTTCATTATTCCTCCCATTACTTGCCTTCCTTCCCAATAACCAGACATTATTGCACAGAGGGGTAGCTGCAATGTTCAGGGTAGCTTTTAGCATTACCTGCCCCCTTTCTGCATATATGTCCATGGACATTAAGTCCCAGCGTCGCAGTGCTCTGTTAGTTCATTGCTCATGTTTTTGCAGATCACACATGTCAGAGCATGTCTAAACGTACAGGACAAAGCCGTCCAGAGTTTTTTTTTTTTTAATATAAATTATTGTTCCTCTCCCGTTTTTTTTTCTTCTCGCAGCTGTTTGCGGTTTTATGGCCTTTACTCTTCTCCGCTTACCTTCAGTGAAAACAACAGCTTTGGGTTTGGGGTGTACGTCCGCTCTGTGTGCTTCAAGTTCAAAGACTGACAGTGAAAGGGAATGATTGTTATTGGAAAAATTATCCGAAAGCAAAGTTGAAGAACCATTAGATTATTTCTGACAACTCCTGCCAAGGCCTTAAACGGTTCAGAAACATTCTGTCCTCCTCCGCCCTCGCTCCCTCCTTTAACCGCTCCCCTTTGCTCTTTTTTTTTTTTTCTTTTTTCTTTTTTTTTTCCTCTTTCTGTCCGCTAAACCTGTCAGTTTGATGAGTTGTGTGCAATCTTCTCAGGGGCCATTCTGCTTTCACCGGGGCCTCCATCCTTCCTGGTACAGTGCAAGGCCTTTGATGTAGTCCCTCCTTTAGCTCCATGTGGGTAGACCTTGGCCCTGATCGCCTAAAGTTAAACTCTGCATCTCTAGTACATTTTAACACTACTTTTCCTCTAAATGTAGAGGTAAATAGTTTGCGTTTGTATTTCATTTGCTTTCAGACGAAATAGAAGAGCAATCCAACACGCTGAACTCTACCCAACCTATTTACTACCAGGTTATTATCATGCGAGTCAACTACAAAGCGCTGCGCGGCTTAGGCTTGAACTGGCCTCAGGGCCAGCTGTGAACAAGCGCCTCACTACTGCACATGATTACACTTGCTATATGAACTGTGTCCTAATCGTGGTGGACAGCTAAAATTAAAGCCAGGTACTGCCCTCCACCTTCCCAGCTTTCCCTGAGATGAACCTCCTCCCCCGCTGAGCACAACCTGAATGCATTTTTAATCTCCGGCTCAGCTTTTTTTTTTGGGGGGGGGGGGGGGGGGGATCAGAGGCTTCTGATGAACTTTAAAGAGGAGGATAACATGCTTTGAATTATTGTGGTTTGATTTCTGCGAGGTGCCCGAGATGAACATAAAGCATCTTTCTCATATTAGCTCAGATGACCCAGGGCCTCGTTCCACGTCTGTTCCTGTGGAAGGGGAATATTTTTCTAAAGACTAATGTTAAAAGCTGTTTCTATATGGCAAACATCTTAGCCATGGTCTGTAATGACTGGCTAAAGAACTGAGAAGTTATGAACAAGTGCATATGAGGATGCCCTGTTAATGTCTTTTTTTTTTTACTGTCCACCTGACCCAATTCTCTTAAAAGACTACATTATAATCGAGTGCTTTTTTTTTAATCTGAAAAGTGTGGCAAATAAAGTGTATTTGTTCTTGATTTGAGCAGGCAAGTTTAAACGATCAGCCAATGGAATCATGTTTTTGCATATATAATAATAGGAACAACTCATCTCCATCATCTTATTTCAAGTGCAGTATATTTAATTATCTTATTTTAGGGGTAAAAATACTCATACCTTTGGCAGATAATCTTATTTAACTACTCAGATTAAGGGCAAATACACTTATCTCAAGTAACTCTACTTATTTTTAAACCCATTCTTGCAGTGTGTTTATGTTGTAGAGAGCAAAAGGGGGGGGGGGGGGAATCTATTTTTTTATTTTATTTTTTTCTGATATCGTGGGAAAACAATTCAACCACTATGAATATGGCTCTTTAAATGTTACTGCGGGTTTATGCAATACTTTGCCAAAACTGTTGTCACAGATGTTGATAAAACGTTTTAAAACCCTCCCGTGGTGAGGATGTATTGGTGATTGGACAGCTTCCTTTTATTGTGACATTTCAGTGTAAACTCTATTCCCCTCGTACGAGCATTTTAAAGTAGCTAATAAACTGAACAGAGACGAGCAGCCAACAGATCCAGAGAGTCATCTTTAATTACAGTAAACGGACGTATCAAGACTGGGTGCGTCCTTTTCAAAGAATCATGTGGTCGAGTGTCATATAATTAAAGGCTTATAACGGTCTCTTTAAGAAAGGTTAATGAGAGCCAGCTATGGACATTTTTCTTTCTTTTAAAAGTACTATCTCCCAGTCCTGCTAATATCCTGTAATGTAATCAATAACTTGTAACACGGAGAGTGAACTTTCTAAGATGATGAAAGTGAGGCTGATGTTAACAAACAAAGCAGGGGTAAAGCGGTGGAGAAGGTTAAAGCAGGGATAGCTTATAAATGAATGTCTTAAGCCTTTTTCCTTTCTTGGAGCGCTGTTTATTACATCACCTGTAAATGGAAAAAGTGTGGTTGGGACAATTAATCAGATAAGTAGCTAAAAGACCCATAGTAACTCTGGAGGAGCAGCGCAGATCTATCTGTTGATAGGACAGCTATTAGTTTCAGGCTCGACAAATCTGCTCCTAATGGAGGAGTTTTCTTAAGAAAACCAAAACAATGGCGGCTTGCCACAAGCCATGCTAGGTCCACTGAGCTAAATTAAACTTTGGCGTACATTCAACACACTGTGTGCGTGTGGAGGAAAACGTAGCACTGCGCTTACCATCCCTAAGGTGAAGCATAGCGGTGGCAGCATCATGCTGTGGGGGTGCATTTCTTCAGCAGGGATAATGAAGCTGCACAAAGTGGAATAGTTGCAATTTTGGATGAAAGCCTGTTAGTGGTTTCAAAATATTTGAGACTAGTGGGGAGTTCACCTTCCAGCCGGAGAGCCAAGCATACAAAGCTACAATGGAAAGGCTTAGATCAAAGCATATTCATGTGTTAGAAGGACCCAGTCAAGCTCTAGGCCTATGTTCAGTTAAAGGTCTTTGGCAAGATTGATGTCAACAGCTGCTCTTCATCCGACCCAAGCAAGCTTCCAGCTGTAAAAGCATCACCGGGTTCTAGATGGTGTAGACGCATGGAGGCTAACAGCAGATGCACAGCATCCTCTTTGAATTTTTAGTTGTGAAACCTGGACTATTGGAGGCCCTGGCTCAGTGGGTGGCTCAGTTGGTAAACCAGGCGTTCACGTGGAAAGGCTATAGTCCTGGATACAGTTGTCCTGGGTTTGATTCCTCATCTCTGGCTGTTTGTTGCACATCTTCCCCTTCCTCTTCACCCTATCCTGTTAAATCACTACTCAATAAAGGCCACTAGTGCCAAAAAGTCTATATTAATATGACTGTGTTGTGTTAGAAACTTGTAATAAGGGATGGTTTTCTGTTTGGGTTGTATTCACTGAGCATAGATGTTTTCAGAGTCAGAAGTAAGGTTTTACGGGATTTTTACTGTAAATTCTTTGGGAATTAAGCATGTTATGGTAGATTTTGTTGTTAGATCCTCTGGTTCTCATGGTCTAATAACTTGGTGTAAAGATGACACGCTTTCATGGCATCGTGGTATTCCCAATAGCGGGCTTAAAATAAGAATGTATAACACAATCGGATTTCTTTTATTCAAAAGGAAAAGCAATTATTTCTGCAGCTATAATATTCTAAAATATCCATCAGTGCAGATATAGTCAAGCTGTGTTTAGTATTTCTCTGTTGTTATTTGGATTCTGATGCATTGATTTGAGCAAAAATATAAAATACATTTCGTAGTGGTTTTCAGGTGTTTTCAGGGCGGGTTATGCTGAAAGATTTCATGTCTTTATCTGGTTTGGTTCACCGTCATACGGTACCAGCTGTGCACTACGTGCCTGCACAGTGCCGTGCAGTTACTACGGCTTTTCATTTGGAGCTGTGTGAGAAGAAGCAGCCCGGTGGACCTGGGTTCACTTGTTTGATCCATGGGATGAGCTTGTCAAAGCGGACTATCAGAAGAAACAAAGTCTGCTCCATTTAAAGTGGGACAAAAATGTTTGGTGTGAATGCCTGGTATACCTGGATCACCAACCCAACCCATTCCGGGCCATGGCCTGGCCATTTATCAATAATTAGATCCCTGAGTGTCAGTGCCCTGGGCCTCCTTAGTGTGTTAATTCTGCCTCATGTGTTTGTGCTAGTCTTTTTATATAAGTGAAGTAAAACACAGTATGTCGCAAAAGTGTGTACCACCCTAACCTTGCAGTCATTTTTTTATTATATCTTTTCCTCAGGCAAAACTGAATCCAAAATATCGGTGTACAGCTTCTATAACAGCGTTTTCTTTACGTTTCTTTCATCATACACCATCTTGAGTGCTCCGGGATACAACATCAGTGATGTATCCTGGGATCGTAGAGGCTTTTGAGTCTGTCAGCAATGAGACCCCTCACTCAGGTGACCCAGCTGGGGTTGATCAAGGCCCAGCTTGCGTCCAGGAAGCTCTACCTTACCGAGGCCTCTCCCCTTCTCATCCACAGCCACTCTGACGCTACTTCCACTGCGTCGATGGCCATCTTGATGGCTCTTTGCTGGCTGGCCCCTGTGATGCCCAGCATCCTGTAAGCCCTCCAGAGGGACATAAAATTAGATTCAGATTTTGTGTTAATGCTCTCACGTTTTTTCATATTGGTGACTGGACGTTCAACATGGCACTTCATGGCAAAGAACTCTGAGGAGCTAGAACACAAAATACTGCTGCTCTATAGAGGATGAAGGGGTGTGGGGTCAGTCTACCAGTGCCCAGACCATAATCTTCTAAATACGATGCACAAAAGAGCACCAAACTGCTGAAGACAAGCAGACTAAGGACATGGATTGCAGGAACCATGTCCCGTGGTTTGAGGAGACCAAGAAAAACTTAATTCAAGAATCAAGAGTTGTTGTTTTTTTGTCATTTTGTAACGATAATGAAATTATAGTGAGACAATTGGTTCAGATGGTGTCAAGTGTGTGTGGCAGCAACTGTGTGAGGAGTACAAAGATAAGTGTGTCTTGTCTACAGTCAAGCATGGTGGTGGGAGTGTCATGGTTTGGGGCTGCTGGCTGTTGGGGAGCTACAGCTCTCTGAGGGAACCATGAATGGCAACATGTACTGTGATATCATAGGGTACAGCATGATCTCCTCCCTTTCAGAAAATGGGCCCCAGGGCATTATTGCAACATGATAAAGACCACAAACACACCTCCAAGACGACCACAGCCTTGCTAAAGAAACTGAGGGTACAGGTGCCGGACTGGCCAAGCATGTCTCCAAAGATGCCTGCCCTGTTGAGCATCCTCAAACGAAAGGTGGAGGAGTGCAAGGTTTCTAATGATGCTTTTCTATTGACGGTTTCAGCTCCTCACGACTCTACTCTGCTCGGTCTCTGCTCCGCATGGAGCCTGTTGCATTTCCATGGACCCACTGACAGCTGGAGCTGGGATTTTAAGCCCCACCTCCAGCCATCAGCGATACGCGCTCTGCCAGTGTTAAGCATTAGGGTTAAATTAAATAAATCCTTAGAAATAAAAACATAAGACAGATAAACAATACAAATAATATTTGTATTATTGTTAGGGCTGGGCAGCGATTAAAATATTTATTCGCGATTAATCGCATAATTTGCCTGATTAATCATGATTAATCGCATTGTATTTACAAACTCCAAGAATGAATTCAAAAGTAGTATAAAGAGCACTTTTATTTTAATGTTCTGCTGCCATATGAACAAAAGTGTTGTAACATTTGTAGCACTTATCAGTAACACATATTTAGTTTAAAGCTCAACTTAAACATGTAAAAAAATAGCAATAATAATAAATTAAAGCTTATTGCCACTGACAGGGAATTCTCTTTATGGGGAAAAAATCTACCAAAAATAGGCAATTTCTGAGGTAACCGCAGGGAGCAGCATTACCATTTTATGTTCAATACCAAAGTTTAACTTGGCAGTGGTTACAACTAACTTGTTTCTGTCATATTCGTTGCTGGAAGAACTTTAAACTGAAATGCTTGCTAACTTGATATGCTTGCATGGTTATTTGACGTTAACACGCGTTTTTTTGTTGTTGTTTTCTCGCGTGCATATAGTGAATGGCAGGGAAAAACAGGCAAAAACACATGGATACTTTGAAGCGAGAAGCGACTTCACCGACAGCGTTGATGCAGACCCCGCTCCGCTCCGCACAAAACTTGTTCCGTTCGCCAACTCACCGCCTCGCCTAAGCAAATTCCTGCGGGAAACACCGCCTTCCCCATGTCGGCTTTGTTTTTTTCCGGCCAGCACCTTTCTTCTTCTTTGAATCCGAGGCTGGGCTGACAGCGAGGTTATTGGCGCATTATCGCCACCTACTGTTCTGATTCAAACCCCTACACCGCAGCAACAGACCTTCACAAAATAAAAGCATGTGAGCAACATGCGTTAACCCGCGTTAAAGTAAATATCGCCGTTAATAGTCTAATGAATTAACGCGAAATTAACGCGTTAACTTGCCCAGCCCTAATTATTGTATATGCAAGAATGCCAGGAATATGTTTAAAGGATAAAATAATCCACTGGGGTATATTTCTGGATCACAGATCAGCGTGAAGGAATAAATAAGCCAGCTTCTCCCTCCTCCCGCACACAGTGGTTCGATGGGGGCCGTGAACAACTTTTTGGACCAAACACTCTTTAGAGACGAAACGTAATAGCTTTCAGTGTGTGTGACCTAGTGGTACAAAACTAATGTCAGATCATTGTCCTAGATTACACAGATGAGACACGTCCCTTTTTATCTGATCTTTGTGGTTCTCGGCCCCTATGTGCAGGAGGAGGGAAAGGGAACATAGATGCTCGGAAAACGACTGCATCGGGTAAAATGAGGGAAAGCCTCGCTGAATCAGCGGATGTGATTTAGGTTATTAAATACAGGACACCTGTCTGCGTATAATTAAGGATGCTGAAGTGTCCTTTTTCTTTTCTTTTGTTTCCTACAGGCGTGGTTTATGGTTTGTAAATAGTAAAATCAGATTTAAATTGACCCACTCCGTTCATGATGGTCCTTAATATTAATGTTGTCGCTCTTCAGTTTAGCTTTTCCAGCTTGTTTCCAGACATTTTTGACTGTGTGTTGAGTTATTTTGAAAAGACAGCAAATGTTTACTGTTACACAAGCTGAATACATTGTATCACAGTGTCAAATCTTTATTATTATCCAATGAAATTAAAATATTTGCTAACATGTGAGGGGTGTACTCACTTTTGTCCGATGCTGTATGTTAACTATAATGTGCCATCTGGGGTTAATGAATAAATTCTAGCACTGGATTAAGATCTTTCCACCTGTTCAGCATATGGTTACAGATGATTTTTTTTCTTTTTTTCCCCTGCTAATTAATAGATCTGATTTTAAAGTTGAGCCCACCAGAAGGAATATAGGAAAACTTTAAGACACCTTAATTTGATTGAAATATGCAGTAATTTTTTTTTTCAGTTGTGATATTGTGGCAATATCAATGTGCAAGAACGATCTTATTTTATTTGTGAGCTAAAAACTTGAGTAAATAATTGTTAATGTGGTCATGTTTTACACTATAGTGGCAAATGTAAACAGTAGTTCCTCATGTAAAGCGGTTAAACGTTTAAGCTGAGCATTAACGAGACTACTTCTGGTCATCAACAGAGATGATGATCAGTTTGCTTTGAATCCAAATGTATGGAGGTCTTCCATAGCTAGAAGCTATGCTGCTGTCACAGTGGCTACCAGGTTATCAGTGAGCTGAAGCATTTAGCAACAGGATTTGAATTAATCTCTGTAATTGCAGACTTTATCTGTTGTGTGAATATCAGGTAACGACATTTCTATTTCCACGACTAGATGGCGCTGGGCTAGATCCGCTACTCCAGCCCAGCGCGAGCTCCCAGCACAGGGACTGTAGTTTCTGCCGGGAGAACTAGTTGGCACGACACCTGCTGACATCTGCGTCCATCTGTGCCGCTGACTGAAACACACTTTTAGTCAGCATGCAAACGACTGATAATAAAGTCTGCCATTACAGCAATGTTTTTAAATCAAGTTGCTAAATGCCTCAGCTCACTGATAACCTGGTAGCCAGTGCGGCAGAGCAGATTTTAGCTGTGGCTGATGCTAACCAACCATTAGGGAGCAGTTTCCCCCTTAAACACCGCCCCTACTCATTTGCATAACGAGGCTGAAAAGTATACCGAAATGGAAAAAAGGACAGGCATAAATAAATGGGGTAAAAATATAGAATAAAACAGACAAAAATATTAAAACAGACAAAAATAAATACCTTTAAAAACTAAGTAATAAAGTAGACAATTATAATGAAAAATAAATAAATGAGGTGATTATTAAAAAGGAAGAAATAAGCAAATTAAGAGATTTACATTTATGTCTAATTGTATAATTTAATTAGTGCTTACATTTGTTTACAGTATTTGTGTGTATTTTATGCTTATATATTTATAGAGCATGTGTTTATTTCTGTATTTATTTCTATATTTAGTTTTGATTATGTCAGAGTTAGTCCTCCATACCTAGCAACCATCCTAGCTGTGTTGAATTGTGTGTGCCGCGGCGCGTGAGTCGTGTGTGTCGGCTCGTGCCGCCGTGGCAGTGAGCGGGTTAAAGCCCACGGTGTGACCGTCCTATCAGTGCTGCTTGGAGCGGAGCAGTCCCGGCCCACCTCCTCCTGCCTCTGCTCCGTCCCTCTGCGCGCGGGGGGAGAGAGAGGGAGAGAGTTCGGAGAGTGTGGCTGTTTGTCATTCTGGCAGGACACACTCCAGTGAGAAACAGCTCTCTCTGCTCGGGACTTGTTGCTGCTGTGTCGGCTCGTGTTGGTTGCTAACTGCGCTTGCGGACATTCAACCGGGCCTCTTTGCTTTTCTTTTTTTTTTTTTTTTTCTTTTTCCCCTTTAATCTCTGGTGTTTGCGAAGCGACGCCTTGCTACGGAGTCCACAGGAGGCAAGCGGCGCAGGGCTCCGGGAGGCACAAAAACACGGTAGGACCCCAGAACCCCTGGCCACTCATTACTCGCAGCATTGGGTTTGCTCAGACCTCCTCCGTGTTTACTCCTGAAGGGAACAGCGCCTGAACCCGGGTCGTGTTCAGTCCGGTCCCCTGGCTTCGGGTCCACGCGTCTCCCTCGTTGAACGTCACTAAAGACTTGGCTGGCAGCTCAACAATCAGCTGAAAAGCCCTTTAGTTTGCTCTCTCCTCACACAGTGTGCTCTGTATGTTGCCGATCTTTTCACTAGCAGAATAATTCAACCTTAATATAAATATAGTTTAACCTACTCTTCCCATACAGACCTAATATTATGAGGGACTTGTGTCAGTTTTAAGCATCATATGCACGTGCACGGTTGAGATGAAAATAGCAGAAATTTGACCAAAAATATATATACTTTCAACTTAAATCCTAATGTTCTCATTGATTTATAATTGGGTGATGGTTTAAACATTTGTCTTGGTTGTAATCAGCAAACCGGCTGTTTCCCTGTGAGTCTCAGCCCACAGCCTTGAGCCACCCGCTCCACTTGGTATGTTTAACTACCCAGCTGTGAGTTGGTGCCCCGAGGCCATCATATACCACTAAAAGATCCCTCCTGACAGGGAAAGCTGGATCCTGAAGCCGCGCAGAGCGTCTGGGCGTGCTTCAAGTGCCTGCTGTTGATGTTATTATTGTGAGGAGCAATGTTGTTATTAACAGTCTCTTGACTGATTCCTGGTAATTGCTGCCTATTAGTTTTAATTAAAGGGGAAGCGGGATGCTTTGCCTTTATGCTGTCGCCCAAGGTCTGAGCATCTCTCTCACACACCCCATAATCAGCAAGTTGGCATGAAAGACAGCAGAAGGAGCGCTTTATCACCTTCGTTGTTCCATTGGGAATCGGGTTACAAATTGGTATTTTAGTCTTGTTTAATGTAGTGAAATGAATCTGCTGACTGGGGGCTTGCGTGTTTGTCTGGGGGGGGGGGGGGGGGGGGGGGGGGGGTGGGGAAGCAGTTGGGGTTTTAGAGACTGCAGGTTTAAAGAAAACATGGCTGTGAAAAACGATGAGGTTTTGGGGCATGCTCTCTTTTTGTCCATCGTGAATTTGTGGTAGTAAATTATATTTCTGTTCATACATCCAGAGATCCATCAATCAGACATGTTGTGGCCAATTCCTGATCACCCATTTTAAGTTTGCAGTGTGATCCGTGGGCACTCGGATGGGTTGCATCCACTTCCTGGGGGAAAAAGATAGGATTTTTAGATTCCTTCAGTGAGGAGTTCAAAGCTCATCTCATAAAGCGATTAAAATCCTTAAGAGCCTTTTTTGAGGCTCATCCTCGAGTTGTTAATGATCCGGCTCAGCCGCAGAGTTTTTTATATTGGAGATAGACACTAGACTGGCTCACCAGCTTGTCGACGTGCTGCACCTCCACATACAGATCTGAGGCTGAATTGCATCAATAGGACGCAGACTTACAATGTTATTATAATTAGTGCTCAAACACCTCATTATACCTAAAAGTCTTATAGATTCAGTCAGAACTAATGACTTGATCTGGCTTTCCCTCAGTGCTCCTCTATTAGTAGCTCTCCGGGTTCCACCTCCTTTCCAAACCTCTGACCCCACCGGACTCCCACTCTCACATTTCGCCACTCACTCACATTGGGGTGTCACACAGGTCATTGCCTATATACGTCACGTGTCGGATGAGAATGAGAACGTATCGCTCACCGCTCAAACGCAAGCACGTCTATTTTATCACAAAAATATGGTGTAAGTTTGGGGGGGGGGGGTGAAAACCAGTGTGTGCACGTTGCTCGTACAGTTCCAGTAAATCTGCCAACAGGATTTCACATGTTTAAGAAAAACTCTTTGAAATTCTCCAGGATACTAAAAGTTAACAAGTGGATACAATAAACACATTTTCAATTCATTTCTCTGACAAAAAGATTTAAGATCGTGAAGATTAGAAGAGCAGCGTAGCTATCGGTTCAAGATCTGCATCATCTGAAGCTTTTTCCACGTCAGCAGCTTCCAGCTACGAGTTTTATCACCTGATGGCATGACAGATAAGTCTTCTCTTCTTTTTCATGCATGAAGAGTTTCTCACATCACGCCATGATGCCGAATCAATTCTGAAGTGCTGACATTACTTCTCTGTGGAAATTGAAATCAGGTGTGCTTTTAACCACATACCATAAGCCAACACAGCTGCTATCTTCCATAATGACCTTAAACAGCTTGGCTAATTTCATTAAAGGATGTTTTTTTTATCTGTTTATCTTTTTGTCAAAATGACAACAATAGAAATGCCAAACTGACAAAAACAGTTATAGACTGGGTATTTTCTTTCCCTTCCATGACTATTGCAGTCCTTTTTTTTTTTTATTAGCTACATTTTCTGATATTTAAGGAGGCGGTGGGATATGACAATAAGTTGGAAAGTAAAAATAACAAATATATTTTCTCTAATTGATCATCTCAGTTTTCCACTCTGAAAACAGAAATGTGCGTATGTAAAATAAAAAGGCAAAACAATACCCAAAGAATTCGTCCCATTTTCATTTTTACTGGCGCCTCTCTGGCAGCACTGCTGTCAGGCTGGTACCGTGTCAGTTCCACACATTCAGCATATCTGGATCCACTATGACGGACAATACAGTCTAAATGTTATTTATAAACTGCAACTGGTATTTTTTTTACTCCATCTACTGCGGTGAGACCATATGTACTCCAGACTTGGCAATTTGTAGCAGAAATCAAGTCCAAATGCCAAGTCACCACTGATCAGTGGTTCAGCAGAACAAAGACTCAATATATGCAAAGACGGAGAGACGACGTCTACATTCTGCTCAGTAAGATATGGCAACCAAAGCTAAATGTAACTAAACCAAGTCGTAAGGTACATTCAACGTTACTTCGCAGCAGTCTGATCAGTGTAGTCCCAAAATTTAAAGACGACAACCAGTTTGATAAAATATGCACAGCTTGTGATCTATCAGCTGATAATGGTTATCAGAAACCCTTTGGGGGTGTTTATTAACTTAAAAACTTTGACATAACCATTCACTTCTTCTTAAAAATCTTTAAAAAGCAAACATTATCTTAAAAAATTACTTTCTTTAAATAATAGATTTAAAAAATCGTAGATTTAGGTATGGGAAAGAAATCAATGACGTAAATAAGTTTAAGGGTGCTTTCACACCTGCCATGTTTGGTCCACTTTAAATGGACCAGCTTGTTTCCCCCTTGGTCTGGAGCTTATATGCAGGTGTGAACGCACTCAAGCAAGTCCTGTTCTGGACCAAACAACCGGACTGAGACCCCCTTTTGGAGGTGGTCTCAGTCTGCTCCCAAACGGACTCTGGTGCGGCCCTATATCTTAGCGTGTGTGGTATCCCCTGAGAACGCAGCCTGTTGCATGTGATGTGTAGCCAATCAGCAAGCGAGGTGAGGGAAACAAGAAAAAAAAAAAGCACAACTCACTTCTATATGATAGTTCTGAAAACGTAGAGCGCCATTTCATGCTGCCTTCACTCCTTTAACTAATGCCCTTTTTGTAATGTTTTAACTATTTAAATTAGTTTGTAAACTATCAGCATTGTTCTTTAGGTTTTTCCCACGGTTAGCAAGCAACTTGATGGAGCATTACCACCACCAACTGTTCCCCAGTATGGCGTCGGCCATGTTTATTTACCTTGAACTCTACGTTTGATCCCGAGAGGTTTTGCGATATTTCCCGTCTGACATCTGAATGTTCGCGAGTAAAATCTGTGTGAGATTTATGTGTGTTGTGCTGTTTGACAGAACACCACACACTGTACGAGCAAACCTGTTATATCTATTTTTTTATCGTTATGTGGTGTCTCCCAGACTTAGAAAATCGGCCGAGAATTTTCAAAGCTTGCCGCGTGAACCAGGCTTTATGGACAGACCCCTTTGATACAAAGAGGAAACTCAGGTTTCTAAGAAAATGTCCACTTATCAATTAATCGTTAATCCATCGCTAAGATCAGTCATCTTTAGATTACCTCATTAATCGCTAACTTGCATCCCCAGCTGTAATAAAAGCACAAATATGCAAAACAGAGACGCTTCACGTACAATCTTCATGGTAGTTTTCCTCCATTTCCAGGTCTGTGCTTCACCTTGTCCTAATCATCTCTGTCCAATATAGGCAGCGATTGTCACACATGTGAATTACAATTCACTTGAAAAAAGTACAATGTGAAAGCAAACTGCACCAAATGGAAAAAAGAAAGAAAGTTTGCTATTGGTCCGACTCAAACAAGCCGACCAAAGGACTTTCCTGGTGTGAATAAGAGTAAGAGAATAAATTGTGGCACTCCCATAAAGCTGGTGATGCAAACTTCATTTGTTTACGGTGGGGAAAACGGGCTTAAAACCATTATTAACACTCTTCTCAGTAAATGTATGTTTCCAATGGGTATATCGACATAAAGCCGTCTATAGAAACAGGACGATAGGTTTTCACTGTTCCACTGTTATGCAGGGTGTCATCAGCATAAGCTTAGATTTTCTCCTGATATAGCCCAAAGAAATCACGTAAATGTCATAAGAGACCTGGGTCTAATAGAACCCTGAGGAACCAAAGGGTCGGGAGAGAACCGATTTGTAATACTGATGTTTGGTTCTGGAGCAAAATTATGGAGTAGTCTTAATAAATGGGGCGGTGTTTTTTGGTATCTGGTTCTGGTAGGCTGAAACGAGCTGGCTGCAGCAGCGGCTTCTCTTTTCCTGCTCTGTAAAACATGTTTTCTTTAGAAAGATAAGGAAACTGTTTCCACTTTTTCCTGGCTGTGTCCTAGATGCAAAAAAATGAGCCTCAGTGGTCCCTCCAGAGCTCATGCGATTGTTTTCTCTGTAAACTTTATAAACCCTTTAACAAGTACTGTTTGTTTTATATTTGTAAGCCTAAACTTGCCACAGCTCCCCCCCCCCCCACCCTCAAAGTAGTCGCTTTTCTTTGGACTCTGGAAAAATCACTGCTCCCTGCCAAGAAATAAACAAGCACACAAATATACTCTACAGGTTGCCATGGTTCCTCTTAGTTTGTTTCTGTGAGATGAATGTTTGTGTCCTAAATGGGTTCTCTGCGTTCTCAGAGGAGTGACGGTGTTGGTGCCAGACCTGCCGGGGAAAAGATCATGGCTCTGACCGACACAAGCGGAGACCCGCTGTCCCTCGGCAACGGAGGGCGCCATCCTCTAAGCGCCAGTGGAAGCGGCCCTTCAATCAACAGTCCAGAAGACCGCAGCACCCAGGAGGCTGTCTCTGCGGCTTCCAGCTGCGACCGCCTCCCGGCTGAGAGCGGCGGCGACACGGAGCTTAGGAACGGAGCCTCGAAGCTGCAGCAGGGATCCCACGTCCAGAGAGCGAACGGGCCCATCCAGAACGGCGGTACGGTCAAACTGAACAGCTCTTTGAGTAACATCCCCCCTTCGCCACCTGCTTCTCCATCCTCTGCCGTCACGGACTCCCAGAAGCCAAACAGGCTTCACCTGGCCTCCACCCTGTCACCGGCATCTTCTCCTCTCTGCTGCCCCCACTGCCACATTCACTCCACCCTGTGCTGCCCCTGCGGACAACCAGACTGCGCGCTCTTCCAGAGCCCTGCGCCCGGCCCGGGGCCCTGCTCGAGTCCGCACACAGGTACCGCTTCACCCTGCCCGTGCTGCCTCTCCACCTGCACATACTCTCACCCGCTGCCTCATCGCCAAGCCTCCCCGATGTCTCTTCACCACCAACGCTGGCAGGAGCACCTCCAGAGCCAGATCCATGCCCCGGGGATCAGGTTGGTGGTTATGTTGCTTTGTTCCCGGTTAATTGAATAAATGCTTCTTATGCAGTCTGGTATCTGAACAGTGTGAAAAATATTGGTTTCCAGACTTTATTCCCTGTGCTCCTGTTCTTTTTGTTTGTTGATCTTCCTTCCATCCATTATGCGTCATCCAGTCGTCGCTGGGTTCAGACTTTTAAACTTGTGGATAGGAACGGCTGTAAGATCCCTAATAATCTAAGAAGCATATTGACGACTGGACTGCAGAGTCTTAATGCTCAGTTTCCAGTTGCCCATGTCCCTTAGTACTCATCACACGCGGGGATCCTTCCAGGTGGGGAATTACAGGAGGAAGTGCTTACAGTTAATAAGAGCGATGGAGGCGAACACTTTTACCGAAATAGAGCCCCATGCTAGGTTACAACTAACTGGTCCCATGCTCCTAACCTTTCCAGATCAGCTGATGAAAATGATGATCTGAAGGTCATTTTCAGGGAGCCCTTCACAGCACATCTGAGATAAATATCCTTGTTAAACATCATGAGTGATTCATATTTAAAGGGGCCCGTAGCTCCCTTTGGTTGCATACAAAGTTGTCCGATTAAATTATCACGTCCTGTTGACCTATTATATTTTATTTTAGTGTGTTACACTTTGTTTTTGCTCTGTTTCTTGGTAAACCTTTGTGTATTGTTTATCATGTGACCAGAAGTATGATATTGCGCATGCACGCAATGAATAAACAAACAGAAACATGGAGCCCACAGACAAATATATGAGGTTATGACGTTATAATCAATATATACAATCATAGGTATATGTTCATTCTTACCTGTGAAAGGTAATGCCAGTAGATCAGTCGGTTGGTACATGAATGAGGCATCTTCTCTGAATTTCTCCACTATTCTACATGCAATATGGCGACGATGTCGTTGTGCGATTCAGCGCTCAACGTGGCGTCTAAATATATTGCATATAGATGTCTGTGATGGAGTCGAATCGGTCAACAACATCCACTAGAGGTGTAAAAAGAAAGAGGTTAAGTAACCCTAACCCTACAGATGGGGTTGGTCTTAGACCACGGCGAGCTGTCACGTTACCACGAGGCATTGCAGGACGGTCTACTGACTCTTACAGTAGCGGCGTCAATTGTCGCCATCTTGCTTTCTGATAGTTTTGCAGTATTGCCGGCAGACGGTACAACAGTGTTTACGTCTGCAAATCGCGCGCGGTGCTTAGTTCTTTTCAGGCTCTGAAAGGACACCATCATGATGAAGGCTTTCAAGGTTAATGTTTTTTTTTTGTGTTTGTGTGTGATTTCTTTTTATGGTCAAAATATGTGACCAGGCCCCTTTAATATATTGGCCTTTTTGACTGAGGGTGTTTTTGAGTTATACAAAGCCTGTGTAATCAACAGCGTTGGGATGCAAAGAAACAACAAACTGTTTGCACATTCTTGTTAATTAAACGGAAACTGAGTGCAAACTCACATGAACTGTGTATAGACATGTGGTGACCATGTCCTCTCAGTCTGAGGAGGGATTTTCAGTACATCTTTTTGGTAAACCTCGGCTCTTCTGATCCCTTTTTAGTGCATTGGTTCTTTCCATTTGCTCCTGAGCTACAACCCCCCCCCCCCCCCACACACCCCAACGTTTGAAACCCTTCAGTGCCTCTAATCATTTGCATAACTCCTGTATTTACCAGCAGCGCAGGGCAGGCAGTAGGTGAGTTGTTTACTCATGTCAGCCACTTTTTACGGCAACACACCTTTTGTGGGGACATTGATTTGCCTGAGAATGTTTCTTCTTGCATCTTAATGGCGTTTTCCTGACTTGGAGAAGGTTGGTCCCCCAACCCCACCCCATACACACTCTCCGAAAGTTTCATCAGACAGAGGGGCGTTGTGGGTGGTGCTGAAAGATGAGGTCTGTGTAGCCACAGCGGGCACATGCCCCAGATCCTGGTGCGCTCTCATTAAAGCCTGGGTGGGCAGACTGAAGCTAAGCTGGATAGCGCTGCTTCCATTCAGATGCATCCCTGGGCCTCGGTGCGTTCTCCCGTTCTCTACTTCCACGTTTATTTCTCAGTTTTTCTTTCAGTCTGTTAACACTCACTCTGTCTCCCCCTTCTTTCCCCCGCTCTCGTTTAATGTCAGAATGGAGAGCAGATGTAGGACTGGACCAATCTGTCTCCACTGTTCAGCCCTTTTCTGATTTACCAAATGAGGTTCCTGCTTTTCATCACGGGCACATTTTAATGCCACGGCCCGGCTCTGTTTTAACAAACCCCGTCCTTCTATACACAACCTTTTTCCCTTTGTATTGAGTGCCATTAACTTTAGCACCTCAGAGTAAATGACAGTGGTCACCCTGTGTGGGATTTAAAGATAGGGTCAGTGATTTTTCTCCGGAGTTTCCCCAAGTCCCTTTTTGTCTAACTGCGCATATGCAAGGCCCGGCTGACCTCGCTCTTCCTCTCTTCAGGGGGACAGCGTGAAAAAAAAAAATCTCCCAAATCTACTCTGGTCTGATTTCTTTCTACTGAACCTTCCTCTTCTTCCCATAAACATGAGCACGGTTTGCTTCTTGCGACTCTCAGCCATGTTCAAAGTATTCAGTGAGAGCAGCGGAGCTACAATGAACAGCTAACACCGAAGCTAACCACTAAGCTAACCGGATACATATACCCCGTTTACACTACCCCTTTTTAACCGTGCTGAGACCAGTCCGAGCTCGGTAACCGAGATAACTATCGAGTGTAAATGGATCGCAAACTGAACTGAACCGAGACAGACACAACCGCACCGTGCTAAATGCAGACCAGTTCCATGTGTGGGCTCGGCCTGGTTTTTCTCTGGCCCGGTTCTCTAATAACAAAGAGCGCAATGAGCAGACCTCGTCATCTCCGTGCGGTCAGCTGACATTTCAGACATTCATAAAAATACTAGCTTCCCTACCGTGACACACGATTTCCAGTGATGATTTTGCTTAGCAGTGTGATGAAGCTCAGCGTCTGTCGTTGTTTCCTGCGTCTGTAAATCCTTATTAGACGTTCGTTTGTCTTATCCACTTCCCAAAAGCCGACTCTGTCAAGTAAATTCACCAAAAGTTGCCGTCTTCGCCTGACTCTCCGCAAAAAAGTTACGGGCGCCGCCATTTTTATTTGCTTGATTTCCTCCTTCAAGCCTAGAGAGCAGTAGTACCGCAGATCGTCACTAGGAGGCGAGGAAACCAAGGAACCGAGATAGCGTGATGTGTGAACGGTCGTCAGAACCAAGCTCGGCTTGGTTAACTGATCCAAACTCGGACCGAGCTCGGCATGGATCGGTTTAACAAGGGTAGTGTAAATGGGGCTATAAACACTAGAAGTGAGCTTGGGCAGCCAGCAGGCATAAACTAGGAAGAACCGAGCACACACACTGGCGTTACGTGAGCGTGTCAGAATGATTGGCATGTGGGACAACCACTAGATAAGGTGATACCCCTGGAACTTAAATGTCAGAGGAGGGTGAGTATATAATGTCTATGGGTGAGAACAGGAACAGAACTCTGACAAATCCATTCCCTTCATACTGAGGGGCCGAGATTGATTAGTTTTTTTTCCACAGAAAAAAATACATATGTGAATTCAGGATAGAAGGACAATTTTACCCAGTGTTTCTGAACAGCATCGTCCAGCCCTAGTCCAGAGGTGCGCTGTCCCGCAACCTTTACATGTCTCTCTGCTTCAACACACCTGAGTGAAATAATCAGGCCATCAGCAGGACTCTGGAGAACTTTACTGCAGACTGAGGAGGTAATTAAGTAGGGCTGGGCGATATAGAAAAAAAGCTTATCGATAAAAAAATGCATATTGATCGATATCAATAATGAATAATAAATATTGAATATTGAATAAATATGGTTTTAAATATTGAAAATATTTAAAACCATATTTTATGTGCAGCTCTGCCTGGACATTTTATGATATTGCTAAATTATTTAATTTTAATAAAGAACACAAACACAGAATTCCAATTAAATCTTTATTTAACCAACGTTTTTAACCATAACAGTATTTTTTTAAGAAAAATAACTTAAGAGACCTGAATTATGTTATTAAATAAAGACTTTATTATTAAATAAAGACCTAAATAAATATACCAAATAAATAAATAAATAAAATAGCCTATTTAGGTGGGAATAGTACACTAGTTACTTCTCAGGTTTCATAATTGAGAGGCTGACGCAGGTCCGAGGTTGTGGCGTGTAAGGACACAGGCTGCAGCTCATTTTGCACTGATTCCTGGCACTCGTTGCACAATTTAGGGAGCGCTCTTAGAGAAAAACTTGCGTCCCGGAACTTTATATCACGGACTTTGTACCTCGCGGAGTGGCGAGTAGTTGTTTGAAGCCAGGTTTTTTAACTGCAGACAACAGCAGCATGTCCGCGGTGTCGCGCGGAGCTGCACAGTTCGCGCAGCAGCGCGTGCGGAGTGAGCGGCTTACGTGATGAAACAAGTTGGTTGCGTTACCAGACTTTGTTTTTACCGGTTCCTTGCAAATTTTACAAATCACTGGTTTATTTCTGTCAGGCTGGCGACATAGTAAAACCCCGTTTTGTGACCGCTTCCTCTGCCGCTCCTTGCTGCGACATATCCACATGCTCTGTGTTGTGGTTTGAGAGGGCGGCCCTTTGTGACGACGTGCCTGGGTCCGCGATTACGATTGGTCGAGAGGAAGTAGTGAACTAATATGATAGGCCGAAAGGAAGGAAGGAAAACTGTTTCTATCGAACTATTATCGACCCTATTTTTTCCTATCGCGCCACACGTCTATCGATCGATATATATATTGTTATTGAATTATCGTCCAGCCCTATAATTAAGCCATTTGCTTCAGCTTTGTTGGACCAGGGACACGTCTAAAAGTTGCAGGACACCAGACCTCGAGGACCGGAGATGAAGACCCCTGCTTTAGACCATATCTCTGTTTTACTGCATCCCTCCACCCCTTCATGATTAGCGTAAAAGAGCTTTGTGGAGGTTAAAGATATCCTAATCGCGTACGTAAACCCATACTGCATACCTTCATCCTGCTCTTGTTAGTTTGGGAGTGAGCAGTCCTTGTTGATGGTGTCGGGTATCAGTTTGATCTGCCTCAGAGCTGCGATCTGCCAGATTAGTGGAAGGATTACGTGGATGATCACAGCTCTCCTGGTCCTCTCACACACCTTGAGAGTGATCAGTTGTAACGTTGGCTCTCTAGAGGAGACCTTTTAATGTGTGCTACGTTTCAGAATGGAGGCTGGGGGGATTTTTAGGCCCCTGTTCTCAGCTTCACCAAACAGTAATCCATTTAACAAGATCAGCTTATGCTTGGTTTCCTAATGTTTCTATTTTGAGAGCGATCAAACGGGTCTTTACCCATTTATGGAATAACCCAAATCTGTGAAAAGGTTTAAGCACATCTGAGCAGCTCAGGTGAATCATTCAGCCCCCACCCCACCCCACCCACTCTCCCTGTTTCTGTAGAGCTGTTGAACACATTAGCAGCATGTTTGTCTCTATTGTGAGCTTATCCACAGTTTCATAGGCATTTTATGTACACAGTGTTATTTATGAGCACGGAGCAACCGGGTGTCCTTGGGATGTTTGGATGGAGTCAGTTCGCTGCGTACCAGCAGCAGGTTTAGCCAGAATAGTGGAGAAATGGTGAAATCCCAGTTCTCCCTCTCTGTTAGCTGAGTAGCTCCTAAGCCACAGTCTGGGCTGGGGCAAGCAGTTGTTAAAAGTTGGTATTTAGCGCCTCATTATTGCTCAATGACAATTAGCCATCGGAAGGGGATCATTCCTTCACTGCAGTTCAACAGATGCCCCCGAGGATGCAGTGCAAGTGTTAACCTGGAGTTAAGAAGGCAAGCCTGAGCTGCAGCTACATTGTGAGCGTGAAAGCGTCCCAGAGCCAGAACTGTGGAAGCAGAGAGAAGGTATAAAACGAATGATGTGTAGCCTCAGGGCACCTGAAATGAAGCCAACCTGCTTCTACCTGCACTGATGACCCTGCTTGAGTTGCCACGGCGCTCCCTGACACTCAGGCATCCAGGGTCACGCTGAGTATTTAACCTCTCCCATTCAGACGCTGCTCTCCTGGAGGTAAATGTTTATGTCCTGCTCACCAACAGCCCCTGTTGTTTATGGCAACCATGAGGTTTAGTTTAAATTTATGCCTTCTCAAAAAGCAAAAAAAAAAAAAATCCCCAAACATTTCTCACTCCCTACTGGCAGCTTCTCAGGAAAAGGTCAGTTTTATTATCTGGAGTGTGCTTGAGTTTTAACGTTTTCTGTTGCTGTAGGACCTCATCAAGACCGCACCAATGATACAAAATACTGTTTATATAACATTCTGCAATTAGATGACTTTATATGAGTTTATTTGAGGGACGGTTTGTCAAATAAGGTCTTTTTGGCATATTTATGAGCTGTTTAGCCTCTATTAGGAAAAATCTGACTTCTGTTTAAAAACTAAGTAAAAGAAAAGTAAGTAATAAGAAAATATTAGAGCAGCATCGAAAATGTTTCTTTTTCCACTTTATTTCTGTGAATGGCCATTAATTCGTTAAATGAGGAGCAGGGGGGACTTCACACCTCATTTGAGGGGGAGAGCCCCTTTGACATAAAGAGACCCAACCACAGATCCTCCATTGCGGATCACTTTGCCCTTTCACATCATCCAAGACGAACCACTGAGATCTCAGTCTTTGTGAGCGTTTCTCTGAATCTGATTTGAAAGTCTGCCCCCTTACCTGTCACCATTCCTGCTTTTCACAAGGCCAAGGTTTTCTGCCTGACTCGCATCTCGTAAACGTCAGCTGGAGCGGGAGGACTCCATCTGAAAAAGCCGTTGTGTGTGTATTTATGTGTGTCTGCCGAGACTCCAGGGGCAAGTGGAAGGCCTCTGTGAAGGATGGCGTTGAGATTTACAGACATCCTGCTGGGCTCCTCCTCCCATCCTCTCTGTGCCGGAGTGGAAACTACGAGGTTAGCCAGGGATACATGTGACGACATCTTATTCCAGATAACGGAGCATTCTGCTGGGTTTGTTCGAGGAAGAGACAAGTAAGAAAGCACCGCTGAAGAAAACCCCCGATTCCCAACGACTCTCAATGGTTGCAGAACAGTTGTGAGGAACTTTGCTGTCTCCTAGGCGGAGCTCTGGCATAGCTCGACGGTCTTCCGGTTTACGGCAGATATGGATCTGCTCTTGTGCTTCCGCCTCTGGGTGGAACCTTGAAATATTGTTCCTGATGGATGTCGAGTTTCGAAATCTTTCCTTCCAGTTTAACACAGAGTTAATGTCACGTGGCTCTTGTCCAAATACCTCTTGCTTTAAAGTGGAGGGTTCAGGATGCCGTGTGTGTGAGACCTTCAAATGTGCCGTTATTACACTCACTTATGAATTCAGTTTTTGGGATCTTCCAAATTGGGTCATAAATGAACTTTAGGATAATGGAGGAGGTTTGACGTTTGTTAGTCAAGTTATAATTTTCTTTGTCTGCATCGTGATACGTTGAAAAATTTGATCCCTAACACCTGTTGGCCGGCTTTAGCTGTGGTTAAGAGTCTGAAGGTAATCTTTACTAAAGTATTAGCTGCCATCTTCTTGTATTGTGTGTGAAATACAGTGTAAACTATCTCTTTGATTGTTGATTATGTCCGACTGAAGTCAAAGCACCCATCCACACGTTTGGGTTTCTGCACTTCCCCACCGTCACAGCGGTCCTAAATGGCTGAGCTGTTGTCCTCAGAAGACCTGGAGTCAAACAGTAGGTCGTCGACAACGAAAACTGATCTTAGTCTGTGCTGAGACAAAACCTTAACCTTTTTCTACCTTATTAATGAGCGAGTCCAGAGACAATCTGACTTCATTTGAGTCCGAATGGAACTGGTTTCCACAGGGTTTATCTTTTTGTGTGTGCTGGCAAATCCACATACGATAAATAGTCATTAGACACACATCAGAAGCTCATCAGTAGCTAAATTGCCTCTCAGAAAAGAAATGTTGCCCTTGCCTAGACTTGTGCTTGGCGCTTGGTTTACAGAAACGATCGTAGTGCAGTGAGAAGTAAATGACTCATAGAGCTGTGAATTGGTTTGGGCTTTAAAAAGGGGGACTTTACGGAGAAGTAAAACAGTTCTCCAGGCTGTGTAAAATAACGACCGCTGTTCCTGTGAGCGCTGTGTTAACACTTCTTTCAGCTTTTTAGTGAAAGTTTAACTTTCATCTTGAGCAGATGAGCTTTAGGAATCCGCTGTGAATGACAGAGGGCAACACCAAAACCCCCAACGGGTCCAGCTCTGGAGGCGTGCTGTGTCGGTTCTGGGTGACCGTACGCGTCATCCTGAAGGTTCTGACAAGTACGCCGAACTGAGGACTGGTGATTTCATCTGAAATTCTACTCCGCTTATTGACTTTTAGTGATATTAATCCTCTCGTACAGGAATTACCCGGTCACACGTTATACAGGACCTTCCAAAAGTATTCAAACCTCTTGGGTTTTTCCCAAGTTTTGCCATTCAAACCGAACACCTCACTGTGTTTAATTGGATTACAGGGCAGATCCATCCTTCTTCCCATCTACCCTGATCAGCCTGCTTAAGAGAAAAGCAACCCTAGAGCACGATGCTGCCACCACAGTGTTTCACTGTGAAGATGGTGTGTTCAGGATCACACAGTAAATTTTTGCTCTCAGCTGACCAGACCAGATTTCTTCCACATGTTTCTGGCGTGTATGAATACTTTAGTAAGGCTTTGCAGGTGAGATCCTTTTGTAGGTTTATGATTTGAGGTTCATAGCAAAGAGAAGACTTTGGAAATGTATTGTCACATCTGTCTTTAGTTAAGAATTTAGGTAGGAGCAGTTTCAGGCAGCTTTTATTTAAAGCTTTATGTGTATTTGTCCATTTCTAGATTAGATGTCTAGTGCTTGGCTTCCTGTTGTCACGTCTGATCAGATATGCTCCACATTTTCAGATTTCCGTCTGTAATTTTGAAGTCCAGGTATCATTTCCCTCCACATCACAAGTACGCGCCACTTTGGGTTGGTCTATAAAAAAAATCCCAGTAAAATTTAAAACTTTAAATGTTGTCATTGTGCCACAGTTTTCTGTTTAAATCCAAGATGGAGAAATAAGAGGTTGAAAAAAGCCCCGATGAAGATGTCATGCAGAATGACAGCTTGCAACCATTTGGCTACAGTCCTCAAATCCTGACTGTCTGTCTGGAATTTGTGCACGCCCGTAATTCACCTCGAGGAATTCAGGGCAGTGGCAGGTGCAGACAGAAAAGGCCATGCTCACCAGTGGCCTCAGAACACACACACACACACTGATGTGACCACATGTTGCTATGAGCTTTTTCTGCATTCAGAGGCTGCATGAAAACTTATGTGAAGGTCATTAAAACCTACAAAATTCAGAGATGGCCAACATTTGTCAGCTGCACTGAAGCAGAGTCTCTGATGTCTTTACTTTCTACGTCTGGTGGGTTTCCTTGATGGGATAACGAGGGAATCAGAATCAGCTTTATTGGCCAAGATTGTGTGCACATTCAGGGAAGCGCTCACTGCCTATAGACATTAGCAGGGTCTTCACCAGGAATATTTTCTGTCAGAACCCCATCATTGGGCTGTTCATCAAGCTAATAACAGCTAGCGTTAGCTTCTGTTGTCCAGGAGGTTTACTGATGCACATTAAAGAGTTTTAATCACCTTTCCATGTTGCTGTCAAACATCCGTGTCGTACTGTTAGCTTAGAACATAGCACTGTTACGTTTATTGAGCGTAACGGCCTCATTTTAGCGTAATTTTAACAATTTCTTGTGTAAATTCCCATTACGCTAATATACGCTGCCAAAAACCCTGATTAGGTATACATATATAAATGTTAGAAGTAAAAATTAGGGATAATAGCGGCAGTGTGTGTGTATGTAGAACCATGTTTTGCAATATATATGAAAAAAGGAGGTTGTGAGTTGCCCATTTTGTTTCACAGCAGTGTGGCTGACTCATCAGATTCACAGCTTGGGGAAAGGAAGCGTTAGCCTGACATGGTCATACTCAATTCTAGTCAGAATTTGAGTCTGATACTGCTCCATAGAGCTGTGATTATGGGGCGTGTTTCGAACGAACCAGGAAAAAAAATTCCTCTGCACTCAATTGGATAGACCTACAACCAATAAGAGCAACGGAGTGTGTGACGCATGTTAAGCGACGCATAGTTGAATAGTCTGAATTAGCGAACGTACAACGTTACCTACTATGTTTACAACATGGGATTCATATCACGACATTGCGAGTTGTTTACTAAGTCAGACAGTCAGATGATCTCTTACCATTTGTAAGTTAGATGAACTTCGTCCACGACGATACCCATAACGTTGGCTTGAAAAACATCGGAGCCTAGCATGTCCCTCCACTTGTTGTTCAGCAGCCAGGATTCCGGGCTTCCGAAAAGGAGCTGGCAACGACCGCTGGCTATATCCACCTCGTCGTTCACGCCGAGTTGCATCGCCGTGATGCCCATTTCAGTTGCTTCTTTCACGAAACGAATTCAACCCAAGCGCGCTTTGGTGACGTGGTTGATTACGTTACTGTTGATTATCTGTCCATCATCGTATAAAGCCCGCCCTGACAATTTGATTGGCCCGCCAGATATTGGGCGAGCATACTCGCGCTACTATTGAGCAATGCCAGTCCGAACTTCCCGACGTAAAACGTTGTGGGCGGGACTAAGTTCGGAATGGCACCCAGGCTAAGGAAGCGTGTCTGTGGCTGCTGTTTTTTTCTATTTTGTAAATAGCGCTGTATAACACCGACCTGAAGTTAAGTCTAAAATGTTTGTGTCCAGGATGTGTGCGGTCTGCAGAGATGTTAGCTGCCCTTTTCCTGACGGAGGGAAGGTCAGCCTTAATGGTCCTCTCTGCAGACCTGATTGTTCCTGATTGTGATCCACAGAGGACACAGTGAGGATGGTGAGGGAAGTCTGTTTGGAGGAAGTTCTCTGGAAGTCCGCCGTCATATCGACTGTCCTGATCTGGTTAAGCCTCGGTGGTTCTGACTGCACCAGTGGACTAGCCGACGCACCCCCTGTCTATAAGCGGACTCATCACTTTGCTGGATCAGACCAATGACAGTGGTGTCGTCTGTAAACTTCAGGAGCTTCACAGACGGGTCCAATCAGGTGTGGGCTTTTGTGTACAGACAGGAGTGGGGAGAGAAGACACCTCTAAGAGGACCCACCGCTGATGATTTTTGTGCGGTAGAAGATGTTCCCAGTCTCACCTGTTGCTGCCGGTCAGTCAGGAAGCTGGTGATCCACTGACAGGTGGAGGCCGGTACTGTGAGCTTTTGCTGGAGGACGTCTGGGTTGTTGGTGTTGAAGGCCGAACTGAAATCCACAAACCGGATCCCGGCGTACGTTCCTGGGTGGTCGAGGTGGTGCAGGATGGAGAAGAGGGGTGACCCAGCTGAAGTGAATTTAAGAACTTGGACTTGTTCCCATGTTGGTTTGAGGCCCTTTAGAAACAAGATGCCCATGAATACCTGTTTGTTGCTGCTTGACACTGCCGACCATGTTTTACAGCTTAAAACAGTTAATATTTGTCACTTCACTGTAAAAGTGTACTGTAATATATGGATGAGATGAGAGGTTTACATCCACTCATCAGCATAAATGACTTTAGTTTTGGGCTATTAGTGATGCATTTCTCCCCCTTTTATCATGGTTATTCACATGTTGGAAATTACTGTGGATGTTCTCTAATCCACAGAGGGTCAGAATCATATACACAGACTCAAGTAGTGTATAAACAAACACCCTCACTTATAGTCAGTTAAACCGCCTGTAGCAAGTAGCAGGAAAAAAATCACTTTTTAAGGCTTTAATAAACTTCTGACATTGATATCTGATGACTACTGATGCAGATAGGAGAATATTGGGAGAGGTATTGCACTGTGTGGTATTCTGGTCCAGAATTGTTCATAAATTTTCAGCAGGAATAATGTGGGGGATGTTTCCAGGTTTCAGCCATCTATCAGTTGAAGTTGAGGAATTTGAAGGTGATCCTCCTTTATTTTTCTATCCATTTAGGCAATGCATCAGCACCAGTGGCTGTGAAACGTGACCCTACCACTCCACAGTCGATGCATTGTTCTTAGTGTTGAAAGCCTCCAAAGATGCTACAATTCACGGTTGTGAAATACCTCAGTCTTTGTCTATCTTGAGCTTTTTCCCCACAGTGCATTTGACATGCCCATGTGGGCAGCTACAAACTTTAGCTGAGGTTGAAAATGTTGATTTTGGAGCAGTGACTTCTTTCTTGTTGGTAGGCCGTGTTTTTGATGTAAAACTACGGAGTACCGGAAAAACCGAAGGCCCATGGAGGGCCTTCAATTTAGCCTGACGGCAAAATATTGCCAGCTTGTAGTGACATCGTAGCTGAAGGAACTCTGCAGTGACACTGAAAACGTACCTCATTGAAAAAAAAGTGCAGCATAAAATGAGAATATCATACATTTTTACTTTCTAACAATGTTTAACTTTTCAATGTCTAATTTTTCAATGCCAAATCTCTTTTTCGATGTCATTGCAAATGATTTTTCAATGTTTGATTTTTCAATGTTTGATTTTTCAATGTTTGATTTTAAAATACCAAATCTCTTTTCAACGTCGCTGCAAGCTGTCACTGTTTTAGCTCCATATAAAACCTGATGTCTCAGCACTTAGTGATCCAGTACAGCTTTGGGTGTTCCTGGTTTGCCCTTGAACATTTTAACACATTTCCTTTCGTCTCCTTTCCATGGTGACTGTCAGTAGTCTTGTTTCCATCAACGTTTTTTAGTGCGCATTTTGAAGTATCGCATTAGAAAAGGTTGAAAAATTCTAATCAACTCACTACATTTTGCAAAGGTTTTTACGCTCGCTTGAGGCGGTTTTTGACCTTTTCAAAAAAGAGTCAATGCACTAAAGATGGGATGGAAACACATTTGTCGAATCAGTTCTGAGGTAGTGAACATTTACCTCACATGACTGATCGGCTGTTTCTGCTGCTGGTCCTCTTCCTGAATGTTCCCATAACGCTGGAAAACAGGGCTGGAAGCAACAGGTACATGTGGACCGATGAAGAGACTCGAGCCAAATAATAGCAACACATTCATTAAAACCTCGCTCCATGACTGATCTGTGGTCTGTTTAGTTTGCAACCTCTACTTCCTGTGAAGTACAGCGTAATGTTAACGTATGACGATGTTACGCTTTGGGTCGCCTGGGCACTACAAACCTGTAGATGGAAACATGTCTGATTCGCATTATCTTTTTTTTGTGACATTTTAGCAGTTCGCTCAAAATTTGCATGAGACCTGGATGGAAACAGGCTATTGTCTGCTTGGTGAAGGCTTCAGTGCTTGGCAGCAACAAAGTGGATAACAAGGAGACGGAGGCCTGCTGCTTGGATCAGACGGTCGATACTTGGACACGGCTGGAAGTGCCAACAGGACAGTGATCCCAAACACAAATCAAAAGGGATTTTGGAGTGGATAAAGCAGGCAACAATGTGTATAGATCCAGAAGTTTAGCCTACAGGCCAGATCGGTTGCAGGAAAACATCTATCAAGTGTACTAAGCAGAGTGGTCAGATAATCAATCAGTCGTGCCCAGAAAACTTGTCAGTGGCTACAAAAAGTGTCATTTCTTTTCAGCTCGCTAAGGGACATCAGTCTCTGTGTGGGTGCATCTATATATTTGAGCCGGTAAGTGTAATCTTGATCCTGAATGGGTTTGAGATAATCCACAACAAATCTCAACTTCTGCATCAGTGTTTTGTTTTTCAAATTGAATATATTTTTATGGTCTTATCTATAAGCAGCCCACCCTGGTCAAAGAGGTGAATTATTACCTGCCTAAATCAATAAGACATTGATGTCCATGATGAGTTTAGGTAATGTCTCTTAGAAGTCATATTGATGTCACCTAATGCCTCCTGCAGCATCTCTCTGATTGGTTTAACCCAGGGTCCTTGTACAAATACACCAATAGTCTTAATTACTGATGGGCATTTTCGTGCAGAGCACTGTTTTCCAGCCCGGCTTGCCTCCAGAGGTAGTTGTGGATGGCAGCGCTGGTAGCAGGGACCCGTTTCACGGCTTGTAATTGTGCGGAGTGAGGCAGACCCCACAGCCCAATGGTTGACACTAATTGCTCTTGCTCTGACATAAGGGTGTTCTTTAGTAAAGGGTTACCCATCCCACTGTCGACAGGTAACCCTCAGCCTTGTGTCTCAGCACACATACCACCATCCTACAGAACGGCCTGGACACCAGGACAATGTGCTGCTCATAGCTTCGTAAAACTGTACTTTTAGTCAAAACATATCATTTCTGTTATTTGACTTGAAGCCCCCCGTTATCCCCACAGAGATAAGAACATCAGTATTACTCTCCGAGCTCCTAAGTGTAGCACGGGATCATAGAGTTGAGCATGGTAACGCAGCGGCTCGGTGTCCTCCCCTGTTCCTCCCCTCTGTCAGCGCAGTGCTGAGTGAGCGGCTGGTGGTCTGTGTTTACCTTATTAATTAGCCCAGTGATCCCGAAACACTCTCCTCCTGGGAAATAGGTTGACAGTGAAAGGAGAGAGGAGGAGAAAGTCGGGACGGAGGGGCAGAGTACCGAGTCTAGGTTTGCTTTAGGGGCATCGCGAGTGAAGGAGATCAGAGCGTCTAAGAGGAAATCCGACACGGTGGCTCGTTGGCCTACGGATTTTAGAGCCTCGTCAGTCAACGCCTACTCTTTGTGTCTCACCGCCGTCTTCCCCCATTACCTTCCTTCTGCTTTTTTCACCCCAATCTTATTTTCTAGCTATGCCAAGTACCATGCTGTATGCCTTGTTTTATTACATATGACTTCAGATACCACAAACGGCTGTTGACTCAGTATGTTCTTGATCGGTCTTCTCTTTTCCCTCACACGTCCTCAACTATGCTGCGCATCTTTTTAGTTGGCTGAAGCAAATTCACGTTGGGAGGGTTGCTCGCCGAAATTCAAAACAGAGCTTTAGCAGAGAAATAGATAGTCCTCACAGCGCTTCTCTGAATCCACTCCAAGTATTTTCCCTCCTCCAGGTTGGGCCATATCTGTGTCCTGAGGTCTGCAGTTCAAGGCCATACAAGGAAAGTCAAACGACTGTGCACAACCCAAAGGATTACAGTCGCAACACAGACTTTTTTTTTTCCTTGGCCATTAGCTCAAATGCAAAGGCAGCAAGGATCTTCTTTAGAGACGCGCCATTTAATTGACTGGAAATTGGAATCAGACACGTTTTCACGGAACCTGTTCTGACCAGAGGTCAGCAGGTCAGATGCAGAAAAGGCAGATAGCTTTCCCAACGGCGTGTTTTGTGATGCATTTTTTTTCCTTGTGGTGAAGTTAGGACCATATATTTAGATGCAAAAACTGAGATGTTCTTGGAATTTGTTGGTTTTCTGTGTTATCAAAAACCCTGCAGCACATCCGTTGTTGTGGTTTATAGTCCTTAGGGGGGAGAAATGGTATTGGTCCAATTGGAACCAGCAGGCTTGACCTCAAAGAAAATCAGAAATCAGATTCTATCAGGAAACCAAATTCAGATTTATTAGCCATTATTGGTCTAAATCAGTTTGTCACTTTGGAACAAGGTTGGAGATGGTTAGGCGTTATTGACTGAATGTTCATGAGCCTGATGGTAAATAATGTGGTTCTATTTTACATTTATAAACACTGAGCTGTCTGCTTCCTTGTGTTATCGTGTTGGTAGATTGCCGTTTGAGCCAAATGACGTCTGGCGACTCCTCAGCGGAGTAACATTCCTCATCAGTACTTTAATAGTATGGTTGTGATCAAAATAAGCTCCAACTATCTTATCCCAAACACAGCAGGTTGCAGGAGGTGACCTCTGCATTCACCCGCTTTGACTTTCATCATGAGAGCCTCAAGCTAATGTCAGTATGTCGACGATGACGTGTTGTGTGTGGCGGACAAAGAAAGTGTAGAGATTTCTTTTAGCTGTTGTGCAAGATGCACTCTGCTAGAACTGATTGAATTTGCAACGCTACATTTTGAGGACCTACATTTCTCACGGCGTACAGGGTTTTGGCAGCCGAGAGGTTTTTGTCTCTGCAGTTTCCCCGCAGACGCATTTCCCTCTTCTGTCAACCTGTCATCCCAGATCCCTTATCTCCCGGTGCCCTGCTATGATCAGGTGGTCCTATCTGATTTTCCCCACTTCCTCTACCACAACACCACCCCCCTCTTCCAGTCTGCTGCCAGCATACCGGACACACACACACACACACACACACACACACACACACACACACCAACCCCCATCCCCAATACTCACGCATCCATACCTTCTGCTGCTCTGTGGAGGAGTTGACGAGAAGTCCAGAGAAATCCCGAGCAGCTAAAAGCCTGCTGTGGGGGGGTGTTTGGAGTCAACTCCACCATGTCATGAAGGGCTACCGGAGGCAGTAGTAGATAGTAAAGTTTCACAGTACTTTGCATTGTTAATGCATTACCTGTGTGGGCTGCTCTAGATGGTTTATAGTACCTTGCAAGATTTATACCTTTTTAAACATTTTCACAATTAGTCTCGTCAGATTAGCGTATACCAATTTGTGCATAATTGTTGAGGAAAAGGAAGACGGCACGTGGTTTCTGAAATATTTCACAAATTCAAAGCGGAAAGGTGTGATGTGCGTTTGCATTCAGCTATCTTAACTCTGACACCCCCAAATCCATTGCATCCAATTGCCTTCAAAGGTCTATTTAGTAAATAGAATCCATCTCTGTGTTAGTCTCAGGAAACGATACTTTGTCGAAGCATATTCCACTTCACTTCTACCTGCCGGTGTGTCAGGTTAACGTTCTCCCAGTATTTCAGATGACAGAGTTTTCCTCATTTTCTGTCTAAAGTAGCTGAAGCCTGATCAAATTGGATGAAGAGCATCAGTGAGAGTCAGGTCTCCAAGTCTTGCCACATATTCTTAATTGAATTTAGTACTGGGCTTTGACTAGGCCATTAGGGCTTGGCCTTTATTGTATCTTTTTATTGTTATAGTGAAAAATGTCTTGTCACGATAAGAATTTGGATTTATCTTGACAACAATAAATTCCAACTAGTGGTGTCTGAAAACCTTGAAAACCCTCCACTGTTGGTTTCTTAGGAGCATCAATGAATATCAATAAATCCAGAAATATAATTAAAAGCAGTTACTGTGTAATAAAAATTACACTTCTTTATGTGACCAGTGTCCTGGTGAAACATATTTCAAATTTTGTTTTAACATTGCATTTTCAAATTTTTCAAATTTTATTGGTCAATAATTGACATGCAGTCACAGCCACACCATTACCTGAAAAAGATTCAAAGAAGCTGTAAATAGTCTTTAATCATCACTTTTATCGTCATCACAACTTAACCACAGTATATGGTGATAAAATTTAAAGTCCATATGGCCCACCCCTATAGGCCAGTCAAACAACATAACCTATACAGATTTAGTTTGAGGTTCAGAGCAGATTCACAAAGATGTAGTAAGAACATTTGGAGATTCTTCTTCTTAGATGTGTTCTGGGTTCAGACGCGGTTTTGTTAGAATCAGTTTGAGCAAGGCGGCGTTTTTAGATCCACAGCTAAAGCCCAAATGAGTCACACTCCTGGCAGTTTTACTTTTAAAGTAAATGTTTCTAGAGGTGCCCAGTCAGAGTCCCGACTTGAACCTGAGGGAGAATCTGGAGGAAGCTAAAGATTACGGTTATAGCAAGGACCAGCCTCAGATTTGGAGCTCGTCCCCCGAGATAAATGGTATAAAAAATGTGGACACATGCAACAAGCCAGTTCTTGGAGGGCCTGATTGCTGTAATGTAATATTTTCCCCCTGATTATTGAGAAAAGTATGAATAATGAGAAAGAGAGAGACTGTAATGTAAATTTAGATCTGCAAGGGTGTTAAGGGTTCATACGGTGAAGCTCATTATGAGCCAGTTGGTGTCAATAGCCTTACGTGAGGCGTCGTGCCTTAGTAACAGCGGCTGAACACAGGAGCAAAGTCTTGTGATAAGTTCGCTGGAGATGGTTTTTGACAGCAGCGTCAGCTTTAATGTTTTAAGTGGTCCAGAACCCAGGCCGTGTGCTCCTGCTGGAACAGACTTCAGATGCTGAGGACAGTCTGTCCGCTCTTTTTCTAAAGCCTCCACAGGTCTGTTTGTGATTGGCTGTTGCTTTGACTTCGGGATGTAAACTTGATTTATCTCCTTCGTTCTGTTTTTCAGCCCTGCAAGGCCCTTTCGATTCCCCAAAAGGTAAGACCTGCCAAAAAACTGTTTCTCCTCTGTCGATGTTCTGGTTTGCGAAACTCTCCTCCTCCCCTTCTCTCCTTTGGTCCTGTCATCCATCCATCACTGCTCTTCTGGAGCCATCATTCCTCAGCAGTGACTCATGAGAGTTGGAAAAGGGAGTTGTATTTCTCCCGGTACCTGGCCTCCAGTAACCGGCAACTTGGATCTCCTCATCTGTCCGTTCTCCTGCAGCTTAATGCAGAACATGAAGAGAGTTTAGAGGAAGCCACTTCTGTACTGCAGGCTGTTCATAGGGAAGGGTGGAGACTTCCCAAAAATATCACTTTAAATAAAAAAGGAAATGCCTCAAATAATAATAAGATGGAGGTTTTATATTCAGTTCTCTTTTTTTAACCCAACATAGAAATCATAGAATGACTTTTGACAATGTAAGGTCCATTGGTCTCGTCTTTTTTGGCTGCCTCCTTCTAAGTTTCTCTAAGTGTCTGATTGGAGATACACGGCAGGCTGGATCCATTCTGATTCCGGTTTCTGTCGTGTTTCTAGCTATTCAGAGCTGATAGCCGATTGGCCAGTTGTGGTGCTGGGAGTGTGTACGGTGCTCATCGTGATTTGCGCCCTGGTGGGGGTCCTGGTACCCGACCTGCCTGATTTCTCTGACCCGCTGCTGGTAAGTACAGCATCATCATGTTCTCCTTTTGTTAATAATGTTAACAGTTTTTTTTTTTTTCTGGGATTCAGAAGTTACATTGGGAAGTATTTAAATGTTTTTACCCCCCCAAAAAAGTTTGAGATACTTCTGGGTTTCTTTTTGTTTGCTAATCTTTGGTGGGAAATGACACGCTGAGTCTGTTTTTCCTGCATCTGTGTTGCTGTTATTTCATTTTTTAGCTCATGCCGTAAATCTGAATTGGCATCCGCTTTCTTTGATTTTCAGAAGTTGTTTTACTCTTTTTTTTTTTTTTTTCTCACCCCCCAAAGGGTTTTGAGCCTCGGGGAACTGCTATTGGCCAGCGACTGGTCACATGGAACAACATGGTGAAGAATACAGGCTACAAAGCCACACTGGCCAACTACCCCTTCAAATATGCAGACGAGCAGGCCAAAAGGTAACCTCTCTGACATGCTGAATTCACCATGACAGCTGCCCAGTCGCACCTTTTAGTGAACAAAAAAACACTCAAAGTTGGTTATTTTCAGTATGGCTGAGGTTCAAAATGAAGTCAGAAGAAGGTGTTTAACAGAAAACTATTAAAACCTCGAAACATGTCTTTAGTCCACTAGGCTGCATAGCAGAAAGGCTGAGCAGAGGACAGTGCAGGCGCAACATCACTGGTTACCATGGGGACAGTGTGGTCCCCTGTTGCTCACCTGTGATCAGCTAAAGAAACAAGAAGAAGCCGTAGACAGGCAGACATGGAGGAACCTATTCATCCACATGCTGCGATGTGCTTAAAGTCCACCTCCGTCTCCCGCGGGCCTCTTTTTAGGACTCTTCCTGACACAATATCAAGATTTTTTGCCACGCCGTGTTTGCTGTTTGAAAATTTCCTCTGAATTTGGAAGCGAACTCAGAGCTTCCTCTCTAGTTGGAAACAAAAATGGCAAAGCTGAAATGTTTGTTTGTCAATGTCCACCTGGAATTGGGACTGTATCAATTATGCAAGAGGTCCATCATCCTGTTCAAATGTAGAAGCACGACTCATGAAGGCGGCTGGAAATGTCATCATCATGAATGATAAAAGGAGGGCAGGCGTTAAAGTCAGCAAGGAGAAGCAGAATGCTGCTGTCATTATAATCAGCATAATTACCCCCACTGAGCTGGGGTCATAAGAAGTGCAGACTAAGAGTGTTTTGGGTATCGCTGTGCTTTGAGCAAGAATAGCACGGCACCGTATATGATGAAGGGTATAGAGCAGACTACTCTTGTAGGTACCAACAGAACCCCGTCGGTACTACCAAGGACCAATTCATGTAAAATCAAACGGTACCTAAACGCACCATTGTGACACTGAGGGAGTGGAAGAGTGACCGATTTTCCATGCCAGACATCAACACAGCGTTGCACGCGCGGCTGATAGAAAGCTCTGTCTTCGCTTTTCAAAATGCGCTGCAGATTACGCTCAATGCAATATTTGTCACGCGCAGTGCGAGGCCAGCGGCGGGAATCCTTCTAATCTGAGGAAGCACCTGGTCACTGCTGCCAATTTAGTCAATTTCCTGCTATATTTAGCAACATTTCAGACCCACCCAGCGACCTTTGTTCAAAAAGGCAACTAGTGAAAAATCTAGCGACTTTCTTCTGTTATCGGGGACTTCCCATGAAAGTAACAACCGTTCTGGAGTTATTGTCTTGAGGCAGCGGCGAAGTGCTGCTGAGAGCCCCTTCCTACAAACGCTGTCTAACTCGCCTGTAGTCAGAGCAGAGAGGAGAGCATCTCTGCGTTCCCTCATTGCAAATGCATCCTGCCCTGAGTTACAAAGAAAAATAGTTTTTTTAATTCACATTTGAACCATATCGGTTCAAATGTGAAAGCTACCCATCCCTTCATCTTCTGTTGTTTTTTTATTCCAGTAGTTGGATTGTTTTTCGTTCCTTGTCTATTCTCTGCTTAAGTTATCTCCTCTTTGTCTATTGGCCTTAGCTGACGCCTTTTCTATGATGCCTTTTTGTGCCTTTTTCTCTTCAGTCGAATTGATTCCAAATTTTAAATTGATCTGATGGGAATAATTTGTCAGGAATGACTTTGTTGAAGCAGGACTACATCCCATTTTCTTTTTCTTTTACCTTCATCGTTGCTAAAAGTGTCCAGAACTTTGTTCAGCCCCTGTAACCTGTAATCTAACGATGTGAATCTGCTCTTATTGTTCTCCAGTCACCAAGAACCTCGATGGCCAGAGGACCACTTGGAAAGAGACAAACGGGAGGTTGAGTGGGACTTCAGTAAAGAGTTCTTCTGTGACATACCAGGTAAAATTAGAGATCCTGAGGAGAAAGAATTGAAGCTTTAGGTACAGTGCTGCTCATAGGTTTTCCCATCCCCTAAACCGTATCCACAGTTTGTCAGATTACAAACATAAACATCTTTTATTTGGAGCTACGTAATAGGCCGACACAAAGCGATGCATCATTTTGAAGTGGAAGGGAAACTGTTCATGCGTTGTGCGTATGGCATAAATTTGCCTTCAGCTCCTGTTCCTCTGATCCCCCTGAATACAATCCAGCGTAACCAATCGCCTTCAGAAGAGGCCTGATTAGTAAACGGAGTCCACGTGTGTGTTATTTAACCTCAGCATGAATCCAGCTGTTCTGCTTCTGGCTGCAAAGGTTTGTTAGAGAACATTAGAGAACAACCAGTGCCATGAAGACCAAGGAACCCAGCAGACAGGTGAGGGAGAGCGCTGGGAAGAGGTTTAACCTCTTAAGACCCGAGAATTATGGTCCAAACTTAGGCTTTTTGACACCTTAAAAAAGGAGTAAACATATAGGTTTGATCAGTTTTAAACTTCAAAAATATATGCTTGAAGGGAAACGGATCATTTTTAGGCATCAGAGAGCCGCATTTTTAAATGTTTGGAGTACCATTCTCAGATCTTAAGAGGTTAAAGGAGGGTTAGGGTCTAAAACAATATCCCAAACTCTGAGCATCTCCCAGGGCTCTGTTCAGTCCACCATCTGAACATAGAGAGATTATGTCACAGTTCCCAAACTAGCAAGACATGGCCGTCCACCTAAACTGACAAGTGGGGCGAGGAGTGGACTGATCAGAGCAGCAGCCAGGAGGCCAGTGGTGACTCTAGATGAGCTACAGAGGTACAGAGCTGGGGTGAAATAATCTGCAGCCATAAGAACAAGTGGCAGGTTGTCAATAGGAGGCGCTATGGTGCTGCTGTGAAAACGTGTAGACATGGTAAACGTAGGTTACGGGAGAAAGAAGGTAACTATTACATCTGTTCTTTCATAAGATGAAAAGAATTCTTTTTAGGTTTAGTTGGTCTTATTTTGGTGTGTGGCCGTCCTAGTGTTAAGTGTTAATCTTTCAGAGCCGAGGGGCGCAGGGCAGATGAGCGTGTATGCGTTCATGTTACCTTTTGACTCCCATGTGACCTCATACTGGTCACTTATTGGTTACTTAAAGTATCGCCTTTGAGACAGACCCATGGCCAATCATTCTTCATCCAATCAGATTCATTCATCATACCTGCCAGTCACACACCTGGCAGCTTGTGAATGTCATCAAACATCTGAATGCAAACAGAAGAGTCAGACTACAACAACAAACGCAGCGGTGGTGATATCGGTCATTTATTTCCACAATAGTCTTTTCATGATACTTTCATCGGAGGAAAAAAGTGGATAAAGGACAATCCAGCAGCAGAGCAGTGACAGTGGACTGACTTCTGTTTAGGTGCAGCTTATTGTTTGCGTGGTATTCTCTGACTTCTAGCGCGGCCCCCAAACAATTTATCACTTTGATTTAATTAGTCATTGTTTGCTGTTGTTTAAAGGAAGCCGCAACATGTCCCATTTGGAATTTGTCCCAAGCTAAGTCCCAGACACAAAAGATGCTGGCCTCAGATGACCTTTGGGCCTGCATGCAAAACCGAAGGTGTGCTTGAAAACACGGCACGACACACTGAATACACCGTCCTCACTGTTAAACATGGTGGTGTTAGCACCGATGCTGTCCTTCACGAGGGAAGTGGGGCTAGTCAGAGTTGAGGGGAAGGAAGCCAGAGGGAAATACAGGGCAGTCCTGGAAGAGACTCTGTTAGAGGCTGAGAAAGGCTTGAGACTGGAGCAGAGGTTCACCTACCAGCAGGACAACAACTCTAAACATTAGGAGTCTGTGGAAATACCTGAAAAAGGCCGTTCACAGATATTTATCCTGTCAGACTGAGCTTGTGATATTTAACAAAGAAGAATAGCAAAGAAGATCAGTTTGTAGATTAACAAATCTATATACTGGCAGCAAAGGGTTGCAGATGTGGAGCAGTGAAAGGGGATTCTACAGTGTTGGCTAAGGGACGCTGAATATAGGTGCACTGCCCACTTTTCTGATTCTTCTGTTTTAAAAGGTAAATTTTTCTTCCACTTCACAATAATTTTTGCTACTTTGTGCTCATCTGGCTAATAAAATCCGTAAAGTTTGTGATTGTAATGTTACAAAATATGAAAAAAGGGGGTGTGTTTACTTTTGCGAGCCGCTGTAGAAACAAATCGTGTTCAAAAAGCCGTTGGGAGGAATCAGGCCTGGCTGAGAGGTGGTATCGTTTGTGTCTTCCTCGTGGAGTTAAGAGGTTTTTGTAATTTTATGCAGGTGACAGCTATTCCAGACTGGTGTTTGCATCGGCCGAGGGGAAAAGTCTGTGGAACATTCAGGCCATCAAATCCATGTGCAATCAGGACAACAGAAGAGTAAGCCCACTAAAGCCTTGCCATGGGTACGCTGTTAGTGTTCGCTGCCTTTCTACCTACCTTTAGTCTGTTTTTATTCTTTGTGTGTTCCACAGGTGCGCTCCCACCGCGATTACCTGAATCTCTGCCAGCGCACCAATAACGTCTCCTGTTGTCCAAGCTGGACTCTGGGTAACTACATAGCCGTCCTCGCCAACAAGTCATCCTGCCAGAAGATCACAGAGCGGGACGTGTCGCATACCCTCAAGACCCTGCGCTCGTGCGCCAAGTACTACCACAACGGCACCCTCGGACCCGACTGCTGGGACATGGCGCTGCGGCGCAAAGATCAGCTGAAATGTGCCAGCGTGCCCCGCAAGTGCACCAAGTACAACGCAGTCTTCCAGATCCTCCACTTCCTGGTGGACAAAGACTTCCTGAGCCCAAAGAGCTCGGAGCATCCTCCCGTGCTCAGGTACAGCATGTTGTTCTCGCCCACAGAGAAAGGAGAGTCCATGATGAACATTTATCTGGACAACTTCGAGAACTGGAACTCGTCCGACGGCGTCACCACCGTCACGGGGATCGAGTTTGGGATCAAACACGACCTCTTTCAGGACTACCTGCTCACCGACACGCTGTACCCCGCCATAGCCATAGTGATCGTCCTGCTGGTCATGTGTGTGTACACGCGCTCCGTTTTCATCACGCTGATGACCATAATCGCCATCATCAGTTCGCTGATCGTGTCCTACTTCCTGTACCGAATGGTCTTTAACTTCGAGTTCTTCCCGTTCATGAACCTCACCGCCCTCATCATCCTGGTGGGGATCGGGGCAGACGACGCGTTTGTGCTGTGCGACGTGTGGAACTACACCAAGTTCGACAAGCCGCACGCCGAGCTGTCGGAGACGGTGAGCGTGACCCTGCACCACGCCGCCCTCTCCATGTTCGTCACCAGCTTCACCACTGCCGCTGCCTTTTATGCCAACTACGTCAGCAACATCACCGCCATCCGCTGCTTTGGCGTCTACGCCGGCACGGCCATCTTGGTCAACTACATCCTGATGGTGACGTGGCTGCCCGCCGTGGTGGTGCTACACGAGCGCTACCTGCCTAACCTGTTGGCCTGCTCCAAGCCCGCGCAGCAGCAGGCAAACTGCTGCACGCTGGCGTTCTGGGCCGCCCTGTGCCACAAGCTCCACAGGTGCCTGTTCACCGTCTCCGAGGCGTCGCGCATGTTCTTCGAGAAGGTGCTGCCGTGCATCGTCATCAAGCTGCGCTACCTGTGGCTCTTCTGGTTCCTCGCCATCACGGTGGGCGGCGCCTACGTGGTGTGCGTGAACCCCAAGATGAAGCTCCCGTCCCTGGAGCTGGCGGAGTTCCAGGTGTTCCGGTCTTCTCACCCCTTCGAGCGCTACGACGCAGAGTACAAGAAGCTCTTCATGTTTGAGCGCGTGAATCACGGCGAGGACCTCCACATGCCTATCACCATCATCTGGGGGGTTACACCCGAGGACAACGGGGATCCCCTGAACCCTAAGAACAAGGGGAAGCTGATGCTGGATAGCAGCTTCAACATAGCCAGCCCAGCATCTCAGCTGTGGATCCTTAACTTCTGCCAGAAGCTGAGGAACCAGAGCTTTGTCTTTCAGTCGGAGGATCAGGACTTCACCAGCTGCTTCATCGAGACCTTCAAACAGGTCGGTACCACAGCTCGTACACGGAATGTTTGAACATTTTATCCTTTTTCACAACCAAACTTTAATGTATTTGAATTGAATTTTATGTAGTAAAACAACGCAGACTAGTACTTGATTGTGAATTGGAATACAAAGAAAAATCTTAAAACCCTTTCACGCATTTTTGTTCAGATCTTTTACATTAGTACCCTAAATAGAATCTGGTGGTTATAGAAGCTACTCCCAACCTACCACGATTTGTTCATCCACCTAAACTGACAGAACCCTGGTAATTCTGGTCAGTCTGCAGAGATCGACTGCTCAGGTCAACTAATCTGTCAACAGACCAGTTATTATTCTTGCACTTCACAAATCTGGCCGTTATGGACGAGTTGCAAGAAAATGCCAAATCATTTGTACTCAGCGCTTTATCAAGTCCCACGACCCCAAAGTGCTTTACACTACGTCATTCACCCATTCACACACACATTCACACCCTGACGGTGGTGAGCTATGTCAGAAGCCACAGCTGCCCTGGGGTAGACTAACAGAGGCCATTGTCGAAAGAAGGCCAAAATAAATCCTGCTTAGGCTTTGACCCAAACCAGGTAAGGGACACATGGAAGAAGGTTCTCTGCTCAGATTAATCCAAAATGAAATGCTTTGACTAACATGCAAAACTCTTGTTTGGGGGAAAACCACCATCACACATCACCCTGAACATGCAGTCCAGTCCAAGAGACACCCTGGTGGCAGCATCATACGGGGCTGTTTTTCTTCAACAGCGACATTTAAGCTGCTCAGGGTTTATTCCAAGATGGATGGAGCTAAGCAGGAGACAATTCTGAGAGAAAACCCATCGGACTCTGCAAACCACTTGAGACTGGCACAGAGTTCAGCTTCTTAACTCAGATCAAAGCATGTTCCTGTGTTAGAAAGTCCAAGTCCAGCGCTGGATCCACTCAAGGATCTGGTAAGACCTGAAAAGTCTGGTTGTCAGATGCTCTCCATCCAGTGAGACAGAGCTTGACATATTTTTCAGAAATGAACGACCACAAGTGTAATCTCTAGATGTGCAAGGCTATGGGGACATACCCTCAAAGAATTGTTTTCAACATAGTGTTGAAACAGGGAGGCTGAATACAGGAGGTGATTTTATTTAAACAAAAACAGAGCCAGTTATCAGTTTCCCTCTACTTCACAGTCATGTACTACGCTGTTTTGGTCTATCACATAACATTCAGATAAAATACAGTGGGTGTGTAAAAGGTTCGGATCACGTGACGGCTTTGCAAGGCTCTGATTGGACCGGCCCATCCCTGAGGAGTTGCCTTACAGCATGTCTTCTGCTCTGTGTAACAGTGGATGGAGAACCAGGACTGTGAGGAGACCTCGGTCTACCCCTGCTGTAGTCAGTCTACTTTCCCCTATAAGAAGGACGTGTTTCAGCTGTGCATCAAGAGAGCCATCATGGAGCTGGATCGAAGCACAAGCTACCATCTGGACAGCAAGACCCCCGGACCTCGATTTGACATCAACGACACCATCAGAGCCATCGTTCTGGAGTTCCAGAGCACCTACCTCTTCACCTTGGCGTATGAGAAGATGTACCAGTTCTACCGCGAGGTTGTGCCTGTGGCCTTTAAAGTTTTGATCCTGTGTGATAATGCTTCATGCTTTGACTAAACGTGTCCCCCCTGTCGTCATGATGATGTTTTAGGTGGACGCCTGGATCACGGAGGAGCTGCGCTTCGCCCCAGAAGGTCTTAGCCACGGCTGGTTTGTCAGCAACCTGGAGTTCTATGACCTCCAAGACAGCCTGTCAGGCGGCACGCTGGTTGCCATGGCGCTGTCTGTGGCCGTGGCTTTCAGCGTCATGCTGCTGACCACCTGGAACGTCATCATCAGCCTGTACGCCATCCTGTCTATTGCTGGCACCATCTTTGTCACCGTGGGCTCTCTGGTGCTTCTGGGCTGGGAGCTGAACGTCCTGGAGTCGGTCACCATCTCCGTTGCCGTGGGGCTCTCTGTGGACTTCGCTGTCCACTACGGCGTGGCCTACAGGCTCGCTCCAGAACCCGGCCGGGAGGGGAAGGTGGTCTTCTCCCTCAGCCGGATGGGCTCCGCCATCGCCATGGCAGCGGTGACCACCTTTGTTGCCGGGGCGATGATGATGCCGTCGACGGTCCTAGCCTACACCCAGCTGGGCACGTTCATGATGCTCATCATGTGCATAAGCTGGGCTTTTGCCACCTTCTTCTTTCAGTGCATGTGCTGCTGCCTCGGGCCCCAGGGCACCTGCGGTCAGATCCCTCTGCCCAAGAAGCTGCAGTGCCAAGCCTTTGGCGAAGACACGCCCGCAAGCCCACCCCCTCAGGAGAAGTATCAGCTGGAGGCCAGGGGCGGGGAGGCAGAGCGCTATGAGCTGGAGCCGTTGGCCTCCTGCCAGAAGGCCGGAGTTAAACCCAGAGAGGAGGAGGAGGAGGAGACGGAGGAGGAGCTTTGCTCTCGGCTTTGTAACGGAGTCCCTCCTCATCCAAACCACACCGCAGCTTTTCCACATGTTCGCAGCACTGATATAGACAGAACACAGCCAGAAAACGGTCTCCCTCCCCCACCCAGTTGCCAGTACACTTACAACTGTACATGTCTAGATCCCCCATCTCAGCTTGTTCAGCAGTGGGCCCCGCATCCCTGCACTCCCCGGGACTCCCCGTCCTGCCCTCCCACCCCACAGCTCCTCCATCTCTCAGGCAATGCCAGGATCAAACAGAACCCAGCCCTGTTAGCTCCCAGCGTGGACCCGGCCTACTCACACATGGACTGCTGTGTCCACTACGTCCACTGCCCCCTCACTCAGTTCCATCACTGCTCACAGGGAAGGCCAGTGGGCCCCAGGCAGGGACCTGCCCATGCCTGCCCTCTCAGAAAGTACTGTGTCCAACCGGCGTCACACCAGGACAGCAGCAAAGCTTCCGGACCTGGCTCTGCTCCGCAGACCGCGGACAACGTAACAAAACCTTTAAATCCTGACGGGGACCAGGACGCGAGCTCCCAAGCCCCGACACGGCCCAACGGCCGGTGTGCCAGCCCCTCTGAACAGACTGCCCGTCATGACAAACACTGGATGAAGGAAAGCGAACACTGCTGTGAAGCAAATCCTGCGTCCATCATTATTACAGAGGCAATCACAGACCTCGCTGATTGTGCTAAAATCCCTGGCAACCAGGAGAGGACCGACAGTATTCCCGTCACACGGGAGCAAAGCGCGAAAAGGTGCAAACGGAGCTCCAGAAGAGAGCGGCCACCCCCCGCCGCCCCAAAGAGACCCTACTGCTTCAGCAGGACGTTGAAAGTGAGGTGCAGCTCGGCTTCAGAGTTTAACGTGCCAAAAGGTGAAGCCAGCGAGCCTCCTGTTGCCGCGAACACTCAGCCCTGCTCTGAAAGCTTGTGCTGATGCATGGTTAAAAACCCAAAAATGGCTGACTCCGTTCTGTGCAATCCTACTAGGTGCTGGGTGTGCCAGCTCTGCTATGGAATATTGTCTTTGTTTTGTGCTTATCTCGTGTATTTTATGTCCCCGGTGTCATGTACTGTATGAATATTTACATCTTTTTACACAGAAAGCTTTAAAGTGACCATATTACTTCTCCCGCAGCCATTTTGCACCACCGCTACACCCAACAGGGTCTGAACTGCAGTTTCCTGCTAAACTATTCACACCCCTGGATGTTTTCACCCGACCACAGACTTCTACGTCTTTTATTGGGATTTTATGTGATGGATCAACACTACATAGTGCATAATTGTAAAGTGGGACGGAGATAATAAATGGTTTTCAGCATCTGTCCATCGTCTTCTGCTTCTCCGGGATCGCCACCAGACATCCCTCTCCTCCCCAAGGCGTTCCCAGGCCAGACTAGATGGTCCTTCCAGTGAGTTCTGGGTCTTCCCCGGGGTCTCCTCCCAGTGGGACGTGCTTGGAAACCGCCCTAAGGGAAGCGCCTTGGGGGCATCCTGATCCAATGCAACCTTATCCACACATAAAACCATAACTGTGTGGCGTGCATTTTGATTCATCCCTCCTATGTCAATACTTTTCAGAACCGGCTTTGGCTGTAATTATTGCTGGAAGTATGTCGGTGGCATTGTTCTTTGCAGAAGAGCTCAGGCCCGGTCGGATAGAGCATCTATTAACATGCATTTTAAAGTCTTACCTCAGATTCTCAATAAGACGGAAGTCTGGACTTTGACTGGGCCATTCTAACTCATAAATATGTTTGGATCTGAACTACTTCATTTTATCTCTCAATGTTTAGGGCCGGGCCCTACTGTGTCCCTCTGTATCAACAGTGACAATGGAGCCTTGGTGCAGAGAGGTGCCATGTCAGCATACTTTGCTACGTGTCTCGTGCCAAACGGCCTTCTCATGGCCTTTTTCCTACTCCCACCTGAGTTAGTGATCTCTGCAGCAGCTCCAGAGACACCACGAGCCTGTTGGCTGCTTCCCTGGTAAACGTTTGTGTTGTACCATTTCCACGTTGGGTTAATGGATTGAACAGACTGAGATGGACTGGCCAGCTGTCCAGGGTCTTCCCTGCTTCTCACCCATCCACCGCTGGAGATAGGAACCCGCCCCCCCGCAACCCGACACCAAAAAGCAGGTCTGGATGGATTCAACAGAATCTTCATTCCACTTCACAACTATTGTCCATCACATAACATTCCAATAAAATATGTTTTTGGTCGGAATTTGCAAAAAAAAAAAAGGGAGCAGGTACTTTTGCAAGGCACTGCATGTGCGCTTAGCAGGTTCTGTTGATCACCTCGACCTTAACATGCTTCACGAGCGGCTTCACGTTGTTTAGTGTCACCTTTTGTATTTCTGGGATCTCCTGTTGTGTTCCCAGTTTGCTCGAGTCTCAACATGCCTCAGATAGAAGCTGCACCGTCATTAAAACGCTTTCTCTTACCACCTTTGTCCTGTTTGTTTGTTTTTCCCAGAAAGAATCGTCCCTAAAGTAAAGAGTCAGGATGAATAGCCGCCTGTTTCACTGTCTGTTGAGGCCGCCGTCTCTCAGGCTCTTTATGTGCGACCTGAGTTCAGTAAACTGGGATGCCTTCTTGTGTAGACCTGTCGTAAGCCATCTTAGCAACGGCGCCTTCTTTCCATAACCATTTATGTGATTGATCTGGCTGTCTGCGGGACCCATGTCCACATTGGTTCACAGCATTTTATTCACACTAGAATTTGTGGATCTTGTGAAAGCTTGACCAAAGAGACCCAGTGTTTTAGTAGATGGGCTGAGAAGCTCCTTCCATCAACCGACAGAAACGCTCTGCTGCCGCAGACAGCTTCGCTTTGTAGCAGAACACATTAGGAACCAAGCCGGCTGCCGTCGCTGGTGGTTTGCTACTCTGACAGTCGTATTGTAAATGAGTTATGCCTTCAGAACGGGAAAAGGGCAAAACTGGACCAAAATCTGCTGCCTGTTTGCCTGTGATCCCTTTGAAGGAACTTTTTTCTGGCCGCGATTTGTTTCTTCCAGGTCTCGGTACATCAAATGTGGCAGAAAGATCTTAAGCTCAGGGGTCAGCAGCAGCCAAAACCTGGCTGTGTGATTCATCCAGCCTCTGCAGTCGGAGAGTAAACCCTTTGATACTGTAACTGGACTGGTGGAGGTGGAGGTCACTGATCGGCAACAAGATCTTCTTTCTGCTCCATTCTACAGATAAACGAGCTGCTAGACCAGTGGTGCACATTTGAAAACTGTTAGCTTTCTGAGCTGATTCCACTGGTCAGACATTTTCCTCATGCAGTTTATTCAGTAGTGGGGTAAGGAGAAGTTTGAGTCGTATCTACATTTGGTTCCTGAGCTCCTCTGACTTCAGTTTTCTTCAAAGTCAAGTTATTTTGTGTCTGCGTGGAGCCTTGCAAGGATGCTCCAACCGATTGTTGACCCTTGGATTCAGGGGGAGCAGTGTGGCTTTCTTCTTGGCTGTAGCACCGGGGAGCGGGGTTTTACCCTCAGAGTTTCTGAATCGGTCAGAGGAGTTTGATTGTCCAGTCCTCGTGTTTTTCTGGACTCACAGGACCTCAAGGCATAATCATATAGAGGAGGGAGTCAGGTTTGGGATCTTTAGGGTTTTACCTTTGCTTTTTACAGATGTGACTGTCGGCGTCTTCAGTGTAGACGAGCCTTTCACAGCCAAAGCAGTCAGGGCTGACAGGTAGAGATGAGTTTGTTCCTTCATCCAGGGCAACCAGTAGAACCACTGCTTCTGTATCTAAAAGAGCTTCTGATCATGACGCCTTCTGGATGCATCACCGGATCTGTCCTGCTTAGATCACAACCCAAGGCAGACCAAGAACTGGGTAGAGGTACATCTGTCCATGGCCTAGGAATGGCTTGCTAAACCTCAGCATGAAGGTTTCTGAAGAGAGATGTTCGTGTTTTCCTTTTGGACTCGTTACCTTGTTAATTGTGTCGAGTGACCTAAAAATAGGGCTGAATTAATGGATTATTCAAACAACTGTCAACTAATTTAGTCATCGAATCGTTAACTGGAGTATACAAACTCTGAAGCATGCCATGTGCTGAAAGAATAACCCTCTCAGCAATAGTCTAATTAAGCCAAATCTACAAAATAAACATTTTGCATTTAAGATGAAAAACCTTTGTCAATCTGCTCTGTCCAGAACTTCTCAGGCGGCACAGTTTTAGCTTCACCTGGTTCAGAATCTTTAAACCAAAAGTCCTTTCAAGCACCTTTTAGTATTTGAATATTAATCTGTCAATTGAAAAATAGTCAATAGATTCATGAATTAGCAAAATAATTGAGTTGCAACCCTAGTTACATGTCCTTTGTCAAACACACACACACATATCTACACTCATCGGCCACTTTATTAGGTACCCCATGCTAGTAACGGGTTGGTCCCCCTTTTGCCTTCAGAACTGCCTCAATTCTTCGTGGCATAGATTCAACAAGGTGCTGGAAGCATTCCTCAGGGAGTTTGGTCCATATTGCAAACTCATTGTCATGTTCAAGAAACCAGTCTGAGATGATTCCAGCTTTATGACATGGCGCATTATCCTGCTGAAAGTAGCCATCACGGTTTGGGTACATTGTGGTCATAAAGGGATGGACATGGTCAGCAACAATACTCAGGTAGGCTGTGGCGTTGCAACGATGCTCAATTGGTACCAAGGGGCCCAAAGAGTGCCAAGAAAATATTCCCCACACCATGACACCACCACCACCAGCCTGAACCGTTGATACAAGGCTTAGACTTAGACTTAGACTTAGACTTTCTTTATTGTCATTTTGTATACACAGAGTGGATACAGAACGAAATTTCGCTTTCACACAGCTCAGAAAGATTGCAGTAACTCTACAGGATACCTTGCGGTGAATTACAGTACAGGATAAAGTGCAGTGATAAATCGCAGTCACTTACAGGATAAGTTTCAATTGACTTCCGGATAAAGTGCAGCAGTGAGCAGTAGGCAGTTGAAATGTAAACAGTGTAAAACAAATGTAAACAAATACGCAGTAAGGTGCAGCAATGATTTAAAAGTAGACAGTTGCATTGTACACAGTTTTGCAGTACGTTTCCCGGTAAGGTGCAGCAGCAATTTTGCAGGATATAATACAATGTGCAAGTGTGCAAATGTGCAAATCAGCGAATCGAATGTGGTACACAGTCCGTTTTTATACTTTAGCAGTTCAGCAGTTCAACAGTCTGATGGCAGCAGGGAAAAAGCTTTTGCAGAACCTAGTGGACCTGCAGCGGATGCTGCGAAACCTCTTTCCAGAGGGCAGCAGGGAGAATAGTCTGTGGTGGGGGTGTGAGGGGTCCCTGATGATGTTACGGGCTCGAGACACACAGCGCTGCGATGAAATGTCTTTTATGGAGGGAAGAGGAGCCCCGATGATCCCTTCTGCTGTCCTCACCACTCTCCTCACGTTCTTCCAGTCGGAGGCACTGCAGCCTCCACACCACACAGAGAGACAGCTGGTCAGAATACTCTCTATGGTGCTTCTATAGAAGGTCGTGAGGATGGGCGGGGACAGGCGGGCTCTCCTCATCCTCCGCAGAAAGTACAGTCGTTTCTGTGCCCTCTTCACCAGCGACGCGGTGTTCACAGTCCAGGTGAGGTTGTCCGTGATGTGCACCCCCAGGAACTTGGTACTGCTGACCACCTCCACCGCTGAGTTGTTGATGAGCAGTGGAGCATGGTGAGGCCGGTTTTTCCTGAAGTCGACGATGATCTCCTTCGTCTTCTCCACGTTCAGGATCAGGCTGTTGTCTCTGCACCAGCCCACCAGCTGCTCCACCTCCTCTCTGTAGTCCTGGTCGTTGTCGTCTCTGATCAGGCCCACCACCGTTGTGTCGTCTGCAAACTTCACGATGTGATTGGTGGTGAACCTGGGGACGCAGTCGTGTGTCATCAGGGTGAACAGCAGGGGGCTCAGGGCGCAGCCCTGAGGGGAGCCCGTGCTGAGGGTGATGACATCAGAGGTGTTCTGTCCGACCCGGACTGACTGAGGTCTGTTGGTGAGGAAGTCTAGCAGCCAGTTTCGTAGGGGTGTGTTGAAGCCCAGATGCTCCAGTTTTGCCACCAGATGTTGTGGGATGATGGTGTTGAACGCTGAACTGAAGTCCAGGAACAGCATCCGCACGTGCGTGTTCTTCTCCTCCAGGTGTGCCAGGCTCAGGTGAAGAGAAGAGGAGATGGCGTCCTCAGTGGAGCGGTTCCGTCGGTAGGCAAACTGGAACGGGTCGAGTGTTGGGGGGAGACTGGAGACGATGTGTTCCTTTACCAGCCTTTCAAAGCACTTCATCATGATGGGAGTCAGTGCAACAGGCCGGTAGTCGTTGAAGCAGGTGACTTGAGGTTTCTTTGGCACCGGAATGATGGAGGCAGACTTGAAGCATGCTGGCACTATGGCTTGGTCCAGCGAGGTGTTAAAAATGTCTGTGAGGACACTAGCCAGCTGACCTGCACACTCCTTGAGCACCTGCCCAGGTATGTTGTCGGGGCCTGGGGCCTTCCGCGGGTTGACTCTCCTCAGAGTCTTCCACACGTCGGCGGTGTCAAGGCAGAGGACCTCCTCTTCCTGATGGGGAACAGCTTTCACTGCTGGAGTGCTGTTTAGTGCCTCAAACCTCCCAAAGAAGTTATTTAGTCCATTGAGGAAGTCAGCATCAACTTCACCCACCGGGGGGGAGGGGGTGTTGTATTCAGTGATCGCCCGGATGCCTTTCCACATGCTCCTGGTGTTGCTGGCATCATGGAAAAGCTCCTGGATTTTCTGACTGTGGTTCCGCTTTGCTAGCCTGATGGCACGGTTCAAGTTGGCTCTCGCTGTCCTCAGTGCCTCCTTGTCACCAGACTTGAAGGCTGAGTTCCGTGCTTTTAGCGCTTGACGGACCTCCGCAGTAATCCAGGGTCGTTGGTTGGCTCGGGTGATGATGGTCTTGGTGGTGCTGACGTCCTCAATGCATTTGTTGATGTAGGCTGACACAGTCATGGCGTACTCATCAATGTAGTAGGCAGGATGGATCCATGCTTTCATGTTGTAGACGCCAAATTCTGACCCTACCATCCGACTGTCGCAGCAGAAATCGAGACTCATCAGACCAGGCAACGTTTTTCCAATCTTCTATTGTCCAATTTCGATGAGCTTGTGCAAATTGTAGCCTCAGTTTCCTGTTCTTAGCTGAAAGGAGTGGCACCCGATGTGGTCTTCTGCTGCTGTAGCCCATCTGCCTCAAAGTTCGACGTACTGTGCGTTCAGAGATGCTCTTCTGCCCACCTTGGTTGTAACGGGTGGTTATTTGAGTCACTGTTGCCCTTCTATCAGCTCGAACCAGTCTGGCCATTCTCCTCTGACCTCTGGCATCAACAAGGCATTTCCGCCCACAGAACTGCCGCTCACTGGATGTTTTTTCTTTTTCGGACCATTCTCTGTAAACCCTAGAGATGGTTGTGCGTGAAAATCCCAGTAGATTAGCAGTTTCTGAAATACTCAGACCAGCCCTTCTGGCACCAACAATCATGCCACGTTCAAAGTCACTCAAATCACCTTTCTTCCCCATACTGATGCTCGGTTTGAACTGCAGGAGATTCTCTTGACCATGTCTACATGCCTAAATGCACTGAGTTGCCGCCATGTGATTGGCTGCTTAGAAATTAAGTGTTAACGAGCAGTTGGACAGGTGTACCTAATAAAGTGGCCGGTGAGTGTATGTGTGTGTACATATTTATATATATATAAATATGTACACACACATACATACATACATAACATTATATATATATATATATATATATATATATATATATATATATATATATATATATATATGACCTCTCTCTTCATCCTCATCTTCGCCCCGACACACACACATATACAGGCTGAAAGCAGGCCGAGTTTAAACTTAAAGTTTACCGGTTTAAAACCTCCGGAGTGGTCATTTAAAGCGTCGAGTGGCTTGTCCATAACTTCAACTCAGATGTTGCACATTTTGCAATAAAACGAGAATCCTTATGTTCTCAGAAATTGAAGGCGTTCCTCTGTTATGTCCGTTTGTGCTCTGCAAACTGGCTGGTTTTCCGGTGGCACGGCACAATTGCAGCGCATTTAAAATGTGCAATAAATGGTTGTTTCTTCAAGTTCAACACGCTTTATTCTGATGTGTTATTTACTAAGACCATCTCTTTTTAGATTATCAGAAAAGCAATCGATTAGTACAAAAATAATCAACAGGCACAGCGCTACACATGCAGGAATGGAAAAAAATAAAACCTTAGGCAGAAATGCTCCTCCAGCCTGTGGTCCGCTCCCTTCAGCAGTGGAGGAAGAAAGGAAAAGTACTGCTTGTGCTTTTTCTGACAGTTTGCTCTAATTCGCCGTCACGCCCTCAACCCCAAAACAAACTTACACACACACACAGCTCCCAGAAAACACATGACAGACGTTAACACCCCACGCCGGGCTTGCTCGATGCCTCCTGAAGGAAACATCTAATTTGGGCCCAAACAGCTCTGCCTCCAACAGTCTCAGTCACGCCTGTGAAGACGAGTGCCCTTCTCTGGAGATTCCTTGCATGAGCATCCCTGTAATTATATTTGCTTAAACAGAGCTCAAATATTAGCTGTGGCCGTGGAGCAGGGTTTATGACACTGCCCTGCGAGGGAGGATCTCTCTACAGCGCGCGTATCTGGTCTGACTCGGACCCGCAGGCCTGAAATAGCTGCGAGGAGGCCGCCGCCGAGCTCCAGGGCTTGTTTACTGGGTAAACATTTGCTTCCAATTTTCAAATTACGTTCTGGTGGAGATCCAGATTCACGATCAGAGCAGCGTTTAATTTTCAGGGCAGTTGAGCAGCTTGGTAATTAATTGGTGTTGTACGGATCATTTTAGCTTCATCTTCAGCCCCATTTTGGGTTGACTTCCTTGTTCGTTAGCGAAGCTTCACAACATCCAGATAAATATGAGATTAATGGTGAAGCGTTACATTTCTGTAGCAAACTGCATGGTCTGAAACGGTGGATGTCTGGCTTTAAGCAAACTGCCAAGGATTAAACTGAGGCTTCCTGAGGCAGAATGTGGAGAGTTGGCCTCCTGACTGCATCACTGGAGGCACAGGAAGCCATGCACAGCTGCATGGCGATAAATGAGAAGGAAACAGACAAGTGAGCTTATTTCAGTATTTCAATTCAGACTGTGAAACAAACCTAGATTTATTCCACATGGAGCAACACATTTTTAATGTTTATTTCTAAATATTTTACGAAAATTTGGTGCTTACAGTTCAGGAAAATTCAAAATTCGGTTTTTCAGAAAATTTCAAATATTACATAAGACCAATGAAAAGGAATTGTTGATGCAGAAATGAGGGTGTATGGCCTGTCTGGGGGTGGCCAGACCACAACATGAAGGTGATCCATCCTCGTCAGATCTCAAGGAGCAGCAGTTTACACACTTTAGAATAATTTATTTACAATGTGTTTTGGTTTAGCACTGAGAAAGGAATCGGGTGTAGCTTCAGGGTGAGCTTTAAGCCAAAATGACAGAACTTTTAACCAAAATAACCTCTAAATATACAAAATGACAGCGACTTGCCTCCCTAACTTCAAATGTACATGAGAAAATCAGGATGAAATGAAAAGACACCCACCCTCGGCTCCTCAGCGTGATGTACAGATGTTGGGTGTCCACAAAGACGTGCAGGTCTGCAAAGGTCTGGCTGGTTGGGAGGAGCAGAGGAGGAGTGACTGGCAGTCTGCAGCAAGGTAACCAATCCACATTCATCCGTCTTCTGGATCCGCCAATCACAGAGAGGCACCTGCACACTGGAATTTACAGTTAAAAAAAACCCAGTTGTGCCAGTCATCCAAAAGCAAAGCATGTCCCTGTGCTGTCTGAATCTGCATCTTTTCTTGATTGGACTTCTTTTTTTAGAAGAATTACTGCATCAATGCAGTATGGCATGGAGGGGATCAGCCTTGGGTTCTGCTGAGGTGCCCAGAAAGCCCAGGCTGCTTTGATAGCTGCCTCTCACCTTCCTCCAGACACTCCTTAGGTTTTCTGTTGGGTTTACAGCAGAACAGTTTGTGGCCAATCAGGCACCATTATACCATGCTTCCTCACTTTGTCATGAAAAGAGTCAAACAATCTGTGTGGCCAGTACTATGTGGTTTACTTTAATTGACTGATGCCATTGTGTCCATATATTTATCTGCTCTCGAACATCGGAAGCCCTCTTGAGATACTTTAATGCTTCCTTTTAACACTGCAAACTACTGACTGCTGCCAGACACATGGATATCCTGGAAAATATGGTTCTGACTCGCTGATGGAACCAAGGAGAATATTGTAAACTGGAGGATGTGTCGGACACCCAGACTGAGTCAGAGAGGAGCAATGGCTTTAACAAGAGAGTGATTCTACAGCTGTGTGATCCAGCTGAAAGACTGTGGTGCTGAGGCAACAGAACCAAGAGCTGCAGAAATCTGACCTGAGAGGACTGGTTCATTACCACTGGGTTCAGGGTGACTGATCATAACCGTCACAGTGGAGGGGGACTTTGGCTTTCACTGCAGGCAGGTTCCTTATTTGGAGTGAGATTTATCTGGGTAGTGTGAGAAATGGAGGAAAGGTTTCAGTCTCACTCCAAAAGAGTGAGTTTTGGTACCCCTGTTTAAGAATGAAAAACCAATAACATTTAGAGCCTGAAGTCCACTTATTATTGGGTCTACCTGTGGGTGATAGGCCACAGCAGACTTTTAATTTGACATCTGAGTAATATTAAAAATAAATTTGCTGCATCTGGGTCCGTTTTAGTTTCCAAACACACATCACTTTTCCATGATTCAATAACACATGGCTTTTTCTTCATCCATGGAATCCTACAGATTTTCCATTTCAAAATTCCCTGCTTTTCCTAAATTAGGATTTTTCTGTCCCTTTTTCATCATTGTGGACATTTCACTGCAAAACAAACAGATACTGTAGTTGTATTTTATTATCAATTTTTTTAGTCCCCCCCAAATCCCACAAATGATGAAATGCAGGCCTGCAGCTGGTTCCCACGTTGGCAGTGCCTTATGGCCTGTTATGCATTTGTTTTGGCATTTAGAGAAACTTAAACCAGTTGAAATCTATGATTTATGACCTGGATTGGAACATCATGGAGTAGATGCAGATCTTTTAAATCCCAGTTTGTGAAATCTTTGTTTCATAAAATGACCAAAGAAATTATTTCAATGCTTTGTTTGGCATCTGAATCAGAGTCAGTTAAAAGGATCTTGAGTTCAGTTTAAAAGCCAGTAGTAAGAAGATCTGTGGGTCAAAACATCTGTAGAAGGTCCCTTTTCTGGCTGAGTACGTTATAAATGTGCTGCACGGTGGAACAGTTGCAAGCTCTGGTGCTTTGTAGCTAGAAGACCATGGGTTCAAATCCCATTCTGGGGTCCTTCTGCCTGGAGTTTGCATGTTCTTCCCATGCATGTGCAGCTTCCGCACACTGTGCACCTGTTAGGTGAATTGGTCCCTACAAATTACCCTTATGAGTGTGTGTGTGTATGACCATTTGTCCTATGTGTCTCTGTGATGGACACACAGGACCTGCTGCCTCACACACTAGGATAAGGAGGTATAGACGATGGATGGCTGAGTGTTTCACTGTTGAGCCAGACAGTAAGTAAAAGCTGTGATGTGGCAAACTGATCCTTGTCTATGTATAAATCAGTGTAAAAAGCCTTACATCTTTTTCCTTCAGATTATAGAATAAGGTATTATATCTGGAAATTCAAACTGTTTTCCATAGTTCTTACTAAAGACACAGTGTGGGCCTCCACGGCCCTCTGGAACCGTAGTTAAAAGCTGTCGGCCTTCGTTGCTTTGATTGGACTGAGAAGCCATTTGCGTTACATAGCCACCCAGTGGTTCGGGTTCAAGGTTCTGTTTGGTAGGGTCTCACTACCGATGGATGCAACATTTTCACTGTGCTCCGTGTTGGCATTTGCCTCTTGACAAGCGCAAGTAATCTTTGAGCACCTTATTTTTTAATGAGCCTCACTTTCACCAGAGACCAGAAACGACAGCTCTAGAGCAGCAGGCTGGACAGATGTTTGGGTTTGCATGTGTTCACATTAATAGACTGTCCTCAGTGTATAAGTAGCCCGAGTCCACAGACTCGCCCTATTAATGTTCAGAGCAGCTGGCTCATAAAAGCTGAGAGGATACAGGCGGCCGGGGCCAAAGGGCCGGAAGCTTCCCACTACCCAGTAGCTTCCTGTTTTCGGATGGATCTGGACTGGAAGGAAACCGGCTGACCCCTTCAGCTTCACCCCAGCCCCACTGTCCAACAGCGCTGAGTACTGAGGTAGTTTGTCTCTCTGACATGATGGTGTGGATTTACCAGGGTCATTATGTGAATCAGATTAAATGTCCTGATCAGAAAGCACTATAAAACCAACAGCATGGCAGATTTCACTCAGATCCCACAAGGAACGCTTAAAGAGGCAGCTTCCGCCATCTAGTGGCTAAAATACTGAAGAAAATCATCATCCACTGGACTAACCCTTACAAGCTTCACTACTCCAGGTATGATGGTGGCAGCGCTGCTGCTGCATCAACACTACTATCAGGAGAAAGTAAGGTACTAAAAAACTAATTTGCAGGAGTTTCTGTTTCAGCTCAGTGTTACCAAAACCTGTGCCCAAGGAGGATCAAATGTGCCATAATGTAATAAACTATTTATGTATTTGTATGTAATTATAACATGATGAAGCAAAAATTAGTTTTTAATATATACATGGAAATGTATTTTATCTATCAGTCTTTCCAATCAAACTCACTTTGTGCTTATAGTCCAGGTTAACCAATCCGATCTGAGGGTCTGGGACAGCAATGGTGATTGCTTGGAGCAAAAAGTTCCAGGTTTCAACTGCTGAGGAAAGGGACAAAGGTCTTTTCTCTGAGGAGGACCTCTCCAGATTGTTTAGGACCTCTGTCCTGTCTGTTGTGAGGACAGCAAAGCTTCCTGAGACCTTTCATGTGTGGGCTCACTGATACACGCAAGAATAAACAAGGACACCCAAAAGAACTTTGGAAAGCTGTTTGTTGATGAACAAAGCTGTCTCTACTAAATGGCTCCAGGATGAACACGTTGCAACTCTGGCGTCACGGTCAGAAAACCATCCAGCAATTGAACTGACGGTAGACCTGTAGTCAGTCTTCAAACAGGGAGTGGCCCTGTTTGAAGACCACCTTTTGGTCCTAAAGGTGATGACAGGATGCCAGGTCTGGATAAAAGCTCCATTCTGTAAATAGTGATGCTTTGCAGGAACCTGCTGTAATTCTCTCTCAAAGTGTTTGAAACAGGAAATGCTAATTGTCTGGCTGTAGTACAAAATTCCTTTCATTTAGGGAAATTTCAATTGTATTTGCAATTGAGCACATTAATCTTTTCAACATGTTTTCGTTTATTCCAAAACAAAGATAAACAACCTGTAAAATTGAGCTAAATTGTATTTTATTCACAGAAAATGTGATTGGGAAAGCTCTGATACATAATTCAGAACATTAAACTTAATGTTCCACAAAATTCAGTAGTCTTTACATTCAAGCACTTTGAACCGCCTTGCTGCTGAAATATGCTATACAAATCAACTTGAACTGAAGTCCATAGTGCATGTTGAGTAGAGGTGGGCTTCATTGGCTCAGGAAGGCATCCCTGTTGGATAAAATACAAAAACAAGCTGAATTAATGTTGGTTAAGGTCTTCATATGTTGGGCTCAAGCTTTGCAGTCTTGATTTAACCCTGATTTCAGCTTCATTTGATGGTAGGATTAATTCAGTAAAGGGTTTAAGTTTGACAAAGGTTGCTATCTTAAACGTGAAGAGAGCCAAGAACTTACCTTCACATTACTGGACTCTTCTTAACACTGAGCGCCGAGTTCAGTTGGCAGCGATTCTGATGTTCCTAAGCGGGACCTCGTCCTTGGCAGGAGGTCCACCTTCAGGCTGCGCAGACTCTGGCTTGTCCATGGGAAACTTCTTCACCTTGGTGTCTCTGAGAATCAGCGAGACAAGCCGCTCGTAGAACCACTGCAGGTCCTGAGGGTCCTCGGGCCAGGTGAGGTACTCCCTCCTCTGGACAAAGGCTCTGACTGCATTGCACCTCATCAGCTGGTAGTGAGCGACCTTCGGGGTTGTAACAAGCAGCCGGTCAGTCAGATGGCAGCAGCACCACTCAGACATCTCACAACAGGAGCATGCAAGAGCATTTGAGTGAGAAGGTATGAAACGTTTTCAAATAGAAGTAAAACGTATCAGTTAGATATTATTCATTACTCAAAGTGATCCATTTAAAGCATTTATTTCTGTTAATGTCACTGACAGGAAACACATCATCCAGTGTCCTAGACATTTTGATTATTGCATTAAAAAAACTCAATCAAAATCAGATTTTTGATACAGAAATGTCTATGTTATGGCCTACGGACATGACAGCCGATTTCACAGCTGTCAAACTGACACTGACGCACTACAGAACAAGAGTAAGCCACAAAAGGTTATAACTAAAAAGCTGGTTGATCACGGAGTGCTGTAACAGGTAAGATAAGAAATCCTTTATCGTCCCACAATGGGGAAATTTGGGCGTGATGGTGGCAAAGACACAGAGCTGCACAAAAGTAGTAGTAAGGGGGGAAAAATAAGCTAAACTAATCTGAAGTTGAAGTTCTAAAGCAACAGTGGATGAGTTTTATTAGAAACGCCAAAGACAAAAGTAAAAAATTAACACCAGAGTAAATATTGCACTCATTATCATATTATCATTGATAATATGACATGTTCAGGTAAAGATGATGATATATTAAAGTTAAAATAGTGGAAAACCTCCAGCCTTTTTACAGAGTAATATGAGATAATATGCAATATGCACGATAGTACAGCAGGATCTCAAAGTAGCTAAGGCGTGTGCAAGTGTAACTTAGCATCTGGGAGGCTGTCAACGATTCATGATCAGATCAGAACCTGTGTCCAAACCTATTGTTGGAAAATTGGGTGGGTGGAAAATCTGTGGTAGAAAAAAAATGTAAAGAATGTCATCCATTCACTCCTGAACCCCAGACGTCAGAACCATCTGACCTGGGCTAAGGAGAAAAAGAACTGGACTGACCCTCGGTGGTCCAAAGTCACCTTTTCAGATAAAAGTAAAGTTTGCATTTTATTTGGAGACAAATGTAAGGTGGAAGGTATGGCTTTACCTTAGCAAACTGTCTGAGATGGAAAAAGCTAAGTTGGACCACTGCACTCATCTGTCTCCACAGTTTCAGGGATACCATTAAGATAAACACCATGGCTTTTGACATTGGCCTTAAAATAGGAGAATAGTGGGCCCAGACCACTGTCTCTGGGCCCACTCAGCGCAGACAAGGCAGGACCCACAATTGAGCCTTGGGGCACACCATAACTCAGAGGGAATATTTCTGAGTTGAAGGTATTCATGTTCACATATACAGTCCTTTCAGAAAGATATGACGGAAACCACTGAAGAACAGAGCCTTGTCAACAGGAAGGTGAGAGACGCCAGAGCCGACGATGCAGATGACCTAAAGGGTCGCTATCAAAGGAACCTGGGCTTTCATTACACCTCAGAAGAACCACAGGCTGAAACACCAGAGTTGTGCCTGCGGTGTGGCAGGGGGGCACCCTGAGGGAGATGCAGTAATTCAAGCAATAAGAGGCCCAACTAAGTGCGAGTCCAAATACTGTACAGTACAGATATACACTTTCTAGTAGGCACACATTTCTGTATAAAAATATTTTTGTTTTGAGTGTTTTTGATTTTCTAGTTTTTTGAGACACATAATTTTGTGATTAGCTGTAAGCAAGAATCATCAATATACACAGAGATAAATGCTTGACGTATATTGTATTACTTTTGGAACTAAATTACTGTTGTAAATCAATTTGGTAACAATGTTGTAATTTATGGAGATACACACCTATAAATATGTTGTGAACAAGTGGTTTTTATTAACCCAATTCAACAGGACCAAAGCCAGCTTCATATACACACCTTCCCCACCACCAGCATAATCAGGACGTTGGTCAGCTCCTCCAGCATGCGGCCCTGGGCTAAAGTGAACGCCTCCAAGCACCAGCCGTCTGCAAAGAGGCAAAAAATGTCTCCACTCGTATGAACAGAACCAAAAACAGCAGAGGAACAACAGCCGGACCGTGGTAACAAGCATGCTGCTGTCTTGAAAACGAGACTGATGTAGGGGGTCTGGTTTACTGATGGAAGAAAAGATGAAATCTCTTGGTTTCATTGTTTCTCATATAAAAATCACAATTAATGAAGGATTTGTGCATTTGTCTCTTTGGATATACTGTAAGCTTTTCTTGTTATCACATGGAAAAATCTGTTAGCTCTTTTTTAATATCTGGGGTTATGCCACCTGGATTTCTATTAGCGTAAACAAGGTTAGCAACCATCTGGGCTGGGTTTAAGAATGAGAGAATGGGAGTCCTTATGGGCTTTTACCCAAACAGTCCAGACAGATGGATTAAAGTGAGAACATAGATCTGTAGAGAGGGCTCTCTCTGGAATCTGTCTCCAACTTTGATGTGGGTGCGACGTTGACAGAGCAGTGGCGGATTTGTTTATTTCTTGGAAAGTAACAAAGTGCTAAAGCAGGTTTAACATGTAGCCCCCATTCCCCCCAATTCTAATTGCACATAAAACAGCACCTTTAAGGAACTCCTTGGAGACGATGCACAAGGTCTTCCTGCTGCTCCAGATGACATCCCTGATGTTCGAGAGGTGGTCCTCCCCTGGCAGGAAGTCTCTGGCTTCGAAGCAACAGCGGAACAGGTTCTCTTCTGAAAACTCTTTATCCAGCTTCTTCAGCAACGCGGCCTCCACCCATCTGTAGTCGTTGTTGCTGAAGCACAGGAAGGCATCGTACTGCCAGTCGTCCTCATGCGCTGGCGGTTTGGGGCCCTCCAGAACCCTGCTGACTATCTTTCTGTAGATGATGAATATTTGCCCCCTGAGGCGGGCGTACGTAATCCCGCCAAGTGTGAGGCTGAGGACGAGGAGGGCAGAGCAGACGAAAAGAGCAAACTGAAGAGCCTGGACTGTCTCCTCCTCGTCCTCACACGGCTCCATGATGGTGGCGAACTCCAGCAGGGGGAGGTTGTGGACAGAAGCTGGGAACTCACATCTGTACTCAGCTTGGCTCAGGAAGGTCACATTGGTCGTGGTCAGCCACTTCAGGAAACCCTCCAGAGTACAATCACAGTGGAACCGGTTTTCTGACAGTTTGAGGAAACTGAGCGAGTAGAAGGTCATCGGGTCGGGAGAGACTAGAAAGTTGTTTGAGAGATCAAGCCGTTTCAGGCTTGCTGGGAAAACATTGGTCTCCAGATAGGTAAGGGCATTGGCTGAAAGATCGATTTCTTGGATTGACGTGAGACCCCTGAAGATCCCATGAGGGAGGGCCATCAGGGCGTTGAGGCTGATATTTAAACCAAGCAGATTCTGCAAATGATCAAATATGTCAACACACTTCCCCTGGGCCCAAGCAATCTGCAGGGAACAGGCGTGAAGGTCCAACACCACCAGACTATTATCACGAGGCATGGAGACACCCGAATTTATTGTGCACCACAAAATGGAGTTGCCCCCATAAAAAAAGTACAGCAGACGCTTGAAATGAGTCAGAACGACATAAACGACCTCCAGGTTTGTGAACCTGTTTCCTGAAATGTCTAAATAGACACTGTTGTTCCACAAGCTGGTGAGGTCGCTGACGGATTTCAACTTATTGTCTCCCAGGAGGAGGAAATTTAAGTCGGGCAGCGCTGCGGGAGACTCCAGCTGTCGCAGAGCATTTCCTGTCAAGTATAAATGTTGTAATTGGGGAAGACCACTGAAGGCCTTGTGTTGCAGCACACCAATGTGGTTGTTAGACAAGTCCAAAATAACAAGTTCTGTCAGACCACTGAACGTTTGGGAGAGGATTTCCCCTAACAGATTATATGACAGGTTGAGACGCAGTAAATTGGTCTGCAGACCAATAAAGGCATTTTCCTCAATTACATTTATTTTATTTCTGGAGACATCAATCATCTTTGCATCTTTCAGAGCCCTAAAGACGCCAGCCTTTAAAGCAAAAATCCTGTTGCCTGAGAAATCAAAATTGTTGACCGAGCTGTTCTCAAGGCCTTGGAATGTGTCTTTATCTGGATCTTCAATGTTTTTATAGGAAAAGCCTTTTCCAAGACTTCCAGAACATTTGAGATGAGCAATTGGAGTCCCCTTGATAGCTCTGAAAAACAGCTTTACTTTCTCCAAATTCATTCCACTGCTTGAGATATCGAGCCCGTTGAAGGCCATCCCTTTGAAAGGGTTTCCACAGCTCGCCCAGTCAACTTCAGATCGAAAGAAGCTGTTGGACGACAAGTCGAGGAGGTGAAAAGATTTCCCCCTGAAGCCAACTAAGTCCTCCTCACATATTTTCTTGAGGGAGTTCAGTTTAAGAATTAACTCTGAAAACTTTGTGAGATTCAAAAAGAACAGGCCGGGTTGAAGTGCCTCTATCTTGTTCCCGAAGAGGTTGAGCCTTTGCAACGACACAAGCGGCTCTAGATAGCTTTCTTTGAGTATGGAGTCGGTCAGAGAGCAGTAATCCAGCCACAGGTCTCCTAAACTGACCAGCCCGGCGAACGCCCGCGGTTCCAGTTTAAGACCCACATTCAGTCCAAGAATCAGCACGGTCAACTTTCTCTGCCTCAGGAAAGAGTCGTTCCTGATGGTGACGACTACATACTGGCTTCCCAGGTCTAATCTCTGGAGTTCCTCCAAGTCTCTGAAGGAAGTCCTGTTGATCTCACCGATGTAATTTCTATCCAAATATAAATGGATGGTGTCCAGAGGCAGAGCTGGGACCCAGTGGAGGTTCCTTGAAGCGCAGTTGGCTATTTGTCCCGACAACTGGCATATTTGGTGACAAGTAGTTGGCTGCAGAGAGAAAGGGATACATTAATTTAGAGAATTCAGGACTAAGCAACTGTGTACTCCAGTTTTTCAGACTGCTCACAAGTTAATAGACAGATTAGTTTTAAAAAACTGAAACTGAAGTATATCTCAAAGGTATATAGCCACATAATGTGCTTATAAAAAAGACCAAAAACCGTTTGATCATGATAAAATAAGGTTATATACACCGAGCCTCCATCTTGTTTTAATGGTCCTTTTTGAGCCAAAAAATAATCCCCTCTCAGCCGCGATGAAAGAAATATAAACAGACGTGACGACATCTAGCGACAGTATCGCAGATCTATCATAATTCCGATTTGCTTAATTCATAAATCAATTGTAAATAATGACGAACAGAGCAGAGCCTGACCCTCTGCAATGCCTCGCAATAAAGCGGCAACTCGCCGTGATCGAAGCACAACGATCTACAGCAACCTCATATCCGAACATTTATTTTGCTATGCTGTCCGTTTGTGTTTAAGTGTGTGTGTGTGTGTGTGTAGTACAGCTGGAAAATGCGCAGGTGTATAGATGCAATTTGCTTAAGCAAAATATCATTTGATGGATTAAAGAAGCACTAAATATGCACGTGACTTAGCGCGAGGATTTGGCTGATAGTGGCTAGTGGGATCACCATTTAGAGAACAAGGTGGAACTTTTATGGACAAGTCTGTGTTAGTTTGGATCAGGTAGTTTGCACACTGCATATACTCAACAGACTGCAGTCCAGCAGCAGCAACGGAGGCTCCAGTGTTAGCAGAATAGCTTGAGGTCCTGTCTAGCCATGATCATAGGTGATGCAATTGATGAAGGCGACTGTTGACGACGTGAACATTTGTTGTTGACAGAGATTTTTGGAGCGTATGTTTGGATTTTATTTTCAAAAGATCCACCAAATCTTTGCAACTCTGGCTTTGTTTTTCCACGTATATCTGTGTGAGAGTGTTTGAATGTACTTGCAGCTGAGTGAGAACAGAATTTCCCTCTTTTACCACCAAAGTGAGGACTTTGATGTGGATCGAGGACCTTTTTTTTCTCCGGTCCACACATTTTTTTTCGGGGTTAGGTTTACGACTAGGTTGTAAATTAGGTTAGGGTTAGGTATATACTGGTGATAGTCAGAGTTAGGCATTAGAAAGGTTTTCGGTTGTATTTTAAACAAGGATGTATGTGTATGCCTGCATATGTCTGAAATGTTAGATCTTGAGGGTTTTAGATTAGATTTTCCAGTAGAATTTAATCGGCTACACTTAGTGGTTGCTCTTGACCCTTGTAACTTTAATAAACTCATCTATAGCATAACAACCATGCTTGATTTTCCTTTCCTGGTGTTCCATCAGCTCCAAACATAGAATGCTGGTGATTTTTGTTCCTTTCCTTTTTCAGCACTAAAAATTCCACTTTTAAAACCTGGAGCACATAGGAGGACTGGTGTTTGAAACCACAATCAACTAAGGTCATTGAGGATTGATAGAACTGTACACACGGTATACTTGATCTCTAGAAAATGTGCCAGTTGAGGCCAGTTTTAGACACCCACCTGTACGTAGAAGCTGGTGCAGATCAGTGGAAGGACCAACCGCCACATACTGTCCCCGACCTACGATGGACAAACAGTCCCAGTGTTTACTCTGACAGGGTCATGGTCCACGCCAGCAGCCTGTTCTTATTGCACATTTCATCAAGCCCCCAGTGCAATCCTTCCTTTGTTTGCCCTGAGCTGATATGAGAATGAAAATGTGTACCGTGGAAATGATTACAGCTGCAGCTCCCGCTTCACAGTGTTGGAAAAATGGTTAATGTTTAGATTTATACCAGAAATAAGGGTGAAATAAGCACTGAAAGGATTCTTCGTGGTTTTAGCATCCTTAATACACCCTCACTACAGTATTTTTTTTCATTTCTATGCTTTAAAGGGCAAAAATCATGTTTTAAATCCTTCCCTTTCACATTCAAATCCTTCAGCTGGGGTCAATATAAAGTGGAAGGGCAATGGTTGAAGCTCAAGAGACCCCTCCTGTAAGCCATCATCAGCAGCCTCTGAGGCCGCGTCTTTTTCACGCACTGATTCTTGAGAGTCGTGACAAAACATGTCCCACATAGAAAAGTCTAATTTATAGCAAAAAATAATAAATTCATCATGATTGACATAGTTACAAAGTTAGATCTAAAGGAATTGTATATACCTATCGGATTTTTAGAATAAACTTTTTTATCTTTTTGGGGAAACTTTGATTAAATGTATGGTCTTTGGTTAGAAGGTTCATGTTATTTTACTTGTCCTCAGCAAGAGGTCACAATATTAACCATCCCAATAAACTTTAAAAAAGCTCTAAAATTGTGAAAACATAAATATCGAATAAAAAATAAGGGCTATAAATAGAAAAAACACAATGCATGAAGTAAACATCAAACAATATTTTTCCATAAAAATCTGCCTATTGAAGTTGTGTCCTTAGTTTCTGTCAACTCCGTCAGATTTTTTCATAAAGCTCTTTAAATCAGGAAGTAGCATGGTCAGCTATATCTCTGAGGACCCCTTTTCATCTCCCTGCCTGTGGTGAATGCAGCACTACCACATGTCCTCTGGCATGTTTTACATTTTTTTATATCTTAGATAAACAATGTCAATATTCCTATGGTCACAGCTGCACCATGTCAATACCATCTTTCTGTTGAGATACTTTTTTTTAAACCATAGTGGATTGAATTTAAGCATTTTAGTGAGGTTATTGGGACAGCTAGCAACTGAGGAAAAACTACCTAGGTGCAGTGTAGAATACATGTTTTGGAGGGAAAATACATGCCCTTACGTCAACTCCGTCAGACGTCAACTCCATCAGGTTTTATTTCTGACGGAGTTTACCTGTAAGCTGATGTAGTTGACAAAACCACCAATAACCTCTTAATGTGCGAATATAATATTATTTGTGAATATAGTGAAGGGTTAAACTGATATTTCAGGGTTTTATTTACACATAAATGCACATACATAGCATGCATTACATTATTTAACCATACGCATCTGACTTGTAGAGAATGGGCAGGCAGTGGTCTGCCTATTATTGTGTTACGTGTAACTTTGCCAGCACTTTAATATATATATTTATATATGTAGAGACAGAAATAGAGAAATGAGAAGCCCGTGTGTAGATTTTCACAACATCTGGAAAACTACATACTGTACCTAGAGGATTTTACATCCATCCATTCATTCATCCATCAGTCAATCATATCAAGTAAATAAAAATCTGATTCTGTAGAGTTATTCAAGTACATTTTTTTTATTTCTATTTGTATTGTAGGAAAAAATGGCTGGACAGAAATTGTCACTTGAGGAGTAAAGGAGAAGAAATAGAGAGTACCAACAAAAGAGAAGAGAAAAAATAAACAGTGACCAAGAGAGCAAGCATGCTATGCAAGAGAAGGAAAGACAAAGGTGGAAAAAGGGAGTTAAAGACGAAAAATAGACGAGATGGGAGACAGGGCAAAGAGGAATTGGAGAAAGTATTAGAGTCCGCAAGATCAGGATATTCAAGAATACAATGCCAGACACAGCAGGCAGCAAAGAAAGAGAAATAAAACGAGAAAACTGCATTCATGAGAAATAAAAACTTTGAAAGAGAAGCTTAAGAAGTCAAAAAAGCAACGAAACAAAATGAGAAAGAAAATATATCGAAGGGTTACACACGCGCGCGCGCGCACGCACGCACGCACGCACGCACGCGCACACACACCACTTTAAAGTAAATGGCTACTCACGAAGGAGGAAAGGAAGAGAAGAACAGGTGGAAGAGAAGATGGAGAGCAGGAAGTGGTATAGGGGAGGCAGATGAAAACAGAGGGAAAGGAGGGCCCCTTGTTTCCCTTATTGTTTTTTTGATAGTTGGAAACGGTGTAATTTATAATAGAAACGGTGTATGTGCAATATGTTTATTATAGTTTGCTTTACAGTAAGTTAAATACTCTAATAACAAGTAGTAGTTTTAGTAAATCTGTTCAATAATCAGCATTGCACACATTTTTTGTCAACACCGTCAGATCTTCGTCAACAGCGTAGGATGTATGTTTTTGTTAATTTTTTGGGAGAAAAAATATTCTTCCTTCAGTTTATGTTGTTTTTGTAATAAAGGACCATCTGATTTATATCCTCCTATGTTTTATTAATTTAAGGAATTTGTTTTTAGAATATTGAAATTAAAATCAAAGTTTGAAAATGCAAATATTTAGAAATCTGAGTTTGCAAAATAGTGTGAAATCACAACTTAAGTTTATATATTGTCTTTTTTTTACATAGAGTAATTAAACATTATAATAATATAGCCTCCTTCATAACTTCAGATTCTTGTATGATTGGAAGAATTAGAATTGTATACTTTTTAGTGTGTCTAGACGGGGTTGACACAAATCCAGTTCTGAAGGGAAACATGTTTATTTGTTAAATATGTGTTTTTATTTAGAACCTGTTCGTTTACATGGTTAAATAGCTAAGACCCCTAACTCTAATTGATATAGTGTGTATTTTAAAAAAATAGTTTTTTAAAACGTGTTTTGTCCCGACTCTCAAGAATCAGTGCACGACATTTTGATGCGGCGAATACAAGAGAAACTTTTTATTCCCAAATTTATTCAAAAAATGTCAGCGGAAGACGTTTCCATTCCACCTTACGTGTTGGAGCCACGCAGAGCCTGACCCAGAGCAAGAGGAGAACGACGAGGACGACCCAGCAGAATGGAGCCTTCAGATATAAGTAGGTACCACAGTCGTGCTCTCAAGAAGCTACAGGCGAGCACGCAGCAATTGCTGTGATATCTTAAATAAAGTTATAAACGGCTTTTCATTCGTTTCCTGACTTATATGTCAGATACAAATTGAAGACATGAAAACTATGACTCAAGAAGAATTGCACAATTCTTCTTTTATAGTCTAGCCTTTTTTTCCTAAACCCTGTCTACCGTCCGTATATTTTCCCAAATTGTCCCTGGTTCTTGTTCAGGTCTCCCTTTTAGCGGTTAGATGGCGTAATTGTGGGGCTCGCCTGAATCAGTCCGTGAACAGACGTCACTGACTTCAAAGTAGCCGCGGAGCAGCGACGTCATCTGGGAGAACGTCGCCGGACAGCCAGAGTGGGACGCGGGAACTCGTCTCTTACCTCGCTGCTGAATGAGACGGTGATAGAAATCCCTCACGGTGGAAAACTTCGATAAAAACGCCTCTTCCCAGCAAACAGGTTCCCCAAAGATCCTCTGCCTCTGTGTGTGTTTAGAAAACCTGGTTTCCTGCTCTTCTTTCAAAACACACGAAATTCGCAATTTCCTTCAAGACCAGAGAAGCTTCTCCTTCCTCTTTTTGGTTTGTGGACAAGTTCTCCTATTCTTGGAGCTTTCCCTTTTCTCTGCGGCTCCAGTAGCAGCCCACGCCTGCTTTCTCCCCGCCCGCAGAGCCTCCTCCTCCGCCTGCAGACGCCGCAACACACCCGGGAGCAGGAGGGACGGCTCTGAAGGCTGCTCCCTTATCACAGAGAGCACCTAGGCTTCAAACACCAGCACACAGGAGCGAGAAAACCAATATGGAGCCGCGCATCACATGCTCTGATTTCTCTTTATACCATTTACAGCAGTGTGCGGTATGCCACAGAGTGTTTAAGGTCATTTTTTCTAATCCGACCTTAACAACAACAATAATAGTAATATACTCAATAAATGAGAAATAGGCCGATGTTTTCCAATGAGTCTTGTTTGTTAGATTAAACGTACCTGGTAAGTAACAATAAACATACATTTCATTACAGACAAACTAATGTGTTTCTCTTATTGAATCAAGTTACTGAAATAAATGAAGGTTTCAATTATCTATCTATCTATCTATCTATCTATCTATCTATCTATCTATCTATCTATCTATCTATCTATCTATCTATCTATCTATCTATCTATCTATCTATCTATCTATCTATCAACTGCAAACGTTGTATCCGACATATTTGAAGCCTTGTATGCAATCCCTACTGTGCAGCTCTCTCCAATGATCCTGTCTAAGGCTTTTGAGATCAAACTATACTTTTGTTGAAAGCTGTCAGCTGTTGGTTTATCAGAGAATGCTGGAAGGTGCTTTTCTAATTATCTGTCAAACCGTAGACAGTGTGTGCGACACAGTGGTCTGTCATCATCAGATCACTTAAACATCAGAAAAGGTGTCCCACAGGGTTCCATTTTAAGTCCAAATCGGTTTTCAGTTTATGCAAACGATGTCGATAGAAACATTACGAATGCTTTTACTCATTTCTATGCTTGAGACACTGTAGTTTACCACCATGTAAAAATGGCTACTGCTGTCCTTGGGTGTCTGCAGTCTGCGTTTGATGCCATTCAGTCTGACTTGCTTGATCTGTTTGCTAAACAGAAGAAAGTTCCACAAGTTCTTCCTTTCATAGAAACATTGACAGGTACGCAAATAGAGTATACTGAAACATATAGGTTCCTTGGCATAAAAATTGACAATAGGCTCTTTTTAAATCACACATTGGAAGGGTTTAACAGAAATTGAAGATAAAACTAAGGTTTTCTTTATAAATAGATCTTGCTTGTCTTTCAGTGCAAGGAAGCATCTTGTTTAAATGACCTTCCTACCTCTGGGTACTGTGATGTTGTGTACACCCTAAAATATTATATGCTTAATCAACATGAGAAAAAGCAAAGTTGGAACAATTTGCATAGATTTTTAAAAGTTATTGAGTAAATGCCACAAGACTTTTCTAGTTAAGGAAAATCAATTACTTTAGTACAGGCAACGTGATTTGCTTTGTCCTCTACAAGCTTAATTAAGTTGAACCAACTTAATTTTAATCTCATAAAAATACTTCTTTTAATTAATCTAACCTATTTTATGCAATTTTTTTTTCTTAGAACTAACCTATTTATCTAAGTCAGACTAAATTACAATTTCCAGCTTAATGATCAAAATGTTTATTCAAACATTACTGCATTTCAGTAGTACACAAAACAGTCAATTAAAGAAATTACATAAAACAGCCCTGTAAAACTGTGTCAAAACACCCAAAATTTTGAAAGCCGTGCTGATCAGACATATATTAAACTCTTCTTATTATTTTCTACTGAACTCTCAGCATTACACCTACTGTATAACATGCTACTAAACAAAACATTGCAAGCAACAGTGCAACACTTCCACTATAATTTGAGAATAACCAAGTCGTTTTTAGCAAGATTACATTAGGACTGGCTTTCAGGTCATCCAGCACAAGGAAATTTTTTTTTTTAAACACAAACGTATTTCTCAGTCATTTCGGTAGCTGTGGTTGAGTGCATATATCAGCTCCATGAGCAAGGCACAGGCTCTGGGAATATCCACATCTGTCAGGATGTCTGTTCCCTCTGGGACGATCATTGGACGGGCTGGTGACTGGTTTTTGTCTCAATGTGTTGTCATTTTGTTGGTCCCTGCCATCCACCAATGTCAGTAGGCAAACAAAATCTCTGTCACTATGAAGTGTATGGTAATGTGTGATTTGTACAGCATTAAGCAAGGTATGGTTGTCTCCACAGAACTGTTCTGTGAATAAGAAAAACAATGTTGAACTGCTTGTCCATTAATATTTACACTACATAACTGCATCAGTTGTAATTTACATTTAGATTGTTGCTTATTTTATTATTATCTGACATAGTATTCCATTATAAGAGATTAGAGTTGCAAAGAGCTACCTTTTAATACATCTAGGACACAATAATGCAATTGATTTTGAAATGCGTTTTTGGCCACCTATTTTTTTGTGTCAATTTCTATGCTACTTTAAGTACTTTGTTCTTTTATAGGAGGTGGAAAGAGTACCTTAGGGCTATTGCAATTGGGTTGCACTCACATACTGTAGGTATGTCACCATCTCTGAGATGATCCCATCATTAACCTCACAATTATGCTTCTTTAAACATGACAGTAAAATCTCTATTACAACAGGACCCGAAGCTGAAGAAAAAATAAAGCGTAGTTCTTCAACTAACTCTTCAGTACACCGTTGAGGTACATTGAATATGGTTTTCAACTTAAGCAGCAACCGGGCAACAAGTTTTGCTGTTAAATAAGGCAATACCCTAATTTCATTATCTTCAGCATCTTCACTCGACACACCCTCAGCATCATCTGCATCCACATTTGAGGGTTTACGTACTTCTGCAAAAGCTCGGGCTTGAAGTCATCAGGAGTGTTTTTGCGGGTGTGTTCCATGAATGTTTGTTTTGAAAGGACAGTTTTCAAATACACAACATACAGTTTTATGTTTCTGTAAATGCCGGCCAATGCGCTCAAACTCTTCTCTTTTTGTGGGGATAGTGTTTAAAGCACAACACGGACAATTAAATGACAGAGGACACTGTCAGTGTCACTGTCTCAGGGCCCGAGTGACTTCTTGACAGATGGGTTCGCAGGCTGCCCCATGTTTTAAACAAGCAGTAACACTCCCTATAATGATAGGGGAGGGATTCTCCACCATGGCCATGTCTATGTCTATAATGCTTTAAGAGAACCGTCGTTCTTTGAGTTTAATATCTGCAGATTTTACAGATCCACTATAGATTAAAAACCAAAAGTCTCTTTTTAAATTACTAAAATTAGGTCATTCAGAAGAAAGTAGTAGTTAACCTGACAAGCCATGTGATAATGTGTAGCACTCTCCATTCTGCATATTATCAATCTGGGACTTCTCCCATTGAATCTGTTTGGGGAAAGGAGGGACATTCAGCAGAACTTTCTAAGCTGAATGAACAAAGCAACACCCGGTGCCCGCCTACCAGAGGTTGGTTTTAGCCAATCATGGTATCAAATTAAAATGTAAGCTGTAGCACAAGAAACCACACAGAGGAAAGCTACTCAAGGAATGTCTTGCTGTTCTTCTTTCAACGAGGAAATCGTGGATTTTTACAAAACACGTGATAGCAGCAGCTAGGCATGCGTCCTCCTGCGCTGCTGTTTATGTTGGTTCAGCTGTGGGCTTGGCAGATTGGTTTCGTCACAGGAATATGTCCCGCCTTAAATCACAATACTGCAACGTGATTGGCCCAAACTGTTTTTTTGGTCGGCCACAAACAGCTTATACCACATCAGCAATACAGTCAAATTTATTTGACCCTTTTTGAATATTCAAGAATAAAAACAAAAAAAAGCTTGCTAACTAAGCTACTACAAAGATATGGGCATTAGTGAATTATACACTCAAACACTGTTAAAACAACTAGCTTAATAATGCTGAGAGCATTCCTGAGGTGTTGCCATCTTCCTACCCAACGTTAGGCTGCACTTGCTGCTGCCGTTATATAATTATAACCATTTTATTTGTCCTTTTGTGTGTACATAGTGTCATGATCTCGGCACTGTTGTCTGGTCAAATTTCTCATGTCACACACCTGTTTAGCTCCGCCCATTGCTCATCACCTCAGATCTGTTCCACCTGCTCCCACTAGTATATAACCAACTTCTAGACCAGACTTCAGTGCCAGATTATTTCGAGCCTTTAGTGTGAGACTTATTCCAGCGTTCATTGTTCTGATTCCTGATCCTGACCTGTTTGCCTTTCGACCTCTGAGCCTGCCTGTTCCCGTCTGATTCTGTTTGACTGACCCGTTTCCTGACTTCTGCCTGACCTGACTACCTGCCTGACCCCTGCTGCTTGTGTACCGACCGGAACCGTTCTTCGACTACCGAGCCTGCCTGCCCTCGTTCTGTCCTTCGGCCCTTAAATGATCAATTCATTATTATGTGTTAGGGTAACAAACATAATCTTTCATGCTGAAAAAGGTCTGGATTTTGAGCTGTACCTACTAACCACATGAATCATTTCTTGTAGATGAATGCAGCTGCCGCCTCTCTGCAGATGTTGGATGCTGTTTATCATGGAGCATTAAGGTTCATAACAGGGTATAAATCTCTCACCACTGTAATTTAGATTCTCAGGTCAACTGGCCGTCGTTATCAATCTATGGATTCATGCACTGTTACATTTTCATCTATAAAGCTGTCGTTGGACTGTTACTGCCTCACCTATTCTCATACCTGTCGCTTAGACCTCTTCTCCTTCAGGGCTCATTATAACGATCAGAACTTGGGGAAAAAAAGCATTTTCGTACTCTGCCCCGTCAACCTGGAATCCTCTACAGCAGGATCTGAAACTACACACTTTAATTCCGACGAAAAGACAGAACTTCTCATGGAACTTGCCCTTGTTTTTAAGTCCTATTCCATTGAGCCAATGTTTTAATTACTTGTATTATCATGGTGTTTGTATAATTTTACTATTTTGTTTGTGGTTGTCTTGTTTTATTAAACAAGTCTCTCTGGAAAATGTGATGAAATGAGAAAAACGTGTGTACACATACATGCATTCATATGTAAATACACATGTATGTATGTACTTACAGTATATATATTTTTGTATGTATGAGGTATACTGTAAAGATAATAATACACATAATACCAAAGGGAGACATCATTTTCTAATCAGAAAGTTATCACAATGGTCTGTTTTCCAACTGGGTAAATCTGAAACTATTGAACGTATTAGTAACCCCCTGGGGTTTTCTTTATTCCTCCCTGATATGGGACTGATATGCAGTGGCGGATCCAGACTTCTTAATATGGGGAGCTACCAGGGGGACAAGGCTATTTCGGGTGTGGGGATCCACCAGAATGGATTGATGCTTGGGTTTGATAACTAAAAGAGGTTATCAAACCAGATCCAATTAGGAAAGCCAATAGCAGCGTTGCTGATCATTGTTTCTACTATCGATACATTTCCCCTTTTAAACCAAGGCGTGAACGCGCAGTTATCTCAGATAACTCAATCCAGCGATACTAATCATAAACAACAGGTGTGTTCAAAGTACCTAATTAGCCGGATCATGATTAGCCGGATGAAATCATCTTGGATGTCTCATTTGATCTCGGATGTTTTAAGCAACGTACGAAGAACTGGCCCGTTAGCTGGATTTGATTGTTGACGATTTGGCATGATCTTGGATCGTTTGGTTCTTCGAAACTCATCCTGGACTTGCTGTCATAGCAACATGTGCGCAAACTTAAAGCTGCTCGCAAGCAGGCTTATTTCATGTAAACAGGATTAGATCGCGGCTTTATAAGCGGAGGAGATAGGGAAGTCTGTCCAGCCAGTGCACTTGGACCACCTAGTGGCAGAGGACGGGACAGAATTGTGGAACACCATTTTTTAATCTTTAATAAAAGACGAAACAAATAATGCTTAGTTCCTGTTGTTTTATTTAAAAAAAAAATTATAAAGAAAAGCCAGCAAGTCATCTTTTGCCTGCAATAAGAGATAGTTATGTAAAGTCAGCAATACTACTGTCAAATGGTGTATTAGAACTTACTCTGAAGGTCCTTTTGAAGCAACTCGATCTCTAGCTCAAGTTTTCTCTTTTTCAAGTTGTGGAGTTCAATTTCTCCTCTTAATTTGTGTTTTTCAGGTCAAAATACAAATTTTTTTGTTGAAGATGCCATTTATATAGGGTACGGATCCCTGTGTCATTTTGTGAAAGAAAAAGAAAGGGTGAAACATGCCTCATGCAACAAAAGTAAAAAGAACCTGTTTTTTTTCTCCAGCCTTTTCCTTGGTGGCTGTTATAAACAGACAAACACATCATTTAACAGTGGCTTTCAAAAAAGAGCTTTTTAAAATACAGTATATGCCGGCCTCAGTTACAACACGAAGACAAGAGTTCCTTTTACTGATGTTTAATGCTCTTGAAATGTACAGCACTCTTAAACACCATAGAACTGACAAAATAAGCACAAAAAATACAACAGAAATAATTAGCCTCACAACATAACTTAACATACAATACATGTAGCAAAAAAAAAACATACCACTTTGGCCTGCTTGTGACTAAGGCTGGGGTTTATTCTTCTGTTTAAATCTTCTGTTTTCACGACCGAACGTAGTTCTTAGCTTTTGTGAGCTCTTACAGTCCACGCTGAACCACAAGTGTGGTGCCGATCATAGACATAATATAAGAGTAGACCCCGCATTGACTGTCGCTGCGCAGGAATTACGGCAGCCATCTTGGGGCGGTCGACTTGCTACCCTAACCTGCTGATTCAAGCTGAACACACTAATGATGCCTCAGCACTGTGCGGCTCATTTTTGTTTAAATCGAGGGACTATTTACGTCATAACTTTTCACAAGTAAGATGAACAGATATCGTTTATATTTTTGATTAGAATGTGATTTTTCTAAAATTAGACAGAGAGATACAGGTCTACACGTCCAAGTCTTTGTGACTTAGTCTCTCCAAAACCGCATCTGCTCCGTGAAGGCATCAGAGCTTTGTTAGACATTAGTGAATAAACAGCATGTATATATATATATATATATATATATATATATATATATATATATATATATATATATATATATATATATATATATATATATATATATATATATATATATATCCTTACACACACACACACACACACACCCACACACTTACATTTTAGTTTATTTGGCTAAAAACGGAGTTATCTGTTTTTGCAAATGAACTCTTCATATATACAGTGAACCCTCGCTATATCGCGGTTCCCCTTTCACGGTCTCGCTGCTTCATGGATTTGCATTGATGAGCCGTTCATTACAGTTCTCAAACATAATCGATGGTGGCATGTCGGTTTATTCCAAAAATGAGAATCTTCACCAGCATGTCAGTTTATAAGATTCTTTTTGCCCAGAAGAACAACAACTACCGATAACTATGTTTTTCTCCCTAAAACACACACCTGCACCGCGGGCTTTAGAAGAAAAAAAACGCTACAGAGCGGAGTCGGGATGCAGCGGCTCAGTGAGAAGAGCAGTGAAATACATGTGAGTCACTATTTGTCCTACTGTACTTTGTATTTTTTTCATAATCATTTTTCATTTTCTCCCGTTCTAATACAATGACTCGGGTCGCGGTGTAGCGGTGCTGATCTCCGCAATTTGAAGCATTCAGTTCGTATTGATGATCAAATTAGTATTTTACAGCACAGTAGTTATTTGTAAAAAAAAAAAAAAACGTTTAAATAGTACTTTTATTTGTTGAACAAATACTTGGGCCTGTAAAAAGGTTTTGTTCTTTGGTTTCAATGTACTATGGAGTATTTCATTGTATAATAATTGTAAAGAAAATAAAGGTTACTACTTCACGGATTTCGCCTACCACGGGTTCTTTTTGGAACGTGTATATATATATATATATATATATATATATATATATATATATGTATGTATGTATGTTTTTGTATATAGTAATAACAAAAAATTATTAAAGTGTATGAGTGGCTGTGTTTTGCAGCATACATACATTCTGTCAGAATATTCAATTACTTTTAACCACACTAAGAACTTTTAACTGCACTGAACCATTTGTTATAATAGCTATAGCTTTAAAGTTTTCAGAAAAAAAAGAACGTGAAAATTAGTTCAATAATCAGCAAGTATAGTTGACTTAAATTGATTCTGCACCTGGTTAACACATTACACTGAGCTGGGTTCTCGACCGCCCCAAGATGGCGCCCCTAAATCTCGTCCGCGCTTATAGGCGAGAGCGGTCGATGCGGGGTCTACTCTTTATATATGTCTATGGTGCCGATAGCTTACAACAGGGGTCACGAATTAAAAATCAGCGGGGTCCGAATAAAGAAAATCAACAACCAGTAAAGGTCCGGACACATTTGTAATTACAATCCGTTACTTCAAACAGTATTTAACACTGAAATAAAATGTTTATGCATCCACAAAAAATAACATAAAAATAGAACGTTTTTCTATTTTAAAATCCAAAGTGCTTTTTGAAATAGAGAACCACAATCTTTCACAGTTTGGTATATAGACAATTTCCTGACTTTCACATCTTTTATAAAATACCTGAACTTTTTTTAATTTCTTTTTTATGGCTTATGAGACAAGTGAGCTTTAGGCTGCCCTGCACGGGTTTTAAACCTTAGTTTGATTGGCAACAAAGCCAACCTCAAGCACATATCAAGGTGCTCCCTGTCACATTCAATATAAACCAATTTTATGATCATACAAGGCCAAACACAGCCTTGGAAATGCAGGACACATCACCAACACTATCATGACATAATACATTTTAATTTGACACAGATTGCTTTGCCCATTATTGTTCACCAGTTAATAATTACAGTTTATAAAAAGGCATGATTGAACTTTTTTGAAGTTTAATAAAATGGTTATATTTTAGCCCAGTCACTGGAGACCTGTCCAGGATGAACCCTGTGTCCGCGCTCCACTTTAACTTCATAAAAAAACTCTCTGAGAATCGCCTTTCTCTGGCCTCACCCAGTTAGAACCCGTTCTCCAGTCCATGTTGTAGCTGCAGTTTATTTGTTTTATCTTTTTGATGTAGTTTTCTTAACAATCTGTAAGCATCAAAATCCTTGTCATTTTATTTAGTGTCCTGGAGCGCAGCAGCTCATCAGGTGATCACTGCTGCATACCGACAGCAGATACAGCTCTGCCTTCTTTGTTTCAGAACAGCGCAGGTTTTTTTTTTTTTTTTTACTTTTTCCGAATCGAACCCAGTCAAATGAGGCACATTGTTTCACAGTCCGACTCTTGTTCTTCAAGGGTCACGCTAAATTAGCCTGAGCTAGCGCGTTACTCTTCTTTGTGTTTAAATAAAACATAACAGCGAATCACGAGGAGATTCCTGGTTGGTCGCTGCGTTTATCAGCGAGGGAATAAACGCTGACAGACGACATGGCCACAGGTGGAAATAATTCATTAATTAACTGCCGGAGCAGATTGACGCTTACCGAGGGAAGTTGTTGTCAGCTGCTGAACTTTCTGACCTGCTGGTTTGCATAAATCCAAAGAAAACCTTTGACCACCGCTACTTTCATTCATACCATCTGTGGCCAGTTTAAAATGCTCTCCCAAAGGTTAAAATGAAGAACACCGATAAACCTCAAACTGGCCATGTCCGCTTTGGAAAGACCCGCCCTGCTCTCATTCTGATTGGCTAATGTCTCGCCTCTGCCAGGTTTGATTGGTTGAGAGCAGGTTCAGTGCAAAACCTTGAATAAAAAGTCTAGACGGGACTTTTTCGCTCAATTTCCAAATGACGGAAATCCGTCGCAGCGACGGAGAACTTTAACCCCCGAGTTAGACACTGTCGTCGGACAACATGCAGTAATATATAAATGTTTTAAATCAGGTTGGGTCCGGATTAGGTAGCAGCTGGGTCCGGATTCGGACCGTGGTCCGCTAATCCGTGACCTCTGGCTTACAACGTTAACAGGAAACGGAAATGTCACTTTCAAAATACGTGCATCCATCTCAATCTTATTTAAATTAAATACTGTGACTAATATTCAAAACAAATTATACTTATAAGGTACAACATACAAATATTAAAACTATATAAAATAAACAATAAGTACAAACTTATATAAGGTGCAACAGCGCCAATAAGTACAAACTTCTGCACAACAGATGGTGAATAACGAACTGATTAAAGATAAAAGATAACCAACTATGTGTTTCTTGCGTTATTATTCTGCTCCAAGTAAAAGTATTGTCTTGTGTATTGGTCTTTCTAAAAATGTTTTAGAAGTGTGTGTTCCTTTTTTGTCTATTGTGGTGTCAATACACAGTGTGACACAGATCTCTAGAGTTACACAGATCTCTAGCTTCTTTTCTCTGCTACGACCGCAGCAGAGAGCTCGAGTCAGTGCAAGACTTAGACATCCTGTCTGTAAAAAGGAGCGCTACCGCAGGTCATTTATTCCTGCTGCTATCAGATTTTACAATGCTGCACTGTAACTGCAACTGTGACCATAACTGTAATAATTAATGTGCAATAACCAAGGTGCAATAATCTATTTAATACACTGTCCTACAACCCGTGCAATAATCCTGATGTAGTGACTTCTGCTGCTATCACCACCTGAACATAAGTCAGCCCACATGTATGTATGTATGTATGTACAAATGCATACAATGTATATGCACGTACATACGCGTAGGTGCGTATGTAAGTAGGCGCATATATATATTTATATATTAATTATATAAGTATATAGATATGTTTATATATATATATAGACCACTAAGAATGTAAATGAGACATTTACATTCCTATTTCCTTTTTTGTATTTTTTTCTTTGGTATTCTTTTGATCCATTGTAGATATGAAGATTCACTGTATATAACTCAATGCACCTTCCCTACTCTGCACCTTCTTGTATGAGCCGATGTGACGAGTGAATTTCTCCATTGTGAGATCAATAAAGACTATCTTATCTTATCTTATCTTATCTTACTAATAAGAAGTTTGACTTTTCTGACTGTTGTCAGCTCCTGGGAAAACATCTACCACTTTGGCAAGTTTCCATTGGTTTCTTGGTAGACCTTCAATCTCTAACTCTCTCTTTAGGAAGCAAGCAGTTCTTGTAGCTACGACCGCAGCAGAGAGCTCGAGTCTTGGAATAGTTGTCACCTTGGTTGGAGCGACTCTTGACTTGCCCATTACAAGGGTACAATGCACTTCTCCAGACTTTAAGGTATGAGCATACTCCGTAACCAGAAACGCTGGCGTCAGAAAAACTGTGTAGCTCATATTGCTGAATGTCCATAAACGTTGTTGGCACATAGCAACGTGATATCTTGATCGAAGACAGGTTGAGGAGGTCTCGTAGCCAGGCCTCCCAGTGTGGTTTGAGGTCATCTGGAAGCGGTTCGTCCCAGTCCAACTTGTCTTGACACATCCTTTGAAGGATTCTTTTCCCAACGAGAATGTAAGGAGCAACAAATCCAAGAGGATCAAAAATGGAGGCTACTGTAGATAGTACTCCTCTTCTAGTGCATGGATTTTCTTTCACTATGACTCTGAAGTGAAATGTGTCAGATGTCACACACCACTGGACTCCTAAAGCCCTTTCGATTTTTGGCTCTCCCAAAGCCAGGTCCAAATCAGTAGCTCCTCCTGCACATTCTTCTTCAGGAATAGAGGCAAGCACTTCCTTGTTGTTGCTGATGAATTTGTGCAGGTGTAGCTTTCCAGAGTTACACAGATCTCTAGCTTCTTTTACAAGCTCGATGGCTTCTACTTCTGAATGAACACTTGCCAAGCCATCGTCCACATAAAAGTTGCGTTGTATGAACTTAATGGCAGCTTGACTGAACTTGCCTTTACCTTGTACAGCTAGATGTTTAAATCCAAAATTTGCGCATCCAGGTGAGGACGCAGCTCCGAATAGGTGGACTGTCATATGAAACACTGATGGTGGCTTGTCCATATTACCTTCTTCCCACCATAGGAATCTGAGATAATCCTGATCTTCAGCGACAACTTGAAATTGGTGAAACAAACGCTCCACGTCGCACATGAAAGCCACTTGTCCTTTTCTGAAGCGACACAGAACTCCAACAAGGGTATTTGTCATGTCAGGTCCGCTCAAAAGATGTTCGTTGAGAGATGTATTCTGGAATTTCGCTGAGCAATCAAAGACTACGCGGACCTTTCCTGGTTTTTGGGGATGGTAAATGCCATAATGAGGGATATACCAAACTGGTTCTTTGTTTATCTCCATCTCTGGCACCCTTTCTGCATCACCTCTCTTTATTATGTCCTGCATGAATGCCACATAGTCTTTGAAGTAGCTGTCATCTTTTCTCAAACGCTTCTCCAGACACTTTAATCTATGTTCTGCACAAAGTCTGTTGTTTGGTAGGTTAGGCCTTTCTTCCTTAAAGGGTAATGGCATCTCAAAATGTTCATTTTCCTTTTGTTTTATACCTTCCTTGACCTTTTCTAAGAACATCAAGTCTTGTGACATTGAATCTTCCTCAGTGGTCTTTTCAATAAAGTCCATTTCAAGAACGTTGATAATTTCAGAGAGATTACTTCTGAAACTTTGTTTCTGCTTACAAAGTAGACTTCATCCTTTAGCTGGTGAAACTCTTCAACAGCTGGCAAGACTTTTACGATTATGCGATGACTGACACCAATCTCGTCTTCAAACGCACCTTCAGAGTGGCTATGGCCAATAATGCTCCATCCTAGTGCAGATTTTTGTCCAAATGGCTGGTCTCTTTCTCCACTGACCACTTCAATGGGCAGTAAAGCCTGTGGGCAATTATAGCCAATTAGTAATCCGACTTCACAGTCAAGTTCAGGAGCCATCTCTTTTGCTAGATGTTTCAGGTGAGACCAGTTCTCTGCCATCTTGCTTGTGGGAATATGGGATCTGTTGGCAGGTATGTAGTCTCTGGTGTAGACTGGTGGCAATTTGATTCTCGTTTCAGAATTAATGCCTTTTACTTGTAAATTGCTTAACTTGTGGCTAGACACAGTCTTTGTTTTGGATGTTATTGTGGAAATCTTGAGTTTGACTGACTCTGTCTTTACATTCAGCATCTCGGCTGTGTCTTTCAGAATGAAAGTAGCATCACTTTGAGTGTCAAGCAAGGCATACACCAGCTTCTCTTGGTCTGGTTCATCCACAGTTGATAAATAAACTGGAACGACAGAAGAAGTATAGCCTTTAGACTTATGCTGTACAACTCTATTGGATGTTACCTGCTTAGACTCGATGTCTTGAGGATCTTGCTTTCTTCCTGTTTCTTGATTCGCTTTTAACTTTTCTTGATTTTGAGTACGGACTCGCGTTCTCGTCAAGTCCGGTCTTGGCGAGAACACAGGAAGATCGGACTTGACAAGAACGCGAGCACGCAGCACGTATGGTGTATTGGAACAGAAGCGTACTTGTGACGTCATGAGACGCACAGTTCTTTAGCATTTCTTTAACGTTCAAAACTATTTATATACTACACCACAATAAATCTTATTGAAAATTTTTTTAAAACAAAATTTTTAATTTCTAAAAAGCCTAAAAATTATCTTGCCGCGGTGCATTCTGGGAAAGCAGTCAGTCTGAAGAACGCACAAGTCTGCTCTGATGCATGCTCGATAAAGAGGGCGGGGCAGGAACAACAACCGGGGATGTGGTGCTTTCTCGCTCTGGCGTTCTCGGCCATAGATATCCATAATAAAGGGGAAGGAGGGGGAGTAGGGACTAACCCAGCCTGGTTGTCTACTGTCGAATGTATGGTGAGTTGTTTGAATGTTAGAGTTGGGGAGGGATTAAATCTACGGAAAAGAAAAAAAAAAATAGTTATGAATTGACCAGGGACAAATAAAGAAATCAGACTGAAATATGGTTGCCTAGTCCTCCGCATCCTGTATTTCTGGGAATAGTGAAATGTAAATAATTAGAGGGAGTTCAGTCATTTTTACTAACCTATTCCTCTCACAGCAATGTTTCTTTGAGACAGAATAAATCCGGATGATTATCCATAATAAATTGATTACCCAACATAGTATGTGAAGTTATGTCGATGTGTATTAAAAGTCTTATATGTAAAAATGTTGTTCAGTCTACACTAAATGTTACTGTCAAAAAAATCATAGGTTGGTTATGATGCACTTGGTTGCATCATAATGTATTAAGAATTAGCTTAATAAACTAACTAAACTCCTTTGGAAATAATTTTGTATGTTAATAGCAATTTCTTTAATTCCCTTTAACCCATTAAATGCTCTTACCCACAGAGGATCTTCGGTGTCCACACTCCCACAGTGACTGCACATGTTGTCCAGTGATTCTACATCAAAATTTACATCACAAAAACAGCTAAAAAAAAACACAGACAAACTAACGACAAGACAGATCCTACTACCATACACACCACCCGTGTTCCAGTTAAAACTAGATACATATAATTATTATCATTGTGGTTATTATTGCCATTCAAACCTGAGGGAAAAAAGGGGGGTGGCGAAGCTGCTAGTTATGCTGAAGCAGATGAAAATTCAGATTCAAAATAGCAAATAAAAGGTTGCCAGACCTTGAAATATTTCTTAGTGTTGCCCTGTAAAGTAATTCTAATTAAATAAAATCAATCTCCTGACCAACAATGAGGAAAATGCCATTGCTTTCCTTTGACAGTCGTTAATTCTGTTTCCCCCGGTGCCACACCAAAAATGTCTACCAGAGGAACGAGTTCAATATTTTCAGACTCAGAATCAGACATACTTTAATGATCCCAGGGGGAAATTACTTTTGTTACATGCTCCAGAATACACACATTGTTATATATATATTTACAACATTTCATACAAGGTATTACCATATCACAATAGTTATATCACTTCACCTTGGGAAGTGAAGTGATAGTGACTTGTGCAAGAACAGTGCAAAGAATGCATAAATGTCAGTTACAGAGGGGCGGTGTCTCAATCACTGAGGGATGTATTGTAAAGATTGATGACCACAGGCAGGAATAATTTCTTATGGCGTTCTGTGGTGCGTCTGGGTAAGAGGAGTCTTCTGCTGAAGGAGCTCCTCTGCTGGGCCAGTGTGTCATGGAGAGGGTGTGAGACATTGTCTAAGATGGACTGAAGCCTGGACAGCATCCTCCTCTCTGCCACGGTCGTCAGAGTGTCCAGTTCCTCCCCCACCACATCACCGGCCCTTCTGATCAGTTTGTTTAGACCTTCAGCCCACTGCCCCAGCATGTGACAGCAAAGAAGATGGTACTGGCAACAACAGACTCATAAAACATCCTCAGCATCGTCCCACAGATGTTAAAGGACCTCAGCCTCCTAAGGAAAAAGAATCGGCTTTGGCCCTTTTTGTAGACCGCCTCAGTGTTTCTAGTCCAGTCCAGCTTATTGTTAAAGTACACTCCCTGGTACTTATACTCCTCCACAGTGTCAACAGGGACCCCCTGGATGGAAACAGGGGTCACAGGTGTTTTTGTCCTCCTCAGATCCACTATTAGCTCCTTAGTCTTTGTCACGTTGAGCTGCAGATGGTTCAGCTCACTCCAAGTGACAAAGTTGCCCACCACGGTCCTATATTCACTCTCATCACCCTTTTCAATGCAGCCAACTATTGCTGAGTCATCAGAAAACTTCTGAAGGTGGCAGGACTCAGTGCAATAGTTGAAGTCTGAGGTGAAAAGGGTGAAGAGGAAGGGGGAGAGGACAGTCCCCTGAGGGGCCCCAGTGTTGCTGACCACCCTGTCAGACACACAGTTCTGTAGGCGTACATACTGTGGTCTGCCCGTCAGGTAATCAACAATCCAGGACCCGATGGGGGCCTCCACCTGCATCAGAGTTATCTTATCACCCAGTAGAGCCGGACGGATGGTGTTGAAGGCACTGGAGAAATCAAAGAACATGATTCTCACAGTGTTTGCTTATGCCTCGGGCCGGCCCTGATGGAGAAGCTAGAGAAGAAAATAATGGTATGTAAAAACTGTGCTTTTGAACAGATGGATGCTGGTGAAAACTTTCTATGGAATGTCTTTCAAAGTATGTTGGCTGAAGGCGTTAATTTTTCTTCTTAACTCACCATTTCTTCCATTTTTCAACCTTCCCTTTGGAGGGAGGTTGTGGGACAAATAAAACATTAAAAGATACATAAATATACACTTGTAGTTGATGTAACATTTTCTACATGTTTACACATGTCTTCTGAACTACCAGCGTGAATTTCAGGTGTGTGGGACAATTTTAAGATTAAAAACTTATGGGGATGCATTTTTTGGCAGCCCCTTGCCAAAAATTGCATCTCCTAACATCTCAGAGGAGTTGACACTTGCATGAATTCCTGTATATGCATATACAGGAATACACTTGCATGTATTCCTGTATATGCATCTGTAGTTAAAGGACAAGGGTCAGCAAATGCAAATTCTGCCCTGTAAAACAATGACAGCGCAATTGTCGCTGTATGATCTGAAGCCCCATTTGGAGCTTTTAAACAGGCTTTTGAAAAACGTTGATAAGTTGCTGCTAAGATATTATAGATTTTTCAGAATAAAAAGCTAGCAGATGTGCAGAATCAAAACATAACAGAAATACAATTATAGAGCATTCAGTATTGTTAAAAAGCCCACACTGTTTCTGGATAAATACATTATTGTATGAGTTAAGTTCTATTCCGTTTTATGCCTCTTTCCTTGTAAGTTTGAAATGTCCCATGCTCCTGAATGCACCATAGCTTTCTGACGAAGGCATCACACTGGTCTACGAACGCTGTGCTGTCTAGATGCACGTTTGATCTTCCGATTAAGAAAAAGCTTTGCAGTTTCAAAACTCACGTCGACTCTCACGGTTTATTGTTGTGTGTGAATGACAAGAGACCACAACAAATAAATCAGCCGTACCTCGGATAAAAACTTTGGATTTAATGTTGTTCATAACACCCGTACTTTTGTAAATGAATCTGCCAAATAAACACATTTTTTTAACACTAGAGGTACATTTAAACGTTTTTATATAATTAATATAAGAACAATTCGCTCCGTTGGTCATATTTTAATCCGTTTTCCGTTGATATTCAGTTGTACAGAGCGAGGCGCGCTCCCGCGACAGCGGATGCATATCTTGGCAGGCATGCACTTTTGGGCAATAACACCGGGTATTAGCCCCGTGCAACTCTGTGTTGTTTTCCACCAGATGGCGCAGCCGACCAGTCTCCGCGGACCGGGTGGTAGAAGAAGTCGCTCATATAAAAACCGAAGTCATAAATTCCATTTCTCTTTTCATATAACATTTTTAATATCCCAGTAAAAACTGTAAACAGCTTTCTTGTCGCGGCATCACATGGGGGAGCCTGTATGTGTGTGTGTGTGTGTGTGTGTGTGTGTGTGTGTGTGTGTGTGGGGGGGGGGGGGGGGGGGGTAAATATGAACACAAACTTTGTAAACCGTTCTTTCTTCACTGTTTCTTTTCCTATTGCTGCTGTTGCGCATGGCTGTGCTACATCCTCCCCAGACTTCAGCCTCTGGGCGACAGTTCACATTAGTTCCTTCCGACAGCTCGGCTCCTACATTCACACGTCTCGTTTCAAGCCCTCTACACCACCTTGTCCCTGTGGGTGTCGCTCAGTCCCTGCAAGCCGTGGCTCTCCTCCTCCGTGGCACCTTTGAGCTCACCCGCGGCGCTCTCCTTCCTCCCTCTGCGGAGGAGTCCCAGGTGAGCCGCGAAAACGGCCAGCACCACCAGGAAAACCGTGCACACTATGATCCCCACCAGGCCCCCGGGCGTCACCGCCGAGGGCCGCCGGGTCGGCTCGGGGTGTGGGACGCCGGGTGACGTGGGGATGCTCGGCGTGGAGGTCGCTGGTGATCTGTCCGTGACCTCGCCGTCGGATTCCACGCACCTGTACGCGTCGACTAGCTTGAACCCTGGAAAGCAGGAGCACACGTAGCTGCCGTACGTGTTACGGCAGTCCTGGTCGCAAAAAGAATATTCGCACTCGTTAATTTCTATGCAGAAGGATCTGTCTCCCCTCTCCTCCGCCAAGTAGCCGTCCGGGCAGAAGCACTGGAACCTGTCGTTGGGGTCACACACCGCCAGGCACTCCTCCTGCCCGCAGTGCAGTTTGCATTTGCTCGGCTCCTTTTCATCCACCCGGTACCCCTCGTAGCAGGAGCACACGTAGCCGCCGGCCGTGTTGACGCAGCGCTGCTCGCACGGCGCGAGCACACACTCGTCCGTGTCCACGCACGCGCCATCGATCAGCCGGTAGCCCTCTTTGCAGACGCACCTGTAGCTGAGCGCCGTGTTCACGCACTTGTAGTTCTCCCCGGGACACTGCCGCTCGTCCGCGCACTCGTCGACGTCCACGCAGGACCTGCCGTCCTCGGCCAGCCGCAGGCCGTGCTCGCACGCGCACCGGTGCCGGGACCCTTCCGCGAGGCAGGTCTGCTGGCAGCGCAGCGCCGCGCACGGGTCGTCCGCTCCCCCCGCCGTGCACGAGACGCTGTTCTCCGGGTCGACGGTCTGGCCGGGCGGGCAGTAGCAGATGGGCGCGTTGCGGCTGTCCGCGGTGCACTGGTGCTCACACCCGCCTTCTTGTATCTCGCAGCTCCAGGGCGCCTGCAGCCACTGGCTGAACGAGCAGATGTATTTGGTCTTAGATGGGAAGCGGGTGGCGACGGTTCCAGGCGGCAGAGTGGAGGACAGCATATCCTCTACCTCGACCCCGTAGGGCGTCCAGTAGATGACCGACTCGTGCGGTTCGTATGACAGATTAGCGCAGGGCTCCGTGAAGCTGTACTCACAGAGGAAGCCCGCGGCGGGCTGGTCGCACGGTGCCTGGCTCCATTTGAACTTCTCCTCTCTGCTCACGGAGACGCAGCGGGCAGCGGAGCAGCTGCTGTCGGAGCCCGGCAGCCAGTTGGTGAAGTCGTTCTCCGTGTCTTTGGTCACCCAGCGGAAGCCTCGGAGCTCCTCCGAGGGGTCCGGGCAGCCGCTCGGGCGGTGCAAACCGATCCAGAAGCTCCCGGTTACGTTCCCCAGCAGGACGGAGACGACGTCGTTAGACACAGAGGTGCGCACCGTCATCAGATGACCGCCGTGGTGTCCGCAGCGCCTCTCCGCTGACGCGAAAGTGCTGGGATCTCGGAACAGGGTGAAGCACGCATTCCCGAAGCAGTAGCCGCTACTCCGCTCTGTCCTCCCAGCTTTCCCCAGGAGGAAAACCAGCACCAACACAGACAACCCCGCTACAACGTTCATGTTGGAATATCGGCTGTGTCCCTTTAAGTTCTTGCGCGATCCAGTTTGTATGGAGAACTATTTAGGTGGTATTTATAAGCCCCTAACTCCATATTAGGGCCCAGCGGAGGAAGGAAAAGGCTCTGAATAACAGGCTCCTTGGGCTGCTCACTGGCCCTCCACTCCAAACTCAACACAGCCACACTTACGCATGATTTTAACGCGTTTACGCACAACTGGGGTTTCCCCCCCCCACTGCCCCTTATATGCCATGGCCCCTCCCAACCGACCCCCAGTCTGCGTTGACTCTCTTGTATGGCAAAGCATTTTTGTAAATAGTTGAGATCCATTATCCATCACATCTGTCACCCCAATTGCCTACTTTGTGACTAACGGTTTGTAGTAGCTCGGTGTTGTAAAGATTTTATTTTTCTTCAGCACATGTTGGTGTTTGGTGAATTATGAATTACTTACTAGAAAAAACATAAAATTAACCCAACGAACTGGAAAGGAAACGCTAATGTGAAGTGGGAAACTGCCCTGGTTCATGGTTTTTGAGTGAAATATCTGCACAAGTTGACTCCAGTTAAGTGTTACAATTCAAAACAACTATCTAACTAGTCAGGCTATTAGTTATTCTAGGGGTGAACAAGTTCACTAGTGGAATCATAAAAGCTTGAACTAGTAAAAATATGCAAATCTTAGGTTCCATCAGTCGACTGGTTAAAATTTTAGTGCAACACCTTTTGCTCCTTAGTAGAACTGTTGCTCCTTACTGCAAGGCAAAAGAGCCAACCACTGGTGAAAAGTGGCACGGAAATTTTTTTTTTGCACTATTTTAAAAAAAAATACATTGAGCCAGTCTGCGCAGATGTGTAACTGCTGGATTTTAGTTGGGAAACAAAACCGAGCGCTGATTTGAAGACTATTGAATATCTACACAAACACTTGCCATACACCATTAAAGCCCTTCATTTGTGTCAGAATGAGTTTTTTATTGTGGGGGAGAAATTCATATCTCTTCAGGGATTTTATGGATATGATGCTAAAAGGTGTAGTCATTTTATTTTTATTGTATGATTATTTTAACACAACATTTTGTTGTGTTAAAATAATCATAGACATGTTTAGTTCACCTTCTTCCTGATCCTATACAGAGAAAATTGCATTTTTATTTTTTGCCGCCCCGTAACCCTGAGTTTAATCATTTTTCTTCCCTAGTTTTTTCATTAAATCTTATCAAAACCCAATAAAGATACACTTAAGGAGAGTGGTTTTATTTCCCTGTTTTCCAGATGAAATATACACATATGCAAACGTACACAACTATAGACAACTTTTCATCTTTATTCCCCTTTTCTTGAATGACATATTCATAGACATTTCTAGACATTTCTAGTGGAGAAACAGTGTAAATCGTGATTAAATATAACGAGGCTTGCCGTAAGTCTGTCAGACTAGATGTTTGCAGCTGTAATATAGCAGCACAGTTGTTTTTTTTACATTCATATGAAAATGACCGGTGAGGATCAGCCCGTTAAACAGTGAAGTTATATGTAGCAGTAAACAGATTGTACATTCTGAGTATTCAGAAGAACTCGGAGTGATGCTGGTGACATTCAGCTCGCACAGAGTGAATCTCTTTGCACAAATCAGCCCAAAGTTCGTCTTTCATTTCACTGTTAACACAAATACAATCTTATATTTAACCCACATGTCATCAGTCCGCTCTGTTTCCATGCTGGGTTGCTTGACGCGGTCCTCTCCCAATGGTGATCAGATCTGCCCTGTTTGTGTCCAAGGTCCATAAATCCAGAGCAAACGTGTGAGGCAGTCAACAACAGCAGTGGATATTGGTCGTTTTCTGCTATATCCAGTGCCTTTTGTTTTTAGCGTCACACTGAATGTGACTTTGTCGGAGGATTAAAACAGGTTAAGCTTCACAAACACGACACGGGTTAGAAGGAATGTGTGCCGGGAGCGTGGCGCGGTGTAGAAGCAGGACTTTCTACTGACCGTACAGTACCATTACTCAGGCTGATCAGAGCGTCTTCTGGTTGAAAACCAATCCAACTGAAGATATTTCCGTTTATGGCGCACAGAAACAGCTTTTAATTCTATCATTAAAAAAACAACAACAACTACAAAGACCTTATTGCTGTTCTTCATTCTCACTTCTCTCATGTGTTGAACGGCTTTACAGTGTGACCTATAAAGTAGCTTTGGGGTGTTTTCTGTCTCCAACGGCAGACACCAGCGCATCAGATCAGTCCGCCAGAGATCAAAATAGGCCAATTTCCACATGATCACCTCTGGTCAGTAATAGCCTGTTAAGGCTTTTCATATCATTAAAAGCATCAAAGCTAAAAACTCGTTATCTTTGGTCTACGGATCAACTAGGACGTGCTTTTATGCTTTTTTTCAGGGTTACAACAGCCAGGTGTGATGGTGAGGAGCATGCCTTTGTAATTTTTGCCTTTTCTATTTAATCCAGAATGACCTTTATCATTGAACTCGTTACAGCTCCAACTTATAGAAATTGCTTCAGTTGGTAACAAGTAAATGAATGAAGTTGATCCAACTTCATTTGTTTAGTGTATATGTTGTCAAGTTAAACCATCATAAATACATTTAAGGCGGGTAAACTTAATCCAGTTGTTACTGGTTGAAGCAAATCATTTAAGTTTAAGGTGGAGCTGCGTTCTTCTTGCACTTGGTTTGGGGTTTTAAGAGAGAAATCGGGCCTTTTCAAGCAAAGACCGATGTAACATTTCATCGGTATCGGCCGGAAAAAAAGACTGATCGGTGCATCTCCACTGCGCAGGCGCCGCGCCCTCCTCAGACTCTTTGCGGCTCGTTTTTAAACGGCTTGTCGAAGGATAACCTCTTGTAGGTCTCCGTCGTGATCTGCTGCAGGTAGAAAATGTCTATGTCCCTGGGTTTTAGAGAGTTCAGGGTCAACCTGCCGCAGCGTCTCGCGGCGTATCTGACCACGCACACCAGCAGCACGGCGCACAGCCCCAGGAACACGGTGATGCCCAGGACGCTGCCGGTCTTGACGTAAGAGGGCACGGCGGCCGGCTGGAGGCTGATCGGTGTGCTGGCCGGAGCGAGAATCGGAGGAGGTGACCCCGATGCCTCCTCCTCATCTGACCCCTGCAGCCGGACACACTTTCCTTTCCCCTGCAGCGTGTAACCTTTCCTGCACGTACACCTGAAGCCGCCGAACAGGTTCTCGCACTGGTGGTCGCACATCGCCTGGGCTTCGCATTCATCGATGTCGTAGCAGGTGGCCGTCCCCTCTCTGATGTCCAGGATGTAGTTGTCGGGGCAGAAGCACTGCTGCATGTCCTTTTCCTCCAGATCCGGGTTGGGATTACAGATGGCGGGGCACTCTCTCTGGCAGTCCCGGTCGCACCCTGTGGGGTCTCTGGGGGACACCCTGAAGCCCTCGTTGCACACGCACTGGTACACCCCGCTGATCTTCTCACACCTCATGTGCTCGCAGAAGCTGCAGATCGATATGTTTACGCACCTGCCGTCCTCCTCAACGAAGTCATCGGCGCACCGGCACTCGTACCCTCCATCCAGATTTACGCAGTGCTCGCCCTCCTCCGTGCAAGGGTCGTCCGCGCACTCGTTCACGTCCTCGCAGCTCCTCCCGTCCGCCGCCAGCTTGTAGCCCCTGCGGCACCCTTGGATCTCTGACGGGACACCCGGGGGTTCCGCGCAGGAGATGTTGTTGTGATGGAGCGAACGCGCGGGCGGACACGTACAGGTGTTTGCTGTTTTGTTGCATTCGTGATCACAGCCCCCCTCCAGGACCTCGCAGGTCCACGGAGCCTGCAACCAGTGGGAGAGGCACAGATGCTTGGAGTCTGGGTATTGAGCGCTGTGCGGCCCCACCAGGGCCAGCGTCCCCGGTGGAAACGTCTCCGAATCCAGCATGTCAAAGCCCGCGGGTGTCCTGTACGTGACAAAATTGTCCCCTGCGCTCTGAACGGCGCTGCAAACAGACGAGGAGTCGTACAGGCACAAGAAGCCGTCCAGGGTGCTTCGGCACGGCTCCGACAGCACCGTGACATTGCGCCCCCTCCCACCGGACACGGCGGTGCAGTTCGGGCCACTGTGCAGCCAGAATCTCCCGCTGACGTCGATCATCAGACGCTTTAACGCCGTCATCTGGCCATCAGCGCCGGACTGGACCAACTGTCCGCCCGAATCTCGGCACTCTCTCTCCGCAGCGTTAAAGTCCACGGACCGCTGGAAGCAGCAGAGACCCCCGGAGCAGCGAGCGCGCTGGGAGGCGGCAGCTTCCTGCAGGAAAAGCCCGTAGAAAAACAGCGGAGTGATCAGATTCATGGTGGCGGAAAAAAAGAGCATGGCTTCTAATTAGGACCTCCGGTCGTATCGACGGTTCTGAACGGCGATCCAAAGCTGAAACAGAGTGTGGCGGCTCACCATAGCTCCCATTTATACAAGCCTCCGAGTGTTTGTTCTGTGCAGGATCAGGCAAGGAAGGAAGTTCCGCTCTGGCCAGAGTGTGGAGCCATGGTCAGATTGCTCAACCCCCATCCCGCAGAGGCCTTATCTCCACAGAATTGCCCATCAAAACACACAAGCCTACACACATTTCCACAAACACGCACACACATCACCACGTGTGCGCGCACACACGCGATTCTTTTTTAATTAGATGACACATCCAGACCCCCAACCACCTTTCCCTAGGAGATTGGCACCAGCCCCTCCTGTGACCCTTCAAGGACAATGGATTTTATAGGGAACTTCCTTTGTATTCGGCTCATGAACACGTGAGACTATTTTTTAATTTCATTTTGGGAAAAATAAAAAAAGAATCCTATTTTGAGTTTTTTTCCACAGATATATTAAAAGATCTAAAGCTATATTTTAAACGTCCACAGTTTCATGCTATAACATGAAGTCAGGCATGATTTCCTTTTGTACCGTGCCCATCCACAACCTTTGCTGTGAACAGTTTGTGTACAAACCTGAGCTGCAGCTCAGCCTTCCTCAACACAAAAGACAAACTCCACCTTCATGCTCTCATCGACTCCCCGCCATCCCAGGAGCTGTTTTTCAGTGAAAAGGCTTCTAAGCTCTGCATCTGCTGTTCAAGACAAATTGGTGACTAACCTTAAATAGGTGCTAATCATTTCACCCTCTCCTGTTTGGTACATTTGTGGTTTTTGTCATGTGGTTCCCCAGCTTTTCAGTAAATAAATGAGGACCTATTATGCGTCAGTCCATGTCTGCAAGAGGGATGTTAACAATTCAAAGGGTTAATTCACATTTTTTGTGAAAAGTTTTTGCGAAGTTGATACCAATACTAGTTCCCTTTTCTGTGGTGGAGGGACATGTCACTTCACTCAGTGCTAAATGAAAATGAAAGTACATTTTCTGAGTGGTGGAAGCTAACAAGCTATTCAGACAAGTGGCGACAAAAAGCAAAACTAAAACTGAAACAACATACTGAAAATTACGTCTGCGGGACACATAGCCAACATGTCTACTACTTCTCCACTGCTGTTATCGTTGAGGCTATTTTCATCAGCAAAACAATGCCCCTGTTTCTACAGTATATGGTGCTACCTTGGTTGGGCCTACCAGCCGTAGATCAGCCGACTGTAAGTCCGCCAGGAGGGCTTTGAAACAGCGATGACACCCGGAAAGTGAGGGAACACCCAAGGATTCTCCACAGCTGATAGATCAATTCAAAATGCAAAGGCTTCCTCTGTTCTTGGTGGAGCTAGAGCAGACACACGGGTTACAGCTGATCAGGCGGATCTGTCATTTTGTAGGAGCCAACGCCAACGGGGCCAGAGCGGATCAGATCCTAAACGAATGGGAATAGACTGTAATACCCAAGGTTCTTGAAAACCTTATACAATTGGATTTAACTAGGCATGAGATTTGAGCATTTTTACGACGATTTATCCAAAGAAATAATGAAGATACCTCATCCATCCATCCATCCATCCATCCATCCATCCATCCATCCATCCATCCATCCATCCATCCATCCATCCATCCATCCATCCATCCATCCATCCATTTTCTGACTCGCTTATCCCTCATGGGGTCGCGAGGGGTGCTGGTGCCTATCTCCAGGCGTTCAATGGGCAAGAGGCGTATAGATACCTATTTACAAAAAAATATATATATATTTGCCAAGGTTTAAGTGCTGGGGTATAAAATGTTTACTGATAGAGGAACAAATAACGAGTTCAGAAACCGGACGTTGAATATTTAATGCAAACCAGATATTTCCTCGGGCCTGGACACTAAGGTTCTAACATCTGAGCTATATGTTGAGCTTTCCATACTTACCTGGAGTGACCTCAAATTTACATAACTGTAGTTTTGAAAGAAAAGGATCCTGGGGTGTCCCTGATGTGTGTGTAACAATAGAACGATGCTTAACGGTAAGTGCAACAAAACGGCCTTCCAGGAGAGACCCTGACTCATATAGACAATCATCTTAAGGTAGGCTCCAGAAATAGCTACTGAACTAGACATATTTATAGTCAGTACAAATCAGTCATCACTCGTAAAGCATTCGGCATATTAACCTTTCTTCTCAGAGGGAAGGTGCCGGGTCTCCAAGGAGGAAGTTGGGAGAAGGAAGTCTGAACAGATTTCCTTCACAGCCACAGGATGCAGAAACCTGCCATGACAACCGTCCATAAACACGTTGGTCAGCCAAACTCTTGTTGATCTATCAGGCGATTGATTGGCCAAACCATCCTGGCGGAAACCAATCCGCCCCGATCAATTTCCTCTGACTCAGCGACGGATGAAGTCCGTCCACGTCAGGTTGCGGCTGTAATTTGTCACGAGCCCAAAAAGCCGTCATGCCGCTGATATCAGAGAATCATGACACAGAGGGGAGGTGGTTCGCCCCAAGAAGCTGCTGAGTCCAAAGCTATTTGAGGGCACTGGAAGGGTGCGGTGGGATGGAAGGGGGTGGAGGGGACGTGAGGAAGTACATTCTTTGTTCATGCTGTAGAAACAAAAATAATCAACATTTTTATTATGAGTATTTGACATTCTGACTTTCACGTGGAGGGAGTAGGGCGGGCATTAGCCTTATCAGAGATAAACGCAAACACATCAGTCAGATTGGCAATAAAACCAAAGAAAGTCTGGCGCCAACGATGTTTCTCTTGGTAGGACTTTGATGGTGTCTGTGAGTCAGCAGCAACGCGAGGGTTGTTTCCTTTTAAGTAAATGTTTGCTCCATTTGTTCGGCTTTCTTCTACAGTCCAATAGGAAATAAAAGCTTTAGGACTTCCATTAAAGCTCTGCACCTTCTCCTACACCACACTGCTCTGATTAAAACGGCCTTTCTCTTACTGATGGCAACGGAGCCCTTTCTTTCCTGCTCCCAGGGAGGGACTTGAAGCCCGACTACCAGCGACAAGCTCAGAGCATCCACCTCATCCTGTTGGTAGAGAGCAGGAAAAGAGCAGAATAATGTGGAGTACTACTGAGCGAGCTCAGCATTACGCAACCGCTGTCGTACTTTTATTTGCTCTTCCTTTAATGCATTCTCATGTTCTCGGAGACTCACTTTATGGAAGCACTGGAATCATTTTTCTCTTACTTGCGCATCGTTTTCATAGCTAAATCTTAATAACATTGCAGGGTTATGAACACAAACACAAACCTTGAATCTCTAGGTTTTTGTTTTCTTACGGCCACAACCTTAAATATTTTTGCTGAGACTTTACGTAATAGATCAAGCTCAGCCGGAGAAGCTGGAGAGCTTCTCTTTGAAGAGTGATTTTACAGATTGTCAGTTGGATTTAGGCTTGGACTTTGACTAAGCCCATCAAACATATGGATGTAGACTGATTTAAGTCATTCCATTGTGAATCTGGTTGTATGTTTGGGTTTGAGTTGCAGGAAGGTGAACCTCTACAATCTTAAATGTTTCTTAGCCTCTAACAGGTTTTCTTCCAGGATTGTCTTGTCTGTACCTCCTACCCTCTTCCTAACAGCTCTGATCAGCTTCCCTGACCCTGTTGGATAAAAGAATCCCCACAGCATAATGCTGCCACCATTGTGTTCTAGGGTGTTGATGTCTCCAGGGTCTGTTTCACCTCCATTGAGAGCTCCTTTGGCCGCATGTTGTGTGTTCACAGCAACAGCTTCCAAATGCAAACGCCACACCTGGAATAAAACTCCAGAACTTTTAAATGCTTAATTGTTATTTATTTTGCAGTCTTCTAAGTCTAATGTGTGTGTGTGTGTGTGTGTGTGTGTGTGTGTGTGTGTGTGTGTGTGTGTGTGTGTGTGTGTGTGTGTGTGTGGTGTGTGTGTGTGTGGTGTGTGTATGTTAGCTGGTGTCCTGAGCTGGTGTCTGTCTCAAAAAAACTATGGTCACTATGGTAACATGTGGTGACAGGTAAAAATTCTTGATTCTTTTTCCTACAAAAAAAAGATTCTTGATGTTCAAGCGTCTATTCAGACTATCTTTGGAAATGTGGCCACTGTTGAACTTCATTTTGATATTGAAATATATTTAGGCAATGCTCAGAAAATCAATTTTTTTCTTTCTTTAATCACCTATAAATCAGACATAGTGACATTTGCGTTACTGGTTCCACTTGAAAAATATTCTTTAATGCCTTGGCCTCACACAAATACTAAAATTTACATTTACACTTTATAACTTTGGAGCTGTACTTGATTTATATCAGATATGTAATTTCAGGTGAAAATTGCTCCTGAAACACTCTGGGCTTAAGGGGTTAAACTGTTATCGCATGGTAATAACAAAATAACAGCGAGCCACAGTAGTACTGATTAACCACAAAACACTGAAAGATGAAGTTGTCTTGGGCAATAGCAGCCACTCGTTTTACTTTTATTAATAACTTTACTGCCATAGAATCTAAATAAATTCTGGTCACCTTAATATAAATTTGCCCTAAGGGGAGCTCATCTTTAATTCAGATTCTGTAAGTACATTCATAGATTTGCTGACAAGTCATAAAAATATATACAGTACATGGCATGTATATATTAAATATATGTTTCTATCCCATTGTCATGTTAATTTCGAGCGAACATTTAAAATGTTGTAAAAAAGAAAAGGCTAATAATGCATGTTTCCATTCACTGGTTTGGGGCAAATTAACCAGGCTACACAAGGAGTAAATTCATCAGAAGTTGACGTTACGCATGGCAGCAATAAACAGGAAGTAGAGGTTGTAAACTAGCATGTACCCCACATATAAAAAAAATAGGAGAAGTTTGCTGGAATGTGTTGCAATCGAACAAGTTGTAATTGTTCTTTCATGCCAACTTGTATTAGTGATGTTACATGCAGGCTTGGGAATATTGGGGAGAACACAGACATTGACAAGTATTTTACAGATTTATTACACACAGAAATATATATTTCAAGGATTTGTTAATGTTAATTTCAATGCAGTGTGTAAACAACCAAATTTATGCCTGTTTTTCCAGAATCACAGATAAATGCCAAATGTAAGGAAGGTGTGTTTGTAACTAAAAAATCTGGTTGCCTGACTGAGTGACCAGCTAAACCGCTAGCTCTTACGCTGCCAGCTGCATGACGTTCCTGTAGCAGCTGTGCAGACAGATCTCCAGGTTAAAGCCTTTGGTCGAATTGGCCTCACCTGTTCGACATCCTCCAACACAAATACTTCCACCAGCCATAATACCATAATATGGAGTTGTGAGTGTGAGTGTTGCGCAGAAAACAGAGGTGTGGATGGAGTGTGGGTCACACGCTCTCACTAGTTTTCCAAATATGGATGGAGCCAATCAGAGTGAAGTAACCTGGGTAGAGCCGCATATCATTACTGTACACAACCCTTTTACTGAGGAGGGAAATCTGGCCTGCCACAACAACCCCTACAAAAAGGCAACATTATTTAAAAAAAAAATATATTCTTTGGAGAATTTACATATGCAACAATATGAATTATATGAAATAGTTTATACAGTGATGTCATGGCCTCTTTAAAGTGTAACCCACCACAAAATCAACTTGTTTTTGCAGATAAACTGTATACATTGGGCCAAAGAGTGCTACTTTAATGTTACTGTGCAATTTTTTTATTTTTTTTTACATTTTGTAATTTCACCACTCCTTTAAAAGTTTAAAAAGTTTACTGGTAGGTTCTTCACCACTCAGTTTCTCAACTTCATCATCCTCCATTTCAGTCCAATTTTAGTGGAATAAAAAGAGAAGGAAGAGTTTAAAATTTTCTTTTTATTGGTCTTTTCTTAATTTTGCTGTTCTGAAATCTGACTCTTCCAACAGCTTGGAGCTTGGCTCAGGCAAACAGTGGGAATCTGTGTAAACTCACAGTAGCGTTTGCTTTTGTCCCGCTTGAAAATTATTATTATTTTTGTCAATCTGAAGCTTTCACAGTTTGCAAGCTTAATAGCGGTTGTCTGTGTAAAGGAGGCATATGCGTGTTTTGCGCTGTTTGAAATGGCATTCTTCAGCCGTGCAGGAAAACCGAGGCGTTTCCATATTTTGGAGATGGATGAAAGGAAACAGAGCTCATCTGTGACCTCACATGTGACCTCATGCACCTACACCCATGTTGGACCACTTGGTTTATCTGCCATCCAGAGCAACCACACCCACTGAGTGAACACAATACACGTGACCACAAGCGCTCTCATCTTTGCCTAGGAAGTGATTATTCTCTATGTAAACATCCACAGCAACACAGAGATAATTGCAAAGCACTCGTTTTTGCTGAAAATACCAAAGCCATTGCTAAGACTCATTTCTGAAATGCTCTTTTCACTGTAACAGCATCAGACCTTAACTTATATCTTACAGTATTTTAAATAAAATGAATGTACTCTTTTATCAGCATTAGCTTTAGTTATCTGAATTACAGGATTAAAAACATTTTAAGTTGTGAATGTGCACTAACAAGCAGATTATATATATATATATAAAAAAAACAACACAAAATATCATGTCTCACGATATTGTGTAGCTTCCGTGCAACGTTGAAAAAATTAACATGTGGGGAAGCACAAAAAGTGGAATCTAGATGTTGTCTACATAAAGAAATCCTTTTGGAAGGAAAAGAAGAAAAATGATATGTCCACCTAACTAGGTATTAGCAAACATCTCTTTGTACTTTGATATTTTCCCTGAAATCAACCAAAGATATATATGACTTAGACTTAGACAACTTTATTTGTCATTTTGTATGCACAGAGTGCGTACAGAACGAAATTTCGTTTGCATACAGCTTAAAATTACAGTGAATTGCAGTAGATTACAGGATAAAGTAAATTACAACAGGATAAAGTGCAGCAGTGATTTAACAGTACAACAATTGAAATGTAAACAATGCAGGAGAAAGAGACAGTGTGTGATCACAGTGTACAGGTGAGTATTTCTTAAAAAACATTTGTATGTGCAGAAATGATTTGTGCAAGAATGCATTTTAGAGACTGAGAGTTCGGCAGCATTTGTAATGCTGGATAAGGATGCAATGATGCAAATGTGCAAATATGCGAATGTGGTACAGAGTCCAGTTTATAGCTTCAGCAGTTCAACAGTCTGATGGCAACAGGGAAAAAGCTTTTGCAGAACCTGGTGGACCTGCAGCGGATGCTGCGGAACCTCTTCCCAGAGGGCAGCAGGGAGAATAGTCTATGGTGGGGATGTGAGGGGTCCCTGATGATGTTACGGGCTCGGGCCACGCAGCGCTGAGATGAATATATATATATATATATATATATATATATATATATATATATATATATATATATAACTATTATTTACTGGTTCACTCCTTGGGGTAATTCTAATCTATTTGGTTTAACTATACAACACAAACGTTCAGTGTTCAATGTTGATTAAAAGAGCTGCAGAGACCTTTTTTGGGTAATATAAAAAATTGTACTCAGAGAAGTAATAGCAGTGATATGTCAACCGATGGCATGTTTCAGGCAAGAAACACAGCTAAACACAGAAACACTGTATCAAGGATCCTTTCTGTGTGAAAGAAAAACAATGAGCAAACATGTGGTAGCAACATTTCTACCAGTAACCTTCTCCTGGAAGGAGTCGGAGGCACTGCCAAGTACAGACGCAGTAAGACAGGAGTACTTTCCATAAGAAAATCACCCAACATAAACAATAGATCCATCAATGACCTTATACATTAAGGTGACACTGCCAAATGCTGAGGCAGTGAGCCAGGGCTACTTTCTATGTGACAGAAATCAAAGAGCCTTCATATGGCTACAACAGCTCCATCAAAGACCCCATCCAGAAAGGAGACACGGCTAAACACAGAGGCAATCTGAAGCATAGGTTTTATGGAAAGAAAGCTTCAACAATACAAATATTTTTTCACACAAGCTTTAAATTTAAAAACTACTATAAGCATATTCATCAGATATATATTTTCTAGTTTTCCATGTTTTTCTGTTTAAGAGCCCTGCAACTTATAACTTAAAATGTAGTGCATGCAAAAACAGCTTAATAGAATGGCAGAACGTTCAACTGTGAAGCATATGTACTGAGGAGGATGATTTGGTCAGGGAGGATTGCTTCCCACCTACCTTGTCTTAGCGTTGGAGACCCTGGAGGTTCTCATGTTCCACAACGTGAGGCAGATAACAGCATCACTCCTGTCCTGAGCAGAGGGGGTACCGACAAACCCTCAATGACAGGAAACACTGTCTCCACAGGGCTTTTGTCTAAAGCTTTCAGGTTAAACAAGCAACCCCCCCCCCCCCCCCCAAAAAAACCCCATCATCCTCCATAAAAGCAAGGAGCGTCTTTGTTTTCATTGCTGGTCTGCTCTGTTTATTCAGGAAACTCAAAATAGAAGATAAATCAGAATAGAAAATAAAAACTCAAACTTCTCATGTTTTCAGAACAGTTTTTGAATTACACCCTTTTTTAATTTGAAATATAGTTAAATGTAAAACATAGAATACTAAGAATATAATTGTCTCTGACACTGATGAACTCCGGAGAGACCGTAGAAAATTTTCAACTAAACAAAGGTTATCAAGGAGTAGAAACATTGTGGCTGGAATTCATGTGGAGCAAGAGGTAACCTGTCCTTTATCTCAAATATAGGATTGATTTTTTTTTTAATTAGCCTTGGGACATTATAAAAATTAATTGTCCAAGAAAAATAGGGGAACATTGGCAAACAGGCTCCCTGATAGATAGCTGAGCTGATTAATAGTAAGAGTTTTTCTGCCAGCTGCCTGAGTCCAGATAGATTTGAGTCCAGTCAAAGAGAAAATCTCTTAGAAGAGTCACGCTGTTGCTCATCAGATTGGTCTCCATTCAAAATCACCTTTCCAATTTTCACAACAACGCAAACTCAAAACTAGTTTAAATTTTTTAGTAAAACTTATTTTATCGACAACGTTTCCTTTTAGCTTGACATTCACCGGTACGAAGATGTAACAAGGTTTATAAAAAGTTAGAGCTTCTCAACCACTCACACCGCCCAAATTTCCCATCATATTTGGTTTAGAAAAATATGTCTTGAGTTATTTCATATTTTTGTGTTTGATACATAATTCTATGTACTTTTGAGTCATGCTCTCGATGTCTTCACTTTGCTCTGAAATGTAGAAAGTCATAATAGTAAGGAAAAGTCACTGAATGACAAAGGTAAGTCCAAACTTTTGACTGGTAGTGTTGACTCAATGACAAAATTATAAAGCATGTGTGTGAAACTAGTAGGGAAAATACTAAACTAAGTGAGAGTCTGGAGGACCTAGAAGCACGTAGCAGCCATCAAAACCTGCGAGTAATAGGCATCCCTGAGTACACAGAAGTATCACAGATCACAGCGTTCACGGAGGAGGTTTATGGGAATTGTCGTTCAACCATACCACCCTTCCATCTGTAATCGTTGCCATAGAGGTTTCACACCGAAACCAAAGGACCCAGCATCGTGAAAGTGCATCCTGACAAGGTTAAACAAAAGCTACTGTGGCTGTCACAGAAGGGTTAGCTGTTTTTGAGAGAGCAGGGTGCACAGGTTCTAGGACTGGCCCCCAGACGTGGCACATAGGAGGACTGCTTTCTGAGTGGTAAAAACCAAGCTAAAACACGGCTCTGGTGCACAGTATGGCTTCGCTCTTCCCTCAAAGCTACAGGAGCCTTTTCAAGGTTAACGTGAGGTCTTTGATAAGTCCAAAGACACAGAGACTTTCTTTGTCAGTTACTTTGCTACAGTCAGAGAAGAAAGTGGGACTGCAAGTTAATGTTCATTTAAACTAGCTAGAGTTCAGCTCTGTGATTATTATTGCAACATACATTGAGCCCAAAGCTAACGCTAAACTAACCCTAGCAGAGCTATACAGCTTTATCAGTAGCCAGATGAACGCCAATCCAGAGGCAGCTGTGATTGTAGCAGCAGGAGACATTAACCACGCTGAACTAAAAACTGTGCTCCCCAAGTTCCATAAATTCATAGAATTTCTGACCAAAGACAATAATATTAGATCAAATATACAACAATATCCCAGGACTTTGCATACAATTCATACTAAAAGTGTACATATGCCCCCAAAAAAGAAAACAGCGTATGAAAAAAAAAATCTTCATTCATTTATAACACAATCCGCACACACACACCAGCATGCACAATTTTCCTTTATAGATAACAGCTGTACCTAAATGTTTGCGTACCTGGTTCCGCCTCATGTTCTGCCCTCTACCTGCCTAGATTCAACCATAAATGATTGGTAATATGTATATAAATAAGTTAGCTGATCGTTTTTTTTCATCATGGTGAAGTGGCAACCACAGAGAAAAAGCAAGGAAACTGGGAAAATGTCACTGAGAGGCGTTTATTGAATTTGTAAATCAGAAGTAAAGGCACATATGTTGCACACAGTAAAAGAGCTTGTTAACAATTAAACCGGATTGCTGTTTTAAATGTCGGATGACAGCTGTACTCCATACTGAAATTCCTCTGAGGTTGTGCGTTCAGCTCAACGTTCAGAGGAGGGAGGGAAACCAGGAGGAATGAGAGGTCCCCCCGGTGATCATCGGGGAAAGGAATGTGATGGTTTAAATCCCGATAAAATGTTGTTCAGACCTTTATTTAAGATGGCTTATGGGCATTTAAAAAAATTTGAAGGTCCTTTTATACAGTTATGTGTTACCAGTGCAAGCATGGATAACACTGCGGTTTTGAATGCTTATGATAAAGCTGTTCAAGGATTAAAGTTTAATACGGAGTGAAATGGAATCATCATGCAGGTTGACTGCAATTCACCACTTTACATCTGCGTCGCCAATTTTTCCTGTCTCAAAAGAACTCCTAAAGAACTTCTCCTGTAACAAACAAGTGAAGGCATTATTATTATTGTTATTATTATTATCCATCCATCCATCCATTTTCCGACACACTTATCCCTGCCTATCTTCAGCTGTCAGTGGGCGAGAGGCGGGGTACACCCTGGACAGGTCAGCAGTCTATCACAGGGCTATTATTATTATTATTATTATTATTGTTGTTGTTGGTGAATGGTCGTTTTAAAAAGTGTTCTCATGTTCAATGTTATTTAGTTCAGGATGGAAGATATAAAACTGTTAACCTAGGTTTATTTTCTCATCCAATCAGTGTGCATAATGTCTTTAGCAGCTGTTGGTAAGGACCGTAGATGTAGAGACTCTGTGTCTTTGTTTCGATCTATGTTAAGGACATTAGCCAACATTACTGGTGCTTTGTCCTTTATCAGATTTACCAAGGGGTTGGCTTGCTTTAACCTGTTCATTACATAGCCTAAGTGTTCTGGAAGCAGCCCAGCTTACTGCAGGTTCAGCTACACGTTGCTGACGCTGAGAGAACTGTTATTGCCACCACCATCATCATCAGACACCGGAGCTGTTGCCGGCCATGCTATGGCAGTTTCTCTGCACCATCTTTTCGCTTTCTCTCCAATTCAGCATCCTAAATTGCACCTCACACCGATGCACAGACGCTGGTGCATGCGCCGCACAGAAAACAGGTGGAACCGGCATAAAGTTAGCAGAAAAACAATTTTCATTTATGCGCTACTTGTTTGTGTCTATCACAGAATCCAGTTTAAGTTTGTGTTTGTAATGAGTCAAAAAGTTCAATGATGGTGAATACTTTTGTGTGCAGTAACTTTGCAAAGCATAAAAACAGGCTTGTGCTGTAAGTATAGGACCTGTAATAGTCATTACTTGTTATATTGGAGAATACCTGGAGAACTCCATGTCAGTACGCGATCCACTCTGCGTTCTAGTCAGTTTGCTTCATTCCACAGTTAATTGGCTGGAATCTCCTGATCCGAACAGGCCTTCTCTCCCAAACAGAGGCAGATTCTTCTCAGCCTGTTTTGGACACACAGCTGGGTCGAGCCAAACAGAAGGACTCTAGCTCGCGTCTCGGTTCTATCATCACATCAGTCTAACAGGAAATCACAAGTAGATTTCTCATTTCATTGTGTGCTTGGATTTGCTGCCTGCCCAACAGCGGAGGGGAGCCTTCAGACACAAAGTAGATTTATTGGCACATGTCAGCGTTAGCTACTTTTCCTGCTATTGTCCTTTATGTAAGAAGGAAGTAAAGTAAGGATGGGGCTGAATACTGTAATCAAACACTCATCGCAAACTTCAGTTATCACCTGCCAGAAGCAATAAGAGATGCACCCCCTTCCTGATGATTAAACTCTCACTGCAGCTGACCATTGCATAAGATTTCCTTAAAAGAAGTACAGTTCTAAGATCTACAGGAAAGGGTGAAACTGCTTTTCGTGACACTTTAAGGAGATAGTTGATGGTATTTACATAACTGATTCATCTAACTGGTGTGCAGCCAAAAAACACTAAACATACAGATATGTTCAAAATAACAGCAATCCAGCATCACTGTTCTGATCAGTCACTGTTTTTGGTAGAGATTCATTTTCTACATGGCAAATAGTTTACTAATAGGTGCACGTTTCAACTTTATAGCCTTATTGCAAAAACTATTGTAATTTTCATACTGTTCATGTAAAAATGGAGTTTTAGTATTATTTTCTTTCCTTAGGCTGACTTTTACCATCGGGAATGCAGGTGAAAAAGAGCTTGTGGATGGAAATCGTCCCTGGAATCAATAAATGCCTTCAAGTTGAAGCTGTGTGCTGAAATGTTAAAAGACCAATCATATGCATGCAGCGATTGTGTGTAACTGAATTTCTAATTGATAGGGGGAGGTGGTGGGGTGTTTAACTAACAGCAGCATGGAGCATGATCAATGAGGTCATGAATAGGGGGTTTTCAGCTGACGTCACGCTCACGTGACTACTCTGCGCGTCCGCCATATTGGGTGGTAGTCGTTTCGCACCGTTGACCCGCATTGTATTACGCCTTAGGCAGTATTGGAAGTGAACAATGGGGAAAACGTGTTTAATGGTTGGTTGCACGGCCCGTGGAGGTGGAGATCAACGCTCTTTCTTTCGCCTACCAGCCGTGATAGTGAATCAGTGTGAAAAAACAAAACAGCTCTCTGAACAACGCCGTCACCTATGGCTGACACGGATATCCAGGTCCGATTTGGACGGTGTTAAGCTGGAATACGCCAGAGTCTGCGGTGCTCACTTTGTCACAGGTAATTAACTGTTAAGTATTTAAAACATGTAAACCGTTGCTGTATTGTGGGCTGTAACAGCGCAACACATGATCGCCATGGGAAAAACATAGAAACGGGTTAATTTTCCACCCCTTTCCTGCCTGGAGGCGCAACCACGGAGAACAACTGTTATAGATAACAAAGAGTCGTCGGCTCGCTTGGATCGCGGCTGTAATACGACCTAACATAACTTTCCACAGTATCCCGATGTCAATGAGAGTGTGTTCTAAACGTTTGAAACACATAGCAGCTAGTTAAAAGTACATTACATGCGTGAGTGGTTGTTAGCACTAACAGTTAGCAGCTACTAACCTAGCAGGTGCCAGAGCCCATCTGAGCACAGCTTACCTTTGAACGAGTTACTGTGTTCCCACTGTTTGCTGGCTTTATGATCTGCCGCTCCTGAACCCATCCATTCGTAAACTGTACATGAGACTCAAAGGACTTGTAGCTTCAGAACTGTTCTGAAGTATAGGCGCTCACACCACAAACAAGGTAGCCGAAGACGTCCGATATGGACAGTGACGTCCGCGCTACTTCCGGGTTACGCCGGTAGGCTTTTGCCGGCGTAAATACGGTAAATACAACTTAATTTTGCACTGGTCATTGTTCTGTTTAAATAATTAAAGCCGCGAGCGGCCCTGCAGCCAAGCGCCTTCGCGCACCGCCGGCCGTCAGCCACCGCAGAAGCATGCGACGCATTTGCGTCGGATTGTTTACATTTTTACCATCTTATTAAAACTCACCCGTCCACGTATGATGGCGATTTCCTTCATGTACATAACTTCGACATCTCGTACCCAAACAGATGTGAACTGGTTGTGAGCCTCTAGACCCTTGTAAGCTCTCATTTCCTCAAGAGTGTGCAGAGGGTTTTCACTGAACACCAGGTAATGCACTATGTCGCCGTGCTCTACATTTGGCCAATCATCTGGATTACGGCTAAATAAGGCACCGTGGAGGGCATAGGGGTCCATATGGTCGATCACGGAACATTTCCTCAGATATACGTCCTTATCTGGTCGCTCTAGCGTGCTGGCGTACTTATCCATTCTCGATACGAAAATACGTGTACGACAACTAGAGATAAGGAAGTGTGACACCCAATATGGCGGACCGGAAGTTGGCCAGTGACGTCAGTGAAAACCCCCTATTCAGTGAAAAAGATGTTAAACATGTGCCTGAAGGCAGCAAAATGTATATGTGAGAGCATTCCTCTCTCCAAAATCAAGAATAAAACTGCTAGTTCAAAGACGTGGTTCAAAACCAAAAAGACGTGGAACAGAAATGGAAAACTAGCATTCCAGGAAGAACCAGCCAATGATCCAGGGTGAGCAAATGTTTCCTTTGAGTACTGTCCCAACGTCCCATTGTTGATAAACCACAGGGGGTAAAGAGGCCACAATTTGCAGAAGGAGAAATTGGAGAAATTGTGTAACATTTTCTGAACTGATGAAAACCAGATTGTTCTTCTTGGACCTAGGGGCTGCAGAAAGTGTGTGGGACAACACCCATCCAATGGATTTCAAGCCTTAGTGCACCGCAAAGCTCTGTGGCTCGGTCATAATGGCCAAGGGATGCTTCTCATACTATCAGGCCTATTTATCACATTCCAGGGAGTCTGGATAAGTTTCAATAGATACAAAATACTTGAAGAGGTCATGAAACCTTATGCTGAGGAGGAACTGCCCTTCAAAATGTGTATGTCAGAAGACAATGACCACCAAAGCACCAGTACAAAAACAGCATCCTGGCTCTAGTGTTATGAAGTGGTCTGGCCAGAAAATCTGGCACACGTTTATATCAGAATGAAGTCTTGAAAGGGGGCAACCGTCATTGTTGTAGAAACCTGTTTGGACCACAGTGTAAAAAACAGAAACAAAATGAATAAATAAATGAATAAATGAAAAGCAAATTCTCTTTTTGGTTTTGGTTTAGACAGGCCAATGTGCAGACTGATGGATGGTTGGACTAACACACTAATAAAGATAAGCACCTTGCACCCAATAGTTTCTCATTCAGATTTTCATGTAATTGTGATCTAAAAATTTAAAAGTCTTGTGTTTTGTAATTGTTGCATTGGAAGGTTGTTTTATGTGTATTTCAGGGGCGGGGCAAGAGGGGGAAATCTGATTGGCCTTCCCAAGGGCCGGAAGAAGGAGCCAAAATGAGGAAAGATGAATAAAATAAAGATTAATACGATTAATAACAACACGAAGATTTGGACACAAAGGACTTAATTGTAGACCTTTAAAAAAAAAAACCATAATACATGGAACTGTGACCACTGTGAAGAGGATGAAACAATATATAGCCTACATATACTTATACACATATGCCAAGTTGTGTATTAATTTATTTTTATTTTGTTATGTCTTTAATAAACTGCACATTAGCTACATATTTGTCGAATCTCCTTTGTGCCTAATATGTACTTAAATATATCTATGTAACCTTTGCAAACTACAATTGCAAATAATAATCTGAGAAACAAATTCCTTCTTATACTCTATGGGCGCCCCAGAGATAGCCTTGGCCCTCTTCTGGCCCCTCAAAGATAAAATTCTAGCTCCGCCACTGGTGTACAGGCATACTATTTTTTTCAGAATATCTTTTTTTTTTTTGGCAATTTATCACTACAGAAACATTACCAGTGACTTTTTTTCTTGACCTCCCAAAAGTTGCCATCTTGGCTCTTCGACAAAAAGGGAAATATTATTATGTTTGGAGCACCACAAACACAGTCTCCCCTGATCCTCGTTACGAAGCCCCTTCATGCTGTTTCCCTCTCAGGTTTCCTCTCTGCTTGTGCCGGTCCTACCTGATCAGTGACATATGAATGGAGAGAAACAGCACTTGAATGTTCCCTCCTGCTGTAGTAAACAACTGTGCCTCAGAGGGGAGGCCATCTTGGCAGGCATACATACCTTTTCTGAACTTCCCTTCACCTTAGGAACAACAATACGCTCATTCCACATTGAAAGATGGCTGTCAGCTTTTATCCACGCATTAATTTAGTTATTTTTCCTTTCCATGTTCTTTAGCGTCGGGCACATGTTTAATGTGTGTATTTTTTTTTTTTTTTTTACACCAGGACTTATAAAGTCAATACGGCTCTGATAACATTAGGTCAGGTAATTGTTATGTTGCTTTTTAGATACCATAAGAATGACAATATTAGTGTAGAAGTCTGCTATTCAGGAAGATAACAAATCTAAAAAAAAAAAGATTGAACAAAAAAATAAACCTTTTTCTTAAAAACAATGCGTATCTTGTTTTTGCAGGAGTGCTAGGTAATTCTTGAGGGCGGCGGATCCCCCTCCCACTTCCACAGCTTTTTACTTTCGACATTGTTGAACGTGTTTCCATCCTTCCCTGCCCTATAGCGGTATTTGGGAGGCCACACTGTCCCTTCCCGTACTCAGACATTTACATTGGAAGTCACATGGGCGGACCTAAGGTCTGAAGGTCTACATGTGATCCATGTCTTTTCCATACTGCAGGGCATGCAGAGATTTTGAATGTAAGAGGTCAAGGGAAAGATTCCCCACACATCCTGTACTTCCCTCTCTGAGGATTTGCTCTATAGATATAGAGACAAATGAGGAGTTTGATAAGGGAGGACATCTTAATTTATGTCCCTGAATGGAAAATGTCCCTGCTGTATGGAAATGTCACAGCGTGAACTCCCTAAAGCAACAGTAATACAACATCACTCTGTGGGAACATCTGCTCCTTTGGAAAGTTGACCCTCAGCGCAATAAGCAGAAAATCCAAACATACAATTTTGTCCTGGTTGAAACGAGTTTCTGGTAAATCCTCACTCACACATGATAGATTTAAGCCGCACCCTGTTTTCCCACACAATGAAGCGGTCCTTCGCGATGTGAAAAGACTGGAGCTGGGACTAGAGTCCCCCCCCCAGAGTTCGAAAACATTTACGTCAGGATGATCAGCGTTGGAAGAGTGGTTGCGTTCAGTACCACCTCAAGGCGGGAAAGGGATGCCTCGGAGACACCAAAATAAAGCGAGTTACAGTAATCCAGTTGTAGCCTGGATGACTGTCTCAAAGTCCTGCATTACAAGAATACGTTCAACCTTAGGCAGCTGTCTTAGATGATTGCTCGTATTCACTTTTCGGTTGTCTGGGTTTCACTGGAGCTTCAGCATTTCTTACTGCCTCAAAACTGGAATGAACCCAGAAACCATCAGTATCAAGATACCCAGGCTCTGGTGAAGTAAAGTTCCTATTATTTACGTATTTGTAGTTTCCACATATTTTTTATACACAATAGTCAGCCTCGGATTTAGAGCTTTTTTTAAATGAGGAGTGCATTTGATTTAGAAATCTAAAATCCTTAAAATTTGCTAACCTGATCTTAATCATTCTTCACTGATGGGAGTTATTAAAACTTTGTGACTTGTGAGGCATGACAACTTAGTGACAACAAGAAAAAGGGTCCGTTTTCGTTTTCCTGTATCTATTCTATTGACCTCATCAAAATGACACAGTGCATAAACAAAGAAAAACAGCTGCTAACAGCAACTTTTGCAATCATCCCATGAACCCAGCAGTCTTTTCAAACACAGTCCAAGCCCAGATAAAACCCCAGTTCCCTTCATTTTCATCAATAACAGCAATAATGAAAGCTGAGTAGGATAATAATAATATCAGTAAATATATATGCTCCATTTCATGAAGAACACTATTCTTGTCCCCAATACATCCCTTCTGTTGGGGCGACTGTGGCTTGATGGGTTGAGCAGTCGCAAGGTTGTGGGTTTGATTTCAGCTGCCCCATGTCACATGTCAATGTGCCCCTGGGCAAGGCACTTAACCCCAAGTTGCCTACCAAGCTGCGTATCGGTGTATGAATGTGTGCGTGTTAGTGAGAGCGATTGGGTGAATGTGGTTCTAATGTACAGCGCTTTGATTGGTCAGCATGACTGGAGAAAGTGCTGTATACGTTCAGTCCATTTACTGTTTAACCATTCTGACAGTGTACAATGTCTTTTCTGTTTCTCCCTCTCTAATTCCCAGTGATCTTTGGCACTCTACAGATGGACAACCTGAAATGTCACATTCGGGGTTTTTCAAGGTGGAGGCAGATACACATTTTAAAGGTTTTCTTGAAGGAGTGTGGAAATGATGGCAGGGGAAACCGGGCAAAGCTCTGGTCACTGATTGTAAAAGACAAAACAGACATGATTCAGCACCGACAGCAAGCAGGTAGCTTGTGTGAATGTTTCAGAGGCTGACTCCTAGGATGGATGAGTGGAGTGGTCCAGGGTGACAGTGAGGCGACGCACAGAGAGCTGTGACCAACCGTCTGAGCGGTGGCTTGTGGTGGGTTGTTGGTCATGGAGCACGTTGGAGGGTGGACAGGCAAACGGTGGTTTGGCAGAGCGCTGGGAGTGTCTTGAACAGTACCATAGCTGCTGATGGCAAGAGTTCCTGGAAAGCTCTTGAGATCATGGTCGGAAATGGTTGCTTGGGTTTTTCCAAGGAGGTAGAGACATGGATGGGATGCACCACATCCTGAAATATATGTATATATTTGAGTTGGAAGCATTACTGTGATGGTCTCGCTTTAAAGTCACTTTAAGTAAAAACTGGCTAAACTCACCCAACTCTCCCCAACAATGGAGGACCACCTCAGTGTGGGCTGGGTCATCATACCTAGACATTTTATGGGATGTGTTGCCGTTGCTATAGCACTATTTATTGTTTAGGTGTTTACAGCACAGTTTATTTTATTCTTATTTTTTATTTAACCTTTTTATCCTATTTTTAACCTATTTATACAGGTTTTCTCATTAAGATCCAAGATCTCATTTTCAACAGAGACCTGTTTGATAAAACAAAACGGCAACTAAAAAACAATAACATTTTACAAACACAGTAACCATACAAGTAAGTAAAACATTCAGTTCAATTAAATAAGCTAATAACAAGAGCAAGTTGCATAAAAAGGTTTTGCTTTTTGTCTTAAAATTAATTTTAATTGTCCCAGAAGAATCAAAGTGGATACTTTCAGATCCTGCTGTACGGTATTCCAGGTTGAAGGGACAGAGTACGAAAATACTTTTCCCCCCAAGTTCTGATCGTACTAACGGAGCGCTGAAGGACAGGAAGTCTAGGTGACAGGTATGAGGATAGATAAGGCTGTAACAGTCCAGGGACGGCTTTATAGATGGAAATGTACGAGTCTACGGTTTGATAATGATGGCCAGTTCACCTGAGTCTATAAATTACAGTGGTGAGAGATTTATACCCTGTTATGAACCTTAATGCCCCATGATAAACAACATCCAACATACTCACAGAGGTGTCAGCTGCATTCATTTACACAACACAGTAATCTAACAGAGGCAGGAAGGTCATTAAAGCAAGATGCTTCTTTGCTCTGAAAGAAAAACGACTTCTAATTCTGAATAAATAAATATAGATGAAACAACAGACCAACTGTTTGTAGAACTTTGTACAAATTACAATTTTATATATATATATATATATATATATATATATATATATATATATATATATATATATATATATATATATATATAATTAAGTAGGAGAGAGTCAAGAGCTTTACGAAACATTAAAAAAGGCAATAAATCTAGACTCTTCAATTAAACAGTTGAAATGTTATGAAGTAAGACGTGTAATTCTGGACAATACAAACAGAAACAGAACTCTGGAAAGAAGACAGTGTGGAGTTGGGAAAACATGACGCCTGAGCAGGCAGCACCATTCTTCACACCAGGGTTCCCATGTTTTATAAACGTCTCTGCCTATCTGTCATTTTAACCTCAGTTGTTTTGATGGTACAGCATCTTGTTCCACTTAAGGTTAAGTTTTAATTATTTTTTTGGGTGTGTAAAGAAAGGTTCTTGTTCTTTGAGGCTTCCCTTTGCTGATTTATGTCCCACTGGGAGGAGACCCCTGGTTGTCAGGATTCTGAGGTGTTTGGTTATGGTTTTCATTGGGATTCATATTTTTCAGTGTTTTTCTTGTCATTTATTTTGTTCTGCAGGTTTTGCCATCAGTTCACTTCTCCTTGCTCATATTTGTTAGATGTGCTTCCATGTTAATGCATTTCTTTACCTCTCGTGTTCACTTTTACATGGACTCTTGTGCTTGTGTTCTCGGTGAGATTATGTCCTTGTGGCTCGGTTTAGTCCCAGTTATGGTTTTGCTCCGCTGTCAGCCACTGCTTCCCTATCAGCCTCAGTCACTCCACCTGCTCATGTTAATCAGTTTTCACCTGCAGTATTGAGCAATATTTATACCGCTCAACTTCATTCACTCGGGTCAGTACTGTTTCCCGTGCCATGCCTGTCCACATCCATGCCTACTGTTATTCTTTGCCGAGCTGTAAGTTCTCATTTCTTATTTCTTAAAAACTCTTTAACTCATCGAGCTGCTCCGGCCGCCCTGTCTGCATTTGGGTCCGACTCCAAAAATCACATCCTGACACCGGGGCAGACCCAGAACTCGCTGGATCGGCGGTCCCCCCCCCCCCACCTGATCTCGGATAAGTTTAGGATGAAGACAAAATGAAGTTTAAATACCAATTTTGTATTTAATTGCAATGTAGAGTGAAAAACCAACTACATCTGACATAAAGTCTTATTTCTTTTGCTTGTTAGTTCCAAGCAAAATAAATGAAATAGTCAGTAGTTGTTTTGGACCTTTGACCCTACCAAGAAATCGGATTTGGATCTTTGATCATGAAATCTGAGAAGGCTTTAAGCCTGATGAACGTTGTCTGGCTAAAATATTCACATGATGTGATGCACTGTTCCTGTTTTACTTTAAAAAACAATATACAGTAGCATCAACACCTCTCAACTGGGTCTGTAGTTGAACAATTTTCGAACTTGGCATTTGAATCCCTCGAGAACCTGCTTCAATCATCGGGGTCCATAGTGCAGCTTTAGCGTGCGGCCCATTTTCATCCAGTACCTCTGAACTCCTGTTTCATGTACTTCTGACGCAACTTCCCGCTGTTTCTGGGAGTGAAAAGATACAATAAACAACAGGAGTGGAAACCTGCTATTCACCTTTTTCTGTCAGGACCAGCTTCTGTTGGGCGCTGATAAAATAGGCGTATTTGAACAAAAACAGTCCCTCAGGTTCAAGGGTGGCAGCAACATTTGGCACAGATAACGAAGTGGAAATCTTGTGTAACAACTCTAGCTTTGTTGTAGCGGGAATGAAGGAAAGCAGAATCACGGTGGAGCAAATAACTTAAAACAGGCTGATATCACTGGGGAGGAACAGTGAAGTCATGTTGGACAAGGAGGGATTACTGCTTTTCCAAAGAACATCTGGAGATATGATAATAGATTCATTAAAAACAACAGTACTAATCAATTTTGATTATGGCTTTAATATACTTTAATTGGATATCCGGGATTTAGCAGATTCGTAATTAAATTCTATGTTTAGGTGTAGTTTCTTTTCTTTTTACAACTATATTTTATAGATGGAACCAATAACCATGGAGGCCAGGGTTCATCTTCCATCCTGCAACGTTTTCATGCCTTAATCGCTCCAGATTCTCACCCAATAATTTTTATTAATTGAAAAAGAAAAATGTGAGAAGAGTTCTTTCATGTGCAAAGGGAATGCCTTCATCCTTACATTCTGCTAAACTCTACAAACAGAATGCTGAAGCAACTTTAATTAATTGCTTCAGTTGGCAACAAGTAATTGAATTACATTTATTTACCATGGTTTAACTTCACAATTTAAGACCTAAATAAATGAAGTTGGATCAACTCAATTACTTAAATTAAAGCAATTCAGTTAAGTTTCTTCTTTTTAGAGTGTACATATATAGGAAATTGATTTTTTAATATAAAATAAATTGTGGATATTTAGCTTTTTAAAAAAAAAATTGTAGTTGTACACTTAACTTTGTATCAAGACAGTTTAGAGTTTAGCTGCTGTGGCGTCTTGTTGGTCTACCCCATCACCATCCAGATCGGAAGACTTCTAGCAAGCCTTGCAGTGCATATAATATATATTTTCACAGATATTTATCCATTTTTGTTCAACCTTTCTACCACTGCAGCGTTTCTGTGGATGTTGCTAGCGGGACAGGTCAGCAGGGCAACACACACACACAGGGCAAAAAACCATTCACTCGCACAAACACTGTGGCTAGTTATCCTAACATGGAGGATTTTGGACAATGGAAGGAAGCGAGGCGGCTCAGAGCGAACCCACACGTGCATGTTGAGAACGTGTACTGAAATGATTTTGAATCCACAACCTTCTTGCTTTGAATCGACAGTGCTAACCACTGGGGAACCCTGCAGTCCATTCCTCTGATATTTGCATGTTAGTTGCAAATTCATAATATATGATCAACTAATTAACCTGTTGATGAGTTAAATTCAAGTAGAAAAATTGTCCATGACACCATGCTGATCAGTGTTATTTCATTGCTCTCGTCCAATTTCGGCTCTGTTTTAGAATAATAACGGTTTTGAGAGCATTATACCATTGCAGGAAGACATTCACCTTATTTAACAGATACTTCTTCTTCCTGCATCTATACAGGCATGGATATTTATTTATTATTTTACTGAGACTCCTTTTATTAGTGAATGAATATGTTATGTAGTACAATGCAGCTGATCCTTGTATCCAAGGCAAATTTCTCCCAAGGGAGACTAATGAAGATACTTTGACTTTGAGATTCCAATCCAATCAATATGCACAGGTACTGATTCTCAACGTTGTGTGGTGACACCTGATGAATAGCTAAAGCAGTGCAAGGATAAAGATTCCTCCAGAACAATTGCAGCTGATATTTTCTTTGATTTTCTTTGATTCTGTTTACCTTCTGTTTTCATCCATGAACTTCTTCAGCACGCGTTTGAAGTTTAATTCAAGAAAAGACAAATTTCCTCTCTGGAAATCCTGTTCACACGGCTGCATTAGAATCGGCTTTTAAAATAATCTCTGCTGTTGAAATTCCTGTTCAACGATTCAATTTTCTTTCCACCATAAAGTCCATTTTCATTTGGAGAAAACGTGCAAACGCATCAGAATTGTGGGAAAAAGCATCCATGTTATTGTGAAGCAGGCCTGAATCATTTTATCTACTCAAGTCAGATGCATCTAGATCAGCAGCAGCAGCTTCAAAGTGTCTTATGGTCGTAGTTGTTTCTTTCTGACAGCTTCAGTAAAATGTGGATGTTTAGTTTGGGGATATTTGGCCTGCTCCCCAGTCAGCTACACACTATTCTTCCTATGAGTATTTCATCTTGTTTATAATCTTCAGCCTGTCAGGGGCCTACAGAGGAATTGTGAAATGAGGGCATGCCAGAAGAGCAAGCTCATGCATTCATTTTTTTGTTGCCTTTTAAAGAAAAAGGATGCATATCTCTGTAGAAGTATTTTTAAGAGCTGTGGCCAAACCTGAGATGTATTTTCTCATTCACATAAATTATGGAGCTGAACCGGAGTCCCGATTTATAGTGAAAGGTAAACTCAGATGTGTGGTATGTTGAAGTAGGTTAGGATGGATAAAAAACATGGATTATTCCAACTGTTTCAGTTGAAGTAGAAATCTATGGGAAGGGCGCAGTGGTGGTACAGGGGTAGAACACGCTACCCATCCTTGACACGGCTGTGCCAGGTTTGAATCCTGGCCTGTGGATCTTTGCTGCATGACCCCCCCCCCCTCCCCCCCTCACCCCCAACCCTATTTCCTGTCAGCTAAAGGCCACTAGTGCAAAACAGTCGGTGAATGACACATATTCACCCCTCTTTTAAGGCCACCCTCTATTGGGTTTTAAATGAGTAAATCTGAATTTCACATTTCTGCTGCAGTCATCATTTTGTTCTGTAGCACAGACCCAATGCCAAGGTTAATAATGTCAGAACTCGAACTTTAAACAGAAGTAGAAAAAGATCTGTTGGTTTTGGTTCCTGAAAAAGAAACTTTGGGAGACGCAGTGGCTTCGTCTTAAAATAGAAAAGCTACTTATGAAAATGGAAGATCAGTGAGAATTCACTAGATTACAACAAAAACATGTTCATATGATAAGTAAAGTTTAAAATGTCCAAACAATAAAAAAAACCTCTCAACTGAAAAAAAGTATTGGGTCACCTGCTTCTCATAACAGTTTCTCCTTTTGCTGCTACAACAGCTTTAAGTCTGCTAGGAAGGCTTCACACAAGGTTTAGCTGTGTCTTTATGGGCATTTTTAACCATTCTTCCAGAACAACATTTGAGAGGTCAGACACTGATGTTGGATGAGAAAGGCCTGGTTTACAGTATTCACTCTACCTAAGTCTATGGTTTTTGGTAATATAGTGTTCATAACATGTAAGATGTTCTGAAATTAATCTGTAAACCTCTTTTCCTCAGACGTGGCTCTTATATGCCGTAATTTCTTTTTGTTTCTCAATAAAATCATTACTTACATAAACAGACCTCAGGGCTGTTTGACAAAGTTCCGGAAAGAAAATAGTAAAATTATCACATTAGCTGTGGTTACTTAACATTTGTGTTGTTACATAGTTAATCCTGGTCAAAGTGATATCCAATCTCTGCAACTATTGTTTTATTGCAAATATGTTGAATTATAGATAATTCAGTCTGTAAAAAATGGTTGCAGATGTTGCATTCATGATATTTGGGTAGATGTACAGATGTTTACCATTGCAGGTATGCTGAACTGTTCCATACATTCAATGTTCAGTTCAACACCAGCGTTGCTAAATGTATGTTCAGTTGAGGGAGAACTGTTGAAATAGAACCATCCAGAAATAGCTAAAAATGTTCAGGCACATTTGTAGCAAAAACAAACAAACAAACAAACAAAATAAACAGCAAAAAACAAACAAAGAAAGGATTGACATTCAGTAAAGATGCATCAATATGCTGTCAACATGACAGACGATTATTGTGGTCAATTTAATGAAGAAAATTCAATTTACAGCACAGTTTTTTTATTTACTCATAAAGCATAGGCAGTAAATGTATGATGAATTAATAAAAGCAATCACTATAACATACTCTGAAGAAACAAAGGCAATGACATAAATCACTAAATTGAATCATGTTCTCAAAGGGTTTATATCAGGGGTCTTCAATTCCAGTCCGCTGTCCTGCAATTTTTATATGTATCTCTGCCTTAACACACCTGAATCAGATAATCAGGTCATTAGCAGGACATTGGAGAACTTGACTGCATACTGAGGAGGTAATGCGGTACCGCGCGCGAGCTATTTTTAGAAACACAACGTCACGATGACGTCACATCACGTGGTACGCAGTAGGGCAAACTCCCAAACGCGCCGCTGTTTTGGTGTGGAAGAGACGTGCGTTAGCCTAGGTTTTACTCGGTAAACGACTGCTTTTTCCAACATCTAAGACCATGGTTTATAAACATTGTTGCTATGGGACGTGCAACAGCGACTCGAGGTACGCTGATCGGCCGCATATGAAGGATGTTTTCTTCATTAATTTCCCGAAACTCAAGAGTGCCAAGGAGAAATGTGTGCGTTGGGTACACTTGTGCGGGCGGCCTACACAACATTTCAACCCGGAAAAAGTTACCAAATTCACCTACATATGTAGCAAGCATTTTGTCGGTGGAAAGGGTGATGATAGCATATAGGCTAGCATGTTAGCAGGCGCTAACATGGTACCTTGCTACCGGGATGGCTTACTCAAAAACAAACGCCCTGAATCTCTTAAGCGAAAGATTCTGAGATGTGAACAATCGTTTTGTAGCTACCTATTGGCAAGATATACAGATTCCTGGACGTTGATTGCAAACAAACAAAAAAGGCCGACGTGAACGGAGCACGGTGGAAATCATAACAAAGGCATGAACGCCGAGCAGGGAAAAAAACAAAGCTTACCGTTGAATCAACTCGGCCCGTCTTCCGGTTTTTTTGAGCCCTCGACACTCAAGCCACCGTTTCAGCTGAAGGTTGGTGTGCTCTTCCACAGTGCGACCAGTAAACCGTGCGCCTGGGACATCGTCTTGGGTAAGTTTAATGGCTCCAAAGTCGGTCATATCGCTGGTTCTGTTGCGCTTGTAATGGCTGGTTTGTATGTGCGTTCTACGACTGTTTGCCCTACCGGTGCGGCAAAAGGGGCGTTACTCTTAAGGCCGTGAAGTCACGTGCGCGGTACCGCATTCAGCCATTCGATTCAGGATGTAGTGGACCAGGGAAAACATCTAAAGGTTTCAGGAGACTGGACCTCAAGGAATGAAATTGAAGACCCCTGGTGTATACAATTATTTTAAAACTTTTTCTTTTCAGTTGTGTTCATGCTTGTAGATCATGGAAGTTTTTTTCTGTCCCACGTTTGAAGACAAGAAAATGGCCGTTTCTCAATTCACGAGAACGCGAGTACGGACTCGCGTTCTCGTCAAGACCGGTCTTGGCGAGAACACAGGAAGATCGGACTTGACAAGAACGCGAGCACGCAGCACGTATGGTGTATTGGAACAGAAGCGTACTTGTGACGTCATGAGACGCACAGTTCTTTAGCATTTCTTTAACATTCAAAAGTATTTATATACTACACCACAATAAATCTTATTGACAAATTTTTTTAAAACAACATTTTTAATTTCTAAAAAGCCTAAAAATTATCTTGCCGCGGTGCATTCTGGGAAAGCGGTCAGTCTGAAGAACGCACAAGTCTGCTCTGATGCATGCTCGATAAAGAGGGCGGGCAAGAACAACATCCGGGGAATTCGGCGCGTTCTCGATTTGGCGTTCTCGGTATTGGAACAGTGTTCGGGCTGAGGCTGATGACGTGTCACGAGCACACGAGCACACAAGAACGCTCAAGAACGCATATTGAGAAACGGCCAAAGTTTAAAAAGCATTGAAGAAACAGAGCAAGCACAATTGAGTTGAGAAGGCAATCACAAGTTGCCTGGAGAGTGCTTGTGTTGCAAGGAGTGCCCAAACTCAGAAGTCAAAGACTAAATGTTAATTTGTCCAGTGAAGTCAAGAGCAGTAGTTTGGAGACCCACGAAACCGGCACCCTACCTAGAGATTTAAAAGCCCTCTGTGGTGATCCCAGTCTGTCTGGAATTCACCACAGTGTTGACTGACTGCCTGTGACGTAAATTGTCATTCAAAAAAGCTACAATTCTGGCAGCATTCAGGTGCACATTGGGTGTGTCTCAGTTTAGGAGCTGCGTCCTTCGGAAACTTATTTCGTCAACGCGCTGCGATGAAGGTTGTCCCAGTTCACAACTCCTTCAAACGCTCCTTCAAATGCGGCAGACAAACATGTTCTCCTTTGCCCCAGATTTGAAGGATGGGTCTGGTGTATCCTTCGTGGCCTACCCTATCCCATGACATAAAAGTAACTTTTAAAAAGTTTTTAGGCAAGAAGTTAGCGATGTAATCCTGAAATATCTGCTTGGTGTGCTGACATATCACTTGAATTTAAAAAATGCTTGGAAATGACCGCTGCTGCTACACTGCAGACGGTTCGCCTCACCTTTTTCTCAGCAGCTATGCCGGAGAGAAAACTTGTCTCCCGGCACATTGCTTTCTAACTCCCGCTGGCTTTCCGAAATGAGTTAAAAGGAGATATAATTCAGTCTGGTATCTATTGCCAATGATTGGTTAGTTCATTCATCAAGAATCAACAATCTTTATAGTCATTATGTGTTACCATGATGAAAGTTTTGTTTAGACAGACACCGGCTCAGAAGTCACACAGGTTACCCATCACACCTTTTTCCCCCTGAAATCAGTTGATTGCACTGACCAACAACGCTTCCCGAAAAGCTTAAAGCATGAAAACAGTCCTTAGCATCTAATAAGACTCAATTTTGAGTCAAATAGTCAGACGGCAGTCCCTTTACAGATGATATAGACTGCTGTGTACTAGTTGCGTGAGTGTATCACAGAAACACTCCATTGTTTGATACACTGATCCACGCAGTAAAATTCAGTGCAATAAATTAAAATCTTCAAGTCACAGAACTGTACAGTTTGCATGGAATAGACATTAGCACGTGTGAGAGAGATCAAAGAATGATGTGTTGTTGTTTTATAAATCTTAGATTAAGTTTTTCTCTTGTAGACATGACACAACAAAGTTGAGCCTATTATAATTGACATAATGTGGCTTGAATAAAATGTATATAACTGTAAAATACAAATTATGTTCTGTAAGTTATTGTTTTAATGTGGATAAATGCCGTCTTACAGAGTTATGGACATCATAAGGCCAACAGATTGTTTGCATGAAAACCAGAGCTCTGTAACTTGGATCACCCACCATCAGTACCTTTTCCATGTCGTGCTCTTTTCTGATGATGTCCTGTTCTTAAGTGAGTACTATTTGAGTTGGCAGCTAGGATGAGCTCTGCTTCATGATCGCAGTGGAAAAAAGTCAATGTGACGCAATCTTCGTGTGGAGAAAGTCCCCTGGAGCATTACTGGCTGGCTTTTGCCGTCATCTGTAACCAGCTGCTTCTGTCTGGACTGGGAATTACGGCTTAGCTGGTGTGTGTGTCACTGACCAATGATCGGGTGTGCGTAGATAGAGTACGAGTGCTGAAAATGACTAAAAAATGAAAAGTGACAACTTATTAGTAATACACATGATTTGATGTCATGACCCAAACAATGATGTTTATGGGCCTACATCCTTTTTACTCACAGGACAATCCTCTCACAGAAAGAGACAGAGCTTCAAGTGCTTTGCCCTGGTTTATCAGCATACAGAACATTTGTCTCTTCAGAAATAATGATGAAAAAAAGCTTAGAAGAAAAAAAGGGACCATGAACTACTCATTTTTGAGCAAAATGGGAAACCAGGTAACCAGAAACCCCTCTTTAGTGTCATGGAAGCACATTAGGACTGACTTTATATCTTCAATTTCTCATCCTGAAACCTACTGCTGGGAAAAAAAATCCACATAACGATTCATCCACTTGTCTGACTTGGGTTAAGATGGTATCTCGAATCAAAAATCACCTATTCTAAAATGTTTTTACAATTCTGTGCAATATAGAATTAAAAAAAATGTAATCGGTCAGTTTTCTGCACAGGTTTGATCCTGTACAGAAAGACAGGGGTGAGGATCCCAACAATCGAAGGGCGAAAGGCAGGAAGCTCAAAAATCCATCACTGGAGCAACAAAGAGACGTGTAGATACGTGTGTGTCTATGCATTTGTATCCAACCACCTCAACTCTGATACCCTAAAATAAAATCCATTGCAACGTGTTGGCTGATTTGTATTGGCCTGCATGTAATTTAAATCAAATATAAATCCAGCTGCTTTGTGAAGACCAAGAAACCGTTGGGGTTTGTGTGGAAACTTTTAAGGCGGGGTTAGGTTGTCAGCATCATGCTGTGGGGATGCTTTTTTTCAGCCGGTCACAGGGAAGTTGGTTAGAGCAGATGGGAAGATGAGTAGAGGGTAATACAGGTCAGTACTTGAAGAAAATCTGTTAGAAGCTTTAAAACACTTAAGACGGCGTTGTACGTCCACCACCCAGCCGGACAATGACCCGAAGCATGCAGAACGAGAGATAATGGTGTGGATCAAAAGGATGTGTATTTGTTAAAACGGCCTACTCAAAGTCCAGACTTAAATTAAATTTAAAATCTGTGGCAAAGACTGAAAGTTCATGTTCACAGTCACTCTACATCTAACTGAGCCAGAACAACAGAATGGAGAAAGGTTTCCGTGTAGATTTGACAAGCTAAGAAATAACCCAAAAGTGAAAGGTGGTTCTTCAAAGTGTTGATTTATGGAAGATAAATAGAATGAACCTTACAGTTTTCAGGTTATTAATTGTAAAATCAGTTGACAGGTGGATCCTTCCATCTCCTAGTCTTGCAGTACACTGTGTTGACATAAAACCCAGCTGAAACACATCACAGAGGGAGGCTGTAAGGTAACAGTGTCAAAAGGTTCAAGGGTTCAGAATGTTATGAATACAGTCTTATGATCCTTATTCTTAAATATTCTGATTGTTCTTGAGCCTCTGTTCTTCAGGCTTTTCAAAGTAAATCTGTCTTTGGACAGTTTTTCTCCTCTCACTTTCAGCCCAGTATCTTGCTATTTCAAGAAGAATCCCTTTTTTTTCTCTTCCATTTTTTCCTTGGGTGTTCTCTGGGGTTCTCCTGCTTCCCCACAATGTTTAGAAATATTCCTGTTTGGTTAATCAATGACTTTAAATGGTCTGTAATTGAATGCACAAGTGCCGGTTTGCATTTCTCGGTGTCAGCCTTGGGACAGGCCGCCGATCCCTCCACTGGGACATCCTCCAGCGACCCCGAACATAAACACGCACAGAACATGAACCTTCGGTGGAAATCCTGTGATTAAATCTGAAATATGAGCTTTCCAAAAAACAAACAAAAAAAAACAACAGCCTCTCTGTTGGAAGAAAACAACTGGATGTTTGACAAATATCTGTAACACATGACCCTGTGTTGCTAGGGAAATGACAGATTTTGACAACACCTCTTGTTTTCAGGTAGAGCGAAGCGCAATGAAAGCAAATAAACTGTCACCTGAAAGGTCAAAAGTATTCCTCGTTAATCTTGATCTGACCCTGAGCGGCATTTCCATGAGTCACAGGAGAAATCGCCTCCATCTTGCCAACACAAATGTGTCGTCCCTCTGTGTTCGTGTGTTTTTTTGTTAGAGACGTCAAATAAACCATTTAGACCCGGAGAGAATGACCTCTTGGGTATTTTTATCGGCCAGGGTCCCACCCTGTTAGCCGCTGCCTCTTCGGGATGTGACCTTGATCGCTGGCTCCCAGTGTGTGTGCCAGTTCTGGTTAAACAAAAAAGTGGCCATTATTTTTCAGCGCTTGTTAGTCAACATATCTCAAGGCCTTGGGAAACTTTAGCCTACTGGTTGAGGTGCCAGATTCTCAGTCTTCCTAACCTCGTCTAGGTTTTATTAGCTGATGACTGAGGAGGAAAATATGTCTTTGTCCACACATCCCTTTTGGCAAGTGAGTTGTGTCACCACAGCGGTCATTAAATATCAGTGCTTATGATGTTATAATGAAATCCGTCAGTAATTTTCAAGCTCATAAATCTAGGGTAGCCCTGCAGCGCCAGCTTCTCCCTTATCCAAATCTGGATTTCCTCCAGTCATACTGGGCTGCTTTAACTCTTCCTGTTAAAGGGGCCATTGTCGTTGAAACCTCAAAGGAAAGAGACCAAGATTCCTTCAAAATGCATTTATTGAAATGTGGACCATAGAATCGTGGATCTCTGGAATTAGTTTGCCACTGAATTACCAGCAAGCTGTCTGTGTAGTGTAGAGGTTTTGCAGACAAAAGCTTCCTCCCATCACCAAAGCGTTTAAGACACTGGGTCTTTATGCTAAAATCTTGTTTCTTGAATCTCATCGACTCTCTTTATCTATTCTAAACACCAAACACAAGATATTTTTATAGAAATCTCCAAATGAATGGCTTGATCTGTGATCATGAACGCAGCATACGGTGGGACACACCCCGGTTAAAATGCTCATTTAAAAACAGGATCATGATGAATCCTTTTCCAAACTTTCACACAAATCACTTGGCATTTATCCTGTACAAGTCGACCACAAAACAAACAAATGCGTTAAAAGAAATTTTAAAAAAGTGCAATAACACGAAGTCATTCACACGTGGGTTTAAAATTATTGGTGCGTAGCATATCTCCAGCAGTTATTGTGCTGAATGGCGGGGTACACCCTGGACAGGTTGCCAGTCCATTACAGGGGAATACAAAGACACACAGGAAAAACAACACACACACACCCAAGGACAATTGTGAGAGACCAGTTAACTTAACCTGGTCAACCTAGTCCAAAAACATAACGTTTTTGGACGGTAGAAGGAGAGAGCCCATGCACACACGGGGAGAACATGAAAACTCCATGCAGGAAGACCAAAGGCTGCGGTTCATGCCGGCTGCAGGGCAGCGGCGTTGTCAACCACACCACTGTGCAGCTGCCTCTTGGAATTGTGCCACAAAACACCAAGTTTTTTCATGGAAGCGTGACATATTAGTGAGAACTAACTAGTCTTTAAATGTCACTATTGTTCCTTACATTCTCGAGTTATTGACGATTGTTTTCCTGTGCCATTTCTCTCTGTGGCCTGTTTGCAAACTCTGCCTTTAGCTACAGATAGCGAATGTGGAAAACATTGTAGGCAGTAACAGCTGAAAGTTATTTCAAATGAACCAGATTCAGCATAACTGATGCCGTTAAATCCAAAAAGGCTGGCTGCTGAAATGGAATGAAAGGAGTGTGTGGGTGTACGCAATTATGCAGCCAGCTTTGTTTTGTTAGTTGTGTTTTTTTTTTTACCCCAATTTATTTTATTTTCCCCCAAAAAAGATTTATAATGGACTCACACAAAAATCCCAGACATTTTAACACGCGTCTGTATTCTTTTGAGAGCCTCTGATTGTCATGTTTGAAATTTACATTTTGAATTCTAATGCAGACATACATTGAGAACCAGTAGTAGGAATTCCTTTGACTTTTCTGACAGTACTAAAGGAATTGAGCATTGAAGATATCAGTGGCTACATTATATCAAAAACCTTTACAACCCCCTAACTTATCAATACTCCACAGTCCAGGCCCTGCACCAGCAAGAGTCTCTCAGCGCGCGGCTTCAAGCTCCTTCAGGAGGAGTGAATGCTGCAAGTCAATGACTTGATGAAAACCTTTTAACCAACCGGTCTGTGGGATTGATAGAATTGACGTTTTATAGTGCCTTGATATAAATAAATATATACATTATACAAATAAAACTAAACTGAACCAAACTAAAGTAGCTAAACTAGATGGCTTCTCAAACGCTGCTAATAGGATAGGAAAATGTATGTATATACTGGGTTCGATTTGCTGGGGGGGATGGGGGGGATTTATCCCCCCTCTGTTTGCGATGTCCCCCCCTGTGGTCATTCATGTTTTATCCCTGGGGGGGATACATTCCTCCCCCCTCTGATCTGAATAAGTAATATTATGGATTTTTCAAAATTTATATTAATACATATCTTGTGTCCTTCACATTTGTAAATTTAATTTTTTGTTTGTTTTTAAAGAGTATTGTTACGTTTTCTGCTCAAAGCGATTAAAGTAAACTAATACCCACTCCCGAGTCCCGACAGTAGATGGCGCAAGTTTAAAAACAATAGTCTAAGCTACTGGATCTAGCTAGCCACCTGAAAGAGCACCTGCTAGCTAACCATTATTAATAAAACTTTTATTCATTAATAAAACTTTTGAAATTATCCCCCCCTCTGTTTTTTTTTGCAAATCACACACTGTATATATATATATATATATATATATATATATATATATATATATATATATATATATATATATATATATATATATACAGGGGTTGGACAATGAAACTGAAACACCTGGTTTTAGACCACAATAATTTATTAGTATGTTGTAGGGCCTCCTTTTGCGGCCAATACAGCGTCAATTCGTCTTGGGAATGACATATACAAGTCCTGCACAGTGGTCAGAGGGATTTTAAGCCATTCTTCTTGCAGGATAGTGGCCAGGTCACGACGTGATGCTGGTGGAGGAAAATGTTTCCTGACTCGCTCCTCCAAAACACCCCAAAGTGGCTCAATAATATTTAGATCTGGTGACTGTGCAGGCCATGGGAGATGTTCAACTTCACTTTCATGTTCATCAAACCAATCTTTCACCAGTCTCGCTGTGTGTATTGGTGCATTGTCATCCTGATACACGGCACCTCCTTCAGGATACAATGTTTGAACCATTGGATGCACATGGTCCTCCAGAATGGTTCGGTAGTTCTTGGCAGTGACGCGCCCATCTAGCACAAGTATGGGGCCAAGGGAATGCCATGATATGGCAGCCCAAACCATCACTGATCCACCCCCATGCTTCACTCTGGGCATGCAACAGTAAAGGTGGACTCATCAGAGAACAATACATGTTTCAAATTGTCCACAGCCCAAGATTTGCGCTCCTTGCACCATTGAAACCAACGTTTGGCATTGGCACGAGTGACCAAAGGTTTGGCTATAGCAGCCCGGCCGTGGATATTGACCCTGTGGAGCTCCCGACGGACAGTTTTGGTGGAAACAGGAGAGTTGAGGTGCACATTTAATTCTGCCGTGATTTGGGGAGCCGTGGTTTTATGTTTTTTGGATACAATCCGGGTTAGCACCCGAACATCCCTTTCAGACAGCTTCCTCTTGCGTCCACAGTTAATCCTGTTGGATGTGGTTCGTCCTTCTTGGTGGTATGCTGACATTACCCTGGATACCGTGGCTCTTGATACATCACAAAGACTTGCTGTCTTGGTCACAGATGCGCCAGCAAGACGTGCACCAACAATTTGTCCTCTTTTGAACTCTGGTATGTCACCCATAATATTGTGTGCATTGCAATATTTTGAGCAAAACTGTGCTCTTACTCTGCTAATTGGACCTTCACACACTGCTCTTATTGGTTCAATGTGCAATTAATGAAGATTGACCACCAGGCGGGTCCAATTTAGCCATGAAACCTCCCACACTAAAATGAGAGGTGTTTCAGTTTCATTGTCCAACCCCTGTATATATATAGTCTGGAAACCCTTCAGGTTGTGAAAGAAACATCCCAGTGCAGATGCCTGTGACATTATAATTGTGTTAGAACGCCGAGTGAGCAGCTAAAAACAAACCTACGCTCTGCTGAGTAATAAGAAAAGCAGTAGAGCTGTGCCCTCCTTTGTGCTGAGGTTTTCCAAGTTTGCCCCATTTAGTAGTGTTTGAACTTACTTGGAAGTGGAGACTTTGCAGAGGTCTAAATCTTCCATTAACAGGACCAGTCTTAGAATGCACTCTCATCACTCTTCCCACAACAACCCCTACACCTGGGGTTGCAACACACCCCAGGCACTGCGTTGGCAGGAGTCTCTCCACATAATACAGACACTTGCCTATGGATGCCACACCAGCCCAATCTGCTCCTATCATGAGGTAAAACACCAGGAAACTGCTTTAAAGCTTTTGTGCATACTGAAAACCCACCATGACCTTTTTTTTTTATAAATTACAATGCTCTGTCACACAGTCAACAGCATTCTCAATTAAGAAAAAAAGTAACTATACCCTAATCACATCACACATAGATGAAACTTCCCTGAACATTGAGTTTATACAAAATATGAAACATTTTACAGTTTTGTTATGAGATCTAATCATTTTTAGTGCCTTAAATATAAACAATTTTCATAGATGTGTTAAAAACATAAAGTGAAACTCATTGTTGCTAAATAGAGTTCTGGCAGAAACCCATAGAAAACACAGTCCAAGTTATTTGTGTTCAGAGCTGAAGGATGTTGTGCCAAACCAGGAGTCCAGAGCTGCATGTGGCTCTCTAGACACTTCCACTCTGGCTTTTAATTACTTTAACAAAAAAGTCAATAATTGAGCAATGTTAAAAAATGTAAGGGTCATTTAAAGACTGACAGCTTCTGCATTTTTTCCCTCAGTGTGTTCATGGAATAGCTGCATAACATTTCAACCAAGAACGCCACCATCAGTATAAGGAACATTTTGTTTTATAAAGTAAACTATTTTGAAAATATGTTGCAAACTGTGTGCTTTTTAAATTATCCATTAAAATATAATGAAAACGTGATCAACCTAAAATCAAAAATAAAATTGTTATTTTCTTTCTAAATGGCTCTTTGGGGCCAGAGGGCTTACTGATGCCTGAGCTAAACCAACGCTGGAAACCAGTGTTTTACTGTAGGAGTGAAGAAATTCAGCCATGAAAGTCCCTTTTCAGCAGCTCCTTCCAGGAAAAACACTTTGGACACTTCATCCAGCTACCTGCTGGCTGTCTTTGAAACTGATCAGCCTTATTCTAACAGAACGTTTCTGACATTTCTGTGTAAAAAAAAAAGGGTTTGTTGTGTTAGCTTACCTGAAGCAGCTGGTAAAACAGGGAGGACGTATTGGGGCAATATTTATGGTGAACTTTAATTAAGTTTTGAACTGATTCACCATGATAGTCATACTTTAATAAAGGTAGAATAAATCAGAGCACTTATTCTCCGTACTTGTGCAGATGACCAAAAAGAATTAGCTGAAGCTAGGACGTTTTCATTTCTATCATATTACAGTTGTTTACATCTCTGTGTACTCTGTATACTTCTCAATAAACTTACGGAACACATGGAGGCCGAGACACGAAGCATCTAAGATGTGTGTTTGCTCTGTTCTCATCAAGCCCGATCATGACTTTCGGTGGGTTGGAGGAGCTTCTGAATATCGCTTCTGCTCACTGTGGCAGAAGCAAAATGAAGGAATGCTCACATTTTTTACAGACTCTAGGCAGGGATTAATTAAGACCACATGACCAATTCTGGTAAATGCACTGAAACCGGGCCAGAGAAAGAGACAGTAAATACCTAAGACCAAAACTGTGGGACATCATCAGCCTTATTTTAACAGCCTCACTCAGGGTCATGCATTCAGAGTCAGGATTTGAAGCATAATTTGAATCAGAAGTAGTGTTTCAGTGAATTCTGCTGTTTTTCTCTTTTGCAATTACATAACTGAATCTGAGAAACAACTGAGCAGAAATAATTTTCTTTCCAATACTGGTTCTGAGCTATGTAGGCTCCCTCCTTCTGGGTTACTTTAAAAGGTAGTCAAACAATCTAAGCCAGGGGTCACCAAGCTTTTAGATACTGGGAGCTACTTTACTGTTACTGTGTCATACAAAGGGCTACCTGTACTGACCTTTGAACTAGACGAGTCAGAGCTCATCTTAACTTTATGAAAAATAAACACATTTTTATGCTTTTTTTTTTTTTTATATAATTTTTAGAACAGGATCGAGGACGCCACAAGAGGTTCTTGGGGTCTACTTGGTGCCCGCGGGCACCGTGTTGGTGTCCCCTGGTCTAAACCATGGGATGCTGTAACTTTAGAAAGCTCCCTTTTATGAGTTGCACTCCAGGTGAAGGTCAAAACTGCAAACTGCTCTCAGCCTGAGCGTTTCCTGGATAACCCTATCACTATACCATTGCACTGAGTTGTCTCCAGGTACTCTTCTGATTACTGCTATAGGGCAAACTTCACGCTGCGAACATACTCCCTGGAAAATGACATAAACTAGCCTTGCTGACCGAAGTGTTTTAAGTCTGCATGGATTTAAAGCTGAATTAACGCTCAATCTAAGAGTGCTATCTGACTTGCAACTAATCTTGGAGTGTCCAGCTGGACAGAGCAACAATATCCTGCTGTAAATTGCAAAACTAGGCAGCCAGGATATGACTTCCAAGGGAGCATTCACTGCAGCACAATGGCTCTTCTTGAATATACAGCCTTATTTTTCCCACTCTACTGTTTCTCCTCTCCAGAAGTTGTGCCAGACCTTGAGCAACAGCTGCTGTGAATGTCACGCTACCATTAAAAGCCCAGTTTTCAGAAATGTACTTAATCATTTAAGACAAACATGGGAATCAAGAGGGTCATTTTTAGACTGTTTCATTGGAAAATCTGGAAAATAAAAACTATTTTCAATCCATCATGAGGAAGGCCACTTTCTCTCTCACACACACAACGTGACTCGGCCGCGGGCCACGGTTCAGCCGAGGTCTTCCCGGTCCTGGTCTTTACATGAACCTCAGAGTTCATGCACTTCAGATTCTCACAACATCATAAGCTGGAGGAAAAATACCAGCGAGTCGTTATGTTTAAATAAACAAACAAAAATACATAACATGATCTAATAGCTACTAAAGTAACATAATATGTTGAGCGCTACAGCTATGATAATGTAATATAAAAATGTGTTTATGCACTGAATATTAATATTTTGTTGCTGTTTAGCTCTTTACAAAGTAACACTGCTTTACCAAGGAAATGTTTGCTGCTTAATCAGATTGACTGGTAGCTCGAGTAGCCAGCCTGCAGTCAACTGTTCAACCCGCAGACAGCACAGAGAGCCAACCGTTGTTTCAAAACAGTGTTACCCTAAAAACGGTGACATGTAGCGCTTCATGCAGAGTGGTGAGGGCCATGCTGGTTTGATTGTTGGCCAACATGGCCGTTTTGGGGACAGTGTACAACCATGTCCCTCGAGACATTTTGTCAAGGGTGCTACAGGTTTGGGTGGCATTCAGCCGCTATTTGGTCCTTGTGTACCCAAAGCAGGAGTTGTGTCCTTACTCTCAGCTCAAGGTTGATCTTATTCCCAGAGAAGGTTGGACTCCACCAGGGCTGCCCCTTGTCACTCATAACCATCCATGGGAACTGGGGCGGTTTGCAGCCGAGTGTAAAGCAGTCGGGATGAGAGTCGGTTCAGCTGCCTCTGAGTCAACGGCTCTAAACTGGAAAAAGACGGACAAGCAGAAGGGTTCAGGTGTAAGTCAAAAAGCAAAGTTCTTGATTCTCACTTCTGTCCGCTTTCCGACCCTCACATATAGTCATGAGATTGTGGATTGCAACCAGAAGCACAAGATCCCCGATACAAGTGGCTGGAATGAGCTTTAAATATAATGTAGCTGGAGCCAGTCTTATAGACAAGGAAAGGAGCTTATAGTAGAAGTTTAAACTAGAACTTTTTAAAACCTTTTTTATTTTGATAGTCAGGGTTGTGAGTTGCATTGTGTCAGGGTGGGCTCCACAGAGGGAAGCACTCAGTTTTAGACTACCTGGATCCATTCCTCTGATCTCCTCGTGCAATAAACCACCTACCATCATGACCGGCAACTGGATGCTTCTTTTTTCCTAGACCTTCCAAGCTCCTTCCTGTTCGCCCCTCCAACGCTCCACTGGAACCATCTTCAGCAACAACACTGCTTGACTCAGCTCATCACACAGATAACACTTCCTGGATTCTGCTCATTCCTCCTCAGTGTCAAGCCTCAATTTCTGAACATTAAGATCAAATCATTCATTTCTGTTCTGGCAATTTTCTCCAGCCAAATCACATTACTCCCCTCCCCTCCTCTTCCTCGCAGTGAACCATCAAGCTTGGGTTAAAATAACCAAGAAACCATCTAAAACATTGTACTCAATAAATATTTTAAACCTACATGGTCATCTCCTGAGAGTTTCTGACATGTGGGTCAGAAACTTGCCTCCAAACATGAGACTGACAGTGGGAACCATCCTATGGCTAGCTGATGTGAATGACCAGGTCTGTTCTATAGTTAATCCCATTAAAGCAGATCAATAATTTCAAGTTATAAAAAAACAACCTGTAAGAGGACTTTTCTTTTAATCTCATTATACTAACTCCAGTTTACGGTTTTAAGTCTGAGGAAACACATTGCACCTTTGGTCCGTCTTTTTTCCTGAGTGTAGTCTTGTAGGTGCACATCGTAAAAAGCTGCAGTGAGAGTTGTTCACCAGAAAAGAGCTTTCATAATCACAGCTCTCTCACCACTCCATTAAAATTTAGATTCAAAAGAAAGATTCAATATTCATTTACAAAATAAAGAAATTCTTCCATTTACAGAATTTAAATATCTTGGATTAGTTTATGATCCTCAACTTAAGTTTGACAAGCATATAAAGAAAATTTCAAAAACACCACAAAATAGCCTCAACTGTTTCAGACTAATCAGAAGCTACGTACCAAATCAGGCAGCCCTGCTGTACATGCATAATATGATTTATTTTTCTTATATCATGCTGCATGATGGCAAGGGCACAAGCCACTGCTACTGCAACCAAACGCATACCCTCACTATACAACCCCGCAATCACAATTATGGGTAAAAAGATAATAAGAAATATAAGTTAATGCTTTGCGTGGTCAGTATGACATAAGTTCAGTCAATTTACCATAACCAGGAGTGGAAAATTAGCATTAGCTATAAATTTCAGTGACATGCTTTGTTTGAGACTATGTTTGTTGTCACTGTTCCTGTCAAATGAAAAAGAAAGAAGAAAAGTGAAATTCATTTCAATATTGTTTTTGAAGGTGCTGTGGGTCCGAATTGCTTTTACTTTTTAATATCCTTCATGTAATATAATTTCCTTTGGCTCCCTATAGATAAATAGGGCCAGTAATAATAATAATAATAAAACATTTTAATGAAAAGCCAGATTGTGCCATGACCCCCACTCTAGCCGTCTCCCACCTTGCTCTGGCTGGATGGTATTTCCTCAGTAAGCCTCTGAATGCCTGCTGAGACTGTGGGAAGATGTTCCTCTGAAAACTCTGGCGCACTAAAAGTCCCACGAATGTCAGCCTGTAGAAACTTTTTCTCATACTATGAGCCAATGAGGTTATTACAGGTGGTTTTCCTCTGCCTGTTGGGAACACATGCCAGTAAAATTTGTATTTTAACCACCAAAGAAATATCTTTTTGGTTTAGAAAATGGATCCTGTGAGACCTGTCAGGGTATATTTAAAACAACTGAAGTATGAAGAAATGCCTTTGGTTTGCTGTGAGCTTCGGAAGCTTTCTGCAGATATATTTGAAGACATTAGAGGACGCTTAAAAAGAGAAACAGGTTTCTTCTAACTGCCAGACAAGCTGTTCGATTCCTGGTTCTTGCTTGTGTGTTAAATCTCTTTTTAGTGCTTTATATCTATTGAAAGCTCAATAGTCGACACGGGAATAGCTCTGCCTGCAGATTTGTCTGGGTTTCGCCCTAGGGTGACGTTTCTCTTTTTGAGAAAGCACATTACTTCCTAACAGAAACTCAACCAAAGCACAGCATTATTGTAAATCCAATTTGACATGTTCTTTTTCTCTTTTTGCATGTTCAGGACTGAATGGACAACATCTATCAGAACGTTGCACAAAATAGGCAGAATGAGGAACAACGAGTTCAAGTTATTATGAACATAAGCAAACGTCTGCAAACTTTGCAATCCAAAGAGACATTCTTGACCTCAGTCAAGATAAATAAAACTTGTTTAGAGCCGGAAATGTTAAGGAACATTCCCAAAAAAGCTTATAATTTTTGATAAATATCAACTGTTGTCGTTTTTAAAAGGACCACCATTTTCTGCCATTTCTAAGTTTTAAAATAAAGAAAAAAACTTTTGCAAAAAGAGGATGGGTACATTGTCTTCTCTGGGATGCTGATATTTGTTGAAAATTATGGGAAAAAGTCAATAGTTTTCAACCGAATAAGAAAAATTGATCTAACACATTACTAGTTCTTTTAGTTTCATTCTATAGTGGAAATTCAATGAAAATGTTTGTTGTGCAGTGAAATGCAGTTAAGTGCTTTAATATTTAATCAAATAACCTCTGGCCTGTCAGGTATTGTCCTGTGAATATCTGCCCAGTTTGGCCCTGGCCGTAGAACAGGGGTGTCAAACTCATTTTGGTTGAGGGGCCGCATACAGCTTAATCTGATCTCAAGAGGGCCACACGAGTAAACTCAATTCAAGATTAAATAGAACTGATAAATGTGGACTTGTTGTTGATTTTTATATTAAATTAATTTCACTTTTACACAATATATTATGAATAACCTCAGCGTTTATAAGAACAGTATGCGCAATTTCAACAATACTTTTACTCAGTTAAACATTTACTTAAGTGCATTATGCATAAGAACTGATCACAGTGATCGTACAATGTTGAAAAACATTTATTCACATTTACATTTATTCACATTTTTTGGAACTTAAAAACACTGTCCTGCATGACAAAATACAGCAAACAGATAAAAATTAAGAAATGATTTAAATTTTTCCACACCTGAAGCTTAATCTGCTAATTAAAACACAGCGCCCCTCGTGGACAATATAGGAACTGCGGATTTTCAATTAAACGGAGTACATGTTCTTTTTCAATAATTGTTTTATCATTCTCTTCCTTTTATCTCCTCTTTCTTTCACCTTTTGTTTTTTTTCTTCGTGTTCTTCCTTTCCTCTCCTACTTTCCCATTGTAGTGTCCATATCATTTGAGATATTCCCTGCATGAATCATAATAAAACTATTCACATTCATAAATCAAGCGGAGCACTATGGCAAAATCAGTACTGCTCCACTTGTGAAAGTAAAATCTGATGAGCTCTTTTTGGCATTAAGACAACAATTCTTATTGCCACATTGCCAGACAGGACACTGGAAGAAAAAAAAAAAAAAAAAAAAATTTTTTTTTATTTTTAATAATGATAATGCATTTAGCCACCGGGCCGGACTAAACTGTTCGGCGGGCCGGATCCGGCCCGCGGGCCGTATGTTTGACACCCCTGCCGTAGAATAAAAGATTCTAGCTCTGGCTTTCTCACAGAGCAAACTCTGCACACATCTGGAATAAATAGGTGACAACTTCTCTTCAAATATAACAATTTATTAACTCTTTATAACTTTTACTCTTTTTATGGGTTATTATATCACTGGTGGCCTGTTTTTCACACAGTGGGCTGACAGGAAAGGGGGTTTGAGAGAGGGGGGAAGATATGCAGTGAAGGACATCAGGCCGGAATCAAACCCAGGGCAGCTGCGCTGAGGACTAAGGCCTGCGTATGTGGGTCGTGCTCTCTACCCCTGTGCCGTCGTAGTACACCCCAGGATCTTTATGTTTGAAAACCAAAGTTCATGTGAAAGAATTTGGAATCAGGTCAGATTAGCTTTAAATGGTTTAGAACAACCACAATGCAACTCAAAAAGTTAGATAAAATATTATTTGAAAAAATAGAATTTTAGGGGATGATTTGCCAGTTTAAAACCAATGACTTTTATGACAGTTGATTCTTAATATTATGTAATTATTTCTCTGAAAATAATACATTTGAGTTAGTCACTCTTAAATGCAAACGGGCTTATTTTGGAAACACATCCAGTGCACCAGTAGCTAACAACAATTAGCTTGATAGCGTCTTTTAAAGAGCAATAAGCAAAATGTCATTATTTAGATAGAAAGAACTACTTCCTAACCCTAGTTAAAGCATCAATTGGTTTTCATCATCTAACTGGGAGTACCCAGCGTGTGCCTGGAGGTAGTTACAACGTCTGGGTAACAGGTCAAGTTTACGTTAAAACAATCATGTTGGGTTTTTTTTTAAATGAGGAACACTATGGGGATGGTGACTTTATTAATTTTTTATTCAGAAACAATATTTGGACATGGTAGGTTCCACTATTTGGAAACAACCTCTTTGGCTTTGGAGAATCCCCTTTCAGATGGGACTGAGGAGGCAGAGAGCACAACGATCCAGCAGCAAGCCTGTACGGGTTAATTATAGGCACCTCTACCTCCACCACTATTCAAGGGGATTATCTATTCCACCAGTGTATGGTTCTTTCTGTGGTGACATTTTGGATTCCGGACTGGATGACTGTGACCTGAAAAAGCTGCATGTTAGTCTGGCAATGCGTGACATCCATTCAAGGCGTGTCTGCCTCCACATTGGCTCCATCAGACTCGGACTGGAAGACTGTTAAAGCCTGGCAGGAGTGTTGTTAAAAGAACAAGAATGGTTGGCAGAGCAACAGAACATGACCAGCCATCTGACACCATGACAACTGTGACTAGAAAATAACGCTGATTCTTCAATGTTGTTTCCAAAAGTGTTCACGATCCTTCAAGATCTGCCACCACCGTTTACCCGTGTTTATAAAATCTTCCCGTTCTTCTGTCCCAGTTCCATGAATCACACTCCACTTGTTTTTCCAGCAGTTCCCTTCCTCCCCCTCGTGGCACTCGGCAATGGCTGGCTTAGTGCTGGGGCTAAATCAACAGGCATGATCCAAGCGGCATTAAAACCAGATGTGGAGCTTCCGTTCACAGTGTCCAGGCTCGTCAACGTGGCTTTCAGATGTGCCAACAAACAAATTAACTCCTCAAAGCTCAGTTTGCTGTTGATCATAGAAATAATTAATAGATGGGGGAGCCTACATAATAAATCTGCAGTTTTTGTGTATTATTTTAAACAAAGCTTATGTTTACTAACTTGAAATACTAATGACAATGTAGCCACATTTCTCGGCTCTTTACTGCACTTTGATTGGAAGCAGAATTAACGGTGGTCAACCTCATGTGAAAGGGTGGATCCAGATCTCAACAGGGTGACTTAAAGCTAACCAGTCTATTGGATTCCATCTCATGTGGTTCTACTGCTGTGGGAGCAACATCTGTCTGCTTGCAGTTGATGAGCGCTATCAGTGCGCCAAACTCTTTCCCATCCAAAAGTCGTTTGGTTCTTTTGGATCAAAACCTCCAAGTTCCAGATACATTTAAACTCAGTGAGACTTTAATATCACACGTTAATGACCCAGCTATATATTTTTGCCAGCTATCTCAGAAAGTGAAAGTCATGTATCATATAGATTACACATATAATTGTTTATTCCTAGCCTGTTTCTTTGAATTGGCTTACAGTTAATGAAAACACAAAATACAGTGTCTCAGAATATTGTTAAATATTAGAATATTGTTCAAAAGTTCATTATGTCAAACTCATGGTATCACACCCTGATCAGCTATTTAACGCAGAACACCTCTAAAGGTTTCCTGAGCTTCTAAATGGTCTCTCAGTCTGGGTCAGTAGGCGACGCAATCATAGGGAAGAATGTTGACTGGACAGATGTCCAGAAGACGGTCATTGACACCCTCCACAAGGGCAAGAAGTCACAAAAGGCCATTGCTGAAGAAGCTGGTTGTTCAGAGAGTGCTGTATCCAGGAATATTAACAAAAGATTGAGTGGAAGGAAGAAGTGTTGTAGGAAAAGGTACACCAGCAACATGGAGAATCGCAGCCTTGAGAGGATTTTCAAGTGAAATCCATTCAAGCATTTGGGGGAGTGGACTGAGGCTCGGTGCCTCAAAAGCTACTATACACATGGGCTACAAGTGTCTTACCTGGGCTGAGGAGAAAAGGAACTGGACTGTTCCTTTTCTCCTCCTCTCCTTGATGAAGTAAATTCTGCATTTTATTAGGAAATCAAAGCCTCAGAGTCTGGAGGAATGGAGAGGGGCAGAATTCACGTTGTTTTAAGTCGTATCCACTATCAATGATGGTTTGGTGTACCACATCATCTGCTGGTGTTGATCTACTGGGTTCTCCGAAGTCCACAGTCAATGCCATCATCCACCAGGAAATTCTAGAGCACATCATTCTTCCCTCTGATGACAAGCTGTATGGAGATACCGATTTTACTTCCCAGCAGAACCTGGTACCTGTCCACACTGCCAAAGGTACTAAAAAGTTGCTTCAATGACCATGGGGTTCCTGTTCTCAATTGGCCAGCAATGGATTGACCAGAACCCAATAGACAATCTCTGGGCTGTTGTCAAGAGGAACATGAGAGACACCAGACCCAAAGACATCTATCAAAGAAATCTGGGCTTCCATTACACCTACACAGTACTACATTATGATCTCCTCCATGCCACGGCGCATTGATGTAGGAATTCATGCAAGAAGAGGCCGAACTAAGTATTGAGTGCATAGAAATGGACATACTTCTCTGAAGCCTGACATTTGTGCTGAAAACATTCGTTTTTCCTTCGGTCGAATGTGATATTTAAATTTTCTGAGACACTGAATTTTGGGGTCTCTTTAACTGTCATAATCATCAAAATTACATGAAACAAAGGCTTGGAATATATCACTCTATGTGTAATGAATCTATATAAGAGTTAAACTTTCTGAGATGACTGGCAAAAATATTTAACTTTTACATGATATTCTAATGTTTTTAGATGTACCTGTTTTCTTTTTGGGTCGTGTTTAGTTTCCTGTTTTCTAAGCAAGGACATGGACTTCCAGCTTACCAGTCTCACAAATCCACAATTTTAATTTATAGAAGTGATTTTGTAGTCCAAGCTGAAGAAGGCTGAAGCTACAAGTGGAGGTCATCGGTTGTTCTTAACACCATCCCCCAACTTACACCAAAAACGGCTTAACAGGTTGAATTTTAATTATCTGTGACCTGAAGGGGGCGGGTGTGAAGCGCCTCCTTTAAATTTAAAGGTAAAGTGGACGATTTTTCCAGAAATGTAAGAAACTACCAAGTCCCTTTTTGAACAACTGGGCATGCGTAAGACCATCTTACCTACTCTTCCTCTCCTCAGGAGGAATCAAATGAAAGAATCTCCCTAATCCACTCTGGTCTTATTTCTTTCTTCTGAGGCCTTCCTCTTCTTCACATAAACTTGTAAGACAGCTTGCTTCACTATATGTCCACTATACCTTTAAAGACACAGCGACAAAGCAAGTTGTTCTCAGATGGACAGACGTGACAAATCTGGAGCTTTGTGACAAGGCTCATCAGCTCCATGTTGATAGATGCAAAAATAAAGCATCCCTACAAAACAACACTGTCCCTACTGTGAAACATGGAGGCGCCTCGGTTCTGTTCTTTGGCTGCTTTTCTGCTTCTGGCCACGGGTGTCTCAGACCTGTGGAGGTTTTAGTGGTACCAACAATGTTGTCCATGTCTGTATGTACTGTCTTATAGCACTGTACTTCACCCAGTGGATGTTTTGGTATGTGTGAGTTCTATATCTACAGGGCCAACATATGAAAGGTTTTATTTCTCTATTTCGGCTGCATTTTATTCATTCACTAATACTGGAATATGTGCAGGAAATGTCTGTATTTGTATGCTAACTCGAGCTGGTCGACAGTATTTGTTGTATGGAGCACAAGAGTCTATTTTCTTCTGTATCTAGGAAAAGGGAAATTAAAGGCATACTATGCAACATTTTTCAGTGTTCCATACCGTTTTGGATGATTAAATGAGTCATTTCAGGTTGAACAAAGGTTTTCTTGGCCGCCCTGGTGGTCTGTGGGGGAAATACCGCAGTTGCAATAGACCCCTTGCATCTGACGTCACAGTCACGTGATCGGGGGTGCGCGCCTCCATCTTGGTGGGCACGCTAGCGTGACAGCCCACCACTGCACTGGCCCAGTTACCTCATTACTCGCATGGCCGGCGGAGCGTATACAAAAGACTATTCACTGATTGTTCAATATGGTGCAAACAGACTGCATCTCTGTTGCCAAAGCAATGTTTACAGTTTAGGGTCAGATGTTATCGGACTATATGCAGCCAAGTTATGAGAATAAACAACATTAAACTCACCCTTCCACGGACAACTGCTACATCATTCAGGTAAAAAACAGACAGTTCACGTATCCATCCGGCAGTGAACTGTTTGTGCACTCCCAAACTCTTGTACGCCTTCATCTGATCGCCACTGTACGTTGGGGTGGGTGACAACACAAGGTAGTTCACCAGATCCGCACAGCAAACTAATGGCCAATCATCGGGATTGCTAGAAAAATCCTTATCAGGAAGAGCCAAAGGGTCCGCAAATACCGGGCATACACTGTACGAGTTTTTCAGTCGTGGTACTTACATACATCTAAAAACTGTGCGACGGAACCGCGGGGTTTAAAAAGTTCACCGCTCACGATCTGTGCGGCGCGACGCTCGCTGTGGTGGCAAAGGCAGGCGAGCGACGGTGGGTGACAGGGACCCAGAGCAGGGGGTCGAGCCCAGCTCTGGCGAGGCCCGCAGGAGGCACTGGGCGTCGGGGGAACGGAGGGGAGAGAGGAGGGACGAGACGCACCGGCGGCCGCGCGGCACGGCGGGTCGCCCGGCCCGGCCCCGCGGCCCCGCGAGTGGAGGAGTGCCAAAACAGGCGGCCAGCGCGTTGCGCGGACCGGGGCGCTCGCCCTTCCCAACCCCCCCGCGAGCGGGCCAGGCGGAGATCGCTTCAGGGACGCCTGGCGGGGACGGAGATGAGGGGAGGGCGCTCCCTCGTAGCTCTGCTTGAACAGCAGGATGCGCTCACGAAAACCTCACGACAGCCGACTGAATTTCAAACATGTTTGATTTTCACCGATCGTCCGATTCCTGATCGGGAGGTAGTCTTGAGAAGCCAGTCCCCCCTCCTCCCCCCTGTACGATCAAGCTGAAATTCGGCCCGATTCAAAAAATGCTCGCACGACTGAAGAATCGGCCCGAAAAGGGGAAAAACTCGTACAGTGTACGCCCGGCTCTTGAATATCGTGCGTTGTGTAGAAAATGGCATGCCAACCAATATGGCCACCACGCAAGGGGTTCTGGGTAACGGAGTCACGTGGTTGCAAGGGGTCTATTGCAGGAGCCCTCGGCCCGCGCCCACAGACTCAGAATCTCGTGCAAGATCATGAGAGTCGGTCTTGCGAGAACTGCTACACGCCCCCAGTGAAATGCATGCTCGGTGCTAGCGCAGTGGCGATATCTGTGCAGTTATCATGGCGGAACCAGCGATAAAACAGCGAAAGCCCATGTCGGAGCAGGCAAGAAAGAGGAAAAGGGCTATGGACAGAAAGAGGAGTCGTACACGGGTGAACATCGGGCAAGCTTTTTCCCGAATGGCGAGAGCTAAAAGAAAGAGAAGGCTGCAAGGCTGACGCGGACCTCGCGTTTCTGCTGATGCGATTGTAAGTAACATTGTAGGGTTTCCCTCACGCTACCGCCTCCCAACATTCAAAAAAAAAATAAAATAAACTAACTTCATATGCGCGTAAAGCTTGTCTCCCCCCCTCCGCCGGTTGTCCGGTAAGCAAATTCCTAGGGGAAACACTGCAAAATCCGCCGGTCGCGCAAAGCTTGTCTCCCCCCGCTCCGCTAAGCAAATTCCTAGGGGAAACACTGCATTGGAATGGTTTCTCTCTCTCTGTGTGCATGTTCATACTTTCACTGTGTTAGTCATTGTTTGTACTGCCGTTTTTTCGACTTTTGTATTCGTTGCGTTCGCCTGTCTGCTAAGCTCAAAACAACCGCGCCTGGCTTGACGGAGAAACCAGGAGAACAGCTGAGCATCTTTACGACAGTGCACTTTTACTTTCGCCCTCTGGGGGGAGCCTCGCTGGAAAATCAACCCCGGTTGCATAGTATACCTATAAATGGTGGCGGCCTGCCTTTAGTGAGGCCTTTGGATGAGAAGATGGCATGCTGGGCATTGTCCTCTGTTTCTCTGGTTTCCTCTCATAGTTCAAAAAGATGGCCAGGTTAGGTTGATGACTCAAATTGTCCTCAGTTGTCAGAGTGTTTGCATGTTGTTTTTGTTGTCTTTGAAAAAACACTAACTGTACATGATAAATGTGCACCAACCAGAACTTCTGTGTATGTTTGAACTTTCAAACTGCACACAAAGGAAAACCAGCCTTAAAATAACACAACTGAGGAGAGAGCGCTTTGATTTTTTTCCCTTTCAAATGAGGCAGTCTGGATGATTTAGGGGAAAATATGACCTTATTTCTGTATATTTATGTACATGACAGCAAAATCAAAGGGTGCCGGTTGTGACTGGTGCTGTTTTGGTGGCAGGGAAGGAAACAGACAGAGATGGAGGTGACCTGTTTTCCTTCTAGTTACTTCTATTCCCTGGCAGATGGAGCTTAAAGTCGGCACTAAGGTCATTGGATCCAAACATTGCAGCAGTTTTATGAGTGAGGCAAAAATTCTTAGATTGAGTTTTTGTTGTTGTTGTAATTTAACCAAAAAGATGCTTGGAGCAGGATTGCACCCAAAAAGAACAAATAAAGGAAGTAGTTGTGATGGTGCTGGAGATGCAGGTCAGTGACTTTAGCCTAATTCACAAAATGCTTTTGTTGGAACCACATTAGGATCGCAGCTCGATTTGCACTGATTTGAAGGTGAATGACAAACCTGTGTCAGGCACTGTTATCATTCCCCCCAACAGGCACCTGGAGAAGGACAGCTCCTTCGTCTCCATGGTAGCAGCGTCAACAATGTGAAAAGGGGCAGGCTCTTCTCTGTAGACTCCTTTGAGGTGGTTTTGTGCTGAAGTACACTTCCTGAGTTGTCAAGTATGACCCATGCAGACCCACCAGTCCGTCACAGACCTGTCTACTTTGTGTTCCTGGGCCGGAACTAAACACGGAAGGAAGCATTTAGTTTTTATGCTCCTCATCTGCAGGGAGATGTGCAGAAACTGTTGATTCCTTTAAATCAGGACTGAAGCTTTTACTGTTTACTGGACCTTTCAATCCAACGATCTGACTGATGAACTGTTTGAACTATTTATTTATTTTATACCTTTAATGTCTGTCACGTGCTTGTCAAACTGGTCGAGCGGCCATGGAAGCCGGACCCAAACAGCAGTCACAAACAATGCAATGTGACATCTGTGGAAGCTTCTTGTTCTTTTTATTTTGTAGCCAGCAGGTTAACCAACACAACCAACAACACCCAACAATGAAGAAAGAATGACAATAGCTTAAATACAAATTAACCTAAATTGGGAAAAACTATTATTAGGGTCGCATCAAATAAAAATGGAAAAATACAACACTTTTTACACTAGACAAAGAGCAAACAAAACAATACATTTACAAACTGAAAATATCTTAAACCCATTCCAATAATTACTTGAAAATCTGTATCAGCAGAAAAATCTGCTCTGGCCAGTATCACCCCTCTTTAATCTGCCTCTTAGTTTGAGTCATACCAGGAAACAATAAACTGTGGGACTGTTTTGTCTGCACACCTGACAGTGACATGCCAGGGTGAGGTCCCTCCACTGCAGGTGAAGACATGCCCAGAAAACAAACAAATTCCAACCAAACTAAAACAAAAACCAATTCATGTCTTGTTTAACTGTTTTCTATTAATGACCCTGACATATGACCTTGGCTCATTGTTAGTCTGTATTTTAACATATTTTTCTGTTATGTCCTAGTAAAGCTCTAACTGATGGTAGATGGGAACTAAAATATACAGAATTTTAAAACTGACTTAACAGGTCCATTAAAGTATTGGTTTGAGGGTGTGCAAGATGTTGCACACTTTTAATTTTTCCTTTCAAGAGATTTGTTAGCTATTTCACTGATATTGTACAGGACAAATGTAACATTAAAGGAGGAAAAAGATCTTGATGGCCTTTTATTAAGTTGCAGAAAGTTATTTTGGGGGTCTCAGGCTGAAAAGTTTGGGAACCCCTGACTTTAAAGGCTGTTCTACACATTTAGATAGACATATTGTGCTGAAAGGCAAACGAGGCTCTTGAACATTTGGCTTTTCTCTTGAAGCTGACTGTTCCTGCACCAATTTAACAATCTGCAAATTTCCAATATCACTGGTGAAAGGAATCCTCACAGTTAAATTAAACCTTTTTTTTTAAACCTTTTTTTTGTTCAGGCAAGCTTTGAAAACTCTTCCACTCCACATTTGTTTTCCATTTAGCCGAGAAAGTATGCGTGAGGTATTTTGTTATTTTCAACAAAAGAACAACAAAACTTTCATGCACTTTAATCAAGCCCACCACGTGCATACGGAAACATGATTTGGCCGAAAAATGGTCTTGAACAAACTTATTTAAAAGCCACATTTCTTTGCCTGATAAGAGAGAAGCTCCCCTGCAAGCCCATCATAAATTCCCCCACTCACACGCGGGCCGTTTTCCTGGCATTGCAGATATACTGAAGTGTCTGACAGGGCCGTTTTAGCATGCAAGCATGCCGTCATCTGCTTTTACTTACTGACACCCTCTCCAAGTAATGACCGCTGCATGCAGCGCAGCATGATTCCCATTTGCTGGGTTTAGTCTGACCTAATTACACTTCTTTTAACATACTATCTTTCATCTCATCATTTATCCCACCAATAGCATGTTTTCTATAAATAGTGTTTTTCTATTATTTGGTGTTACTGCCGCAGCCTCTTCTGTCTCTCCTCTGAACAAACCGTTGCTGCAGGCAGGGGTGGGCCTCAGTTAATCGGAGCCACCTGGGCTCACTTGTTAAGCAGTGGTTTACTTTCCATTTTCTCTCTCCGCTCTCCTCTACAAGTAACCGTTGATCTTTTGTTCCCGTTTGGTCCTTTGATGAAAACTCCGTCATATTTACATACAAAGGTTCACTCCTCCACACACACAACATCTTTACATACCTGCATTTCATCTTGGTTATTTTAGTTGTTTGTAGGTTTATGTTGTTTACAATAAATCACTCTGCTTGGCTGAAACCTCGTCTACCCTCATCCTTGTCATGGGCTATGAGCTGGCCTGTGACTGTGGAAAACCAAAGTGCTCAGAATTAAATAAATAAAACATTATGAAATCATGATCTAATTCAATAAAAAAAGAGACAAGCATACAAAGTGACAATGAAATTGTGAAATTAATGAATGCTTATAAAATAAGCACCTCATTATCGTGAAATATAATTCATTGTTTAACAATTTGTTTAATTATATAAATTTTATTTCCCATATTTTTTTCCATAATATCAAAATATTGTTGAAGTGGTTTTATTTAATCCCAACCATTTTTATTTCAAAATGTCATTTAAAAAAAAGAAGGCATCTTTTACTTTATAAGTGTGTTTGTCCCAATGGCAGATTTATTTCATAATGACACTTTTCAGCAAAACCCCTTCGCCTGCCAATCAATAAAAATAGGGCGGGGAGAGCTGTGTGATTGGCTGCTTCTTTACCCGGACGCATTTACAGTCTGCATCACCCGCTGTGACCTAATCACCCTACAAATATGACCTTTGAAGGATGCAGCCCAGGATACACTCAATATAATCTATTTAAGGAGCACCCAGGAAAAACTTTTTAAGGATCAGCCAATGGGGGTGCCGGTACAACCCCCGGACGTTGATTGGCAGGCAAAGCTATTCTTCTGAAAAGTATCATTCTGAAATAAATAAGCCATTGGGGAAAACAACATTATGAAATGACATTTTTAAATAAAGACTGCTGGAATTAAATAATAATGCCTTAATAATAATCTTAATGTGAAAAAATATGTGATATACCTTTTGTATTATCACGCTCATTTTTAAAGAAAAATGAAAAAACGTTTCATTGTAATGAGGTGATAATTTTATAAGCATTCAGCTATTTCACAATTTCATTTTCACTTTGTATATGTACCTCTTATTTATTCAAGTAAATAATAATTTCATAGTGTTTTATTTATTTATTTAATTTTGAGCACTTCGGCATTCCGTATATGACAAGTTGGGGGCTCGTTAAATTTAAGTTGGCATCTGTTGTTTTACATTAATGGGTTGGTTTGGTAGTGGTTAAGCTGTGTTGTACTAGTTTGGTGAGTTTGTTTATTTTGATGCGAGTTACCAAACTTTTGTTGAGGGGATTTGTTGGTTAGGCCATTCTGGCAGGAGAGAGCAGTGAGCATGTGTTCTCTTTGTTTGGTTAGCTTTACGGTGGCTGACTGAGCTGTATGCAAGTAACATGATGGTATATTTCTAAAACAATTCAATCTACTCGGGTAAAAACAAGCCAATAAATTTAAGTAAAAAAACTTTGTAACGTGTAAATATTAGCAATTGTCTCATATTTCCCAATAAAACAAACTGGACGAGGAGACCTTAACTTGTCTGGAGAGCTCTGTGGATCAGTGTTTTGACAACATCGTAATAGGGAAGCCGAATTGTTCCACAAACACAAACATACCATCATCAAAGCGCACTTGTTCAGAAAGCTCCTAACGATATCTCCTGAGAAAAGCTACACTGATGTCCTGGAATCCATTGAGAAGAAGCTAACGAGCTTGGATGCCTGTCTTGCCTTGGTAGAAGTCCTCCACAAGGAATTCCAAGCTCTGAGGGAGTCAATGGATCTGCCAGAAATCTGGCTTCACTCACAGCGAGAACCAAACGGTAAGCGAAGACATCAGGAAACTCACCAATGGAAAGATGCAGCTGTCTGGAGAAGACAGGAGGGAGGCCATTCTGGATATACAGGCAAGAAGTATGAGGGATAACCTTGTCTTTGCCAGTATCCCAGAGTGGCAAGGCGAGGACGCCGAAGCGACTGTGAGTTTCTCCGACAGCAGCTGAAGCTCCTAGGTGATGAGGTGAAAAATCGCGTTCACCGGCAGCTGTTCAGGGATCAGGAGGCCACTCCATGGCTTTAATAGCAGCACAACAGGTGAATTTAAAGCATGTGACACTGGTTAAAAGAGAACAGAGCTGGACACTGTGATACATTTAATGTATACACAGCTCAGCAGGACGTTTGCACTGTATGTAGGTCAAGTCAGGGTTGGCTTTATGGGTTTCTGCTTCTATCTCTTTTCACACTAACACACACTGTCACTCACATCCACAGACACACACAGATATACTTCATAATATAATTGTTTATCTCTCACCCCTTCTAACTCTGCACTTTCTTAATTCTCTGTCTTTCTTTATCTTATTCCTCTGCTTCTTTCCTGTTGATCAGACAATAGCAAGCACGTTATATGATGTCACCTGGCTCTATGTAGATCTATATCTATATTGCCATGCACTTTCCAACTTCAGCTTCCCTCTCACGTATATGGTGAATCTAAAGTTTGTGACATGGAATGTGCATGAATCTGGGACCAGAGAGAAAACATTGAATATTTTTAACCAGCTTAAAAGATTAAAGGCAATTCATAAGTCAAGTGATCTAAACTCACCTGAGTTTCCCAATGTGTTTGTGTTGCCTGCTGTAACTCTAGACAAAGAGGAGTAGCAATTTTAATCCTAATTGCTACTAGAATTAGACTTAAATTTTAAGTCTAATTCTGCATTCAGACCAAACGCCTTTTGAGCATCAAGGGTATCGGGTTTCAATTACAATCAGAGAGACATATATGTGACATATTGGCATGTATTTTACCTCTTATCACTGATAAATGTTAACATCACGCCTCCTGAATGATGGCCACTAACCCGAGACAGATGGACAGACGCTTTTCAGCTGAAATGGGGCGCCTGCAGTTGTCCTGGCTGGAGATGCGGGCATCAGCAGGTTGTCAAACTGGACTCAGGTGAGATGTAAATAGCACTGAAAGCGACCCGCATCTACGTGCAGCTCCTGCAGTAGGTGGTGAAACTCAGAAAACTCAAAACGCATCCGAATTATCTGGTGAATCCAGACACAGCGCAGAGGCGTCCATCGACGAGGTTCTCTAACTTTATTCAGTAAACAAAGCCAAGCCACTCTTTTGATTTCATCCGCAATTTTACAAAGAGTCTGGCAGAGGAAAAGAACAGGGTACTTCTTCCCAATGGGAGTCACATTACCAGACGCGCTGTCTAGAACCTCAACACTCTGACGGACTTTTATGTGCACAAGTTTCCAAGTTGAGGCATTCGATGGCTTTTTGATGCTCAAAAAGCGTTTGGTCTGAACGCAGCATAATTCTAAAGATTCGGCCTTGGCTTCGGGGGCAAAGTCTTGGTCTTGGCCTCGGAAGAAATGGCCCTGACTCCATCACTGGTGGATGTCAGTTAGATAGGGTCTGGGGAAGTTTAATTGCAGGAAAAATGTGAAGGAGTTGAGTGACCTGTTAGATTCTTCTCCTGGAAATTCAATAAATATTAACAACAAGGAGGCATTAGGTTTCATTTGGGCTTTACAGCACTTCAAAGTCTATGTTGGCTCTGGTTTGGTTCCCCTGACAGTCATCACTGACCAGAACCCCCTCACATTCCTAAAGCCTCTGCAGAACCCCAACCAACGCCTTATGCATTGGGCTTTGTTTTTTACTATCTTATTATCTTGATATTAGACATATTAGTGGTAGAAACACTGTTATTGCTGATGCGTTGTCCCGTGCTCCTTTGAACTGACATCTGTTTTGTTTTGCTCTCCCCTGCTGCCTGTCCAGTCTCCCTACTTTTAAATTGCTCTCTAGGTACTAGGGCTGCTTAGTTGGAGAGATGGACAGTTGGCCATAGGATACAGAGCAGACCCTTGACGCCAGGAGTTGTATTGTGTATTTTGGGGACTGCATTCCAGACTGCATTCATGAGTCAGTGAAAAGCAAAGCCTACTACATCCACATTTACTCCAACTAGTTCCTTGGAGCCCGAGGAGAGCATATGCGATAAGCAGAATGCACATCTATTTGGAGAGGATTGCTGCGTTTCAAATTAATAGTTGACATGACAAATCTGCTTCCTTATTTGGTGCAAAAAGAGCGGTTTGCATCTGATATTTAAATAAAACAGTTAATTTTATCGCAAATATTATTATTATTATTTTTTTATGTGTATGGTTAACCATTTCTATTTACATTATTTAACTTTGACAAACCAGATGTTGCTACGATTGAAATTGTGTAGCTAGACCCAGCTGGAACCTGACGGACCAGAACAAAAAATTGTTGTTGTTCCGTAATTTGATGGTGAACAACGGAGAGCGCGTTTGTCGATGGTGACATCTGGAGAGGTCATGGAGAATGTTAACTTAACCAACATAGTTGCTCCGTCGGTCGGACGTGAACAGAGCAAGCACGGAGAATGTGGAATCTGGGGGTTAGAGCTAGAATAGTGATCTCCTGATCTTTTTGTTATATTTCAGTTAAACATCAGTCTAAAACTGGCCATTTTAGCTCTAGTTATCTAAAAACTGATAAAACTGTATAATGATGAAACGGGACACCATGTGCTGATATTCAGAACAAGGCTCCATCTGAATACACTTACAGAATAAGGACTCTTCAGCCAAAGTGGAAGTGCATCAGCTGTCGCCATGATACCTGCTGTCTGAACAGTACAGTCAGTGTGGAAGGAGGTAGCAAAAGATGCCTGTATGCTCCCTCCCGCAGATAGTTTTGCCTAGGAAACCCGCAACGTCCCTTACTGGCGCTAAGAAGCCTTAATGTATTGCACAATTCTTTGCGTGACATGACGTGTCAGCACAGTCCCGTCACAGAAATCAACAAAAGAAATAGAGCATTTTGTAGTTCATGTTCGGAAGGCTGCTGGCCCAGATTCGACTCCCATCATCCATGTGCTTTTCCGTCATGTAATGACGTTGGAGTTAATTGCTGTCTGAATTCAGCACAGAAGTCTAAAGCTCCTTTCCTCTCCACAATAGAATTCTTACTGTTGACCCCATGAAAGGTCAAGGAACAGGAACTACAAGCTATTATTAAGGGAATTCGGATAGAGCCCAAGTTTACTCAGGAACATGAATAGGCAAAGCATTCTGTGTGCAGTCAAGCCATATTGGAACAGTCTGACTGCTACAAAAACAGCAGTCCATTTTGCTGTGTCTCTTTCGTTTCAGCTCATTGTTTTGTTTTTTAGCTTGGATAATTCAATAATTCACAACAAATGTTGAAAGCGACACTTTAAAAGGCAAGCGGAGCCACTTCATGCCCTGGTACATAGAATCCAATTCACTCTAAACTCAGTTCAAATCAGTCCACTTCAAACCCAATCATGTAGTCAGATGTATATCTAAAGACATAAATTCCAGTTCAGTTTAAATTCTAAATATGATTTTAGGAAGGGTATATCTTCAAGAAGGCCCAGCCCATTGCATCGGGTCATTGTCTTGTCTTGACTTTTCTCACAGCCAAGCATATGGTGATGGTGGACGGTAAAGATTCCCCTTTTAGCAAAAACAAACCTCCAGCAGAACCTGGCTCAGTATGAGAAGCCATCCTCTGGAACAGAACTGAAAGGACAAGAAGGAAGCACAAAAAATACATTGATTAAAAAAACACAGAAACCTTTGTCAGATAACAAGGTTATTGGATGTACGCACTAGTTATGAATGTAGACATCAGATATTCATAAAGGACAGTTATTAGTTTAACATAACACAGAGTTCAGTGCCTTTGAAGAGCCAACCAGAATGACCTGTCACACTGACTGACATTTCTCTGTATTAATTGGATCAAAACCAAATTAATAATTCAATTACTCAAATTCCAGTATGTTATTCTCAGTGAAAACTAACATTTCCTGGGGCGAGTTACACTGTTTAACAGTGAGAGAAAATATGGTATATATGACGCCCATAACAGCTTAGCTTTGTTTATAATAAATGAAACTGAAGTTTTATGATGTAATCTCATAATGTGACAGAAGTTAAACAATACACTCATTCTAGTTACTCAGTGTGCTGTCATAAAACCCAGCAGGGCTGAACTTCACTGTTGAGGTTTTCAGCACAGTGAGGTCACTTATTTTATCATTGGGCAAACATGCATGCGATGTTTTTTTTCTGTAATTTATCCAGCAACATCTGTGAACCAGCAGGACAGTATAATAATGTTGAAGACACTCTTGCAACCTAAATATCCTAAAAAGCACAAAGGTCACAAAGGGATAATTGCCATTAAACATACCATGATGGTGTGATAAATATGTGTCTGAAGGGCAAAAAGGGGGGAAAGAGCTATACAAGATACACCTCATGGATGCACTGGGACGCATCATCAGTGATGTATCCTGGGGTCATTGGGTGTTTCGGGTCTCGCAACATCATACACCCTCACCCAGGCGACCCAGCCGGGGGTGATCAGGCCCCGACTTGCGTCCCAGTAGCTGCCCACGGATCTGCCCTCCTTATCCAAAGCCACCTAGTGGCCTTTTCAGCGGCTTCACTTGCGGATTTGATGGCCCTCTTCTTAGACGCTCCTACGATGCCCAGGCGGCTGAGGACCTTGCACAGGGACCTCCCTGCAAAACCCCTGCAGCCTACCTCTATAGGCTCATAGAATGTCTTCCAGCCTGCCCCCCTGCACTCCTCCACCAATTCCTGGTATTTAGCCCTCTTCCTCTCATTGGCTTCCTCGATGTTTTCTTCCCAGGGCACTGTCAGTTCCAGTATGATCAGATGTTTTGATGACTGAGAGGTCATGATCATATCTGGGCGGAGGGTTGTTGTTGCGATGTGCTGGGGGAACCTTAGTTGCTTACCCAGGTCGACCTGCAGCTGCCAGTCAGATGCTGTGTAGAGCAGGCCTATTGTAGCCCGTTGGTTTGCTCTGGGTTTTTCTCCAGCTCTGACAAAGGAGATTGCCTTCTTTGGAGCCTGTTGTTTGTTGCTGGAGTTGATGGCTGAGGCTACGCTCTCAGCGACTGCCTTGAGCACCTGGTCATGGCGCCAGCGATAGCGACCATCTGCCAGAGCCTTCGGGCAGCCGCTAAGGAGGTGTTCTAAAGAGCCTCTGCCAGAGCATAGCGGGCAGGAAGGGGTCTCACTTTTTCCCCACACATGGAGGTTTGCTGGGCTTGGCAGGGCATCATAGACAGCCTGGACCAGGAAGCGAACCCGCTGGAAATCTGGCTGCAAGATGTTTGTCCAGGTAATCCTTCGCTGTAAAGCGCTCTCCCACCTTGTCCAGGCCCCCTGTTGCCGTAGTCCTACTGCCCTACTCACACGCTCTTCCTCCACACCTGCTCTGACTTCCTCCTGGATCAGGTGGTGCCTTTCCTTCCTTCGTGACTGGCTTATGAGGGTCTTTGGGAAGTATCCCAGGCCTGCTCTGCCTGTTGCCACAGTTCCCACTAGTGCCTTCTGTCGAAGGCGCGACTCTGCCAGCTCCAACGCTTCCCTGGCCTTCCACTTCCTTCCTGTTCTCACCTCTATGCCAGCTGCTGAAACTTTGCCGTCCTTCGAGTCCCTGTACTGCAGCGCTTCTCTGGTGCGTGCCACCATGAATTCTTCTGTGAGGCCACTGAGAGGAAGCTGCAGGATGTTACTCGTCCCATACAGGGCAGCGCTGGTGAGGCTGCGAGGAAGTCCCAGCCACTTTCGAAGAAAGCTGCTGATCTTCCTCTCTAGGGACTCCACTGCTGTCATTGGGACTGCATAAATCAGCAGAGGCCAGAGGATGCGGGGCAGGATTGAGTGCTGGTAGATCCAGGCTTTAAACCTACCGGGTAGGCCAGACTTGTCTACCTTGGTAAGCCAGGCTCCAAGTTCCAAGCTAGCCTTCTGGATGGCTACTGAGTCCTTCAGGGTGGAGTCGAAGAGTTTCCCCAAGCTCTTCACGGGTTGCTCTGTGATGGTTGGGATGACAGTTCCTGAGATGGAGAACCGGAACTTGTCCATCACCTTCCCCTTCTTCAGGACCATGGATCTTGACTTGGAGGGCTTAAAACTCATCCTTGCCCAGGAGATAAGCTTTTCGAGGCCATGCAGGATCCACCTGCACCCTGGGACTGACGCAGTCGTTACGGTCAGGTCATCCATGTAGGCTCTGATGGGAGGCTGTCGCACACCTGACTTGGTCAGGGGCCCTCTACATTCCACCTCAGCTGACTTTACCACCATGTTCATGGCTAAAGAGAAGAGGACAACAGAGATGGTGCAGCCTGTAATTATCCCCTTCCCAATACGATGCCAGTCCGAAGTCTCTGACCCAGAAGTAACTCTCATCCTGAAATCATTGTAGTAATCCAGGATCAGGTCCTTGATCTTACTGGGAACATGGTGGAGGTGGAGAGCAAGCTCAACCAACTTGTGTGGTATGGACCCATAGGCGTTGGCCAGGTCCAACCACAACACAGCTAGGTCGCCTTTGTTCTCATGGGCCTCTCTGATGAGTTGTGTGACGACCCCAGTGTGTTCCAAGCAGCCAGGAGTCGAGATCCCTCCCTTCTGTACAGATGGGTCAATGTAGCTGTTCTTGAGGAGGAACTCTGTCAGTCTTCTTGAGACGATGCTGAAGAACACCTTCCCTTCCACGCTCAACAGTGAGATGGATCTAAACTGACTGATGTCTTGTGAGTTCTCCTCTTTGGGGATCCAAACTCCTTCAGCCTGCCTCCACTGGTTGGCCACTTTTCCCCTTCTCCAGATCACCTTCATGATCCTCCACAGGTGCCGAAGAATCCCTGGGCAACGCTTGTAGACCAGGTAAGGGGTTCCACTGGGGCCTGGTGCTGATGCAGAGCGGGCTGCCTTGACGACCTCCTCAACCTCCTTTAGGCTTGGCTCCTTCAGGTTGAACTCCGTTGTAGGGGGATCTGGGCTGATTAGAGCTTTGTTAGGCTCCAGCTCCTGGTCTCTCAACGGATCACTCACAGTGTCCTGGAGGAACCGATTTACTTGCTCTATGGAGCACTCAAGCCGGCCACTGCGCTTGTCCCCAAGGAGTCGTTTGGTAAAGCCAAAGGGATTGGCGATGAAAGCTGCTCGCTTCCTTGCCCTCTCTCTACCCCTTCTCCGATGCCACTCTGCTCTACGAAGCGTCATCAGCTTCTTGCACAGGATGTTCTTCAGTTCCGCCAAGGGTTGTTTCTCCTCCTCCGTAGCAGCCTTGTACTGCTTCTTCAGGGTGCGAAGCTCCTGGCGTAGATGGTGTATCCGAGTGGCTCTGCGGCTCATTGTGTAGGGAGTGGATTTCGATTTTCCTTTGTCCACCTGTCCAAATCTTTCCCGGGCGTAGCTGACAATGACAGTGGTCATCGATGTAAGGCGGCTGTCCACGTCTCCTTTGGCTGTGGCCTGGATGATGTTGGACACATCCTCATCGAACTGCTGCCACTCGCTCCTCCTGCTGGCTGGGGGCCACTTAATCCGCTGCTGTGGAATTACTCTGCTAGGGTTGAGAGTCTGAGGTACGTGGAGGGACTGGGCTCTGTGGGTTGCCTCCTGGCCGGGCTCCTCCTGCGTCTCACCAGGTACAAGACCTGAGCGTTGTACCTCATTGTCTCTGTCCAGGCATTTCATTTTAGCCTGATGGATCTTCAGGCCTCGGTGGTTCTTGCACAGCTTTCCGCAAATGCATGTCACATTCGTCGTTTGTCCGTTTGCCTGGGTCATCACCGTGTGGTCCGTCCGGTTGGAGATCTCATCCTCCCCCCCTCTCGGGATCTCCTGGGGGTATCTTACTGTAGGGCTTTCCGTAGCTTGATTTGGATTCTCTCTCGCGAAAGATACAGGTTGGGATGCTACCCCAACCTGCCCCGAGTGCCGTCTTTCCGTGCTGTCCACTGTCTCTCCAGTAGTCGGCCAAACTCTTCTTGGCTGTCACCTAGTCTATTCCTAGGAGTCACTGGCTGTGCCAGATGATAACTATACAAGATACACCTCATGGATGCACTGGGACGCATCATCAGTGATGTATCCTGTAGTCAATAAGAGCAAAACTTTATTTGAGTTCCGTAGGAACGTCTTTGGAAAGGCTGCTGACTAAATATGCTTTGTACTCACCACAGAACATCTGACAGCATTCCCACTGTGTTAATGATCACTTAGAGGGAATTATAGGCAAGCTGTAAACATATAGACACTTATTTGTCAGGATTTCATTTAAAACATTAGGTTATATTTCAAAGGTTTTATATGAGGTTAGCACATCACACAAATAGCAATGAAACAATTCCTCAACTGAAGCAAAAAAAAGTAGGATAAAGGATAAAATCGAACTCAGAACTTTATTTCATATATAATGTTTAGCTACCATGAAAATCAGCACAATCTGATCACAATTCTCTCATGGCCATGAGATGCTTCTGTTCTGTGTTCACCAATTCAGTTAAATTTCAATTCAGTTTATATTTTGTCAAAAATTCACAACACATGCTGTCTCAAGCACTTTTTTTTTTTTACAAAAAAACTAACTATAGTATAGAAATATCCAAAGTGGGAAAATTCAGGTGTCTTGGCAAGGCATTTTACCAAAAAAGTCTACCTAATCATACATACAGATTCCAAGTCAGTTAGACACATTCAAAGTTGATTCCCGTGATCAAACAATGCAGTCAGGTTCAGTTTATCATTCGTCTTGGTTAAAAAGCTTTCTATCTAAAGAAACTCGGAAATCCACTTAAAGGACAGGGACTTTTTTGTGTCACTAAGTAACTTTACATCAGAGATGACAAAAATCACATTTGGGGTTCCCCAAGGGTCCATCCTTGGTACCCTCCTATATCTACATCAGGGGTCACTAATTAAAAATCAGCGGGGTCCGAATAAAGAAAATCAACAACCAGTAAAGGTCCGGACACATTTTTTATTACAATCCGTTACTTCAAACAGTATTTAACACTGAAATAAAATGTTTATGCATCCACCTTATACATTGACTTTTTAAACAAAAAAATAACATAAAAATAGAACGTTTTTCTATTTTAAAATCCAAAGTTCTTTTTGAAATAGAGAACCACAATCTTTCACAGTTTGGTACATAGACAATTTCTTGACTTTCACATCTTTTATAAAACAACTGAACTTTTTTTAATTTCATTTTTATGGCTTAATGATAGAAGTGAGCTTTAGGCTGCCCTGCATGGATTTTAAACCTGGGTTTGATTGGCAACAAAGCCAACCTCAAGCACATATCAAGGTGCTCATTCGTTCTGCGCCTTTAAATCAGCTATTTTCTCCGTATGTATGAGCAAGCGGATATGTTTGGGAACGCTCCGGAGGGCTTTGCCATATTAACAAGTGAAGTTAGCACAGGGGTTGAAGCAAAAATAATGTTTGACTGAAAAGATTTTCTCACCAGCCCATATATTCCCGGGCCGTGGACATCATGCCGCATTAGTTGGCTCACTTGCTTAGTGTGCAAAGACAACCAAATCTGATACTTTTAAAATATCCTTTGAAAATTTCTGTATCTCTGCCACCTTTCAGCTTTAGAGCCTTTGCGTCATCCTGGACAGCCTCTCCATCACTTTCCACATCCACATCATCATCTGGGTTACTTTCATCTCTGCAGCATCAAGTTCTTCCTTCACACTGTTGACAAACTGGTCCACAGTCCACTTTACAATCCCAGCTCCCTTTCCTCTCTGTCCTCCAGAAACCCTCCATAAACTGCAGCTAGTTTAAAGGACAGCAGCTTCATCATTACATCATCTACTTCACTCCTGTACTCCACTCCACTGGCTCCCTGTCACATTCAATATAAACCAATTTTATGATCATACAAGGCAAACACAGCCTTGGACAATGCAGGACACATCACCAACACTATCATGACATAATACATTTTAATTTGACACAGATTGCACATGACAATAATCAGTCTCTGCTTTGCCCGTAATTGTTCACCAATTAATCATTAGAGTTTATAAAAAGGCATGATTTAACTTTTTTGAAGTTTAATAAAATGGTTATATTTTAGCCCAGTAACTGGAGACCTGTCCAGGATGAACCCTGTGTCCGCTCTCCACTTTAACTTCATAAAAAAACTCTCTGAGAATCGCCTTTCTCTGGCCTCACCCAGTTAGAACCCGTTCTCCAGTCCATGTTGTAGCTGCAGTTTATTTGTTTTATCTTTTTGATGTAGTTTTCTTAACAATCTGTAAGCATCAAAATCCTTGTCATTTTATTTAGTGTCCTGGAGCGCAGCTGCTCATCAGGTGAACACTGCTGCATACCGACAGCAGATACAGCTCTGCCTTCTTTGTTTCAGAACAGCGCAGGTTTTTTTTTTTTTTTTTACTTTTTCCGAATCGAACCCAGTCAAATGCGGCACATCGTTTCACATTCCGACTCTTCTTCTTCAAGGGTCATGCTAAATTAGCCTGAGCAAGCGTTACTCTTCTTTGTGTTTAAATAAAACATAATAGTGAATCACGAGGAGATCCCTGGTTGGTCGCCGCGTTTATCAGCGAGGGAATAAACGCTGACAGACAACATGGCCACAGGTGGAAATAATTCATTAATTAACTGCAGGAGCAGCGACAGAAACGCTTACCGAGGGAAGTTGTTGTCAGCTGTTCATTCCGGTGAACTTTCTGACCTGCTGGTTTGCATAAATCCAAAGAAAACCTTTGACCACCGCTACTTTCATTCATACCATCTGTGGCCAGTTTAAAATGTTCTCCCAAAAGTTAAAATGATGAACACCGATAAACCACAGACTGGCCATGTCCGCTTTGGAAAGACCCGCCCTGCTCTCATTCTGATTGGCTAATGTCCCGGCTCTGCCAGGTTTGATTGGTTGAGAGCAGCTTCAGATTATAACCTTGAATAAAAAGTCTAGATGGGACTTTTTGCGCTCAATTTCCAAATGACGGAAATCCGTCGCAGCGACGGAGAACTTTAACTCCTGAGTTAGACACTGTCGTTGGACAACATGCAGTAATATATAAATGTTTTAAATCAGGTTGGGTCCTGATTTAAAACATCCTGATCCGGACCCACCTGCTGGCTAATCCGTGACCTCTGATCTACATGCTCCCTCTAGGTCAGATCATAAAAAAACATCATCAGCTACCATAACTATGCAGATGACACACAGCTCTACATCACCATTTCACCAGGTGAGTATGAACCCATTGATGCATTGAAAAAATTATTTTGTGCCAAAAAAATAATTCAGTTGAATAAAAACAAAAGTGAAGTAATAATTTTTGAACCAATAGACGAGTGATCAAAAGTTAGTGCACAGGTTCAGTTGCTTCAGCTAGAAACCACCAATCAGGCCCAAAATCTGGGTGTAGTGATGGACTCTGACCTCAACCTTCAAAAGCATCTAAAGACAATTACAAAGTTGGCCTTCTATCACCTGAAGAACATTTCCAGGATTAAAGGACTAAAGTCTCAGCAGGATTTTGAAAAACAAATCCATGAGTTTAATTTTAGTCAAATTGATTAGTGCAACGGTGTTTTCACAGGTCTGCCTAAAAAGTCGATCAGACAACTTCAGCTGATCCAGAACGCTCCTGTCCACATCCTCACTAAGGTAAGAAAGTAGAGCACATCACCCCAGTTCTAAAGTCCTTACACTGGCTCCCTGTATCTCAGAGAATAGACTCTAAAATACTTCTGTTAGTCTATAAATCCCTGAATGGCTTAGCACCTAAATACATCACAGACTTGTTATCAGTTTATCAACCCTCCAGACCACTAAGGTCTTCTGACTCAGGTCTACTCTCCGTACCCATAACCAGAATCAAACACGGAGAAGCAGCATTTAGTTCTTATGCTCCACTTATCTGGAACAAACACCCCGAAGACTGTAAAAGTGCTGAAACCCTTAGCTACTTTAAATCAAGGTTAAAAACCTATTTGTATAGAGTTGCCTTTAAATTTCGGTGTTGAAGTTTGTAGTCCAACTTGTCTTACACAGTATCAGACATGCTGCTACTGTTCCAATGCAATGTGCTTGCTTCTGTAATGTTTTTCCTCTGTCTCTGTAATGCTTTCTTTCCTCTGTTTATTTTTCTGTTCATGTGCAGCACTTTGAATTATCTTATTACTGAAAAGTGCTTTATAAGTAAACTTGCCCTGGAAAAAGCCTAATTTAAACAGTACAAACTAACCTTATTGTTATAGTTGAAAGGATTTCTCTTTTTCTACCTCTATGTACTGTACCTTCTTTACAGTCTTCATCTTTTCCTTCTGCTTAATAGTTCCTTATTTAGCACTCCACATCTTGCTTCTCTGTCTTCAAAATGCTAAACTTAATTTCTAATCCTATTCATTCTGATCAGTACAATTAAAATCCCAAAGCTGCTGTGACTGTGTCACAGTGTTTCTTATCTTGCCTTGTATGTTGGCATATTGAATACCAGTTGTTATTCAGCTCTGAAACAGTGGAACATCAAGCCTTGTTATAGCCCCATAGTAGCAGTTGCGTTGGTTAGTGTAGCACACATATGTGAAATACAAGATGTATGAAAGCTAAAGCACTCAGTACTTTGACCTCATAAAAAAAGATCTATAGTAGCCTGTGTGTGGCATGCCAGCAGAGCGAGTGGACCATTTATAAAGACTATTAGTCACTGATACGCCCATCCGTGGTTCTATTCACGTCCTTTGGACCTTTCAATGCATGTCTTTCCACATTTTCTCTGCCCATTTCCTGTCTAATTGTGAATAAAGACCACTATGACAAAAGGAAAGTATGTTACAATCTTGAATGTACAGAAAGGCTATGCTGGAGTGCTATTTATATAAAGTAATGCAAGTCAGACCTTAGTTTGACAAGAGTATCAAATCTTCAGCTTTGATACCTTTAACTCTGTCTATAAATCAACCACTATAGTAGATACCACTTGTGGATAAACACTCCACCCAGCTTCGAGATGATCAACTCTAGATACTCAAACTCATCCACCTTTAGCAGCTCTGCTCCTTGGAGCTCCACTGTTCCTCCTACCTGTCTTATTCAGACACTTGTTCTTATTAAAGACATTCTTTACAAAGGCTTTCTTCTTTGAAGTCCCTGTCCTTTCTAACAAAAAGATCCAGTTAGGGCTGCACAGTGGCACAGTAGAGCAAGAAGGTTCTGGGTTTGAATCCGACCCTGGGTCTCTCTTCATGGAGTTTGCATGTTCTCCCTGTGCATGTGTGGGTTCTCTCCGGGTACTCTGGCTTCCTCCCACTGTCCAAAAACATGACTGTTAGGTTAATTGGCCTCTCTAAATTCTCCTTAGGTGTGAGTGTGTGAGAGATTGGTTGTTTGTCCTGTTTGTCTCTGTGTTGCCCTGCGACAGACTGGCGACCTGTCCAGGGTGTACCCCGCCTCTTGCCCATTGACAGCTGGAGAAAGGCACCAGCACCCCCCGCGACCCCAACAGGGATAAGCATGACGGAAAATGGATGGATGAATGGATGGAAGGAAGATCCAGTTATTGTTTTAAGTTGTTTTATTTTATGTACATTTCCCCATATTGTGTAATATGTATTTGGTATAATGACATCAACCATCCAAAGAAAACGCATTGCATTCATTGTTCTAACAAAACTTAATTTCTTCCTGAGAAAACTAAAAAAAAAGACTTGTGAAGTTACAGCTTCCAAGCTCACCCTAATGGGGATATTTTTATATTTCCTTGGCTATCATAGGATAACTGCCTCATTTGTTGTTTTCTGCCAACTCTGTGTTAAAGGTAACTTTACAATTGGATCCATGGTTCACAAGCTCTGTCCAGACAGAAAAACAGAGACAACTGCCAATGGTTTTCCTTCTCCTCTGTGTTCCTTTTATGCCAAAATCACTTTATGAAGAAATCTTTTAGTGCACCGGCTCCGGAGTAAGCAGTCCACAATCCAGTCCAAAATTGAAGCAACCCATCATGAAAAACATTCTGGACACACTCCTAAACGCTAACAAAACCATCCATTATATTATTACCTCCAACACACAAGACAACACACAATGCTGAGATAAAAAAACAAAAAACTTTCAGTTGCCTAAAATAATTTAAAGTATGCATGAATTCTATTGATTTATTTTAGGAGGAATTTTCCTTTAACAACAGTTAAAAACCCTAAGGAAGACATTCCACTTTTTTTCAGTCATACATGTATGCTTTCATCATGCGGTTACAATGCAATTTCACTTTTTTGATTCCTTTTCCACTTTGGTTATCCCACTGAAATGGGAAGCTATTTTTAGTATAAGAAGGTAGTAATGGGTAGATGAGGCCTCGTGAAGCATTGTGGCACATTCCCCAAACTGTATTGATACGGTGTTGGTACTGTGTCTCCGTGTTGCTCTATACTGACCTGCTGGATTTAAAACACCATTGCAGGCTACTTAGTTGAAACACATCTGACACACTGATTCGATGACCTAGCATATACAGTAATATAATGTTATCTAAGTTATTGTATGTCATGTTTTATTATTTTACATCAATCTAAGTTTAAACTATCTTTGATGTTTTCAGAATATATATTAATGTGAAAACTAAAGTGAAGGTTTTGTGGATGTGATGTTGTTTATTGACTTGTAACTGATTCAAAGAGATTTTCTATTAAAGATTCTTATTACAAAAAAAGTGTTTCCAAAGTCTTGCCGTTTTTTCTATTTTTTTTTTTAGACAAGTTCTCAAGCTTCTGAGAACACACGCTCACATGGAACTGAAGCGGCTGGTGTTCATAAAAATGGTATAGGGACAGATGGAAGAAGTTTGGGATAGTTTGTTTTTGGCTCTCCCAATATTTTTAAGGATCATGGGCTCTTGGGAGATAACTCTCTGTCAGGTATCTCTGGACTTCAATGATGATGTCAGCTGTGGCATTGGTGGTGTGCCTGCTGACTCCCTCATCCAGCGGCTGCCACAGGTTATCTAAGAAAAGGCATTTTAGTTATAGTCATCTTTTACAAATCAGTACATGATTAGCGACCAAATAAAAGCACGAATAAACAGATAAAACTAAATACCTTGCCTGAAGGGGGTGTCAACTGCTGAGAAGAAGGTCCAGGCTGTGGCTCAGTCAGCTCTTCTGTGTGTATACAAAATGAGCACTGACCCAATTACGGCAGCACATTCCATTTTCAGTCTATTGACTGGTTCACTGCACTTGGAGGAACTACCAAAGCCAAGTGATTTAAATCTGGGGTCTAGAAGTGTTGATAAGGTCAACACACTTAAAGACTCCAGATTGCAAGCAGTGTCAGTGACTCGTTGCCTAAGTTGGTCATGGAGGTCTATTGCTGCCTGTGTGTGTGCAGGTGTGAAGCGTTACACTCAAGTCCATGATAAGGCATTTTTATTATGGGGATGACCTTTGATCCTGAAACTCTTCTCCACAGACAACTCCACTGTAGCTTAATGAAAAGGAGCAAGCACAAGTGTTTCTCCTATGATGGTAAACTCATCAGTTGTAAGTGGAGATGTCAGTTTTTAGTGAGGCAAGAGATACCCACACTGGTTCCTTCCTGTAGCCTTGAAAGCATCTGATATGTACTGTTCCAACATGTTGGTACCTCACAGAGATTTTTCTGCCGTTGGAAACATAAAAGCTAGTTATACTGCGTTGATGGCCTCCTCCATTTGTTCTCCTTTGAGAGGAAAAGGGCAATGTATGTATGTATAAAGAGGTGGAGGACTCTATCCCACTGAGGTGGGGTTTAGAGCATTAATTAGCCGGTCACTCATAACTGCACTTGAAATTTTTGGAGTGAAAGGACTTTACATCAGATGAGTAACTAAACACGTCACAGAAGCTGCTGAAACGGTATCATGATGGCCGTGGATCTAGCAGGGGGATCCGAGGGCCATCACCAGCTATTCAGACACAAACCATCTGATCAATCCTGGCTGGGTCGCTAAGGGAAGAATGAGACTCGAAGCACCCAATGATCTCAGGATACATCACTAAAGATGTGTTGAATTGCACCATAGATGTGTTTGTTAAGAACACTTACAGTGACATATTCTGCATTCTTTTTTGTTTAACTTGTAACTCTCTATATTCATCAAATGTGTAGGGTATCTACAGTCATTTCTTGTGAACAGGTTTGAGAAAAAGATTTAGCTATCATCTTGTTTTACTACTAGTAATTAGTCAACTTCAAATCCCTCCAGTCTCTTGACCTGCAACACATTTACTGTGCCATGAAAAAGTAAATGTCTTAATTTTTTTAAATTTTTGTTGTGTTTTTATTTTTTGGTCACACTTAAATGTTTCAGATTATCAAACAAAATGTAATAGTAGGGGGAGAAAACTTCATCAAGACAAAATTATACTTTCATGACATATTTTGTTCAGGAATGGGACTCAGCTTTTCTGGGGATTCTGATTTTACACACAGAAGGAATAACAACATCTGAGCTTCAATTATACGTAGGGGTTTAGTCACAGAAATGTAGAAATACAGTGGTGTTTAAATCTGTTATGAGAAGGGTTTTGAGGATGTTGACATTCAAATTATGATAAAGATAATGAAAGATCTTGTAATGGGGAATAAATGTTACTAAAAACATGAAGAAAACAATGCAGAAAAAAATCAATAACATCAGGGAACTAATTTGCACATCTTTAGGCTTTCAATAATAATGTTAAATGTACCCGGTGCTTTGGGTCCCCAATACTATTTATTTTTATGAATTAATGGCATAAGATGCGTTGATTTTATCACTTGCTAAGGGGATAAAGGCTGTGTCACAAAGAAGTGTTATAATTTGTCTTAGCCAATGTCTCTTGTAATAGCTTGATTAGTATTGGTCCAAATTTGATGGGTATCTTATCTCTGCGACAGGTACTTCAATGTTTTTTTTTTTAATAGCAGACATCTGAAAATACAGCAATGGAACACAGAAAAGAAAGAGAAGTAGATGATTAGGAAAATACCTATGCTGACAATCGTCTTTAAACCACTCAGTGGAGATGGAGCAACGTATCATCGTCTCCTCAAAGCGTCAGCTTTGCTAACATGGAGCAGTTCTGCCACCACCAGTGCCTGTATACGAGTGTATAAACAACAAAAAAACAGCTCTTCTGTGTGTATACAAAATGAGCCAGGGACAAATGAGGGCCATTCAACACTTCTGGACTAAATTGAACTGAATTTGTTGAGAATTTGCTTTTGGAATAATTTACTCCATTCCATGTTTATTTATTTATTTAATTACTCAGGTCATCTTTGTCTGATATTAAAATTGTGTAAATAAGGGTTTGCAGCACTGTAAAATGGATGGGAAGACATAGGCATTTGCCAGTGACTTAAGGTAATCAAAACAGTGTTTTAAACTTGGTTGCCAGAGATTATTTTGCATATTTAGAATAAAGAGATATTAGATGAAGGACTTAATAAAGAAAAAGAAAGAAATTCTCATTGTTCTCTCTAAATCGTTCAGACTTTTGGGACATGTTAGCAGTCATTTCAATACTGTATTGTTAGATAAGGAAATGTTACCTTAGTTCTCAGCAAGACAGAACAACCAGTCAGCATTTTTTTTGTTGATTGATTCCATTGTAAAATCCTAAAACAGCTGCAAATGACAGTTGGAGACCTTCATCAATGTTAGCTTGAATGATCTCAGTGTACTGAGTACAAGCATATGTTCATAAGGACGATGTTTGAATGGTATCAAGATGAATATCCGCTGGTGTGCTAATTGGAATTACATGTACTGTAATTGTATGGAGTATAACAACACATGAGATAATGTTACTGTGGAAAATAGCATGAAATTAAAATAATGATACTATTATGCTACCAGTCAAAAGTTTGGACTCACCTTTGTCATTCAATGGGTTTTCCTTATTTCTATGACTTTCTAGTGATACAAAGTGAAAACACCAAAACTATGACTCAGCAGTTAATGTGGTGGCCTCTGGTTGGCTGACTCATTCAAATTGTGCTGGCCCTGTCTCTGGATGGATGGATTTGGGGTTTGGGGTGGGGGGTTGGTGCTGGGGTATGGACCGTTTTGACACAGGTTGGGGAGGTGCTCAGCCCTAGTCTCAGTTTGTGGCTCGTGTGGTCTGCTCTCCCCTGTCCTGGTGATGGGGATTACCTCTCGGGTCTGGATGCCCCTCTGGGGTATTGGTACATGGACCTGGGCGTATAGGATGTTGTGTGGCATATTTGTACAGCATCTGTTTCTTGCATGTGTGTGCAATAGGGTGAGAACATGTGACTGTGTGGTTGTTTCTTTGTCTAGTTTGGTTTTGGGCTACACCTCTCCTGGGACATCTCGTGTCTCCACTAAGTGTGTCCCCTGTCAGGCTCCCTGCCAGGGGAGTTGTAGGGTGGTTGTAGCCTTGACCCACTGATGTGTACGGGGCTAGGTGCTTGGGTGTGTGCTGGCTCACTCCTGGCGGCTGCTTGGCAGGGCCTGAGCTCCCTGGCTCTGTCAGGGCCCTGCAGGGGGGTGCCCTTGGGCCTTTGGTCTCCAAGCCCATGGCTGGATCTGTTCTGGTGTAGCAGCCCCTGAGGTCTTCTGTACTGTGGCTGCTGCATTTTGTTCTGGAGCTCTCCTCTGCTTTTCTCTGGGATGGAGGATGCAGCTATCCCTGTGTTTGTCCTTCTTGGGCTCCTGTCCTTTTTGGAGCCCTTTCGGAGCATGAACAACAGGCTTTCCATTTGTAGTCCAGATGTAAGATTCTTAGAGTTGACTCATTTTTTAGCTAAAGCTCGTCAAACAAGCCACAATATAGGCCCATCCAAAAGCAGTGACAAACAGATTGAAATGTTTTCACGCGATAAAACCTTGTGCATTTGTAAAACCTGCATGATGGCAATAGTTAGACTAGCTATATTGATAAAAGTGAGGAATAATTTCCCTAAAGACAAAAAACTAACTTGGCTTTCTTGAAATGTAATTTTCTCAGCTTAACAGAGCAAAACATGGTAGCCCACAAAAACCTTTTGCTGCACAGTGTTTGTCAGCTGGCTGAAAATAGGGCTGATACTACTACACTTTCCTTATTGTCGTATTGCTTTGCTTACAAGAGAGACACATTTATCAGTTTGGATATATACCCAGTTGTGGAGAAGCATATATATATATGTGCCATTAGATATGCAGTCTCATATAAGACATAAGCCTGCCATATATTATGGCGGTCTCATGACCAGTCCATGTCTTCTGTCAAGCAAATTGCTAATAAGTTAATAAATCCCTACACATTTCCTTTATGAATTTGCATACTGAACTTTGTTTGTTTTTTTAACTCAGATTAAGAGAAATAGTTTCCTTATTAGGAAAAAAAACATACAGTTCAGATTTAACTTTTCAGACAGGCATTCTGAATCCACGACCGCATCTACTGAGCTCATGCAACCACTCTGCAGCTTTAGTGTGTCCAGTTTTGCAACATGGTGCAGCCTTATAGACGGCAGGTACAAGTAGTGAAATCAGACCGAATACATTTCCATGCAGCACAGGAATGAGGCATCTTCTCTGATCCACGTTCACTACAACAGAACGTAACTATTTTCTGCCACATACAATATGGCGGTGACGTTGACGTGCGAACCTGCGCCCAACGACGCGTCTACGTATATGATGTCTATGGTTAAACAGCACACAGCACAGTCACGTGTGCTGCAGATTTAAAGGGAGAGGAAAGAAAAAGCAGGCAGTGGAGCTGCGCACAGCAGCGTTGAAATGACACCATGGGAATGTCGAGCGCTTCAAACGGAGGCGCTCCGGGCGAACTTGTGCATGTACGCACGTCTGGCAGAGCCGACACGCAGGAATACTCTGAATCAGTAATTTTTTAGGGGTGCTGAGCTAAGATTTAGGGGTGCTTGAGCACCCCTAAAAATGGCCTAAATACCCCACTGCTTGGCACCCTGGGGGGTCTTTGGCTCCTCACACCCACTATTGAGCATTTTTCTTATGGACAAACCTTACATATACGTACTCTCCAAACACCCACAAGTGCTTGGATCCAGGTGTTTACAGATACACTTATATACAGATAAACCATATAGTTAGCTTTGCCTGTCACTAATTAGTCTACATCTTGTATTAAATAATACTGCATATTTTTCAGTGATGTTATCATAGACGTTTTTTTGTACCTGTGATACTTTTTCTGTTGTTTTAGTTGTTTCTCTAATTCTCTGTCACCTTTTGTCACCTTCTCTCCCTTTTAACATTTTGTCTCACCCTTTTCCCTTCCTTTCTTTCTCTTTTACCTTTCACTTTCTATGTGTATTGAATTTGAAATGATCCCAAATTAATATCTAATAAAGCTTTTTTGCATGAATATCAATTGGAACACTATAGCAAAAGCAATAATGCCGCACTCATGAAAGTAAATCTGTTGAGCTCTCTTTGGCATTAGGAAAGCAATCTTAGTGATACACTTCCAGACAGGAAACATAAAAAGACTTAACCCCCTCCCCTGTTTTGATTACTGCTTTGGTCCCTCTTGGCCTTCTCTTGTGAGCCTCATGAGGTTAGTCAACTGAAAGGACTTTCCAACTGTCCTGAAGGACTTCCCAGAGGTAGTAATAAGAATGAAGACAAACCACTGAATGAAAAGGTGTGTCCAAACTTCTGAGTGGTGGTGTACGTCAAACACCTATGACTAATGGTGAGTCGATCCCGATGACTGCTGAGAATTTCCATGAATTGATAACAGACGGTCACAGCTATGGAACACTTGATCTCATGAGATTTATTCCCTGACCATCCCTAAGGATGGAGCTATCCCGAAATACTGGATAAGAGCCAACCTTCAATTGTGACCTCACCTCACACTCTTAAACTAAATATTCCCCAATTAAAATTTTCAGATTTCTCCTGAAAAACTGATGATTGGAATATAAAATTGTAAACTGTGAACTTGCCCTGCGATAGACTGGCGACCTGTCCAGGGTGGAGCTAGGCACCAGCACCCCTCGTGACCCCACAAGGGATAGAGGTGTTAGAAAATGGATGGATGGATGGATGGATGGATGAAACTGTGAAATGTTTACAAATGTAAAAGTTATCCTTTTTATTGCTTAGGTTCTGTTTGGTTATTTGGTTAGTCACAAGCAGTTGGTGGTCACTCATGTACAAACATACACTCTGACATGTTTCTACTATGAATTACTTCTTAGTGACACCCATTATAGGTCGATACAGATGATTCCTTAGTACTCTTATATACAGTATAACCAATAATAGAGCATACAGCTCAGATTAAAAGTCTGGTTGGATTTAGGAGAGAAAACCTTATTATTAGTGAAATTATTGTTTAAAACTATTAATTTGCTACAAATACAAAGCCTTTTTTTAATTATGGGTACAATATGAAACAATGACTTCTGGAAGGAGTTACATAGTGTTATTGGTTAGCCATGTGACCTCAATTTTCAGTCCTGAAAGGTGCCTTTCTTTCTGAATTTTACACATTTTCTCAGTGCATATTTGGGTTGTCTCTGGGTGCTCTTAACTCTTAACAGGACAAACTTAATATAGTTAATGACTACATGGATTGGCATGTTGTGCAACAAAATTGATTACTAGGAATGCTTTCGTTTATTATACAGTGATTTACTGACCATCCATTCAACCTGAACTCTCCCCAGCCCTGACTAAATAATCAAATTTAGTTGGCTAGCTAAAGCTGGCAAGACAGCAAAGAGTCCAAATTAAAGCAGCATCATGTAACCTTTAGCCACTAGGGGTACCAGACCTGTAACTTCCGCTTTAGTGCCCCTAAAGGCCACTGGCAACACTGCACAAAATTAAGCAGTCTCCCTCAATATTTTGGAATCTGATAGCAGACCACTTAGGACCAGCAGATTGAGAAGTTACGGAGTTAATTGTAAAGAAGGTCACATTCACCCCTCTAGATTAAATCCACCATCAGAGAACCAAAAATATGTCTGATCAGGTAAGTATAATATATGTTTTGTTGTATTTTGATAAACCTAGAATGGGTCATGTGACCTAGAGGGCTTCAGCAATGGATCCGACCATCTTAAGTTACATAGTGTTAGTTTTTTTGAGAAGGGCAGCCCACATGGAAAATCTATACTTGGCAAGTGCTACATATTGACCTGAAAAATTATTTATTATATTTGAAATTAAGTAATAATAGTAATAGTAATATCATCTTTATTGTCATTGAAACATACATTGAAACATACATTACAACGAAATATGTTCTCTGCTTTTAACCCATCACCCTTGGGGAGCAGTGGGCTGCCATGTGCGGCGCCCGGGGAGCAATCTGGGGTTAAGGGTCTTGCTCAGGAACCCAGAGTGCAGGCGCTGGGGATCGAACCGGGTACTTGCATCCTTCTCTGAGTGCAAGCGCGCTGCTCTAACCACTAGGCCAACACCCCCCCCCCCCCCCCTCAAAAAAAAGCTAATAAGATAATATATGGATCAAAATTTACACTGTGCTGCTTTAAAGGATGATTCACCCTACAAATTCATAATCTAAGCAAGTGGGAGCAGATGAACGTTTAATGCGCTCTTTGTTATCACAGAACTGAGCCACCGAAAAACCGGGCCGAGCCCTATTATTGAACTGGTACTAGATTTAGGGCAGTCCTGGACTCTAATATTAGACCTAAGTAGTATTTAACTGGTTGTTTTTATTCAGCATCATTGAAGGGTTTCTTGGACTTTAAAGGCATATTTAAAGTCACACGAAAACATTTTAACCAGATTTATGCACAGGCTTTGACTAGGCCACTGAAATCAGAAACATTTCGTTATTAACTCATTCAGAGGTGGACTTGCTGGTTAGGGTTGTATAATTGTTTGGCTTCATAACCCAAGGGAGCTTGAGGTGCTTCAGATCCAAAACTAATTATTCCTACAGTATATTCTGTAAGAAGATAGTATTCATAGTTCCATCAACTACAGCAAGTCATTCAGGTCATGACACCATAAAGAGTTAAGGCACTACCAACACCCTGTGTTACTGTTTGTATGGTGTTCTTTTTCCAAAATGCTTTTGCCTCGTGGTTCCACAGAACGTTTTCTAAAAAATTTGGAGATCATCAAGATGTTTTGGCCAAATATAAGACCGTATTAGTGTTTTTGTTGGTGAGCAGTAGTTTTGGCTTTACAAGTCTCTCATGAATCCTATTGTTTCGCAGTTATTGTTCTTTCTAGTTGTTCAATCTTGGGGGCTGTTGTCTCCCGGCAGGGGCAGCCTCCCACAGCTGCAACCCGTTAGGCACAGCAAGAAGGCCTTTAAAGGTAGAGTCAGCAATTTTTCCTGAAGTTTTCCCCAAGTCCCTTTTTGAATAACTGTGCATGCGCAAGACCGTCTTACCTTGCTCTTCTGCTCTTCATGGGGATCACCAATTTTGCGAATCTTGCATATTTTTTTCTCACAGGGATTTTGTTGTTCACACACAAGGATGCTGAAGCTGCAAATGGATGAGTGAAAATCTTTGGTTGTTGGGTGTACTAATCCACATAATTCATTACACTGTTCTCCAGCATACTACAAAAATGGCTGAACGGGGTAGAGTGGCACTATCTGCAACTTGGAGGGGACGGGGTGTGAAGTGCTTCATTTGTATTTGAATACGACTTGCTGTCAAACAAACCTTGGAACGGGTTAAAAGAGGGGCTGTGGGGCAACAATAACAAGGAATTCTGAATAAAGCTTCGCAATTCCACTTTATACAGACCAGCACCAAATGGCTGTGAAAAGGAAGGATTTAAAAGCATAATATGTCCCCATAAATCCAAGGAAATAAGTTTAAAGATGTTTCAGACGTTAGGTTTTTTAAAAAAAATGGGTATAACAAACATACAACTATAATCATAACTTTATTATCTCCAAGAAAATCAGTGTGACCAATGCGTACATGGCTAGTAGTAAAATCTATTTGACTGACACTGTTGCCATGTCTACAGAACAGGCTCGGCTCCATACTGGCTTTGAGAACAGATCACAGAACTTTGCCCTCATTTGGTGAAGTAATTTATATTCTGTAGTTTGGTTATTATTATAGTATAAAGAACAACAGGATATGAACCGATCACACTTGCGGAAGTTCATGATTAGCACCCTTTAGATGTTAGTACAACCTTTGGTACTAAGGTGCTGTATCTGAACCCAAGATACAAAATCTTTTACCTTGGTGGATGACTGCACTGCACTGTAACACATGTTGCCATTTGAGTACCATTGAAAAGCAGATGAATGTTGAAGATGGCATGGCAGCTGTTTATGATTAGCTCCTTTATGAATTGTAGATGTATTTCATAACAGAATATTACAAAAATCATTTTGTTATACAGGGAGTAAGGGTTTTAAAAGGGTGTATTTTCAATTTAGAAGAATATATGTATTTTGTTACCTTGACAAAAAAAAATCTGTTACTGTTACTTTAGCTCTTTACCTCAGTGATTTTATTATAGTATGTACTTCATTTTAATAAATACATCCCTAATATTTACAATTGGATGTGTATTTTTGTTAACCTAATCTATGAAAATCCATTTCATATGTATGTCACATATAAACATATATGTGTTGACTTGAGTAACTAACATGTTAAGTTAAAAGTACAACAATATTAATTATCATGAAAGACATGTTATCCTTGAGCTGATTTGGCACATTTGTTCAAATTTAATACATCAGGTGTTTTTAACTGGTCTGTTTTAAGGGTGTAGCTCCATAGAGTCCAAAAGCCTAAAAATGGCTTTGTAGCTCGTTTCAGAATAATTCATTTCAATGTCTCATCTGTTCTTGACTATCTTTAAATCAGGGCACGATGTACTGCTTAATGAGATTTTTTTTCAACCTACTTCATGTGGTCAAGCAGGTTTTATTTAAGTGGTTTTCTGATCCTACCACCCTGGGTGAGGCTAGTAAAACAGAACCCAATAATGTGGTTAATCACTGTATGTAATGCAGTAACAACAATGAATTCAGTTTGCTGCCGCTACAGCTTCAGGTCCGGACACTTTGGTTTTCGTTTGCTGTCGGCCGTCCTGTGATAACAGGGATGGCCCCAAGTTTTACTTGTGACAAGTGATGGCTTGTCAACAGGGCACCATCCCCATTCAAAATATCAGGAAATAAGTATAGACACTGTAAACATAAGTCAGGAAATAAAAAAGTAACTATCTGTTCTCTCATTAAATCTGTCTGACTTTTCATTTTTCAGTTTTCCATTTTGGGTTTATTTAGGATTACTTTTTGTTAGCCTATGTCCATATTGTTAATGGCGAGGGATACCAGACAGATTAATGCACGTGTATTTTCTGAAGCTTTTGGCTTCCATGTGACTTCATACCGGTCTCAAATCGGATACTTAAAGATTTTCCCCTGGGCGTAGCCCTCTGTGCCCATGGTCAATCAGAGCTTTTTGTGGCATTCTTCATCCAATCAGATTAATTCATTCCTGTCAATCAAATGCCCATGCCCTGGCTGCTTAGAGACGTGACGGTTGCAAATAGAAAAGTCAGATTACAACCATAATAAGTGACTGGAGAAAAAAGTGAAGCGAAAGAAAATGGGGTAATTTATCAACAAAGTGATGAGTTCATGAGGCATAAAAAGTGGATAAAAAAAATTAAACCAGACAGACCAGCCTGAAAAATCCTGCAGCAGGCTAGTGATTAGTGACAAGTGACTTATGACAGGATAAGCCAAAATGTTTGTTTATAATAAATCTGATTTCTTCTTTCTTTGTGCTTGATTAATCCTTTTTTTGTGTTGATATGACTTTGTTTATGTATCCTGATCAACATTTAGAGTTCATATCAGTGTAAAAATGTGGAATTGCATAATGTATTGTAACCAAGACAAAAGCTGGAACATAGTGCCTTGTCAGTAGAGAAAAGGGGTGCCAGAAACACTCGCTGAGACAGCACTCTTTGCCCCGATGCGTAACCAGAAACATGACGTAAGCGATATGAATTATAACTAAGAAAAAGCAATAAAATGCATCAGAATAAATACTGTCTTGTTTGTTGCAACAAAGGAGTGACGTGTCAAAGAACGCAGGAAGTATCATGCAGATGTTTAAACTGCTCTCTGAATTCTGGGGTGGTCTGGAAGAGGATTCTGATCCTTTAAATGTGGGGTCCTCCTAACACAGGAATGCTGTTTGTGCTTGCTAAACATACAGCAACAGTATAGGTTTAGGCAAGGCATATAAAGCAGATCCCCTGACACTGCCTGTGATTAAAGACGGCCCATTTATCTGCTTCCATAGTGAAAATTAAATGTTTTCTTTCCCAGATGTTCGTCGGGAAATCTAAACAAGTAAATCCGAAATCCAGCATTGTCCGGTTTTGGTGGCGTCACACTAACTCTTGGGATTGGTGAAGACAGATGTGGGCAATTATAGATTGAATGAGTAATACTTTTTATTCTGCTCATCAAAGTACAATAAATACTCAGAGTTAAGCTTTTTAAAAAAAATTAATTCTGCACAAACCTCTCTGATCTATTACAATTACAAAACAAAGCTTTACAACAATAAATATGGTGCTGGGTTTGTGTAACACAGTGGTACTCAAATGTTTTCTGTTGCATCACCCTTTGAAGAATGAAAAAACTTCATGCCTTTTTAAAATATAACTTTTGTTGTTTTCTCTCAATCCATTGAAGCTGTGGCCCTGAAGATTACCCAGAATCCCTTTTACTTTTTATAACAAGTATTCTATAAAATGGTTTATAACAACTAGACTTATTCACCATTGCCACACTTTATAAACTATAAAAAGTGATAAAAAAAGTTTTTAACCCTGCACTTCCCTACAGTCAAAACAAAATATTAAACCAAACAGCACGTTCTCTCTCTGGAATATCATCAACAAAATACAGAGACCTAAAATAGACAATAAGTTGAAGATGTCCGGAGTGAGGTGTTACCATATTTGGTCATTAATGGCCGCTCCCAGACTCAGTGATCGCAACGAAAATTTATATTTTTATTTTTTTACTGATTAACACTAAATTCATTAAATCACAGCGAACGTATTAGTTTTACGTATAGATAATGATCCACTGATTCTTCCTTGCTGACCGGACTTCTCCTTTTATTTAAAGAAACGTCTCACTTTTCAACGTGGAAAACCATCTTCCACTTCTCAAAAATGCACTGGTTCATTTACATATAAGATAAAATATATGAAATAATTAAAATCCTCAGAGGTTTTTGGTAGAATGTGGAAATGGTCCAGAGGTCTGAATACTTTTGCAAGGCACTAAAACTGCAGAGGGCTGGTGGCGTCTGTTCATCACTTCCACATTCATTTTGTGCAGAGGGTGAGAACATGGTGTGCTCACACTGGACACATAATGAAAACCATGTTTTACTGGCGGGACATAGTGATTAGTGTTCCTTTTCCTGGAGCCTTCTTCATTTTTGAAATATACACAGCTTGTAGTATCTGCTCCTTGACGTGTTTGGAGGAAGGAAGGATTTTTGTTTCTTGACAGTTAGCCAAGTACAGCTGAGTGATATTCACTCTGGGTTTGTTGGGCCACCCAGACACAGTAAACACAGTAAACATCCAGGTTACAGTAAACTCATATTCATTGTGGAAAAGTTAGTTAGACACATTTAAAATATTCTATCATAAATTCATCTTGCCAAAACGACTCAAGTATATAGCTTGTATCGGCGTCAAGCCATAGATAAAGTCACCTTCATCTTTGCGTCCTCTGTTCAAATGCTGTAAGAGACATGTTATATATTTTTGCTGGTTGAAGTTATTAGAACAGGTTTTATAGCTTAGGTTCATAAACACTGATGGCTTTGTGGGTTAATGTTACCACCAGGTGTATCCTCACTGCCGCACACCGGATCTGACTTTCGTGAAATTATGTAGAAAAAGTATTTTATAACCTATTGATTTTGTGTTCCTTTTAGCCATCTATGTCAGGACCATCATCTGTTGCAAGGAGGAAAAATAAAGAAATAAGAATGGAGCAAACAGGAGGTGGAAATCGGGAGGAGTCAGGAGGACACAAGACTTTCTCAACAATTTCTTTAAATGTTAAACATTCATCAGTTTTCTACTGATCAGAGCATGGTGTGGATGGGGTCCATCAGGATGATCTCCCGGGCTCAGGCCAGGCTGTTAGTAGGCCTGCTGTGTGGTCTGCTAAATGTGGCCATCTAGTGGCCACATTTAGAACTGCAGCGCTTTCGGCTCTGGAACTTGTGATTCACCATTTCATGGTTTCCATCTGCATAGTCTTTAGTGACATGTTAGATTCAAAACATCAGCACAGCTTCCTGTTACACACCAGTGATCGTACAGTACATTTATATAACATGCCAGAACCCAAGGTGCGCTCAGTGGGTTTCTAGTTCCCATGGAAACATTTTAAAGATAGAAAAGGCTTGGGAAATCTCTTTTCTAATGTTTGCTTGCAGTTTAAGAACCCTTTAGCAGATAGTGTCGGAAGACTAATTCAGTCAATCTTCTCTCAACAACCTGTCCTTTTCTTTTCACACAAAGCATCACTGTTGCTGCACAAAACAGCTGTAAAGAAATGCTGTCATGATTTGTCTTCATGAACCCGGACACACACACACAGAGCTTGTTTTGAGAGTTTATTGCAAGGAATGAGTTGTGGATGGAGAAAACCAGATTCAGTTACTGAGTTGATGAGTGCAGGAGAAGGCTGACTGGAGGAAACTGGAGAACGCCGGATAAGAATCCGAGCAGGACCACAAGGAGAGTTCTTGGAGGTGCCAGGACTGCTGAAGAACCTGAGGTGCAGCAAGGAGAGTTCTTAGGACGCAGGGGCTGCAGTAAATCCAACTGAGCACAGAGAGGATTCCTGGAGGCGCTGGGCTGCTGTGGAACCAGAGGTGCAGACGAGAGAGTTTCCAGGACATAGGGCAGAGATCCAGCAACGAGAGTACTGGACTTGACAGGCGTGGTGTGAGTGAGGACTGAAGACGATCCAGCGACGAAGAACAAACTGAGGTAGGCTTATATAGCAGAGTGAGCAGGTGGAGCGAGCCCTGGTTGATTGTAGCCTGACAGGTGTGACTGATCAGTGTAATCAGGGCTGCACTGGAGGAAGAAGGAGCCAGGAAATGCTCAGGGTGCAGCATGCAAAACTGCACCCTGACAAATGCAAATTGCATGTTTATATCCCAGGAGAGAAGAATGTAGCAACTGATATTGTAGTTGTGCCCAATGTCATAAAACTAAATAACAGATTGCCAACAATGTAATAAGTTATTACATGTGGACACAGACTTCTCACTAGAGCCTCATAGGGGTGATAGTGAGCTGGTTTGACCGCTGACAGCTCAAAGTACTGAAATATGAGAAATAATGAGGTGGATTCTTACCAGAATATCAATGCATTTTTTTATATCATGGATATGGATGTATCCCCTTAAAATACTTAATGTTTGAATTTGGAAAATATGAATTGTAAGCATTTCTGCCTAGCCCCTCCTCTAAATTAACATTTGAACTCAAGTCCAGTTGATTGCTCAGGAAAACACATGGCTACCTGTAGGAGATGCTCGGGTAGGTGGGCGTACTAAGGATTACTGTGTCTGCAGGGGTCATAGGGAGAAGTTGTGACCTGGAGGTGAGGTGTTGCGTACTTTCCAGGGAGAAGAGTGTTCCACGGTTGCAGGGAAAAGGGAGAGCGGGCAGAGAGAGGACTAAGAAGTGAAGGAGCTGCAACAAACGACAGTGGAAACAGAGGAGGTATTCTGGAGGATCAGAAAATCCTAAGATGTCTCAATAAGTTAAGTGTCTTGGACCTGAGGCTTCAGAGGGAACAATTGTTCGAGGAGGCTGAGGGACTATCAGGGGAGTCTTTCCTCAGATCTTTGCTCTAGGAAGAGAACATTGGAATGCTCAAAGAAGCTTAGAGACGGCTCAATTTCTAACCAGTATGGTTGACCATCAGGCATCAAGGGCTCATCAGACAACTCCCTATAAACGCTGAGAAAGGTTAGGAGATAGCAAACAGGTGCAACTGCAACACTGCCCAGACCACACCCCCAGCTGGATGATCTACAACTCAGATAACAGGTAAACAAGCATATCTAGAACATGACTCCAAACCATGACAAATAGGTCTCAGTAATTTCCACCATGTGCTATCTTATACTGTTACCAATATAGTAATGGCTACAAAGTATAATGCAGTTTGCACGCGCCATAGGGACTTGAACTCTGTACGGAAAAGATAGGAAGTTGGATTGTCTATTTGAATCTTCTCTGCACCATCAGTGGATGGCCTACCTGAAAATCTTCATTATTAGCAGCCTGTTGGGGTCTTAATGTTCTGACTTACGGGAGTAGTAGTCAGGGCAGATATGGAGTGATGCAGGACTGTGACAGAGCAGTACGGATTTTTCAGCTGTTTATAAGCAGTTTAATTGCAGCTAATTGTAATCCATTGTAGGGGTGACTGGGGGCCTAGTGGTTAGAGCAGCACAGATGTGTTCTGAGAAAGCTGCAAGTACCCGGTTTGAACCCCACAGACTGGGTCCCTAAGCAAGACCTTTAGCCCCAGTTTTGCTCCCTGGGTGCTGCAAGCTGGCCACAGCTCCCTAAGGGATGGGTTAAATGCAGAAGACACATTTCATTGGAATGTACAATTGCATTGGCAAATAGAATGCTGCATGATTCAGGACAAATATGGAAGGAGGTTATTGAACCATACACAAAGGAAGTGTAATGTGGACAAAACTGAGCAGAACCTAATAAAACGACAAAATTTCAATCTTTTAAATAGAAAGAACTAAAACATAATGATGTAAAGAACTAAAAGTAATAATTTGGATGGACTATGGTATGACGTCACACTGCAGCTCTCTGCGATGTTGTCCAGTCTCTTGTTTACATAGCGGACCGTGCGTGTACGTGCGCACGCGTGCATGTACGTGCATGTGAACAGCTGCCACTCAGGGCTTAGCCCCTCCCTGCCCTGAAATACCACCGTAAGAGCGGCGCAGCATTGGAGCAACATGGCGGAGAGCACCCCAGCAGATCAAAATGCTCTCTTGCTGACAGCATTATAAAGTTATGAGTTACTTCTTCACTTGAAATGTTCTACTGAAAGGTGAGGCTGTTTTGCTGTGTTTTTGTCCTTTATAAATATACACATAGAAGGCGATGCGTGAGTATGGGAAAGAAGGGCTGGGCTTTGTTTTGGTCTACAGACAGAGAGCACCACCTAGTGGTGAAATATCGCTCATTGCTCCTTTAACTGGGTCTTTCCACTCAGAGAAACCAGACTTTAGTTCCCTGTGCCTGTTTCCTTTAACATAGTCTGAAATGGATTTTGGGAAGTTTCTGAAATTTATTTTGCAATTTTAAGTTAATTTCTGTACAACTGTGCTTTGAATGAGGTTAGGAAAGGTGCGGTTTTGAGTATGTTGCCATTTTGTTTAAACAGTGTTTATTGGAGGTCTGGTGCTGCCTTTGTACTCTCATAAAATCTAAAAGTGGACATGAAGTCAATGGTCTTTACATTCTTCTTATTACAGTTTGACGTTTTTGTTTTCTAGTGAAATTTGAACATTTTGCAAACAACATATTTCTATTCACAATTGCATATGGGAGGTTTGTGTGTCTGTACTTGTACTTGAAGTTGCATGAGAAAACTTTTCGCTCATTTTACCAGTAAGTGAGGACTTTGAAAATTTTTTGGTACTCACTTTTTTTGGCTGGGGTTAGGTTAATGACTAAGGTGTCAATTAGGTTTAGTTTTGGGAAACCGATCTTCCCCCTCCAAAGAGGGAGAAGTAGGTTTAGGCTAACGTTAGGATTAGGTATGTACTGATAAAGTTTAGGATTAGGCCATAGAAAGGGTTGAAAATGAATGGAAGTTAAGGCACGGCCCCCACTTTGTCGTAGGGTCGTATAAATTCATTCTGATTGGACCAAAATTAATACAAACTATCTGCAGAAGGGATATACAAGTTGTTTGACCCAAGCCATACAGTTTTAGACAGGTGGGCTTTGACATAAAAACCATTGTTGTTGGACAGTATCTGCTACCCCGTGCATTACGCTGTTGCAGAACTGGAGAGCTCCCTCAGCTATAGACTGTTGCGCACTAAATGCAAAACGTGGTGTAATTAAAGATCCTCTCCCACCCCTACTTCCCAGGGTGCTGTCAGCAGGCCTGTGCCTGTTATTTCAGAAATCTTTCCACGACCTGGTTTATGTTATGCACTTGCTGATCACAGGCAGGCCTTGCCAAAGCACTTCCCCTTAATTCCCGGGAAAAAAAAAAGGTTATTAAAGGTTTAGATAAAACTTCCTGACACCGTTAGTGAGGTCTTGTCCCCACCTTCCTGTGTATAGCAAAGCTTTTAGATGAAAAACCTTCCTTCAACATACTCTCAGTCGTTAAGCTTGAACTAAATTTAGAAACAACTTTCTGCTGGAGAATTGTGTAACGCACAAAGATATTTACTCAGCAACGCTGAGTCTAAATTCTTCCTTTCGTTTCCTTTCCATGTAGAGACGCTTTCTGAATGGCCATTCAGACCACATGATTTTATTGCCAAATCAAAGCAGTAACGTGAATCTTTATTTTGTACGAAAATGCACTCAGTAGCTTGTTGGTATTATGGAGAGGAAGTATCGCAGCTGCCGTAGCAACATCAGGCCCCAGGAGGGGACCCTTCATTAACCATGAGGAACAGAAAAGACAACACTTTTTAGGGGAAGTTTACATTTTCTGCAGCTGCCAGTTAACGATATAATGCAAACGGTCATGGCTAAAGTTGTTCTAATACAGATTAGTTCTACATATTCAACATATAGCAGTGCGCTCTGTGCTGAAACCAAAAGGTAAACATAAAGCGTGTTTGAGGCAGCTGTTTTCACACCTGCGTTGTCAGATAACTCTCAAAACTTGGCTTCTGCAGCATCACGGCATATAAACCTTTGAAACGTGATAAAGCGCTGGTTTAAAAGAAGCCCTCAAAACTAACTATGCCCATTACTTCTGGTAGAAGCAAAAGACAAGAACGGGGCTGACATTTCTAAACGTTCATCACACCTTTCTACAAAAAAGGAATCAATAAAAACACCAAACATGCATGCAACTTATGTGGTGTTGCTGCAAGTCTGACAGTCACCTCCTTTCCCTCCTGATCTCTTGTCCAGCAAGTCTTACAGTGACTTTGCAGATATTTTCACTGGTAACATTCAGGCGGTAGGTCAAACAGTGCACGGCTCCATGGCTGGTAATCCAGTAGCTCTCCAGAAGCTTCAGTGCATCCAGACAGCACACTGCAACACTGAGATTGCCCTTGTTTCATTTAGAAATTTTAAACCTGACTAAAAACAGATCACACATGGGGTTCCTCAAGGCTCTATTGGTGGAGCTGTTTGATTTAATATCTGCATGATCTCTAAGGTATTACAATATTTCTTTCTCTGACTATCCTGGTAAAACACATATCTGTATTGCCGAGTCACCATCATGACAACGGCAACTTGAGTCCTACTGGAGTTGAAGATCTCACACATGCTCAGAAAGACAATAGCTGCAGTCACTGCACAATGAAATATGCCAGACTGCTGGACATGCTGCTGCAGCAGAACTGAGTCAGAAAATTCTGACAGAGATATCAGTTCATCAGCGGTCAGCAGTAGATGTTAATGCCTTAGCAGAAAGGTTTTAAAATGCATCGGATAGTCTTAGCCCTAAACACCAAGAGCTTGGATATGATGATGAACTCTATACCATCTGCCCATCACTTGCCTGTTGCTGAAAACTTCTATTTTCTTATTTTTGGCTCCTCGATTTTGAGGGTGTTGAAGGGTTATAATTAGGAGGCCTGCACAAAAAATAAAATAAAAAATAAAGTTAGACATGTCTTATGAGAAGAGATGTAATTTTTAAGGATTTTATTTCACTGTCTACACATTTTTCTTCCTGCAGTGGTTATGGGTGCTGAGCCTGAGCGCCCTCTATTGATAAGTCACCATTGGTGTACAAGCAGCTCTTCTCTACATCACTCTTTAAACACAAGCTCACAAATGGTGAGCACATCCCAAGACCGTAGCTGCTACCAGAGCTGTGTTCATATGTCGCAATTTCAGTCAGACTTTAAAATTGATTTTTAAAATAGCCCTACGGAATATATAAACGAACTGCACAGAAAAGCAATGCTGACATTGATAATCCTTTGACTCTTTAGCAAAAGGGTTTGGTATTATCAGTTAAGGCATTCCTAACTGCAGTCTTGCCTGGTCTTTTTTCTTGAAGCACTGTATTTCTAGATTATATACCCACCTTCCATCCATGTCCGTGTTCTATCTGATCAGCAGAGAAGTACTTTTTCTGACATTTGCTTTCAAATTCTGTGTTAAAAAGGAAACAAGCACTAAATTTGAGTTCTGAGAACTTTATTTCCACTTGTGAATAGAAATGCGGTGTTGGCAAGATCTTAAAACTTTTCTTATTAAAGAAAAATATCTGAAAAGACCATAAGTTCATATTCACTGTTAGATTTTATGACAGAAGTACGAAGGCATACCTGGGCTAAGGAGAAAAATGAACTGGACTTGCTCAATGGTCCAAAGGCCCATTTTCAGATGAAGGTAAACTCTGCATTTAATTTGGAAATCAAGGTCCCAGAGTCTGGAGGGATGGAGAGGGACAGTCTCCACATTGCTTGAAGTCTAGTGTGACGTTTCCACAGTCAGTGATGGTTTGGGGTGCCATGTCATCTGCTAGTGTTGGTCCACTGGGCTTTCTGAAGTTCACAGTCAATGCAGCCATCTACCAGGAAATCATAGAGCACTTCATGCTTCCCTCTGCAGACAAGCTGTTTGGAGATGGTGAATTTATTTTCCAGCAGGACTTGGTACCTGCTCACACTGCCAAAGGTGCCAAAAGCTGGTTCAATGACCATGGTGTTCCTGTTCTTGATTGGCCAGCAAACTCCCCTGACCTGAACCACGTAGAAAATCTCTGGGCTGTTGTCAGGAGGAAGATGAGAGACACCAGACCCAACTAGGCAGATGACCAGAAGGCAGCTATCAAAGTAATCTGGGCTTCCACTTAACCTACGCAGAACCACAGGCTGATGGCACATTAATTCATGCAAGAGAGACCCAACCAACTACTAAGTGCATTTAGACATACTTTTCAGAGGCCTGGCATAGGTGCAGCCCTGCCTGAGACCTACAGAAACTGTCGGCTTGTTTAAAGCCAACAGTTTCTGTTTAACAGCAATCATTTATTTGTTTGAAATTTGCATGTTATGGTTTCTTTATATATAATGCTCGCACTGTTTTGTAATTATTGAGATATCTTATTTCATTTTATGTGTTTTTGTTTAGTACCTTCTGTTTTCCACACTAGGAAATGTATTGCCCAAAAAACCTTTAGATGATAATTTTCTTTTAAGCCAGTGGTACATAAAAGATAAACTGCATTAAACTTAAATGTCTTTATTTATTTTTTCTCTTGTGTATAGCAAAGCTTTTTGGAATAAAAATCTTTCATAACCTCTAAGTCATTAAAATAGTTTGGCTAGAGAATTGTGCTACTCTTATACAAATGTAGCTACTTCCCATTGACTGAAACAGGCTGGGCCCAACGCTGGGCTGGGCCCAACGCCCTTTTCCACTAAAGATAATGCAAATGTGGGCCTTTATGTGATAATACATTGCAGGGCATATTTGAAGATCTGTATCCAAACTGAATAGCTCTAACAGGTACTTCATTGTGTCCTTTTAAAAAGATTTTCTTTCTGTTATTACCAATGCACTACAACATAACTTAACTCTCAAAACAGCCGTATCCTTTTACAGCCTCTCTGGTTCCATGTTCTGTTCTTGTCTCCTCCAGACAGGGGTATCAGGTTTTTCAGCCTGTTGGTTTCAGGCAAGTGCTTTTGTTATTAGCTAAACCGGCCAGATCTGTAAACAAGACTCAGGGGCCGGGGTGGGTTGGTGGCCGTTGTTTAAGGACATAAAAAACAGGGAACTTGTAAACTTTATTACTCCACGGGAATATGTAACCTTTTGCTGACGTTCTATAACTCTTCATGTCAAGGTTTTACTTAAATGGCTCCTACACATTCTACTTAAAAAAAATAAAATAAATCCAAACGTTTTCAGACCTGAATTTCCACAGTTTACCAGCAGATATTCCAACACTAAGCAGGATTTGTGTATGGAAATGCCAGAGACAAGCAGAACAGCGTGATAGAGGGAAGGCCAAGAAAGAACATGACAATGGACACATGGGAGGACATAAGGAGCACAAGAATGAAAGGACACAATGGACAGAAGCAATAAGAAGCAGGAGGGACAGAAGAATGGAAATAAGGATGGAAGAAAGATGGGCTGGGGATGAGGGAGAGAGAAAGAGAGGAAGGAAATAAACTAGTGAAATACACAAGAAAGAAAGAAAGAAAAACAAAGAAAGACGACTTTTAGAAAATGGGATAATGAAGAAAGTCATATATTCTTCCAAACTCTATTCTTTCCCCATACTTTTGCAAATCTGGAAAACAAATGTTATCAACTTCCATCGTTTCTCCAGATTGCACAGGAACCCTGTTGACGAACAACACAGGAGCTGCTGTGAAGGTAAAACAGATTTTTCTGAAGATGTCCCACTGGTCGCAGTTTACATTTCCTTCTCATGTTACACGGCCCCAGGCAGGACAGCGATTCGCCGAGGAGCAGCTCGCGCTCTCTCCTCGTTGGCTGGGTTGTACACGTCAGCAGTTCATGAGTTGTGTCACCGTTCTGTCATTCTCTTCCTGGTATTAGCGTGTTGACACTTCGCTCTTCGCTCAGGTGAGTTTGCTCTCTTCTTTTTTTGAAACTCACAAGAAACTCGAGCCTGGTTTTACTGAACCTTTGTTTCCCTTCCCGCAGGTGCTTTCATTTAGCGACTGTTTGGGAAAATGACTCGGCTTTCCAGCGGAAAGACGGTCGCGTCGGAGGAAAATCCACTCCGATTTTGAGAGAGGAGCGTCACGCGGACGTTTCGGGGCTTCCTTTGAAGAAGAGCGGCGCGAGGAAACGGAGGTCGCGGAAGAGGAGAACTCTGAACGATGCAGACGCGCGCGAGGAGGTGAACAGAAGCCATACCTGCTGAAGTCCAAAGTTTGCGCTCAGGAAGCGAAAGATGAGGTTTCGGCTGCTCCGGCGGAACCTGCTCCTGCTGCTGGGGGTTATTTTTGTAGTTGTGACTCTCCTGCTTTCAACACGTGTGTTGGTGGTCTCTGAAAACGACGCAGGGGCAGCCAGCTTCGGGGATGACGTCAGCAGCGGGAACCGGGGAACGAATTCTTGCGAGACGTTCAGCTTCGCCTCTCTGTCGGAGTTAGCGCAGTCCGTTTACAGCGCCAATTACAAGCAGTGCGTCCGCAACGCAGATCGCTTTCCAGGGGAGCCCCAGCTGGTGCTGGTTGTGCAGGTCCACAACCGGCCAGAATACCTCCGGCTCCTCATCAGGTCGCTGGAGAGAGCTGCTGAGGTGCACAGTTTTCTTCTCGTCTTCAGCCACGACTATTTTTCCCAGGAAATCAACACAATAGTGCAGGGGATCACTTTCTGCAAGGTACTGCAGATTTATTTCCCCTTCAGCACTCAGCTGTATCCCAAAGAATTTCCGGGGCAGGACCCACGAGACTGCCCCCGGGACGCGTCCAAGGAGGAGGCTCAAAGGGCAGGATGCCTCAACGCCGACCACCCCGACTCGTACGGACACTACAGGGAGGCCTTCATCACCCAAACCAAACACCACTGGTGGTGGAAGCTGCACTTCGTCTGGGAGCGCGTGCCGGCCATGCAGGGCTACGGCGGGTACGTCGTCTTCCTGGAGGAGGACAACTACGTCTTGCCAGACTTTTTCCACTTTTACAAATTGATGGTGGAGTTTAGGAAGACGAGCTGCCAGGACTGCGACATGCTGGCCTTGGGGAACCACAACGGCGTGATAGATTTCACCAGCACGTCCGATAAGGTGTCGACCTCGGGATGGATGTCCACCAAACACAACATGGGCATGGCCATCTCCAGGGAGGTCTACTACAAGCTGATGGGGTGCAGCAACGACTACTGCACCTACGACGACTACAACTGGGACTGGACGCTGCAGCACCTCTCCGGAACCTGCATCTCGAAGCCCCTTAAGGTGCTGGTGGCGCAGGCCTCCAGGGTTCTGCACACTGGAGACTGCGGTCTGCACCAGAAGGAGAGCTGCAAACCAGAGCTGGCGTCACAAAAGGCCGAGGAGATCCTCCAGAAGGCCAGGGACGACCTGTTTCCGCCGCGCCTCGTCCTCAGTGGCACGGAGCCAGTGGAGCACAAGGCGCATATTAAGAACGGAGGTTGGGGAGATGTACGAGACCACGTTCTGTGCAACAATTATTCCAAACGTCTATAAGCTCCGCCTTTTTCGTTGACGGTCTACAAATATGCAATCTGGATTTTGGGGACAGAGTGCACATTTGCGTGCTGATCCGATGTGAACTTGTCATTTATTTTGCATTCACCAAGTGCCAAAGCCTTTAGGTTGTGACTGCAAGCTCAGTCTTCTCAGTGTCTCATAAGCCAAACCAACCATCAGGAGATGTGATTCCAGAGGAGAGTAAACAGTGTCACAAGGGTGCATTTTGTATAGATGTAGCTTTCTGTAACCTGAGAAGCCTTTTTATATTTTTCCTATTTCTGTGTTTTCGGGGATGCTTGTTTCAGCGACGATTTCGGCTCGTCGATGGTTGCTTTGGGGCAGTTGCTGGAAGATTTTCCAAAAGACATTTCCATGTGTTTGTGATGGTACAATTATAAGCGCGATTTTAACAAAATTGGTGAATGTAGAAACTGGTAGGTTTCCCAAAAATGTTTCCACCTTAATCAAATGGGATAAATGTTGGGTTTGTACATCAGTCTTTTTCTAGTTGATTGTTTTGTTCACCAAATGAAAAATGTATATCAGGTAATGTGAACATTTTTCTGTGCTGGACCATTGGGGATTTTTTTGGTCCCTTTCCTTCTTCTCTTTCTGGTTAGGAGAACAGAAAGTGTATTTTTTTTTATCTTTTATTTGCTTTCTGATAGGCCAAAAAAGTGACCTTTTGGAACCAGGGTTTTGGTTCTGCAAACACCAGGATCACATGTGATGCTGCTTTTCTGTATTTGCACCTTCTATATTCACAAGTTGATTAAAAAAAAATTATGCAACGTCTATTTGAGAACAGAATGAAGTATATGAGGGTTTTATTTAAGATTATACAATAATTTCCTTCTGTCTCATTATTGTTTGCAAGTTTTTTTTTCTTTGCCTTCCATCGGACCAAAAGTGCCTTATTCTGAAACCTCTTAAAATGCACTGACTATAAATAACTAAGTACTTACACCATAACTTTTCCCCCCTTTGGATATTTTCTGGTTTTTGGTGGGTTTTTTTCTTTCCTTTTTTCAAATCTAGATTTTGTTTATGGTTAAAATGATTTGGTTGGGGCTTCTTTCCTAAAGCCTGATTAAACCTGATTTTGGTGCACCTCAGGGCGCCTTGCAAAGATTCTTAAACCTTTGTAGTGAATTTGTTGAATTCCAGCTTGTATTTTTCTGAGGAGCACAACTCTCCAAACATCTTGGGGAAAACGACAATGACAATCCAGTGTACAATTTGTGAAAGGACTGCTCTTTGGGGAACACGTCTGTGTATGAACCTAATGATTCCTTCATTTTTCTGAAAAGGAAGGCCACGTTTTTGTCACTGATTTTGTTCTCTTGATTTGTTCTGATCATCACTTGAAGTGGCTGTTCACGGTTTGCCAGATTGGGGGGGGAGGAAATACTTGTGAAAAAGTTATAATAAAAGGTTTGTAAAACTGATATAACTGATATAGTATCTTTCTTTTACTTTCAAGGTTGAACAATTTTTTTTGTATGTGACGACAAAAAACAAAGAGAAAAGTGAGGATTATGGAAAAAGCAATGAAAAAAAAAGAAAGTAGCTACAGACTTTACAGTGATTGTGGTTCTGCTGGCAGAAAAACAATATATTAAAATAGAAGATTTGAAACGTTAATAGTAATTGTGAGGCCAGCTCTATTCCATGAATTCTTTAAAAATTATAATGGTGATTATATATGGTGTACAAAGCAATAACAAGGAGAATTATTATGCAAAATGCGTCATTATGTTTAAATAAATTAAAGGAAGATAATATTTTATATATTCAAAGCGGTTGCTATATTCAGTGTGTGAAATGTGTGTCATTCATTAAATGGGAAAGATCAGATAACAGGTGGATTCCCACTTGTTCATTTATCTGTGTAGGTGTGTATGTTTAATGCATCACAATAAGAATGTGGCAGCCCTGCAGATGATGGTTGCACCTGTGTTTATCAGCTCCTGCTCCCTGTTGTGCAATGAAACTGAAATATGATCATTTGTGTTGATTGCTCTAAGAACGCAGCCGAGAACCGCTAGAGTTGTTTATTGAATGGCTTCTATTAATATTTTTTTTTTAAGAAATTATCAATCTATCATATTTTTAATCAAATATTTAAATGTCAGCAGAAGATAATTAGAGGCTAAATTTAAAAGCACAGCCTGTAATTAGAATATGTCAGCTGACCTGTTTATTTATTTATTTAGAAGTGTTAGAAAAAAAGGCAACCTTTAAGCAAACCATAACTGGTCCAACCGAAACTCCTGTCAAAGAAGAAAGGCTTTCTGTGTTGTGTTTTACATATCTAAAGCTCGACAGAACTCCCCATAGGAGTTACACTGATAGGGTAAAGATCCATGTCTTTTTCCAGCATGTCACGTGACTAGACCGCCTGTTTTCATTGGCCAGTCTCTGCTTCGTGTTTATTTCCGGAAGTGAGTTAGTTGTCAGTATCAGACTTTCCAGGTAGCCAAATCGTTGACCTACGGCAGCGCATTGACAGGTAACCGCTTAAAGTTCGAGTTGTATTTAAACATATTTGGATATATTTATAAAGTCGTCTAAATTGTCCGTATTTAGCCTATCGAAGTATTCCTGTTTGCGGCTGTATATTTAGCCATTGTTAGCACTTAGCTGTGGTTGCTCCCTGTAGCTGACGTCATGGACTTTTGTCTTTAACTTATCGGGAGAAAATAAACGAATTAGACACAATCCATGACCGAGACCACCACGGGGGTCTTTTGTGACCAGACGTATTTATTTTTGTTGACAAGTCACGAAACGGGTTTCGTCGGGGTGCTAACACGGCGAGATGTAACCACGGCATCGTAAAAGTGACGTAGGAATCCTTCACGTTCGCTGGCGAACGTCGCGTGTTTGAGAAACGATAAGTCCGACGAGCCGCTACGCAGTGAACGCGCCGGGGTCATTAACGTGCTGTCCCTGTGTCGTAGCCTCCCCTCTGCAGCTGTGACCCTGTCCACGCCATGGCCCACTGGTTCCACAGAAACCCGCTGAAGGCGACGGCGCCGGTGTCCTTTAACTTCTACGGTGTGGCTGGGAGCCCGGCTGCCAACAAGATCTGCAAGTATGTCTAATGATCAACAGCGAGAACATAACACTGTTATCAGCAGAGCTGCTCCACTGACAGGCTACTGAGTGATCTCTGTGGACTGGGTACATGACACACTGGTACTGATCTGATCACAGGTGGGCTGACCGGATCCATGCCACCAACACCTGGCTGCACACTCAGTGTGCAGCAGGTTATAACATAATAAGTTTTTGGTAACACGGAAAACTGGAAGATATGTCGATCGGGCATAACATTAAGACCACAGATGGGTGAGGAGAGCAACTGTGTTTATATTTTCACCGTGAGGATTGTTATTGGGTGGATCATATTAGACAAGAAGGGAACGTTTAGTCAGTTTGCCTTCTAGGGTTTTGAAACATTTTATTTTTATTTTTTTTTTTGGGGGGGGGGGGGGGGGGCTTGTTTATAAATAATTTATAATTAAAATAACATAGGACATGTACCAGTACCAGTTCTCTGCTTTGGCTGGCTTGGTTTTGATTGAACCTAAATGAAAGTGAGTCAAACAACAGGTTTACAATAGGTTTGGATCAATTTTGTTGTGTGAGCAGTTCGAGTGAAGGATGGAGAGACAGAGTTTAACGATTGATGGAAAAAACAACATTTTGCAGAGTGGATAGTGACAGCTTGTGGGATATTTAGAAAAATGAGCTTAAATCTTAGTCAAATGGGAAGACCCTAAAAACACATTTCTTTTGTTTGAGTTATGGCTAAAACTTTCCAAACATTTGATCAAAATTGATTCTGTAAATATGCTCCTTCTTTCATGAACCTGTTTTGTTTTACTGATGTTTCCAGGCCTTCGTTCCACTTATGAAGAAACTATTTCCAGATGGCGGGCCAAAAAAAAAAAAAAAAAAGCTAAAACTGTCTGTTCTCCTCTGAGCATGAGAGCCATTAGTGCATCTTTACTATTAAACACTTCTGGTAGAGAAACAGGTTTTTCACTTGTTAGGATTAAAATACAACATGGAGCCTCATCCTGGTGCTGTCTTGGACCCCAATCGTTTGCCCTGCTATCAGTATTAATATTTTTAGTTATTAGGAACTATATAAATAAAAAGTTAAAACCATCTAATCCATTCCTTGTGATGGAAATACTACAAGAATGCAAAGAGTTTTTAAATTAAAGGACATCTGAACTGACTTTAGCGATAATTGTTTGTGGTGTTTTAGGTTTCGTAGGAATGTATAATGTTGGCAAAAGAGCGTTGAGTGGGAAATATGAGCAACAAACTTCTAAGAACCTCAGGCAGAGAAGACGATGAATGTAAGGAGAAAGGGAGGAAGAAGAGGGAGGCTTACCCTCACTACTATGTCTCACGGACACAGGTGGATGCGTCATAATTTCCTGGTTTAGTGAGCAACACTTTTTTCTCTCTACACTTTAGACAGAAAAAAGCTACTTTATCTATTTTAGGAATGAATGCTTTGATTTTTCACTGAACTAAGGATATTTTTCACTCTCAGAGAGGGTTCCTACTGGTTTCCATCAGAGCTTTCACCTCTTCCTGTAGCTTGGGTGAAAGCTTCGGTCCGTCCCTGGCCGTGCGCGCTGTGGTGCAAATAACCTTTTTTTTTTTTATGGTCTTCTTTTTCTTTTGACTCATTTTTAGGTTATGTTGGAGCAGGTAGTGGTTACATCATACGGTCACGCTTTTTAACATCAGCGACCCGGCACCAGGGTCATGGAGGGCTCACTTGATGCTCGTAGGGAGCGAAGGCTGGCCCACAGCATTAGACCGGCTGTCCTAACGTCAAGCCTTCCGGGTGTATTTGGTTCGAGAACCTTCTTTACTCTGTGTCGTCGTTTATTTGTTTGACGGCAAACAGCGCAGCTTGTAAAAAAGGCCTTCACTGCTGTCCGCGCAGTCATCGGAGACCTTTGAAATATTACTCTCTGTTGTGCAAGTTTGCCTTTTGAAAAACAATGAGACTGTGGGACACGGCCTCGATAATCGAGAGGGTAGCAGGACACCTGTCTGGAAGCCGTGGTGATGCGCCTGACACAAGGGGACAGATCTGCACCATCCTGGCCAGCGTAGCAGTTCAGGAATCTAGTGCGTACCCCGAGGCTCCTGAATACACGCCCAGCTCATTTCCAGCCACCAGGAGCAGCTCAGAGCCTGAAACTCCCGAAGCTGCTGGGGAAGTCACGCGACACACAGCTCGTTTCCCGCTTCTGGAGCTGCAGCACACGTTAGAGCAGCAGGGAGCTCATCTGTTCCCGTTTGTCAGACTCCTACCGTACATGCAAAGGAACTCCTAGATTCACAAAAGCAATCATGTTTAGGCTACCTCGCCAAAATAAGGACGACATGTTTAATGTCTCTGTGGTGTTACAGCACTCTATGTCACCGTCTGCATTTTTTTTTTCTTCTTTTAACCTGAAGTCATTTGAATAAAAACCAGCCACCAGACAATATATGCTCATCATTTGGCAATCTAACTAGGTGTTACTAAAGGAAGGTGAAATGATCGTGACAACATCCTTGAAAAGGCAAATAATCTGAAGCGAACGTGGAAAACTACTGAACTGATCTACGGTGTCAGTGTATACCATCTTTATAAAACGTAACCCCACGCCACCAAAGAAAGCACTGAAATTAACCATTTTTATTTTAAGTTCCCTTGAATGAGATTCCCAGGAAGTGTAATCGACTTGGATTTTCTCCATCTGGTGTATAGGGAGCTGAGAATATTACTATACTGCCCCTCCCCTACCTGTTACTGAGCACTGCTCATTCAGCTGGCTCAAAGTAGGCTACTGTGAGTTTTTTTTTCCATACAGGGGGAAAGAAATCAATGCGGCTTTTTGAAAATATGGTTTTGAAAACTAAAGGAGCCATCAATCCCCCTCATAAACTGGGAAACTGTTTTACAGAAAAGTAGATCATGTGGTTTTGTTTCAAACTATTGTGTTAATGCTGTCTGCCGTGCCGTCAAACTGCTATTTTTTTCAGAAAAGGTTCTTATTGCAGTAAACAGCGAATGGGTTGAGCAAAGCTGACTACATGCATTTTACATTTGTTATTCATTCAGGTCGCCTCAGATTTTACATTCGGAAAGAGACCCTATTGTGTAGTTCAGTGACGGGGTCATGTGTCAACATCTTATGAGTAGAGCTGACGCTCTAAGCCTTTGCAACAGAAGGAAAAGAGTCAACTGATAGCTGTCTGTGTGACGTGTTTAGTGACCTGAGGACAACCAGGGCGAGGCTGCTGGAGATGTTCACCGATTCCACCTGCACCCCGGAGATCATGAAGAACGCCACGGATGCATACTTCTCTCTGCTGCAAGGCAAGTGCACCCAAGTCGACGAAGGATTCTCAGCATTATTTATTAAACACACAATTATTGGAAACGAAGGAAAACCGAGGACTGGTTTTGCCTCTCAGCCAGGATGGCAGTTTGGCCTCGGCTGAATCGGCCTTTTTGTACCGACGCACTGCCATTCGTCCCTTTCTACTTCCATCGCTCTCATTTTTTATTTCGTTTAGTTAGAAAATACTCTCCACCCTATTTTGGTTCATGTAAATCTGATTCCATTATGGCCCAGCTGACTATTGGGACACAGGATTATGACCCTTGATGAAGCCAAAGAGGTTTAAGCAACCTCCTGCTTGTAGATCATCTTTATTTCAGTCATTTAACCACATTTCCTCATATTAGACTAGGAGTAAAAGCTAAAGGAATCTACTTCTATCATCAAAGCGGGGGTTCAGTCCTTTGCAGATGTAAAGTTTGGTTCTAAGCAGCCAAAACTGCAACGGCACAAAATGGCCAAGGGCTGAACTGACAGGGAGAAAGCGTTTCATCCGTTTCTTATCTTCCAAACTGATTCGGTGTTTTTATTTGTTCCCTCTTTGTTGTGCCATGACCAACAGGCTTCATCGTGTCTCTGGATGGAACTACACAGGAGAACAAGATGAGGTTCATCCAGAACTTCAAGTGGACCGACACCTTGCAAGGAAACATCCCAAGGTATCAGACAACCTGAGAGTTCTCCAGCCTGAGAACTGGATGGTTGAGATAAAGTTCAGGTTGCAGTTTTGTCGTGCCTCATTCTCAGCGTAGAAATCCTAACTGCTCGTCTCTCTTTGGTCCGCTCTCAGTGCCCAGCAGGACGCCGTCTTTGAACTGGCCTCCATGGCCTTCAATGTAGCCGTCTGGTACACTAAGTTTGCCTCGAGACTAGCTGGGAAGGAGAAGTAAGTGCCTTTGCTGCATCGGTTCACACTTTTCAAAGAGAAGATGCTACTTTTCACAATTTCATGCAAACTTCAAGAGGTTTTATTCATATCTTCATTGATTGGCCCAGGTTAGAGGAAAAATAATGGAAATGTTTTTTATGCTTGTTCTAAATATGAGTTTGTTTAACCGTGGTCATCACTGTTCATCCATCTCTATAGTTACCCAAAGTGTTCAAAAATATAAAGCACATCCCTAATGGGCTGCATTTAGCTTTTGTGTTCACTAACTGGCCTCTGTATTAGGTACACCTTGCTAGCTCTGCGCTGAACGCCTTTTACCTCCAGAACACTACCAGTCTTCATGACATAGATTCAATAAGGCCTTTGAAATGCGGTGAATTCATAATGCGATCAAGAAATCCGGTGGTTTGGGTTTTGTGACATGGAGCATTATCCTGCTGGAATCAGAAGGTACCATGTGGTCATAACGGGGTGGATATGGTGGGCCACAACACTCCAGTAGGTGCTCAGTTGGTTCTTAAAGTGTGCCAAGAACACATGCCCCACCATTAAACCACCACCGCCAGTCTGAACCATTGACACACAGCAGGATGGATCCATACCTTCACTCATCAGACCAGGCGACGTTTTCCCAACCTATTATTGTTACATTTTGGTGAACGTTAGTGAATTGTAGTCTCGTTTTCCAACTCATCATGATTCAGCTGGCCAAGTACTCCACTCACACCAAGCAATAGCCTCTAACGACGCAGGACAGCGGCTGTAATGTGCCTAGGAGGATGCTCCTCCATGTCCTTAAAGGAGAAGTCCGGTCAAAATCAGAATTCAAACTGCTGAAAGTACTTAAAATATAAAATTATTACATACTGTTCGATAAATCATAAGCTTTTTTAATTAAGAGTAATTTTCATTTATTTGTTTCAAATAAACTGCCAGGGTTGGGTCTTTGCTGACCCAGGATACACAGTATGCTGCACAGAAAAGTGATGATGATCTTCCTGTAGCATGCTGACAGTCACGTTTGCCTCTCTGACAGCATAACAGAGCCTGAAGCCAAGGATGTTCACAAGAGCCTGAAGGTTGCTGCTGGAATATTCAAAACTCTCAAGGTGAAGCGCGGACACGACACACTTTAACGTTCGGAAGCACAAACTCTGTTCAAACTCCCGCGCAACATCGGCTGTCATTTTTTTTTTTATCACACAGCAGAACAGACGAACGGTCGCTTCACTCTCAATGTTTGCTGTCTTTTCCCCAGGAGGTCCACATTCCTCGTCTCATCACCCCGGCTGAAAAGGGCAGAGATCTGGAGCCCAGAGTGATCGACGCGTATATCATCCAGTGCCAAGCCGAGGCACAAGAAGGTAGTTATAGCAGGGTTTCCGCGGGGCATTAAAAGTCATTAAATGAAAATTTCTAAAATTAAGGCCTTAATTGGCATTAAAAGTCATTAAATGTGATTATCTGTGGCATTAAAAATGGCTTATTTTTTTTCTAAAAAAAATACGGTCATAAAAACAGTTTCTTCAGATATATCAGATATCACTGATTCCGCGTTGTGCGCGGAACTGCTTCCGGTTCATCGTAAAGCTGTATGTTTTTACAATGTTCGGAAAATGGACTCGAGGCAGAGAGAGTGGGAAAATGCTAATTTCATCAAAAGCGGATGGAAAACGGACATGGCTGCAGCCTGTCGACGGTAAAGATGACGAAGAATTTTGCCGTGTTTGTAAAAAAAAATTAAGCTTTGCACAATGGGTGTCAATGCTTTGCGGTCTCACATGAAGTCGGACAGTGTAGTCCAGGATGTACGCAGGTATACGGCGTATACCCACTTATTTTTCAGTCAGCATTGCCTATGTCAACTTCTGGAGCGATATTTGTGTCTTTTGTTTGAGCGCGCAGTGAGGCAGGTATTCAGCGTTTAAACATCACTCGCGCTCAAAACTGATAAACTCTTCTCAATTCACTTTGCTCGCCTTCGGTTCCGTGTCTGCCCGTGACCTGCTGCTTCCACGCTCAACACCAGCTGTGAGCGGCTCGTGGGATTCTGCGCTCTTGACTTCAAAAACTGTCTTCAAAAAAACAAAAAAACTGTCCACCTCACCAGCCAATCACAGACAGGTTTCTTTCCATCCAATCAGAGTAGGGCTTGCAAATACTGCATTCAGATGGATTAAATGAAAATGCTGCAGCTTTTGGCAGAAATTACTAAACATAACGGTGGGATTGAAGAAAAAACAACAACCAATAAACAGTTTAATATTTTAGCCTAAAATATTTAGTTTAAAATAATTCCTTGAGTTACTAAGTGAGGTGTGAAAAATGTTTTTGTCTTTTTTCTTTCCAGCTTCTGGGTGATGATGCAAACGTTTCTTGTGATCATAATCACCATCATTGTCATCATTATTTAAAGAGCACTTTAACACGAGGTAAAACAAAATAACATCTAATAAAATGACTTGAGTAAAGAATCAACAGTTTAAAACTTAAAAACAAACAGAAGTTCTTTAAACTGAACTCTAAGATAAACAGGCAACCAGTGAAGGGAGGCCAGGATGGGGTAATGTGCTTTATTTTATGTTTTTCCATTAAAAGGTGTGCAGCAGCGTTTGAACCAGCTGCAGACATTTGAGTGAGGACTGACCAATTCAGAGATAAAGAGAATTACACAAATCCAGCCATGATGAAATGAAGGCTTAGAGTAGTGTTTCCATATTTCTGCCTTGAAAGAATATGTTTTACCTTTGCTTTGTTCCTTAAATGATAAAAATGACTTAACTGAGGTCCTTTTTGACTGTCAAGTTTAAAATCACCGTCCATTTTAAAATCGAGGGGCTAAACATTCATTGTCAGGGTGTCTAAATCAACAGGATCAACAGTTCTTTGGGTGTTTCAACTGGTATATTTTGACAATTCCTCATTTGCAAAGACAGAGATTTGAGTTTTGATGTTCTCCTCGTTATTAACTTTATCTCTTTCTATAGATTCTCTTTCTCATTCAATTTAGGACTTTCCATATGCCTTATCATCTACGTCTATATTGAAAAACCTACAGTAAAGTAATGAAATGTTGATTCTGGATGTAGTGTAGGAATTCCTTCAATATAAACCAAAGAACATTTTACATTACCTGCCAGAAGCTGGAATTTTTAATCGATTGACAGCCCTAATATATATATATATATATATATATATATATATATATATATATATATATATATATATATATATATATGGGTACTTGTTTATGGCATTAAATTTATTTCTACGAGCATTAAAAGAGCATTAAAAAGCATTAAATTGGGGTTAGTCATTCGTGTATAAACCCTGTATAGAGCAGCTAAACAGGGAGCTTCACTTGCATCACATCAGCAGATAATATTAATCTGAGCCGTACAGCAAACCAGACTTTATAACACTGTGTTTCAAGGTAATCTTATCTCTCTGACCATAAACGGAATAAATACTCTAGTATTTAAGTGTGCGTAAGGGGGTGGGGATTGGGAACCTGGCTAGTTTAAGTCTATATGTAAGTTATTCCTGACCTGGGTAGCTATCTATAGGAATATGTGACACTTCTTTAACGATAAGGCGTTTTTACTATAATCACAAGTTTTTTTTCAATATTTTACTTCTACTTTTTTGGGCCAAATTAAAGTCCAATCTGTTTTAATGTTGGTTTTATTGTTTTTCTCTGTTCCACTCATTCTTATTAGGTTCATTATTTGCTTTTTGAATATGTAACATTTTTGCTGCGCTGCTCATTTTAAACAGAGCCTTTTCTTTTCTTCTAGTGACGATCGCCAGAGCCATCGAACTGAAGCACAACGCCTCACTGATCGCAGCTCTGTCTTTCGAGACGGCCAACTTCTACCAGAAAGCTGGTGAGTGGTTTTCTACCAGCAGGTAACAAGGACGGAGCAACTCCGTGGCTTTTAGGCGTGTAGAGCACCAGGACCTCAGCGGGTTCTCAAGTTAAGCTAGCGGACAGTAACATGACAACAGCCAGATGCATGTCTCGCTCCGCCTAGCTCCACTCACATCCATCTGGGACACCTCCATAGGAATTGCCTTTATTGAAGGCTGGGCCTTATCAAAACTCCTTGCATATGATTGGATAAGCCACTTGTCTGTCATTTTTATCGACGTGCTATTTCAACCACTCACACCGAAGCTAACCCGTGACGCTGATGAGAGCGACACAGGAAAAAAAAATCATTTTTTTTTTTATGTGTTTGCGGCTCTAGTGGCATGCGTTTTATTGACAGTGAGCTGACAGGAAGAGGGGGGAAAGACAGGCGGCAAAGCGCCGCGGGTCGGAGTCGATCCCGGGCCGACCGCGTTGAGGACTAAAGGCCTCCTAACATAGTTAGCGCTAACTGCTAACCGCTCCGGGGCGCGTCCGCGTCCGCAGCGGACGCGCCCCGGAAAACAAAACTTGCCAAATCCGGTCGGGAGAAGGGCGAAAACATGGTTTCCACCAACAAAAGCCTTCAGAGCCGTTCTCTGATGTTCTTTTAATGAAACAATATTAGGTAGATTGGACAACACGGAAGAAATAGTAGCATCAACGTTAACGCTTGCTTCCTCGACGAGCCGCCATTGCTATCAAAACAGTCTCACATCATGGTCGCGTCTCCACTACGTCACATCCATGAAACACCAGCCCTGCCTCCTGATTGGCCAGACCATAAAATTGGTTGGAGAAATCACTTTCTATCGGCGGTGTCCCAGATGTATGTGAGTGGAGCTAGGCGGAGCGACATACAGCTGGCTGTTGTCAGGTTAAGCGGACAGTGCCTTGCAAAAAATATTCATACCTTAAACTTTTCTCACATAAATCTCTTTGTGTTTTATTATAGTTTTTCAGGATACAGCAACATAAAGTTGTGCCTAAATATGCTTTAGGAAGACATTTACACATGAGTTAGAAAACTTTTTTGCAAACAGGGGGCATGCCTATTTATTCAGCCCATTTTACTCTGATACTACATGAGAAAATCCAGTCCAACTAATTATCTTCATAAGTCTCTTCAATGGTAAATACAGTCTACATGTGTAAATATTAAAGTAGGGGTTATAAAACAACCTCCCACATGTTCATCCCATCATCTGAACATGGAAAGAGGATGGAGCACCTGCTACCCTGTTGACAGTAAAACTGTTAGCTGTGCACTCCAGAAATCTGGACTTTCTGGATAATCGGCAGCTGATAAATAAAGCCGTAATCAGTTCTGTTTGCAGTTTGCCATGGTTCATTACGGGGAAACAGCAAACACCGTGTCAAACTCAAGGCCAGGGGGCCAAATCTGGCCTGTCAAGGCAATTTATCTGGCCCTGAAGAGCCAAAAAAGGCACATCATGTCATAAAGTAGAGGCATGTATCTTTTTAAAGTGGCTAAAACTGTGCTTCCTGTAGGGAATTTTTTTACTGTGTAGTAACAGCATCCTACCACTAGATGTTTCAGTTTTTCCACAACACATTAAAACAACCCAGAAATGTCCAAAAAGAGGAAAAGTGATGCAGAATAATGAGTTTAAAGAGTAACTCACCCCAATATCAACTTTTCTTTTGCAGATAAACTCTTTAAACTGGGCCTAAGGGTGCTAATTTTATGTTATGTGACTTTTTTTTTTTTTTTTTTTTTTTTTTTTTTTTTTTTTTTTTTTACATTTTTATGTGAGCTGGAATGAAATTATGAAATCAAAAGTGTCACCTATACAGGAGCAATCGGCCCTCTTAATGACTTCATGATGCCAAAGTGGCCCAATATAGAAACGAGTTTGACACCGCAGACGTAGAAGAAGGTGCTCTGATCAGATGACAGCGAAATTAAACTTTTTGGCTAACGTGGCAGTAATCCGACACGATCCTGAATCACCTTCCCCATGGCGAACGCTGGTGGCACCATGTTGTGGCAAGGCCTCATCCCCAGCAGGGACGGTGCGGCTGGTCGGAGTTGATGGGAAGGTTGATGGAGTTACCACTGAGCAGTCCTTATACTATTGTCTGTCCATAAAGTGTCAAGTGATAGGGGGATTGATATGACCATGTTGGGATGAAAAACTGTTTTTCAGTCTGGATTTATTTTTTAAAATCCTGAATCTTTTACTAAGTGGGAGTGAACAGAACAGAATGTGTCCGGGGCGAGTGGAGTCTGTTGCTGAGGGATGGCTCTCTGTTGGACTTTGACAGAGAGGTCAGCTGTGATGCAATACTGCGTTCCACTGACCTCACCATCTGCTGCAGGTTCTTCTTGTTCTCCTGAGAGCAGCTGGAGAACCACAGAGTGCAGCACAGCACCAGGAAGATAAACAAAGTCGAATGCTTTAGATCAAGGCTTACTCGTGTGTTTCATCATCCAGTCAAAGTCCAACTCTAAATCAGATTGAGAACCTGTAGCAAGTTGTAGAACCTTGCTGCTCTCCATGCCGTCTGATCCAGCTACGATTTAGAAACAGCAAAATGAGCAAAGCTGCTAGAGACATACTCCCCTTTAACTGCAAATTTTCAACTTTGAAATTGTTATTCCTTTAAAAACAAATTTGAGAACCGTGTATAGTTTTTCGTCCTCCTCACCATTTTGCACTACTATGCGTTGATATTTGGCATAAAGCCTCAGTAAAACACAGAGGATCACCTCTGCATAGCAGTCGCATGTTGATCCAGTCAAACTGAGCGCTTTGCGTAAAGGAATCATTATTTAATATCAGATTTCAAAGCGTCAATAATGTAGCTTGATCGTCCCGCCCTTTGGCTCACCTACATCTACCCCCCAATCAGCTGGACTGCAGCCAGGAGTGAGGCGTTTAATGATGCGACGCGGAGATGAGCGTGATGTCGCCTGCGTCTACTTTATGTAAACCTGTAAAGTCTGGTGGTTTCAAGTGTCCTCGGGTTCAAATAGGTCTTGAAAAGTGTTAGAATTGATCTCTTATCTCGTAGATCTTCTCATGTTGTGGTACTTTGGGGTGAAACCAATCTGTTTCTCTGCAGACCACACGCTGAACACGCTGGAGCCGGAGTGCAGCAGCAAGTGGAGGAAGTATCTGCAGCTGAAGCAGTGTTTCTACATGGCCTATGTAAGCTGGCACACATTTGTAGCGTCGCTTTGGGTTAAAAAAGGAAACGCTCGCATTTAAATGTTAAACATCTCTCCCGTTTTTGCATCGCAGGCGTTCTGCTACCACGGCCAGACACTGCTGGCCAGCGACAAATGTGGAGAGGCTATAAGATCCCTACAGGAGGCAGAAAAATGTACGCTCACACATACACCGGAAGCCAAACTTGCTTGATTTGTTTAAATATGTTCATCTGAGCATTTCATCAAAGAAGCTCCAGAAGGGGCTCTACGTTTTTTAATACCCTGAAAACAATATGCGTGCGTATGTTGATTACACCGGTTTGTAACCGTAGACAGGTTTTACTGTCAACTTAAACTCGCTGTACAGTGCCAGCCAGCCGCAGGTTGCAGCGCTTCCTCCCGTCACATCTGAGGCAGGACGAACAGCTGCAAGTCCTGCCGCAGCTGTTTCCTGCGTGTTCGCTTCCTGCTTCCTGCTGCCGCGGATTCGAGGACACGTCCCATCATGCTCCGCAGCGTCTTTTCTGCTCAGTATTAACCGGAGCCGTGTTTGTCTAGGTTACTCCCGCGCGGAGGCGCTGTGTAAAGAGTACCGTCAGACCAAAGGCCCCGGCACCACGGCCAAGCCGTCGGAGCAGCTGTTCTTCCTCAAGCTGGGCGCGCTCATTAAAAGCACGCTGGAGAAGTGCCAGCGAGAGAACGGCTTCATGTGAGAGACACAAACACACACACACACATCCTTGCTTTAAGCACTTACTGAGAACCATGCCTTAAATACCACTGACTCCCATTCATTTTCAACCCCTTCTATGGGCTTACCCAGACCCTAGTCCTAAACCTAACCATTACCAGTACAACCAGAACCGTAACCTAAACCTAACTGACACCTTAGTCCTAAACCCAACCCCTAGCCCGGAAAAAGGGAGGACCAGAAAAAGCTTCTCACTATACATTAGAGTCCTCACTTTGCTACTAAAATGGGCAAAAAATGTTCTCACTCAGCTGCAAGTTAAAGTCCACACACACACACACACACACACACACACACACACACACACACACACACACACACACACACACACACACAATAACGCTGACTCAGATGCTGCGCTCTCTGGTGGTCGCTCCCAGAAACACCTCTCTCTGAGATAAACTAAGTCACGTTTCCTTTTTGAAGCAAACTCTTATAGATCTGTGAGAATAGCCCTTCTGGGCGAAACACTGAGTTATACTCGCTGATTATTTTCTGTATTATTGCTCTAGTTCAGCGTTTTGTTAACTTTGCAGATACAGTTGAAGCCAGATTTTGCCATATTGTCAATAAAGAGACATTTTCCTCACTGTCTGATGTCAAATCTGATTAAACTTGATATTTCTCAGCTCATTTAGTTGGCATTTCTGTTAAATGCCAAATGCTAAATGTCAGAACAAAGAGAAATGATTAAACATTACATATGTAGGGCTTTAGATTCTGCTCAGGGTCATTGATTCTAGCTTTATGAAATGACCTTTTTTGCTGAACACGGTTGTATCTCAGCTCAGAGGGAAACCCTTAAGCTCGACGTGTCTGCTGCTGTAAATATTATTAGATACACTTATTCTATTTGCTCATGAAAGTCTAAAATAATTGCAGTAATACTTCAAAATAAAAAGAACAGAAAAATAAAGAATGTTGCTGTTTGAAGTCTCAAAACGTAACGATGGTTGCTGTCTGGACTTGTGGACCTAACTAGGCCTTAGCAGCAGCTGAGTAAGCGTTGGCAACTTCCCACTGTAAAACTGAAAGTGCAAACAAAGCAATTCTCAGCTGTCTAATTTATTTAATGCTCCTCTGAACGTCCTTCCACAGATACTTCCACAAGGTCCCCGCCGAGCCCCCCCAGCTGGAGCTGAAGGCCAGCTACGGCCTGGCCGAGCCGGTCCCCTTTGAGCTGCCGCCCCTCAGTGAGCAGTGCACTCCTCAGGTCTACGCCACCTTCGACCTGACCAAGGGAGCCAAAAATGACAAGGTGCTCCTTTTTGATATGAGAATCCATTGTTTTAGGATCCATGCAATAATCTTCTAGTAGCCTCTCTGCTGTTATATCGCGCTAATATGGCGTCGCTCACACATGCCAGTTGCAGCTTTGATTTTAAAGTGGACACATGATGAGCTCCTGTTCCACTGTCCCACCAGGCCAAGCCCAAGGAGGAGGAGGTGAAGCCGGTGAAGGAGCCTGATTTGAAGCCGCAGAAGGATACAGGCTGCGTCATCTCCTAAAGCCTTCATCTTGACAGCCCCATGCTGAAAGTCTTCATCTGTTTATCTTCCTTCATAGGAGACTTTTTTTTCCACTCTTAATCCATGGTGTTTTACATTCATGCTGAAACATGTACATTATATCTGGATAGGATCCACTTCCATAGCAATCTAGAGGTCTGTCTCATGGAAAAAAGAAATCTGCTACTGATGGTATACTAGGCTGGCCCAGCATCCACCCCCCGCCTCCATGCTAAAACCCGCAAAAGATGAAGATTTAGTGTAAGGAGGGAAAAAGAGCCCATCTCGTCTGGTTTTCCTCTGGGTTTGACGTGAAGACGTGCGGTGAGCGTGTTTACAGTGTTTCTTGTCTTAACGGGAATATCATGGCATATTTTCGCATTAGAGCAACTTGCCAGACGCGCTGTGGCGGCGTGCTTCACACCATAAGTTCTCTAAAGCAGATAAATATCAGACGGATGAGGGGGGATAAAAAAAAACAAAACCTTCCACCCAGTTAAAGGCCGCTTTGAACCGAGACAGGAAGAGAAACAAGGCTCCTGTGTTTCATGCATGTTTTTCTGTTCTGTGACAAGTAATGGAGCTGTCTGACGGAACCTAGCGAAAGAATCCAGAATTTCAATCTGAACAAAAAAAGCACTTATTGCCCTCCAGGCACCTGTACAACATCTGCTAGGAACGTTTAGCACTACAGATAAATCTTAACCCCAACGAGTAAATGCATTTGTACAATCCTCCCGAGTACTACCTGTATACAGTCAGCTTAGCTAAGATGAGTGTTTATTTTCCCAAAATATAACGTCACACAATCATTTATACCAGGAGGAGATCCAGACATGCAGTGGACAGACGCTGGACTGTGTGTTGATGGTTGATTTGCTTTGTTTTAGCTGGAAAGGTTTACAATCTGTTTGGTTTAGCTCACATACTGTATGTAGTCGTTCTTTTCGTATGTGACACGACGTGGCTGTTTTCTACACGTACCTTTTCTTTCACAACACATTATTATTGTTATTGTTTAATATTATTGGTATTATTGCTGGATATAGCTAAATTGTACGTTGTGGCGCAACTCTGACGCGGATGTCTATTTAGGATCATTGATTTGTTTTGCTTCTGTCACATTTTAAGACAGTCTAACACGCCTGGACAGCAGAAGGTGCAGCGCAGCTCGAATCCAAACTTCTTGTTGCCGCCGATTGTAAGAATATGTACGGAATATCAAATATGCAGGGTCAGCCCTTACAGCGCTGACCCTGCAATCTTCTCAGTAGCTCTTGTATGTACTGTACATGTGTTGAGAGAATAGCAATGCAGCTGTCGCCCCTCCCCCCCACCTGTCGATGCGCACTGCTGGTCAGCTGGCTAAAAGGATCTAGCACAATCTTCCCTCGCTTAAAAAAATGACAAATCTGCAGCTAGCAAGCTACCGGCAGCACGTCCTGTTGGAGCAGATCAGCAACGAGGTCCTTGTCCTGCAATAAGCAAAGTACTACTGAAATATTCGGAGGTCTGTTATATATTATTCACATCAAAATACTACTAAATGTCGCCGTTAACATCACTAAAACTTATTTGGCAGTTATTTAGAAACAGCTGAAACATTGTCGCTTTTTTGTTGTTGTATTGAGTCAAACCAGTGGTCAGGTTATGTTGTCATTTAGTTTGAAATTTTTATTTTTATAAATGCATCATGAAAACGTGGTATTTTATTTTAGCCAAGGCCGTCATGCAGTGAGGCCCCTGGCTAGTGTTGAATAAAAAAAAAAAAGACAGAAACAGTGAAAGATGCCCTAAGATCCAACTTTTGTCTGTAGCTCCACCTGATCTCTGCCTCGTTGACGGTGAGTTCTGATCCGGTTAGTCATGAACTGCTGGAAACCTGTATAGGCTGTAGAGTTTTGCTTACATGCACTTATCCAAGCCACCGGTATATTTGCTGACTTAGGTTTGATCCCAGCTGACTTCCTCCCCCGACGTGTTAGTAGCACATTGTAACATCTCTGCACTTTATTCGGCAGGTTTGAAAGTTGAGCTGGTTTAGACTGACATGTGGTTCATTGCACTTTGATTTGCTTTTGGAGGCGCTGCAGGGCGTCAGCCCAGCGCTAACCGTTAGCAGCCGTTCCTCACGAGGGTGCTACGCCATCGCTGCAGTTCCTTCCTCCTCTTCTACTTCTGATGTGGTGTCCTTCATGTAAAATGTAACTCATATGGTAATAAATCAGTCTGAAAATTCCCCTCTGTACCGTGTTGTCTTTGCACATCTAAATGCATCCATAAGCCTTAGGTACTAAAAGCATGTGCCATCTACAGATACGCCGAACGAGGCAAATACACAATAAAAAGCATAAAAAAATCCATGTGAATAGGTCTGCAAAGACGGCAGAGAGAAAAGTGTTCCTGCCGGTCAATCTGGAAGGGATTGTGAGGCCATTTTGAGAAACCTTGAAGACAGTTGCTGACCTTACTGTACCTTGGAAACGCAAAATTAACATCAACTTCGGAGTCTTGTCTCATAATCTCCTTTAGATCTGGACTTTGCCATTCTGGCACTAAATGTGCTTTGACATTTCTGCAACGCATTGTAGATGTCCATTTCAAAACTACTTGGTCTCAACTTTTAAAAAGTGAGAAGCATTGAAGTTCAAGTTCCTAATTGTAAAGGTCTACAACATATGCTGTTTGTTTGCGATGGTTTTCAAACAGAAATCCTTTCTGAAAACAAGAACACAGAACCGCAACAAGGTTTTGCAATGTAGCATCTGAACATTGGGCAGCAGAGATCTAAGTGGAGATGTTTAGTTTCCATCCAGATTTATACAGCATACCAGGACATGGCTGAGTAAGAAAAGCATCAACATGTTCTAATGGACCACACAAACCATCCAATCAAGAGCCTGACTGGAATCCTGGGGTTGGATCAGAACAAAAAGACAGCGTGCAGAAAAGAAAAGAAGATAAATAACCCAAGTTACTGTTGCTGAAGTTCATTTATTCTCACACTCCTCTAGCATTTTGATTTAGTTTTTATTAACGACACCACAACCATAACTTCCTTTTAACACTTGTTCGCAACCAGATTCAATGGCTCTAAAATATCTACACTGACCTGTTAGAATGCCAGTATTATTTTGGAAACGGCACCATGATAAATTATTATAAGATTACCTCCTATGTGACATTTATTCTGTATAAAAAGGATTCCCCTTTGTTTCAGGGGTCACAGACTGAAAAGTTTGGGAACCCCTGTGATAGATCATGGGATCTGGGCAATTATTTCCCACTCTAGTGCGCCCTCTAATGCAAGCTAGTTATTGTAGCTTCAATGTTTTTTTCCTTCTGACAGAATTAGATTTTTTTTCAGCCGAGTAGTACAGACTTTCTAACATGTTATATGTGGTACAGCTTTGGAAATAGTCGATGATTTGCGTTAATGACCAAATCCTGGAATTTTAACTGAACTGTGTACTCTTTCGAGGGCCATAGTAGATAATTTTATGCCCTGAGGAATAAAAGAGGGTGTGGGTTTTTACGGTGACTGCAGACCAAACATGGGTTTCCAAATACAACCGGAGTCTCATTAACGCTGATCTCTGGCAGGCAGACGTGATAGTAAACCCTGACATTCCTCAGCAGCCAAGCCCGGCCTCTACAGGACGTGAAGGAAACTGGCCCCTCCACGAGGTAAAGTTTGCGCTGCTCTTTGTCCTCTCAGGTTTCAGGACACATCCGGTATCCTAAAGTTGCTTTACCTTCACAGAGACTCAGGCTAATGGACACACGCAGCTGTGACACAACACCCAGCAGCTACTCTGCTCCATAAAGACAGACTTCCATTACCCGAAGAATGAATACCAGCAGCCACCAGGAAGTAAGTCATGTAATAAGTAAGCGGGGCAAAAGGAGCTCTTGGATTTTTTAAATGAAAGTTCATGCAAAAACATTTGTGATCCGTCAGGTTTCTGCGCAAGTCCATGAGACAGACTTTGGAGGTCCACCTTTGCAAAAGCAGAAGAGGATCATCTACTTCTCCAGCGGTGAAACTCTGGAGCTGGAGGACCCTGAAGAAGAGGAGGCAGAGGAGCAGCCGTCAAACAGAACCCCCTTCGAACAACCAGGAAGGAGGGTGGGAATCGGTTTGGAGGAGATAATCCCTGTTTGGACGTCATAGTGGCAGTCTGATCATGTGACCAATGTGTCATTCTTCCCTCAGACCAGGATATCGTTCAAGAATGTGGCCATTCTAGTTGGGAGGATGTCCCTGCTGGGTATGTAGCATCACAAAAGTCCTCCATCCAATGACAGGAATATCAATGAGACTGTCTTTGTCCTTTGTTTCTAAAACTAGCCTGTGATTTCCTTGGAGAGAGACTGGCTGGGGCTCTCGGACTGAATGCAGCCAAATATCAGTATGCAATTGATCAGTACCACCGTGAACACAAGGTAACCTGCAGATCAGGATGATTTTAAATGAAATCTGAATATAATGTGACATAGCCATTGTTACGTTTGTAGACCTAGACTACGACTGAGATTTTGTGTGATAGACCAACAAAAAGCAGAACACAATTATGAAAGTATCCCACAGTCAATACTCTATAGAACCATACTTTTTTGCTGTTATAGCTGCCGGGGGGGCTGCCTCTACCAGACATACCCCACAATGACTATCAGCTCCAGAATTGGACCAAGGACTGAATCCTGAAGTACTCCGCAAGTGACCTTAGAGTTGGAATCTGTCAGATAGATAAGATTTAAACCAGCCTAATGCTTTCCCCTTAATCCCTACAGTATGTTCAAGTCTTTCTAGGAAAATATTGTGATAAACTTTATCGAATGCAGCACTGAGATCTAACAGGACAAGTACATTCACAAGTCCATTATCTGAGGCCATGAGAATATCATTAGTGACCTTCACCAGAGCTGTTTCAGTGCTATGATGAGCTCTAAAGCCTGACTGAAACTCTTCAAATGGGTCATTACTTTGTAAATGTTCACAAAGTTGATTAACAACTACTTTCTGAAGAATTTTAGATACGAAAAGAAGATTACATATAGGTCTGTAATTTATTAAGTCATCTTGATCAAGAGAGGGTTTCTTAAGTAAAGGCTTAATAACAGCTACTTTAAAAGCCTGTGGTACATATTCATTTACTAAGGATATATTAATCATGTCTAAAATAGGTGCATTAATCAAAGGGAATACCTCCTTAAATAACTTGGTTGGGATTGGGTCTAACATACAAGTAGAAGATTTAGATGAAGCTAAAATGTTAGATAACTCAGAAAGCTCTACTGTGTCTAAACAGTTCAAACATCGATCAGGTTCTAAATATTCCTCCAACGCTGCCTCACTTACTGAGGACGAGGTAATCATGTTTGGGAGGATGCCAATGATTTTACTTTAAATAAAATCATTTGTATTTATGAAGAGTCCCATAAAGTCATCACTGCTGAGAGCTAAGGGAATGGGTGGATCAACAGAGCTCTGACTCTGGTAAGTTTGGCAACTGTACAAAAGAGAAACCTAGGATTATTTTTATTCTCCTCTATTAATGAAAACAAATAATGTGACCAGGTTGAGGAGGTGTGTATACTTTTGCAAGGTGCTGTAAATTGTAAACCTTGTCAAAATTCCTGCTCAGTTATTTCAACACATATGTAGGAGATTCTTCCTTGTATTTACGTCCTTTACATCCTCCTTCCTAATATTCTCACAGGCAGCAGGAGTTCCCCCGGAGGACCAGGCAGAGAACATCGACCTTTCTCCTGGGCTGCATGGGAGTCATTATGGAGCTACGGGTGACGTAAGCTGCCCCCCTGATCCCCATGAGAGCTGTGACGGCAAACATAGAGACAAAGGATGTCAGAACCGAGCGTACCATAATGATGAGGACAACTAGACATAAAGCTGAAGAAAGGAAAACAGAGAACAATGTGAAAACCTCATGTGTAATGTAGTTTTTTTCTTTGACTCTTTAACAATAGCATCTCCATGCGTTGAAGCAAAGATACAAAACAAACAGAGGTAAGTGATGGCAGACATGCATAAATTATTTCGTCATATCATTCCTACAGTTTAACGTCCTTCTAATGAGATACAGGAGAAAATTCTGGTTTGCCCAAAGTATCTCTGATCAGCCCCCTCCCCAACACCATAACGGAAACTAAGGGAGTACCATCCACTACTCATTAAAAAGAAGCTGTGAGAGAATGTGTGTTAAGCAGCTGACTGCAGGCTGGCTGCCTCAGCAGAAGCCTTCACTAAGTTATCAGCCAATATCGGCATAAAGGTACTATATTCTGCATGAACATTTGTAACTTCTGCTAAATTTTGCAGATATTCATTCTATGTTTTTGCTTAACTCTTCCTTGAATCAAGGTAAATTGGGTAAGTTTGGCAACTGTACTAAAGGAAAACCTAGGATTATTGAAAATGACGAAAATGTGACCAGGTTCAGGAGGTCACATAGTCAATCACTCAATCAGAGTAATCAGAATCCTGTATAAGTCAGTGTATTAAAATCTAACTAATAAATATACAATAACATAAGTATAACAATATTACAAACTGCCCTAGCAGCAGCACAAACAACACCTGATGGTCTGTTTAAATAAAAGCAATTGAAATGTATTTTTTGTTTTAATATATTAAAACTTGTATTTTGTTGTCAAAGTTATCACACATTGATGATTCCACAGTGATCTCCGCCTGGTCACAGGAAAAAGGCAAATGTCACTATTGTAATGATGAATATTCTGTCGCCTGTTCTGCAGCGGCACTAACAGCTGGACCCTTCCAGGTGGAAAACACCTGTGGTTGCTACAGGCTTGCAGTTTTTGTCCATAGCCATTTGTGGTACGTGGGCGCCCTCTTGTGGTGTCCACGGTAAACGTTCACAATCCTGATAAATAAAAGTTCAGTAAACAGCATTTACTGCGTGATTTAGCCTGAGTGTTATAATCGATACCTTTATTGTTCCTGTATAGTTTCTCAGTACATAAGACACAATGATTGTAACTGAACTGTCTCTTACCTCCAATGAACTGTGAATAAAATGTTTGAAAGTATGATACAGTTTTTTTTTTTATCATTTAGGTGCATTTCGCAGAGAAGCCATGAAACCCTCAGTCAGATTAAATATGAACACAATCACAATTACAAGTAAATGAAAACTTTACATGTTAAAACATTAAGTCGTTTTGAAAGAATCCGTTTCCCTTGGCTTAAAACCAAACTGATATAAAGTTTATAATTCTTAAGAATATCTAGCCTGGACTAGAAACAGCTTTGATTTCCACCTTGTGGTTTTTTGTGTATTTTTATGTGTACTTGGTGTGCCAGGGTTCTTTGTCTTATTGTTTGTCAAAACCATGTGGAAATGTTCCCAACTAGGTTCCACGGTCTGTATGCAGTCCTAGCAAAAGTGGTGATGAGGTTAAATGCAACATAGCTGTTCTAAAACTACGGCTTCTGATCCACAAGATATGCTCTTAGGATGGTGTTTTTTTTTATTATTATACCTGTTTCTACTTTTATGTTCTCCACAAGCTTCTCCCTGACTTCTGCTGGGTTCCTTGGCCTCCATAATGATGCTGGTTGTGCAGAAACAGACCCGCTGGGTTTATACTGAGGTTAAATTGAACATAGTAGGACCGTGTTGTTTTCCAAAGGTCACCATCATTTTACATAGGGTATCAGAGTAAAGAGGCCAGGACACAGATGCAGGCAACTCTTCAGATTTGAATTAGAATTTTTTATTTTTTTTTTGCGATCGTCTGTAGTTCTCCTTCCGCTTCACATTTATGTACTGCGTTTGTGTTGGTCACATAAAATACCAATAAAGAACAATTCATTTTCTGTTTTAAGCATGACAAAACAAAAGGCTGTGAACAGTTTGTAAGACGCTGTGTGTCCCTGCAGTCCTAGGACAGCTTCACTCGTGGCTGGCAGCAAAGTGAAAATTAACGTTTAGTTCTCTTAGACAAATAAATCTGCAATATGCTATAATTTAATCAATCCTAATAAGACTGATTATCATATAAAACAGGTGAAAATCCTAGTATTACCCAGTAACACCCACAGAATCCACATTAGTGTGAAATGCTTGGCCACGAACAAATGTCCTATCTAAGGTTTATTAATCCAAATGATATCATTTGTGGGCACAAATTATATTTTCTGTAGCACAAATCATCAAAGTAACGCTTAGGTAGGTATACTACCATACATACATTACGTATGATACAATATGACGTTACGTAACCTGTAAGAAGCCGTTCGGAATTGTTCGGATTTAGGACTTGTTAGCGGGGATTCTGTGACTCCAGAGGGCGCTGTTGACTAGCTGAACTAAACTAGTCACATATTTTATCTTTGGAAAATGTGACAGTGCCAGAATCTAAAGGCATTTTAAAATGTAAATTTAGACTTTAAAATAACTTTTAACATCACTTTCCTTACCCTACAATAAATCAAGAAAATGCTTTTAACACAGAAGCAGGGCTAAATAAATCCGGTTACTCTGTTTTGTAGCCATTATCAGCATCCCTGGTTAATGCTAATCATGTGTGCATTCAAATGTCACTGTGTAAATCATATTAAATAGTAAGCAGTTTCAATTTTAACCAAAGAAAGAGAAAAAATATAAATTTCCGACGAGGATGGGATTCGAACCCACGCGTGCAGAGCACAATGGATTAGCAGTCCATCGCCTTAACCACTCGGCCACCTCGTCTTTCCGGCGCTGCTGTGACGTCAGTACAAATGGTTACGTGTTCGAAACCCGTAACCATTAAGTCATTCTGGATACAATTTTGGATAAAGTTAATCCAGTCGCCATTTGACTGTAGCTTTGCTAGATATAACTGACAAGAAAACGTTGTCATGCTAGTACACTGTGCTAAGGCTAGACCAGGCCGGACAGGTTTGATACTCATGCCCGTTTCGTTGGTAGGTTACTTCACCCTGTACCCGTGTTGGTATCCGATAACTTTTGTTGCAGAATTACACAACATATGACAACCTAATCTAAGTTTCTTTTTCACACCCAAACTGCATAGCATCGGACTGACCATATTTCTGATTTGCAAAAAGGAGGACGGTTCGACACCGCCATGAAGTTAGTTTCGGCTGCTGATCTTGGGCACTTATTTTAATATATTTTCCAGATTTTTAAATACATCTTTAAGATAAAATGTAATTATTTTAAATATAAATAGAATTAGCCTACAACACATACCTTAAACAGCTGCAAGAAAGCTGTCAAACGGTATACTGAAATAGTTTATAGTTCCAAACTCTGTGGAACTCGGTCGTGTATCTTTTGGGATTTTCGTTTCAGAAACAGGAAGTAAAAAAAACAAAAACAAATGGCGATTTGATTTTCTTTTTTAAATACAAAAATGAAAATTGAAATACAAAGCGTTTCTCTTTTTCATTGACATAAAGGGAAAAATAAAATTTGAAAAATGATTCAAATTTCATTTAAAAGCATTTTGGTTTTTTGTTGCCCGAAATGGTAAACAGAAACGAAAAAAAGGCTCGTTTGTTCATATTCCGAGACCGGATGTGGTTACTTATTTGTGACAAAAGCGCCACATTTTCCAGAATAAAATGTCTTTAAAACCTTACGCAGATTGGATTTTAGACACGGCAAAACAAGGCTTGTCATCCATAAAAATCTCAGTGCAGATCTCCCAGGTGAGAGGGGGAGCAAGAGGATATTCCGCAAGAAAAGTGAGGTGATTTTGCAATGAACATGGCTAAGTTTACTGCAGTCATGCCAGCCATCAATTTGTTTTGTAGGTCATGCGATCAACATGCATTACGGTAGTAATGCCTGAGACTACTTTCCAAAATAAAAGCAATGTGTTTGACGTGTATCCACCTATTTTATTCTTTGTTTTATACACATATCGACTTCAGTTAGTTGAAATAATTTCTTACAGCTTTATGTAATTTTTTTATTATTCAGGTCTGCTGCTGAATATGGAAATATATATTTTGGTCAGAGTCACTTTTTAGCCTGAATAACTACTAAAAAAAATAGCAAACAGGCTTAAACAGGCTTGCTGTTGCGATGACCCGGATAACTGAGAATTTGCATAGGGATACAAAATCAATTTGTTTTTCCAAGTGACTACTTTCAGTTACAGACGTCAGATTTAGATCTTGAGATGTTACTCATCAAAATCCACACATAATGTGGAATTTCTGAATTGAAGGCCTCCAAAATCTCTACATTAAGTCAATTTGACTTAAGTTGCTGTCAATGTTGCTACTAAATGGTACGTGTTCAGGGGATACTGTCACTTCAGCCTGACAGTAGAACATCTCCAGATGATGCTCAACAAATTTTATCCACATCTGATATGGAATTTCGAAATAGAGGCCCTTCAAAATCTCTCTATATTGTCACTTTTACCTGAGTTGCTGTCAATGTTGCTACTAACCCTTACGTTTTCAGTGACAATTAAAAAAAGCAACTCAACATAAGATTTTACAATTCTCTTTATCCAAATTGCTGAGGTTTACATTTTCACACTATGTACATACCAATTACACACACAAAATAAAACAAGGTCCAGAAAAAACTGAAATAGAAAAAGGTAACCATAAAATGTTCAAAAATATTAATAACATTTACATAGTTTGCTGACACAGAACTATGTTTTCAACAAACAAAACAGTTCCAGTTGGATTCCCTCATAGCTTTTAGGACATCTTCATCTTAACCTAGGCACCGCTCATGGAACCATCTGCTAAATGTGTCACCCTGTATTTGCCCAAGTTACATAATAAACCCATCAGGGGGACAAAGAGTTGGCTTTTGGTGTGTTCATACAATCTTTTCATTGTCAAATTTGGTCATCGAACAATACAAAACTGGTCAAGCTATGTTCCAAAAAAACAACAACAGGGTTTTTATTAAATCAATCAAATAAAACAAAATCAATAAAATTTTCGAGTCAACCCGAGTCAAAATGGCCACCACAGACAGCTCAGCAGGGAAGCTTAATGAAATTAACTCAAAGAATTTCAAATGTATAGTTTTTTTAGATTTATGTGGATGTAAATGTTGTTCATCCAAACACTGACTTATAAAGCCAATCAAAATACTACCTTTCCAACACAGAGAAATTAATTTTAAAAGACACAGCTGTTTCCTTTGCAAAGAAACTCTGTTGAAGTAATCCCTAAAGATTTTCCCTAACCACATTATTGAGAGACACAATAAAGTCCTTACAACCTCTTCTCTTAATTAAGACTCTTCATTGCATTAACTAAAGACATCAAAAAAGGTCTTTAGATAAAGATGTTTGTAAACTAGGACTATTTAAAAATGAAATGTAACTGTTTTTATTAATCAGAATATTATTATTCAAGAGAATAGCTTGTTGAGTTGGACATCAATTCTTGTTGAACATAAAGTGCAACCAACAAACAAGTCCATGTATTAAAAGGTTTGACCACTACTTAGCGCTATGGTGAGATTTCTGAAAGTTTCTGGTAAAAAATTACTGAATATATAAACTCTCAAACAAATAATAAAATTAGATTATCTCACTGCTGCAACTCTCTTCACTTCCATGTGGAGCAAACCCACTTTACGTATAACGGCACCTAAAGGACAAGTCTGATCCATTAATTGTTACATAGCGAAGAATTGCAGACCTCTGCAATAGACCCTTTTCACAGTGACGTCATGCAACTTCCGTTCTGCGGTGAAGCAGGGTATCTTTACTTCCGCTTTCTCCGCGAGCAGTGTTTTTACATAGGGAATTCACACAGTCCCTCACCAATCTACTCAAATTTCGTTTGGGAGACGTGCACAGACTGGCACAAAAGCTTTCGACCACACCAGCCTCCAAACTCGACAAAGATGACAAGTTCTTTGTGGAACAATACCTTTTCGATTATGAAGGTAAGAGCTTTGTCTTCTTAGCTCTGTTGTTAGCATAGATGCTAGGATAATGATAGCAATGCTACCAACAGGACTTTTGTCATTTATTAGTTTTCTATTTCTCCATTATATTGCTACGCTAGCTTTATTGCTATATCAGCTTATCTGTTTCACAGCTTTTAGCCAATGAGTCTAACCAGGGATATAGTTGATGTATAATGTTGAGCCTTTTCATACTTTGTTTTGGAACAGTGTCAATGCTTTTGGCCACTTGGTCACAGTTAGAGCACGCTGTCACACCTCTATGAATAAAAATGAGGAGCCTCATTCCCTCCCGTTTTTTTTCTTTTTTTGTGTAGTATTTTACTGAGGTTGCAGACTTTGCAGTATCCCTCAAAATTCCTCTGTGGGTTCAGTGTGTTTCTCAGTCTCGTCAGTACATTTGGAGCCTCAATTAATAAAATAATTCTGCCCATTCCTGTTAAAACTGTGATAGTTTAGGACATCATAGACTGAGAAAGACGCTGTCAATAATGTTGCATGCACACTGCATGCACACTAATAATCAGTTCACTATAGTATTTATGGATTATGCTGCTGTCGGGGCAAACCCCTTGTGTCCTATACTGTTATTTTTCAGGAACTGACCAAAAAAACATGGATTTTAAAAAACTTCAGACATCACACTTCATATATTTTAGTTATTTATTACATAGATACTTCATAGCAGCTCTGTCCATTTTACCTTTTACCTGTCCTGTTTATCCTGCTGCCTTGCTCCGGTTCCCCTCTGCCTTACAGAAGAGCCTGCTGCCGAGCTCTGGTGGGTTCTCCCCTGAACTGTCAATTCTCTTCCGAGCTGTGGACCCTGCTGCCTGTTCCTGGTTCCAAGAAGTCTCTCTCCGGGCCGTCAGCTCCTGCCAACACCATCACCCTTTTCCCGTGCAGTTCTACCTCGCTGGTTACATCACCCTCCATCCCATCAAACCTTCAATAAAGACTTTCATTTTAAGTCCCGTGTGTGTGGTTCTGGGTTCATCCATAGACAAATTAGACTTAGACAACTTTATTTGTCATTATGTAAATGGTAAATTATGTATGCACAGAGTGCGTACAGAACGAAATTCCGTTTGCATACAGCTTGAGAATTACAGTAAATTACAGGATAAAGTGCAGCAGTGATTTAACAGTAAACAATTGAAATGTAAACGATGCAGGAGAATGAGACAGTGTGCGATCACAGTGTACAGGTGAGTATTTTTAAAAACCATTTGTATGTGCAGAAATTAATTAATTTCTCAGATTAATTTCCTTTCATTAACAAATTGATTTTGACAGCTCTAATAAAAATTTACACGGTGAGCCACTGAAATTATCTTGGGAATAGCTAAATAAACTTATAACTCAATTATCTTTAAGAAAGAAAGATGTTTAATTTGTTAAAGACCACTTGCAGAAACATAGGTGTCCTCGGAAGAGAAGTGCTGACTGCAGGCGTAAGTGCTGCTGCGAAGGATTTTAAAATTTGGCCCCTCGTCTCTTCTTATTGCTGTCACCCAATAGGCTCCAGTCTCAGCATCAGCCGGGAAGTCGTGAAAACTGAGATATGGAAAGTTTTTTTTGTTGTTCGAACACTGTGGGACACTGCAGTAGCAGTTTCTCTGTGATTGTGCCATGCTTGGTGGATATGATGCTGCTGAGAGATGGACACAAGGGGAGAACAAATAGATTAATTATAATACATAAAACCTTTATTTAACCAGATAAACTCCCATTGAGATTAAGATCTCTTTTTTAAAGGTTGATCTGATTAAGAGGTCAGCAGCACATGTCATTACTAATACAGTATAATAAAACAATTTCAGGCTTCTACTTAAAATATATAGTATTTTGCACAAAAACTAAAAAAAAGTGCATTAATATAAGTGCAAATAATATTATGAAGAAAATTCATTATAATACACAGAAAATTCAGAAACAGAAGTACTGTCCAATAGACCCACGGTAATTTTTTTTAGGAATGAACAAAAAGATTCAAATGGAATAAGATCTTTTTAATTCAGTGACTGCAATTATGTATAACACGTCACCATAATCAAGTAAGGGGAACAATGTAGCAGATAAATGTCTCTTTTTTTCACTCAGTGAAAAACAAGATTTATTTCTATAATAGCAAAGCTACAGTAATCATTTTATAACATCTACATCAGATTAATGACAGGTAAAGTAAGCTAACAAGCTGCTGCATGTTAGCTTTGATCTTCATGTTACAGTCCCAATCAAAGCATCTATATAACAGCAATGATTGCTAAGGAAAATAAAGATAGTCAATAAGACACGTTTAATATTGTGCTCTCAGTCTTACTTAATGAAATCACGCTGATTACTGATAGGTAAAAGTTTGGTAAGGTAAGCTAAGAAGCTGCTGCATGTTAGCTTTGATCTACATGTTACTGTCCCGATCAAAGCATCTATATAACAGCAATGATTGCTACCAATACTAAGGAAAATAAAGATAGTCAATGCGACACATTGTGGTCTCAGTCTTACCTTATGAAATCGCGCTGATTATCAGTGAAACACCTCTTCACCTCCCGAATTTTCTATGTAAAAGCATGTAGCCGGAAGTAAAAATACCCTGCTCCGCTTCAAAACGGAAGTTGAGTGACGTCATGTGAAAAGGGTCTATTTGGAAATTGCGTTTCTTAAAAATTGCGATTATATTTCAAATGCGATTAATAGTCCAGCCCTAATTCATACTTACCTTATGTAACCAGTAACATTGGAGAAGCCTGTAGCGATGATGTGCAACACTAGGGATGTTGACTGCAGCACACACCTTTGACCAAAAGCTATTGTAGGAGAAGACCTTTTCATTGTAATTTTCTCCTTTTCTCAGATGTTTCTCTGTCAGCGATACAATTTCCTGTATGGTTATGTTTTTATTTCAGTTCTGTAGAACAGACAAATAACAGTTTGCTGTAAGAAAACGTTGGTCAGTCTTAAAAAGATGTAACATTTTCAATAAAGAGCAAAAACTATGTTTTGTACTAACCCCAAACAGCCAGAACTGTAAAACTCTAAGGGAACAGTAGTGGAGTACTATCAGTGCAATACAAATTTAAAATTTAATAACAAAAAAAATTAATAACTGTTGCCACAAAAGGTAACTTCCCAAAAAGAATTTCATATTTTTAGAGAACATAAGGAAAATAGAAATGTTTCTATCAGTCTGCTCCAGGGCAGCTGTGGCTACTAACATAGCTCACCCCCGTCAGGGTGTGAATGATTGACCAATGTAAAGCACTTTGGGGTCCTCAGATGATTTATTTCAATATTCTCAGCCGCACATCACTTTTCTAACACAACGAGGGAACGCTCTCAGTTCTGAAAAATTTCTTTGTGCTGCTCTTTTTTTTTATATACCGACGACAGCTTTTTAATAACATAGGAGACGCAGAAAATCTTTCAAAGGCAGCTGTATGTCGTACTGTCAGGAATGTTGCTGTTGCACTCAGTTATAGTTTAAAGGTGTTCCATAGTCAGAGACCCACAAGATTAATAACAGATCTTTACAGAATGAAAGCAATAATTTATTCTGTGTCAAATTTTGGCACTTCCATTTCTACTTTTCTATTCATATATTTTAGTTTCCATTCACTTATGTTTTCCCCAACACTGTTAGGTCTGCTGCACATTTCTTCACTTAAATAACACTACCTTTACTTCAGCTGGAAATATACATATAGCCTATATGAACAATATAAAGTGAGGTTGGCACAAATTAAACACTTACAAGACAATTAATGTCAACTCATTTTTTCAGAAGGATGGGTTACCAATGCTGGCAAAAAGATGAACATATCAGTTATTCAGTAACTCACACCATCCCAATATTAATTGCATATGTTGAATATAGCCAATTAATGATTTAGTTGAGTATGTGTAAACATAGGAAAACTTAGGACTTAACCATACCTGATTAAACTTCATCAAGATTGGCTGCCATGTCCTTCCAATGCTTTTTGTAATCAATGCGCCCTCCCCACTTCCCCCTTGAATTAGTGAAGTGTGAGAAAAACAGCTTTAATTCTCCATCAAATAACTCTCATATCAAGCCAACTCGCTTTTTCAGCAGCAACAGCATTATTTCTTATGGTTAAATATTTTCCATATGCCTTCATTAAAATTGTCTAATTCTACTCGTGGGAAATGCGCACTTTAAGGCTTATTTCCTGTCGTTGCCATGGTGAAGCACGTTATCTGCGTTCCATTGATCAGGGCTTCTTTCATGCTCGTGCTCGCGTTGAATCATGGTTGGTTGGACACGGAGTTTAGATATCTGGCTGATATCACCTGTTCTGAAACCGAAAACCCAAGTATGACAGAGGGAGGAAGAACTACTCAGAGCAGCAGCTTTTTCTTTAATGGAGTCCAGAACAAAGACGCACACCGCAACCTGCCCAACTATAAAGGCGTCTGCCCCACCCACCAATCAGTGGTGCGCTTCGATCAGCACCCGCGCTCACAGAGCGGGCCGCGAACACCGTCTCAAGAGAGTTGCAAAATAGTATAAAACAATTGATCTATTATTATTTTGTTTACAGTTCAGCTTGGATTTTATTTTCTGCGCAGCATAGATTTGCTGTGCGCGCTGAAGCCACATGATTCACAAACAGTTTTGTTATGTGCGGAAAATGCTGCAGGTTTTATGATTAAACCAGGGTTTATTTATAGGTCTAAAAATCCCAGAGCACTGAAAAACAAAATTAAGGATGATTTGCCCGTTTACTGGATGCACAACGCAAAGGCTTTGATGACAAAAGCGCTCAATCTGGATTGGTTCAAACACTGTTTCATCCCGGAGGTCAAGTGTTATTTAAGAGGAAAACGACTAGACTTTGAAGTGCTTCTGCTCGACAACGCCGGAGGTCACGCTGATGATTTGGCGTATGATGGTGTGCAAATCGAATTTCTGCCACCAAACACTACATCCCTGATTCAGCCCATGGACAAAGGCATCATTCGTGCTTTCAAGGCTCTCTATACACGCAACACCCTGCACCATCTTGTTGAGGCTATGGACTCGAAGATTTCTCACTAATCATCTCTCCAAAATATTCAGAGGGCCATTCAGGAGATCAAAACTGAAACTTTGAATGCCTGCTGGAAAAAACTGTGGCCAGAGGCAGTGCAAAACCCAACCGGAGGCTCGCTTGACGAGAATCATCACTCTGCTGTAGATTCAGCTGTGAATCTCGCTAAAAAGCTTGGAGGAGACGGCTTTAATGACATGACTCCAGATGACATTAATGCCCTGATTGATGTAGACGCACATCTGCTGACCGATGCAGACCTGGCAGAAATGAGAAGAGGAAGGAGAGGACACAAGTGTGGATAAAGATGAGGAGGATGGACTAACACTTGGTTGCTTAGCAACAATGCTGAGAATGGCCACTGAACTTTAGCGAGCAGCTCAAGAATGGGAACCATTGATGAGCCGTTCATTACAGTTCTCAAACATAATCGATGGTGTACAGAGCCCGGGAGAGCTCACTTTAAGTGATATGAGAGCTCAATTTAGTAAAATGAGCTCACACTATAGTAAAACAAGAGCACAATATAGTAAATTGTGCACACGATTTAGTAAAACGAGCGTACGATTTAGTAAAACGAGTGCACAATATAGTTAAACGAGAACACAATTTAGTAAAACGAGCGCACATTCTCTCAACATGCAAAACATTTTGCGATGACCCCTCACTTTAAGTGATATTTTTTTTCAGGTCGTGATAATTTGTGAGCACGTTTCCTTTAATTGAGCCCTCGAATTAATAAAACGTCAGCACGTTTTCTTTTGAGTCCTCGACAATATTGAGAGCACGATTTACATATTGTGGCCACGTTTAAGTAGATCGTGCACACAATGTTCTATAACCATGTTCACTAAATTGTGCTCTCGTTTTAGTAAATCGTGCGCTCGTTTCAGTAAATAGTGCACTCGTTTAATAAATTGTGCCCTCGTTTTACTATGCTTAAAATGAGAGCTCAATTTAGTAAAATGAGCTCACACTATAGTAAAATGAGAGCACAACAAAGTAAATTGTGCACACGATTTTGTAAAACGAGCGTACGATTTAGTAAAACGAGCGCACAATGTAGTTAAACGAGAGCACAATTTAGTAAAACGAGCACACATTCTCTCAACATGCAAAACATTTTGCGATGACCCCTCTAGGGCTCCGTAAATATCTGACATTGTGACAGCCTAGAAAAAAAGAGGTTCACAAAGGTTATTTTTTTTTTTTTTTCCCTTGACAAGTCAAGTGTACTTGCATCCTTTTTCATCATTCAGAGCTTTGCGCTGTTGGTCCACATCCATGGTTGACAGGGTAGGTACGCTGTATTGCCACAAGAATTCACTCAGTCATCCACATGTTTGAATTCAGGTGTTCGCTTTTATGGCCACATGTGTATAAGATCAAGCACGTAGGCATGGAGACTGTTTCTACAAACATTTGTTAACGAATGGGTCCCTCTCAGGAGCTCGGTGAACTTCAGCTCCGTTCTGTGATAGCATGCCACCTGTGCAACAAGTCCAATCGTGAAATTTCCTTGCTCCCAAATATTCCACAGTGAACTGTAAGTGGTATCATAACGAAGTAGAAGCGATTGGGAACGACAGCAACTCAGCTGTGAAGTGGTAGGCCATATAAACTTTCTCTTGGGGCAATCGCTCCAGACCTCCAGACTTCATGTCAAATCAGATCAGCACAAAAACAGTGCGTAGAGAGCTTCATGGAATGAGTCTCTGTGACCAAGCAGCTGCATCCAAGCCATACATCACCAAGTGCAGTGCAAAGCATTGGATTCAGGGGTTCTGGTGTGGGGCTGTTTTTCAGAAGCAAGGCTTGGCCCCTTAGGTCCAATAAAAGGAACTCTGAATGGTTTGGCAGACCAAGAGATTTTGAACTATTCCAACTTTGTGAACTATTCCTGTTTGGAGCTGGCTGCTTCCTCTCCTAACATGACAGAGTCCTGACCTCAACCTGATAGAACGCCTTTGGGATGGATTAGAGTGGTGACTTAGAGCCTGGCCTTTTTGGCCAGCATCAGTGTATAAACTCACAAATTCTAGAAGAATGGTCAAAGATTCCCATTAAAATACTCCAGAACCTTGTAGGCAGCCTTCCCAGAAGAGTTGAAGGTGTTCTAGCTGCAAAGGGGGGGGGGGGATCAACACCATTTGAACCCTCTGGATTAAGAATAGAATGTCATTAAAGTTTGTATGCGATTCGAGGCAGGTGAGGAAATACTTTTGGCAATATAGTGTCCATGAAATAGTTTTTTTTAAAGTTTACGTTTCACTTGTTTGTGCTGGTGAACAACAACCACTGAAAGTTGCTAGTTTGTGATTTTTGCTGAAGAAATTCTTCAAATATTTTGAAGAATATTTTGTGTTTTGGGCGGACAGTGGTGCAGTTGGTAGCACTGTTGCCCTGCAGCAAGAAAGTCCTTTACTTTCTGCAAAAGATAAAAAAGGTAATAAAATTAAAAGTTCATATCAGAGTCCGAGGGCTTTGGTATCAGTCCCTTCGCAAGTGATATGAGCCATGTTACAAAGATTAGTTGTCCTTCATAAATCCCAAGTAATGAGGCAATAAATTACTTTTGTGCAATGATTTGATGCTTCATTTACAGAAGTGTGCAATTAGATATTCCTGGCATAAATGTGCAAATAGGCAATAGCAGTACATTGATTTTAACATATGATGGACTTTAAGATATTTAACATTAGATGGATTGTAACATATGGTTGTAACAGATGATCTAATGCTTCTGAAGTGTTTACCTGATGTGAGAGGGGCAAACAGCGCATTGCCTGGGTGGGTGTGATCAGGGGAGATGCGTCTGGCCCTTCTCTGGACTCGCTCTGCATAGATTGGGTCCAAATCCTGTAGACTACATCCCACAATCCCCTGCGCTGTTCTCACCACCCGTGCTAAGTCTTTCCTCTCCTGCACTGTGCAGCTCCCATACCACACAGTTATGCTGATACATAACACACTCTCTATGGTAGCTCTGTAGAAGTTTTTTAGCAGTTTAGTGGAAAGTCCAGTCCTTTTCAGTTTCCTGAGGAAGAAGAGTTGTTGGGCCTTCCTCACCAGATGGGAGGTCCAGGGCAGGTCTGAGGAGATGTGAATGCCCAGGAACCCAATGCTGTCCACACACTCCACCACCTCTCCCTGTATGCAGAGTGGAGCGTGTTCAGTCCTCCTGGACATCCTGTAATCTATTATTACCTCCTAGGTCTTACTCGTGTTCAGAATCAGGTTGTTCCTAGAGCACCACTGTGTCAGATTCCGAACCTGATGATTTCAGGCAGGCAGGAACCATGGAGACCTACAGGGAGAGGTTGAAGATGTCCAGAAAGACCCCTGCTAGCTTGTCAGCACATGATTTAAGTGTCCGACCTGACACCATGTCTGCAGACCTGCAGCTTTGTTGGTGTTGACCTTGTTCAGGGAAGAGGTCACTTGGTTGGCGCTGTCACAATACGTTTACTTGGACAAAAGTAATTGGAATAAAAGTGGATCGGAATAAAAATGCGTCACGTAAATATGCCAAGCAGAATATTGTAATCGGATTAAGCTCAATCAGAATGAAATTGTAATAAGAATGAGAGGGGTGGTTTATGTTGATTGAGTGTCCGATCGGCATCCGTTTAAGCAGTTCGTTCCACTTGACCCAGTTGATATGTAACAATATAAACGCTTGTCAGTACCAAGTTATTCTGAATGTGGCAAACTGACCTGAGTGTGCAAGTCCACGTGACGTATTTCCGCTTTAAATGGCGGAAATATGTTGGGGCGCAAAATTGTATCTGCTCCCGATTCAACCTTTCTATTTGAAACGTTAAAAGAGCTCAAAAATATAATTTATTCAGTAGCGTTTCAAACATAGTTAGAACCTGTCGCAAGTCCAGCCTGGATGCTCGGTAGACAAATGAACTCGTACAATACTACTTTGTTTACTTTTTTTCTGTTGCTCAACAAAGACGGAAGTACTTCTGTGTTTTTTTTATGGAAATTTCATAACTGTGCATATCAGAGTGATTCTATTCTGAATAAAGCCAGGTGCATATAAATGTACATCATAATGAGATTAATTAATTGTGGGACCATATAAACGGTACAATCTGATTGTTTATTGTTTGTTAATCCGAATACATTTCAATCTGATCGCGACATTTTGTACATGTGAACATAGCTATTGCCACAAGACAGCACTTATTACAAGCAAGCAATCCCATTTTTCTGACTTTTTGTGAACCCTTGTGAAATATCTCCTGTTACGTGTTGCTCTGTCTTACCTGTTGGTCTGCTCCTGTCTCTCTCTCACTTTGACTCCCTTTCTCAAACCCAGGATGTCCCTGCATGGCATTATGACTTTACATATGGTAATATACAGTATCAGGATTTGACTTAAAAAGACTTGAAAAAAGCAGCATCTTGTGGAGGCTTTTGTTGTACTGTACATAAAGATTTTAATCAACTGATTTGCAGATGTATTTAGGCTGATACAGTGTCAAGTCTGTTAATAGTATACCCTGAACCTGACATTAAAAGTGATCACTGACTTATTTTAAGACCTCAGCCCCAGCCCTGTACCATCCTCTTCTTTTTCTGTTTGTGCTGCGGCATTGCTGCTCCTAAACATACAAATAGATTCAGCGATGCATGTCTAAGGTACAGCTCCTGAGCATAAAGGTGGCAAATTTTAAAAATAAATGGGGAAAACATTCACCTCTCAGTTACTATGGAGTAGAATTTCACCATATAAATGTGCAGAACACTACTGGGGTGTTCTATGGCAGCTGATAATGAACCCATACCTTTAAAGTCACTGTGGTAATAATAATGAATAAATATCTTTAAAAAAATCCACCATACATCAGTCCTCACCCATTCTCCTTTCTGATTCTATTCTATTAATAATGTGATTTTTAAACCTTACCTCACACCCTGAAATCCCCCACATGTTATGATTTAGGGTTTTGTTTTGTTTTGCCTCTGGACTTTTCACATTTAGCTTGTCACCTCTAAGCCACCAGCCACTATCCAATCAGCTCAGTCTGCCTCCTGCCACCACCCCATTCTAGATCATCTCCACTGGTGGAGTTGAATTACATTCATCTCTGGTCACCTGTTCACCTGCTTACTTATACCTGCCTCTGCCACCTCATCCCTGCCAGAATGTTACCTCACTTCGCTTCTCATGTGCGACGTACCCTGCTCTACCAGATCGTGTGCACTCAGTCAGCGGAACTCTTCAGCTAAGTTGCCTGTGTCTGCACGCTGTAGTTCTGCTGGTTTCTCTGTGAGTCCCTGCTGTTTACTCTGCCTGTTCTGGTGGTTCCCAGATCTACACTGCCTGCTCTGATCTCCTGTTCATCCCTGTTCAGCCTGCCTGCTACTTCAACCAAGCCAAGCCACACTCAACCAAGATTCATCTGCCAAGTCTGGTTCTGTTCATCTGCCTCACCCATCACGAGTCATCCTCACAATAAACCTTTTTAACTCTGTGTCTGGCTGAATATCAGGTTCTCCAACATTTTTGAATGGGTTTTCTTTCACAATCCTCTCCCAGATGTGTTCATCCCTATTGCTTGTACACTTTTTTTCTACCACAGCCCTCCTTGTGTGAGGTGTCAATGGTCGTCTTTTGGACAACTGTCCAGTCAGCAGTCTTCCCCGTGATTGTGTCGCCTACAGAACTGGACTGAGAGACCATTTAAAGGCCTTTGCGTCAATTAGCTGATTAGTGTGGCACCAGGTGTCGTCACTATTGGACCATTTCACAATATTCTACTTTTCTGAGATACTGAATTTGGGGTTTTCATTAGTTGTCAGTTATAACCATCAAAATTAAAAGAAATAAAAACTTGAAATATATCAGTCCGAGTGTAATGAACGGATATAATATATAAGAATGGGGTTACTGAAAAGAATAAACTTTTTTACAATATTCTAGTTATATGACCAGGACCTATAGGTACAATCATTCTGCTGATAAGACATTGGATATAATGTCAGACATGTCCAATAACCAAGTATGAGAGGTGTTGTCCTCGTCACAGTGATATTACTTTTTTTAAGAAAAGTAAGGACACAGTAAGTCCTGTTGTTCTTGGGTGGTGGCATTTTGCTGAAATTAGATAACAAAACATTTTTGGATGGTGTTGAAATTACTTGGAAACACTGAGTTTCCAAGTAATAGCAAATCAATGCCCATCCCATTTCACGCGATCCCCCTGAGGAGCAGGAAGGTATCGGCTAAGACGGTGTTGCGCATGCACAGTTATTTAAAAAGGGATGGGAAACCTTCAGGAAAAATTGCAGACTATAGCTTTAAAGCAAAACACTTAAACCTTGTTGTGTGTTTAGGTGACTTTAAAGACAGTTTTTGTACGCATGCACATGACCCAGATGTGGCTCCCAAGATGGCACCGATGCATGTGACTGTAAAGACCGGTGTCCGAGCCCGAATTCAAACCACACACAGAGCCGGATATTTAGGAGCTTTATTGCCACAAAGAAGGTAGGATGGATCAGGACCGGGCTGAAGACTGGAGATGGTGGAGATAGAGCAGGCAGACGAGTACGGTGGTCCTCAGGGCCACCGCAGACGGGACGCAGGAGCACAGACAGAACGAGCCTGATGAGCTCCGGAGCTGGGTCCAAAGCGTGCTGACGAAGTGGGACAGGTGGTGCGTCGGAACAGGGACCAGGGTGTGAAGGAGGACTGTGGCTGTGGTGCGTCAGGGTGAGAGCCAGGACGTGCTGGTGGATCGAGACAGGAGGGAAGACTGGAACACAAAGTAAAGAGGTGAGTGGGAGGCAAGATCCACTAACCTGGGATGGCGTGAGGTAGCAGACTGGCTGGCGAGGAGTGCACAGGCTGGAGAGCGTGAGGGAAGCAGGACATCTGGTGATTGAGGGAGTGCAGAGTCTTGGAGATCAGACAAACCAGCAAAGACAAACTGAAAGAGGAGTGCTTATATAGGGATGGGCTGACAGGAGTAATTAGAGCAGGGAATAAGTTGCAGGTGACGGTGATCAGTGGGGAGTAGGTGATCAGGCGAAAGACTGAGCTACAATCATTACAGTGGCAGGCCGTCTTTTGATGTCAATTTTAGTCAGTCTCCTGTTGTTTCTGACCCTTGGTGCACTTAGCACTGTCTTTGTACTGAAATGTGCTATATAAATAAATTTGCCTTGCCTTGCCTTGGTGTAAGCGAAATCAAGACACTGCTGGTGTATTATCGCCGAACATTACCAGATCTAAGGCTGTTTGTAAATAATGTGGCTACATGGGAACATACAGTTTCACCCCATTTCCTGTCGGGAATCCCAGCTCAACTACGCCAACCTTCAGAGATCTGCTGCCGGCGGAAACGTCATAGTGGCCGTGGTAGATGCCTGGTGAAGCTGAAGGCCCATCTGACGCAATCCAGGGATTCTTGGCCAGTCTCTGGTGTACTTTCCGGTGTGTTCTTGCCTTGGCGTGTTCTGAAACTGGTGGATGCTTCCCTGGCCCATGTTGTTGGTGCAGTGGATGTTCCCTCACCCTGACGCCCATACTTGTTCCAGCTCAGTAAGCAGGGAGCAAACTTACTTTTTGACTGTAGTCTGTCATCTGGAGTAGTTCCTGATCATTTTAAACATACTGTGGTGCAGCTTCTAATATAGAAATCTCCTTAGTACTTTTTGCTAATCTGAATTATTGTGAGTCTCCCTTTTCATGTTTTATTTATTTATTACAAGAAAATATAGCAGTAGGGGGTTCCAAGCTTTCATGAGATGTTTTTTTTAAATTGACTCAACAATATCTCATGACCGTTCAAGCTTTGGGTTTCATACAATGTCATTTTATTTGACCTGAGTTAAGGGAGGCCAGGATATGTTAACAATTAGATTAGATAATGTGCTATCAGATGTGGTTCAATAGCAAATAAGCAAGTGCACATGTGAGAACCCCTCAACAATCAGTAACTGCCTGAGTCAAAGTCCTTGGGTTAGTCTTTACTGCCGCCATAAACCTGATCTCTTCTAAGACATCAGAGTCCAGGCTTTAACCAAAGCAGCAGCCTTTATTCTTTCACACTGTCAGTCATAATGGAGAGAGGACTCTTTCTGCTTGGATTTGTGGTTTTAACCACATCATTCACTGTAAGTACTGAATATATGCAATGAGTACTATTACTGATGTTAACTGCACTGACATATACTTGCTTTGCTTTGTGCAGATACCACATCGCAGTCAAGTACACGGTATGTAAAATAGGGGGAATTATTATTATTATTACTATTACTATTATTATTATTATTATTATTATTATTATTATTATTATTATTATTATTATTATTATTATTATTATTATTATTATTAATAATAACAACAATAATAATATTAATAATATGATACAGTTTGTGAGGTACATCCAAAGACTCAAACCTATGTGTATGTGTTGTAGAGGTGTATGAGAACGGCGAGGATGAGAACCCTATCCTAAACATAGGTAAAAAAGAATGTTCCATGATTTTATAACATGAACTTTAAAACAGAGAATCTTGATTAATTGACATAATGTTCAATATCACACAATTTTGTTGCAGGCTCCGATGCCAACCTCTTTGAGGGAGACATTTTGATTCCTGTAAGTTGTAACCAGATGATTTCTCTTTTACACAAATTACTTTATTGGGAGCTGTTGGCTCTCCAGTTCTTTAGTGACTAAAGTGCAACATCTCTTAGAGAGACGTGGGTTTTTATTATGTGTTTCGATTGATAAGATTAATAATCTTGCTTTACTTAAGTGACTTTTAAACTGAGCTTTTATGTTGCAGAAAGGAAGGAATGCCCTGACTGACCAAAAATATCGGTGGAAATTTCCAATCCCTTACATTCTTGGGGATGATTTAGGTGAGTTAAATTAATGTGACTGTATCAATACATATAGAAAATCAGTTTTTTTCAAGATTTTTTGAGTTCTCATATTACTCTCCATCAAAGCCTCATTGAGCTGAAAAAAATTAATTAACAAATTCCATAGAAATAAATGCAATAACAGTACATTAACATAGAACTATTTAAAACAGCCTCTAAACATCAACTAGTAGAGTAGAGAAATAGGAATGAACATATAATTTACATTGGTCGATATTTCATACATTCAAATTAGTTCCTCAACAAAATGAAAACAAAGAGTCAGTTGTATTTAGCTTCAAATGTTTGCATGAATAAACTTTTGAATAAAAACCAGGAAACCAGGAAAAGGGGGCAGAGAGCGAGGGGGAGAGAGAGAGAGAGAAAGAGAGAGAGAATGAATGAGCAGTAAGCAAAATAAAATACAATGTTCTAAAAAAGTAAAAAGTAATTTATGAGCCATTTGATAAGAAACAGAAAGTTCCTGGAAACCAAGAAAGGTTCAGTGCAATCTACAGCACAGCACAGTGAGAGCTCTTTCATACAGTGCTGTTTAGTTACCTCATGTTATAAAGGCAAATCATACAAGCATTGTATGACGACCAAATTAGTTTTATTGCATCACAAGTTAAAAAAAAAAGTGTTGGTAGAACGAGTTGGTATTTATAGCTCTTTGAAGAAATCTTTGTGGCTTTGAGCTGATGTCTTGGAGTAACTCTATATCTTGGAAACAATACCCAAGTAAGATGATGCAGTAAAATCTGGATCAGAATCATTCCGAATTAAACATCCCACCAAAATATATTCTGTTGATGGGATTTTTGACAGTCCTAACCCAAACACTGATCATCTACTCACCTAATTACTGGAGAAAAATATCTTTAAAATAAGCCATCCAAACCTAAACAAAGATTCTGAAAGTCATCCTTGGTTAGCGCATTTGATCACAACTGACCATCTTTTGATCATATTTAGACATAAAAAAAACTTCTTTTTGTGAAAGTGTTTTCACCATTCACTTTTTAACCATGTTTTGGTGTTGTTTAGACACAGGGTAATGTTGATATTTTAAATATCTATTTATTAATATTTTCTTGGGGGATTACTTGAATAGAAGGGAACTGGTCTTATCTTTGCAGTTTTTCTAGACCTTTTTATTCTTGGACTTAAAAGTCAGGCTGGACTACCTTGTCCCGTCTGACTGTGAATCAGACTCAAAAAATTATTAGCAGATATCTTGCTTTTAAACATCTATAAATGACTTTAGAGACTATGAGTGCCGATAAAAGCCATCAGTCTTTCTCGGGTACATTTGATGATTGTATAGTAATTGACCATGCTGCCATTTCCTTTTACATATATTAAAGGAAAGTATTTCCAAGGATATAAATCTTGTTCCAACTCAAGTGTGAAAGTAATTCTAATCATAGCTATATCAGTATATAAGTATATATAAGTATATATAAGTATATATTACCTTCTGTGTCCTTTCTTTATGGCTCCTCTGTTCAGATCTGAATGCCAAAGGCTGCGTCCACCAGGCGTTCGAGATGTACCGTCTCAAGTCTTGCGTCGACTTCAAGCCTTATGAGGGAGAGAAGACTTACATCAAGTTTGAAAAGAAGGGAGGGTATGGCAACACTCTCTTTTCTGTTCGATTGATGTGCAAAATATAGAGCAATAGCTGAAAGCTCCCTGACTCAACTGTTTATCCAACCCTTCGTCAAATCTGCCAAAACAGTGGAAGCGATACGAACTACGCCATGAAAAACTGTATTCAGTTTGATTGTTTCAGATCATCATACAAACTTGAAACCGACCCTTTAAGCAGCAAAGCAGCCCCAAACCATCACACTACCACCATCATGTTTGACCGTCTACATTAAGTTCTTTTATATATTTTTTATAATGAGGCCTATACCTTTCAAATATTGACAATTTTGTCTCACCATCCAGAGTACAGTTTCCAAAGGTCTTGGGGTAAACCTGAGATGGATCTTTGTGATCTTTTTGCTCTCCATTTTGTAGTTACTCACTTTATCTTTAATGGGTATGAAATTTCTTTTCTTGGTTGGAAACATTAGACCTGACAATAAAACAAAAACCCAAGAAATCTGGAAGAAGGCAAATACCTTTTCACCGCTCTGAGACACAAGCACAAGTAGAGTGTATTGTACTTGACTTTTCTGTCTGTTTAAGTTTGAATTTGAATGAATGAAATGAATTTCAGCCAACTGTCTCTCTCCTGTCAGGTGTTTCTCCAGCGTTGGAGACCAGCAGAACGGTCAGATCTTGTCTTTAGGAACAGGCTGTGACCACAAGGCTGTGATTGAACATGAACTGCTGCACGCTCTCGGATTTTACCACGAACAGTCTCGTACAGACAGAGATGACTATGTGGATATTTGGCTGGACCAGGTGACACCAGGTACCTCTAGCACCTAAATGTTCAAAGAATGAAAAGATAGTTTGTGGTTAGTGCTTTTAAAATGCTTTAAAAATCTTGTGGATGTCTGAATCAAAGTTAAAATCCTCCACAGGGCTCGAGCACAACTTCAACAAATACAACGATGACTTCATCACCGATCAAAACACGGCATATGACTACGAATCTGTCATGCATTACAGACCCTTCTCCTTCAACAAGAATGAATCCATTCCCACCATCACCACCAAAATCCCAGAGTTCTACAACATTATCGGCCAGTACCTGGACTTTAGCAAGATGGACACCCTTAGGCTCAACCGAATGTATAATTGCTGTATGTATATTTGACAAAGGCAGCTTCTTATGGACCTGCTCACTACAAACGGAAAGCTCCAGATATAGATATCCAAGTTGTCAACCTGGTATTTTGTTTCACCCTAGCTGGCCCTCTGACCCTTCTGGATCAATGTTCTTTTGAGTATGCAAGCATCTGTGGAATGATCCAGTCTTCTACTGATGATGCTGATTGGGTCCATATGAAGAGCAGCATAGGAGATGAGGATCATACACTTCTGGGACGGTGTAGAGGTCATAGTTGAATTAGTTCACTTATAAAATCCAGCAAAACCAAATTTCAGACAATGTTAAAAAGGAAACGCTTTAGATTTTCTTTTAATTAAAACTCCTCTTTCACTGGTTTTCAGATGCAGGGTACTTCATGTACTTCAATACCAGGACTGGAAACCCTCAGCAGTCTGCTCTGCTGGAATCAAGAACCCTTTACCCTAAAAGGAAGCTCCAGTGTCTGCAGTTCTTCTACAAGATAACTGGAAGCTCTCAAGACAGGCTGGTCATATGGACCAAGATGGACGATGGCACAGGCACTGTCCGCAGAATGAAGAAAATACATACTTTTTATGGTAAATAGTGGACAACCTTTACAGTTGCTAACTGGAGTTTTACCTTGAAAAGCAGTGAAACTCCTAATCTTTTGCAATTTGCATCAAGACAGTATGGGTCTGAACTCTTTCACAAGTGCACAGTTGGATAAATAGCATTCAAATGATTGTACTTTTAAAAAAACTATCTAATAGTTAGCTTTTCCAACATCATTTTGATGCCATGTCAAGGTTGAAACATTTAAATAACTGCGGCTGTCTTTTGCCGCAGATCGTTTTGATTGATTTCTATCGGCCGGTTTAAACAAACTTGGGCTTTAGAATTTATTCTAAGCTAATTGTTAACATTACCTTGCATGAGAAATTATAAAGCTGGAAACATGTAGTTAATAATATGGTGGGATGATAACTTTAGCAGTTTCTTGATGTTGTCAATTCAGTTTACTGACAAGAGAAGACGAGAAAAATGGTTCTGCTACCTCTTTCAAAATGGCATACTAAGATGCCTTTGCAAATTCTCAGTTATCTGAGTCATCGGAACAGCAAACAGGCTTAAATCGAAGGCAACCAAACCTTCACTCAGTTCTTTCTGAAAACGTTTTGACACCTATCCAGGAGCATACTAGCCTATTATCTTTGTGGCTCAAGGGTAAGAATCAATACACAGATAAAGGTGTAACTTTTCACCTTATTGCAAGAAGGAAGAACAATATTTCTTGGAAATATCAAATCATTTCCAACCATATTTGGTACCCTACACAAAATCCTCAACCAGCAAAACTTAACTTTTTGTTCTACATGCAAAATGCGGTGAACACACCATCCCTGTGGTGAAATGTGGTGGTGACAGCTTGATGCATTGGTAATGCTTTATATATTTATTAGGGCTGGGCAACGATTAAAATCTTTAATCACGATTAATCGCATAATTTGCCTGATTAATCATGATTAATCGCCTTGTATGCACAAACTCCAAGAATGAATTCAAAAGTAGTGTAAAGAGCACTTTTATTTTAATGTTCTGCTGCCATATGAACAAAAGTGTTGTAACATTTGTAGCACTAATCAGTAACACATATTTAGTGTAAAGCTCAACTTAAACATGTAAAACAAAAAATAGCAATAATAATAAATTAAAGCTTATTGCCACTGACAGGGAATTTTCTTTATGGGGAAAAAATCTACCAAAAACAAGCAATTTCTGAGGTAACCGCAGGGAGCAGCATTACCATTTTATGTTCAATACCAAAGTTTAACTTGGCAGTGGTTACAACTAACTTATTTTTGTCATATTCATTGCTGGAAGAACTTTAAACTGAAATGCTTGCGGTTTTTTGTTGTTGCTTACTCGCGTGCATATAGTGAATGGCAGGGAAAAAACAGGCAAAAACACATGGTTACTTTGAAGCGAGAAGCAACTTCACCGACGCTGACAGCGAGGTTATTGCCGCATTATCGCCACCTACTGTTCTGATCAAAACCCCTACACCGCAGCCATGATAAAACCATGTGAGCAACATGCGTTAATGCGCGATAAAGTAAATATCGCCGTTAATAGTCTAATGAATTAACACGAAATTAACGCGTTAACTTGCCCAGCCCTAATATTTATATTATATTATATGCTTATAGAAGAACAACATTACTCAACAGCTTGAGGCATGATGGCATTGTTTAGATCAACGTCCAGACATATATATGTAAAGTTGATTAAGAGATCATATTGAACAATCTCTTTAAATTAAAATGCATTAAGCTGTTTTTTTAACCTTAACCTTTGCTTTCTACCTAGCGGATTCTGAGCCGTCATGGAAGATCGCCCATGTTCCATTGGAAGTAGGGGTTAAATTCCGCTATGCTTTCCAAGCCATACGTGGAGATCCTACTGCTTCCACTGGAGGCATCTACATAGATGACATCAGCCTGACCGAGACCCATTGCCCAAATGCTGTGTGGACAATCCGTAACTTTTCCAGGATCATGGAAACAGCTAATGTGAACACTGTTATTGAAAGCCCTCGTTTCTATAGCCGCGAAGGCTACGGTTATGGCATACGTGTCAAACCTTTGTCCAGTCACAGTGATTACACTGGAAACTATGTTGGGCTGTACTTCCACCTGGCCAGTGGGGAGAATGATGCTGTGATGAAGTGGCCAGCTGTAAATCGACAAGCCACCTTGGTGGTGATGGACCAAGACCCAGATATTTTGCAGAGGATGTCTTCTGCTCGTAGTCTCACCACTGATATGAGGACAAGTAAGTATGTCTCGCTGCCCTGAGTTAACAGATAAAAGACAAAAACCATGAAACCGCAACTTATGCAGAATATTCTTACTGCTGTCTTACTTCGTCAAAAGAAATACTTATTTCATACCTCATGCAGCAATAAATAGGTTGTGTATATGTATACTGTATATATATATATATATATATATATATATATATATATATATATATATATATATATATATATATATATATATATATATACACAACCTATTTATTTATATATATATATATATATCTGCGATAAATTGGCGACCTGTCCAGGGTGTACCCCGCCTCTATATGATGTAGGGCTGAATGATAATTCAATAACAATATATATCGATTGATAGATGTATATCGTATAAAGAATTATCTATAAAAAGTTAAATAGAATAACAATTTACCTTCCTTTTGCATTCTAGCTATGTAGGTTAATATTACAGTCGTTACATCCTCCCAACCAATCACAAATGCAGACCCAGGAACCAAGCTCTGCCCCCTTCAAAGAGTTCAGAGAGCACACGTTCTTTTTTCTTTTTTAAAAACTTGCAGTTTTGGTAAAAAGTTGGTTGAATAAAGGGTTGAGTTTGAATCCAGTGTTTGTATGTTCTGTATCTAAAAATAGGTCGCTAAGCAACAACATAAAATGGGCAGGGCTGCACTTAAAAAGTGTTTTGAATTTGTTGATAATTATTCATATAGATAAATACGATTTCTATTTTATCAATATGCTTTTTTTGTATATCGTCCAGAGCTAATATAGGGTGCATATGTATATAGTGGGCTTATAACATCATACAGTCTTGGTCCTTGGGCAAGGTATATAGCCACAGTATATGCTTATAAAGAAAGACCAAAAACCGTTTTATCATGATAAAATAAAGTTATATACACCAAGCCTCCATCCTGATAATGTTTTGATGGTCCTTTTTGTGGATAAAAATAGCCCCAGCAACGGATGTGATTACCAGATATAAACAGTGTTGCCATCTACCGGCAGTATTGCAGATCTATCATAATGCCGGTTTGCTTAATTAATAAAACAGTATTAAATAATGCCAGACCGAGCCTGACCCTCTGCAATGCGTCTGCTTCAGTGAACACCAATGTTCATATTGTATTCCCAGCGACATTCCAGTCTTTTCCCTCTTGGAAACAGTGTTCGGTGCTCCTTAAAAAGATTTTAAGTTCTATTTTGTCGTAATAAGCGGACCGGAAAACACAAACAATAATGTCATTAATGTAGAGCTGATTCCTAAAACCAGAAAGCATTGGGATTAGAATGCGTTTTGATTCTAAAAAGGAGGAAAGGCAGGCTAAGATGGAGATAGGCCAATGGCACTTTGGGTGCAAACTTAATATTCTGGCAGTAACTGGATTGCATTTGGGAATACAGACTTTTAATGAGAAATGTGGAATTTTATTGTTGCAAGATCTTTCTTCCTGTTGCATGTATGATTTCAGCTACTTGTCAGCATAGATTGTTCTACAGCATCATTTAAGCTGTGGAATCCCTTTCCGCACTGTGATTTTGTTCTTATTGCTTCTAGCGTCAGATGGACAGTTCTTTTGGGACAATCCCTCCAAGGTGGGCAAGTACGACCCCTCCTGTGATTGCTACAGAGGGGACTCATATGGCTGGAGGAACTTCATTAAGCACTTTGACCTCAGGCGTCGTAATTACTTGAAGGATGATGACCTCATCATCTTCACTGATTTTGAAGGTTCAAGATTTTTTTTTTTTACACTTGATAAGTAAAAGTGTAAATTCTTATGGTGCTACAAAGCAAATAAGACATATCTGTCTCTTCTCTGTAGACCTAACAGCGCTCATTAAAACAGAAGATCCCATTGTGTCGCATGAATAAGGTCATAGAGGCTTTTAAAACAGATTGAACTGGTAAGTGCATACACATTTGATTATTATTTTATATAAGATTAACACAGATATTATTGTGAAATGTTTGTTTTCATCTGAAGCAGTTAGATGGAGTACATGCAGCTGGAATGAAGAGAAAAGTCTGAAGATAATTGCACAGGAAGTCAGATGTAATCAAAATGCATTATGAAATGTCAATAAAAGGCTTAAGCAAGAATTCAGTTTGTTGTTCCATAAATAGCTGTCATGCGTTTGTTTTGATTTGGTTAGGGAGAATGCATCTTAAAGACCTGATGCTTTCATGGCTGCTCTAAGGGAATTAAAAAATAAATGACCACTTAGATCTTGGTAAAACCGGTTCAAGAATGAATGAAAGCAATTTCTTTGTCCATGCCTGGCTGTGTATTTAAAGTTAATTAGAGTTAGTTACATTTGAATAAAGGTGTGACATGCCATGCTATTTCTTTTGAGTCAATTTGACTAAAATTTTGTCACATTTTTTTATCACAAATGCCCATGTACCTTATTGGGATTTTGTTATAAACCAACAAAGTTGTTCAAAACTGTGAAGTGAAAAAAATTGAAGAAAAAAAGAAATGTAGAGGAGGCAGCAAACATTGAGAAGGAGGAGCCTACATTTGAAATATTGTGTGTGGAGGTGAATGGACTCTGACCCTTACTACAAACATGTCATCCTCACAGGGAAACGGTGGCAGCATTATGCTGTTGGGGTGTTTTAGTTCAGAAGAGACCGAGAAGCTGGATTTGGTTATGCATGTTTTATATATCCAATTTGTTATATACATATTACATAAATGTATATATTTGTATGTTTGTGTATTTAATCTGAATATAGTACGGTATGCATTCACTAATGTAAACTTTTTAGAGAAAGATGGAAAAACATCCCTTCATAACAGCATATTTTATTTAGGTTTTTGATCTATGAGCTGTATTTATTTGTATTTGGGTTGTTTTCTTTGTTTTGTTGAATTTATGGACCCCAGGATGAGTGGCTGCACACAACTGCCACTAGTGGTTGAACAAAATACAGGGAAATCCTGGAAGAAGCTACAAAAGACTGTTTACTGGGGTGGAGGCGCCCAACAATGGCCTTAAACATACATTACTACAGTGGCATGGTTTAAATCTAAACCACATTCATATATTGGCATGGTCCAGTCAAATCCCAGTCCTAAATGCTGCTAAGAAATTATTGCTAAGAAACACTTGAAGGTTGCTCTTCAAAGATGGTCTTCAACCAGTCGGACTAAGCTTCAGCTATTTTGGAAAGAACAGGTAAAAATATCTGCCTCATGATGTGCAAAGCTTGTAGAATTAAACCCCCAGGAGACTTTTTTGTTGCGACCAAAGTCAAAGGTGGTTCTAGAAAATAACATTACAATGAAATTTGCTTTCTGCATTTAACCCATCCCCTTGGGGAGCAGTGGGCTGCCACTGTGCAGCGCCCGGGGAGCAATCAGGGGTTAAGGGTCTTGCTCAGGGAGCCAGAGTGCCGGCACTGGGGATCAAACCGGGTACTTGTATCCTTCTCTGAGTGCAAGCGCGCTGCTCTAACTACTCGGCCACGACCCCCTGTACCAGTATTGTCACTGATTCATAGTGGGCAATCTATTCCTCCAATAGAGTAAATACACTGCAAAAACTGAAATAAAAATAACTAAAAATAAGTAAAATGTTCTTAAAGTTAGTGTATTTATCCTTGATTTGAGCAGGTAAATAAGATTATCTGCCAATGGAATAAGTATTTTGACCCCTAAAATAAGATAATTAGACATCCTGCACTTGAAATAAGATGATTGAGATGAATTGTTCCTATTTTAAGTGCAAAATTCTTATTCCATTGGCAAATCATCTTATTTACCTGCTCAAATCAAGGACAAATACACAAATTTTAAGAACATTTTATTATTTCTAGTTCCGTTTTTGCAGTGTAAGTTTACTTAAGGAAGGGCTTCTTGAGTTACTGAACATTTCTCAGGGCAGAGGTTTATATTGGGGTAACATGAGGGGTCAACATATCTGTTGACTGATTATGGAAGAAGTCTCTTGCTTCAGATGTTTTTCCAGATAGTGTACAAGTGAAGGGATATAAGAAAAAGGCTCTTAGAATGAAGTATTTTGTAGTATTTTGAAAATACAAAAATACAGTATTTTATTTTGATACATTTTTTGGCTGCTGTATTTTGTAGTTTATTTTGATACATTTTTAAGGTGGGTATTTGGTATTTTATTTGGAAATACATTTTGATGTATTTGTGCCCATCCCTGGGTGGGAAAAGTAGCCAGTGTGCTCCACCCCCCGCCCCCCCAGTGGCTAGTTTTGCCAAGGAACCCCGCGGCGTCCCTTACCGGCGCTAAGAACCGTAGAGTGGAGATTGCTCACTTTGTTGTTCATTTTCGGAAAGTTGTAAGGCAAGGCAAGGCAAGGCAAGGCAAGGCAAGGCAAATTTATTTATATAGCACAATTCAGTACAGAGACAATGCAAAGTGCTTTACATGATTAAAATATAGGAAAATAAAACAGAATAAAAGCAAGTAGGAATAAAATGTAGAAACAAAATAGAACATTAAAAACAGTTAAACTAAAAAAAAGTTGAACTAATGTTGTTTCAGTAGAACAGTTTAAGTAGAACAATCAAAGGCAATCCTAAACAAATGTGTTTTTAATCTTGGTTTAAAAGAACTCAGGCTTTCCGCACTTTTACAGTTTTCTTGAAGTTTGTATCAGATAAGTGGAGCATAGGAACTAAATGCTGCTTCTCCTTGTTTAGTTCTGGTTCTAGGTATGCAGAGTAGGCTGGAGCCAGAAGACCTTAATGGTCTTGATGGTTGATACACTGATAACAAGTCTGTGATGTATTTAGGTGCTAAGCCATTCAGGGATTTATAGACTAACAGAAGTATTTTAAAGTCTATTCTCTGAGATACAGGGAGCCAGTGTAAGGACTTTAGAACTGGGGTTATGTTCTCTACTTTCTTAGTCTTAGTGAGGACGCGGGCAGCAGCGTTCTGGATCAGCTGCAGCTGTCTGATCCACTTTTTAGGCAGACCTGTGAAAACACCGTTGCAGTAATCAATTTGACTAAAAATAAACGCATGGATTAGTTTTTCCAGATCCTTCTGAGACATTAGTCCTTTAATGTTTAACTGCACTAGTTAAACAGTCGAATGATTTTTTATTTTTTTTTTATAATCCAACTGCTTTTTCCTACTTACTTTTTTTCTGCTTTATTTCCTGTATTTTAATCATGTAAAGCACTTTGCATTGTCTGTGTACTGAATTGTGCTATATAAATACATTTGCCTTGCCTTGCCTTGCCTTTAATCCTGGAAATGTTCTTCAGGTGATAGAAAGCCGACCTTGTAATTGTCTTTAGATGCTTTTGGAGGTTCAGGTCTGAGTCCATCACTACACCCAGGTTTCGGGCCTGATCTGTAACGTACAGGAAATCTGGACCCAAGATTTGAATCACACAGGTCAGTGACCTGGAAGGAAGAAACGAGGCCATCTCCCGTGGCGCTACAGTTTGTGCTCTGTCTGGTAACTCCCTGAGGCAGAGACAACAGGTTAGTGGACAGTGGTTGGTTAGCGAGTAATAGTGTGGAAGACTGGACCACTAACCTGGAGTCGGGGGAGCAGAGCTAGGAGAGCCGGCAGACAGGCAGGCGGACTGATCCGGGGGCAGTGGTCCGATTGCGGACGAACGAGCAGGGGATCCGTTAGGGGCTTTCCAGGGACAGTAATCCAGGGGAGGTCCAGGTTCCGTTATCAAGGAGGCAGAGATCCAGCAAAAGTACAAACAGGGAGATCCAACAGGCTTGATCCAGGTCCGGTCAGGGTTCGGTCTCAAACAGGCTCAGGGGTGGCAAAGGACAGGCAAGCTCAGTAATCAAAGGCAGGATCTGGTCAGGTTAACCGATAGGCAGGCAGAACAAAAACGCTGGAATGCTAGCACAGATGGGATGAGACAAACTACCACTGGCAGCTGATCTGTACAGGGTTTTTATGGAGGTGAGAGGAGGTGGAACCAGTGAAAACTAATTGCAGTCAGGGTGGAGTTAAGCAGGTGTGTTGAATCGAAGATCAGACCAGCACCAGTGCTGAGATTGTCACATGATCAGTGATTTTTAGCTGAAGCAGCTGAAGCTGTGTGCTAACCTTTGATCTCTCCTCTATTGGTCCAAAAATTATTACTTCAGTTTTGTTTTTATTCAATTGAAGAAAATTTTGGCACATCCATGCATTGACTTCTTCTAGGCATTTACTCAGTGCCTGAACTGGTTCATAGTCACCTGGTGACATGGTGATGTAAAGCTGTGTGTCGTCTGCATAGTTATGGTAGCTGATGTTGTTGTTTTTTATGATCTGAGCAAGAGGGAGCACGTAGATATTGAAGAGGAGGGGACCCAGAATGGACCCTTGGGGAACCCCACATGTGATTTTTGTCACTCGTGTCTTATTTGCCACAGTCGACAGGTTAACAAATCCTCCTGTGTCCGTGGCTTCCGAACTCCACTCCACCAGGGCCTGCAATGAATTTGCTAACTTCTTTACTGAGAAAATCCTAAAAATTAGAGGATCAGTTTGTACTTCCATATCAACACCAGAACCAAAGTTGTATTCAGCTGGAACTTGCCCTGACAAAATGTCCCAATTCAGCCAAATAAACCACAAAAGCTTAGAGGAGACCATTCAGCAGCTAAGTTCCTCCTCCTGCTGCCTTGATGTTCTACCCACAGCTTTCTTTAAGAAAGTTTTGCCTGTCATAGCGTCTGATTTGACTCAGATAAAAAACACGTCCCTTCTGTCAGGTGTTTTCCCCCAGTCCCTAAAAACAGCAATTATCAAACCACTGCTGAAAAAGAACAATTTAGACAAACTTCTACTCCAGAACTACAGGCCCATCTCAAACCTCCCCTTTATCAGTAAGATTATTGAAAAAGCTGTGTTTCAACAATTAAACACCTGCTTAACAACGACCAACTGCTTTGACGTTTTCCAGTCAGGTTTCCGTGCTCACCACAGTACAGAGACCGCCCTTATCAAGGTGTTTAATGACATCCATATAAATACTGACTGTGGAAGAACCACCGTGCTGGTTCTATTGGACCTCAGTGCAGCATTTGATACTGTTGATCACTCCATTCTGTTAGAACGCCTGGAGAACTGGGTCGGCCTCTCTAGTACAGCTCTTAACTGGTTTAAATCCTACTTAAAGAACAGGGAATCTTTTGTATCAGTAGGTAACTTTACATCAAAGTTACCTACTGATAACTGTCCTCTATTTGTCCTCTATTGGACAAATAGAGGAGAAATCAAAAGTTACCACACAGCTTCAGCTGCTTCAGCTAGGAACCGAAATCAGGCCCGAAATCTGGGAGTAGTGGTGGACTCCGACATGAACCTCCAGAAGCACCTAAAGACAATTACAAGGTCGGCTTTCTATCACCTGAAGAACATTTCCAGGATTAAAGGACTGATGTCTCAGCATGATCTGGAAAAACTAATCCATGCGTTTATTTTTAGTAGAATTGATCACTGCAACGGTGTTTTCACAGGTCTGCCTAAAAAGTGGATCAGACAGCTGCAGCTGATCCAGAACGCTGCTGCCCACGTCCTCACTAAGACTAAGAAAGTAGAGCACATCACCCCAGTTCTAAAGTCCTTACACTGGCTCCCAGTATCTCAGAGAATAGACTTTAAAATACTTCTGCTAGTTTATAAATCCCTGAATGGCTTAGCAACTAAATGCATCACAGACTTGTTATCAGTGTATCAACTTTCCAGACCACTAAGGTCTTCTGGGTCCAACCTACTCTGCATACCTAGAATCAGAACTAAACAAGGAGAAGCAGCATTTAGTTCCTATGCTCCACTTATCTGGAACAAACTTCCAGAAAACTGTAAAAGTGCGGAAAGCCTGAGTTCCTTTAAATCAAGATTAAAAACACATTTGTTTAGGATTGCCTTTGATTGTTCTAGTTAAACTGTTCTACTGAAACATCATTAGTTCAACTTTTTTAGTCCAACTGTTTTTAATGTTCTATTTTGTTTCTACATTTTATTCCTACCTGCTTTTATTCTGTTTCATTTTCCTATATTTTAATCATGTAAAGCACTTTGCATTGTCTCTGTACTGAATTGTGCTATACAAATAAATTTGCATCGCTTTGCCTCAAATCATCCATGTCCGTTTCCGTCACGTAACGACATTGGAGTTAAAGACTGTCTGAATTTGGCACAGCAGTCCCAAGCTCCTTTCCGCCCAATGATAGAGTTCTTACTGTTGACCCCATGAAAGGAACAGGGTCAAAGGAACAGGGGCTAGGAGCAGGAACTAGAAGCTATCATTAATGGTATTCAGATGGAGCACACAGCTCATGAGGATCGGAGTTGTCCATCTCTGGTCTTAGCCCTGGGACAGTATTCTGATTCAATCTTTTAGTAAGTAAACGCTCATCCACATGCACTACATGTACTCATTTACTTTGTGCCATAAATCATGTTGAAGTCCTCCCATGGGCATCCAGGTCCTCTAATATTAGCCACATCAGACTAATGCGGTATTAGCTTAGACGTCACCCGATCCAGTGGAGATCTGATGGACCTTGAGGGTGAGATGCAACACACATCAGGAGGGTGACTATCTGTCCTGGCATTTGGCGAATATCATTATGTATTTCGTTTAATTTATTAATCATGGGAAAACAGTGACACAACTTTTACAATACATGAAGTTATTCTGTGTCATGATGCAGCCTGATGGCTGCATTCTGAGCATTTCCTGCCTCCTCCTTTCCAAGCGCAGCCCTGATTAGGATCGCCTGTCAGGCTGCAATCAACTATGACTGGCTCCACCTGTTCACACCCCTTTAAATACTCACCCCAGTCTGTTCCTGGTTGCCGGCTCGTCTTCAGTCATCCGAACACCACGCCTAGTTCCTGTCCGACTCCAGATCCTGCTCTGTCTGCTCCGGTCCGTTACCGTCAGCCAGCTCCTGCACCCTTCAACTCCGTCTGGTAAACTGACTCTGGCTCTCATCATCCACTACCCGCTGTTGCAATAAACTCTCGAAACCAGCTCTGTGTGCGCGCGCTGTGTCCGGGGTGATCCAAGACAAATTATTACAGTACAAGCCAGCCAAAGGATGAACCCGGTCACACACAGAGCTTGATGCAGGTGCTTGCAGGATTCTGCTCCGCTTCCCCAGTCCGAGGTCTCCGCTGGTTCGTTTCGCCGGGATCGCTGTCTGCGACGCCCCGCCTCTGGTTGTCATATTATTACTGTAAAACATAAAAAAAGAAAGGAAAATTGCAAAGTGTTGCGATCTAAGCTTGTGAACTCAAATTGTAAGCCTTGTGCTGTGTAACCTTACCTTGTCTAACCTGTGGATCAAAAGAAGTACTCTAGTTCTCATGTTCTGCCCTCTACTCGCCCAGATTCAACCATAATTTGTTACATTACAAATTTACTGTCTTTGAATTGTAAGACATTACACTACGTTTACATTACTTTCACCAAAGTAACAGGAAACATGGATTTCTTCATGTGTTCAATGCAGCTCATTACACGGCAGGAGGTGATGTGGTATGGCATAATGACTGAGCTAGGCTTAAGGCTAACAAAAGAACAATATAATGGTTGCAGTTATGGCTCGTGGGACAATGTAGGCCCCAAAGGCCAAAGGTAACTCACAACTCATTCTAATAAAATATAGCCATAGTGAAATTGTATGTTGACTTTAAATGGTTCTCATTGTTGCCTTTTCTTCCACTTACAGTTGTGTAGACTTAATGTAAATAGTTTGAGAATAATAGCTAAGATCTTTGTCTGTAAAAGCAAAATTTTAGTTATTCTCACTGCTTGAAATGAGAAGTATAGCCTAAGCATGTTAGATCTGTTGCATGAATGGCAGAGATAACTCAAATTCCCTTTCTACAGTCATCTAAACAGGGCAATCAAATTCCAGGACCAGCATAGATGACTCTTTTTTATTTCTTGGATAATCTTCTCTGGTGCCAATTAAGCATTTCTCAATTTTGGATTAAAAAGCAAAGTAACTTCAGTTACTAAGAATTGTACAAAGTAAAATATTACTGAAATTGTACAGGTAATGCCTTACATTACTGAGGCGCGCCTCCCCTGGGGGGCGCAAAAAAATCACAGGGGAGGGGCGAGAAGACAAAAGAAGATGCTGCCGCTCAACTCTGTGAAACTATGTAGTGATATTGTCATGATTTTTCTTTGATGAACCCAGAATGCACACCACACACACAGAGCTATTTACTGAGAGTTTATTGAAAGGAAGGTGAGTAGTGAATGGTGAAACCAGAGAGGCAGGACTGGACTGGAACAGGGGTGTAGATGTGAGCAGAAGCTGACGGACCAGAGAGAGGTCTAGCAAGCTGGGCTGCTGAAGTACAGAGGACAACGGAAACCCAGCAGCTAACAGTGGCTTGACTTGAGGCCCAGAGGAGACAGAAAACCCAGGCACAGATGAAGGCAGGATAATCCAGCAGCTAGCAGAGGCTTGAAGCTCAGAGGAAGCAGGATAATCCAACAGCCAACAGAGGCCTATAGAAGCTCAGAGGAAAATCCGACAGTTAGCAGAGGCCTTACTTGAAGCTTAGAGGAAGCAGGATAATCCAGTAGCCAACAGAGGCCTACTCAAGGCACAGAGGAGGCAGGAGAATCCAGCAGCAAACAGAGGCCTCACTTGAAGCAGAGAAGTGGCAAGTAAATCCAGCAGTTAAACAGGCAGAGAGGTGGCAGGTAAATCCAGCAGCTGAAGCACAGATGAGGCAGGTAGATCCAGCAGTTGAAACTCAGAGGTGGCAGGGTTCCAACAGCAAGCAGGGGCAGACCAGGCTGACAGACGTGAAGTGAGTGAAGACTGATGACGAACCGGCAGGGAAGAGAAGACTGAGGGAGGCTTTTGTAAGGAGGCTGGCAGGTGGACTGAGTTTTGACAAATTTGTGACCAACAGGTGTGACTGATAGCTGGGGGAGTGGATGGTGAGCTGAGTGAGAGGAAGAGGAGGAACTGAAAACTAACAGGAAAAAAGTCAGACTAAAACTAAACCATGATAGATATTTGTGCCTTCTCTTTGAGCACGCAGGAACCAATCCAAGCGCGCAGTGAGACAACTCTCAAGGCTCAAAACCGGTATGGCATGCGCTCAACCCACTGTCCTTGCGCTCAGTTCCATCTCTGCTCACGCGCACCTGCTCATTCCGCATTCAACACCAGCTGTGCGCTCGCTCGGCTGTTTCTGCGCTCGCAACTTGCGCTCTAATGAATTAAATTTTAAAACTGGGCCCTCTGTCCTTAATGTTTCAGTAAAAGTAGCATGTAAAATGGAAATATTTGGATGGATATTGTCAGGGTTTAGTTTTTATCTGGCTTTGGTTTACTATTAGTTTTCAGTTCGTCCTCCTTGTCAGGGTTTAGTTGTGATCTGGCTTTATTTACTGTTAGTTTTCAGTTCCTCCTCCCTCTCTCACTCAGCCTACCCTTCACCCCCTCCACAGTCAGTCACACCTGTTGGTCATTTATTAGTCAGACTCACTTCACCTGCCAGCCTCCCTACTTAAGCCTCCCTCTGTCTTCACTTCCCTGCCAGTCCGTCATCAGACTCCACTCTATCCTCGACTCTCTACCTGGTTTGCTCCTGATAGCTGTTTGTACCCTGCCTTGGTTTATTTTTGTTTGTCTCTGCCCATTGCTGGAAGTAACCTGTCTCACCTCTGAACTTCTAGTGGAGCTACTGGTTCTGCTGTGACTCTGGCCTGCTAGTATTCACCCTGCCGTACTACTGATCCTGCTGTGACTCTGGCCTGCAAGTCTGCACTCTGCCGTGCTACTAATCCAGCTGTGACTCTGGCCTGCAAGTATTCACCCTGCCGTGCTGCTGGTTCTGCTGTACTCTGGTCTGCGAGTGTGCACTCTGTCGTGCTGCGGCTCCTGCTATTACTCTGGTTTGGAAGTCTACACTCTGCCGTGCTGCTGATGCTGCTATTGCTCTGGCCTGCAAGTACTCACTCTGCCATGCTGGGGGTCCTGCTTGCAAGTTCCTGTCTCCGCTCAGCTCCAGCCAGAACTCTCTCCGGGCCGTCAGCTCCTGCCTTCACCTACACCTCTGTTCCAGTCCCGGCCTGTCTCTCTGGTTTCATCATCCACCTTCCTTTCAATAAACTCTCAATTTTAGTCCCTTGTGTGTGGTGTAATCTCTGGGTTCATCCATTAAGAAATCATGACAGATATTTTATGAATCGGCCTTTTTTATGAATGTACTTTGTTAAAATAAATACAATAAAAAACATGTATTGGGCTATCAGTTGTTTTTGAAGCACAGCATTCCACGAACACAAAAGCAATATGCATTCACTGCAGGGACCTGTGTGGGGTAGGTTTGTGGTTGGGGGGGGGGGGTTCTTGACCTATTCCAAGGGGAGGCTCACATTCAATCACTTTGAAAACCCCTGCTGTAGCCTAATTAAATTACTTTTTTACTGCATTCCTCCCAACACTGATATTGTGTAGGCTACATACAGTCAACAGTAGAACATTATTTAGGTACATTTCTAAGAAAAAGTAAATTAAAACGGCCAACACTAGTATGAGCCAAAACTAGCCTACTACAAGTGGCGGAGAAGGTCACCTGTGGTGCTGCAGCAGCACACATATTGACAATGAGATACAACAGTCCTATGTAGGCTATAGGCTAATTACATGAAACAAAAGGAAACCATGTAACATAACAATAACTTTAAAAACGTGATTCTTTGAATGTTCACTGGTGAAATCAACGACAGTGAATCTAACACAGTTAGTTAGCAGCTAACATTCAAAGGTTAAATAGCCTAGCCTTACAAACACTGAACGTTACATTGAACAGGAACATACGATAAAAAGAGTGATTCATGGTTGAGAATAAATGAGTTACTGAAATAAACTAGGTAAATTTGGTTGCTCACCTTGCTTTGAAACAACTTCCTTGATTGGGCCGGACAAAGCACCAAGTAGAAGATACCCGACTCAATCTAAAATGCACCACCGTGCGTTTTCTGTTGAACGTGCAATGTGCCCATAGCAAGTGTGAAACAGTGCTAACATTCCCTAGTGGCCGAGAGTGGTATCACAGGGTCTTGACTGCAAAGGTGCCACAGACACTATTTCATGCTTTATAGATAGTTAGATGTCATCACAGACTGTCTCACAGAAAGTATTTTGAAAATACACAACACTGAAGTATTTTGATACAAAATACAAAGGCATTTTCATCATCTCAATAAAATACAAATTACAAAATAGTATTTTGTATTTGAAATACGTATTTCAAATACTTGTATTAGAAATACTGCCCATCCCTGTTCCCACCTCCTTCCTTACTGACTGCACTATTAAGACAGCGCCTATCATGGCGACTGCTGGCTAAATAGTCCTTGCTCTATAAGGGTGTTCGGATTGAGCCATGTTCTCCATGTTCCCAGGCTCCAACACACCTGTAGCGCTTTGCAGTCAGGGTCCCCTGACTTACAATCAGAGGCTAAATCATAACTCACTGCATTCCCCATGATGCACTGAGGAACACCAGAGTACCTTTTCAAAACTAAGGGTTTGAGAAGGAATAGGAATGATGCTGAAAAACTACTCCATGCATTTGTTACTTCAAGGCAGGTCTGTTGTAATTATTTACTATCAGGAAGTCCACAAAATGCAGTTCGAACACTTCAGCTGATCCAACATTTTGCAGCAACAGTTCTGATGAAAATCAACAAGTGGGATCATATTTCTCCTACTTTAGCTTCCCTTCTTTGGCTTCCTGTTAAATCAAGAACAGAATTTAAAATTCTCCTTATCATGTATAAAGTCCTTAATAATCAAGCTCCATCATATATCAGAGCTCTGATTACCCCGTATGTTCCTAACAGAGCACTTCGCTCTCAGACTGCAGGTCTGCTGGTGGTTCCTAGAGTCTCTAAAAGTAGAATGGGAGGCAGATCCTTTAGCTATCAGGCTCCTCTCCTGTGGAACCAACTCCCAGTTTTGGTCCGTGAGGCAGACACCCTGTCTACTTTTAAGACTAATCTTAAAACTTTCCTCTTTGACAAAGCTTATAGTCAGAGTGGCTCTTGTTACCCTGAGCTACCTCTATAGTTATGCTGCTATAGGCTTAGGCTACTGGAGGACATCAGGATCTATTTCTCTCACTCTGCTGAGTTCTCCTACTGTTCTCCAATTTGCATTGTTTGTTGTTATTTTTCTCTTTTTCCTTCATAGTAGGTACACCTGGTCTGGCGTTCTGTTAGCTGTGACATCATCGAGGAAAGACAGATCACCCGCTATTACCATATAACATAGAAAGGATTCCTTGATCAATGTGTGCTTCTGTGCTTGTTTATTGTACTCTTATTGTGTCTCTGCTCTGTCTTCTGTAACCCCCAGTTGGTCGAGCCAGATGGCCGTTCATACTGAGCCCAGTTCTGCTGGAGGTTTTTCCTGCTGGAGGTTTTTCCTCCGTTAAAGGGGAGTTTTTCTTTTCACTGTCGCTTCATGCTTGCTCAGTATGAGGGATTGCTGCAAAGCCATGGACAATGCAGATGACTGTATAAGCACACTGGAAGATCTGTATATATGACACAATCTGTATAATCTGATTGAATTTGACTTTGGAAAGTGCCTTGAGCTGACATGTTTCATGAATTGGTGCTATATAAATAAAATTTAATTTAATTGAATTATGTAAATTTAGCCCTCAAAATATCTCTGAAATTTTTATGTAGTTGATTATTACAAGTAAAACACACTTAAACAAATAAAGTCTGATGTGGGGTGACATACCACTGAAATAAAGAAAAAAAAGTCAAATGACAGACATGTTCTGTTATTTAAATTTTTTTATTATTATTTTTTATTCATACAGATTAAAGGTCGAAATACACCAAACCATCTGATTCGTCTGATGTGTCGTAAAAATAGCAATTAGATCTGGTTGAAGTGAATGGGGCTACACAGACAGGCTTGCGGCTCTCTGCAACTGTGTCTGCGTAGCCTGCGTCCAATATTGGTCTGGTCTGGAGTGGTGGCTGGGAAGTGACTGAACACAGTGGGGAATGAATGAAAACTCCAAAAACAAAACCCAAAGCATGACACTATACCTACTTGGGTCATATCAAATCCTAAAGTACTAAACATTTTACTTACTCATCACTGTTCTGCACCTGTAATAAATAACATCCAAATTGAGCCTGTCTTTATGAGGGCCTAACTTTTTTTGTTACCATGTGTAGGTGCAGATATGAAGTAAACAACCAAAAAAAGCAGAGGTAAAACAATTTGGATTTTACAGTTTGAAGAAAGTACTGCCTTAATTCAAAACTGTATTAGACAAAAGAGAATTCAGCTTTCTAACTACAAAAGCACCCAAACATCTGAACTCAGAGTTATAATGAACTTGCAGCTTTGCAGACATCAAAAAGGCTTCATATCATTCTGTATTTTTTTTTTTTTGAACACATCTTTGGTAGATGTCTTACAGTTTATGACAGTTATCACCTCCACATGCCATAACAACCTACATGCCATGTCAGCTGTAAAAGCTGCACAGGACACAGTTAAAATCTGTTACTCATTAAAAATGATCACCCTGATCAAAGTTCCTCCATGGCCGCTTTCTTGATGGGCATTTTTGTTATTGTTCGGTTCAACATGGGCTCTGGAAGCAGTTTAAGGAAAATTGCTCTTCTGATTGGAGTTGTTCTCGTTTTAAAGATAAGGGGCATTAAAGAATTTCAGTTCTCTATAAAAATTATTGTTTTGCCTGAGCATTCAAATTAAGAAGACCTTCTTGTTGTGTGCTAGGTGCAGGCTGCTCCGACATTGACCGGTTGGTCTCTAGAAACCTTATGATCCACAGTAATCAGGGTATTTACAACTTTTTTTTTTGTTCTAACACTGTATTCATTGTTTAGAAGATGAAGCAGATGCTGGTGAACTCAGAGATGACATTCTGGAAATTAACAGAGGTATTCTTTCTTTTATTTCCCCCCTGCACTAATGCAGTCCAATGGCATTAAGTATTTATTAACAAACTATTATCATTTTATCACTGACATTTCAGGACTGACAAATCTGTTTGAGGGAGACATTGCTGTCAATGTAAGTGCACGGAAGGGTTGCGAAGCGACGTGTTGGTCGAGAAATCACATGTTGATTTTCAGTGCATGCTATATATTCTGCAGCCAAAAAGAAACGCAATCCTTGACGAAACAAGAAGATGGAAGTTCCCCATACCTTACATCTTAACTGATTCCTTAGGTACACTGTGCACACTCAACGCAAACTGCCAGAATAAAGTTTCATAAAACAGTCCTGATTTTGAAATGACTTCCTTCTTTGAAATTTAGATTTAAATGCTAAGGGTGTAATCCTTCAAGCATTTGAGGAATACCGCTTGAGATCCTGCGTGGACTTTAAACCCTATGAGGGAGAGTCCACCTACATATCCTTCGTCAAGCTCTCTGGGTGAGAGACTGGCTTTATATGATGCTAGGTTGTTGCTTAATTTTATGGACCAGTGGTTAAGTAATACACGACGAAGATGCTGATTTATCCAATTAAATTACCCAAAACAAACTCAGTGATAGTAACTCAATACAAACAGAAGAATTTATTATGATTTAATGCTTTGACCGTTAACCGTGCAGCTGCTGGTCATATGTTGGAGATGATGGAACAGGCCAGAACGTGTCCATTGGAGCCAGGTGTGACACCAAGGCTATAGTGGAACATGAGCTTCTCCATGCTTTGGGCTTCTACCATGAGCAGTCTCGCTCAGACAGAGATGACTATGTCAAAATCTGGTGGGATGAGATTGAAGAAGGTAGGTGCCTGTTGCTTCCAGTGTGCTTAGCTGAGCATAGGTGTTTTAGCAGAAGAATTTGAGTTTCTATTTGATAGAACTATCCAATCAGTGAAGATGTGTGTAGCCAACAACTTGAAGTTGAACTTTTCACAGTTTTTTTCTTTTGTAGCACAGTAATTTTTGCTAATTAGTTTGATTAACATTGTTTGGAGTGTATATTACGGTTGTGATGAAACACAGAAACAAGGATTAATACATAAACAGATTTTGATATCATATATGCATGACAGTTAGGAAACAAAAAATATTTTGTTCTTTGTTCAACTATGAAGAAAACAATAATAAATCTTTCAAGAATAAAAACACTTCAAAAAAAGTATCTAAAGTAAAAATAAAACACAGGTAAAAATGACACGTAGAGCTTAAACGGCACCTTACAGATCCTATTCCTGTATTCACATTATCATTACCATATGAATGGAACATTAGTAGAACCTTTGGAAAAGTAATAGCCAGCATATTCTTACTCATAAAACATAGCATAATTCAATTAAATCATGCTTAAACTCTATTACTTTAAGCATGGATTTAAAACAGCAGCTAGGACTTAATCAGCTTATTTTTTTGTCCTGCCAGTTATGTTTATATTTGGACGTCGCTGCTCATAGTTGTTCCAGCTATGTGTCGTGTTAAACAATGCAGACGTAAAACCCTTTTTCAGATGTTTCTTTGTCCACCATTCCTGTAGTTAGATAAAAACCTGTAGGGTTTCTAAATTGCAAATATGAACTCACCCCACAGCTGAAACTGTAGTCTATCTGTGCTGTCCATGCTGTTTTAACAGAGTATCACTTCAAATGCTACCTTTTAACTGGTTAGTGGTGTAAAATAGTTCCGCACAATTTCCATACATGTGCGTGCACCCTTAGCATCCATATATATTTCAGAATAACAGCAAAAATCATGAAATTATCGCAAATATATAGTAGTTTCTGATCAGGCACTTCCTGTATGCTGCAAGTTTAATAACTTTCAAATACCTCTATATTTGTAAACTGCGGTATGTGTTCCATACAGAACGTTTTGGAGATTTTCTAAGGTTATCTACTGATCATTCATCATCATATTCCCCCCATGTTGGTGACGCTGTAACTCTATCTCTACAGGGAAGGAGCACAATTTCGAGAAATATGAGGACGATTTCATCACTGATCTGAACACCCCGTATGATTATGAGTCCATCATGCATTACAGACCGTTGTCCTTTAACATGAATGAAAGCATCCCCACAATTACAACCACCATACCATACTTCAATGATGTCATTGGTCAGCGGCTGGACTTCAGTGAAGTAGACATCACCAGGCTTAACCGCATGTATGACTGTGGTGGGTATTTCTACTTTATGACAGATTACAGATTTCCTAATGTTCATTCATCAGATAAGTGATATCTTTATGTGTCTGAGCCACTCTCTACAATGTAAAAGTTTTCACTGCTGGCTGAGGTCAAACAAGGGTTTTATATCTATTTTAAAGAGGCACTTTAAATCGTCTTGTTACTGAAAAGTGCTGAAAAGTGTTTATATATATATATATATATATATATATATATATATATATATATATATATATATATATATATATATATATATATACATATATATATATGTATATATATATGTATATATATATATATATATATATATATATATATATATATATATATATATATATATATATATATATATATATATATATGTATATATATATATTGTCTTGCCTTGCCTAATGAGTGTGAATGGATGGGATCTAGAACAGAAATCTGCTTTATATGAAAATACCACAAGGGTTTGTCATCAGTCACCTCTTTAGTCTCAGAAGAAAATACACCCCCACACTAATGCCACAATTGTAGTCTATTTAATTTAGTAATTAGCAAGCAGCTGGCATGTAAATAAACCTAATGAGAATCTGTATTGAACAGATAATTGTCAAGTGGCATACTGCAACAGCTAAAACATCAAACTCTGAAAACATGTTAGTTCCCTGTTTCATCTCTCATACTTGAGCAGCTAAGACTGGAACAAATGGAATTGACTGACCCAGTGGGTTGCAACAAAACAAACAAAACAAGAACATGCTGTGGGAATTTATTATTTTTTTTACATGTCCTGTCTGGCAGTGTAGCACTCAGAATTGCTATCTTTATGCCAAAGAGAGCCCAACAGATTTACTTTCACAAGTGGAGCATTACTGCTTTTGTGCTCACTATAATGCTGTGCGATTTAATACTGCATACAAGGGTTCAGAGCTAAAATACCGTCGTGAGTGTTTCATGAAACAATAAACCAGTCTTCTTATGCACAACTAAGCACTTGAAATATATGAAACACCACAAAAATCTCCCTAGACAGATGACATTAACAATATTGTATTATGTTTGCTTTGAGTTAGTGCTCTCACTTTTTATATTTAGTTATTACGCCCTTTTAACACTTCAGTCTGCTGTTTGAGAATGTGTGAGCACAGAAAAAAAGCACAGAATAATTTCCAGCTCTTTTTATATCCATTTAGTTGCTGTACAAAATAACTTTTCATCTTTATTTGAAAAATGGAAATAGTGTAACACTGCTGTTATACTGTTTCATTTTTTTGTCATTCATGTTGATGCATTTACAAATGTTGCTTTAAAGCTATGAAATGAAAACTCTTGTGTAGTGTCCAAGTCCTGTTACATTGAAGGCATATGTTATTAATTTTGTCCTGTTGTGTATATTGCATGAGCATATTGCTTTTCCCCCCTTCTTAATGATGGCCTGACCATCTTTGGCTGAAAGTTTAATTATCTATTCTCAGACAGGGAGTTTCCCCAACGTTAAAATAAAAAATAAACAAATAATGTGAATTACTTATGAAATATGTCTTCTCTGCTGTTGAAGTCACTCCAAGCATTCAGGTTGCTGAGGTGAGCGAATCAGTGTAAAAACAAAAGGTTGCGTGTTCTGTAGTCCTGCTGGAGATAGGCACCAGAGGCCAAGACAGGGTCACCCCTTGGTGGCGTTGGTGCATATGTGACATATACTGTTTCTCATACCATACAATTTTTAACTTGTCGGAAAAATCTGTGTCAGCCAGGCTTAGCTGGAGATCAAACAATGTGTGATATACATCTCAGTTAAACACTATAGATACTCAATAGTGTAGCTTTTGAATAATTCAGTCTAAAATGGAGGTTGAGAAGTCCCTGCTTTGTTGAAGTTGTATTTTGCTTGGTGTTGATCATGTTTCAGCTGAAACACATACTCTCTTGGATCAGTGCTCCTTTGAGCTCATAAATATTTGTGGAATGATCCAGAATGAGGAGGACAATGCAGACTGGGTCCAGACGTTGAGCAGTCCAAGTAATGAAGATCATACCCTGGGAGGACGTTGTAGAGGTACAGTAAAGGTTTTAAAGTCATAAAGAAATTCTTTACTCAGTCTTAAAGTCAGGGCAACAAAACCCTTAGAAGTAAAATAAAAGTACACAAATAACCATGTGTCGTTTACCGAATTATGATCTCTCTTTCAGATTCTGGCTACTTTATGAAGTTTGACACATCTTCTGGTGCAGTCGGCAGCAGTACCTTGCTGGAGTCACGTATCCTCTATCCGAAGAGAGGTGAACAGTGCCTCCAGTTCTTCTATAAGATGACAGGAGCGGCTGGGGACAAACTGGTGATATGGATCAGAAGTGATGACGGGACAGGGGCTGTGAACACTGTCACAAAGATCCACACCATTACAGGTATACTTCACTTGAATTGAAAATGAAGTTGCATTAAATCTGGAAGATCAATAATATACCGTAACTTCGTGTTTTATTAGTTACTGGGTTTAACACATGACTGATAAAAGTAACCTTTAAGAATAACAACTACTTATTTATTGGGTTCCTAGGTGATGGAGATGATGCCTGGAAAATAGCTCATGTAACTCTCAAAGCCTCCAAAAAGTTCCGTTACATCTTCCAAGGAATCAGAGGATCATCCAGCTCCACAGGTGCCATCTTACTCGATGACATCACTCTCACTGAGACTGTGTGTCCCAGTCTGGTCTGGCAAATCCACAACTTCACCGGTGTTCTTGCCACCACTCCCCTCGGCATGCCTGTTAAAAGCAAATGCGTTTATAGCTCGGAGGGCTACTCATTTGGAGTCAGCGTTTACCCTAATGGAAGACAAAGTGATTACCCGGATTATGTTGCCGTGGCCGTGCATCTCTGCAGTGGGGAAAACGACGGAGTGATGCAGTGGCCAGCCGAACACAGGCAGGCCACCATTGTGATGCTGGATCAGGATCCAGATGTTACGCTGAGGATGTCTTCCACGAGAAGCTTCACCACAGGTAGGCAGAGATAATTAAAAAGTTTACTTGATAAATCTAGTCGTTTACGACCCATTTACGTATTTGATTGATAGGTCAAGGAGCTCTGTTAGTAGGTCGGTTAGTAGGGCTTCTTCAAATGTGGCCCACAAATGTGGCCTTCTTTTCCCTAGATTTGAAGGATGCGTCCGACATATCCTTTGTGGCTAATTCTATCCCATGATTCATTGCGGTTTGAAGAGAATTGTTTAACCAGAAACAGCAATGGGGGAGAGGAGTGAAAAGCTGTGAATAAAGTTGGAAATGTTACGCTTTCTGTGACATAAAATTAACTTTTAAAAAGTGTTTAGGTGAGAATTTAGCTGTTGAAACCTGAAATACCTGTTGATCGCTTAATTAATATTTAAAGTGCAGATTGGTTTAATTCCTTTGCTGAAATTAGATAATTAATATAAAGCACATTATTTCATTTCAGGGTTAGATGTTTTTCCTCTACTAGGTAAAACTAACAGCACTTATTTGTCATTCAATAGATTTTTCTATTTCACCTTGTCCCTTTTTCTAAAGAGCTGTGCTTGTTTTTATATTTCGCTGCACCGTGTTGCCTTTCTTGATCGAAACCATAGTTTATACATTTGATCAGTTGTGGTCCAACATTATTAAAGTATAAAAATGTTCTGAGTAGTTCAACCTTGATTTCATTTCTTTACCAATTTGCAACATAGACAATAGTACTCACTGGAACAAGCCGACTGCCACGTCAGGAGCAGTCTGGGACGAGAGCTGCCGGTGCTACAGAGGTCAAGATTACGGTTGGAGCACGTTCATTTCTCGCAGCCATCTACAGCGGAGGAGCTTCCTTAAGAATGATGACCTCATCATAACTGCTGATTTCAATGGTTAGAATCATAAACACATTTCTTCTGAGGTGTATATTTCTGACAGGTGGTCTAACATGTTAATTAAACTGTCATTTCATCAGATTTGACCCACTTGATCAATACGGAAGTACCAGTCAAACATGCCGAGCTCACAGACAAAAAGGAAGAGCTTGAAGTGGCAATGAGACAGGAAGCCCCAAAGCACAGGGAGGCACGTGCTGCTAGTCCCTGCCACCCTAACCCTTGTTTGAATGGAGGCGCATGTGTGGAGGCTGCTGGTGAAGCCTCATGCAGGTTTGTGGTTTCATGTTGCAGATAGGTATGACATCCTAGCTCATGCAGCCATGTTCGATACCCGCTCAGTCCTGCTCAGTAACCTCTTTCAGCAACCTGCGGGAGTCCCTAGAAATTATGCTAATACCGAAAAAACTGAAATACTTGCAAAAGCGTTCATATCCTTTGGACCTTTTTACGTTGTGACTCGTCTCCACAAACTTGTCACGATTTGTTTACGGTTGAACTCAGAACCACAGCACACGGGACTAAAATAGAGAGTTTTTATTGAAGGGTTGAAGGGAATGAAGGATGGTAGACCAGAGAGGCAGGACTGCACATGCACGAGGGTGTAGGTCATGGCAGGAGCTGACGGCCCAGAGAGAGAGCACCTGGATCCAGAGGCAGACAGCAGAGTCCACAGCATGACATAGAGCTAGCCTGAGCACAGCAGCAGGTCCTTCAGCTCGGCAGAGAATCCTCAGCTCGGCAGAGAGCTTAGCCACAGCAGCAGGCCCTTCTATATGGCAGAGGGGAACCGGGGCAAGGCAGCAGAATACACAGGGAGCAAAACCTTGAGATGAAAACAGAGGTGACAGGATTCCACAGGCAAACAGGCATGGAGAAGGTGTAGATTGATGACGGCCCGGCACTGGAGTGAAACAGAGGGAGGTTTAAATAGGGAGGCTAGCAGGTGAAATGCGTCTGACTGATTAATTACCAACAGGTGTGACTGACTGCAAAGGGAGTGAAGGGAAAGCTTAAGTGAGGGGAAAGGAGGAGCTGAAACTAACAGAAATAAAAGTCCAATCATAACTAAAACCCAAACAAAGAGGAAAACTGAAAACTAATATAAAACAGAAAGCTAAGTCAAAAGTCAACCCTGACAAAACTTAGATTTATTTTTATGGAATCTTATGTATTCGACAATCACAAAGTAAGACATAATTCTGAATAGAACAGAATAGAGTAGAATATAAATAGACATACATTTATTTGTCCCACAATGGGGAAATTCTACAATGGCAAAAAAAAGAAAAAGAAAAAAAACGTTATTGTCCCACAGAGGGGAAATTGGTCACCGAGTTGTACCCATCCTTTTGCCAACAGCGGGCTGCCTACACAAGTGGCACCTGGGGAGCAGCCTAGAGCTAAGGGTCTTATCCAGGGACCCATGGTGCCAGTATGCGAGGATCAAACTCCATACTTGCAGCCTTCTCAGAATGCAACCGCACTGCTCTAAGCACTAGGTTATTTCTCTCTCTCTCTTGCTCCCCCCCCCCCCCCCAACAAGTAGACACGATGACACTAGACTTACACACAAGATTAATTAATTTGAAAAAAGCTAAATTTAAAGTTAAGCTGTACAACAGAAGAGAAAGACATTAAATAGGGAAAAATACTGTGCAATTCCTAATAGATAACAGGGCCTATTCAGATGAATATGGACATTCAAGTTGAAAAAGAAGCAAAACAGCAGTCGATTGTAGAATGATGTAAAAAAAAAAAAAACAGAAAACTTTGGAATTGGCCTAAATGTACAGACACTCCCTGAGAAGATTAAAACGTGTGCAATGACATTAGCATTGAAGAGACAGATTAAATTAGTTTTGATTAGATCAAAAACCTGTGGAACCAGTGGCATATAGTAAACAGTTATTGAGTTTGTTGTAAGCAGCAGAGATTATAAAATCTAACAGCAGCTGGGAGGAAGGATGTATGGAAGCACTCCTTTGAGCATCTAAGGTGCCAGTATGTCACTGAAAGAGCTCTCCAGCTCTGCAACAGCTCCATGCATGGGATGGGAGACATTGTCCATCATGGGATGTTGGTACATCTTGTGTACTTTTGTACTTGTAAATAAAAACACACAATTGTGATGTGCATTTATGTTCCGTTCCATTTAGCCTGATACCCTTAAATAAAATACAGTGCTAAAAATTGTCTTTATTTAAAGAAAGAAGAAATAATTCACTATGTTGTGTCTAGTAATTGAATACTGATCCACTACTACAGTGTTTCCCAATCCTGGTCCTCAAGGCACACTGCCCTGCATTTTTTTTTTCGATGTTTCCCTGCTTTAACACACCTGATTCAGATGATTGCAGTTCAGTGAAAGCCTGTAGTCACCCGGAGAACCAGACCATTTTGATCCCCTCAGGAGGTGCAGTAACCTGGCCATCGTTGACCCTCTGGGAGTACTTGGAACCAGAAGCTTGAAGGGCCTGGTTAACCATGACCCACTCTGGGAACATAGAAGCTTTGACGTGGGCCAACCTTGATCCTTTCTGGGAATGCTGGGGTTAAAGCTCTGACAGGGATGTGGAATCAAGGAGTTACACGGCCTCTGTAGACTCGAGGACTGGTCAGGACTCTGTCATCATCTTCAAAAGTATTCACCTCTACAAAGGAAAACTCTCTTAGAACAGGAAGAAATCTCTAGCACAGCCTGAGTGGCCATCTGCTGCAGACACATAAAAAAAGCAAAGCACTGGGCCAGATGTTTCAGTTAAAGAGGAAACTGAGTACACTGGGATATTGGTAGTGGTTGCTCTCTCAGTGGAATGAGAAACACAGCTAAAAACATAACTAGCCAGTGGTTCTATCTATGACAGGGGACTCCAACTCTAGTCCTTAAGAGCCACACTGCAACTTTCAGACACTTCCCTGCTCCAGCACACCTGAATGAGAAGAATGGCTCATTGCCAGGGTTCTGCAGAACCTGATGTCATGCTGAGGAGGTAATTCAGCCTCATATGACAAGTGAATTGGACAGTGGATTTTGGACTGGAATTAGAGAACCTTTACCCATGGGATGAAAGAAAATCCTCATGTCCAAAGAGAAATTGTCCTTTCTATTTGATCTTTCTACCATCTATTACAGGAGGCCAAACAGAGTAACAGGGTGTCTTTTTGTTCCTCTATTGCCACAAGTACTTTTTTGTTGCTCTTATCAACCAGCTCACCCAAGACTGTATGCAAAACGGATCTACCGTCCACAGTGGACATCCATTTAGTCAATGCAGTTCGATCAGGGACACAAGAGGAGGAGAATGGACTAATATCCATCCATCCATTTTCTTACTCGCTTAATTTCTCATGGGGTCGCGAGGGGTGCTGGTGCCTATCTACAGCTGTCAATGGGCGAGATGCGGGGTACACCCTGGACAGGTCGCCAGTCTATCACAGGGCAACACAGAGACAAACAGGACAAACAATCATTCTCACACAGACTCACACCTAAGGAGAATTTAGAGAGGCCAATTAACCTAACAGTGTTTTTGGACTGTGGGAGGAAGCCGGAGTACCCGGAGAGAACCCACGCATGCAGAGGGAGAACATGCAAACTCCATGCAGAAAGACCCAGGGCAAGTGTTGGATTTAAACCCAGGACCTTCTTGCTGCAAGGCACTATGCCGCTGTGCAGCCCTAAGGACTAATATATGAAAACAAATGTTTTCTCTTCTTTGACAGGTGTGCAACAACCCAGGCCACCTTCTACACTGGTCCTAGGTGTGAGGAAGTGAAAATAGACAGAGGCATCCTGGGAGCTCTCATCGGCGGTGCAGCAGGAACGGTGGTTCTAACACTGGCCATCTTCACTGTCATCAGAAGAGCTCGAACTAACCCATTTTAGAAGGTTTATGGGTTTTCATTTAGCACAAGAAAAATATGGGCCAGTACTAGAATATTCTATAAACAAATGTGTTTTATGCTCTAAAAGTGAAGCATTCCATTTTGTGTGCAATAGGTTAAAAAAAGTAAATAAATCCTGTTGCAACATTGGCTTTCACAAACTAATTTGCTTAATTACTATTATGACAGTAACTGTATGCAGCCACATTAACAGATGGAACCAATAAAATTATACAACTGAGCATAATTCTCTAAATACATCTTTATTTCACTACAAGTTCTAAGACATACAGGAATATACAAACATTGTATACAGCTTATAGTTCATCTCAAACTATGTCAATTGGCATTTTTTTTTTAAATAAAACAATCACAACCAAACATGATGAAATCCTACGTTTTTCTATATACAGTAGTTTGGAACAGAATGCAAAATATTGCATTTAGTTTCTGTCTGTATTTAGAAGCATCCCCTTATCGCTAAATAATCACGTGCACTATTTGTATTATTTACTTAGAATTATATTAAATAAAAGTGACATATTGGCCCTACCCCTAAAAAAATCTTGGTTATTTATATCTGTTGCTAGCCTCAAGACATAATGCATAACATGGAATGCACTTCTACCGTATACATGTATAATGCTGCTTCACCCCACTGCTAATCATCATTAGGTTCTACTTGATAAACTTTTGGTTATTGTTAATCTTGTTTTTAGAGCAACCAGCTACACATATGTAACATTCTAAGGTCCAAAACCTAACACATTGCAAACTTCAAGAAGTGTTCTCTCCAGGGACACAAGGGGAGCTGCAGACATCAGAGCTGCTCTTTCTGTCTCCAGTCTGTAACAAACAGATTACAGCATTTAAACACAAGAAAGGATAACAACCTTTAGAAGCTGAAACTGTTAGGGGCACCACAAAGGAAAATGATAAACAACTTCTTTAATTAGATGAGAGGTGCTTAAAACTAAACTTCTTTAAGTTTCTTAGAAGAAAGTGGAACAGAATGTGGTTCTAAAAGGGACCTGAGTGTGACTCGTTGGGTCCAAATATCAAAGTAATCTAACTAAATGCTGTGCACTGTGTCTCTAAAGTTGAATTAGTGACCAGTTTATGGATGTTTCAGCACAGTCCCTGCTTCTCAATGCTGTTTGTCCAACCCAAACCTGACAAGCAAGTTAGCAGCGAAGTAGTTTGCATCACTCGCTGCCACTAATTTTCTTAACCAAAGAACATCCTCATGATCCACCGAGGCTATAATAAGGTACAGTACAAGTTGAAAGAGCGTTGTCTAGAAGAGGATGGGCGATGCAAATCAAGTTCTCTAGAAAAACCGACTTTGTGATATAAGAAAAAAAATGTACAAACTAATCTATCATCTAGAGTCTGTAAAGTTACACAATGTTAGAGCTCTGAGTTGTTTTAATTCAGCAAAGTTTTCTTTACTGTGACAATAGTTCTATGTCAAAAACCAGTCCTGCCCTTTCGATGTTTTTTTTTTGTGTACATTGAATTTAAATTAGGGTGAAGTATGGATATCTTGAAGCAATGAGCCAAGGCTGTGTAAAACTGATATTTTAAACAAGAGTACTCAGTGGTGAGGGAGCTTTGTGAAAAAAATAAAAATAATTAACTAATTCAGTTACACTGGTAAAATATCTCTTGTCATTCTGATTTTGATCTTTTTACAGGATTAGTAGCCTTACAAGTAGTTAAGTTGGTAATTAGCTGTATCTACAGTAGTTTCCTCTACCAACATACATGGTTGCATTTTAAACACTGCAGGAAAAACCTCCAGAAAGCTGACTGTCTTTTTTTTACTAAGCCAATACATTTAGGAGAATCAATTTGCCTTCAGCAGTCGTACACAGCTGACCGACACCTTGGAGGATGTGGTAGGAATGGTAGATTACAGTGCAGGTTACTAGTGACCCCCTTTTGGTGGGTGGGATTTATTTTTTTTGGAGGGGGGGGGGGGGGGGGGGGGGAATAAACTCCCAACCCCCACTTTGGGAACCCCTGCCTTAGCCCCAGATTGCTCACTGGGTGTTCTTAGCTGCCAACTGCTCCCCAAGGGATGGGTTAAATACAGAAGGAAAATTTAGTTGGAATGTACAATTGCAATGAAAAAAAAAAGATCTCTTCTTCTCATATCTACTTTACTACTACTATATTAGTGGCTGATGAAACTGATATTTCAATCCAGACAATCATTTTCTGTCTCTACATAAAGGATTTCCTTCTGCACTCCATGACTAATAATGAGTCCCAGTTTGAGCCCATGGCAGGAAATCCCAAAAATAAAATCGGATTGGTTAAATGGTGCTGGTCACTTTCGCCTTTCACAGTTTCTGGTACAAAGTGTTGCACTCTACCCCAACTTGTCAGTACATACCCATCAAGTAGGCATTTTGTTCCATGTTTGATAAATTACAATAAAAAAATATATAAATGTATTTTTTTTCCTATATAGGAGTCGCAGTTTGTCATTTCCATTTCCATTGGCCCAAGTAAGGATCACAATCAAAAGACATTTAAAATTGAGAGTTTACAACTGAATTAAAACTGGATGCAGGATTTAATCATTTAGATTAGAATTGGTCTCATTATTTAATTAACATGCAACAAAATACAACAAAAGACAAACTCACACACAATGGGGACATGGTACAAAATGTTTTGCTTATAGGTATGAAAGGAAAGTATAAAGTAGTACGTAGGTATGAATGAGGTTAGGAATTGGTGAATTAACTGACTGATAGTCACTAAAGATGCTGTTATTGTAAAATCTGGCCATTCAGTATCATCAGTACAGTAAATTTTATGGTTTGGGCCATGATGTTGGAGAACATAGTCCTGACTCTGACTACTTAATTCATTGCCAGATCATTGCACCACCCCCAAAAGCCTGCAGAGTAGGGACTTGGCATGATGGTAGGGTTACCTCTACGAAGGACCCACCACTTTAGAATGGGGGTAAACTGGAATCATCAAACCACATGGTCTTGTCCCATTCTTCCACAGAGTCCAACCCGTATGCTTCCATTAAGCTGGCTGTTTTCATTATACTTGCTAAAATGTGTTTAAAACAACGCTGTCTTCTTCTCAACACACTGAGTTGTATTTGGACTGTGATTCAGAATACTCTTACTTTTAAAACAACAGTGTTCCTAAAAATTACATTCAGCAACATCACTTTTCATGTTCAAGACAATGATAGTGCAGTCTAGGGATCTTACCATCATCATTTGTCCTTTGTGTACAATGTAGTTGAACTATTAGTCAGTTTCTTTATGCTGTTAGTGTCTCGTCCAGTTTTTACCTGAAGAAAGAACCACAAACAAAAATGTATTCTACTGGGTGTTTCCATCATCCTACGGTTTAAAGTGTTCTAGTTGAAGGACTTACCATTACGATCCTAACCACTTCCTGTCTGACCTGGAGAAAACATAAACAGAACTGGTGATTAAAAATGTACTTTCATACAGGGGGCACGATAAAACATATGCCTATATCATAGTTGCTGGTTTTATTTGTTGGCTCCCGTGCAAATTTGTTGGGATTCTTTAAATAAATTAGAGAGTGGCAGTAAGTGTTTAAAAGACAGACCTACCTTCTGCTCTGCCAGACAACCAGTTATCAGAATGAAAAGGCCCTGCAAGAGATAGAACTAGAGTTCACAAGGTTTCTGTTTAAATCCAGTGGCAGACACCTTTAAAATCAACATATAGGCATGCTTTCCAAAAGCATTCAGGGCTTTGAAGACAAAGCCAAATTTTTTGTGCGTTATCCTCAGCATGTTATTATGTGCATTAGTTGTTTCTTATCGACATATTTCTCAGATACCCTATCTCTGTTCTCTGCAAACCTATTCCGCTTTACAGGTCATAGTGGTTATGTGGGTGTGATGTTGGAGGGTCAATTACACCCACCACTCTTCCATGTCAGGACCTCATTTGATCACAAGGTGTTACAAACACGTGGAGGTCATGAAACAAAATGATCTGAAAGGGGCTTGAGAGTTGCACATATATTTTTGAGTACTAACTTTTAGATTAATGAGAGAATTACAGTTGAATTACCTGGAAAGAATTGAGGATGGTGAAACTGTAATTGGCAACCTTATGCATGGGGTCGGTGTCTTCCAGAATGAGTATAACAAAGCCAATAATCCACGTTACTCCAAAGACAGGAGTTAGAAGGACCACCACCTTAAGGATGCTCTTGGCTGTCTCCTTGTCATCCGCTTTGCTGCTGTCTGGTACTGAGGTCTTCACCAAGGTGACAATGACAACCACCATGGAGAAGAGATTTGACAAAACAATAGTGCCCACAGGAAGAAGAAATGCGTGAATGGAGCCTTCCAACAGCCGATCATACTTTAGCCAACAGGTCTTCCTATCATAATACTCCTGCTGAGTGTATTTGTAATACACATAGCTGGTCCCCACCAGTGCGATTGGTAAAAGATAACCTACAATGCTAGAGAGGTACATGAAGACTCGTTTTCTGACTGGGCTGAAAACAAAGATGAGCTGGTGGACGAGCATCATGCTCAGGCACAGCATCCAAGTGAACATTGCCAGATAGAACAGGTGCTTACAGACGGTAAAAGTGAAGCACCAGGTGTCAGAGATACGGTCCGGGAAAGCAGAAGCCAAGAAGCTGCAGTCGGCGAGCAAGCGGAAGACAGCAATGTTGACCACAGCCGTGTGACGGAAATGTGACAGGTTGGTCTTTGTCACCGCCGACCACACTAGGGACTCGACGAAGAGAAAGATCAGCAGGGAAAAAACAGATACACCTAGGCCAACATATGTGATGATGTCAAGATCTGGAGAAGATACGTTGGCGCTCCTGGCCATAAGGACAGAGAAGGAAGTGAGGTGGGTGCATTCACAAAGTGTTTGATTATCGTCTGTGACGTTGGCAACACAGCCTTCTTTTGACCAGTCACTTGTCTTTGTGTCCCAGAAGACACAAAAATGCTCGTTGGCATTTGGTTGCTCATTGGGAAAGAACATTTTGATCGTAATATTTGAATCACTGTTGCCCACAAGAGTGGCTGACAGCAAGACGCTGCTGCGGTTTTTGCCTGGGAAATTGTTATTTCTTAATTTTTCCATCAGATTCCTCACTGCCATGGTTTTCATTGTTCCATTGGTCTTGTTCATATTCACACCAATGCCGAAAACGGACATGCTGCAGTCTTCACTCGAGCAGACTCTGAGCTCAAGGTTTGAACTGTTGAATCCGTCACTATTGTTGGTCTGGATGTTCTTCACCAAATCCTCCACATTGGTTAGATAGTTAGCTGACATCTCATGAACAATTTTTTCGTTTTTACCCCAGGAAGAGTTCACCATATTGCTCGCTGCATCAACCAAGTCCTGTAAAGCAATTGATAAAAAAACAACAACAACTGAATATGGTCAAATATTGAGTTACATTTTGAAGACACGAGAATAACCTTTGAATTAATTCTAGTTGAATTTAAGAGAGCTGAAATACTTAACTCAGCAGTATTAGACTGCAATTGTGCTTAATTGTGCAGTATTAGGCTAAAACTATAACAACTTACAGGCAGTATATCTTCTTTCAGGTCAACGTTTTTTGATGCCTTTGCCATCACCCCAAAGATTTGAATGGAAGCATCAACATCAGCTAAAGCATCACCACCAGAGTTACTGGGAGTTAAACTAGAGCTGTTCTTGATCCCTTCAAATATGTTCTTGGCCCCTTCCTGTGTAGCTCCAAGTCCATTCAGAAAGTCCTGGACAAAACATTTCAACAGCAACAAAGACTTAAAAGGGGAGAGTTTGCAAACGTATAAAAGCAAAATGAACATCCCAACATGATGATGAGCCATGATAATTATACAACTAAAATTAAAACACTCCTGGATAGGTGCTTAAACACTTTCAAAAAGAACTGAGCGAAAGTCCGGTTGCCTCCGATTTAAGCCAGTTTGCTGTTGTGATGACCGGAATAACTGAGAATTTGCACAGGCATAAAATTAAACGAAGATTCCACCTGAAGTAGATGTAGTAGTATTAGGTTTTAACTATCATCATCTTTCAGCCTGAAAGAGTTCTTTTGTTTAACTTAGTAAACAACTGAAAGCCTTGCTCTCAATGGAAGCAACACCAGTGAGAAATCCTGTAATTTTTATTGTAATATTCCATATGTGAGAGAAAACACAAAGTAATTTTGAAGCGGGGCTTCTGAAAAAACAATTTGATAACAAGATTACTAAGTGCAGTGTAAAGTATACCCAACTCACGTTTGCTACATTTACAACTTTTCCCAGCTCCTCGCTGACACACTTGGAAACAACATCATCCCACCGCTTAGTTATGTTACAGTAGCGAATCCTATATCCAATTCGACCTTCAGGACACGTTGAATTCTTCACCGTTGTATTAGGTGGAGTTTTTGGCCAATACTCTCCATCTAAAGTAATTTGAGGGCAAGCGTCTGGGCCTGGAGAAAAAAGAAGAAAGAATGAGTCGTCAGTTGTTAAGTGGAAACTTCAGACCAAAGATGTTGGGGAAAAAAAAACAAAAAACGACAACAACACATTTCAAAGTTATACGATTATAAAGCATCAATTCTTCTTTTATTTAAATTGAATCAAAATAACTCAGTACCTTGTAAAATAGGGATGTTCACGGTTTTGGTAGCTTTTTGTAACAAATCATTTTGAAATGTGATTTCCACATCGTAGGTTTTTTTGTCTTTTACAGCTACACAGTCAATTGCGGTAGAGAGATTGTAGATCGTTACATCTGTAACATAAAGATAGATGAGCATGTTCTGTGATTTTACATCTGTAAATCAATTAGCTTTTGTTTAGAAAGTAAGGCCTTTAGAAAAATTGATGGCCTTTCCTACCTTGTTGCTGTAAAAGTCCTGTCGGGCCAGTCGGGGTCCATGTGACAGTATAGTTCACTGTGGTTTTTGGAATCGTTGCATTGACTGTTACAGGTACGGGTTTATTGTCTGAACAGTCTGCAATGAGTGGTAGGAATCTCATGGTAATCACATCGGGAAGCGGAGCCACTTGTAGTTCAGAGCTGGCTGTGTGCGTGATTGTCCCAATGGTAAATCTGCACTCATATGTACCTGTTGGGAGCACATGTACTCTTAAACTCCTAAATGACTCTGCTCAGAAATATTCAAGTAATTTCTGATGAAATAAAAACGAAAAGGCTAAAAGTGAATGCAAGTTTAAATTGCCTGTATACAATATCTACGACAACAAAGGCGTGCTAAAAGTGAGGTGGCCCTAAATAAAAACTATTGAAAAACAAACTTTATAATAATAACTTTTTTAAAATTCATGTAAGATTTTAATTTACAAGTATTACTTTCCTTGAGAGGATCGGGTGAAATACAGGCACACAGAGGTGCTTCTAAAATGTCCAAATGTAGCCACAAAAGGTAGAAGTGAATTGAAATAATATAACAGTGTAGTAGTCAGAAAAATATTCACAGATTATTTGACCAAAAAAAAAAAAACAATCTGTTTTAGCCCAGGAGTCATGACACCCTCTTGAGAAAGGTTAAAGCTTTTAAACAAGGATCAGTTGTTAACTGACCCGATAGAACTGAACCTTTTCCTCCTCAGATGTTATATGTCACAATACATTTTACCAGCAAATGCATTTTTACACGGTTCTGACTAGCTCTTTTAAATAATGTTGTCACTTCCAATTATGTCATAACTTAAGGTGAATGTTATCAGTACATGAATAAAACTAAAACTATTTAGCACTTATACATACATCCAATTTGATCTGTTTTTACCTTTTAAAATGGACAAGGAAATGGATTTATGTATAATCTAAAGGGCTTTTAAACTACAGAAAGACAAAAGAATCACATAACTGAGATTAAGATAGAAATATGAAATATTTGGTCAGAACTGGGAAAATGGGTTGCTCTCTGGACCCCAGGGATTTTAATTCAAGCAGTTATGGTTGAGTGGAACCTGGTATACATACCTGCCCATACAGCTGTCACTTTTGTTAGAGTAACATTAACACAGGATGGGTAATCTGGTAGGGCGCAGTTGGGTATAACAGTGGTTACAAGTCCATTGCCAAGCCCCAATCGCACAGACCCTCTTGTCAGATTCCAGCCAGCACTGCCTGTGGTCTCCTCAAATGTGCATTGAAGAGATGGAGTCGAATTATACTCCACCCTACCTGAATATGAAACCTGAATGTTCACCATTCCTATGAAAGAAATTGAAGGCAGAAGAATTTACAAGTTAGAACACTTCCCTTCAGAGCTCTTTATCTGAAAACTTTAAATCAGAGTGACACACTTCAATTACTTCTGATCAGTGTATGTGGTGCTAAAAAACGTATCAGTGATCGGTAGAAAAACCATTGTGCTTTTAAGATTTCCTTTTAACTGTTTAGAAAACAAACATCCTGTTATGCTACATTAGTTGAATATGTCTAGAGGGTTCTTAAACATGCTTAAATTTTCTGGTGAAGATTCTCAGTCATCCAGGTCATGGTCATTCCAAAAAAAAGTAAAAAACAAAGCAACTGGACTTGTTTTCCGTAGTTGAAGACGTTTCGCTTCCTCTCCAGGAAGCTTTCTCAATTCAAAAGGTCTGGAGTAATTTGGAGTACCAAGCTTTATACTACTGCCCAAACAAAGGCCTTGTAATGGCTTAGATAACATGCAAATACAACCGAAACAGGTCCACCCCTTAGTAATGGGCGGTCATTAAAGACATTAAGCCAACAGACTGAACTGAAACTGGTCCACTCTGTAATAGCGAGTCGTTAGGGTCGTTACTTGCCTGGCTTAAAGGAACAATGTTTTGATCGTAATTAGTATTAATTTAAATTTAAATGCTTAATGCCATGTATATCTTTGTTGAAGGGGTTAAAAAAATATTTCGGCATGAAAACGGATATTTATTTACAAGGGGACAGATAGAGCATTGGGACTTGCTCTACAGCCGATCCCGCACAGTGACGTCACAAACTGGGAGGAGGCAGTACTGTTCTTCACCAAGATGGCTGCCCCCATAAAATTATTATTTATTGAACAGTATGTAATAATTTTATATTTAAAGTACTTTCAGCAGTTTAAATTCTGATTTTGACCGGACTTCTCCTTTAAGCTTATCTACCTTGCAACCTTCTAAATTTTCTAAAATCCATTTTTACTTTCCTGCCTAATGGACCTCAAAAGGTCAGCAACTCTGATACAAATATGGGCCAGAAGACTTAATAATAACTCTGTTAATACTAGAAGAGAGAACCTTACCCACAACTTTGGGAAGTTTTCAGAAATTTAATTAACAATTTTAAGTATTTAATCAATTGGGTTACCACATAGAGGAGGGGTGTCCAAACATTTTGCTATGTGGGCCAAAGCAAAGGGGCCATTCTGTTTTTGCAAAACAAATCCAAAATAATTTTATTAAGATTTTTTTTTTTGGGCACACATTTGATCTGTTCTTCTTTGTTTCAATGAAAAGTTACATATTTGGATTATTGCTGAGCAGAAAAAGAGTCTCAGATGTTTGAGTTGACAGAAGGAAGGCGTACAGTTTAGTAAGCTGTTGTGTTGAATGCTTTCTTTTTCTGTTGGTCTACAAATGGGTTTTAGTCTATTCACAGCAACAAATACAAGAACACTTGCTATATTTTGCCAAGTTTAAAAAAATCCCCAATTATGTTTTTGAGTAAAAAGTTGCTGCATATCTGTGGCCGTACTTACTATGACAGTAAAAAAACACGGCAAATAATAGAAAATACTTTGTTTGCTTCCTAACACTCTCCATTTAAGAAGATTAAATTAATTTGTCATAGAAAACCTCAGCCTTCAAAAATTACAGTGTTCTTCTTCAGCTTCCTTTGCTGGAGAGCCAAATGTTTTCTCATTCTTGAACATTAGTCGATGCTACACAAAATAATAACAATTAAGGTTTACAAATGGCCCCTGAACTTTGGACACACCTGACTTAGGGTGATTCCATAGAGGAGTTGTCAATAGTTGTAGTCCTAGTCATAGTTGTCATTTGAACAGAAATTCTATCATTTCCAAGGTTGCAAAACAATCGAAAAAATTGAAACACTCAAAAGATTGACTGACCTGCTGTTGTAACCAAAATTGGACCAGATTTCATTGTCGTCACCAGAGTATTCAGAATATCTTGAAGTTTAGATGTGTTTAATGCAACATGAGTTTTCATCTTAAAATCAGCAATGGACAATGAGCCAGTGTTGCTGTAGGACATTTGAAGATAAATAAAAATCAGTTGCAATTATTTTTGGGGAAAAGAGTAAAAGTAATGTACAAAAATAATGCAGAATACCACATAAACAATCTATTTATTTTAATTTTGTTTTACTAATGTAAAAGCAAAATTAGAGACAATAATACACAAGATCAAGTTTACTGTAACATCGCAGGAGCATACAAAGCCGCTGCAGCTCCTCACTGTGGTTCATCACACATCAGATCACATCTCTGTGGACCTGATTCCTGCCTACAAGCCACTGATATGCAGAACCAGACCGGCGCTAAAACCAAGCTTTGGTAGGTGGGCACTAGGTGTCACTTCGTCTAATCAGCTCGGAGAGTTCTGCTGAATGTACCGCCTTTCCCCAAATGGATTCAATGGAAACAGTCCCAGATTGATTATGTGCAGAACTAGAATGCTACACGTTCTCAGTCTGGCTGGCCAGGTTATTTCAGAATGCAATTTGGATGTTTCTCTGAGGCATGTCCCTCTAGCAGCGGGGCAATAGATAGTGAAGGTGTTGTAATCTCTTTGTCTTTATTCTGATGTTGTAATAAAACCTGCTTATTTTTTTTTAAAAGACATACTTTAAAGAAATCCTAATAGTGTTTTGAACCCCCTCTTTATTTAAATAACACATCAATAAGAGAATGAACTGATACATTATGACAGAATAATGAAGTACATTACCTGGTAATAGTGACTACTGGGGCACCATCCAGGCCATTCACTTTGTTAAGTTCAGTAGTGAGATTTGTCTAGAAAGAGTTTTGTTAATGTAGTGGGTAATATTATAAAGAGTATAGTGTTTTATTTTGAAAAGAGAGAAAGATACCTACAGTATGAATAGTCAGCCAGCTCATAGGAACCTGCACTGATCCATTGATGACAACTGTGCCAGTTACAAACATTTCCATTAGTTTATTCTCATTTAACAACCAAAACATGCTAGAAAACATACAACACTCCAATACTATATTTACAAATGTTGAAATATTTACATGTGTTCATCAAAAGCAACCATAGAAATCATTACCCGGAGTCTTGAGAACACAGATGGACGTGGCAAGGGATACATTTTGTGTGCATGGAGTTTCATTACAGCAACCATAGTTGTAGCAGACCTCGTTACTCCAAGCATAGCCTGTAGAGCAGTTGCAGTTGTAGCTCTCACCGACAACTAGGCATTCTAAAGTAAGAACAAAAACCAAAGTCAAAGATAAAGTTCAAACTGTTTTTTTTGTAGGATGGTGGTGAGTTACATTCCATTTCAATTTTTTACTTTGTTTTACACTTATCAACCACTTTATTTTTGTTACACCTGTTCAACTCAAAATGGCAATCAACAAATCATGTTCCAAATACTCAATGCATTTGGGCATCTAGACGTGGCGAGGAAAACTTGCTGAAGTTCAAACGGAGGAAATAAGTGATTTAACTGATCTACTGGTTTTTCCACACTCAACCAGCCTTTGGCTTCACAAAGAATGTCCATCTGGTCTTTAATCAGCCTAAAAGACCATAAGTCTGTTTGCAGATCTCCACTGCCTACCGTCTGACTCCTGCATAAAATTCAAGTCACTGATGTTAGTCTACAGAGTGTTTAATGGAAGGCCCCCATCTACTGGAATGCTCTCCCAAAGGCCTAATTCACAACTCAGTCACTCGTTTTTTGGACCAAGCCCCTTGCCTAGCCCTTCAGATCTGTCTGCCCTCGTCTGTCTTATTGTGTAAAACCTTCATCTGGATCACGGATTTCCCTCCAGCATCAGCGCTTTTTCCATCTTCTGAACTTAAAGGCAGTTGTGCTGAATTTAAAACAGTCAGCGCAGTCATTGACACTATCTGCTGTGATGTCTTCACCTATTTGACTGTCACTTTCCGGATCCATTGCTCCCTCCCAGATTCTGAGAAGGTTGGGGGATTTGATATGGAGTTCTCTATCTATAATTGAGTTCTCAGCAGCCACTAACCTGTCTTCTTCTTTTAAAGTTGTTCCTGTGAGCGCTTCTGGCAGTTTCCTGTTTCCCACCAGTACATTTATTTTAAATAAACCTTTTAAATCGCTCACTGTTTTTGGCTGAATTTCCGGGTTATCAGTCCTTGGTATTACAAATAATGTAAGGCCACCACAAACTGCTTCAAATCAGCAGCTATCATTTTGCATTAAGCTCCCAAAAATCTTAAACAGGGATTTCAGGGGCCAATTAGAACAGGGTTTTTAGATGTAAAGATCGGGCAGTTAATATTATAGCTCAGTGTAACCAAGACATTTTGTCAAACTTGTTGTCACACAGTTTGCAACTGCCTAGAAATCGTATTAAATAACGAGGCATCTTTGTCCATTTAAAATACAGTGGTTGACATGAACACAAGCTAGCCACTGATACTTGGGGTAGCTTTGATCTACTTTATGACCATTTACAAAAGTAAAGCGAGGGAACATTCCTCCAGTGCAGTTAAAGTACTTATTAGAAAATGTTTTTCAACAATAATGTTGTTTTTTTAACTTTCAAGACAAAGCCGTTTCCAAGAGGCAACCTGAAATCAAGGTGTTTATCCACTTCAAACCCATCTGTTGCAAACTATCGGTAGCAAACTCCTGTTCTCCCTAATAAACCGATTCAAAGGTTTTCTGTGACTTTTATAAAATGATCAGAAAGAATACCTGCAACTAGTTCCCTGCTGTATATTGTGACATCGTAGGGTATTTTACTACTGTCAGTCACTGTGAGGATTGTTGATGAGTTCCAACTGTCCAGGATGCTCTTGGCGCTCAGCGAGACGTTGCTCTCCACCATCACCTCAGAAATGTAGATTATTCCAGTTGCTATTGATAATAAAAAAAACAAGGACAGAGTAACTTGTTGTATATAGGAATTGTTTTTTGTGTCTCCTCTAAGAATTTACAGCTAACTCTCTCACCTTCTGAAATACCCTGGAAAGACAAGAAGAAAATGCCAGATTTAGTTTTTATGTCCAACATATTTCTCCATATCCTTATTTTTCAAACAGCTTTCTTTTTATTTATTTTTCTACACGCAAATAGCTGGGTATGATAAAGGTTATTCAGTTACACAAATATAGAACATTAAAGAAGGAAGGATCTCTACCTGATACATGGACAGAGTTCCGATCAGAAAAATAACCAGTTTGGTCCACATTGTTCCTCTGATGGGGCAAAAAAACATGAAGAAAAAAGAAAACTGGGATTATTTCCAATGAACATACGTCCTGTTCTGTCAAACCTGGCAGTTTTTCCAGGCATTACAATTTAAACAAAATTATACTGACTCCTTGATGTTCGCAAAGATTATGGCTAAACTCACCTGAAATATGACAATATTGAAAGTTTATTTTAAGAATCACATCAGCTTTTTGTGTAAAGTTTTGGTGATTTTATTTTTAAGCCTTTAAGTGATGTGTCAGTGTGAGTTTTCTATCTTAATAGAAAGAGCTGAGCATAATTACTGTGCTTTATTTTCCCTTTACACCAGACGCTACAGGGAAAAGTGTTAAACGTGAAAAAGATTTAAATTACTCCTGGTCATTTTTGAAGCTAAAGATGCTGAAAAAATATTATCATGATGAAAAACGGAACAAGGCTTGTCTTTGACTATTACTACTACTACTTACTTAACTCTCCTGGGTCCTAGAACTTTATTGCTTGTTTTTTAATTTACTTTTTCATACATAATACAAGCTGGTAAGTTGGCAAAGTTTATATCAATATTTTAGAGATAATTTTTATTTTTGTTGGGTTTAAGAAAAATCTTTCAACCCTTTTTTTTTAATGATATAGCCCTACCACCAATCTTTTTGGCATTGTACTGTGCCATCGACTGTCATTCAAAATTATATAACTGTGGATATAAACAATGGATAGGTGGGTTTTGTTTATATTTTATATCAATGTAGATTCCAATGAAAAGTGTAAGCTCGGACAATACACCTGAAGAAATGTTCCAATTTGCCTAAATGGGATAAGGAAAACAAACAAACCCCAAAACGGACTTTGAATAACATAAACTGACATTTGTACGTATATAAAGCATTGATGTTAATTATGAAAATAATGAAAAAAATATTTTCTGATGCATTATATTTCTAAGGCAGTTTAAAAAGAGTGAGATCCCAGAGGTCAATATAATCTTTCTCTGATGCTCTATCAGAATTTTACTTTTCATTTAGGTGAAATGAAACATGCTTATTAGTTTTCACTTAGTTCTGCCCAGATGGTTGTTTGTCATAATCTTTACAAACTGGATAAGCCCTGAATGATTTTCTTTCAAAACAATACTATGCACCTTTTAATGTTAAGCTCCAAATAAAATCTGCTGGTTTATACTTAGCTGCTCCGAAGAGTGCTTTTTTTTTTTTTGCTGCGGTGCCCTTTATCAGCAGCCATCTATTCTATTTTTCTGCCAGTGTTTGAATGGCTTGTATTTTCCTAAGCAAACACGTTTGCATGATTTTGCATCTGGGCTATGAATGTAAACAAGTCGGGGTTTTTCTTTGGTTTTCTTTGCTGCTTCTGGTAAAGAGGACTGCTGATTCCTGTCCACAGAAGCAACTGTAAAAAAAACCCCAGTACAGTCAAAATCTTCTAAATGCAGCACATCCTTTGCCCACAACATTTTCCTATTGGGTTAGGACATTTTCTTCCATTGAAAATTGTTGTACAGCTGGCTTATGAAACTGTTGGATAGTAAATCCTTTTCCTTTCCTGAGAGAAAGGATCTTCACATAAAGTTCTCAGAGTCACTTTAACTGATCCCTCAGAATTAGCCCAGCAGAGCACACCATTGAGACCTTGAAGCAGTTGGCTATACGTTACTTGAAAGAAGGAACTAGGTCTAAGGTTTAATTGACTGCTATAAAAATGCCTCCTACACAATTTAATTTTCATTAAAGAACTAAAACAGGCTGCTTCTCATCTGTGCAGCACAAGACATCAACAAATTAAGGTTACAAATATAAAAAGATGTATCTTATCAACTTCCTAATAATTTCCATCCATCCATTTATTATTTACAAGCACTTGATTGAAATTGTCACCCACTATTCTTAAAAAGATTTGTGTAGATTTATTGAGCCTTCCGGTAAAATGACATAAAGTCATTAAAATCCATTAAAAACTACTCTTACCTTTGTTTGCTCCTAGTGTCACACAGAAAAAGAAGATGTTCTTGCTTTGCTGTAACTACGTAACCAAGTAAGGATGTGTCTCCATATCTACCAGCAGCTAATCAGCAATCAGATTCTAAGTGTGCACTTTTGTCTCCAACGCCGGCTTATGCTGTACAGGGTGGTGCTAATTTTTTTCTTTCTTTTTTTTTTTTGGATGGTTGGATGCTCTTGTGTCACAGCGTTCTGTTGACGCTCATTTGCATTGATGGCACATCACCGGGCCTGCTGGACTGGTCAGAGTAAGACCAGGGCCTTCAGGTTTTCCATGAATATTTGTCTACCAAATCAAGCTCTCTCCTTCAGGAGGTCACAGAGCACCCATCCGTCTCAAAAAGGAGTCTTAGAATTCGTTTGATGGTATTTTGTAAAATGACCTCATCATATACCACAAAAGCACCTTGCAAGTAATTTTCTCTCTTGAAAATATGCCACATTTTTCTTCTTCATGATTAAAAAGACTAATCTGAATGTATTTCCCTGGAATTTTGTCCGGCACAGAGGCAAAGCAATGTACAATAGTAAAGTAGGAGAAAAAACGTGGATTAATCGCAAATTAATCGCATATTTTATCCTTTTATTTCTGAAAGTGTAATAGCCTGTTTGGGCATTTTAATATGCAATTTTGCAATAAATGACTAATAAAATACATGCTTGTACAAAAAATATTTTTATTTTGTTATTTTTCAAGCACTTTTCAGAATTGGAATGAAAACATCCTGGTGCCAAATGTTAAACTCTGGACTATAATGGCTAAATGACTAATCATGACGCCCTGATGTTTACACAGTGTGTAAACAAATGTGTAAATAAATACCGGTTTTCATGCCGATATGTTTTTTTTTGTCTCTTAAACAAAGATATGTATTATGCATAAACATATAAATTAATAAAAATTGTACATTTCAATAAAGTCATAAGTTTTGTTCATTTCTTCTCTCTCTCACACATCTAATTCTGAGCTTTCACACCAACAACAATAATTTCTTTGAATATTTTTGCTTGCTGTTTCTATCCATATTCATAGAGTTTAAGCCTGGAAAAAGGTTTTAAATTTCCAGGTCATTCCAGTCTTACACTTTGCTTGCAACTGGGCCAGGAGCTTAATATTGAAAGAGACTGTTTAGGAACTGATTAGTAACTCCAGGTACTTCGTTTGGCAACGTGATTCATCCTTGGTTTGTCAAATACAGAGACAACAAATTAATAAGCATTAAAGTACGGTTTATGGGTTGGGGTTTCTGTTATCAACGTGTAAAAGCTCATCTTCAGAACCAATCTCTGCTTAAAATGGTGATCTGCACCATGTAATCTACTTTCAGCAGTTATCACCGGTTATTGCACTGTAAACTGCAGAAAATACGTGCAGAGTTGCTCTGTCTGCCTTTACTTCCGACGGCTCCTATGGCGGAGGGGTATTTCAGCTGGATACACTCAAATGTAGTGCAGGCAGGTCTCATAATAACCCCTATTTCGTCACTTATTTTAGAGCCCAAATAAGCGATTTCACTTTCAGAAACCTGCCCAAAAAAACCGCAACCCGTGACTCATGAAATTTAGAAGCGCTTTTAGAAAAAAGAAGCCCAAAGTCGCATGAAATAAACAGTCTTTGGCAACAGTGAGCGCGGGTCTGTTTGGCTACAGTTTTCTAGAAAAAGAAACACCGCCTGGAGAGCGCGGCGGGGGGGAAAAACATTAGGGAACGGTGTGTGTGTTTTGACGCGCGATTAACGGCGACAAAAAAATTGTCGGCGTTAAAATGGGTTTACGTTAACGCCGTTAATAACGCGTTTAACTGACAGCACTAATATATGGCTTGAAGAGTGAGGCTTGAGACATTTTTGCCCATTCTTCCATCTGATCAGGCTGAGCAGAGTATCTGTGTATCTGTGGACATTCATTTTCAAGCCTTCCCACAGATTCTCAATTTGACACAGGTATAAACTTTGACTGGACCATTCTAGCACATTAACATGTTTTAATCTAAACGATTTTGTAGCAGCACTGGTTGAAATGTTTAAAGCTGCTGTGCTGCTGGGAGGTGAACCCACCACAGCCCTTAAGTCTTTTGCAGCCTCTAACAGGTGTTCTTCCAGCCTTGTATTTAGCTCCATCCATCTTCGCATCAACCCAGACCAGCTTACATGTGACTGCTGAAATAAACTATCCTCACAGCATGATGCTGCCTCCACCGTATTTCACCATGGGGACCGGTTTTCACTGTGATTAGAAGTGCTAGTTTTTCTTCACATATAGTGTTCTGCACATGGACCATATAGGTACATTTTGGTATTTTTGTGATCAGAACACTTTGTTCCTTGTGTTTTCTGTGTTTCCCGAACATGGCTTTTGGCAAACTGCAAGCAGGACTTCTTATTCTTTAAACACTGGCTTTCCTCAGGAGATTTTACACATTCTTAGCCTTCGTATAATTGAACGCCACCCTGTGACCATCTTGGTTTGTCAAATAAAAGACATCTTCCGATTTCAAATATCTAGAAACCTTTAAGTATTTTGGTGTTACCATAACAAGGGACATACAGAAACTTCACCAGGAAAACTTCTGTCCACTGTTTGAATAAGTAAAACTAGATCTGAAAAGATGGAAATCACTTCACCTTTCTTTGGCAGGAAGAGTAACCTGTATCAAAATGAATGTGCTCCCCAGATGTAATCATTTGTGTCAATATAGTAAATACTAAATGGACAGGATTTATATAGTGGTTTTCTGGTCATACCGATCCCTCAAAGTGCTTTAAACTATAGCCCCATTAACTCAATTACACACTCTAACGTGCAATATATCTCACTTTAACTCCCTAAATCTGCCTTTGAGTTCATTGATAAAGCTTTTATAGAATTTATATGGGGCTATAAAAAACCAAGAACCAGGTTGGAATTACTACAAAGACTTTCAAAAAATTAATTACTGGCTCCACTCTCCTAATACAAAATGGGGCCACTTGGAGGCCACATCTTGTATCTTAACATTTGTAGAGGCTTTGTGTTTTTTTCCCCCAGGCTTCCCCTCTCTCCCTCCAAGTTTATTAACAATTCAGTCATCATAAACACTCTCAAGATATGATCCCAGTTTAGACAGACTTTTTGATTCAGTAGTTTTCTTTGAGTCAACATTGTTCTTAATAATCACCTTTTACTCCCAGATAAGGTGGAGTCTAAATTGGCAAAGATAAGGGATTTATAGATTTAAAGATATGTAGATAAACCTTAGAACTGCAAGTTTGGAAAACTTATCAGTAAGATTCAGCCTTCCTTAGTTTAACTATTTATGTTAATTTTGTTTTATTAAACAGGTCTCTCTTGAAAGTTAGATTTTGGATCTCAGTGAGAATCCCTGCATAAATAAAGGTTAGATAAAAAAAATTAAACTATTCACCCCCATCATTGTCTTAAGTGTCACGACCTCAACCTTCCGTACAAATCAGTGTCTACATTGGATGATCTGTCTGAATTGTATTTAAACTATAAGGAAAAAAAAATCAAGAATAAATGACTTTATAGCCACTATTCAAAACATATCTATTGCAAAGATCAGGCAAGGAATTGGGGGAGGAATTGGAGAAGTATGTTTAGAATCATGCTCTGCAAAGAGTAAATGACAGTACTTCCTGTGCAAAAGCCAGCATAATGCAATTTAAGGTTTTACATGGAGTCACTATTCGAAAACAAAGCTGGGGAAAATTTACTCAAATGCAAATGCATGCTGCGACAGGTTTCATAGTATTCCTACCAACTTCACACACGTTTTGGGCATGACCCTTCCTGACAACCTGTTTGTGGTCTTTCATACACAGTTAGAATGGTGGATTATTAATCTACATCCCAGTGATGCTATGGCTAATTGGTGCCATAAACAGGAACTACTTTACAATTAAGAGAAGACAAAACCCCAACATTGCTTTTCCTACCTTGCTGGCATTAAGAAGATTATTGTTAAATTGGAACTCCAAGTTTCCACCGACAGCGTCGATATGGTTAAGTGACCTGATGCAGTTCATCCAACTAGAAAAGATCAAACATACACTCAGAAGATCCAGGTATATAGTCTTCTCCATCTGGAATCCAGTTCTGATGCATTTAGAAGCCTATTTAGATGCCTACTACATTTCTCTGAGCTTTGTCTCAGTTCAGTTCATCCATGTACAGTACAACATTGTAAATAGTTTATAACTTTGTTAACAATACATGGCTTTATGTCTTCCTTGCTTTTTTGGGCGAGTGTCTCTTGTGCTTGTTGTTTGCAGGGTGGGACGGAGGAATGGGGTTGATTGTGTTTCTGCGTATACATTTGTGACATATATTTAAATATGTGTGGACTGTTCCAAGGATCTTCTCTTTGTTCTGTTTTTATTAATTGTTGTTTCTCAATAAAATACTTCTACAAAAAAAGAAATATAGATGAGACACAAGAGGAATTGTAGAGGAACAGCAAACAGGCGTGTCAGATAACAAAAAGGATCTGCAGAGGAATGATGAAAACTTACTCACAACCACTGGGGAGGTGGTCAGTGATATGGGGACCAGGTGAGTGCAACCGAATGCTGGGCAGCTGACTTAGCTCCTCCAATTGAGATAAAATGACTGATGAGGACAGAAATGCACAGCACAGATCTAAACAAGACAACAAATGATGTCACTAAACCAAATATCTAACGACTAATGCTAAAATAAGAACTTAAACCAGTACACAAAATGTACACAAAGCAAAAGAGTAAACCAAATACAGTACATGGGAAGACAGAACAAAAATAACCTCAACCCAAATCAATCAAAATTCTAAACAAAAGTGGCTGTTAAAAAATTAAGATCAACAAATGACGACACCAATGGATTCTTCAGTCAGATGCTTCTTCTGATCTGCTCTAATAAACTCCTGCAGGAGATCCTTCCTGCTTCCAGATCTGCAACAACTCTCCCACTAAACCTCCATGGTTTGAGTTACGCTTCATTTTCCTTTGGGGTTCATATAGCGTTTTTGGATATGAACCGAATAGAACAGCCATTGATCTTTGCTCTCCCCAGTGATAAAGTTACGTTATTTTGACTGATAATCTTGTTTATTAATATTTCAGACATATGTCAAAAACCAAGAAGATTATATAATTAATGTAAGTGTAAAATCAGCGCAACGCAGCACAGAGTGCTACGGACAGTGTTTAAATGAATCCATGCTGGTCCCATTTTTCTTGGCAAGAAACCTGAACAACCACACAGGGAATTTTGTGCAAATTACTTTTTTGCATTTTCTCATGATTTACCTTCTCATTTCAATGTTCCAACTTAAGGCACACCACTGGTCTGGAAGGACAATGACGGCCCGAGACACTGCAACCTTACACCACATGCACTGGAAGATATATAGTTTACAGCACAGTCAGCATTCACCTTTGAAGATAGCTCACCATCCTGAGCCAGAAATAAATTATTTATTAGCTTCCAGTTTTATATTTCCCTGCTATACTTCAGGTTGGCAAACATGCACCTGCTGGGTATTTGCATGGCAGCAAGGATGACGACATAATCTTTGTGGACTTTGACCTCTCTTAGAAGCAGGTGTTCCTTAGCTGGAAGGAGTTCTATAACAGTATTACACAAATAAATCCATCAGTAAATCAATAAAATAATCTTGATCTGTTGAACCTCACCATACACGCTGGTGACATGTAACAGATGGAAATCAGATGCAGGAAATAGCCAACGATAGAGCTTTTTGTGTGGCAACAACCTCCAGTTTGTCATTTAGTGGAGATTGTGTTAAGGGTAATGACAGTTCGTTATGAGAAGCAATTTCAGATGATCTCACCACTGTCTGGGACATAAACTGTCTGTCATCAGGACCTTCCAGCATCGGGCTCAACAAGCCTACACAAAGACAGGAGGGAATGGTGAGGAGCTGTGGAATTTCAGCCATCCCTCAAACCTGGTTGCCTGCATGAGCCCTGTCAACTTTGCTCTACAAAAAGCACATCTGGAGATGGTATCCTAATTGCTTGCTTGATTTTTATCAAATCATGGTTGCACATAGCATTAAACTGAACAGCCAGATGCATCATTGCCTTAAAACATATACCGAAATGACAATGAAAAAAGGAAATTTGAGGCACCCATCAAAGAAAAGCAGCAAAGGGGCAGGTAGCCTTGGTTCCAGGCTGCACCAGCCCGAGTCAGACAGCCCCACAGATGCCTGATGCGGATGCATGTTGGCAGAAAAGCACAGGACCAGCAACCCCTGGGCCGAAAAGCATAGGGAGAGATGCAAGGGGCTGAACCCCCCTGTCCCACCCCACCACCACGTCCTCCAGCCATTGAATACCTGTGGATACCCGATCCAGGCTCTTGTTAAAGCATCAATAAAATGAAGGAGAAAAGTAAAAAAACGGTCTATTTACCAGGATACTACATTATCTAACGGACTGACAAATATAAAATGATCACATATATATATATATATATATATATATATATATATATATATATATATATATATATATATATATATATATATATATATATATATATGTGGTCATTGATAAGCAGCAAAGAACAACCATTGTGATTGATTTGGCCATCCCGAGTGATGGAAACATCAGAAAAAAAGAACTGTAGAAGGGAAGTACTAGAAAGAGCCTGAAAGGTGAAGACAACAGTAGTGCCCGTGGTCATCTGAGCACTCGGGGCAGCAACCACCACTCTGCGGCTCCAACAGATACCAGGCAGAAATCAGGCATTGCAATCCAGAAGAGTGCAATCTTAGGAACAGCTAAGATCCTAAAATGAACCCTCAAGCTCCCAGGCCTCGGGTAGGGTGTCACATTATGGTTCTGTTTTAGTTTGGTTTTTGGACTGATGAGGACTTTTTCTGTTTACTCTGTCAAGATGAACGTTCCTGTCTTAGTTTTAGTTTGTCACAGTTTGTTTTGCACTTTGCTCTATTTACTCAGTTCATCATTCAGTAGTCAGTCAGCCCTTTCACCTCCCTGTTCACTTCCCAGTCAGTTCATTCATCTGCCCAGACGTTCCCACCTGTTTAACCTAATTAAGTTCCAACTCAGTACTATTGAGCAGCGTGCACGATCAGGGGCCCACAAGTTCCTGGGGGCCCTAATTATCCAGCCAGGCTTTGATAATGATGTTGTTCCACCAGACAGAGAGTCCAGCATCATCCACTCTGCTGGTAAGCAGTCAGCACAGTGTACTTCCTGAATATGACCCAGCTCTGGCCAATCAGCTGTCTGATCGTGCACGCTGCTCAATTGTACTGAGAGGACCGCTCCAGGTGAAGAACAGGATCTTGCCAAGAAATGGAGACGGGCGCAGATTTACTTCCAACTATTATTTCATTCAAATGAAAAATGGAGAACAGATAAGCAGATCATGGCTTGTCTACTAGAAAAAGGGACAAAAGAAAACATAGAGGAAAACAGCGAGAAAATGGATAAGAGAGGGACAAACGGTAGAAAAAATAATGTATATCTATTCTATAAAAATTTTTGTATCTGTATAATGGGTCTGTTTTATGTGTTGTCTTCACAATTCAGAGGGCCCCATGCCTTTCTTTGCCTAGGGCCCCAAATTTCCTAAATCCGCCCCTGTTCATTATATCTTGAAACCGGTTTCGAGGCATTGTGGCTTTGATGTGTGAATTCCCAAAGTCTTTGGACCACAAATCCCACATGGCGCCAACACTCCCCTGTGCAGCCTTCATAAACAGAACTGCAATGAAAGCCATCAGCTCAAGTGTTAAGGCCATTTTGAAGCAAAGCCAGTATGTGAAGTCTTTGTCACACCTGGAAAACACAGACTACAACCCTCATCAGCACTCATCTGACATATTAAATGTTCATTAACACAGTTCGTGACAGTGCAGTTTAAAAAAGAAAAAAAAGTATTGATTGGTATGTTTAGCGTGTCATATAGTTGGCAACGTCACATTGGGAAGAAATGAATACATTTTGGAACAATGTCCTTTAGAAAGCTAATGTCCTGGGCTTGTTTTGCAGCCACAATAATGTGAGAGACTGATAAAAGTCACAGAAACCAACCTCTTGAAGTTATTGCTGGTACAGCTTATGAATAAATGGGGCAGATCTTTTTATGGGTGTATTGCCAGTCATGACTTCATTACAAAATATTTATAATCTAGACTCTAGAGAATCTCAGCTCAGTTTCTTTTTTTGTGTGTCCTGGCTGGCAATGTGGCAATAACAATTGTTATCGCAATGACAGAAAGAGCCCAACAGCCTTACTGCTTTCGCCATAGTGCTCCGCTTGATTTATATATGCAACAAGCTTTATTACAATCTGTGCAGGGAATATTTCATGTTAAATGGACACTGAAACAAGAAGATAGAAGAAAAAAAGGAGAAAAGGTGAAACAGAAAGAGGACAGAAAAGGGAGAGAACGATACAACATGTCGTATCGACCTCAGCTCAGTTTCAACAAGCACACCCAACACTGTAGCCATAAAACATACAGTTATGTACTATTTTGGCCTTGAAATCCCTCTTAGCACAGTCTGTAATATGTTGCTATCATGGAAACATAGATTAATCCCACTGTTTCCACTGTAAATAACAGGTGCACTGTTTTTATTTTCCCCTTTACATATGCATTATGGCCCACAATCTTTTCTTTAAAATGTTGCTTCATCATCTTTATTATATTCTAATTAATTGATAAGCCAAATGTTTAATTTTATGTTGAAATATACCACTAAACTAAATTAATTGATGACAAACACCATTTACGTAATTTAGTAAAACATTTCCCAACCTAAATACAAACCGTCTAACTTTCTGAACAAATCTTAGATCAGATTATTTGTAGAGAATAATAATAATGATAATTAACTAATCAAACATTGACATTAGATACCTGAATCATTTCTCATAGTGGAAAGGAGTTAGAAAACAATGTGTTGGCAGAAAGGCATTCTTTCTCGGCATAGCGAGCCAGCTGGAAGCCTACGAGGCGAGCTGGCTGCGGTTTTTTAATCAAGTGATATGCCAACAAACCGAGCAGATATTCTGGTTTAACATAGCTAACTACTCGGCTAAAAACTTTTTAAAAGTTACTTTTATCTCATAGAAAGCATAATATATTCAACTTTATTGACAGCTTTTCACTCCCCTTCACCATAGCTGTTTCCGGTGAAAAGGTTCTCTTCAACCTGCAATTAGAGGTAAGCGAATCGATCCTAGTATGAATAATATCGATACCGATGCTGGTATTGATATTGAACAATAATCGTGTAAAAAGATCGATACTTTTTTCTTTCTCCCCCACGCACTGACTGCAGCAGATTCACCAAAGTCTCGCTCTCTGTGTCACAGGAATTGCTGCTCTTCCCCTCCCTTCTAGTCACCGTCTTGCACCATCACGTGCCAATCAGCATGCTGGCTCAGCCTGGCTCACTCAGCTCTCTCTCCACCCGACACACAAACATAACAGTGCTGGAGCAGAAGAATCACGGAGAGGGGAAAAGACGCACCATTTAGCTATATTTTAATGCCATAAACGAAACAACGGCAAGCTGTATGGTTTGTAAAAAGCCAGTTAAATACAGTGGAAACAGAACAAGCACATTAAAAACCATGAGCAAGAAAACGTCGAGCTACAGAAAGGGAAAGAGGAAACGAAACTTTGCTCATTGCCTGGCCCCGACAGACCCTCGACCCACAGGCAGACGTCATTGACAAAGGCGTTTCAGTCCTCCAGAGAATATTCAGGTACATAAGAGTGGTCATTTTCAGCAGCAGTTCATATTAACTTTCAAAGTAGATATTATATGTCTTATGTTACTGGAGCCCTCTCAGAAAGTGTAATTAAGACCTTGAAAGAACCCAATACATGTATCCCATTAAAAATGTTATTTAAGATAAAATTAGATAATCCTTTATTTATCCCACAACAGGGAAATTTGTTGAATTAAAGCATAAGGCAAGGGCACACAACACAAACAAAATTACATAAGGATTAAAAGATATAATATCATAAGAGGTGCATTAGAAAAAACACTATGAATTTAATTGATTATATCTATGTTTTATTGATTTATGATTTTATCAGTTTCTTGTAATTTCATGGAATTGTGAAGCTCTTTGAATTGCTTTGTGTATGAACTGTGCTCTATAAATAAATGTGCCTTGCCCTGCCTATAACATAACAGAGATAAAATGATACATCAAGCTTAAATTTAAAATAAGTATATGTATCAGTATCGGTATCAATATTGGCGATACTGACCCTGTATTTACTGGTTGCATCCATGTCTGTTATGGGCCGCAGGCGCAGAGTTGCCCCCTCTAGTAACTTTTTCTGTCTTTGTCTTAAATTGCTTAGGGGTTGTTGCTTTGGCTTCTGTGTGGGCAAGAATTGAAGGGTTGTTGGAGGGTTAGATGCAAAGCTGCTCCATGCTTTCTACTTCAACATGACTCCTTTAGGTCTAGGCAAGGAGGGCCATCTAGTGTTTGTAAATACAACTTACAGGCTGCAGTCAAAACTGGTAAAAAGAGTGGGACACTTTAATTTGGCTCAAAATAAAGGACATCCCGGCTAATATGAGACAGTTAGCAGCCCTCAGTACCACATAGAATTTAAATATAATTTTCTTAAAGGGGCCATGACAACAAATTTAATTTTTCTGTGATTTTGGGGGTATAATATGATCTGTTGTGCACTGATAAGACCATGTGAATGTCAAGAAGGAGTACCTGCTCATGGGTGGTCAGCTTAGTTTCTTTGCTCAAAAACCATCAGATCAGAAAATAGTTTATCTCTACATGTAATTCATATTCTCCAATTAGAGCACACCATGAAGCAAACAGGCTTCAACTTCCCCTCTCCCTCCTGAAGTCAACTAGGTAGAGCCGTATATCATAACCGTTCCCAACCCTTTTTACTGAGGAGGGAAATCTGGGAGGGGTGACTTGAGGAGTAGCTTCAAGGAGATCGGCATGAAGCATCTGATGCCTACTAGGGTAGGAGGGACCCAGTGGGTTTCACATTTCCTGTGCACCCTTGAAATCTTTTTGAGAGGCTACAAGGGTCTTGTGCACCACCTAGAGGTGGTAAAGTGGGCTAGTACAGGTAGGAACCAGACAGTTATGAAGTTAATATTTCCTAAATGCAGAAATTTGTCACAAGCTTGACAGGTTGGAAACAATACAGATGTTAGTGTACTGTTGAAGTGTTTATTTATACATTGTAATATTTGAAATGAATAATGTATTAATTACATTTTATAAAGGGGATAAAACACAGAAGGCAAAGGCCAGAGGGTTTCTCCCTTTTATGGAGGCTTGAACGCTCAACTACAAATCCAGCTACTACTACAACAATAGACTGTATTTATCATTAGGTTTACATGTTTAGTGTTTTACAGAAATAATAACATCATAGCTTTCTCATAATTTATAGACCCAGGCCCATGCTGAAGAAAGTGCTGGGAACAAATCAGTATGAGAGTCCTACATGCCATGCGGATTAGTAACTTCTGATACTGGCCAGAGGCAGATAGGAATGCTGGTGAATTGGAGTGGGGGGGGGGGGGGATTTTGTATCCAAAATGACCAGACTGAACAAAATTTTTTTTTGTTTTGTTCAGTCAGACTTTTGTCTAACATTTTCTATATCTATTATTGTAGATTTTGGTTATTCTGAAGTGCAGGAGCTCATCACTTTGAATCTGTGCTGATGAGATCTGGGGTGAACGTTGGAGAAGTCCTGGACCCCAATATTTTTAAAAACATCTCCTGGCCAGAGGTTAATGAGCAGCTTGGCCATGTCTGCCCGGGCATTGTGCATGTGGTTGACCTCGTCCTTTGCATCCCTGCTTTAACAGCTGATTGTGAGAGGGGATTCAGTTCCATGAAGCTGGTCAAAAGTGACTAGCGGGTCCAGACATTATCAGATAAAAGGAGCTTTACACAGAACCTCATCAGAGCTGAATACTTGATAACCTGTAGTGTTAAACAACTTCTGTAGTCTTGAGATAAGTGTGTACAAGGGTCATTTACATTTAAAAAGGTTATAAATCTAGTTCAAGTAAACTTTAGCACGCAATAGTCAGCTTTAATAATATTAAACAATTTCCTAACAACAAAATTGTGGCTAGTGAAAAAGCTTGGTGGCTAGTAACTTTGGAAAACCACTAGCTACAGTGGCTGATAGCAAAAAGGTAAATGTCAAGCCCTGCTCACAACGGCACACACAAATACATGTCATATACACATTCAAGTCACTTTTAAATAACTTTTAAATAAATTATTAGATTTTAATTAAGTTTTGGTCTTCATTGTAACTGATGTGCAGGGGGATAGTGATTTATCGACCTCAGTATTTTCTAAATTCTGGCTACAGCCCTGAGCCAGACTATTTGTTTTGGTTCTCATTTTAGGAATAACAATAAGCCTTAACCCACCTTAAAAACTGGTTTTAACACATTTAGTATCATTTAGTTTATAAGCTTCAAAAAGGTCCTCAGTATTTTCTTTTATTTCAATAAACGTCTTAACATGTTGAGTGAAATGTACACAGTTTAAAACCTTTACAATTTTAAAGCTAAATAACACAACTCTACATGTCATTTGACATTAATTTGTTAATCTTGTTGTAGTTATTGTAAATAGCAATAATTCTAAAGCAGAAATGCAAGAAAACAACAGGGCTGCTAAAAGACATGAAACAATATCACCACGGAGCAATATTGAGTGGATTTAGTCCCCAATTCTTCAGTTAAATCTACAATTATGAAAGTTTATGAGGTGGCTGTCCAATTATTAGGAGTGTAGTGTTGTTGTTAGTTTGCTACTGTTCCTGCCAGTGCTAAATATAATATAAACCTTGATTATATTCAAGGGTTTATATTCAGATGTTATGCTTCCGGCTGTGATTTGCTGTCTGTGCTCAGCTCCATTAATTGGCAGATTGGCTCCACCTGCGCTGAATTCATAATCCTCCATCTGTGATACCTGTTAGCCTGCCTATTTATATCTGCCTCTCAAAGCCAGTCTATGCCAGATTTTTGAAAGCCTTAGTGTGAATAGACCATGCAGCGTTTCTTGATTGCCTTGCCAGTTGTGACCACGCTATGTGTTTTTGGACTCTTCATTAGCTTTTGAAATCTGGAGATAGATCCTCTGCCTTGCCTCTCTATCAAGCCTTTGCCTAGCCTTTTTGGAAACCTCAGCCTGCCTCTGCCTGATGATTCTGACCCCTGTGTTGTGCAATTATACACTGTTTAAAGTTATTTAATGTTTCATAAATAACTTTCTGTCTGTTAAGTATTGTCTGGTGATGATCAGCTCTTAAGCTGATATCAAGACAACGGTTGAAAGGGATGAATTCGAGCACTAGCGATCTTTTAACAGCAAACCCTGCACACACATAGAATAAAGGAGTGACAACTTCTTTTCAAGTTCAGAATTTAATAACAGAAATAAAATGAACATCCAGAGAACATCACTATGTAATGCTGCTTACCTGAATTAACACAATATTTCGATTAAGTTAATAAATCCTCTCTACTAGGCTAGTGAAACTTAACAAAACTACTAAGCAAAATGAAGATAAAAAGAAGCTAAGCTAAGGAACTATTTACATGCAAAAACAAACAAAAGACAAACAAAATTGGTTGATCATAATCAGATGAATTCAGTGAATCCCTGTTAACTACAGATCTGATTTCAAAAGCACGGAGGGGAGTTAAAAGATCTGCCATGTATTTCAATCCATTCACAATGCAAAGCCCAAGTTGAACAAAACATTATTTGATGAAATAACATTCTGAGGACCGGTTTGTCCTGTAAAATCATTTAAACCCTTACGACTGAGTTTGTTAATGCGATTCTCCCTCCGGGCGTCTGGGGTCGCTGTGGCAACTCGGTGGCTAAGAGGTTACAACATAAAGTTGCCAAAATTGCCTTGGAAAACGGCATTAATATACCATATTGATGCGGGAATAAGGCAGATAACAGCATTGAAAGATGGCAGAGCAGAACAGTTACGCTTTATGCTTTAAAACAAACTCCTGTTGAAATGTCCGAAACCGGATGTTAGCAAGGCTAATAGCAGTTTGGCTAGCGTGAGCTACCGGTTAGCTCTTTGTTCTAAACACTATGGGTCACAAAGGTTTGCAAATCGTTTCCCAATAAACCTTTTAACTTCACCCTCATCTCGCTGCCCAACCTGTTGGTGCCTCATGTGTGAGTTTTGTCCACTTTGGCCGTTCCAGGAAGAAGCGTTGAAGGAGGAAGTGGTTGGCTAGCGTTAGCGGGATAGCGCTTGGCTCTTGGCAGGCTAGCGTTAGCCTTGCAGCAGCATGTGGCTAACGGCGTGGTCGGGTCGGAGGCCTGGAGTGAGCACGTTCTCTGAATCGGCTGCAGTCCGATTTGAGCAGGGTCTTTTCCTCAGAATTCCACAGCTTTCCGCCCCGTCTGGGTTAGCTTTCCTGTACAGGCTGAGGAAAAATACACAGAGCTGTTTCGCTGCAGGATCTTTGCTCTGCATCTGATTGTGGGTTAAGACAGCAACTTAGCTCTGTATTTGCCCGGACATGTTCGTCCGGATTCAGTCAGGTCCTCTTCTGACGCAGGCAGTCGGGTCTAGCAGACCCTGGATCCACGTGGCTGGTCCAGGGAATCTTTCAGCTGCTGGCTTGTGTGTCGGTGAGGGCCGACCAGGCCCTCATGTTCTGGCCTTCTTTGTCTGCTCTCAGAGAGCTGTAGTGGAGCTGAACAGGTCTGCAGAAGAATGCTGAGAAGATCTCTTTGTCTGTGCTGTGTCTTATCTGTTAGGAGGGCTCACAGCTGACCTCCTGCTTGGAAAAAGGGCCGTCCAAGCCTTGAGAGTCTCGTGTTAAGGGCAGAGTGGAATTCCTTTGTGACCCTTCCACTGTTCAGAATTCAATCTGAGATCAATTATTTATCATGGCCTATTATGGCATAACACCTGCCTGTATTCTGGATTTTCCTTTGCTAAATTCCAAGTCAGCTCAGTCAACTATCTGCATCTAATAATAATAATAATACATTTAATTTGTATAGCGCTTTTCTAAAAACTCAAAGACACTTTACAAGAATCAAGTAATATTGCAAAAAGGACAGTTAAGTACAATATAAAAGAAGAATAGAAAAAACACTTAAAATATACTTAAAATACACAGAACTGGACAGCATAAAACAGGACATTAATCAAACATTTAAGGCTATTCTAAAAAGGTGAATTTTGAGATATGATTTGAATGTGGATAGGTCTGTACAGGCATAGATGTGTTTGGGAAGAAAGTTCCAGAAGGTGGGAACAGCTGTGGAGAAGGCTCTATCATCCCAGGACTGGAGCTTGGTTCTGAGTGGTAGCGACAGGAGGCTAGCATTGGAGGAGCGAAGGCCGTGGGAAGGTGGAGCAGGTTGGAGAGGTAGCATGGGGCTTAATTATGAAGGGCTTTTTGGGGTGAGAAGAAGAACTTTGAAATGTATACATTGAGGGACAAGGAGGCAATGGAGGTTCTAGAGAACTGGGGTGATGTGATCACTGGAAAGGGTGTGGGTGAGCAGTTGAGCAGCAGAGTTTTGTATGTGCTGGAGTTTATTGAAGATTTTGTGATGATGAACTATAAAGAATACTGTTACAATAATCAAGTCTGGAGGAAATGAAGGCATGGACAAGAGTTTCAGCAGCCGGAAAGGTAAGTGATGGGCGGAGATGAGCAATATTTTTAGATGAAAAAAGGCAGATCTTGTGATGTGGTTGATGTGAAGTTCAAAGGAGAGATTGCTGTTGAGGATGACTAAGGTTATGAATAAGGTTGCGGATGTGATTGGAATGGGACAAAGTGGTATTGTCAATGGTGAGACTGAAGTTGTTGGTGGTTTTGCTAAGGGGTTTGGGACTGATGATGATGATGTCCAACTTGTTGCAGTTGAGTTCAAGAAAGTTTAAGTCCATTCATAATGTTATCTCAGTGAGGCAACTGGTCAGGGTGGAGTGAGTTCCAATTGCAATGGATTTCATGGAGATGTAGAGTTGGACATCATTGGCATATCAGTGAAAGTGAAGGCCATGGCTACGGATGACAGAACTGAACTGACGGGTAGCATGTACAGGATGAAGAGTAGAGGGCCAAGCACTGAACCCTGGGGGGTGACTTGTGAGAGAAGCGCAGTGGAGGAGGTGCAGTTATTGATGCTGATGAACTGTTGCCTGTTTGTGAGATGTGACTGTAACCAGGAAAGGACGGTGCTGGTGATATTGAGGGAGAATTCTAAGCGCTAGAGAAGAATGACATGGTTGATGGTGAAGAACAAAATCTGAGGAAAGCAGGAGATCATTGGTGACTGTGGGGAGGGGGGTTTCTGTGCTGTGACCTGAACAGAAGCCAGACTGAAATGGTTTATAGAAGTCATTGGAAGTGAGGTGGGTTTTGAGTTGATTGGCAACAGCAGGTTCTAATATTTTAGACAGAAAGGGTAGGTTGGAAATGGGCCGGAAGTTGCTCATATTGTCAGGGTTGTGAGAGTTTGAGGGACTAGTAACAACTGGGGAAATGACAGGGAGACAGTCCTTTACAAACTTGGATGGGATTGGGTCCAGGGCACAAGTGGACTATTGCATGCCTGAAATGAGTTTAGGCAGCTCCACTGGGGTGACAGGAGAGAACTGAGATAGAGGCTGAATCCTTGAAAGTAGATAATCAAAAAGGGGTGGGGGGTTGAGACGATGGTGTCAGTAGTCAGATTACTGTAAATAGTGTCTATTTACTGTGAAGGAGTTGGAGATGTTATCAATGGGTTAGGGTAGTTTATTTACTCTGGAGAAAAGAGCTTTGGGGTTAGATGAGCCAGAGTGTATGAGGTTTGAGTAGTAGGTCGACCAAGCTGAGCTAAGAGCATATTTGTATTGGAGAAGGTAGTCAGTGTAGGCTTTGTGATGGACAGTTAATCCAGTTTTCTTGTAGTCTTTCCAGCTGTCGCTTCCAGGATTTCATTATGTTGGGTTTGGTGGTGTACCAGGGAGAAGAATGCCTGAAAGTGACTGTTTTGGTTTTGATGGGAGCCAGCTGATCAAGACATGAGGAGAGTGTTGTGGTTATATAATAAGTAACAAGGTCAGAGGGGTTATCAGATGCCAGAGGTGGGGGGGAGGACATTTTAGTGAGGCTAAGAGGGCACAGGGAGTGATGGATGGTCTGAGATGCTAAGGCTGAGCAGATCCAGGAACTCAGAAGCAGGTTTGCAGTTCATGTCGTCGATGTGGAAGTTAAAATAACCTAAGACGAGGACTGAAGGTAAGATGGCACATAGTTGTGTCACTAAGTCAGAGAAATTGGACAGAAATGAAGGGTTTATCTTAGGGGGTCGATAAATGACTACAATGACTAGAGGGGTGGGACCAGACAGCTTAAAAGCAATATGTTCAAATGAAAGAACGTCAGGATGGAGGTTGTCTTAATGTCCTTTCTATGTAAAGCTGCAACACCACTTGCAGCTTGCTGCAACACCTTCAAGCTCTCAGACCCACGGATAAGCTCCAACACAACCTTACCCTTGGATGTTTAGATGGTTAGTGGCTTTATCTTGTGTTTTCATATTGTCACTAAGTGTAACACAGCCACTAACCTCTCTCTTTCCTCCACAGTGGTACCTGTGGGTGTGCCCAGCCAATTCTAGACTGAGCTTACTTTATTTATTAATAAATCATTGTTTTACCACACCTGTTATCTGGCTAAATTATTGGGTCCGTGTGAGCATAACATCAGATATACATGTTTTGCTGTTGCCTCAGTTTTGTTCAAAACTCCTAAAGTGAATTCTAAAAAGTGGAAAGTTCCAGATCTTTATTATTGTTGGTATCCCAAATGCCAGCTTTTGCAGCTAGTTAGTTGTTTACATGCTTCTAACCTTAAATCTGATTAAGCAATATTCAGTATTTTTATGTCAATCAATCAATCAATCAATCAATCAAATTGTCTTTATTATCCCTAAGGGAGCAGCAGGAATAAGAAAACTGCAGAATGAGAGAAACTCCATACATACATTATAATACATTTAATAAATGACATTTGGTCATTAAAAATAAAAATAAAATAAAGTTATAAAGTATAACTGCATGCACAAAAGATTTTTTAAATGTGTTTGTCCTATACATGGGGAAAAAGGTACCAGAGTCCAGATGGAATCATCCGGAAGTCACGCAGAGGAGGAACCTTTTGTGCTAGTATCTGTTTTACGTTTTGATTTGACCTTGACTTGTACAGGTAAGTAAAGTCCCTCAGGTGTATCCCAGCAATTCCCTTACGTACTTAAGTAATATTCTGCTGTCTATTTCTCTCTTTGGTAGTCCAAAATCTAAACCAGCAAACAATGTTAAAAGTGAAAACAGATTCAATAAAACATGGACATAAAACTGGAATACACATTAAAACCACAAAGCCTACAATAAAATAACATCTTCTGATAAGCCTTTTTACATACTGAGTCCACATGGAGTTTAATTGTGTTTTTTTATATTTTGTAATCCAAGGTTTATTGTTAGAAAAGATTGTGACAGACTGTGGGAATAACTAATTCTACACAGATGATATATGCTGACACTGTGTCTGTGAGTTCATCTAAATTAGTTCATATAAATGAGCAAAAACACCTTTAAACATGTCCCAGTTAGTTTTCTTTTTTCTATCTCTGCTTGGAGATAGAAAAAAGATTCCTCTGACCAAAGTGGAATGGAATGTCATTGTGGTTTGTGTTTATGTGGGTCATAGAAGCCACAGGGGGTTGCAGTGGGATTTATAAAGCACCTTTCATGGTACCAGAGCACAGGTCCAAGCACCTTGTAAGTATCAAAGAACACGTCACATACTGGTAAAAGCTTACAGAAGATGGGTCCATCCAAATACCCTTATTGAGTAAGGACTCTTCAGCCAAAGCGGAAGTGTGTCAGTGGTCTCCATGATAAGTGCGGTCCGAATAGTGGATTTATCAAGGAGGTAGGAAAAGGAGCCTGTAAGCTTCCTCTCGCTGCGAGCTTAGCCTAGGAACCTCGCGATGTCCCTTACTGGCGCTAAGGAGCCTTAAGGTATCCCACAATCCTTTGCGTGACATGACATATAAAGACAGCCCACCTCATGGAAATCAATGAAAATGTCCGGAGAGAAGAGATTGCACACTTTGTAGTTCATTTTGGAAGGCTGTAGGCCTGGATTTGACTGCATATCGCATCATCCATCCATGCACGTTTCCATCACATAATGATGTTGGAGTTAAAGGCTGTCCGAAATCAGCACAGCAGTCCTACAATAGAGTTCTTACTGTTCACCCTGTGGAAGGTTACAGAACAGGAGCTAGAAGCTGGAGCTAGGAGCTATAATTACAGGTATTTGGATGGAGCCCAAGTGTTATACAAAGCTGTGGGAATTTCTACCGTGTAGATAAAAGCGCCCCACAGATACTGGCAGAAGGCCGATATCCGGAGTACAGAGTGTTTCCTGACAACCACTATGTTGCAACATTTTTTATTAAAATAAAAACATAACCTTCCACCGAGTTATTTTCCTGTCACTGTGCACTCTTTAACCAAATAAATAGGCAGTAAAACATAAAGGCTCCCAACATAGTTCAACGGAAAACATGAAAATAAAAAGCCAGAAAAACCCCTGGGAAATATACCAGTAAACTAACTGGCAACCAGGCCAAATATTGGCCAGCTCTGCTTGTGAGCCTGGCTGAGGTAAAGTCAATAAAGGAGGGGTGGAGTCTGATGAGAATGGATAAAACGATCTTCTCACGAAGGAACTTCTCTTGCACATGCAGACTCTTGCAGCAGTGTGATGTCATCAACCATATATTAACTTGTCCTGGGAGCTCAGAAAGTTTATAGTTTCAGACCGCACCTGAAAAGAGAATTCTCAAATATTAGAACACTTCCTTACATATTCATACACAAAAAATATCAGGAAAGTATGCAAAGTAAAAGTGAATAAACTGTGATCATGTAAACGATAAAAAATATTTACATATTTTTTAATCTGTCAATCTTAATAACAATGCATTATAGTTAATTTCTTATATTTATATAACTGAGACATGCACACCTTTTTGTCCAGAAGTGTTCCAAACACCCAAATGAAGCAACCCTAGAAGAGGAGCATCCGGTGAATAAAAAAAGAAAAAAACATAATTATACTTTTTTTTAACTTTTTCCATACATCATAGTGTATTAAGTTAAAAAAAATATTACAACTAGTTAAAAACAAGCTTTTACCTGTAGTGAATTGCAGAGAGCAAATGCAAAATGAATCTCCCTGTTTTTTGGGGCAATTATGGTTCCGATTCCTAAACTCCAAGTCAGTCCAAAAAATGGTGTGAGCACAGCCAAACTCCTGGCAATCACAACCAGAACATGCTGCTCTCTTGCTTGGGCAGCATTCTTTTCTGCTCTTCTTCTCAATATTTTGAATACCACTACAAGCAGGATAATAAAGTTTGTGGCCACTATCAGAAGAGCAGGAACCAGAAATGCCAGCAGAGCTTTGGAATCATCCCAGTTGAGCCAGCACACCTGATTTCCCCTTATGTATTCATTTAAGGGGGAAGTTACTGCCATGGTTATTACGGCAATAATCAGTGGTGCACCATATCCCAAAAGAAATCCAATAACCACCATAGACGTTTTAGACAATCCCCCTTCGAAGACGCAGACAGTGCGGTAGAGCAACAGCAGGCCTGAGGCTAACATCCAGAAGAACATGGCGAGGTAGAAAAAATGGATAAAGAAGGTAGCAGCAGCACATGCTGGAGGGTTTTTCTTCTCTACATCTGTAAATGACGCTCCAATAATGAACCAAATGTTCGCAATCAGGAGAGAAACGGCAATGTTTACAATAGTAACATGGCGCAGGAATGCTGTGGTGTTGGTACTTATTTTTCTCCATATGAGAGCTTCAGTAATTAGACATATAACTAAAGAACCTATGGATATCCCTACACCAATGAATGTTATATCATCAATTTTAGAGTCTTTAAAACTATCAGGGGACATAAGGATAGAGAAGGAAGTTGTGTGGTTGCAGATGCAGCTGATGGATTTATTGTCACGGGAGAGTATTGAACAGCCCTTCTTGCTCCATCCTCCGAGGCCTTCAAAGAGTTCGAAATCCCAGTAAACACATTCTGGATCTCTCAAGCTTCCATTTAAAATTTCTGATGTTATTGTTATATTCCTGATGCTGGCTGTCGTCTGAACAAGGGCAACCTTTCCATTGATAACCATGGATGAGGAGTTGGCTTCATCTCTTGGAGGGAGCACATTATCCATGGAAGCAAACATTATCACAGTAATGAATTTACTTCCTCCACCAGCCTCTGGTATGTTTATTTCCACTGAGGAATTAAGGACATCCAAACTTGTTGTGAAGTTGGTTTTGTTCAACAGAATGAAAGGTGTCTCAATGGTGAAGGATTCATTGACAATAATGGTGGATATTGTCTCGAAAAGATTCAACAAGAAAGAGCTGGAGCTTTTAATTCTGGTGTTATAATTTGTTTCTGAGCTTCTGTCATTCTGATTCAGGGTATCCCACGATGCCTTTGCTTTATCAGAGGTTAGAAGACTTGCAATCTTCAGGATGTTCTGTAAAAACACATTTTGTTTTAGATCTCAAACATGTATGTCTTAAGTAAATATCATATGATGTCTGTTTTTTCTCCTACCTCTGTTAATTTTTCATTTAATGTCATAGATAACAATGAAGCTCTGTTGGCTATATTGTGGAGAATTTTCACAGTGGCATTGATTGTACTTGGAGATTGAGTTATGCTGTCACTGATGTTAACAGTCATATCTTTGAGTTGCTCCAAGAACTCTGGCAGTGTCCCACTATCCAGTTTCTGTCAAAATAGAACAATGAAAGCATTAGTAACATATTTTCTCTCTGAGTTTCTGAATAGTTCAGTATAGCTTTTTTTCTTTGGTTTAATGTCTTTCTCAGCACAAACTGAAAGGACTCTGGTTATATGTTTTACATGTGTCTGTCTAAAGTGAGGGAAGTTGAAGAGAAAGAAAGTGTGTCTATCTCTTATCTTTGTGATTGGTGGTTGGTAATGATTCAACTTTACCCTAAAAATATTTTGTACAAAACCATACTTTCAGTTAGGCAGGGTACAGGAAATGTAATGTTAATTTTGTGTAGCCCGATATTTATGTATATACTGGTACATAATGACATTTTGGGGGGATTCAGTGTCTGACTTGGGAAAACTTAATATCCGATGTTTCCTGAGCATAATATCAGACTTTTGTCTTAAACTTATTCTGTGACCCTTCAGCTTGTGGCTGTATGGATGTCTGTATACAATTTTGTGTACAAAAGTAATTAAACAAAACAAAAATCAATCTAATAATAAGATTTTGCAATGGGTCTAAACAGCTTATTGAAGTCTACAAAACAGTTATTAAATAAATGCTATATCTCAGTTTTATTAAATTAACATGCCTCTAACGAAAATTCTGGTCACTAAAATAGAAAATCAAGTAATCAGAAAACCTCGTAATTAATAACTAAATGATTTTATGGGTTAACTGTTAGTCCTCTCTACTGCAGAATCAAAAATCCCGCTGTCCAGTATCATGCGAAATGGCACCTCACAAGTCATGTTAAACAGAGTGGAAAAAAGCTGATGTTCACCATCGACAGTAGTTCTCTAGACTTAGGCATGCATATTGTTTGAGGAAGCTTCAGAAAATGTCAAAATCCCAATAACAATTAATTCATATTTTTTTTTCAACATAAGAAGGAAGTCAAACGCTCCGTCTTATTCAAGTTAACATCGCGAGTTCCAAGGCATGGTCAGTGGGACTACACTAAAAACTAAAACTATTATGGTATTAATAGTTGACTATACTGTGCAAACACAATAGAAGGAAGAAGAGGGAAACTTCAGGAACTGGTTCAGGAACCACTTGTTTGGATCAAGAAAATAGCACAAAAATCCAACTATGGTCTCAGAAGGAGCTTAGTGGTTTCGCTGTCCTCAGAAGCTTGCTTGGCTTGGTGTAGGACAGAAAATCCAGAGACAGTCTGGGATCATGCACAAATATTCAGAAGCAGGCTGAGATACCAATTGGGGAATCCACCAGAGTGTGTCCAGAAACCAATCCGAGGTCCAGATATCCTGGGTCAGTTCGACAGGCAGAGGTGCAGGAGGGCTTGGTAGGAAGAGCGTGTCAGATAACAGGCTTTGTCCAGAGTCCAAGAACCAACTGGAGAGTGTGACAAGGGCGAGGCAGACAGGCAGGAATCCAAAACACAAACTAGGTCACTCACAGGAAAGCATGCTAGGAACGCTGGATGGTCTACTCACACAAGGCTTTCAAGAATCTGGCACCAGAGCTCTGAAAGAGACGGGTTTATATAGAGCAGCAAGCAGGTGAGACAGCGGCAGTAATCTGAGCAGCCACAGGAGCAGGAATCAGTAGACAATTACTGAAGCAGCACAGGGAGCAAACAGTGACGTCGGCAGGCAGCAACAAACACAAAGAAGCACAGCAGAGGCTGTGAGCGTTACAAAACAGGACTCTCAAACAAAGGCTTTTCCATCCCAAGGACAAAACCCCCAATCACAAAAAAAGTGCTGTGGTCTATGAAGATCAGTGTAGGAAGGAATGTTCAGATCTCCCTATTGGAGAAACCAAATAGCTTCTCCACAGACGCGTGGCGCAACAAGAGAGAGCTCCCCAGGACAAGACTCAACAGTGCAGCTACACATCAAGTAGAAGGGACACTCTTTTGAGGATCAAAATGTCCATAATTTGGTGTCATGATTTAAGTTTTTGTTTGGACTTTCTGGACTGATTTTCCACTCTTTGCTCCACTTCTCTCAGCCATCAGTCACTATCTAATCTGCTCAGTCACCTCCCAGACACTACTCAGCCCCTGACCAGCTCCACCTGCTGCCACTAACTACCTCCAAGTCATTCCACCTGTTTCCCTGCCTTTATATACCTGCCTCACTCAACACTCCCTGCCAAAATGTCTCATCTTGTCTGGTCTTGTCTCGTCTCATGTCCACTGCTGCCAAGATTTCTGCTGATTCCTGTGTGCTTAGCTAGCAGGATACTGTGCCTCTGCTCGTGTGCAGCCCTCACTGATGTACATCTCTAGTGTCTGCGTGCTGCTCAAGTTTGTCCGGTTCTTTGAGGTCCAGCTTCTTGCTCTGCCCGTTCTGGTGGTTCTTCGGCCTGCATCATTATGGTGAGCTCATGCCTTCATCATCTGTTCTGATCTGTCACTGCCTGCAACTCCTGTACTCGCTCAGCTCACTTCACTACCTGCCTCTACTGGTCCCTTGCCCATTCCAGCCTCCGTGCTCCGTCTGCCAGTATTCAACTTTCCTTCAATAAACCTTATCAACACGTAACCTTGTGTTCGGTTGAATATCGGGTTCCCCAGCTCTATTCATTAGATTTTGGACTGAAAGGAGAGATGGTTTTAGAGGGGGGTAAAGGGACCCATTTACATCCAACAGGAAACCCTCTTTAAACAGAGGAGGAGGCCTCAGATACCAGCTTTCAAAAACCTACAACTTAGCTTTAAGATTGGTACCCACCCAGTTTCAATCTTATTCACACCTTTATCAGAATTAGAATCAACGTTATTCTGCAAGTTTATGGGTACATACAAGATATTTAACTTTGGATTCCCACACTTGCATCGTGTAAAAAAACAGGCAGACAAGTAGCAGCAAGCAGACAAAAAACTACAATCTATAACAAAAATATTATTTAAGTATACGTATATACGTTGTTCTTTTTTTCCTCTTAGCAGAGTAGCTGGTTAACCTTGGCTGTAAAGTGTTCATCAGAGACACCACCTGGTGATAGAAAATGGCTAATTTTATCCATCAGCACTCAGTAGGACTGACCTGAGGGTGAAAGTCTGAATATGCTGGGTCGACAGTTATGTTTTCTGCCCATACACTCGTGCTGGACCTGTATAGGTCTTGAATGAATGGAAGGTAAGTCATGATGATCCTCTCTGCAGTTCTAATTGTTTGTGACAGTGTTGACATGCCAAGATTGGTGGATGAACTGAACCACACAGAGACGGATTAGCCCGAGACAGAAAGAATGATGGCAATGTAGAAGATGACCAGTAGCTCCTGAGGACCGTTGTTCTTCTTAAGTTTCAGGAAGTACAGTCTCTGCTGGGCCTTCTTATGGATGGTGTCAATATATGAGGACCGTCTCAGGTCTGAGGACAGTTCCTAGGAACCAGAGTGTGGGGGTTGGGGGGTTCTCCTGAAGTCCACTATCATCTCCAGAGTCTTACTGGGTTTAGCTCCAAGTGGTCCTGAGCACACCAGTGGACCAGCCGATCCAACTCCTGTCTGTATGTAGACTCATCACTGTTCAGGATCAGACCAGTGACAGCGGTGTCCTCTACAAACTTCAGGAGTTTCACAGACGGGTCTGCAGATGTGCAGTCATTAGTGTACAGAGACACGAGGAGAGGGCAGGGAAGACATGTATGTGACCAAGCCATCTATTCGTGAACCAGGCTTTTAGGGCCCTAGGAAGTCTTAACGAGCTCCATCGTTAAGTTGTCTTAATGTGCACGTGAAGATAGATTGAATAACGACACATTCATGTAGCTATAATAGAGTGTTCTGTTTATATTCGGTTGTCAGAATTCCCGACCTCCGAGTCAGAAATTTCAACTGAAGCGGCTCCTAAAGTCAGAATTACAAGCTGGAAAGTTGGCGCAACACAACATAAAGCCTGCAGCTTCTCCTGCACTTGCTTTGAATTAAAAAAGCCCTTTGGTTGAAGAGCAAAGTGTCTTGAACCAAGGAGCAGAAGTCCAGCTGTTTTTATTTTTTTATACTTTTTTGGAAAAGATCATTTGGCCAAAGCAATTTAAGAAAATAAAATCATAATTGTTTAAGATGTTGTTTAGGATACACAGAATAAAACATTTCAGAGATTTGATTGCAAAAAATATATCCAACAAAAAATTCTGGAGTAATTTTATGATGGATATTCAAGTTTACAACTTGACTTGAAAGCAGCAAGGATTTAAAGGGCGGCCACAAAAAGCTGGACCAGCTGGTGGAGAAATATGACTCAACTGGGGAACCTCTTGTTACCCCAGATATCCCATCATATGCAACTGGTGAGCCTGACCCATTTTCTGTCTCTGTCAAATCGCTACATTGCTTTAGCATAAAAAAAGAGCGATCTATCTTGGTAATATCACATCTCCACAATCTGCCTCTATAGTGGTGATTATAATTAATGAATAACAGCAATGAGTAATTATTATTATTTTATAAGATTTTTTTTAAAACATTTTATTCTATTTACAAATATTGGTAAAAAAAAACATCAATCAACTATTTATCTTAAATTAGACTAATGCATGTTTTGCGATTACCCTGGCATCCTTTGATGTTGCTCTTCACTCCCTGGCCAGCTTTAAGATTATTCACAGAAATATACATTTGCATTTATCCATCAAATACATACTTACACATTAAGTGTGTCTATCATTCATATCAATTTTCTTTCAGATCAAACATCTATCTAGCTATCTAAATATTCTTATTTTATAAGTAGTATTAAAATGTACTCAACATTTAGAGAAATATGTAACAAAATAGAGAGGACGCAAACTGAGTATAGCACCGTTATTTTGGGTCAAAAACCTCAGAAGGTCTACATTACCTCAGATTTATGTAGCATTCCTACCACAGATGCTGGGACGCAGTCGCCATGTTCATCTCCAGAAGAACTATTTTCCTTAATAGCTGTCAGACCTGTGCTGGTGTTCAACCCTATAAGACATACAGATTATGGACTTTTACATTCAATGTTTACGAAGAAAAGAATGTTCTGTGATTTTTTTAAACTTAAACTCCTTGTCTAAATCTCTAGATTTAGGTTACACATCATAGACCGGATAAGAATTTTGATGATTTAATTTATGAAGTAACCGGATTATTTTTAAAACAGCCACAAGCCCGTCTTACTCTTACATCATAAGGTGAATTTGTTTGACATCATAGTTCCGCAGTGAACAGACAAACCCGATCCCCATGGTGCACTTTATTGCTTTGATCTCATACAAAGCAATCCGCTGGGTTCATGGGCCGTGTGAGCGTTATCATAATGGAGCGGTGATGGGGGAAACAAAGGATGAAGCTTAAACCTAGCAGGACATTAGGGAATTTCCGAAGCACTGAGGTTTTTGACTGGATCCTATCAATGATGAGTAAAATTGTTAGATACCACCCTGAACATGTTATCTTCATCAGATTCTGTGAATCTGTCAGATCGTATGGTATTATTAACACATGTAGATCATGGGACTAAATGGTTATGATAGGGCAATGTAACAGTCACAGTTATCAGAGCTGCTCTCTTTTTTTTCACAATATGAAACATTTCCTTACATATTTCTGGGAAGTGTGAGCTCAGTGCTGCTGCGATGAAGGAAACCTATTTTTTTAATACACTAAAAACCTTAAAGTAGGCGTCTGCTAGCACTTTTTCTTCCTTTTCCTTCTCAGTCTGAAGAATTATGAACTTTTCTCCACAACTTGAAGCAATAGATTGCTGCCTTTGTGCCAAAAGACTCACAATACATTTTTCAGAGCAAGAACGTTTAAGACCTCACAACCCTGAGAATGTTGTGAGGTAATTTTCAAAACTTGAGACCTTTGTGTAAATTTACAGAAACCTAATTTTGTTAATCGTTTAGATTTTATAAGGGAACCAGATTTGTTTTGTTGCCTAAAAAAATCAAGTTTCAAAGCTAACACATTATTACAGATGAGGAGAAATGGATCGAAAATTGTTAGCTAACCGTGGGTAGGACTGCTGGTCATCATTGGTGTTGTTTCATGTGCTGTCACTGTTGTGGTGATGGTAGTACTGTTTACTGTGGAGGAAAGCAGAGTAGCTAGTTATGATAAAAAAATCAGCTGTATTTATCAGAAAGTAAAGTGTAGAGTGTGTAGATATGTTTGCTGTCTATCTAGTTCAACTTACAAAATGTAATATATACATATTTTAATGCAAACCCCTCTATAACTGGCAACTACAAGAGGTTTTGAAAAATTTACTTCAAAGAATAAAACCCAGTTAAAATCTTTATCAATAGTAGGTTTTTACTTTTAACTTGTGTGAAAAAGTAAAAATTCCAAGTCCAATATCATCTGGCAAAATGAATTCCATTTATTACTAACCCATCTCATTTTAATGTGTACAAGTCCATATTTGTGAATACTGAACTTAGGGACCCGGACTCATCTCCTTAAATCAATATCTGTTGGACTCAAGAGAAAGTGTTCAATGTACCCGCGACCCAGCTACATGTATACATTGTGACATTTTGGGGAGATCCTTCCGCACTGATCATTTTAAAGTTTTAAATGTGGTTTACTATGTGGCAACATGTCCACATGTTTAAATGATCACATTCTAGGAAAATGCACCGCTATTGATCATTTTGTAGACTTTAGTTCTGGCTCTCCACAGGATTTTCTTAAGGTACATTCACACTTAACTGTCAAGAACCAGAGACAGAGGGACCCAGTATTCAACCAGACAAGCAGAGGTTAGGTTAAAGAAGGTTTATTTTTCCAAAATAAGATGTGAGCAGAAACCAAGACAGGCAGGCAAAAATGAAGGGCAGGACAAAAACAAAGCTTGTGGTAAAAAACAGTCCAAGGCGAAAAAGCAGGCAATTTGATAAGGGAGGAAAAACACTGTACATGGAATGCTGGCAAAACTCACCCATGGACATGGCAGAAACAAACAATGATGTGGCAGATTGCAGGGGGCAGAGACAGATATAAGTAGGGGAGTGAGCAGGTGAACAGAGTGAAACTAATTACAAGAATGGGTGGAGCTGATCAGGGGAGACAAAATGGCTGCAACTAAACTGAAGCTGATTGGATGGTAACCGGTGAAGGGGAGTGAGAGCAAGACAAAAGAATGCCGGCAGGTGAACTGAATAAAGACTGGTGACAGAAGTGATCAGAGCAGGCCAGAAGAAAAGTACAAAATCAAACCACATTAAAACCCAAACTATTCCATTAACCAAAACTAGTACAGAATTGATTACATAAAAGAATCACTAAACCAAACCACCATAAAGACCAAACAGAACATAAGCAAATAATAAAAACCCAAATCATGACACTTAACACCAAAAAAGGTGAATTTTAGGCGCTGATCGCCTCCCGCTGGTTGCTTGACAATTCGCCTCTCTTGCAAACAATTTGTCCTGACAAAATCAATTTTCATCCAACTCGTTTCACAGTGAGCTTCAGGGACTTTAACTACAGGCGTCATCAATGAATATATCAATCATTGCTCAATATATATATATATATATATATATATAGCCTCATTGTATTGTCTAAATATGTAACATAATAAAAACATTTTCCCACGTAAATAAATGGATGAGGAGGACCCTTAACATGACGCAAATTTACAAAAAAGTTCAGGTTGTTGAAATGGAGAAAAAATTAACTTTGCCGTAGACATGTGTCTACCACACTGTTTGCAGTTCTGCTTCGCTCTATTCGCCCAATTAAGGCCGTTCACATCGCTCAAAGCATATTCTTTACATTGCAGACCATTAATTCCTTCCTGAACACACTTTTACTTAAGGATAACAGAATTATGAACTTTTCTCCACAACTTGAAGCAATAGATTGCTGTCTTTGTGCCAAAAGACTCACAATACATTTTTCGGAGCAAGAACGTTTAAGAGCTCACAACCCTGAGAATGTTGTGAGGTAATAATCAAAACTTGAAACCTTTGCTTAAATTTTATAAGGATTACAGAAACCTAATTTTGTTAATCATTTAGATTTTATAAGGGAACCAGATTTGTTTTGTTGCCTAAAAAAAATCAAGTTTCAAAGCTAACACATTATTACAGATGAGGAGAAATGGATCAAAAATTGTTAGCTAACCGGGGGTAGGACTGCTGGCCATCATTGGTGTTGTTTCATGTGCTGTCACTGTTGTGGTGATGGTAGTACTGTTTACTGTGGAGGAAAGCAGAGTAGCTAGTTTTGATAGAAAAAATCAGTTGTATTTATCAGAAAGTAAAGTGTAGAATGTGTAGATATGTTTGCTGTCTATCTAGTTCAACTCACAAAATGTAATATATATATATATTTTAATGCAAACCCCTCTATAACTGGCAACTACAAGAGGTTTTGAAAAATTTACTTCAAAGAATAAAACCCAGTTAAAATCTTTATCAATAGTAGGTTTTTACTTTTAACTTGTGTGAAAAAGTAAAAATTCCAAGTCCAATATCATCTGGCAAAATGAATTCCATTTATTACTAACCCATCTCATTTTAATGTGTACAATTCCATATTTGTGAATACTGAACTTAGGGACCCGGACTCATCTCCTTAAATCAATATCTGTTGGACTCAAGAGAAAGTGTTCAATGTACCTGCGACCCAGCTACATGTATACATTGTGACATTTTGGGGAGATCCTTCCGCACTGATCATTTTAAAGTTTTAAATGTGGTTTACTATGTGGCAACATGTCCACATGTTTAAATGATCACATTCTAGGAAAATGCACCGCTATTGATCATTTTGTAGACTTTAGTTCTGGCTCTCCACAGGATTTTCTTAAGGTACATTCACACTTAACACCAAAAAAGGTGAATTTTAGGCGCTGATCGCCTCCCGCTGGTTACTTGACAATTCGCCTCTCTTGCAAACAATTTGTGCTGACAACATCAATTTTCACCCAACTCGTTTCACAGTGAGCTTCAGGGACTTTAACTACAGGCGTCGTCAATGAATAGATCAATCATTGCTCAATTTATATATATATATATATATATATATATATATATATATATATATATATATATATATATATATATATATATATATATATATATATATATAGCCTCATTGTATTGTCTAAATATGTAACATAATAAAAACATTTTCCCACGTAAATAAATGGATGAGGAGGACCCTTAACATGACGCAAATTTACAAAAAAGTTCAGGTTGTTGAAATGGAGAAAAAATTAACTTTGCCGTAGACATGTGTCTACCACACTGTTTGCAGTTCTGCTTCGCTCTATTCGCCCAATTAAGGCCGTTCACATCGCTCAAAGCATATTCTTTACATTGCAGACCATTAATTCCTTCCTGAACGCACTTTTACTTAAGGATAACAGAATTATGAACTTTTCTCCACAACTTGAAGCAATAGATTGCTGTCTTTGTGCCAAAAGACTCACAATACATTTTTCGGAGCAAGAACGTTTAAGACCTCACAACACTGAGAATGTTGTGAGGTAATTTTTAAAACTTGAAACCTTTGTGTAAATTTACAGAAACCTAATTTTGTTAATCATTTAGATTTTATAAGGGAACCAGATTTGTTTTGTTGCCTAAAAAAATCAAGTTTCAAAGCTAACATATTATTACAGATGAGGAGAAATGGATCAAAAATTGTTAGCTAACCGTGGGTAGGACTGCTGGTCATCATTGGTGTTGTTTCATGTGCTGTCACTGTTGTGGTGATGGTAGTACTGTTTACTGTGGAGGAAAGCAGAGTAGCTAGTCATGATAGAATAAATCAGTTGTATTTATCAGAAAGTAAAGTTAGAGTGTGTAGATATGTTTGCTGTCTATCTAGTTCAACTTACAAAATGTAATATATACATATTTTAATGCAAACCCCTCTATAACTGGCAACTACAAGAGGTTTTGAAAAATTTACTTCAAAGAATAAAACCCAGTTAAAATCTTTATCAATAGTAGGTTTTTACTTTTAACTTGTGTGAAAAAGTAAAAATTCCCAAGTCCAATATCATCTGGCAAAATGAATTCCATTTATTACTAACCCATCTCATTTTAATGTGTACAAGTCCATATTTGTGAATACTGAACTTAGGGACCCGGACTCATCTCCTTAAATCAATATCTGTTGGACTCAAGAGAAAGTGTTCAATGTACCCGCGACCCAGCTACATGTATACATTGTGACATTTTGGGGAGATCCTTCCGCACTGATCATTTTAAAGTTTTAAATGTGGTTTACTATGTGGCAACATGTCCACATGTTTAAATGATCACATTCTAGGAAAATGCACCGCTATTGATCATTTTGTAGACTTTAACTCTGGCTCTCCACAGGATTTTCTTAAGGTACATTCACACTTAACACCAAAAAAGGTGAATTTTAGGCGCTGATCGCCTCCCGCTGGTTGCTTGACAATTCGCCTCTCTTGCAAACAATTTGTGCTGACAACATCAATTTTCATCCAACTCGTTTCACAGTGAGCTTCAGGGACTTTAACTACAGGCGTCGTCAATGAATAGATCGATCATTGCTCAATATATATATATATATATATATATATATATATATATATATATATAGCCTCATTGTATTGTCTAAATATGTAACATAATAAAAACGTTTTCCCACGTAAATAAATGGATGAGGAGGACCCTTAACATGACGCAAATTTACAAAAAAGTTCAGATTGTTGAAATGGAGAAAAAATTAACTTTGCCGTAGACATGTGTCTACCACACTGTTTGCAGTTCTGCTTCGCTCTATTCGCCCAATTAAGGCCGTTCACATCGCTCAAAGCATATTCTTTACATTGCAGACCGTTAGTTCTTTCCTGAACGCACTTTTACTTAAGGATAACAGAATTATGAACTTTTCTCCACAACTTGAAGCAATAGATTGCTGCCTTTGTGCCAAAAGACTCACGATACATTTTTCGGAGCAAGAACGTTTAAGAGCTCACAACCCTGAGAATGTTGTGAGGTAATAATCAAAACTTGAAACCTTTGCTTAAATTTTATAAGGATTACAGAAGCCTAATTTTGTTAATCATTTAGATTTTATAAGGGAACCAGATTTGTTTTGTTGCCTAAAAAAATCAAGTTTCAAAGCTAACACATTATTACAGATGAGGAGAAATGGATCAAAAAATTGTGAACTTACCGGGGGTAGGACTGCTGGTCATCATTGGTGTTGTTTCATGTGCTGTCACTGCTGGGTTGAAGACAAGACCGTTTGCTGTGGAGGAAAGCAGAGTAGCTAGTTTCGATAGAGCAAATCAGCTTTATCGATCACAAAGTAAAGTACAGAGTGTGCAGATATGTTTGTTGTCTATCTAGTTCAACTCACAAAATGTATATTTTAATGCAAACCCCTCTATAACTGGCAACTACAAGAGGTTTTGAAAAATTTACTTCAAAGAATAAAACCCAGTTAAAATCTTTATCAATAGTAGGTTTTTTCTTTTAACTTGTGTGAAAAGGTAAAAATTTTGAAGACCAGTTTTATCTGGCAATGATGAATTCCATTTATTACTAACCCATTTCATTTTAATGTGTGTAAACCTCTGAAATGGTCAGGGTTTATGTGGTTTTGAATTTACATTGGTAAAAGTATTTGAATTGTTTAGCATTGAATATGTTAAAGTTGTAATAGAAAAGATGTTAAGTCTAATAATCTTTTGTAAAAAAAGAAAGGGAGCGCATTGTCAAATATTGTTTTATTGTGAAGGGTTTCGTATTTGGATAGAGGAAGTGATGCAGAGCATGAGAAGATACTCATTTGTGAATGGTCGGTGAACAGGAAGTGGAGGGCTAGGAAGGCAGGTTGATTGGCTGAGACAGGAAGGAAGTGTTCCTGACACGGGTGCAGCTGCGGCGAGTTGACAACACGAGTTGTGGACTGTTGGAATTTATTCATTTATTTTTTTTGGATTGTGATTTGGCGGTTGGCATAAACTGGTGAGTGACTGGGTCGAAATGGCCTCACAGGAAGAGGATGGTGGGGATGAAATGGAGAGTGGTGAATGGTCCCAAGTATCGAGAAGAAAAGATAGAGGTAAGACAGATACAAGGCGTAGGGAGGAAGGGAAAGTTTCAAATAAAAGATCTTTGGGTGAGGATAGTCCTGAGGAAGAAATTAGGATTATTCGAAGGAAGATTGAAGGTAGTGGGTTCAAAATAATCCTTAAATTTAGAAAAGAGGATGAAGGTATTAATCTGGGTCCAGTGGCATTATCCAGGGAATTGAAACACAAGGTGGGAGAGGTAGAAATGGCAAAAATTCTTCGAGATGGAAGTTTGTTAATAAAATGTAAAGATGAAGTTCAACGAAATAAAGCATTAAACATTGATAGTGTTTGCAAAAAAGTGGTGTCTGACAGAAGAGTTCTTGAAGAAAGCAAAGGTTCCCGTGGAGTGATTTATGGCATTCCTGTTGAAGAGGATCTGGAAAAATTAAGACGCAACATTCAAGGAGGTGACGTGAAAAAAGTAAGAAGATTATTGAGAACAGTTGATGGTGAGCGAGTTAATAGTTTGTCTGTGCTATTGGAATTCCAAGATTCGGTGTTGCCAGAAAGAGTTAAAATCGGATGAATGAGTTATTTTGTTCGACCATATGTTCCTCCACCTTTAAGATGTTATAAATGTCAGAGGTATGGGCATGTAGCAGCAGTGTGTAAAGGGAAGCAAAGGTGTCCAAGGTGTGGAGGAGAGCACAGGTATGAAGAATGTAAAGGGGATGAGCAGATGAAGTGTTTGCTCTGTGGAGGTCAGCATTCAGTGACATATGCATGTTTTGAAGTTAGGAAGAAGGCTGTTGAAGTTCAGAAGGTGAAGATGGGGAGTAACATAAGTTATGCTGAAGCAGTGAGAAGAGTACAAGGACAAAATTCAGGGGTGGAAGCAAGAAAAGTGATTCATAACGTAAGATCAGAGAACAGCATCAGAGAACAAGTTAAAACAACAACAAGTATAACAACTGAAAAACGTATTCTCTTTATAGCCTATGTGATTAACTGTACAGACCAAGTCAAACCAGAAAACGGAAAAAATTAAAATAATAATAAAAGGAGCTGAAAAATTCTTGGATATGAGGGAACTATATGGAAGCCCATTTCTATGGAAGCCCATTTCCGCCACTCTGTTAAAAAAATAAATAAAAATTATCTCATTATTTTGAGATACTATCTCATTATAATGAGATAATTTTTATTTATTTTTTTAACAGAGTGGCGGAAATGGGCTTCCATATAAAGGCTATATTAACAATCTAAAAAATAAACCAGAAATTATATGTGTTCAAGAAACTTGGCTGAAATCGACGTTAGATTTTGTTATTAGTGGATATAAGAGTGTACGCAGGGATAGAGAGGTTGGTTTAGGAGGTGGATGTGTTATATTTATCAAACAAGAAATGTCATACAGAGTATTGAAAATAGGAGAACTTTGGGAAATGATAATAATTGAAGTTTGGAGTGAAATTGGGGCTGTGACGATAATTAATTTTTATAATCCATGTAAAAGGTTATCTTTAGAGTTATTAAGGGAGTTAACAGACAATTTAAAGGGGAAGATTATATGTTGTGGAGATTTTAATGCACATAGCACTTTATGGGGAAGTCAAAATGATAATAATGGAGAGGTAATTGAAGAAATTATTGATATAAATAATCTAATATGTTTAAATGATGGAAATGGTACACGAATAAATATTAGGAATGGAAGAGAGTCAGCTATTGATCTAACTTTAGTATCAGAAACAATAGCTGGTGTATGTACATGTAAAGTTGAAAATGAAACAATAGGAAGTGATCATTATGTTATATTGATAGAAGTAGGATTAAATATGGAAGAGAGTGAAAGCATGAGGGTAGATAGATGGAACTTTAGTACTGCTGATTGGGAAAAATTTAAAATGATTACTGAAAGACATTTAAAGACAATTAATATTTGTCAGGATATAGAGGGGCTGAATCATTCCATATGTGAAGCCATCTTAGAAGCTGCTAAACAGTCAATTAATAAGAAAGGAGGGAATTATAAAAAGAAAATTGTACCATGGTGGACAGAAGCATGTGGAAATGTGATTAAATCTCGAAATAAAGCATTTAAAGTATTAAAAAGAACTCATACAAAATCTTATTGAATATAAAAGGCAGCAGGCAATGGTGAGAAAAACAATTAAAAATGCAAAGAAGATATATTGGAGAAAGTTTTGTAATTCAGTAGGAAGAGAAACTAAAATAGATAAAATATGGGGAATGGTTAAAAGAATGAATGGGATGAAAAACGAGTTTGGTTATCCAGTTTTAATAGGTAATGGAATTACAGCAAAGAAGGATGATGAGAAAGCAGAAATGTTAGCTCAGACTTTTGTTAAAGTACATGGATCAGAAAATTTAAGTGAAGAAGGGAGAAGAAGAAGAGAGGAGACAATAGCAGAAAATGTAGAGATATTAAGTCAAGATGGTGAAAACAATAAATTAATCAATGTACCATTTACAAAAGCAGAACTAAATCGTTTGTTAAGGAAAGCAAAGTGGACAGCGCCAGGGAAAGACCAAATATGTTATGTTATGATAAGTCAACTTAGTGAACCATCAAAGGAGATTTTGTTAGAATTATATAATAGAGTTTGGGAGGAGGGAATGCTGTCAAAGGTTTGGAAAGAAGCTGTGATCATACCAATACGTAAACCAGGAAAAGATAGCGCAAACCCAGGAAATTATAGACCTATAGCTTTAACTTCAAACATTTGTAAAATAATGGAGAAAATGATCAATGACAGGCTGGTATATTATTTGGAAAGGAATCAATATATATCTAGATGGCAAAGTGGTTTGAGAAAAGGAAGGAATACCATGGATCCATCTTTGTGCTTAGAACATGAAATTAGAAAAGCACAAATAAATAAATAAAGTGTAGTGGCTGTGTTCTTTGATATTGAGAAAGCATACGATATGATGTGGAGGGAAGGATTGATGATCAAACTAGTGAAGATGGATATTAAAGGTAGAGTATATAGGTGGTTAAAAGATTTTTTAAGTGAAAGGAAAATACAGGTTAGAATAGGAAGGAGTTATTCTTCAAAATATTTTATTGAAAATGGAACACCTCAAGGAAGCATAATTAGTCCGTTACTTTTTTCTATAATGATTAATGATGTGTTTAAAGATATAGAAAATGGGTTTGGGTGTTCTCTTTTTGCAGACGATGGGGCAATTTGGGTGAGAGGTCGAAATACTGATTATATTGTGAAGAAATTACAAAAAGCTATTAATAAGATAGAAGATTGGTCATATAAATGGGGATTCAAACTTTCAGTGGAAAAATCGAAAACTGTGTTTTTTACTGGGAAAAAGACACATAGTATGGTGAAGGTTAAATTATATAATCAAGAGATAGAAAGGGTTAAAATTTTTAAATTTCTTGGTTTATGGTTTGATGATAGAATTACATGGACATTTCATATTATATACATTTCAAATTATTGATAAGTGCAAAAAAGTTTTGAATGTTATGAGATGTTTAGTTGGTCATGAGTGGGGAGCAGACAGAACTGCTTTAAAGGCTATATATACAGGGTTAATAAGATCAGCAATAGACTATGGCAGTGTGGTTTATGGATCAGCAGCAAGTACATCACTTAAAAAGTTAGAGGGTATACAAACACAAGCGTAAAGGTTAATTACAGGAGCATTTAAAACAACATCTATTGTAGCGTTGCAGGTTGAAAATGGAGAAATGCCACTGGAAATCAGGAGAACACAACTGTTGCTAAATTACTGGATTAGTTTACAGGGACATGGTCAAAATCATCCTACAAAAGAAATATTGCAGCCGTGTTGGGAAAGGGAGAGGAGACAAACAGGAAGTTTTGGGTGGATAGTGGGAGAAAAACTAAAAGAACTGGAGTTAGATCAAATTAAATGTAGTCCAACAGTACCGTTACCAGTAATCCCTCCCTGGATCATACCTGAAACAACAGTAGATTTGAAATGGTTAGAAAAGAAAAAAGAAGGCAAAATTAATTATAAACTGACACAAGAATATGTTAATAGTTATTATGGTTATATTCAAATATATACAGATGCATCTAAAAATGTGAATGATAGGTTAGGTATTGTGTTTTATGTTCCAGATTTCAATATCAAAGTAAATAGGAGAATAAATAATGAATTATCAGTATATACAGGAGAATTATTAGCAATATTATTAGCATTACAATGGATAGAGGAAGTAAGACCACTAAGATCAATTATACGTTCAGATTCGAGTTCAGCTTTACTTAGTATACAAAATCATTTTTCAGATAGTAGATTAGATATATTAATTGAAATACAGCAAATTCTATATCAAATTCAAATGATGGGTATTAGTGTTATATTTATTTGGGTACCAGCACATATAGGGATTAATGGAAATGAAATCGCAGATAAGATTGCTAAGGAAGCATAAAAAAATAGAACTATTGATATGATGATAATTTAAGTAAGGCAGAAATTAAAAGTATCATTAAACAAAGAATGAAGGAAAGATGGCAAAAACAATGGGAAGAAGAAATGAGAGGAAGATGGCTGTATAGGATTCAACGGAAAGTCGGAGAAATGAGGATAGCAGAAGGAAACAGAAGAGAGGAAACAGTTATTTCAAGACTTAGATTTGGACACACAAGATTAAATAAAACATTATTCAAAATAGGGAAACATATATCTGGCAAATGTGAATATTGTGGACAAGATGAAACAGTAGAACATGTAGTGATGTATTGTAAGAAATATGAAGAGGAAAGAAGGATTTTGGTTAGAGATCTTAATAAGGAGAAAATTAAATTTGATATAATAGATATTCTGCAGAAAAAGTCAAAAAATAAATGTTATCAATATTTATTTAAATATTTAGTAATAACAGGAATAATTAGGAGGATTTAGTATTTGTAAATTTAATATTATAGATATAGATACATAAATATAAGTATCTTTGGGAGTATGGCCATTTTAACCCACACTCCTCACCAGTTGGTGGCGGTAATGCACACTGGAAAGTTGTTTGCCTACCGCCAATAAACTCAACAAGAAGAAGCAGAAGAAGAAGAAGGAAGAGCAGGGAAGGAGGAGAGGAGGTGGCAAGAAGGACGGTTGTGGCGGGAAGGCGAGAAAAAAACGTGGAAAAGTTTGCTGATAAAACGGGTTTTACTGATGTTTGGGACTTTCAACTCGACAGTCTGAGGTCGACTATCAGGTTTACCCTATTGCTGGCTACGACTGGTATTTTTCCACCCGAAAATTACAACAACGAAGCCACAATTTTGTATCACGGCTCGCTAGCGCATTAGCCTTCACTAGCAAAGTGAAGGGAGTTTTGATACTGAAAGCTAACTCGGCTAGCAGAGACTCAAGTGGAGTTTCCGGCGTGGAAGCTTGGAGATTTAAGTACTGTGCAGAGAGCGATACTGAGGGTTTGTGGAGCTGAGCCCGACAACTGCTTCTTCATGGGACATTCCTGCTGACTGCTGCTTTCCTGGGGACCCAACATCCTGCATCCATCCTCTCTCATCAAGCGAGACCAAAGGACAGTTGAATTACCTGGAGGTTTGGAGCTGCAAAGTGAGGTACCACATCATCATCATCATCATATCAGGCCTGCAACGGGGTGTTTTGTTTTATTTTAAACCATATGCCGGCTTAGCTGTGAATTAGAGAGTGTGGGCCCACATATTGAGTTTAAGTGGAACTCTGAAACTTTATTATAAAGAGGAAGTTGAGTTTATATTATTTTTTGTCACGGTTGAATTTGTATGTGTTTTATTTTGATTTTCTTCAATATAAGTTCGGAAAACTTATAAACCGTTGTGTGGTTTGGTTATTTCCAACAAGGTGAAACATTGGATAAAAAGAATAAGTATTAGTAATGTTGGGTTTATACCATTGAAATTGTTTGTCTTATGTTGTATTCACATGTTATTTTGAACTCAGAGGTTGGGCATGCAGGTTTTGCTTTTTTCATTTAGCCCTGTTCCCCATTTTCAGGCCAGCATTTTAGATATTTCCCAGAAATATTTTAGATACAATGTGAGGAGTTAACAAGTAAACACAGAAAGTGCCACAGAGACAACTCGTTCAGAAAATATGCCTGCAACCAGTTCACACGTGTAGATTGTGATGTTGTGTAAAAATCCGCTGCCATTAATTATTTGGAAGTTTGCAATTGCGTTTCCCCACGTGACATTGTTTCTTTCCTTTGTGGCATTGCTTTCCACCACGTGTTCAATATCTAGAATATTCCCATAAATATAAAGGATACAAACTTAGTAGCTGACAAGAAAATAAAGAGAATGGTCCTTTCAAATAAAGAAAAGTGCATCAGGAAGTAAGGTAAGGAAAATGTTTAAGGCCTTGACTTTGCTATTTGTATAATTTGTTTTCTGACCTAAATGGTCATAATCATAATCATCATAATATTACCAGCAGTAAGATTAGCGACAATGATACTTTCAGGACATTAGGGAATTTCCAAAGAACTGAGGTCTCTGACTGGATCCTTTTAAAGATGAATAAAATTGTTACATAAAATCCTTAGCATGTTGTTATCTTCATCAGATTCTGTGAATCTGTCAGATCACATGTATACTGGAGGAGAATATTGTCACTGTTCTGTCTGCATCCATGGACAGAGCACCAGCTGCTACTTTCTTTATGTCCTACGTCACTCATCCTGCAGTCTCTGATCCTTCTGTTCAGGTCAGTTTCAATCCCACATTCAGGGGTTAGGAAGTATCAGTTCATCACAAGGTATTATTAACACATGTGGATCATGGGACTAAATGGTAATATGATAGGGCAATGTAACAGTCACAGTTATCAGAGCTGCTCTGTTTTTTTCACAATATGAAAAATTTCCTTACATGTTTTGGGGAAATGTGAGGTCAGTGCTGCTGCGATGAAGGAAACCTATTTTTTATTATACGAAAAAACTTAGAGTAGGCGTCGGCTTGCAATAGATGCCTTTTCCTCATCACCCTGAAGAATTTTTAACTTTTCTCCACAACTTGAAGCAATAAATTGCTGCCTTTGTGCCAAAAGACTCACAATACTTTTTTTTCAAGCAAGACTGTTTAAGACCTCACAACCATCAAAACTTTCAAGCAACTAACCTTTGCTTAAATTTGATAAGGATTACAGAAACCTAATTTTCTTAATCATTTAGATTTTATAAGGGAACCAGATTTGTTTTGTTGCCTTTAGAAAATCAAGTGTCAAAGCTAACACATTATTACATATGTGGAGAAATGGATCAAAAATTGTTAACTAACCGGGGGTAGGACTGCTGGTCATCATTGGTGTCACTCCAGCAGACATCAATAAAGTGCCACAAAGGTTACAGGCTAAAATAGATAAAACTGAAATTAGCATGACTCGTTTTACTAACTAACAATGGTAAATTGATGATTAAAGCAACAGTGGAAATTTTTTTTGGAATTACACGCAATTACCTACAAGATTTAATGAGATTTAACATCCCTCTGCTCACACGCGAATAACCCAATAGTTCTCCTTTTAACCAGATGTTAAAACATCCTGATGGAAGAATAAACATATTATTGGGTCTAGCTAGCTATTTGCCTAGGGGTCTTTTAGGCCAGAATAATTTAAAGATTTTCCTCTTACCTACATTAATGAAAATAGATAAGGCCAATTAGATTAGTTGGACATTTTGGATCTGGTCAGGATAGTAGAGCAACTGCTGGACACAAGGTGATACTAAAAGGATAACAGCTTGAAGATGAAATTGATGAATGAAGGGTGACTCTGAGGAACATTAAAGCTGCATTAGCACCCAACATTGGAACTCCTGCTGTGCAAAGATCATCTTGAACAGGACTATGCATGACTGCTTTGCTTTACAGGTGATGGATTTCGACTGCACAAGGTCATGACCATGACCTGGACGGGTTGGCATTCAGAGAACATGCCTAGAACACACTCTTGGACTCTAGAGGGAAGGACATTTAAATATGGTGATTCAGCAGCATGGATCTTGGGGTAAATGGGGTCTAAAGCAGGACACTTAACAGGACATGAAGCAATATCCTGTGCTCACAACGATGCTTCATGATTTGGCCTATGAGAAGGCATGGAAATAGTTTTGCTCCAAAAGGATGATGTGGAGAGAATTTTCACACACAGGGGGTGTGGAGACACCCAGGACAATCTGCTGTGGTTTGAAACTGTTATGAACTTATCACAGGTGGTGAAAGTGTTTCGATGGGTGAGGCACTTAGAATCAGGTTGGACACAGGAGATGACGAGGTGGTCCCACAGGGATTACCTGAAACCTAACGCTGACTGTAAACGTTTTTTGTGGTTTGCTGGGGTTGCCGAAAGATCAGAAAAGAGTTTCTCTGTCCTGGGGTCCGTTCTTCGTACGTTGCTTAAAACATCCAAGATCAAATGACACATCCAAGATGATTTCATCCGGCTAATCATGATCCGGCTAATTGGGTTCTTCGAACACACCTGCTGTTTACGATTAGTATGGCTGGATTGAGTTATCTGAGACAACTGCGCGTTCATGCGTTTGTTTAAAAGGGGAAATGTATCGATAGTAGAAACAATGATCAGCAACGCTGCTATTGGCTGTTCAGCATGGCCAAAGAACGCCCACAGTTTTTCTCCCAAGCAGAACAAGAGCTTTTAATGGAAGGTTATGCCGAATTTGAGTCATTAATTAAAACACCTCAACATCTGTTAAAGCCATGACAGAGGGCTGGCAAAAAGCAGCAGACAAATTAATGCGTAAATACTGTCCAGGGTAGATGTTTCTATCACTTTCTACAGTATGAATTTTTGCATTTTAATAATCTCATATTTACTTTGTTCTTTTATGTCAGACCCTCCACGGGACCCACTAGAACATGGGGACAAGTAAAAGTGAAATACAAGAATATTCTACAAAATGGTAGCCTTTAATTATTATACTTTATTTTAAAAAAGCACTTATGTCAAGAGATCCAAATTTCAGTGTCATTCCTTAGACACGGGAAGTAAAGGACATGTGCAAACTGGGAATTTTAACAAAAAAAAATCTTTATCCATAAAAAATGAACATTTTCCTTTTCCAAGTCATCCACAGTTTACACGGCAAAACTGTATTGCTCCGTGGCTAGATAATCCATCCATAATTTTTTCTAATCCAATATACGGCTGGACAGGAAGCAAGCCTTTCAAAGTAAACTAAACTTCACAATAAAATGGCCCGAACAAATCTTCTTACTGGATAGGATAAAAATAAAAAGCAAACCATCATACAAATAACTTAAATATTTTAGATTTATGGCTCCAACACCACTTTTTCCTCTTTAAAAGCCACTGTTAAATGATGTGTTTGTCTGTTTATAACAGCCACCAAGAAAATCTCTCTACTGTCGCGCTGCGCTCAAGGATCCTGTCTATTGCGCAATACGCGATTAATTCGAAAAACTCTGCAAATTATTCTTGCACCTTCCGCAACAGGTTGCAGTCGTAAAAATGGACATGGCTACGGCAGACTTCCCTATCTCCTCCGCTTATACAGCAGTGATCTAATCTTGTTTACATGAAATAAGCCTGCTCTCGAGCAGGCTTAAGCTGGCGCACATGTTGCTATGACAACAAGTGCAGGATGTCTTTCGAAGAACCAAACGATCCAAGATCATGCCAAATCGTCAACAATGAAATCCTGCTAACTGAGTTAGCGACGTACGAAGAACGGACCCCTGATGCGGCCCGCGCTGAAAACACAAAGATCCAATTACAGAGGTTCAGACAAATATGGACACAGAGACGCGTTCATCTAAGAACTCCTTTAATCCAAAGATTAAAATGCAGCTACTAAGGCAGAGAAGTAAAAGAGGCAAAAAATTAATGCTGATGATTTAAACACAGGGGTTTGAAGGAACTACACAACTTCTTCAATATTCACAATAGACAGCGTCTGTTTATTATATAGAAATGCAAATATAGGGTTGGAGAAAACTTTAAATATATTGACTTGATTAATTGGCTGGAAGAATTAGTGCAAACATAAAATAGGGATTTACGGATCATTAGGTGATGAAATTTCAGAAACACTGCGGCCTAAATTTGGAAGAACTGTAGGAAATGCAATAGTAATAATAATGGATAAATGAAAATGTAAGAAAATGACTCTCAATACTGTCTGGTTAATTTTTTCTTCCCTCTGCAGTGTTTCAACTAAACACATGAGAACTGAGATTAGGATATTTAATAATGGACTGAATTACATGAGGTTAAAATTGTGATTGTGGGTTTTATCGAATATTAGATGAATGAAACAGGTTTAAAGTCTTAAAGTATTATTTTTTTCTAGAGTTGTATGGAGCAGTTAAATAAACAGGGGGAGATGTTTTTAGAAAGAAACAATGGGTTATGGTCCACAGGAGGAAATTACAGTTTTAAGGTTTGTTTGAAACACATTCAACAGGGGGTTATAAATATAATCAGGGTTGAGTAGATAAACTGTTAAAGCCAACAGAGATTATTAAAATATGGAATTAAAGGGGTTAGAATTGCAGTACATTTTAGGCATAAGGAGTATCATCTGCTTTCGATTAGAGGTCCTTTGGGTTTGAGGCACGGTCAAGCTGAAACTGATTCACAGAACTACTTCCTAGGCTACGCCCACTTCCTGAATATCAACTAATGACGACTTGATGTACTCTTGGGCATGCAAACAATTCCTTTATCTCAGGCGAGCATTTCAAAATAAGACAGAAGATATATAGGAATGCTTTTGATTAAAATACAATGAAATTCTGGAAATCTTGAAGGAGGTTTTGAATAAATGATAGGAATGGGAGCTTGATAATTACACTTTTTGTTTCTGTTTTCGAACAGAAAACAAGCCTTGTGTCTGCCGACCATCTTCACAGAGCAGTTTATTGGGGGGAAATGTAAACTAAAATGTTCATTGCCTGAGCCAGAACTGAACACACATTGCCATCCAGCTGAATAATTTCCTACAAGCGGTGGAACAAGAAGATGACTGATGGAGCTGGGGGAAGAAGCCGGAGAACTATGATTTCTTATCCTGATGCAGAGGAGAGTTGCCTGAGAACCCTGAGCCAACCACCTATGCGTGAATAGATTCATATCTGCCATGTGCTCTGAATGGCCTGAAGGCTTTCTTAACGTTGCGTTCTTGACGTACTGACTCTTTTCATGTTATATTGCTGTTTCTTTTAAATGCCCTGCTCCACTGACTTACATGATCCTGTTTGATGTTATGTGTTATGACATTTATACTGTGATGTTGCATTATGTTGATCATTATGGTTCTATGATAAAGAATGGAAATGGTCTGCTTCGTACACACACACCAAGACCTACGGTTTATGCAATCTTTTTGCTTTGACATAGGGAGTACCAGGATCTGACTGGCATCACAGATCCTTAAAATACTTGGTAATGATAATTTTCATATTCAATACGGGGTGTTCTGGCTCAGATTGGCCGAGAGCGGGATTTCCCTGTGGGTCTCATCACTTTTTACCATCTCTGAGAGAGGATGCCGTTTTCTGGTGGAAAAATGCCCTGCCTGCCCTGTTATGCCCCCTATTGGTACTCTTGGATTTGTAAGGTATGGAAGTGATGAATGTTTGTCCATGGAATGGAGAGTGGAGGACCAAGTAGGTTTTTCGGGGTAGGGGATGAGCAGATGGATTTGACCTTGGTTACTGAACATGCTTAGCTTACCTAGTTTAATGTAAAATTAAAATAATGTGCGCATTGGAACCTAAAACAGGCCTAACTCAATTAGTTGAACCCTAAATTATAGATAAATGCTGGGACTGTGGTCTTGAGTGATAAATGCTGAATTATGCATTATTCATGCTGGTTGGTGTTAAATGTTTCCATTGATGTGTGTCCAGCCCATTTTTTGGAACTGCTGTCATTGTGCTGTGCCTTTGGGGCACACCAACAGGGGGAATTGTTAGAGTTTATGAGATTACAGAGACTGGACTGCAAAATCGGTTGCCATGGAAATTACAGATAAATGGACTCTGGAGGCACAGTCTGACATACTTGGATTGGAAAGAATGACTGATTAGGGGAAAATGTGTCAGCAAGAACACATCTGCATTATAGCATGATCCTTTCCACCAATGTGATGGAAGGAACACTGATATCATACTGTGCACACCCTGAATGGGTGTACACAATGTTTCCTATTTAATGTCTGTGGGAGGAATGAACGGGGCTCCCTGGCACCTGTTGTGTTGTTGTGCATGAGATTCCAGTACTGAAGCTGTAAACACCCCTCTGCCTTTTGGATTAAATATGGTAAAAAATAGTTACAGTTTCAAAAGTCTTTTTATTACTACAGAGATCTACAATTGAAACATTACATTATTCAGAAAAAAGAACCTGGGGTGACAGCAAACATTAAATTATTTAACAATCGCCTACCGTTGGTCGCTTGACATTTCGCCTCTCTCGCAAATAATTAGCGCTGAAAACACAAATATTTACCAGCTCACTTCACAGTGAGCTTCACGTACTTTAACTAAAAGAATCTTCAATGAATAAATCAATGATTGCTCAATAGATATATAGCCTAATTGTACTGTCTAATTGTGTAACATAATAAAAATATTTTCACCTGTAAATAAATGGATTAGGAGGACTCTTAACATGATGCAGATTTCCAAAGAAGTTCAAATTGTTGAAACTGAGAATAAATTCACTTTGCCCTAGACACGTTTCTACCACTCTACAACTTGAAGCAATAGATTGCTGCCTTTGTGCCAAAAGACTCACAATACATTTTTCAGAGCAAGAACGTTTAAGACCTCACAACCTTGAGGAGGTTATGAGGTAATAATCAAAACTTGAAACCTTTGTTCAAACTTGTATAAGGATTACAGAAATCTTATTTAGATTGGCCGCTGAGCCATCATTTGTCATGATTTGGGTTTTTGTTTTGGTTCATGTTTATTTATTTGATCAGCTATTCCTGTCTTCTACCTCAGGTTTTGTTTCTGTTCTGTCTGGTTTTGGATTCTTCAGCTTTTGTACTGTTTTAGTTTATCCGGTCTATGTTTATTGTTTTGGTTAAGTAGCTTATTGCTGCCTCTGGGTTTATTTCTGTTTTTTTTACTTCTTCAGTTATCTGGTCCCTGTATTAGTTCTGATTTTAGTTCTGTGTTTTGTTTATGATCTAGTGCCCTGTCAGTTCTGTATTGCTCCCGCCTTCGGTTAATTAATGTCAATTCCGCTCACCTGTTTGTCCGTCTATTTAAGTCTCACTCCCTCCTTAGTTAGTTGTCGGGTCGTCGTCAGTCATACCATGCGTGCATCCCCTGTTTCCTGGTAAGAGCTCCCAGCGTGTTGATTCCGTTTTTGTAACATGTTTTGTATTTTTCTGCCCAGTTTCTGTTTGCCTATCAAGTATCGCCTGGATTTCTGCCTTACCCCTTTTTTTGGATCCTGTCTGTTTGCCGGTTTGATTCCCTCTCCTCATCATCCCTTAATAAATCACCGTAAAGAGCATTTCTATTGTGTTGGTTGAATTCTGGATTCATCTCCCTTCAAATTCATCACAGAACTACCCGAACGTAATCATGAATCCCTCGCCAACACACTCTCTCCGCTTGGGGAGAGCTATGATCTGCATGCCGGCTTACGCGGAACACTCACCAGAGGTTTCTGTTCTGTCTTCCTCCTAGCGTTTTTACCCAGACCCGGCCCTGTTCATGGAAGTCGACGCGGAGGTGATACAGGAGATCCGCCCAGACCTTTTCCTAGACCCGGCTCTGTTCCTCGCTCTGGACGAGCAGCAGCAGGGGTCGCCGCGGTCTTGTTTGGCCCCGTCCTTTCGGGAGGAATCGGTCTCCCGGTCTGGTCCGTCCTCCCGCCGTCGGAGGAGGAAGCGCCCGTCTGCCTGTCGCTCTTCCGCCAGTCACGGCCAGCGGATTGATGATCAGGCCCAGGCATTGTCCGCCGCTGAGCCACAGCCCACGGTCCCCGCTACTTCCTCTCCCACTTCCTGCCCTGTGGACCGGACTCCCATGTTCCCCAGAGCCGAGCAGCCCACTGCGCCTCCTGGTGGCGTCCGTGACGCCGAGTACCTCACACTGGAGGGTAAAATAAGGACGTTTGCCCCATAATTAAATGCCTCAGAGAGGCCCTTTTCAGCCACTATTCAGTGGATCTGGAGGTTAAATTAAAGGAGGTTGAGGGGCACTATAGATCGGCCCTCCAGGCTTTCTATAGTCGACCGGCCCCTATCTCCGAGGGGGCCTTGGAGGGTCCGCCTCTCCCCAAGTCTCCAGAGGGGGCCCTGGAGGGTCCGCCTCTCCCCAAGTCTCCAGAGGGGGCCCTGGAGGGTCCGCCTCTCCCCAAGTCTCCAGAGGGGGCCCTGGAGGGTCCGCCTCTCCCCAAGTCTCCAGAGGGGGCCCTGGAGGGTCCGCCTCTCCCCAAGTCTCCAGAGGGGGTCCTGAAGGGTCTACTTCTGCCCAAGTCTCACGAGGAGACCCAGGAGGGTTCGGCGCCAGCGGGCGCCGAAGAGACCCAGGAGGGTTAGCCGCCTGCGGGCGCCGAGGAGACCCAGGAGGGTTAGCCGCCAGCGGGCGCCGAGGAGACCCAGGAGGGTTAGCCGCCAGCGGGCGCCGAGGAGACCCAGGAGGGTTAGCCGCCAGCGGGCGCCGTGGAGACCCAGGAGGGTCCGCCGCCAGCGGGCGACGTGGAGACCCAGGAGGGTCCGCCGCCAGCGGGCGACGTGGAGACCCAGGAGGGTCCGCCGCCAGCGGGCGACGTGGAGACCCAGGAGGGTCCGCCGCCAGCGGGCGACGTGGAGACCCAGGAGGGTTCGCCGCCAGCGGGCAACGAAGGGGTCCAGGAGGGTCCGCCGCCAGCGGGCGACGTGGAGACCCAGGAGGGTTCGCCGCCAGCGGGCAACGAAGGGGTCCAGGAGGAACCGTTTCTGCCCAAGCCCCAAGAAGGGGTCCTGGAGGACCCGCCCTCGATTTCAGCCCCAGTGCCTGCTCCTCGCAGCTTTAAAGGACAGTCTCCAGTGCCGGCTCCTCGCAGCTTTAAAGGACAGTCTCCAGTGCCGGCTCCTCGCAGCTTTAAAGGACAGTCTCCAGTGCCGGCTCCTCGCAGCTTTAAAGGACAGTCTCCAGTGCCGGCTCCTCGCAGCTTTAAAGGACAGTCTCCAGTGCCGGCTCCTCGCAGCTTTAAAGCACTGACTCCAGTGCCAGCTCCTCGTAGCTTTAAAGGGGAAGTCCGGTCAACAAGGAAAAATCAGGGTATCATTAGCTATAACTAAAACTAATACATTTGTGGTTATTTAATGAACTTATCTTTAATCAATAAGAAAATAAAAACATAAATTGTCGTCTGAATCACTGTGTATGGGAGCTGACATGACTGCCCAAATATGGGCAGTAAGGGGCGTTTGACATCACATCCTGCGACGTGGAAGAGCGGAAGCGGCGACAGTATTTCTCTCCGCTTTCCATGCAAAGTCAATAGGAGCCGTTCTACACAGCTGCGATCATCAATAATTATTTCGGATTTCCAGAGGACTTCACCGCTGACATTCCCAAAGGCTATTGCTGAAGCAACAATGCCCACGTGCATGGCCATCGGATGTTCCAACACAACTGGTAAAAGAGGAAAAAACATTGCTTATTTCAACACAGTCACTTCAGCGATCTCTGCTCCGCTGTGTGTGTGTGTGTGTGTGTGTGTGTGTGTGTGTGCGCGCGCTCAGCTGCAGCGCCGGTGCAAAGCCGTGCTCAGCCCAGCATGTGCTGGAATGCTCCTATATTTTAATACTTATACTATAATAATCAGCTAACTTAAGTCACTTCAGCGATCTCTCCTCCGCTGTGTGTGTGTGTGTGTGTGTGTGTGTGTGCGCGCGCTCTGCTGCAGCGCCGGCAAAGCCGTGCTGCGCGGAGCGCGCACACACACACACACATACACACGCGTGTATAGATATATACTGTAGGACCCGACTGAGTTTGATCTTGGAAAATAGTGCGCCGTGACAAACAGAGCGTTGAAACTTGCTCAACAGCGGGTCCGCCGAGTGACGTCAAAAAATTCTGATTTTGACCGGACTTCTCCTTTAAAGCACTGTCTCCAGTGCCAGCTCCTCGTAGCTTTAAAGCACTGTCTCCAGTGCCAGCTCCTCGTAGCTTTAAAGCACTGTCTCCAGTGCCAGCTCCTCGTAGCTTTAAAGCACTGTCTCCAGTGCCAGCTCCTCACAGCTTTAAAGCACTATTACCCGAAGCCTGTAGTCAGGCTCCCCCTTTAGTCGCCTGTAGTCAGGCGCCCCCTTTAGTCGCCTGTAGTCAGGCTCTGTCAGTAGCAGCCTTTAGTCAGGCTCTGTCAGTAGCAGCCTTTAGTCAGGCTCTGTCAGTAGCAGCCTTTAGTCAGGCTCTGTCAGTAGCAGCCTTTAGCCAGGCTCTCTCCCCTTAGTCGCCTGCAGCCAGACTCTCCCCTTAGTCGCCTGCAGCCAGACTCTCCCCTTAGTCGCCTGTAGCCAGACGCCCCCTTCAGCCTGTAGTTCGGCGCCTCCTGTAGCTCTTAGTCCGGCGCCAGTTTCTGTTCTCTCTCTCTCCAGGCGTTGGCCTCTGAGGGTCCTGTTCCGCCGCCGGCCTCCGGAGAACCTGACTCGCTGGGGCCGTCGTCCGGGACGCCCGCCGGAGAACCTGACACGCCGGGGCCGTCGTCCGGGACGCCCGCCGGAGAACCTGACACGCCGGGGCCGTCGTCCGGGACGCCCGCCGGAGAACCTGACACGCCGGGGCCGTCGTCCGGGACGCCCGCCGGAGAACCTGACACGCCGGGGCCATCGTCCGGGATGCCCGCCGGAGAACCTGACACGCCGGGGCCGTCGTCCGGGACGCCCGCCGGAGAACCTGACACGCCGGGGCCGTCGTCCGGGACGCCCGCCGGAGAACCTGACACGCCGGGGCCGTCGTCCGGGACGCCCGCCGGAGAACCTGACACGCCGGGGCCGTCGTCCGGGACGCCCGCCGGAGAACCTGACACGCCGGGGCCGTCATCCGGGACGCCCGCCGGAGAACCTGACACGCCGGGGCCGTCGTCCGGGACGCCCGCCGGAGAACCTGACACGCCGGGGCCGTCGTCCGGGACGCCCGCCGGAGAACCTGACACGCCGGGGCCGTCGTCCGGGACGCCCGCCGGAGATCCTGTCTCGTCAGGGCCGTCCTCCGGGACGTCCACTGAACCTTGTTACTCGTCGGGGTCGTCCTTCAGGATGTCCACCAGACTCTTGTTTGTTTTTTTGTTTTTCGACTGTCACCCGGTTTAGGTTGTTTTTGTTTTGATTCTGACCCTCCATCCTGTAACCCCCTCCACCCATCCGGTCTAGTCTGTTCTGATTTTTTTTTAAGGGCGTCTGGAATCCGCCCTTGAGGGAGGGGCTCTATCATGATTTGGGTTTTTGTTTTGGTTCATGTTTATTTATTTGATCAGCTATTCCTGTCTTCCACCTCAGGTTTTGTTTTTGTTCTGTCTGGTTTTGGATTCTTCAGCTTTTGTACTGTTTTTAGTTTATCCGGTCTATGTTTATTGTTTTGGTTAAGTAGCTTATTGCTGCCTCTGGGTTTATTTCTGTTTTGAATTCCAGTTTAGCCTTTTTACTTCGTCAGTTATCTGGTCCCTGTATTAGTTCTTATTTTAGTTCTGTGTTTTGTTTATCATCTAGTGCCCTGTCAGTTCTGTATTGCTCCCACCTTCGGTTAATTAGTTTCAATTCCGCTCACCTGTTTGTCCGTCTATTTGAGTAGTTTCCTGGTAAGAGCTCCCAGCGTCTTGATTCCGTTTTTGTAACATGTTTTGTATTTTTCTGCCCAGTTTCTGTTTGCCTATCAAGTATCGCCTGGATGTCTGCCTTACCCCTTTTTTTGGATCCTGTCTGTTTGCCCGTTTGATTCCCTCTCCTCATCATCCCTTAATAAATCGCCGTAAAGAGCATTTCTATTGTGTTGGTTGAATTCTGGATTCATCTCCCTTCAAATTCATGACATCATTTAGATTTTATAAGGGAACCAGATTTGTTTTGTTGCCTAAAAAAATCAAGTTTCGAAAGACATCCTGCACTTGTTGTCATAGCAACATGTGCGCCAGCTTAAGCCTGCTCGAGAGCAGGCTTATTTCATGTAAACAAGATTAGATCACGGCTGTATAAGCGGAGGAGATAGGGAAGTCTGCCGTAGCCATGTCCATTTTTACGACTGCAACCTGTTGCGGAAGGTGCAAGAATAATTTGCAGAGTTTTTCGAATTAATCGCCTATTGCGCAATAGACAGGATCCTTTAGCGCAGCGCAACAGTGTAATTGTAGAGAGATTTTCTTGGTGGCTGTTATAAACAGACAAACACATCATTTAACAGTGGCTTTTAAAGAGGAAAAAGTGGTGTTAGAGCCATAAATAGAAAATATTTAAGTTATTTGTATGATGGTTTGCTTTTTATTTTTATCCTATTCAGTAAGAAGATTTGTTCGGGCCATTTTATTGTGAAGTTTAGTTTACTTTGAAAGGCTTGCTTCCTGTCGAGCCGTATATTGTATTAGAAAAAACTATGGATGGATTATCTAGACACGGAGCAATACAGTTTTACCGTGTAAACTGTGGATGACTTGGAAAAGGAAAATTTTCATTTTTTATGGATAAAGATTTTTTTTTGTTAAAATTCCCAGTTTGCACAGGTCCTTTACTTCCCGTGTCTAAGGAATGACACTGAAATTTGAATCTCTTGACATAACAAGTGGCTTTTTAAAATAAAGTATAATAATTAAAGGCTACCATTTTGTAGAATATTCTTGTATTTCACTTTGACTTGTCCCCATGTTCTAGTGGGTCCCGTGGAGGGTCTGACATAAAAGAACAAAGTAAATATGAGATTATTAAAATGCAAAAATTCATACTGTAGAAAGTGATAGAAACATCTACCATGGACAGTATTTACACATTAATTTGTCTGCTGCTTTTTGCCAGCCCTCTCTCCTGGCTTTAACAGATTTTGAGGTGTTTTAATTAATGACCCAAATTCGGCATAACCTTCCAGCTCTTGTTCTGCTTGGGAGAAAAACTGTGGGCGTTCTTTGGCCATGGTGAACAGCCAATAGCAGCGTTGCTGATCAATGTTTCTACTATCGATACATTTCCCCTTTTAAACAAACGCATGAACGTGCAGTTGTCTCAGATAACTCAATCCAGCCATACTAATCGTAAACAACAGGTGTGTTCGAAAAAACCCAATTAGCCGGATCATGATTAGCCGGATGAAATCATCTTGGATGTGTCATTTGATCTCGGATGTTTTAAGCAACGTACAAAGAACGGACCCCAGGACCCATCTCACTAAATCTATGTCTGTTTGACTCGAGAGAAAGTCTTTGTTCAATGTACCTGCAACCCATCTACATGTATAGATTGTGACATTTTGGGGAGATCCTCCCGCATTGATAATTTTAAAGTTTTTAAATGTGGTTTATTATGTATCTACATGTCCTCGTTTAAATTATCACATTTTAGGAAAATACACAGCTATTGATGATTTTATAGACCTTAACTTTGGTTCTCCACAACATATTCTTAAGGTACATTCACACTGAATTCCAAAAAGGCAACTTTTAGGCGATAATAGCCTACCGTTGGTCGCTTGACATTTCACATCTCTCGCAAACAATTTGCGCTTACAACACAGATTTTCACCCAGCTTGCTTCACAGTGAGCTTCAGGAACTAAACGCATCTTCAATGAATAAATCAATCATTGCTCAATAGATTTATAGCCTAATTGCACTGTCTAAGTGCAATTAGGCTATAACATAATAAAAACATTTTCACACTTAAAAAAATGGATGAGGAGGACCCTTAACTTGACGCAAATTTTAAAAAAAGTTCCGATTGTTGAAATTGAGCGAAATTTTGCATTGGCATTTACCACACTGTTTGCAGTTTCGCTTCGCTCTATTTACCCAATTAAGGCCGTTTGCATCGCTCAAAGCGCAGTCTTTGCATTGCAGACCGTTAATTCCTTCCTGAACATACTTTTACATAAGGATAATATGTAAATTACTCACTCCATTCGACTTATTCATTTTACTTTTTTTTTGGCCCTGTTCCCCATTTCCGGGCCAGCCTTTTACATATTTCCCAGAAATATTTGAGATACAATCTGATGAGTTAACAAGTAAACACAGAAACTGCCAGAGAGACAACTTGTTCACAAAATATACCTGCAACCAGTTCACACGTGTAGATTGTGATGTTGTGTAAAAATCCGCTGCCATTAATTATTTGGAAGTTTGGAGTTGCGTTTCCCCACGTGACATTATTGCCTTCCATTGTGGCGTTGCTTTCCAACATGTGGCCATAACCTAGAATATTCCATAAATATAAAAGAGACAGAGTTATGAGCTGACAAGAAAATATAGAGAATGGTCCTTTTCAAATAAAGATCTGCACCAGAAAGTAAGGTAAGAAAATTATTAAGGTCTTGACTTTGCTATTTGTATTATTCGTTTTCTGACCTAAATGGTCATAATTATAATCATCCTAATCTTACCAGCAATAAGATAAGCGACAATGATACTCGCAGGACATTATGGAATTTCCAAAGAACTGAGGTTTTTAACTGGATCCTATCAATGATGAGTAAAATTGTTACATAAAATCCTTAGCATGTTGTTATCTTCATCAGATTCTGTGAATCTGTCAGATCACATGTATACTGGAGGAGAATATTGTCACTGTTCTGTCTGCATCCATGGACAGAGCACCAGCTGCTACTTTCTTTATGTCCTACGTCACTCATCCTGCAGTCTCTGATCCTTCTGTTCAGGTCAGTTTCAATCCCACATTCAGGGGTTAGGAAGTAACAGTTCATCACAAGGTATTATTCACACATGTGGATCATGGGACTAAATGGTAATATGATAGGGCAATGTAACAGTCACAGTTATCAGAGCTGCTCTGTTTTTTTCACAATATGAAAAATTTCCTTACATGTTTCTGGGTAGTGTGAGGTCAGTGGTGCTGCGATGAAGGAAACCTATTTTTTATTACACTAATAACCTTGGGGTAGGCATCTGCTAGCATTTCATCTTCCTTTTCCTCCTCAGTCTGAAGAATTTTGAACTTTTCTCCACAACTTGAAGCAATAGATTGCTGCCTTTGTGCCAAAAGACTCACAATAGATTTTGTTGGAGCAAGAACGTTTAAGAGCTCACAACCCTGAGAAGGTTGTGAGGTAATTTTCAAAACTTGAAACCTTTGTGTAAATTTACAGAAACCTAATTTTGTTATTCATTTAGATTTTATAAGGGAACCAGATTTGTTTTGTTGCCAAAAAAAATCAAGTTTCAAAGCTAACACATTATTACAGATGTGAAGAAATGGATCAAAAATTGTTAGCTAACCGTGGGTAGGACTGCTGGTCATCATTGGTGTTGTTTCATGTGCTGTCACTGTTGTGGTGATGGTAGTACTGTTTACTGTGGAGGAAAGCAGAGTAGCTAGTTTTGATAGAACAAATCAGTTGTATTTATCAGAAAGTAAAGTGTAGAATGTGTAGATATGTTTGCTGTCTATCTAGTTCAACTCACAAAACGTAATATATACATTTTGTGAGTTGACAGGTGTGTCTACCACACTGTTTGCAGTTCTGCTTCGCTCTATTCGCCCCATTAAGGCCGTTCACATCGCTCAAAGCATATTCTTTACATTGCAGACCATTAATTCCTTCCTGAACGCACTTTTACTTAAGAATAACAGAATTATGAACTCTTCTCCACAACTTGAAGATATAGATTGATGTCTTTGTGCCAAAAGACTCACAATACATTTTTCGGAGCAAGAACATTTAAGACCTCACAACCCTGAGAATGTTGTGAGGTAATTTTTAAAACTTGAAACCTTTGTGTAAATTTACAGAAACCTAATTTTGTTAATCATTTAAATTTTAGAAGGGAACCAGATTTGTTTTGTTGCCTAAAAAAATCAAGTTTCAAAGCTAACACATTATTACAGATGTGAAGAAATGGATAAAAACAATTGTTAACTAACCGGGGGTAGGACTGCTGGTCATCATTGGTGTTGTTTCATGTGCTGTCACTGTTGTGGTGATGGTAGTACTGTTTACTGTGGAGGAAAGCAGAGTAGCTAGTTTTGATAGAACAAATCAGTTGTATTTATCAGAAAGTAAAGTGTAGAATGTGTAGATATGTTTGCTGTCTATCTAGTTCAACTCACAAAACGTAATATATACATTTTGTGAGTTGACACGTGTGTCTACCACACTGTTTGCAGTTCTGCTTCGCTCTATTCGCCCCATTAAGGCCGTTCACATCGCTCAAAGCATATTCTTTACATTGCAGACCATTAATTCCTTCCTGAACGCACTTTTACTTAAGGATAACAGAATTATGAACTCTTCTCCACAACTTGAAGCAATAGATTGCTGCCTTTTTGCCAAAAGACTCACAATACATTTTTCGGAGCAAGAACGTTTAAGACCTCACAACCCTGAGAATGTTGTGAGGTAATTTTTAAAACTTGAAACCTTTGTGTAAATTTACAGAAACCTAATTTTGTTAATCATTTAGATTTTAGAAGGGAACCAGATTTGTTTTGTTGCCTAAAAAAATCGAGTTTCAAAGCTAACACATTATTACAGATGTGAAGAAATGGATAAAAACAATTGTTAGGTAACCGTGGGTAGGACTGCTGGTCATCATTGGTTTTGTTTCATGTGCTGTCACTGTTGTGGTGATGGTAGTACTGTTTACTATGGAGGAAAGCAGAGTAGCTAGTTTTGATAGAACAAATCAGTTGTATTTATCAGAAAGTAAAGTGTAGAATGTGTAGATATGTTTGCTGTCTATCTAGTTCAACTCACAAAACGTAATATATAAATTTTGTGAGTTGACAGGTGTGTCTACCACACTGTTTGCAGTTCTGCTTCGCTCTATTCGCCCCATTAAGGCCGTTCACATCGCTCAAAGCATATTCTTTACATTGCAGACCATTAATTCCTTCCTGAACGCACTTTTACTTAAGAATAACAGAATTATGAACTCTTCTCCACAACTTGAAGATATAGATTGCTGTCTTTGTGCCAAAAGACTCACAATACATTTTTCGGAGCAAGAACATTTAAGACCTCACAACCCTGAGAATGTTGTGAGGTAATTTTTAAAACTTGAAACCTTTGTGTAAATTTACAGAAACCTAATTTTGTTAATCATTTAAATTTTAGAAGGGAACCAGATTTGTTTTGTTGCCTAAAAAAATCAAGTTTCAAAGCTAACACATTATTACAGATGTGAAGAAATGGATAAAAACAATTGTTAACTAACCGGGGGTAGGACTGCTGGTCATCATTGGTGTTGTTTCATGTGCTGTCACTGTTGTGGTGATGGTAGTACTGTTTACTGTGGAGGAAAGCAGAGTAGCTAGTTTTGATAGAAAAAATCAGTTGTATTTATCAGAAAGTAAAGTGTAGAATGTGTAGATATGTTTGCTGTCTATCTAGTTCAACTCACAAAACGTAATATATAAATTTTGTGAGTTGACAGGTGTGTCTACCACACTGTTTGCAGTTCTGCTTCGCTCTATTCGCCCCATTAAGGCCGTTCACATCGCTCAAAGCATATTCTTTACATTGCAGACCATTAATTCCTTCCTGAACGCACTTTTACTTAAGGATAACAGAATTATGAACTCTTCTCCACAACTTGAAGATATAGATTGCTGTCTTTGTGCCAAAAGACTCACAATACATTTTTCGGAGCAAGAACATTTAAGACCTCACAACCCTGAGAATGTTGTGAGGTAATTTTTAAAACTTGAAACCTTTGTGTAAATTTATAGAAACCTAATTTTGTTAATCATTGAGATTTTAGAAGGGAACCAGATTTGTTTTGTTGCCTAAAAAAATCGAGTTTCAAAGCTAACACATTATTACAGATGAGGAGAAATGGATCAAAAATTGTTAGCTAACCGTGGGTAGGACTGCTGGTCATCATTGGTGTTGTTTCATGTGCTGTCACTGTTGTGGTGATGGTAGTACTGTTTACTGTGGAGGAAAGCAGAGTAGCTAGTTTTGATAGAACAAATCAGTTGTATTTATCAGAAAGTAAAGTGTAGAATGTGTAGATATGTTTGCTGTCTATCTAGTTCAACTCACAAAATGTAATATATAAATTTTGTGAGTTGACAGGTGTGTCTACCACACTGTTTGCAGTTCTGCTTCGCTCTATTCGCCCCATTAAGGCCGTTCACATCGCTCAAAGCATATTCTTTACATTGCAGACCATTAATTCCTTCCTGAACGCACTTTTACTTAAGAATAACAGAATTATGAACTCTTCTCCACAACTTGAAGATATAGATTGCTGTCTTTGTGCCAAAAGACTCACAATACATTTTTCGGAGCAAGAACATTTAAGACCTCACAACCCTGAGAATGTTGTGAGGTAATTTTTAAAACTTGAAACCTTTGTGTAAATTTACAGAAACCTAATTTTGTTAATCATTTAGATTTTATAAGGGAACCAGATTTGTTTTGTTGCCTAAAAAAATCGAGTTTCAAAGCTAACACATTATTACAGATGTGAAGAAATGGATAAAAACAATTGTTAACTAACCGGGGGTAGGACTGCTGGTCATCATTGGTGTTGTTTCATGTGCTGTCACTGTTGTGGTGATGGTAGTACTGTTTACTGTGGAGGAAAGCAGAGTAGCTAGTTTTGATAGAACAAATCAGTTGTATTTATCAGAAAGTAAAGTGTAGAATGTGTAGATATGTTTGCTGTCTATCTAGTTCAACTCACAAAACGTAATATATAAATTTTGTGAGTTGACAGGTGTGTCTACCACACTGTTTGCAGTTCTGCTTCGCTCTATTCGCCCCATTAAGGCCGTTCACATCGCTCAAAGCATATTCTTTACATTGCAGACCATTAATTCCTTCCTGAACGCACTTTTACTTAAGAATAACAGAATTATGAACTCTTCTCCACAACTTGAAGATATAGATTGCTGTCTTTGTGCCAAAAGACTCACAATACATTTTTCGGAGCAAGAACATTTAAGACCTCACAACCCTGAGAATGTTGTGAGGTAATTTTTAAAACTTGAAACCTTTGTGTAAATTTACAGAAACCTAATTTTGTTAATCATTTAGATTTTATAAGGGAACCAGATTTGTTTTGTTGCCTAAAAAAATCGAGTTTCAAAGCTAACACATTATTACAGATGTGAAGAAATGGATAAAAACAATTGTTAACTAACCGGGGGTAGGACTGCTGGTCATCATTGGTGTTGTTTCATGTGCTGTCACTGTTGTGGTGATGGTAGTACTGTTTACTGTGGAGGAAAGCAGAGTAGCTAGTTTTGATAGAACAAATCAGTTGTATTTATCAGAAAGTAAAGTGTAGAATGTGTAGATATGTTTGCTGTCTATCTAGTTCAACTCACAAAACGTAATATATAAATTTTGTGAGTTGACAGGTGTGTCTACCACACTGTTTGCAGTTCTGCTTCGCTCTATTCGCCCCATTAAGGCCGTTCACATCGCTCAAAGCATATTCTTTACATTGCAGACCATTAATTCCTTCCTGAACGCACTTTTACTTAAGAATAACAGAATTATGAACTCTTCTCCACAACTTGAAGATATAGATTGCTGTCTTTGTGCCAAAAGACTCACAATACATTTTTCGGAGCAAGAACATTTAAGACCTCACAACCCTGAGAATGTTGTGAGGTAATTTTTAAAACTTGAAACCTTTGTGTAAATTTACAGAAACCTAATTTTGTTAATCATTTAAATTTTAGAAGGGAACCAGATTTGTTTTGTTGCCTAAAAAAATCAAGTTTCAAAGCTAACACATTATTACAGATGTGAAGAAATGGATAAAAACAATTGTTAACTAACCGGGGGTAGGACTGCTGGTCATCATTGGTGTTGTTTCATGTGCTGTCACTGTTGTGGTGATGGTAGTACTGTTTACTGTGGAGGAAAGCAGAGTAGCTAGTTTTGATAGAACAAATCAGTTGTATTTATCAGAAAGTAAAGTGTAGAATGTGTAGATATGTTTGCTGTCTATCTAGTTCAACTCACAAAACGTAATATATACATTTTGTGAGTTGACAGGTGTGTCTACCACACTGTTTGCAGTTCTGCTTCGCTCTATTCGCCCCATTAAGGCCGTTCACATCGCTCAAAGCATATTCTTTACATTGCAGACCATTAATTCCTTCCTGAACGCACTTTTACTTAAGGATAACAGAATTATGAACTCTTCTCCACAACTTGAAGCAATAGATGGCTGCCTTTTTGCCAAAAGACTCACAATACATTTTTCGGAGCAAGAACGTTTAAGACCTCACAACCCTGAGAATGTTGTGAGGTAATTTTTAAAACTTGAAACCTTTGTGTAAATTTACAGAAACCTAATTTTGTTAATCATTTAGATTTTAGAAGGGAACCAGATTTGTTTTGTTGCCTAAAAAAATCGAGTTTCAAAGCTAACACATTATTACAGATGTGAAGAAATGGATAAAAACAATTGTTAACTAACCGGGGGTAGGACTGCTGGTCATCATTGGTTTTGTTTCATGTGCTGTCACTGTTGTGGTGATGGTAGTACTGTTTACTATGGAGGAAAGCAGAGTAGCTAGTTTTGATAGAACAAATCAGTTGTATTTATCAGAAAGTAAAGTGTAGAATGTGTAGATATGTTTGCTGTCTATCTAGTTCAACTCACAAAACGTAATATATAAATTTTGTGAGTTGACAGGTGTGTCTACCACACTGTTTGCAGTTCTGCTTCGCTCTATTCGCCCCATTAAGGCCGTTCACATCGCTCAAAGCATATTCTTTACATTGCAGACCATTAATTCCTTCCTGAACGCACTTTTACTTAAGGATAACAGAATTATGAACTCTTCTCCACAACTTGAAGATATAGATTGCTGCCTTTGTGCCAAAAGACTCACAATAGATTTTGTTGGAGCAAGAACGTTTAAGACCTCACAACCCTGAGAATGTTGTGAGGTAATTTTTAAAACTTGAAACCTTTGTGTAAATTTACAGAAACCTAATTTTGTTAATCATTTAAATTTTAGAAGGGAACCAGATTTGTTTTGTTGCCTAAAAAAATCAAGTTTCAAAGCTAACACATTATTACAGATGTGAAGAAATGGATAAAAACAATTGTTAACTAACCGGGGGTAGGACTGCTGGTCATCATTGGTGTTGTTTCATGTGCTGTCACTGTTGTGGTGATGGTAGTACTGTTTACTGTGGAGGAAAGCAGAGTAGCTAGTTTTGATAGAACAAATCAGTTGTATTTATCAGAAAGTAAAGTGTAGAATGTGTAGATATGTTTGCTGTCTATCTAGTTCAACTCACAAAACGTAATATATAAATTTTGTGAGTTGACAGGTGTGTCTACCACACTGTTTGCAGTTCTGCTTCGCTCTATTCACCCCATTAAGGCCGTTCACATCGCTCAAAGCATATTCTTTACATTGCAGACCATTAATTCCTTCCTGAACGCACTTTTACTTAAGGTTAACAGAATTATGAACTCTTCTCCACAACTTGAAGATATAGATTGCTGTCTTTGTGCCAAAAGACTCACAATACATTTTTCGGAGCAAGAACATTTAAGACCTCACAACCCTGAGAATGTTGTGACCTAATTTTTAAAACTTGAAACCTTTGTGTAAATTTACAGAAACCTAATTTTGTTAATCATTTAGATTTTATAAGGGAACCAGATTTGTTTTGTTGCCTAAAAAAAATCAAGTTTCAAAGCTAACACATTATTACAGATGAGGAGAAATGGATCAAAAATTGTTAACTAACCGGGGGTAGGACTGCTGGCCATCATTGGTGTTGTTTCATGTGCTGTCACTGTTGTGGTGATGGTAGTACTGTTTACTGTGGAGGAAAGCAGAGTAGCTAGTTTTGATAGAACAAATCAGTTGTATTTATCAGAAAGTAAAGTGTAGAGTGTGTAGATATGTTTTTTGTCTATCTAGTTCAACTCACAAAATGTAATATATACATATTTTAATGCAAACCCCTCTATAACTGGCAACTACAAGATGTCTTGAACAATTAAATGTAAAGAGTAATACCCAGTAATTTTTTTTTATCAATAGTAGGTTTTTTTCTTTTAACTTGTGTGAAAAAGTAAAAATTCCCATGTCAAATTTCATCTGGCAATGTTAAATTCCATTTATTAGTAACACATCTCAATTGAATGTGTACAAGTCCATATTTGTGAATTCTAAACTTAGGGACCGGACCCATCTCCGTAAATCTATATCTGTTTGACTCAAGAGAACGTGTTCAATGTACCTGCGACCCAGCTACATGTGACATTTTGGGGAGATCCTTCCGCACTGATCATTTTAAAGTTTTTAACTGTGGTTTACTATGTGCCTACATGTCCACGTTTAAATGATCACATTTTTGGAAAATGCACCGCTCTTGATCATTTTTCAGACCTTAATTTTTGTTCTTCACAGGATTTCCTTAAGGTACATTCACACTTAACACGAACAAGGTGAAATATAGCTGTTTGCTGTTTGTTGCTTGACATTTCACCTCTCTCGCAAACAATTTGCGCTGACAACACAAATTTTCACCCAGCTCGTGTCACAGTGAGCTTCAGGGACTTTAACTAAATGCATCTTCAATGAATAAATCAATCATTGCTCAATAGATGTATAGCCTAATTGTATTGTCTAAATGTAACATGATAAAAACATTTTCACACTTAAGTGGATGGATATGCAGAACCCTTAACATGACGCAAATTTACAAAAAAGGTTCAGATTTCTGAAATGGAGCACATTTCGTTTAGTCGTACACTCATGTCTACTGTACTGTTTGCAGTTTCACTTCACTCTATTCGCCCAATTAATGCCGTTCGCATCGCTCAAAGCGTATTCTTTGCGTTGTAGACCATTAATTCCTTCCTGAAGGCATTTTTACTTAAGGATAACATGTAAATCACTCACTCCATTTGCCTTGTTTGTTTTGCTTTTTTTTGCCCTGTTCCCATTTTCAGGCCAGCATTTTTGATATTTCCCAGAAATATTCAAGATACAATGTGAAGAGTTAACAAGTAAACACGGAAAGTTCCAGAGAGACAACTCATTCAGAAAATATGCCTGCAACCAGTTCACACGTGTAGATTGTGATGTGTAGAAATCCGCTGCCATTAATTATTTGGAAGTTTGGAGTTGCGTTTCCCCACGTGACATTGTTGCTTTCCTTTGTGGCATTGCTTTCCACCACATGTTCAAAACCTAGAATATTCCCATAAATATAAAGGATACGGACTTATGAGCTGAGAAGAAAATAAAGATAATGCTCCTTTCAAATAAAAACGTGCATGTGGAATAAGGTAAGAAAAATTTTTAAGGCCTTAACTTTGCTATTTGTATAATTTGTTTTCTGACCTAAATGGTCATATTCATAATTATCATAATATTACCAGCAGTAAGATTAGCGACAATGATACTACTTGTGGTGGACGCGCAGATGTCCTGCAAGAGAAAAACAGACATATACTAGAATTAGTAATGGTATCAAAAGGGTTATATACAGTAAGTTTAAATATATTGACATTTCTGAAAGTCATTTTTAGTTGTATATTAAACTATCGTTTCAACACACATTAAAGAAACAAGGCTACCTGATACATGCATCCCATCAGGAATAAAAGCACCACAGTCTGCATTTTTACCCTATATGAAAAAATAAATAAAGTTAGCACTAAATGGGAAAAACAACAGCAGTTCAAAATGTTCAGATCTTCTAACTGAAATAAACTTAAACTTGTATGTAATTGAGGAATAAAACTATTTATTAATCAACCCTGTTCTGGATTCCAAACACGTGTAGATGTTTTCTCAGATACTGCACTCAAACATTTAAAACTTTACTGAGTTAGATCACATTCCAGACACAACATTTTTTGTTTTTTCTTTTCTTTCCAAATCCAAATTTTGGATCTTCTCTCATTTAGTTTTCCTGCTGCTCATTTAATACTGAGCTGCAGAGTCTTATATACCTATACCAATAAGCCAAGTACACCTTAACTCGTTGAATCCATTTTGGTGCCACTTTACATTTGAATGGTCACAGAAATAAAACTGAATTTAAGTTTTCTTGCATCGATGTCAAGAGCCAGTTTTACTTGATCCAAAAGACAACAAAAACACCTTTACCTTTAAATTGTAGTTCCAGTTCTCTCATCTGTAATTATTCCATACCTACGCATATCATTACTAATACATCTGGATTCAATTGTTTACATTAGAAGATGAACTCAAAGCTAGTGAAACTACTGATGGGAATTATTGAGTTATTGCAATAACAGTAAACATGATGCCCAAAATGGTAAAAATAAACACATTCTTTTTGGATTTACATTTGTCACTGCATTCAGTCTAAAGCAAATGTCACGTGCGATGAGATTTCTATATAAGATCAAATGTGAGGTACACCCATTGATGAAAATAGCTTCTAATAAAAGAAATGCTACTTTATGTCTAGGATGACGGACAACACTTTGTCACCCTAAGCTGCTCTAATATTTGGCAATCAAATGTATTGAGAGCTCTATTTTTAAAAGAAACTCTAAATTAAACTTGATTTGATTTGATCATTTTACTTTTCATGCATCATAAATTAAGTGCATTCCCAGACAAAAAATTATCTTGATAAAATTGTGAACCTTAATTTTCCCCCCCCTAAATTGTATTTTCTCTGTTGTAATTTATGTTTTTTCTAAAGTAAACATTTTGTTTTCCATAAAAGATTATAATGAATCTTAGGAATTGGACCCGATATTTCACACACCAGGTGAACGTTTTAATAAGTTTATTAAAAAGGAAGGTGTAGCCGAAGTGGGGAGCTTCGAGGAACGGGACTGGCAGGAATTAATAGGATCCGTAACCAGCGTTGAATCCAATACGGAGTCCTATCTCCTGAAAGGGTCAGGCGATGCGGGAGAATACTGAGCCAGTCCAAGGTCGTGCACAGATGGTCGGGGATAGGCAGAGGCACAAATGGGGAAATCCAGCAGGCAGTCCAAAGTCCAATTCCAGGTCCCAAAAACCAGATATCTAATGGGCAGAGGTACAATGGGTCAATGACCAGAAACTGAGAACCAACAGGAGGATCCAACGAGGGTGAGGCAACAGGCAGAAATCCAAAAACGATCAGGAGTCAAAACACAATCAGGCAGGCTAGGAACGCTAGAAGGTCTACTCACACAATGGTTTTCAAGGATCTGGCACCAGCACTCAAGAGAAGGCAGGCTTAAATAGTGTCAACACAGGTGCCAGAAATCAGGGCAGTAACAGGTGCTTGCAATCAGGGGATTGGGTTGGAACCATCCAGAATGCTGAGAATGACTACAGCAGTCAGCACAGTCAGCATGTCCACAGCTGTAGCTGTGAACATGACAAAGATACCCTTGTTGTCCCTAAGCCATGAGGAATATAAATATCACACTGTAATCTTATAGCCATGAGAAATATGAGACGGTGAGTTTCGAAGGCTGCCCTCACAGCAGGACGTCTCCTGGCTTCTACAAAACCTTCCCCCTGATTCAAATCGCCCTCTTTTTTGTGGACCCCTCCAGAAGGTGATTCACACTGGAGGGCCACATCACTCTTTTTTCCTGTTAACCCGCAAAGGAGGATTGGAAGCAAAGCTAAGTATAGTCTTTCTGTGAAATCACACATCAAAGCAGTTAGCCAACCAGGCTATTTGTGACTTTCGTTCAGCCTTTTTCAGGAGAAAGCTGACCCCGAAGTCTCTCCCTCTGCAAGCCATGCAGAGGCCCACACAAGCACCAAGTGAGCATTTCTGGTCTGTCACACTGGAGCCTTCATTGGCCCATTGCAAGGACAGGTCCCCAGCCGCACCAGAGGCAAGCCAGGCAGAAGAGCACTGGAACAGGCACAAAGAAGAGCGACAGCAGCCAGCCGCTGCACAATAAAGGATGAGGTTGGCAGAAAAAAGGGAAACTTAGTTTGGGATGAAATAATTTGGGATTGTTTACTTTTAATGTGTTTTCACAGTTTTTTTTAATTCTTTATTTTTCACGGGGTGGGATACAACACCAAATACAACATAAAACCCATAAGACATGGAGCCAAGAGGCTGAGCTACTTGTTTAAAGGTTATGACAAACTTTATTTACATGCGGGTTTTAAACACTGATGGGACGTTAAGGTATGTGTGATCCGGGCCGCCTATTACACTGAATATGACTCAATTTAAATACACTCTGAAATCCACTAGCATTAGCAGCTAACAGCCTTGCTAGTGACCAAGTTAAACATAACATAACTATATTTTAAGAGAACATTATCAAGCTAATTATCTTGCTGTTAGCTATGTCCAGATGTGTTCTCAACACAACTTCTGGTCGTCATCCCTTTAAAGCTTTCCTCCACCATCGTAAAGGTATATAGTCACGTTATATGCTTATCAAAAAAGACCAAAAACCATTTGATCATGATAATTCAATTCAATTCAGTTCTATTAATAAAATAAAGTTATATACACCAAAGCGCCATCCTGATAATGTTTTGATGGTCCTTTTCGTGGATAAAAACAGCCTCACTGGGCGCAGTGACCAGATATAAACAGACGTGTTGCCATCTACAGGCAGTATCGCTGAACTATCATAATAATTGCTTGATTAATAAATCACCTTAATCAATTAAATACACTGATCTACAGCAATTTTAAGAAGCTCATATCAGGACTTTTACACACGTCAATCAACTCTGCGGTCACATCTGAGCGATTGGCAGGTGTAGCATCTTCTTCAGTGAACACCAACGGTCATACTGTAATCCCAACGACATTCCAGTCTTTTCCTTCTTGGAATCATATCTTTTTTTGCTTTTTATTTTTTACTGGATCTTGGACCATTCTGCATTGCTTCACTGGGAGATGCTAATAGCTGGTAGCCACTTCCTTGTTTTATCCCCTGCTGTGCATATGCAGTGTTGCACTTCCTCTGTTATAAGAAATAAACACAAAAGGCTTTATTTACTAACAAACTGAGCAAAGAGAAAGTGTAAAACGGCAAAAATAATAACTAATACGCCAGCAGGATGTGATAATCTTTCATAAAAACTTTGTATACAGCCAGAGTTAGCTACTGATGTATAAATGAAAGAAAGTCAAATAACGTGGCTATGCACCATTAAGTTACCAATTCAAATCTTAATTATTTCTGGAGAAATAATTACATTATTAAAAATCAAAAGTCCTAAAAGTTGTTGATTTTTAGCAATTAATTCTTTAAAATATAATTTTCTCAAATAATGTTTTGTCTTACTTAGCAATTTTTCACCACTAGGTGGAGCTTGAGCACTGTCTGGAGACCAAAACAAGACATGCCACGCCTCTCTCTATCTCCGCTCCATCTTCCCCTACTCACCCATCGGCTTGTATGAGCTTGTTTGGAAATAATAAATACACAGCAAAACAGCATCACCTTTCAGAGAAACATTTTAAGTTTAGTTAATAAGGAAAATTAATGTTAATGAATGGTATTTTGTGTATTTTAAGAGAATACTATCGAGCTAATTGTCTTGCTATTAGCTATGTGACCCAGATGTGCTCCCAACACAACTTCTGGTCGTCATCCCTGTAAAGCATTCCTCCACCATCATAAAGGTATATAGTCACATTAGTTCTTCACAAAACAATTTTTTAGTTCTATCTAAAATGATGAAATTTTGCTTATTGCTCCTTTAAAGTTCAATTGTGATTGGGTTGAACACATGCCAAATGTTCTAAATTAGTTAAGCTGATTTAACCTCATTCCAAATTCTTTAAGATGAACTTTGGTTCTCTCACTTAGAGAACTTCACTGAACTATATTTATTTCTGGTAATTCTTATTATTGAAGATAAGTGTCACTCATTTATTTCATATGTATGCAGCGTTTGCTCTAAGGAAATGCTGGAGTTCGGCTACATATATAAGCATCCCTTTCTTTTTTTTTCTTTTTAGAAAAGGTTTCATGGTTTGTAAATAGTACAATAATGTTTTGGTTTGACCCAGTCTTTTTATAGTGGCCCCACTATAAAAAGCTCTTCAGTTGTTGTCGCTCTTTAGTTTTTCCTGGGCTTCCTCTGAGAAAAACTTATTGTTTCTCCTTGCCCTTAGCCAATCATTGAAAATCTGTGTGTTCACAACAAAACTCTGCTCGAGTCCATTTGGTGTGACCCTGCTCTTGAGCAGGGCCGGAGAAACCTGGCTGGCCCTGAAAGAAACTATTGCTGAAATGCTTGCAAGTGGGAGGAGCTGAGTTGAGCAGGAGCAAGCTGGGCCGGTGGAGAAGAGGCTTGTCAGCATGCAATCAGGGTGGAAACTACCACTGCTAAAAATTACAGATTGCCAGGTAAATTTGATCGACCCACAAGGGTATTAATCTGAGACAAACATCAGTCGTGTGCCTGAGTTGCTGCAGCTAGGATGCTTCAAATACAAATGCCATTTTTTTTGATAAGTGAATAGTATTAAAGCTATAGTTGGTAATCCTGTTCAGAAACACATTTTGTAATTCTGGGTAAATGGCCTTCCAACCTAAAAGTAGTAAATATATTAGCCTATGTATTCACAAAAAGGAAGTTAAAAAATCGTTTTGTGTGGGAGCTGCAGGCCTGTAAAAACTCTAACCAATCTACACCCCTCGGTTCGAAGGGCATGGAGTTGACAGTTTTGTTCTTGCTTTCATTCCCGTCTGTCCCTCGAGTTCCACCATATCTATTGGTTGTCCCACATGCCAATCATTCTGACGCACTCACATAACGCCAGTGTGCATGCTCGTTCCTTCATAGTTTCCACTTGCTGGCTTTGCATAATCCCTTCTAGTGTTTATGTATCCGGCTAGGTTATCGATTAGCCGTTCATTGTAGCTCCACTGCTTTCCCCGTATACTTTGAACAGGGCTGAGAGTCGCACGCAGTGAACCGCGTTCATGTTTATGAGAAGATGAGGAAGGCCTCAGTAGAAAGTAATAAGACACAATCCCCCTGAAGAGCGAGGTAAGTCGTTCATGCGCATGTGCAGTTATTCAAAAAGGGACTTGGGGAAACTTCTTGAAAAATTGCCGACCCTAGCTTTAATGTAGTGCTACATACAGTACCTGGTATAAAGTAGCTGGCAAAATCCAGAGAACGTTCTAAAGAGGAGCAAGAGGATGTGAGAAGGATAATGAGATGTTAATAACTGACAATAGAGAGTTTTGTGAAAAAATTAAATGGCAGTTGCCAGAAATGTTGTTATTCATTCAGTCATTCCCTCAGGGTATTTTGCTCTATTTGCCAGCTATTGTCATTTAAGTAAATAGTTGATCTGGATAATTCAGTTTGTTTGAGTTTACTAAAAGATGGAAATACTAGAAATACTAGAGGAGCGGAAAATGGCAGAGCAAATGTGGTGCTTGAAGTCCGTGTGTAAGATTTTCATACTGGCACACCATCTAGTGGTGTGCTAAATTAATTACAAATGACCTCGGCGTTAAGCACATAATAAGTACTACAGAAGCCGCGGAGTATAATAAATGTGACAATATCAACATGTCCTCCAACCATGTATTAGCTACTGCTAATAGCTACAGTCATCGTGTAAAATGGTTTTTGACACTGTTGCCAATTCTGCTTGTTGTTTTCTAATGTCGCTTAGAAATCTGTTAGTTGCATTTTTTTTGGGTTTGTTTCTGAATGTGCAGTCACTTATTTGGGCTCTAAAAAAGCGACTATAGACATGAGTAAAGAGACCCTGTCATGCTGCTGCACTACAGACAGTGAACGGGCTGGTTGAAATATCCCTCCACTACTCACATACTAGAGGAAGAGGGAGATGAACAAACGAGCCATCACTGCCAGCCGGGCAGAACGATTAGCAGTTGGACCATGACTGCCCTGTTTCTAACATAATGCCAAAAATAAACTTCACTGTTGTATTGAATGAACTTACCTGCTGTCCAGCAGAAAGCATGCAATCTCCACATCTGTTTTAAATCCTTGCTTCCTCATGAATTATCTCCACTGGTTAATAATAGCCCATATAGACTCTCAGTTTCTCCGGTTATTACTACTTTTTGTTTTCTTAGTTACTTTCTTTTCCCTCTCGCTGGGCAAAGAGTATGGATGGTCCTCCATTTCAACAGAAAACGGCAAATAGAATGATCTACGGTCATATTTGCTTGTTTTATACTCCTCCTCCACCGACAGCATGTACTCATACAGAAGACAGCTAGGGAAAACGCGTATGGCTGACAAATTTGTTCCCTTTCTGCAACTGAAATCCGAAATAGTGAGGCAATATGGCGCCTCCCAGTGGGTGCACCCGCACCTGTGTATTTATAAACAGCTAATTCTAAAGGAGGAAATACACCGGACGTGTTGCGACGCATAAGCACAGCAAAGCAGCATACCCGCGTCCTACGCTTAAGTTAGCTTTTCATTTTAATCGGTTAATAAATGTACACTAGAAGCATAATACGTGCATACAATGCGTGTATTTACGTGATGCCTAAATTAGATTGAAATTCTAATTTCAGACACGTATATGCTCCTGTCTGGCAGAGAATAAATGGGAAAGCAACATCCTCTGTCAAAGTTCACTTTCAAAAGCATCCAAAAAGCCAAGTCTTAGTTCGGCCACAAGGTGGTAGAAAACATCTTGTTGACACTGCTGATTGATGGGATGCACTCATTTTTGCTGAGCTCTCTGCCTTTCCTCTCACAACTAAAGGAAGGAAGGCCAAGGCACGCCTTCTCTTTGATGCTCTTTCCAAGTGGCAATAGCTATTTTCAGAGCAGAAACACACAGCTGTGGAGCGTACTTTGCAGAGGTGTAAATCAATGTTTTTAAAAACACGCCCGTAAACCGTGCCGCTTAGGTTATGCTTACATTACGTGCCCAGTGTATTTCCTCCTTAAGTTAAGAGTGTCACGATTTGGGTTTGTTTTGGTTTATGTTTGTTCTTTGTTTTATTTTGATCAGTTCACATCTCTGTTACCAGTTCAGTTCTTTTTCCTCCCAGCAATCTGCCAACTCACTTCTCTGTTTCAATTCAATTCAATTTTATTTATATAGCGCCAAATCATGAAACATGTCATCTCAAGGCACTTTACAAAATCAAGTTCAATCATATTATACAGATTGGGTCAGATTATACAGATTGGTCAAAATGTCCTATATAAGGAAACCAGTTGATTGCATCAAAGTCTTGACAAGCAGCATTCACTCCTGGGGAACCGTAGAGCCACAGGGAGAGTCGTCTGCATTGTACATGGCTTTGCTGCAATCCCTCATACTGAGCAAGCATGAAGCGACAGTGGGAAGAAAAACAACCATTAACGGGAAAAAAAAAAAAACCTCCGGCAGAACCGGGCTCAGTATGAACGGTCATCTGCCTCGACCGACTGGGGTTACAGAAGACAGAGCAGAGACACAACAAGAAAGACAAAAAAGCACAGAAGCACACATTGATCTAGTAATCTGTTCTACATTAGATGGTAGTAACGGGTGAGCCGTCTTCTCTGGATGATGTCAAAGTTAACAGAACGCCAGACCAGGTGTACCTACTATGAAGAAAAAGAGAGAGAGCAAAAAGTTAAAAGCTGAAATGACGACAGTCATTTCAATGTAATACAATGCAAAACTGGAGAACCGTAGAATGAAGAACAGTAGAAATCAGTAGAGTGAGAAAATTAGACCCTGATGTCCTCCAGTAGCCTAAGCCTATAGCAGCATAACTATAGAGGTAGCTCAGGGTAACATGAGCCACTCTAACTATAAGCTTTGTCAAAAAGGAATGTTTTAAGATTAGTCTTAAAAATAGATAGGGTGTCTGCCTCACGGACCAAAACTGGGAGTTGGTTCCACAGGAGAGGAGCCTGATAGCTAAAGGATCTGCCTCCCATTCTACTTTTAGAGACTCTAGGAACCACCAGCAGACCTGCAGTCTGAGAGCGAAGTGCTCTGTTAGGAACATACGGAGTAATCAGAGCTCTGATATATGATGGAGCTTGATTATTAAGGGCTTTATACGTTAGAAGAAGAATTTTAAATTCTATTCTTGATTTAACAGGAAGCCAATGAAGGGAAGCTAAAATTGGAGAAATATGATCCCTCTTGTTGATTTTCATCAGAACTCTTGCCGCAGCATTTTGGATCAGCTGAAGACTTCGAACTGCATTTTGTGGACTTCCTGATAGTAAAGAATTACAATAGTCCAGCCTTGAAGTAACAAATGCATGGACTAGTTTTTCAGCATCACCCCTGGACAGAATGTTTCTAATTTTGGCGATATTCCGGAGGTGAAAAAAGGAAACTCTGGAAACCTGTTTAATATGGGATTTAAATGACATGTCTTGGTCAAAAATAACACCAAGATTTTTTACTTTATTACCAGAGGCCAAGTTAATGCCATCCAGATTCAGTGATTGATTAAGAAGTTTATTTTTTGAGGACTCTGGCCCAAAGATTACAACTTCTGTCTTGTCAGAATTTAAATGCAGGAAATTTAAAGTCATCCAGCTTTTGATGTCATCAAGACATGACTGCAGTCGAAGTAACTGATTGGATTCATCAGGATTTATGGATAAATATAGCTGAGTGTCATCAGCATAACAGTGGAAATTAATCCCATGCTGTCTGATAATTTTGCCAACCGGAAGCATATATATAGTAAATAGAATTGGTCCAAGGACTGAACCCTGTGGTACTCCACAGGTGACCCTAGAGTTTGAAGAAGATTTATTATTAACATGAACAAACTGGAATCTGTCCGACAGATAAGATTTAAACCAGCCTAATGCTTTCCCCTTAATCCCTACAGTATGCTCAAGTCTTTGTAGGAGAATATTGTGATCAACTGTGTCAAATGCAGCACTGAGATCTAACAGGACAAGTACAGACACAAGTCCATTATCTGAGGCCATGAGAATATCATTGGTGACCTTCACCAGAGCTGTTTCAGTGCTATGATGAGCTCTAAAGCCTGACTGAAACTCCTCAAGTAGGTCATTACTTTGTAAATGTTCACAAAGTTGATTAGCAACTACTTTCTCAAGAATTTTAGATAAGAAAAGAAGATTAGATATAGGTCTGTAGTTTACTAGCTCATCTTGATCAAGAGAAGGTTTCTTAAGTAAAGGTTTAATAACAGCTACTTTAAAAGCCTTTGGTACATATCCATTTACTAAGGATAGATTAATCATGTCTAAAATAGGACCACTGATCAGAGGGAATACCTCCTTAAACAACTTGGTTGGGATTGGGTCTAACATACAGGTAGAAGGTTTAGATGAAGCTAAAATTTTAGATAGCTCAGAAAGCTCTACTGCTTTTAAACAGTTCAGACACTGCGCAGGTTCTAAGGATTCCTCCAATGCTGCCTCACTTACTGTGGACGAGGTAATCATGTTTGGGAGGATGCCAATTATTTTATTTTTAATGGAATCAATTTTATTTATGAAGAATCCCATAAAATCATTACTGCTAAGAGCTAAGGGGATGGCTGGATCAACAGAGCTGTGGCTCTGGGTAAGTTTGGCAACTGTATTGAAGAGAAATCTAGGATTATTCTTATTCTCCTTAATTAATGATGAAAAATATGCTGCTCTAACTCTGCGAATGGTCTTGTTATACAACAATAGACTGTCCCTCCAGATTAGGTAGGATTCCTCTTGGTGTGTAGAGCGCCATTTTCTCTCCAATTTCCTAACATTGTGCTTCAAGGAATGCAGCTCTGAATTAAACCAAGGAGCCAGCTTCCTGTGAATAATCACCTTCTTTTTCAAGGGAGCTACATTGTCTAATGCAGAACGCAATGACAAAGTCATACCGTTTACAAAGACATCTAACCTAAATCAGATTCCACCCAATCAGATTGTTTGTCACCCCCTGTCAGCAGTCACCAGCCAGCCAGATATGTTCACCTGTCAGTCTCCAGTCACCAACCTATCAGTTAGGTTCTCTGTCAGTCACTTCCCTTCTTCTGATTAGTTCCACCTGTTTTCCTGTAATTAGTTTCTACTCCGTTCACCTGCTCACTCCTCTACTTATACCTGCCTCACTCCTCTGTTTGTTGCCAGAGCATTCCATGTCCTTGTGTAGTGCCTTTTGGTGAGTCTAGGCAAGGCAAGGCACATTTATTTGTATAGCACAATTCAGTACAGAGACAATGCAAAGTGCTTTACATGATTAAAATACAGGAAAATAAAACAGAATATAAGCAAGTAGGAATAAAATGTAGAAACAAAAAAAGAACATCAATAAACAGTTGGACTAAAAAAGTTGAACTAATGCTGTTTCAGTAGAACAGTTTAACTAGAACAGTCAAAGGCAATCCTAAACAAATGTGTTTTTAATCTTGATTCAAAAGAACTTCCGCACTTTTACATTTTTCTGGAAGTTTGTTCCAGATAAGTGGAGCGTAGGAACTAAATGCTGCTTCTCCGTGTTTGGTTCTGGTTCTAGGTATGCAGAGTAGGCTGGAGCCAGAAGACCTTAGTGCTCTGGATGGTTGATACACTGATAACAAGTCTGTGATGTATTTAGGTGCTAAGCCATTCAGGAATTTATAGACTAACAGAAGTATTTTAAAGTCTATTCTCTGAAATACAGGGAGCCAGTGTAAGGACTTTAGAACTGGGGTGATGTGCTCTACTTTCTTAGTCTTAGTGAGGACGCGTGCAGCAGCGTTCTGGATCAGCTGCAGCTGTCTGATCCACTTTTTAGGCAGACCTGTGAAAACCCAGTTGCAGTAATCAATTCGACTAAAAATAAATGCATGGATTAGTTTTTCCAGATCCTTTTGAGACATTAGTCCTTTAATCCTGGAAATGTTCCTCAGGTGATAGAAAGCCGACCTTGTAATTGTCTTTAGATGCTTTTGGAGGTTCAGGTCTGAGTCCATCACTACACCCAGGTTTCGGGCCTGATCAGTGGTTCCTAGCTGAAGCGACTGAAGCTGTGTGCTAACTTTTGATCTCTCCTCTATTGGTCCAAATATTATTACTTCTGTTTTGTTTTTATTCAATTGAAGAAAATTTCGGCACATCCAGGCATTGATTTCTTCTAGGCATTTACTCAGTCCCTGAACTGGTTCATAGTCACCTGGTGACATGGTGATGTAGAGCTGTGTGTCGTCTGCATAGTTATGGTAGCTGATGTTGTTGTTTTTTATGATCTGAGCAAGAGGGAGCATGTAGATGTTGAACAGGAGGGGACCCAGAATGGACCCTTGGGGAACCCCACATGTGATTTTTGTCCTTTCTGATGTAAAGTCACCTACTGATACAAAAAAGTCCCTGTCCTTTAAGTAGGATTTAAACCAGTTAAAAGCTGTACTAGAGAGGCCGACCCAGTTCTCCAGGCGTTCTAACAGAATGGAGTAATCGACAGTATCAAATGCTGCACTGAGGTCCAACAGAACCAGCACGGTGGTTCTTCCACAGTCAGTATTTATATGGATGTCATAAAACACCTTGATAAGGTGAGGGAGATGAGCGGCTGAGATCTCGCGAGAGCTGTGAGCTGTGCGTAAGTAAAATGGCGGCATACATGTAGTTCAAAATTAAATCCACTCAGGTAAGTAATAACCAATAACTGAAAATTAAAAGTAAAGTTTAAACATTAACAATTGTCTCATTTTCACGAGGGAACAAACTGGAAGAAGAGACCTTGACGAGCCTGGAGAGCTACCTGGACGAGTGTTTTGACAACATCGTGATGGGGAAGAAAAAAAATCCCGCAGCCACAAACACACCTTCACTCAAACGAACCCGGTCTAGCTCTACCGGTGCCTCAACCTCCACTCTATCTCCCGACAGGAGCTACAGCGACGTCCTGGAGTCCATCGACAAAAAGCTTACCAGCCTGGACGCTCGCCTCGCCTTGGTAGAGGTGCTCCACAAAGAGTTCCAGGCTTTGAGGGAAGCGGTCGAATTTAGCCAAGCCCAGCTAGCTTCTGCTGCCGCGGAGAACGACGCGCTGAGAGGGAAAGTCACGGAGCTAACCGAGGGGTTGACGCGGCTGTCCGGCGAAAATAAGAAGATGAAAGAATCCATTCTGGACATACAGTCGCGAAGTATGAGAGACAACCTCGTCTTTGCAGGCATCCCGGAGCGCCAAGAAGAGGACCCTGAGTTTGCTATACGTGAGTTTCTCCAGCAGAAGCTGAAAATCCCGGCGGATCAGGTAAAAAACATCACCTTCCATCGCGTTCACCGGCTCGGAGGTAAGAAACCCGATAAAATCCGCCCTCGTCCGATTGTAGCCAAATTTGAGCATTATAAACAAAAAGTGTTTGTTAAAAGCTATGGCCGCGAATTGAGAGGAACGGATTTCAGTGTTAATGACCAGTTTCCTAAGGAAATCCTAGACCGTAGGCGAGTGTTATTTCCAATCAGGAAAAAATACATTAATGATGGCGTCAGAGCTAACGTGGCAGTCGACAAACTTTATATCAATGGTCAGTTGTTCAGGGATCAGAAGATCACTCCTTGGCTTTATTAGATGCACAAATGGTGGATTTATAGCTTGTCACGCTTGAAAAAAAAAAAAAAGTGTTTGGAACACGGTGATAAAAAAATAAATAAACGCACAGCTCAAGAGGACGCTTGCACGGTATGGTTGCTAGTCACGGTTGGGTACACGAGGCATGGGTGATGGTTATTTCTCTTTCATCTTTTTTCACTCTTTGCACTTTCTTAATTCTCTGTCTTTCTTTATATTATTCATCTGCTCCTCTCCTGCTGACCAGGAAATCACAAGCACGTCAGATGATGCTACCTGGCTCTTTGTATAACTATTCTTCTGAGGACATGCACTTTTCAACTTCTCACTTTCACCTATGATGAATGTAAAGTTTGTGTCATGGAATGTGCATGGAGCAGGCACCAGGGAAAAACAGCTAAAGATCTCTAACCAGCTTACAAGATTAAAGGCAGATGTTGTCTTATTGCAAGAAACCCATAAATCAGATACAACTGTAAGTGATCTTAACTCACCTGAGTTCCCTGATGTGTTTGCTGCCGGCTATAACTCTAGACAGAGAGGAGTAGCAATTTTAATCCACAAAAACGTTAGTTTTAAAATATTAGATAAAATTATCGATCCCGAAGGTAGATTCATATTAATTAAAATATCTATTCATAACCAGAAGTTATGTATTGTTAGTGTATATGGTCCAAATGTTGATGAACCCTCATTCTTCCACAAACTCTTCCATGCACTTTCAAAACACGGGGATTGTTCTCTAATTATTGGGGGTGACTTCAACTTTGGTCTAAATGAGGAAATAGACAGGCTGAATACAACAGGGTCTCAGCGTAGTTGGCAGTCATTAAATATAGTCAAACAATACATGAGTGATTTTGGTCTTTGCGATGCATGGCGTTCTCTTCATCCTAATAGTAAGCAATATACTTTTTTTTCAAATGTTCACCACTCTTATTCTCGTTTGGACTATTTCTTTATCAGCAGTTCGCTGCTGTCGGACGTTTCAGATGCTGTAATTCATCCTATCGCTATTAGTGATCATGCTCCTGTTACTTTAACCCTAACAAATAAAAAAATAACCCCACAAAACAAGAGCTGGAGATTTAATACATCGTTGCTTAAAGATGAAGATTTTAATAAATTTTTCAAAGAAGAGTGGGCTTCATACTTAGAACACAATGATCTGCCAGGCACTTCAGCATCTATACTTTGGGAAGCAGGGAAAGCAGTGATGAGAGGTAAAATAATTTCATTCTCATCTCACAAAAAGAAGTTGGAAAACAAGAAGATTCAGGAATTAGAAGAAAAACTTAAGTTACTAGAAACTTCCCTGGAAGAGGGAAAGTTGGGAAAAATCCGTAAAATAAAACTAGAATTAAACCAGTATATTGAAAAGCAAAACAAATTTCTAATAGAAAAACTTCGATTAGAAAATTTTGAACATGGCAATAAGTCAGGAAGCTTCTTAGCTAATCAGTTAAAAATAAATAAAGAGAAAACGACTATATTTGCAGTTACAGATTCCAATGGGAATACATTACATGATCCAGAATGTATAAATAACACCTTCCGTGATTTCTACAAAACTTTATACACATCACAGATAAATCCATCAGACAATGTCATCAAGCAGTTTCTGGATAAAATTACACTTCCTAAACTATCAGATAACCAAAGAACGACACTGGACTCACCGCTGACAACAGTTGAAGTTCAGGAAGCTTTAACAAGCATGCCCAATAAAAAGGCTCCAGGTCCAGACGGATTCCCTACTGAGTTTTATAAGGAGTTCTGGAGTATTCTGGCACCAACGTTTCACAGAATGTTGCAAGAAATTCAGGAAAATGGCAGATTTCCAGCTAATATGAACTCTGCCACCATCAGTCTTCTGCTTCAGCCAGGCAAAGATCCTATGTTGCCCACCAGCTATCGTCCCATATCCTTAATCAACGTGGATATTAAAATAATATGTAAAGCTTTTGCAAAACGATTAGATAAAGTCACTCCTTTCATAATCCACCCAGACCAAACTGGTTTTATCAGAGGAAGGCAGTCATCCACAAATACACGCAGATTACTTAATTTAATAGATTATTCCTACAGTACAAATAATAAAACTATTATAATGTCTTTAGATGCAGAAAAAGCATTTGATAGAGTAAACTGGAATTTTTTATTCGCTACTCTGCATAAATTTGGTTTTGGCAATTTTTTTATAAATTGGTTAAAAATTTTATACAGCTCTCCTACAGCCTGTGTCAGGACAAATAATCAAACATCTTCCAGCTTTTGTCTCCAGAGGGGCACTAGGCAAGGATGCCCGCTTTCCCCCTCACTTTTTGCCATTTTTATTGAACCTCTAGCAGCAACAATTAGACAAACAAAGGTTATTAAAGGTATAAAATGCATGAATATAGAGCATAAGATTAGTCTTTATGCTGATGATGTATTACTCTATCTTCAGCACTCAAACTCTTCCCTTTCTCAAGTAATTAGATTACTAGAATCCTTCTCAAAGGTTTCTGATTACTCTATAAACTGGTCTAAATCTACGGTACTGCCAATTAATTGCTCTTTCCAAAACCCCCTAGATTTACATTTGCGCTCAGGAAACATCACATATTTGGGTATCACTGTGTCGTCTAAACTTGCAGATTTAGTAAAATCTAATCACATCCCACTTTTAAAAAAGATAGAAGATGACCTGGATAGATGGAAATCGCTTCCAATTTCACTCATGGGTAGAGTAGCTTCGATTAAAATGATGGTCTTACCTAGAATTAATTACTTATTTTCAATGATCCCCAATAAACCATCATCTGACTGGTTTAAATCTCTAGACTCTTCAATCTCTAAATTTCTTTGGAAAGATAAACCGCCCCGTATCAGCTTAAAGACGCTACAGAAAACTAAAGACAGAGGGGGACTAGATTTGCCTAACTTCCATAAGTACTACTTGGCAAATAGACTACAATATATCACTAAATGGATAAAGCAAAATCCTTTAGACGAGCCCTGGATAGATATAGAACAGAAAATATGCAATAATATCATGATTTCAGATTTGCCATTTATTAGCTCAAATATAAAACGGCATACATGCTTTAAAAATATCAATATCAGCTCTACTCTGACAGCATGGTGGGAGTTTCTTAAAATGACAAAGTCGTCACTTATCCCATGCAGTCGTACACCCATCTGGAACAACCCTGACATCCTACAAAATAATAATATGATAAACTTTACATACTGGAAGAACAAAGGTATTGAATATCTGGAACATTTACTTGATGGAACCGAGTTCATCAATTTTTCCAAACTAAATATGCAATATGGCATTAGTAAAAATAAATTTTTGGAATATGAACAACTTAAATCTATAATTAGAAAAAAATTTAAGCATATTAAAGGTGGTTTACAAATTCCAAGTAATATATTAGAGTTCCTAGATTTAAACCCCCCCAAACTACTGTCTAAATCATACAGGACACTGACTAAAATAGATGATTCAATATCTCTTCCTATTACGAAATGGGAAGAGGATCTATCAGTCAACTTTGAACAAGACTTCTGGGCTCAGATATGTCTAAGAACTTTCAAATTGACTAGTAACACCAACTTACAACTAATACAATACAAAATCCTTCACAGAGTACACTACACAGGACAAAGATTATTCAAGATGGGTCTGGCACAATCTAATATCTGTCCACACTGCATAGGCAATCATCCTGATAATTATATTCATGCGTTATGGTTATGCACACCAGTCCAGAGGTTCTGGACACAGATATGTAAGGACTTATCAAAGTGCTTGAGCTGTAAAATTACACCTTCCCCATCAGTTTGCTTGCTTGGTAATTTTGAGGAAAGTCCTCTGGGGAATAAAATAGTTTACATGGTTTTCACTGCACTATGTATCGCAAAGAAAACTATCCTCATGAATTGGAAAAGTAAGGAGAATCTCAGTATTAATCAGTATAGAGATCTTTTGTTGGATCATATTAATCTTGAGACAGCATCTGCATCAACATCTGTTCGATCTCTTTGGGCTCCTTTGATTAGCACTATCACTTAGTGGAATGGGGGGCGGTGGGTTGCTTCCTGCAGGGCGCAGTGGCTGGGTGGAGGGGTTCCTGGGACTCTGGGGGCACTTGGAGTGGGGCGCTTGGTGGGTCTGACTCCAGGGTCTGTTGCCCCCATATGGGAGGAGCTTGGGAGGCCTACGGGTGGCCCACAGCACCGCTTGCGGCGCTCTTGGGGAGCTACGCGGGGACGGACGTGGGTTACTGACCTGGTAGCTGTGCTGTCGCTGGGTGGGTCCTGGGTGGGTCTGGGGGCCTGGGGTCCCTGGGGCGCGCCGCCCTCGGGCGGGGGCCCCGGCGGGGCCTCGGGGGTTCCGGTTCCGGGGGGTGTGCCGCTTGGGGTCTGGGCCGGCGTGCGCCCGGGTGTCCGCCCCTGCACGGGGCCTCTGGAGCGCTGGGGGTCCTCAGGGCCTGTTGAGATGGTAGGGGGGCATGGTCATTAACATCTCAGGGCAGATGCTCTTCCCCTTCTTTGGGTTGGCATTCTGCTAGTGGGGGGAGGGGAGGGAGGGGGAGTAGTGACTTACCCAGCCTGGATGTCTAGTGTCGAATGTATGGTGAGATGTTTGAATGTTAGTGTTGGGGAGGGTTTAAATCTACGGGTGGTGTGTGGGGGGGGGGGGGGGTTTGGTGGACGTTCTGGTGGGCTTGTGTCCGGCCCCCTGTCCCGGTCCTGGTCCGTGTAGTCTCCCGGTGCGGGTCTCACCTGGGGGGTGGGGTTTGGGATGGCTCGTGCGGGCTGGCTGGCCAGGGTCCCCCATCTTATTAATTTATTTATTTAATTATATATTATTATTATTATTATTAATAATCTTTTTTGGGGGGGGGGTTAAATACAGTAGGCATGGGGGGTGGGCTGGGGGAGGTAGAGGTGTTGGTCCTGGTGGGTGGTTGGCTGGCGGGCCCTGCGGCCTCTCCCCGGCCCCCGGGCTATGGTGGTGCCGCTGGAGGGGCCCCTTTCTCCGGGTGGGGCTTTCGGGGAGCGGGGGTGCCTATTGGAGTCAGTAGGGGAGCTGGCTCCCTGGGTTGGCTCTCCAGTCCTTTGCTCCCCATCCCCGGACTCCTCCCTCTGCCTGCTCCATCACGCCGCCACACATGTAGGTCCTTGGGGAGAGGGCGTTACTGGAGGTTGCCACCTTTTGGTGACGTCCCTCTCCCCAATTTTATCATGCATTTTAGACACTTTCACTCCAAACATTTTCACAACGCACATCCATGTAGGCCACGATATGGGGGGGGTGGGGGGGAAGACGTCTGGGGGGGGGCTTATGTTGTGTGAGCCTCGCCCCGGGCGGCTCCCTTCACCCCCTCTCGCATTTAGACATTGAGGGTTCTTCTGGGTAGTTGCTTGGAGGGGGGGCGCTGGCACCAGCTCCCTTCCGGAGGGGGGGTGGGCTGTGTCGTGCACCCCCTTCAGTGCTCCCAGTTTTAAACACACCTGAGAACAACATGCAACAACACAACATCTGAGCGGGCGTAGGGAGGATCGGGGGTCTTTTGCACACCCCCGATCTCCGATCGCGGCACGGAGTATGGGGCCTGGAGGAGGTGCGGGCCACTAGGTACGGGGGCTTGGCGGGGGGCTGTTGCGGCTGGCCGGCGGCTTACCGGATCTGGGGCTGGCGCCTCTGCTCTCCCCAGGAAGGGATGGGGGGCAGGGCTGGCTAGGGTAAGGTCGGGGTGGGAGGGGGTTTATTAGGTATATAGTGGGTGATGGGGGGCTCTGGTCGGATGGCCCGAGCGGGTCGTGTCGGCCCCCCCTCTTTGGGGGGCCTGGTCCGGGGGGCGCCTGGTCCGGGGGCGGGGCCGGGGGTCGGGCACAGGCAGTCGTATTGTTGAATTGTGGTGACCCCCCCCCACTTGGGTTTTTTGGATGTGAATGCTATGTGGGAATGTGTGTAAAGCGTTCTTTTTTTTAATTTATTTTTTATTTAATTTATTTATTTATTTTTTTGGTGTCTGTGTGTGGCGAGTGGGGCACAAGGGAGGGATGGTGTGAATGAGTTTTTTTTTTTTTTTTTTTTCCCAGGTTTGGGTTCGGTCAGCTCCCTCTCCCAAGATCATCTCAAGTCTCCGCTAGGTGCGGAGCCCATCCCCCCATGTCCTGCCCTCCTCCGCTGCATTGGCGGGCGCCTTGACCCTCTGGCGCGTTGACGGTCCTCGGGTTTGGGGCGGGTTCCCGGGTGGGCGCCGGCCCATTCCCGGCGGTGGCTTCGCGGGGCCTGGCCCCCCGGGGGGCGGCGGGGGCCCCTGCCGCGGGGGCGGGGCGCCCCTGGGGCCTCTGGCCCCCAGGGCTCATGGCCGGGACCACTTCAGCGGGGCCGGCTGCCGGCGGAGCCCACGGGCTCGTCCCCGCGGCTCTTGGGGGCGTCGGCATTGCGGTGGCTGGGGGATTTCCTCGGGGTCGTCTCTCCTCTTTCCTCGGGGGGGGGTTGTACATTTCCTGTGGAGGCCCCTCTCGGGCGCACTGCTTTGGGGGCCCCTTTGGGAGTCCGGGGTTATGGGTCCCCTGACCCCTGCCTCTGTGCTCGGGGAAGGTGGGTCTTCGGTTCTCCACAATCACTATCGAGCTATTTCCTTCTGTATAATTTTCACCTAAACTAGTGCACTCTCACAATCTCCCACATGTGCTGGGTCCCAGGTATTAAATGTTCACTTATATACAGAAAGGCTATAATTTATTTACTTTCTTTTACCTTTTTTTTTTAGGTATCACATTACACATGTCAGCTTAAATAATAATACATATGATTTAGCAATGGTATCAAGGTGTTACACGATTGTATCTGTTGCTTTATGTCTGTTGGTTGTGCTGTTCTTTTTGTGTCTCTTTCCAGGTGATGGAGCAGACAGAGGAAGTTTTATCATTCTCTTCCTTTTATCTCTTCTTTCTTTCACCTCTTCTTTCTCTTTTTTTTTTTTTTTTTTTTCTCTTCTTGTTTTTCTTTTACTCTCCTACTTTCCCATTGTAGTGTCCATATAATTTGAAATTCTCCCTGCAGGAATCACAATAAAGCTATTTACACGCACAAATCAAGCGGAGCATTATGGCGAAAGCTGTTTGCTCCACTTGTGAAAGTAAAATCTGTCGAGCTCTATTTGGCATTAAGATATCAATTTTTATTGCCACATTGCTAGACAGGACACTGGGGAAAAAAAAAAAAAAAAACACCTTGATAAGGGCCGTCTCTGTACTGTGGTGAGCACGGAAACCAGACTGGAAAACGTCAAAGCGGCTGGTCATTGTTAAGAAGGTGTTTAATTGTTGAAACACAGCTTTTTCAATAATCTTACTGATCCAGTGGAGGTTTGAGATGGGCCTGTAGTTCTGGAGTAGTAGTTTGTCTAAATTGTTCTTTTTCAGCAGTGGTTTGATAATTGCTGTTTTTAGGGACTGGGGGAAAACACCTGACAGAAGGGACGTGTTTATTATCTGAGTCAACTCAGACGTTATGACAGGCAAAACTTTCTTAAAGAAAGCTGTGGGTATAACATCAAGGCAGCAGGAGGAGGAACTTAGCTGCTGAATGATCTGCTCTAAGCTTTTGTGGTTTATTTGGCTGAATTGGGAGATTTTGTCAGGATAGGTTCCTGCTGGATACAGCTTTGGTTCTGGTGTTGATATGGAAGTACAAACTGATCAGGTCTAGTCCTGCATTTCGTGTTCTGACCCAATTGCCTCCGGATATCTGAGCCAGCCTGATTCCGATTTACCCGTTTCTGTTCAGTGCTAGAATATTCCGTGCTCTGATGTGTCTAGTCCAGCATTCTCCTTTCCAGTGTATGCCTGTAGATCTGACCTGATTTGCCTCCGGTTATCTGAGCCAGCCTGACTTTTAGTTAACCTGTTCCCTGTTTTGGTTATTAGTTTTGCCTGTGACTGCTTTTGGTTATTGGACGTTGTTGTTCCGTTTTTGGCTTGAGGCCCATTTTGGTCCACCTATCCCGTGCTTGACAAAGAGAACGCTTTCATTTTTGATGTGATGTTGTTAGACTTTGCCAGAATATATATTTATAAAAACAACACTTTATTTTTGTTAATTAAAAGCCAAATTAGTTACACAGTTTCCCTTTAAGGAAATTCTTACCCACATCCTTGAATAACAAAGTTCATTTTCCACACTGATAACAGATCTTTTGTACAACGTCCCATAATTTGCTGATGAGCTGATAGGAAAAAGGGTCTTATTCTAAAAATACAGTGGATCAGAGCACAGAACGTATTGCACAACAAATTCTACATGGTATTCATGTAACTTAACTGGCCAATCCCAGCTGTAAATCTGCTGGAAAAAATCATAATTTACATAGCCTGTTTCTGTTCATTCATAGCTTTTGGTGAACATGGCAACAGAATTTGCATCACGGATGAAGGAAACACAACAACAAAGACCTTATTCTAGCCTTTTAAAGTGACGTTAAAGTTAACAATTACCAGCACATTAAACTAAACTTACCAAACCAACAATATAGTTTGTCACACAAATAAACTCTGTGTAAAGAGAGGGCAATAATGTATTATGTTAATATACTGCAAAAAAACATGTAACATTTCCGAATTTCTGGTTCTGTCTCTGTCTGACAGCCCCCAAACCCAGAGCCTCAAATTAAATCTGACTTTGATTCTTATTTTGCCTGTTCCTCTGCCTCATAGGTAAAGCACTTACAAAAGCATTTTTTCTTAATGTTTCCTGCCTGGCAGTATAGCACTAAGAATTGCTGTCTTTATGCCAAAGAGAGCCCAACAGATTTACTTTCACAAGCAGAGCATTACTGTTTACGCTATAGTGCTCTGCTTGTATGTTAACATTTTTATTAGATATTATTTTGGGATTATTTTAAATTCAATGCACACAGAAACAGAAAGGTAAAAGAGAAAGAAAGGAAGGAAGAAAGAAAGATGAGGCCAACCATTAAAATGAAGAAAGGTGACAAAAATAGAGCAGAGAAAAAGAATACAAGATAACATCCTCGGAGTCTGCCTCTATGCCTGCAGAAAGAGATATAGAAAGAACAAAAACCAGCCAAAAAAGCATCACTGGCACAAACAATCAACGTCTTGATAACATCACTGGGAAATACCCAGTATTGTTTAAGACAGGATGCATTTATCGTCAGCCAAAGCTAACTACAGGGTTTATCTTTATAGATGTGAATCTGTAATCAACGTCAGCAACTGGAAGCGACTGTACTTCCTGCGGAGGATGAGGAAAGCCCACCTGCCCCCGCCCATCCTCACGACCTTCTACAGAAGCACCATAGAGAGCATTCTGACCAGCTGTCTCTCCGTGTGGTGTGGAGACTGCAATGCCTCCGACTGGAAGAACATGAGGAGAGTGGTGAGGACAGCAGAAGGGATCATCGGGGCTCCTCTTCCCTCCATCAAGGACATCTCATCTCAGCGCTGTGTGTCCCGAGCCCATAACATCATCAGGGACCCCTCACACCCCCACCATGGACTGTTCTCCCTGCTGCCCTCTGGGAAGAGGTTCCGCAGCATCCGCTGCAGGTCCAACAGGTTCTGCAAAAGCTTTTTCCTTGTTGCCATCAGACTGTTGAACTGCTGAAGCCACAATAATGGACTCTGTACCACATTCTTATACTTGCACATTCAACATTTGCATAATTGCACATTTACACATTTGCACATATGCCATCAGACTGTTGAACAGCCACAAAATGGCCTCTGTACAATATTCGTATATTTGCACATTCCATCATTGCATCCTTATCTAGCACTACAAATGCTGCCGAACTCTCCACTGTCGTTTTTCTCCTGCACTGTTTACATTGTTTTCAAGCTGTATGCGAAACGAAATTTCGTTCTGTACGCACTCTGTGCATACAAAATGACAAATAAAGTTGTCTAAGTCTAAACACCTGGATCCAAGCACCTATGGGTGTTTGTGAGAGCATGCTTGTCTATGTAAGGTTTGTCCATAAGAAAAATACCAGCCCCCCATTCCCACATTCCCACCCTAATGCCCACACATGCAAATGCTCATAACCATATATTCAATCTAATAATACATGAGAATACTTGCTGTACCCACACTTGCACGCAAATAGCAAAATAGCACTTTTGCATTTGCCTCTTTGGCTTAATAGAGTAGCACAGGCTTTTCTCTGGAGGTACTTTCCATATACTGGCATTTCACACTTCCAGCAGCAGCAGCTCACTCTTGTATTCTCAGCCAGCGATATTCAGGTATTGCCCTGCAGGGATGGCTGTTATTGCAGTGTTGCTGTCTGACTTTTATTATCTCCCCAAGTTGTCATCCCAGTTAAGTTTCTTTTGGTTCTGACACAAAGAGTATCTTCATCTGATCTGGCTATCAGATTATAATGTAGTCTTGTATTTGTATCTTTATCTATATCTTTTTTTGTCTTGACTATAGCTACATAGCGATTATTTTGACAACCCTGGATGTGTAGTGAACTGTCAATTACCTAGGTTAGTACCTCAGGTGTTGAGTCAGGTTTCAGAGCTGGTCAATGCTACCCTGGCCACCTTACGCGCCAGGAAACCCATGTGTTTTGTTCACAGGCACAGAATGTTCAAACCTCCATCATGATTTGGTGGAATTAAATGTGCTGTGCAAAGGCTCAATAATTCATTCCCCTACAGAGTCCTGATTTATACAATAACATGTTTTTATTACAGTTTAAACTATATATTTACATACATATTATTTGCAACAATTCAGAACATTGGCTCTATACATATTTATAATCATAAACACAAACAATTTTATAAATTTAATGCACAATTTAACTTTTCTCCCAAAATCACCAGACCCAACAGAACCACCTGTCACTCAACCACTCTGACTTTTTTTTAAATAAATGATAAGACTCATTAATTAAGTGGGGGGATTATTAATCAATGACATCAGTGATCATCTGCCAGTTTTTGTAATTCATAGCAATATTTTCAAGACTAACAAATCCAAAAGCCAAAAAGTAAAGGGATTGATAACAGGTATGTTGTTCTTCCCCAGCAAATTGTCTTATCTATTCTTCTATTATTCTTATACAGCTTACATTTGTTTTGTTTATTCCATATTATATATCTCTTATGTCAACTATTTATGTCAACTGTATGTCAATATGTAGCACATTATCACCAAAGCAAATTCCTCGTACCGGAAAAACACTACTTTGAAATAAAGCTAATTTTGATTATTCTGATTCCGATTTCAGGCAGGCATGGGTCATGGAGAGCTGCAGGGAGATGATAAAGATGTCCAGAAAAACCCTTGCAGGTTGGTCACCTTATGATGTTAGCATCTGATCTGACACCATGGGCCCGTTCTTCATACGTCGCTAACTCAGTTAGCTGGATTTGATTTTTGACGATTTGGCATGATCTTGGATTGTTTGGTTCTTCGACACTCATCCTGGACTTGCTGTCATAGCAACATGCTCGCGAGCAGGCTTATTTCATGTAAACAAGATTAGATCGCGGCTACATACGGCAAAAGCTGATGTTGTTACAGTTGTAGCAATAGCACCAGCAGTGTTGTTTTACAGAATAGTTGGGCTATATTCATGAATTTTCTACCTTGGCCGTGCTACCGTGTTTTAAGTACTATTGAGTGTTGGCAAAGTAAGCTGTGATTTTTTTTTTTTTTTTTGAGGAGCTGTTCTTAAAATAAAACAGTGGTTATTTATGTCAGTGTCTGTCATTAATTGTGGCCTGAATCAAATTTGAGCAACTATGAAATTGAAATTGTGCAGTTCTTAAATTTGTCCATTCCACCCCGTCACAGTGTTCCACTCCGTCATACTATATTCCACCCCGTCACAGTGTGATTTTTTTATTTTTTTAAAGACAAAGGGTAATTTAGTGGTCAAAGCAATTATACACATAGTTTATATTTGCAATAATGTACATAATATGTAAGTTTCATTGTAGATTTTGAAGTCAGACTGTAAATTTTAGCAAAGAAAGTATGATCACTTGCATATTAAATGTATTTATTAATGCTGTACATAAAATAAAAACATAAAAAACCCACTTTAAACTAAGTATTGGTATTTTTGAACAAAAAGACACTTTCTGAAGTGAATAATACGGAGCCCGGGAGAGCTCACTTTAAGTGATATTTATTTTCAGGTCGTGATAATTTGTGAGCACGTTTCCTTTAATTGAGCCCTCGAATTAATAAAACGTGAGCACGTTTTCATTTAATTGAGCCCTCGAATTAATAAAATGTGAGCACATTTTCTTTTAATTGAGTCCTCGAATTATTCCTGGGTGCGTTTTGGTAGATCGAGATCTCGAATATACTATAACGTGCTCATGTTTACATGTGTCAAGACAATATTGAGTGCACGTTTTTATCACTAAATTGTGCTCTCGTTTTAATAAATTGTGCCCTCGTTTTAGTAAATCATGCACTCGTTTAATAAATTGTGCCCTCGTTTTACTATGCTTAAAATGAGAGCTCAATTTAGTAAAATGAGCTCACACTATAGTAAAACGAGAGCACAATATAGTAAATTGTGCACACAATTTAGTAAAACGAGCGTACGATTTAGTAAAACGAGTGCACAATATAGTTAAACGAGAGCACAATTTAGTAAAAGGAGCACACAATGTAGTAAAACGAGCGCACATTCTCTCAACATGCAAAACATTTTGCGATGACCCCTCTAGGGCTCCGTAGATAACATTTTGTTTGTCTTACTTTTATCTAAAATTACTGTTGAATTTGTTAACCTTTGTCGTGTGACGGGGTGGAAAGAGAAACTCTGATCTCTGGATATAATGTGCTAAAATAATTTCAGAAAATGGTGTCTGAGCTTGAAAAATATGTTTTATTGCAAGTGTTACAAGATCTATAGGCTATGAAACTAAAAAGAAAAGAGGTTATGATCAAAAATCTCAAAATTCAAAGGTCCAATCTTAACACTTTCCATGGAATGACCCATTTATTGTATTTATAAGTTGCAAGTCTTAATGAAAAAGTCATGCATTGTGTGAATTTCCTCAATTATGTCCTTCCAGTCCGAACATGATGGTGGTTCTGCATTAAGCCACCTGCGAGTTATAGCTTTCTTTGCACCTGCTACTAATATTAGTAGGAGATATCTATCAGACTTCTCAGCTCTTGGGGTAAACTACCCAGGAAAACCGTAGTAAAATCACAGCGTAAATTTAAGTCCATTTTAGTATTGATTTCTTTTATCACTCCTGACCAGTAGAATGCAATCTTAGTACATTCCCAGAAGACATGAAAATGTCCTGCAGACACATTCCCACAGTTCCTCCAACATTTTGCCTTCTCAGTGTCGTTACAATGTTTACTTTTAATGTTAGGTGTAACAAAAAAACGCACCATGCATGTCCAGGAACATTCCCTCCATAGATCAAAACTTGACGTGTGGATCACAGAATTACAAATATTTAACCAAACATCATCAGTTATTGTTATTTTAGCTTATTTTTCCCCATTTAACCTTAAGATATGTTGTTTTACATTTTCTCTCTGTTTGTAGACATGAGTATAGTTTGGATATTGTTGTTTTTGGGAGGTCTTCCGTTGCTGGAATCTAATAAGATTTTAAGTATACCTGTCTCATCCTCCTCCAAAAATGTTATATTTTTGTTGTAATGGTATCTCAGCTGAAGGTATCTAAAGAAATCACATTTTTCCAGGTTATAGTTATCTTGAAGTTGTTTAAAACTCTTTAATTCACTATTGCTTGTAATATTCCAGTAACTTTTTTGTGACTACTGTCTAAATCCCCTTTCGTTTTAATTAATGACTGAAATTCGGCATAACCTTCCATTAAAAGCTCTTGTTCTGCTTGGGAGAAAAACTGTGCGCGTTCTTTGGCCATGCTGAACAGCCAATAGCAGTGTTGCTGATCATTGTTTCTACTATCGACACATTTCCCTTTTAAACCGACACATGAACGCGCAGTTATCTCAGATAACTCAATCCAGCGATACTAATCATAAACAGGTGTGTTCGAAGAACCCAATTAGCCGGATCATGATTAGCCCGATGACATCATCTTGGATGATCTCTGATGTTTTAAGCACCGTACGAAGAACGGGCTCCATGTCAGGACCTGCTGCTTTGTTGATGTTGACCTTCTTTAAGAAGGAGGTCACCTGCAGGTAGAAGGGCTGATGCTGCACCTCTGGCCAAGGAAGATGCTCAGACCTTCTGCTGCATGGAGAGTCAAATCATGCGAAGAAGCTGTTTACGGTGTCGGAAAGAGCTGGGCCATTACATGAGATGTTGCTGTTTAAGTTGTCCTCGATGCACTGGTTGTACTTGTGCTTTACCTTCTGGATGCCCTTTCTTAGCTCACTCCTAGCCCTGCTAGGAGTGGACAGCATAGGTGAGGTGTATTTCTTCCAAATCAGTGTCTTCTTTGAACACTCCCAAGTCTGTATGTCTAAAACCATCCTCTGTAAGGCTGATAACCCACGGGTCTGGTTCTGCAGATCAGTGTTTTGTAGAATCAGGTCTACTGAGATGTGATCTGACATTGTAAAGTGAGGAGCTGCTGCAGCCTTATATGCTCCTGGAATGTTGCAACAAACCTGGTCTGTTCCAATTTTTTCTGTAGCTGTGTACCATGAGTTATGAATATACATTGCCAAACCGCCACCTCTGATAGTTCCTGCAGCTGTAGTCCTGTCGGCTCAAAGCAAATCACAGCCTCTGATGTCTGCTGGACTTTGGGTGAAACAAAGTCCGGTTTTGCCAGTCCATAGGGTCCATAAGCTCAATATTTTTGCCCAGTTCTAGCAGTTCAGCCTTTCCATACTGGATTAATTCTATGAAGGGTGAAAACCCTTGAAACAACAAGAACAAAAACAGAAAGATGGACATAAAGAGCCCAGAGCGTGGGGCAGCTGCAGGCAGCTGCAGGCACCTGCGCCGCCATCTTGGATTTAATGCATAAATAAAAAAACAAAAGAAATAAGCAGCAGAATAAACGATAAAGAAATACACTAACAACAATAATGCGGAACATACAGAAATGAACCAAATATGTAAAGCCAATCTCAACTTTTATGACCAATGTTTCCAATCAAAGGTGGACAAGAGCCCGACTAGATATTTATAATGTAATACTTTACATAACCAGCTTTACTTTTGATTTAGTTTATATTCGATATTTAAATCAAATCTACATAAGGTGCAAAACCTATTAAAGTAAAAAAAACATCATAGTTTGATAATGGCGAGTACATTTATTTATCATGTGTATGTAAACCGGCCCATACAAGACTCTGATCAGGCCAGTAACTAATAGAACAAATCAAACTGAAAAAATAATAAACTTAAAGGCTCATGTTAGGCTAATGACTACTAAAACAACTTCGAAAATTACACCTAAAGATCATAAAAATGAAAAAATGTGGAATTTAGTTAAAGCTTAAAATTGCTTAAAATTGTGGTTAGCAAAACATCTGGTGTTCACTGGATTCTTTTTAATGAAGTTTATCATTTTCACACCTGCATCCATCATCTCATGGAACTCTGGGGACAGCTTTGTTGCAATGAGGCTTTCACAGTGGAGAAAATAGTGGGTCCATTTAGCTTCTGGTGCATGATCAAGTATCTGCTTAATGACGCTTCGATGCCTACCGGTCATTGAAGGCGCTCCATCATTGCACAACCCAACACAGTTATGCCACCCAAGGCCATTCTCACTGATGTAGATATCAATGCAGTGGAACTATTCCAGAGTTGTACCTCGGGCTGGTAGCTTTCTATGAAACATGTTTTTGTGTGAACTACTGTCCCAGTGATGGCAAAGCCCAGCAGCAGCACATAATTTGTGACATAGAAAGTTACACGCCATCTGTGCTGTATTATATTCACTTCTGCACTAATGCTGTCCTACTCATGAAGAGGGTTTCCTAACCAGAAACCATGGGTGGACAGCATAGTGTAGTCCCTGCTAAAGGCCTGTGATGCAGCGTTCAGACTGGGAGACAAACTGGCCTACAGCAGGGCTAGAGGTGAATTTAAAAAGGCATTCAGAAAGCATAACACAGATACAAGTAACGCACTTCAGCAACTACATCCCGGAGTGACCAGCGGCTCGGCAACGCTCCGGCTCTCCATAACACCTTAAACAGCTTCTTCGCACGCTTCAACTCTCCAAGCAGCAGGGAGCCTGAACAGCTTCCCCACTCAGAGGAGCACCATTAACCTCTCGTCCTGCAGCTGCACCAAGTGACCTCCTCCTTGAAGAAGGTCAACATCAACAAGACTGCAGGTCCAGACATTGTGTCAGGTCAGATGCTTAACTCATGTGCTGACCAGCTAGCAGGGCCTTTTCTGGACATCTTCAACCTCTCCCTGCAGCTCTCCACGGTTTCTGCCTGCCTGAAATCCTCCACCATCGTACCTGTCCCCAAACAATCCACCATTACCTGCCTCAATGATTATTGTCCTATCGCTCTGACCCCTGTCATCATGAAGTGCTTCGAGAGGATCCTCCTAAAGTACATCAAGGATGCCATCCCTGCTGGATTGGACAGCCTGCAGTTTGCCTACAGGGAGAATCTCTCCACAGAGGATAATGTCTCATTAGCACTTCACTCAGCTCTGACTCATCTGCAGCATCCCAACACCTACATTAGGATGCTATTTGTGGACTTCAGCTCAGCCTACAACACCATGCTCCCAGACATGCTGGCTCTGAAGCTCCACAACCTGGGACTATCACCACCTCTCTGCTCCTGGATCAGTGACTTCCTCACCAACAGACCCTGGGTGGTGAGGATAGGGAAACACAGTCATTGATCCTTAACACTGGAACACTGCAGGGTTGTGTCCACTGCAGGGTTGTGTCCTCAGCCCTGCTTCACCCTTTTCACCCAGGACTGTTCCGCTGTCCACCCCACAAACACACTGGTGAAAAACACCAATGTGATGAGTCTCATTCAATGAGACCCACTCCAGAGATGAGGTTCGCTATCTCACACAGTGGTGCTTCAGGAACAACCTGATCCTGAACACCAGCAAGACCGAAGAGGTAATAATAAACTACATGAGGTCCAGGAAGACTGAACACGCTCCTCTCTGCATACAGGAGGAGGTGATGGAGCATGTGGACAGCATTAGATTCCTGGGCATTCAGATCTCCTCTGACCTCTCCTGGACACTCCTTCACATGCCGTAGAAGGCCCAACAATGGCTCCTTTTTCTCAGAAAATTGAAAAGGACTGGACTTTCCACTGAGCTCCTAAAAAACTTTTACATTGCTACCATATATAACCTCAGTTATACTGAGTGTGCCTCAGTATAACTGTATGGTATGGGAGCTGCACAGTGAAGGAGAGGAAAGACTTAGCATGGGTGCTGAGGGCAGCGCAGGGGATGCCCTCTACAGGATTTGGACTCATTTTATGTAGCACAAGTCCAGTGAAGGGCCGGACACATCTCCACAGATCCTACCCACCCGGGCAATGCACTGTTTGCCCCTCTCCGATCAGGTAAACGCTTCCGAACCATCAAATCTAGAACTAATAAACTCAGAAACAAGTTATTGCCAAGGGCTATTGTCCCCTGCTGAGAAGTTTGTGTTCCATCATGTTACAATCCCACTATTGTTATTGCCTATTTGCACACTCTTATTCTCAGGAAAATCTAATTGCACATTTCTGTAAATGAAGTCTCAAGATCACTGCACAAAAATTACTTAATTAGTTGAGATTCATGAAGGATGAACTAATCCATGTTACATGGATTAGTGCCTCCACTCGCAAAGGGACTGATATCAGAGCTATCAGACTCTGATACGAACCTGCATGCTCTGTGTGGCAAAAAACTGTAAATACTAAGTCTGATGTGTATGTGTGTCATGTCATTTGTGCGTATCCTGAGCCGATGTCTGCCTCAAAGGTAATTTCACCATGGTAAAAGATGGTGACTATAAAAGAAAACTTTGCAACTAGTTCGCAAAGACTGGGTTAGTTCCTTTTCTTTCCAAAAGCTCATGTTGTATTTATGAGGTCATGTTCATGATACAGTCACTCAAAGTGTCGTTTGAGAGTAGGCTGGTCTGCAGCTTCTTTGCTGCAGCCTCACAAAACATCTCATGGCACATATCCACAGCACTACCCTTTTCAACCACCACGTGGTAGGATGCTGCGTTGTCTCAATTATGAGCACCACAATTATGTTTACAATATCTCTGGTTTCTGTGATAACCTCTGGTATCCTAAGGCCTTCAGGGTACAAAGGGGAGAGTTTCTGCTGAACCTCTAAGTGGAGCTGGCAGTCCTACCGTGGGCTGTGGCCCCAATGTTAAGAATGACCATAAACAATAATAAGCAACTCAGAAATGATTACAAACACAAATGAAAACCAAAACCCACCCATGGAACTGGCAGCATACCCATCTCTGTAAATTAGAAAAAGTTTTCTGATCAGGCTTGTTTGTCAGGTTAAAAAGCACAAAATGCAACGGGTCCACCAGACCCACAAACATTGGCTGAGTAACAACAATATGAACACCACACGTTAAAGGTACCTATTGAAAATAACAAACTTTAAGCAAGTATTTAACAAAGTTTTCATTAATGCCACATTTCTGTATCAAGCATGTTTTTTATTGATCTGAAGTAATATTCTAATCTCAAATGTGGTGTTTTCATTGGTTTGAAGCAGAAAATCATCATAACAGTTATAAAGTCTTGAAAACATCAGTTTGTGTGTAACTAATCTATATACTCAGTTTAAATTGAGATACTGAAATTAACTCCTCACTACTCCTAACATTGTGTCAATTTAGGAGCTCTCTTAAGCATTAAGATGCTTTGTGAATAACTTTTCTTACCAAGATAAAATTCTAAGAAAATTCTTAGAATTCGGGAATTTCGGAAATGTTTTCCTAAAACGATGTCACTAAGAGCTACTATGATTCTCTGTGAATAGGCACAGTACATTTGCCTTCAACCTTCAAACCCAGTCCGTCCTAAATATCAAAGTTGGACATTGTGATCATACCTCAACGTAGTGTTTGTTGTTTGTCTCTGTTCACCACAGGTGTACACAAGAACAGACTATCCATCCATCCATCCATTTTCCAAACCGCTTAATCCCTCATGGGGTCGCGGGGGTTGCTGGTGCCTATCTCCAGCGTTCACCGGGCGAGAGGCGGGGTACACCCTGGACAGGTCGCCAGTCTGTCGCAGGGCAACACAGAGACAAACAGGACAAACAACCATTCACACCTAAGGACAATTTGGAGAAGCCAATTAACCTAACAGTCATGTTTTTGGACTGTGGGAGGAAGCCGGAGTACCCGGAGAGAACCCACGCATGCACAGGGAGAACATGCAAACTCCATGCAGAAAGACCCAGGGGTGTACTTGAACCCAGGACCTTCTTGCTGCAAGGCAACAGCGCTACCCACTGTGCAGCTAAGAAGAACAGAACAGACTAAATAACTTAAAATATTTTTTCATGATATTTAAATTCCTGACATCCAATAAAACATTTCTGTGAACAACAGTTGCAAACACTGAAAACTACGGTGGCCGACAGGTGCAAACGTCCTGCAACTTCAGAAAACACGTGCAAATAGGCAAAAACGCGATTCAAAAAGAAAACCAACTTCATCAATTTGACAACACCTGTGCGGCATTCAGCAAACGCGCTGCATATACATAAACGCGATGCAAAAAGAAAACCAACTTCATCAATTTGACAACACCTGTGCGGTATTCAGCAAACGCGCTGCATATACATAAACGCGATGCAAAAAGAAAACCAACTTCATCAATTTGACAACACCTGTGCGGCATTCAGCAAACGCGCTGCATATACATAAACGCGATGCAAAAAGAAAACCAACTTCATCAATTTGACAACACCTGTGCGGCATTCAGCAAACGCGCTGCATATACAAAAACGCGATTCAAAAAGAAAACCAACTCCACAACGGAAGTGCTCCAGGCCTCTAGGGGGAGCACTAAGTGGAACAGCTGATTTTAGACCCCACGGAACTTGTGCGTTCTTCAGACTGACCGCTTGCCCAGAATGCACCGCGGCCGCAGCTTGATTCGAGACAAACAGAGCTCACAGCGGTAAGTTAAAAATCCCCTTTTCTGTTGCTGTTATTGTTCAAAAGTACGTTTTAAGATCGTTTGAGGCGAGAACTTTATACTTTTAAGCTTCCCTATGTGGCCCGTTTACAGAGTTAGTGCGTAATTTTAATAAAAAGTCCGACGTTGAGCGGAGCAGAGTGACCCGCAGACCTCCGAGGGAAACCCGCAGCCAATCTGTTTTTAATACACTTCAGTCGGCCAAGTAGTGTGCGTTGTACCGCTGGTTATGATTTATTTGTTTTGTGTTTATCTGACTGACGCGTGTTGCTTTATTAACTCAATACTTGTTGGAATAAATTGTAAATGTCTAAGGACGACAGCAGCATATAAAATTAATAAATAAATAAAATGTACAAGTGTTTTTCCTATCTCAGTTTCTTCTGAGTAAGGACACGAATAATTGAGAGGAGAGAGAGGGAAAGAAAACAATAGTAATAATAGTATATGAAAATAACAGACATTTATTTTATACAAATGTTTTATCTTTGGAACAGAATGAAGGTGTAATATATTCAACAAATTAACAGTTACTAACATGGTTTAAAACAAAGAAATAACTCATTAAGATCTTATACAAATAGACAACGTGGGAATGGAAATTAATTTACTGATTATTTTATGTATTTTTACAGGTAGTGAAAAAAATGAAATGAAGCAGCATGTGAACATGACTCCAACTGATCTACGTTAGGTCAGGTGTAGTCATGTCAACTTAAACATGCAGCCAGCTGGAGCAGCTCCCTGTCTTCAGCCGCCGGATGGTCATCCTCCTCTGGGTCGACCTCCTCATCCTACAAGTCAAGCTGGTCCCCTGCCTCTATACAAATACTGTGGAGGATGCAGCAGGCGGTGATTACTTTTGGGACAAACGTCAGGCGGACCTCCAGCGCCCTTAAGAAAATGGAACGCCACCGTGTCTTCAGACCACCAAAGACACGCCCAACGATTTTCTCACCTTGGTGTGGTGTCTGTTGTAGCGTGCCTCCCCTTGACCTGTACCAAATATAAAATTAACTTGTAATTTAGGTAATATGCTGATATGTCTTAATCTTCTGTCCAATTAATATAATCTATGTATCAATTGTGTGTCATTGTTGGCTCTATGTAAGGACAAGAAGGTAAGAGATCTTACTGGCCAGCTGTTTCCCTATAGGATGCTCTGCAGGCCAGCCAGTAGAGGGTCACCAGCACCTCTATCTCCTGTGGCCATCCATGGACCTACTGGATGGGCAGCAGCTGAAGGAGGAGGACGATGGTGGCCCTGTTTAGCTAGAAGGCTGGTTTCAGGTCCCCTTCATTAAAATTATTACATATCACATATTTTGTTTCTGTTTCTTCCTGTAAATAAAAAATGCCAAATGTTACCATAATTGTTTTTTTTTTTCAGTTGTCACCTTTTGACAGCATAAAACTATACCTGCTTAACATGCAGATTATTATAGTTCTCAAGAAAGAAAAGGTAAAATGTATAGTAAATGTAACAAATGGCTTCCCTTCTCTGGTATTTTTACCATTTCACTGAAAAAATGGGCTGAACTAACTGCACATAATTTATAGATTAATCACTGTAAAGGTGGGCAGACATAAAAATATGTTTTTTTTCCCCTTTCTTAATGATCAATGCTGTGAAGGTCAGTAGGTGCAATAAAGTAGCTTTACTCTACTGTCATACTGCTTCTAATGTTAAAATTGGGTCTTCATTTTAATTATTTATAGAAAAACAGTCACAATTTCAACCTGATCACGTTTTTAATACCATCCTCAATGTTTTTTTAAAGATAAAAGTAGGAAATAGGCTGTCAATCTTAAAATGCCTACCAGTTGGCAATAGATGGGTGAGCAAATCCTGCCTTCTGAGCCTCCTCTGCTGCATCAATCTTCTCCTTGCTCGGATTTGCCTCCTTAATTGCATCACCTCCTCTTCAGCCTGCTGGTAAAGCTGACCAACAACCGAAGCAACAGCAATATTGCTCGTATAACTAATTTTGTTTCTACAAAGTGCTGATTTTTTTTTAAAAAAAACATTCAATCGCCTCTACAACTACAACTCCTAACAAATAAATTCCCGCTATTGCTGGTTTTATACCCACAGTTCTGCAATTTTAGATATTTTTAAGACTTTTTAGAAATTAATTAAAAAAACGTTTTCAATAAGATATGATGGTGTAGTGTGTATAAATAGTTTTGAATGTTAAAGAAATGCTCAAGAGCTGTGGGTGTGATGACGTCACGAGTATACTTCTGTATACTCCTATACTCGTTTGCACACGAATTGATGAAGTTGGTTTTCTTTTTGAATCGCGTTTTTGTATATGCAGCGCGTTTGCTGAATACCGCACAGGTGTTGTCAAATTGATGAAGTTGGTTTTCTTCTTGAATCGCGTTTTTGTATATGCAGCGCGTTTGCTGAATACCGCACAGGTGTTGTCAAATTGATGAAGTTGGTTTTCTTTTTGAATCGCGTTTTTGTATATGCAGCGCGTTTGCTGAATACCGCACAGGTGTTGTCAAATTGATGAAGTTGGTTTTCTTTTTGAATCGCGTTTTTGTATATGCAGCGCGTTTGCTGAATACCGCACAGGTGTTGTCAAATTGATGAAGTTGGTTTTCTTTTTGAATCGCGTTTTTGCCTATTTGCACGTGTTTTCTGAAGTTGCAGGGCGTTTGCACCTGTCGGCCACCGTAGAAAACGCATTATTTTGATTTGCTTATTGTTACGTTTACTCTGTAATCATTCTACGACTTTATCTATTTGATATTAATGCACACTCACCTCTCAGCATTTTACTGAGATTCCCTGCTTGTATAAAGCATCGTATTTGGTAAAATGACATGAAATAGAAAAAAAGATGGAAAAAGCTGAACAGCAGTGCATCTGTCCTGTCAGCTCTGGAAGGAGTGTTGAAAGTAAATTTGTCCCTGGATTAAGGCGCAAATACATGGACTTTGATTTATATATATATATAATATTCTTTGTAAATTTCTAATTCTTCTTATTCATGTTTGTACCACATTTTAACTATTATTTATTTATCCTCAATAAAATTACATTAGGTAGAGCCGCCTTTAAGGAATTAATTTCCCTCGATGGGGAGGATATTCTTATCTGCATATTATAGTTTTATGATTGTTACAGAACTTTATTTGCTCATTACCTGTGGATCAGTCAGACAGCTCTCTCTGTTTCCACCATATTACATGGTTAAGACACTCTTAGGCTGGCTAAAAGTCCTCCTCATTTCTCCTAACATTTTGTCACTTCAGGAATTCTCTTAAGGTCTAGGGTGTTTGGGAATAACTTTTATCTTACCAAGGTAAAATTCTAAGACAAAAACGTAGAAATTCTAAGATTTTTCCTAAAGTGACATCACTAAGCTACTTTTAGTCTTAGGACGTTTCTATTGAAGTCAACAAACTTCAAAAGGTTGCCACTCTGACATTTAGAGAAGAAAATAAAAAAAGTTACAAACTTCCTACCTTTGCTCAGCTTTTCTGTTTCAGCACAAGAAAAACTCTTTTTATATTATCCCCTTTGTTGCTATATGAAAATAAGTTGATGGTGTTCCACAATAGTTAACAGGTCATCACTAGCTGAATCTTAGTAAATCTGCGTGTTCATAGGAAACACTGGGTTATGCTGAACTGGGTGTGTCTGAGAGGGTTGGAACATTACACCGGTTTCTTATGCCATGGCTTTTGCTGCTGTCATATTCAGTAAAAACAAAAATAGGTAAGCTATCACTTACATTAAGAACATTAATATAAATACATATATACACATAGTCATCCATACGCATACATATATAAATATATAATCTTTTGAAATTACAATCATTTGTCAAAAATACTAGATTTGTAATTTTGAATCATTAGCGAAGCTAGAGGGTCAAGGTATACAACTGAGTGTAACTATAAGATGTCTTACAAAATTAAGTGCTTTTTGCACTTAATTTTTATTTCTATGAATAACGTGAAGAAATGCATCCTCGTTTTGTGTTCCCAGGAATAGTAGGAGACACTGTGCCACTGTTTGTGTCTGTTTTTATATAAACATAGGGAAATAATTTCCTATCTGATTTTAAATTCACTGCCCTACCGCACCAAGGACAAGTAAACACATAAACAACACCAAATAAACAAAGGCTTAGTGAATAAATATTCAAAACAACTGGACGTAAACAAAGTCAGTGAATCTCCTGTTTTTTTACAACATAAACTTTATTTTCATGACAGCACAAGGAGCATCTCAGATAACTGAAGAATGTTATTAGCTGACTGCAACACCATAAATATGACAGAAAACATAAAATATTAAGTATGTTCTTTCACTTCTATAGATGTTGGGCTATTTTTTTTCACAAAATCATTCTCAGATAATGAGATTTCACCTCCTTAGTTCTGCATATTCTGAGCTCTTTTCAGAATTAGCTATTTTGGGGCTCTGTCACTTTTATGCAAATAAACACCAGCTTATTTGGAAAATGAGCCGTTTCAAAAACATCTCGATTATTATGCAGACATTAACAAAACATTTACTTTTTGGTAAAAAAAGCTGGGTGTTTTTTTATTGACTGGACTGTTTCTAAAATTAGTAGAGACCCAACTGGAAATACACAAACTTGCAAAACGTGAAATTTGCATGATAGGTCCCCTTTAACCCTTTTACAAATCACCAAGTGTATATATAGCTATACAAGTTCAGTCCATTTTATCATATAAGTAACACGACAGTCAGATAATGTTTTTAACTGATTTCAAACAGCTTAAAGATAAGCCATTGATACAATTACAGTCATAGCCCTGGTTATAAATGGTAAAGACATTTCGCAATTTATGTCAAATTACTAATATTAGAACAGTGCAGTGGTCATGCGTCACGACCATCTTGTGGTCGTACAAATGGAGCAGTAACACTTGAATAGTTTACTTGTATGGGTCAAATAGTGAACAGATCTAAATATCACCTCAACAGATATCAATGTATGTATGTTCACATATACGGCAGGTGTAAATATATGCATTCAAATCGACTGTCAACCTGCTCCTTTGCTATGAACTGTTTAAATGCTGTCTTCAACTTTCTAGGAACATTAACTTTTCTTTGCAGTGAAAATTCACAAAAAATAGAGGGTTGGTCTGCACATCCACACCAAATCTAGTACCAATGTTATACTCAAACTCAACAAATGCAGAGAAAATTACTACATTTCAACTACTCAACTATAAAACTACTCAACTATAAAAGCCTTGAAGAGAAATTATAAATCAGTTAGGCTCCTCCTGCTGTGTTGATATCCTACCTACAATCTTCCTTTAAAAAAAAGTCTGGCCTGTCATTGCATCTGACCTGATTCAAATAGTAAATTAATCCCTCTCATCAGGTGTTTTCCCTCAGGCTTTAAAACCGCAGTTATTAAACCACTAATAAAAAAGGAATCTGGACAAATCATATCTGCAGAATTACAACCTTCCATTTATGAATTTTTTTGAGAATGAAAGATTTACAATAAGAAACAGATATACATTTTAGATTCATAGATATAAAACAACCCTGCCACAATAAAATTGGTATAAGTAAAAATCCTCTTTTGCATAATAATTAAATTTTATGGCAGTTACGTAAACAAAAAAACATTGTTGAACTAAAAAAGTAGAGTTTCAACAAAGTTTTTTAACAATATACTGTTGTTGAATTTTGAATCTGTCATGTGTTAAAGGAGTATTATTCTGAAGTCACTAAGGCCTCACGCCACTCGGACATAGGAGGCTTGGAGACATGATGGCTGTGCATGAGGTCCACTGTTTGTTGATTGCAAGGCCAAATGCTGCGTAGCTACTGTGCGGTATGTTGATTGTCTAGGATAGAATGTCTTTATTTTGTCTCATGCCAAGGCCACTATCGAGTATTAGGGAGAGCCGAAAGCAAGGAGGGGAAGAGACAGGGCAGACGGGAGGCTGCAGCCGTGGGGTGGGATTACTTTCATCCATGTAATCTCTGCTCTGTTTCTCAATAAAGTGCTGGAACTTCATCACTCCACCGTCTTCTTATTCAATAACTCTGGGAAGTCAGTTATTGTTTAGAATTCCAACCACATCATGTTTATGACATTTATATCTTACTAAAGTTTTTCCATACTTTGATTTTGGTCTATTAAAGGTAATAGATTAGTGTGTCATGTAACCTTTCTTTGAAAAAGAGTATGGTAGTATAAATGATCAGGGTATTTTTTATTTATAATTAAACATGAAAAACATTATATTGTCCTTGTGTGTGTTAACGATTCAAGACATGTCTTATTACTTTATTTTTCGGACTATAAGTCACTCCGGAATATAAATTGCATCAGTCAAAAAATGCATCAGAAAAATCACATCACATCACAACATAACAGTTCAGAAAATTGGGCTGGATAAAATCAATGGGAACATTTACGAATAATCAGCATGAATAATTCACAAATCAACAGTTGTCACTCATGACCATAGTTTTAGCATTTATCTACAATTTTGGGCTCAACTAATTAAATAAAGGCTGTTTTAGGTTCCTATGCACGCGTTATTGTAATTTATGTTAGACTAGGCGATCTACAGTAAGTCTGTGTATTAATACAGTCAAATTAGGCTACTCTCAGCCCACTCCAAAAAACATCCTACATGGTGCTCCGTTCACCAAATTTACATGGATAAATAGCCATAACATCCAAACTTACAAACATAAGAGTTCCAGTAGGGGGTGTAACAGGGCAGTCTAGGCCTTTTACCACCAAAAAACACCATCACATCTAAGAGACAGTAAAAACTGATGAGACCCTGTTAAGAATTAAAAATATATCTTAGTTGTGCGGCACATCAGGGAAAGGCACGAGCGCTTGACAGCGCCGGGGGAAAGAGCGAGCGCTTGACAGCGCCGGGGGAAAGAGCGAGCGCTTGACAGCGCTGGGGGAAAGAGCGAGCGCTTCACAGCGGGCGCAACTCAGCGCCAAAGGGGAGGAACGGGCGTACACAACGCCAAAGGGAAGGAACGGGCGTACACAACGCCAAAGGGAAGGAACGGGCGCACGGTAGCGCCAAAAGGGAAGGAACGGGCGTACACAACGCCAAAGGGAAGGAACGGGCGTACACAACGCCAAAGGGAAGGAACGGGCGTACACAACGCCAAAGGGAAGGAACGGGCGCAACACAGCGCCAAAGGGAAGGAACGGGCGCAACACAGCGCCAAAGGGAAGGAACGGGCGCAACACAGCGCCAAAGGGAAGGAACGGGCGTATGAAAACGCCGAAGGGAAGGAACGGGCGTATGAAAACGCCAGAGGAAGGACGGGCGGACTGATCCACTAGGGCTCGTCAGCGTATGGAAACGCTGGGGCACAACTAGCGTTCAGAAACGCCGAGGGGAAACAACGCCGAAGCGTGAGGGAAGCGCTGGGGCCCAATGGACGAGATCGCCGGGGCGTGAGGGAAACGCCGGGGCACAAGGGAAGAGATCGCCGGGGTGTGAGGGAAACGCCGGGGCACAAGGGAAGAGATCGCCGGGGCGTGAGGGAAACGCCGGGGCACAAGGGAAGAGATCGCCGGGGCACAAGGGAAGAGATCGCCGGGGCACAAGGGAAGAGATCGCCGGGCCGTGAGGGAAACGCCGGGGCACAAGGGAAGAGATCGCCGGGGCGTGAGGGAAACGCCGGGGCACAAGGGAAGAGATCGCCGGGGCGTGAGGGTAACGCCGGGGCACAAGGGAAGGGATCGCCGGGGCGTGAGGGTAACGCCGGGGCACAAGGGTAAGATTGCCGGGGCGTGAGAAAAACGCCGAGGCAGAACGGGCGCACGGCAGCGCCAAGGGGTAAGTACAGGCGTACTGAAATGCTAGGGCTCAACAGCGTACGGAAACGGTGGAGCACAACTAGCGTACAGATAATCCAGGGAAGAGGACGGGCGTATGGAAACGCCAGGGAAAGAACTGGCATATGGAAACGCCAGAGAAAGGTACAGGCGGACCATAACACTAGGGCTCAACAGCGTATAGAAACGCTGGAGCACAACTGGTGTCTGGTAACGCCTGGGGAAGGAACTGGCGTATGGGAACGTCAGGGGAAGCAAGAACGGAGGGCGTCCTAACACGCCAGAACACGAACGGGGGCGTCCTAACACGCCAGAAAACACGAACGGAGGGCGTCCTAACACGCCAGAAAACACGAACGGAGGGCGTCCTAACACGCCAGAAAACACGAACGGAGGGCGTCCTAACACGCCAGGGAACCGAGGAAAACGTAAACGCCAAGAACCAGAGGGTGAGCTAGACCGCAACCGGCCAGGCGTGCCAGAGAGCTCTGGCAGTGACCTGCGGGCGCCGGCAACGACACTCCGACACTCAAGGGTAAAGCAACAAAACTTAATTTAACAAATACAGAACTAAGACTAGAGCCGCAGGGCCAGACAGAGACTACGGGGTCAAGACAGGGACTACAGGATCGAGACAGGGACTACAGGGTCGAGACAGGGACTACAGGGTCTAAACCTGAAAAGCTAGAAGACTTGGAAGGGAACAAAACACTAAAATAAAACTATAAAACAAGCAAAGAGGGCGATGAGGGCAAGTACAGCTAAGCTAGAGAAAAAAATAAATAACTTTAGCTAGAAATAAGAGTGCAAGGCAATTCCAGAAGTCTAAGGTAAGAACTGAAAGCAAAACTCGGAAGATCTAAAGCTAACAATACGACCGAGCTGGAAAAACAAGGCTAAATAAAAGAAACTCAAAACTCCAGAAAAAGAAAACCCCAAAAAATCCTAAGTAACCAAAACTAAGGTTGAACCCAAACAAAAGATAAGAAGGCAGAAACCATTCTTCTAGAACTGTATAAATATACAAGGCTAGACAGGAAACTAAGCAAGCCAGAACACAACAAAACAAGCCTAAAAAACTTCAAAAGAACACTAAATACTCTACAACTAAGGAACCTTACGTAACTCAAAACCGAAACCGAAACTAGAAGGCGCTGGGCAGCAACTTCTGTATATGCTGGCAGCGTCAGAGGCGGGTCTCACGGAGAGCGAAACGTGGAACAGAGTCATTGGCCGGGCGTCGCAGCACCGCGACCCAGGCGAGATGAACCAGAGGCGTGGCGTCGCCGCACGGCGACCCAGGCGAGATTTAACCGGAGGCGAGGGCAGACCCTGCCAACTTCTGTACATGGCTCTGTGCGTGCTCAGGTCCATCCCTTGGCCGGTCCATAATGTCAGGATATTTTTCTGGGATGAACCCGGACACAGCACGCACACACAGAGTCAGTTCTTATGGGTCAGTTTATTGAAAGGTGTAGCAGGTGAATGACGTGGAACCAGAGTCTTACAGCTGACGAGGGTGTAGAGCACCGAAGCTGGCCGGCAGGAGGCGTGTAACGTGACTGGCCGGGAGGAACTCAGGAGCCGAAGACTTGCGACCAGAACTTCAGAGACATGGACTTGAGAACAGGACATCGGAGGCGTGAGCTTGAGACCAGAACATCGAAGGCGTGAGCTTGAGACCAGAACATCGAAGGCGTTGAGCTTGAGACCAGAACATCGAAGGCGTTGAGCTTGAGACCAGAACACCGGAGGTGTTGAGCTTGAGACCAGAACACCGGAGGCGTTGAGCTTGAGACCAGAACACCGGAGGCGTTGAGCTTGAGACCAGAACACCGGAGGCGTTGAGCTTGAGACCAGAACATCGAAGGCGTTGAGCTTGAGACCAGAACACCGGAGGTGTTGAGCTTGAGACCAGAACACCGGAGGCGTTGAGCTTGAGACCAGAACACCGGAGGCGTTGAGCTTGAGACCAGAACACCGGAGGCGTTGAGCTTGAGACCAGAACACCGGAGGCGTTGAGCTTGAGACCAGAACATCAGCGGCGTGGACTTGAAACCAGAACATCAGCGGCGTGGAACTGAGACCAGAACATCAGCGGCGTGGAACTGAGACCAGAACATCAGAGGCATGGAACTGAGACCAGAACATCAGCGGCGTGGGCTTGAGACCAGAACCTCAGTGGCGTGAACTTGAGACCAGAACTTCAGAGGCATGGAACTGAGACCAGAACATCAGGGGCGTGGGCTTGAGACCAGAACCTCAGTGGCGTGAACTTAAGACCAGAACTTCAGAGGCGCGGACTTGAGAGCTGAGCTGGAGCTGGGCAGTGACTGAACTTCAGAGGCGCGGACTTGAGAGCTGAGCTGGAGCTGGGCAGTGACTGAAACAAAACACAGTTGGAAAGAAAAACCTCTGACAGGAACTGAGCGGGATGAGCACTATGGACCGGCGACGGGAACAGAAAGAGGTGAGTCTTATAAAGCGGTGGAAACAGGTGATGACAGATCAGGGTTAATTGCTGCCTGACAGGTGACAGGGAGTTAAGGATAATTAGTGTATGGAGCACAGCGAGGGAGGGCTGAGTGAACTGCACACTAAAGACAGACAAAACCTAAACCATGACAAGTTGGGGTTACTGAGGAAAGCAGAGTGGTGTCTGTCCCTCCCTGCTCCAGCGTAAGATAAACATGGAGTTTTATTCCCCCGAGGGGGTGGTCAGAAGGAGAGGGGGTCAGTCATCCTCCCACTGAGCCATGCAGGAGGAGTTTAAAGTTGATAAAAAGAGTCTTTGTTCAGAGCTTAATTCAGACAGACTTCTGGACCGCGCGGTAAAAGATCTTGATTGGTAATATAACTCTGTCTCCATATTTAATTTTTATGGATTAAATATGCTTATTACACTGTTCTACCTCTTGATCAATGTTTCTTCATTTATAGCCAAATCTAGAATCGGGGCAAGATGGGTTTGCAATAAGACATGTAGTAGCAGGCCGGTAAACCCAATCTTTATCATGGTGCCGTGCCCGTCGAGTTTGGTTTTAAATAATGAGACATTTTTGACTTTGGGCGCGAAGGAGTGATCATTTGCAGCACCACAGGGTCGACCCGAATAGGTAAGAGATTTTTGATTCTCTTTTGGCAAAATGTTAGATGCTTAGGCAAAATTCTTTAGGTGGTGCTGTGAATGAGAAGCTTTCTTCTCAAAATATCAGAGGTTGAACAGAGCAACTTTTATAAGAGGTTTGAATGGAATTTATGTTGAAACTTACAGTTGAGATACTTAAATGGTGAGACTGTAGGAAAATGGACATTACTGTTCAGATACTTAAATTGTGAGACTGTAGGAAAATGGGAATTACAGTTGAGATACTTAAATGGTGAGACTGTACAAGGAAGAAAATAGAAAACATGCAGTCGACAATCCTTACATGGTGAGACTGTAATAAAACGAAGTAAAAAAGACATAAAAAGCAAAGACAAAAAATAGGTCCGGGGATTGGCCAAACAGCAACCAGCTTGTCAAACTGGTAAGATTAGGGCTGAGGTGTGCGCTGCCTCTTGAGAATAAGGAACACTCAAAAAGTAGCAGGGAATAGGACGGCCGAGATACGTAACATCTTTAAGGTGAGGCTAAGAGCAGCAAGACCCTGAAATGGTGAGCTGTTATAGAAGAAAACAGATTAAAAAGGGGCCCCAGGAAAACAATTAAATTGTTTTCTAGTATCAGAACTAGGTTCTGTTACACGACGATCAGACGAGGAGATTTTTAAATAAGGATTCGTTTTGTCAACTACGGAAGGGACGAGGGTCTCTCTGTGACGCGCCAGGCTGTCTGTCTTAAATGTTGTTTTTTTACGTCCTGTCCAATGTTTTGTCTCAGTGAAAACTGGATTTGTGTGAGCAAACTGAAAGCGGAGTCCGCGGCTCCGATGTGAGTCTGTCTGTGTGTGTGTATTTCTGCTGAGGTGTGTGCGTGTCTTCAGGATGGTGTGAATTTCTCCACGTGCGTGGACCCCAAGATTAGCACTAGCATTACCAGGGTTTTCGACCTCCCCCCCTGATGTCCCGAAAGAGGGTCAAAAGACCCTGAGTCCAAACTGACGACTCTGGTGGCTCAAATTAGCATCCCTTGTTCAATTGTAAATGTGGCCATTGCCTGAGGAATCAGCAGGGGGGGAGGAGAGCCGAACTCACAAAAGCATTCCACACTTCTGTACTGTCAGGCCAGAAGGTACGTGTGAATAGTCCATGTTGGGGGTGGGTGCGATCTATGATGGAGGCAGCTCTACAGTAGAAAACTAACCAAATTGTGTTGCTCCACCTCAAAAAATCATGCAAAAGGTGTAGCAAAAGAGATCTGGGAGACTTTGCACATGCAAATTTGCATGCAACCTTTTGTGCTGTGGAGGATACATAGGTGACTGCTTCATCTATTTAGTTCACAAGAAACAAAATGCAGAAGAGGTTCACTGCTCAGGAGGCCCTTGTGATTCAGATGGAGACGATATAGACCTTCAACCGGATTCGGACTCTGAGCTGTCTTCAGGTTAGATTTCTCAACCTACCTATTTTATTTTCCTGACTATTTTTTTTATTTAGAACCAAACCAAAAGTTAATTTGAAATTGTTTATCTTGCAGATGAGGAGACTCTCCCTCTACCAAAAAAGAGAGCTCGTTTGGGGAGTGAGCCGTCAGAGACCGCGAAAGATGGCACAGTGTGGCGTGAAGAACAAGTGGGGACACATCTCCATTTCACTCCAATAGAACCGTACGCCACAGATGGAGAGCCAAGCGCTAAGGCCAGACGAAGTATCCGGAGTCGCCTTCAGAGCTTCCTCTGTTTTATCACTCTTGACATGCTTCGTAGCATTCGAGAATGGACTACTCAACATGCACGTCACACGGAGCAGCTGGATTGGTTCATGGATCTCCCAGAACTAATGGCATTTATTTCAGTCATTATCTTGCGGGGGGTGACCAAGGTTCCATCACTATGTGACAGCTGGTCAGCAAACCTGGGAAACCCAAGGATCATTGAAACTATGGCCCGAAACCGCTTCCAAGACATCATGCGACACCTACGCTTTGATGACATGTTTACACGCAGTGAGCGAGTGGAGACTGATAAGTTTGCTGCAATCTCCGATGTTTGGGGATCATTTGTCACTAACGGCATCGCATCCTACAACCCTGGTCGACACATCACTATTGATGAACAACTTTTTCCATCAAAGACTCGCTGCTGCTTCCTGCAATACATTGCAACAAAACCGGACAAGTTTGGCATCAAGTTTTGGGTGGCTTGCGACTTGAAATCAAAGTACATCTGTAATGTCTTCCCATATCTTGGCAAGGACCCCAGTCGTCCCAGTGGGGAGAGACTGTCCGAGACTGTAGTGATGAGGCTGATGGAACCGTTCATGGACAAGGGCAGAACTGTAACCACGGACAATTTCTTTACATCACTGTCACTTGCACAACGACTGCTTAGCCAGAAAACCACTATCCTCGGCACAGTCAACAAGAGACGACGGGAAATTCCTCAGTCCGCTAGACAGATGGATCGCACTGAATTCACCACTCAGGTGTTTTCAACCACTGGTGCCACGCTGACGGTGTATGCGCCCAAACGGAAGAAGGCCGTTTACGTTCTCAGCAGCATGCACAGCGTGGTTGAGACTGAGGATACCACCAAAAGGAAGCCAAACACGGTCACACAATATAAAAAACAAAGTGCGGTGTGGATGTGATGGACCAAATGGTGCGGGAGTACAGCGTGCGTGCAGGAACACGGAGATGGCCAGTTGCCGTGTTCTACAACATGATTGACATGGCAGCACTGAATGCACATGTGCTTTATCAGGCATGCATTGGGGTGCAGGAGAGACGGGTGGACTTCCTAGTTGAGCTTGCCAAAGAGTTGGGTAACTCTCATGTGAGTGAGAAGAAGCCACACAAGGAGAAGCTGCTTCGGCAACAACCTTCCACACCCAGCTCAGGCAAAAGGGCAAAGTGTCAGGTCAACCATCGATGCAGGAACAATTGTGCAACTGTGAGATGCGTTGACTGCTACAAATACACATGTGGCAAGTGCACCAGGGTCATACCCTGGCAGTGCCAGGTATGTTCCGACAGTACAGACAGACTGCTGAGTGAGTGCTGAAATGCCAGTCACACAAGGACATGCCACTCACACACACGCAGCCCCCCACTGTGCCTAGTGTAAATATGTGTGGAATTGTTTTATTTCTTGTATTTTTTGTATTGTTTTTAATGACAAAAATAAAAAGCATTCAAACAAATAACTGTTGTTCTTTTGTATATTTCTCATGCTGGAATTTCAGTCCTCTTGACTTAGACACAAATACTTCTGGTCATTGCTCACAGCTGTACCTGGCTGTAAAATATATCTCCATTTAAAATATTAAAATTAATTCATTGTGCTTTTTTGCTAAAATAAAACTAAGCTAAATATAATATATATAATCTTTATATTATAAAATACAATATACTGAATAGAACTAACTAGACAGTTAGTAGGGAGTTAAGCTTCCCCCTTCCTTTGGTGCACCAGTAATGGCCTTATTTACAGAACAAAAGCGCCGGTTCATAACTGCTTATAGGATGCTAATTAAAATCCTTCAGGTCAGTTGACTCGTCTCTGGGCTCCAAAGGTAGAAATGTTAAATGACCCTTCTCTGGTAATTCTAGTGTTAAAGCAGTGACTGGGGGGCAGCTTTAATTTTTTAAGTAAAAAGTGATGGGTAAAAATATGGGTGAAAAACTAAGGGGAATTTGGAAATCATTAAAAAAAAGGTTGATGCATTAATGATGTTTGTTGAAGTGCAGGAGAACTTTCAATGCAGTAAAGCATTTGAGGTATTGGCTGCAAGCTGATTGGGTGAGTTGCATTGGAGAGAGACCACGGCCTGCATTTTGGTGAGTTTTGGAGAAATTTTTTATTTTGAACTGTAGCCTAAAAGTTAGAAAGTGGTTGGAAGTTTGGAAAAGTTGTTGAAAATTTGGCAGAACATTAAACATCTGTTTGAGGCATTATAAATTGGGAAGAAACGAAAAAGGGAAAATGCCTTCTATTAGAGTGTAATTTTAACTAGCATTATCTATTGCAAAATAGCGTTTTAAAATGCCTAATGAATGTATATACTTTCAGACATGAAATATAATTCGCGATTAAATAGTGATTAAAAGGTTTTCATTGTTTGATAGCCCTAGTTATAATAAATAAATAAATAGATATAATTCATCAGACTTAATTCTAGCTGATTAATAGGGAGCAGAAAATAGCCACCCTATAAACTTTTGCTCATTTGCAGGCCTGGGAAAAAAAAACAAGTAAGCAGTACTACAGAGTTAGAAGTTAAGGTTAAACTGTACCTTAATAGTGTGTGCAAACGGATATTGCGGTTAATTTGACAGATTTTGTTAACACTGCATTTAGTCATGAGTCAGTTTTGAAGTTATCCTCAAATGAAGCAGCTAAAATTGAGGAATCTATGACAAATGTTAATGGCTTGCATTATTTTATTATAGATACTGATATTGCAGAACGGCAGAAACTAGTAGATACAGAAAATATTACGGGATCATCACAGGACAGTCCCCTAATTATACTACTTACTAGTTGTTCACTTGGTAACATGCAACTTCTGGTGAATAAACTCCCCAGTATCAGTGCTGGTCGTCGAACATGGCTGGCTGAATTACAAAATTTAACCAAAGGCTTGCAACTGGCTCTCGGTGATTTTAGAGCCATTTTAGACTTTCTGTGTCTGCGCCTGTAATAACGGATATTGAAAAGGTTGCTCAAACGTTTCATATGCCTGATGAAACTTTATTGTCTTCAGTAATTTCTTCCTTGGAAGTTGCAATTGTACAACACTTTCCATTATCCATATCAATTGAGGTTCCTAAATTTGACTGGGACCCACAACAGCGTCCTGCAGATTACATAACTCAAGCTGCAGAGAAATGGATCAAACAAACAGGTGTGGATCCTAAAACAAATTGCTCCAATCTGGGTGAATTATTTAGAGAGGCAGTTTTGGATGGGGTTCCTTCTTTAGTGTCCCTGCTTATGAAACAAAATCCTGATATACCTGGGTGTTCGTATGCTCGCTGGGAAACCTGTTTGATCGACTATTTGCATGTGGCGAGGACAGACTGTCGAAGCAAGACTTAGAGGACTTGGAACTTCAATTACTTACATTACAGTTACTAGAAGCAAAGCGGAAAGTGATCAAGAGAAAGCAGGAGATGACACAAAGAAATGTCTCTGCGGGTGCATCATGTGGTGCTCAGACCCTGACGGTTCCACCACAGTCTAATTTCATTCATGGAGGGGGGCCACCTCCTCCTCTTCTCTATTCTTTATTTGATTCCAGATTTGTTGTTCCTGTGTATGGACACGGTTCTCATTGTGACAGTCAGTGCAGACATGGAGGAAGGACCAGGAGACCAAGTAGACGGGACGGACATGTCAGAACTTTTCGACCATCTACAGACATCTGCTTTAAATGTGGTCTCTCTGGGCACTGGGCCAGGGACTGTTTCGCATCACCAAATCCTGGCATGCCATCCTGGCATGGGCTCACATCCGGAAGGTCAGTACCCCAGAAAGGGGATAACGCTCCCATGAACAATGTTTCCTCACCCTGGAGAAGTGGCCAGCGCTCATGAACAGCGCAGATCCCAAGCTGTCAAGGGAAGTGACTGTATGAATTTTTGCGCACATTGGAGCCACCTGTTTCATCAAGTTTCTCAGTCGTGGACTGAGACTTTGTCACTGAGGTGCTTGCAGAGACGTTGCAGCGACCTACTGCCACACTGGGGGAAGAGATGTACAGTTCCAAGCATGGAAGCCTTTGAATATGAAGTCTTAACTCTGATCTCATGTTTGCCTGATCTGTTGCATGACAATTCGAATCCATCTCAGGTGCCGCAGCCTGGTATCAAACATTTTTAAGGTAATACATACACAGTTATTTCTACCAATATACTTCTGACCAAATTTAATGGGATGTGATTTCTCATGTTTTTGCTGTCTCTCCAACTCTTGAGCTTCTAGGCAAATGGATTGGTGCAGGTAATAACTACTTAAGGCAGCCGATTGAGCAGATACCAGCAGTACAGGTTTGTAGTTTTGAAAAATATACTACTGTCTCTTAAATTTTTTTACTATGTAGCTGATATGTTCCTTTTAAACATGAGTTTTAATTCTATTATGTCCAGGACCATATTGCTCATAATTAACAGCAGAAGGTATATTTTACCATCACAATTATTAGCAGAAAATCCACTGGGGTGGGGATATTTTTCACATTTAGGGTTCTGTGATGCTGCATGCTCACAGCTGCATGCCATAAATTGACAGACTGGGAGTTCTTATCAGCTTTTACGACGTGGGGGCCTCTCGCTAGCAGGCACAGCGGTGTTCTGGGTGAGACGTCTTGTTTATTATTCATTGCAGAGACACGCTTTTTAGGTTACACATTAGTTAGATTATTTCTTCTTAGCTACACTGTTCTACCTCTTGATCAATGTTTCTTCATTTATAGCCAAATCTAGAATCGGGGCAAGATGGGTTTGCAATAAGACATGTAGTAGCAAGCCGGTAAACCCAATCTTTATCAACCCCCAGAGAATTCCAACTCTCGGCAAAGTGAGCAAGAAAACCCTGTAATCAATCTGATCATTGCTATTACCATCATTTTTTTTCTTTTTCATCTATTACTATCTATTTTAAGGACCTCTGATACCAATCAGGTCCTGAGTCATCCTGAGTCAAGGCAAAAGTTGCATAAAACAGATCTTGGCGTGTGAGTCTAGACCAAACTGCTTCCATTTTTCATTATAGAACAGCAATGATCAAAATAATTCAACATCAGAGTATGACTGGCATAACACATAAAATCAAACAGGATCATGTAAGTCAATGGAATAGGACAGTTCAAATAAAATAAAATAAGCGTAATGTAACATAAGTGAATCGGGGATGCAACTTTGAGCCATGGTCAGAGCACATTTCAAATATGGACATAATTGCTCATAAAGTGTCTGGCTTAGGATTCTTCCAGTGTCTCTCCTCCATATCAGGCTAATTAATCATAGTCCTCAGATTTCTTCTTCCACAGCCTCTTCGGTCTTGATGTCAACCTATTGTTGTAGGAGGTGATTTCCTGTTAAGTGCCCTGCTTCAAATTTTCATTTACTCCGAGGGGCATGCTACTGGATTTTCATATTTACAGTCTAACTCTTGGACTGAAAAAAAATCCTATAAACCTTTGAATAACTTCCAGAACAAGGTAAAATTTTAATATTCATGTATCAAAAGTGTTCAAATTAAGTTTAAATATGAAATATCGCACATTTTTTACACCGATTATGGTATTCCGAATTTGGGTGCTGCCTCCGTTTACGATCGGCCATTTCCGACGTGTGACGTCAGTTCAAGAACAACGAGAACGCGCGAAGCGAACTTGCATAGAAACTTACAGGCGTTTTCGTTGTAAAACCGGTAAGGCGAACAAGGATATATATGTTTTTTTTCGGGTATCTTCTTTCACACACCGAATCTGCTGATCCACGTCTTGCTGGGCAAGCGCTTTTAAAAAAAAAAATCGCCGAACTAAGTCCACAATAAAATGCCTTCTAGGTGCGTAGTTGGTGGCTGTAGTGCAGACCGCGGTCAAGTTGGTTTGATATTGGACATGCAAGCTCCGCGGAGTCAGCGGGATCTAGCTCACGGTTGATCCGGTTGAAGCACTCTGATTTCGGCCAGCGTCTCTCAGCTGCTCCCTTCTCCCATACGTGGTGGGACCGTCAACAAATCTGATTTGATTTTTGTTTCTCAAGAGTGCTCCGCCTACTCCGCGGAGCTCGAATGTCCAATGTCACACCAACTTCACCGCGGTCTAGTGCAGGCCAGAAAGTAGCGCTACATACTTAGCCGAAGGATCAAAAGGTCCGAATGAAATGGGATAAATTTGTAAAAGAAACGCGAAAGGACTGGATTGCCGGCAGTGACAAAAGTGTTTTATGCAATTCACACTTCACGAGCGAGGACTTTGAGGGGTACTTACAATGGAGCATGGGCTCTATGTCTTGGCCAGCGTTAGATATAGTCTCCTCAGGTTCACCTTGTTCAAACTCCGTTTCTTCGTAGATATATTCTGTATCGGAGTCGCCGATGCTTGAGGGGGAGTTTGAAGATGTATCAGACATTTTTTTTATAATTTTTTTGTACGTAGAGTACGAGTTATTAATAAAATTTAACAAATCGGTAGCGAAAGACGTAGTATTAGCAGCGGTACTAGTTCTGTTTGTGACGTCACATTCCGGACCTGCCTGAATGCAGAATGTTCGGGCACTTTCGCTTATACAGCAAGTTTTATCGAAATTACTTCCAAACGGCGCACATAATTCACATATAATATACATTTCTTTACTCTGGTGACTATTTGAATGCATCTGCGTAAAAATACATTCAGTCCAAGAGTTAGACTTTAAATGTTCCTCCCTCTAGGGCAGGGGTGTCAAAACTCATTTCTATATTGGGCCACTGTGCCATCATGAAGTCAGTGTAAGAGCCGGTTGCACTTGTATAGATGATACTTTTGATTTGATAATTTCATTTCAGTTCACATAAAAATATAAGAAAAATGCACAGTAACATAAATCATCATTCTACATCATGTTTTCTCTTTTTCAACATTTGGGTTGTTTTAATGTGTTGTGAAAACTGACATCTAGTGGCAGGATGCTGTTACTATACAGTAAAAAAATTAAAAAAAAGTTTGCAACAGGAGGCACAGTTTCAGCCACTTTATACAATTTAAAAGGATATGTGCCTCTACTTTATGACATGATATGCCTTGTTTTCGCTCGAGGGCCAGACAAATTGCCTTAACGGGCCAGATTTGGCCCGCAGGGCTTGTGTTTGACACATGTGTTCTAGAGCCTAGGAGTGTACTCTACCTGAGTTCTCTGAATGCAAAGCCCTCCAGATTGCATTTATGAAACTGTCCAGTTCAATTCCAACACCTTTAAAGTAAAGCATCCTGGCATAGTCCTGTTTAAAATGTTCTCCATAGCAGGTGTTCCAATGTGAGGTGCCATTGCTGTTCCAGTTTACCCCAAAAGTCGACCTTTTCCCCAGGGATGGGCAGTATTTCTAATACAAGTATTTGAAATACGTATTTCAAATACAAAATACTATTTTGTAATTTGTATTTTATTGAGATGATGAAAAGGCCTTTGTATTTTGTATCAAAATACTTTAGTGTTGTGTATTTTTGTATTTTCAAAATACTGTAAAATACTTTCTGTGAGACACAGTCTGTGATGACATCTAACTATCTATAAAGTGTGAAATAGTGCCTGTGGCACCTTTGCAGTCAAGTCCCTGTGATACCACTCTCGGCCACTAGGGAATTTTGGCACTGTTTCACACTTGCTATGGGCACATTGCTCGAGCAACACAAAACGCACGGTGCTGCATATTAGATTGAGTCAGTAAGGTATCTTCTACTTGGTGCTTTGTCAGGATCAGTCAAGGAAGTTGTTTCAAAGCAAGGTGAGCAACCAAATTTACCTAGTTTATTTCAGTAACTCATTTATTCTCAACCATGAATCACTCTTTTTATTGCATGTTCCTGTTCAGTGTAACGTTCAGTGTTCGTAAGGCTAGGCTATTTAACTTTTGAATGTTAGCTGCTAACTAACTCTCTGTTAGTTTCACTGTTGTTGATTTCACCAGTGAACAGTCAAAGAATCACGTTTGTAAAGTTATTGTTATGTTACACGGTTTCCTTTTGTTTCATGTAATTAGCCTACAGCCTACATAGGACTTTTGTATCTCATTGTCAATATGTGTGCTGCTGCAGCACCACAGGTGACCTTCTCCGCCATTTGTAGTAGGCTAATTTTGGCTCATACTAGTGTTGGCCATTTTAATTAACTTTTTCTTAGAAATGTACCTAAATAATGTTCTACTGTTGACTGTATTTAGCCTACACAATATCAGTGTTGGGAGTAATGCAGTAAAAAAGTAATTTAATTAGGCTGCAGTAATGCATTGCTGTTTGCAGTAATGCAGTAATGTAAGGCATTACCAATACAATTTCAGTAATATTTTACTCGGTACAATTCTCAGTAACTGAAGTTACTTTGCTTTTAATCCAAAATTGAGAAATGCTTAATTGGCACCAGAGAAGATTATCCAAGAATTAAAAAAGTCATCCTGGAATTTGATTGCCCTGTTTAGATGACTGTAGAAAGGGAATTTGAGTTATCTCTGCCATTCATGCAACAGATCTAACATGCGTAGGCTATACTTCTCATTTCAAGCAGTGAGAATAACTAAAATGTTGCTTTTACAGACAAAGATCTTAGCCATTTAAACTGGCAACCTGGACAGGTCGCCAGTCCATCGTAGGGCAGAAATAGCCCAGACTTTTGCCCAATTTACTGTGATATCACCAAGACCTGCTGCGCTAGGATAGCACAGGCGACAGGTGTCGTGCCAAACGACTTATTCCTGCCAGAATTTGTATCCCCTGCGTCAGGAGAGTGCTTGAAATCAATAAAACTTTTAACCTCCAGAGTTGGGAAGTCTAAATATTTTTAAAGATCACATTATAATAAAATGAAATAGATTTTTTTAAACTCTTAATTTTTTAAATATTTTTAAAAGCATCGTATCTCGTTTTTTTAATATGGTTAATATCTCTATATGGTTCTTGGTTGAATTAAAATCTTATTAGATCTGATCATTTTGGCTGTACCTTTATTCAATGTTCATTTGATCACACGTGAAATCCACTTTATATGATCCATTCATGCAGGTTTAGCTACCAAAAAATAAAAAGAAAAAAGACGAACAAAGCAAACAGCTGTGATGGACTCAGGAAGGTGGATTTGTTATTTCAGCAGACAGACATGCGACAATCTAATAACGTAAAGCTAATATTTTCGTGACACGTGTAAATGACCACAGAGCCGTTTACTTTCTCAGAACGTGTTATATTGAGTGATCAATCGACTTTTAAACGACATAGCAATCCCTTACGATAGCACTAACAAGTGTTACATTTTCAGTTTTAACCCACTAACTGAACGATAATGTAACGACACCATTACTATATTTCATTAAGAAAAGTAAAACATCTTAATTTCCACGCCTAATAGGTTGGAAATGAGGCGGAGTTGACTGGATTCATTCTTCCAGCTGGATGCGCTCCCGACACAGGGGATACAAATTCTGGCGGGGATAAATCGTTTGGCACGACACCTGTGCAGCAGGTCTTGGTGATATCATAGTAAATTGGGCAAAAGTCTGGGCTATTTCTGCCCTGCGATGGACTGGTGACCTGTCCAGTTTATACCCCGCGTCTCGCCCATTGACAGCTGCAGATCGGTACCAGCACCTCGCGAACCCAGCGGGAATAAGCGTGTTAGAAAATGAATGGATGGATGGATGGATGGATTAACTGGGCTATTTCTTTTTCCTTGCCATCAAGATCTCTGCCAACTGGCACCAGAAAATGCTATTATTGGGCTTTCTTCGTCTGGAAACAGATGCAAACAACATGATGAACTGGTTGAACTCGCACAGCTGACAATACAGCGATCTGATTGGCTGAGCAGCAAAACTCAAATCACGTGACCTCTTGGACCGGAGCGCTACAGTTTAAATTTTTTTATCGGCTTAAACTTATTAATGTGCAAGAGCAAACGTGGGAACATTGGTGTTTTGAGATCACTGCTATGTGTAGCAACTTATCCAAGTGAAAGAAAGTTGCCACCTGACAGTTCATACGAAAAGTCACCCTACAGATTCTGGCCCACAGCCTATTTGGATTGTTTGTCTTTGAGTTATTGTCACTGATTCATAGTGGGCAATCTATTCCACCAGTAGAGTAAATAAGTATACTTAAGGAAGGGCTTCTTGAGTTACTGAACATTTCTCAGGGCAGAGGTTTATATTGGGGTGTCTAACATGAGGGGTCAGCATATGTTTTTCCAGGTGTACAAGTGAAGGGATAGAAGAAAAAGGCGCTTAGAATGAAGTATTTTGTAGTATTTTTAAAATACAAAAATACAGTATTTTATTTTGATACATTTTTTGGCTGCTGTATTTTGTAGTTTATTTTGATACATTTTTAAGGTGGGTATTTTGTATTTTATTTGGAAATACATTATTGTATTTGTGCCCATCCCTGCTTTTCCCAACAGTTTCCTCTTCATAGCCTTTATTCACTTATTAACATTTATCTTGCGCATGTCCGGTAATCACTGCCATCCCGACCAGATCCAAAGATGTTCAGGGAATCTAACTGGCTGTATTTATTTTTAATCAGTAAAGGTAAGTGGAAAATCTTTAAATACACCTGGCTTAAAAACTGCAGGTAAAGAGTTGGTTGAACTCAGTTTGGATGCATTTTGCCACTGTACTTCTTAATATAGCATTTTTTTAGAACGGTTAATTTAACGTTTTTAGAAAACCCATGCGAAAGTCTGGTTGCCTCCAATTTAAGCCTGTTTGTTGTTGCTCAGCCCATTGATAAAATGCATAAAATTATTTGAACAGACTTTGATGTTTGGAATATTATGTTGCTTGTTACGGCCCCTGCAGATTCAGCTGTGAAAGAACATCTACCTGATTGGCTGCCGGGAGGCTGCAGAGGAGCTGCGACCTCATTGGACCAGCGGAGGACTGCCACGCCAATCAGAAGCTGATGGGGCTCACCGCACCACTATAAAAGACTCTTGGACTCATTCCTTCAGGGAGACAGCTAGTAGGAAGTGGCTTTTGTTAAGCTGTTCCCCCACCTTCGGTGGTTTCCATTGTTTTGGGCAATTCTAATTAGTTGTGTTTATTAGTTTGGTTATGTACTTTGAATCTGCTTTAGCTTAACTTTGTACAAGCTAGAAGCTTGTGTTTGGGAAGCTTAGTGTTCCCTTTGCGTGTGTGTGTTTCTTTTCTCGTTTGAGTTACTTTAACTGACATGTTTGACCATTTAGTAACTTAATTTACATTTAGCACTGTTAAGATTATTAGACCCTTCTTTTGTTTTACATTGGGTTATATTGTTTTTTTTTTGTAAAACCATCTTAAGATAAGATAAGATAGTCTTTATTGATCTCACAATGGAGAAATTCACTCGTCACATCGGCTCATACAAGAAGGTGCAGAGTAGGGAAGGTGCATTCAGTTATATACAATGAGTCTTCATATTTGTAATAAATCACCTTTTCATTTCACACATTTCTCTGGACAGTTTTATGTTACCTCCTCTGAACCCCTAGACAGAGGGGGCGTAACATGCTGTACAGGGTTTTCTCCAGATAATGGATCTGGCGGTAGTTGTTGTGGTGCCTTCGCTACAGGAAAGGGGGGGCGGGCATTGCGTCATGCAGCTCGAAGGAGGGGCGCAGGATAGATGTACTGTGCATCGAGTTGATAACAGCATGTTAGGTTATTTAGGCTGGGTGCTTTTATCCTGGACGGGAACTTTACTGACCATTATTATATTATATTGCTTTCAAACATCGAAGCATTTGAAATGAACAAACAACGCTTAGCCTGGTGAGGGGGTGAATAGAATATGGCAATGTATTGTTTAGATCAGACCTACTACTAGGGGGGTGGACAATGGCTATGTTGATGTATAAGCCTGAGTAGAGGTCAATGACTTGACATTGTGCATGGGCTGTGTTAAATAAAAGCCTACCCTGTATGGCCAGGGGCCTGTTTCAATAAGGAGGTTCAACCAACTCCGAGTTAAAACTTGAACTCAGAGTTGACTTAACCTGAGATGGGAAACTCTGAGTTTTGGGTTTCAGAACAGCTGAAATGAGTTACTTCAATCAACTCTGAGTTGACTGACTCTGAGTTAAGCAGAATTTGAACATGTATTTAAAAAAAAAAAGCAACACGGCTGCAGCGGCGAAGGAGAGAGAGTTAGCTTGGGAGAAAATAGCTGCTCGAGTCAATGCGTAAGTTTACATTTTAATTACTTTTAAACAGTGTTGGGTATAATGAATTAAGTTACTAAGTCATCTAAATACTGTAATTAAATTAAAGACTATAAAACAATAGTGGATTTAATATCAAATTTTAAAAGGTATACTTTTAATTTAACTTTCTCCCTCTAGCTACACACTTTGGTCAATTTAAGATTAATTCATGCAATTGAATATTGTTTATTTGAAAGCATTAGAAGTGCAGTTTCTTGTCTCTCCTTGTATTGTTCAAGTGGTTGAGGTTGATTTGGGATTTAGAAAGTAATTAATAAGTAAGTAAAACAAATTAGTAAGTAGACCAATACTTTCTAGAGACAGTAATTATTACATTAATCTAATTAGACTTGTTGAAGATAAAATTTGAAGTTAGTAATTAAGAACTATTTTAGAGTAACTTACCCAACTGTTATAATATCAGAGGTGAAACTGGAAGAACAGTATTTTATTAAACCTAATTTAATTTTCATGGATAGGTGCAATCCTGCAGGCATCAAAAGAACATGGCAGCAGGTGAAAATGAAATATAAAACATACTTCAAGCAGGTAAGCCTTGAGCACATCATAGGAGTAGAGTAGCTACCTGGCTTTACAAACATTTGACAGATTAAATGACTAACTGGCATTCAGTGTCTAGCAGTGCAGCAGCATTTTTGACATAGGTCTAAATTTTCATTCTCATTTGACTTCTACTCAGTCAACAGAAAGAAGGCAGAGGCTCGTAAAACAGGGGGAGGACCTGCACCACCACCCCTGACAAATGCAGAAGAGATGGCCCTGAGCCTAAATGCTGGAAGGCCAATGGCTGAGGGAATTCCTGGAGGGACTTCATCAGAGCCAGTCACTCCAGAAGATTTAAGTGCCTTCATAAAATGTAGGAGGTCTACCTACAGTGTTATATTTTTTATATAGACTAAATGTGATATTTCCATTTATATTACTTTGGGTTGGGTTTTTTGTTGGTCCCAACAGATTCGGATGGTAATATCTGCCTCTTGGAGCCTCCTGTCCCAACAGTACCCAATACAGTTGTCAGTAGCCTACTCCATACACCATCAATTATGACAAATAGTATTATAAAGTGTACTCTATGAAATGCTCATCTTCACAGGATGATGGGGATGAAGAAACCGTTTCTGCTGCCACAGACAGGCCTACAGAGGTAATTTTAATATTATATGTCTACACGTCAAACAATCTACACATTCACATTTATATGTGGAGTAGCCTATAGAATCCAAGTTTACATCTATAAATGGTCATTCTTATCTCTACCCCCCAGAGTGTGGAAGAACAGCAGGAGGAAGGTCCATCAACTTCTAGTGCACAGATGGACACAGTTCAGTGATTTACAGTAAATGCCACAGTTTCATTCTGAATTTTAGACTACATGCATGATGTAACTCTAATCTAATGTAATTTCAGTTGCCAGTTAAGGAGTTATATAGACTTCTTCTTATTAAAAAGATAGAAAAAAACAGCAAGGAACTTGTATACTTGGACCGCCAAATCCAAAAGGCAGATCTGGAAATCAACATTCTGAAACTAAAACTAGAGGTGAGTGTATGGTCACAGGTGAATTCTAGGAAGTATTGAAACTATTTTAAAATCTTTTTTTTTGTTTTCTTTTTTTTTTAGCAAATGAAGAACACCATATAAATTGCTGTGATTTTGTGTTTATTCATTTTTTTTGTGGTGGTGGTGGATATCATGTGTATTAATCTGAGAAGACATTGCGGCATATCGTATCCCGGACTACCCTTCCATCCTGGAAATCTGCAGGGTTGATGGGGTCTTCCACAGGGTCTTGTAATTGTACGGCAGGGTGTTGCTCCCCTCTAATTATGGCAATATTATGGAGAACAACACATGCCATAATAATGTCGCAGGCCCTTTCAGGGGTTACCCTGAGGTGACGTAGGCACTGGAAACGTGCTTTTGGAAACGTTCTGGGTAAGGGGCCATAAGATTTGGTTGGCATGGGTAACCCCCATCTCCCAGCAGAAAGCCATCAATCTCTCCTGTAAGAAAGTTCACATTGCTTTAGAGCTGCATAGAAATTCCCCTGTAAGTGTTTAGTGCATACATTGAAATATGTGTATAGGATATACATTTACTTACCCCTTTCCAGTCTGTTGCTCAGGGTTGACTCCCGATAGATTCTTGAGTCATGAACAGAGCCAGGCCACTTGGCCTCCACATTTGTAATTATATGTGCAGCATCACATATGATCTTGACAGTGCAAAGAATGAGAGATGTTACAGTATTGTGGTGTAGTCTTTGACCATTAGAAACAGTAGGCTGTCAGTGTACCTGCACATTAATACTGTGGATGGATCTCCAGTTCACATAGTCCGCTTCATTTTCAGAAGGTGCAATGATCGGAATATGTGTGCCATCAATGCATTCAACCACATTCGGAAATCCTAAAGGGAATTCTGATTATTAGGTTACTTCCAGGGGTCGCAGCAAGATATTCTTAACTGAATGTAATTTATAAGGTTAGCCTTATTTAAACCGATTTATACACCACTGACCTGCAATCCTGTGAAACTCCTCTTTAATGACTCTCACTGGTTTGTGCCCAGGAAACAATACAAAAATTCTCAGAAAGCGCTTAAGAGCGAGGCACACTTTCCTTACCGCTCTGCAAACAGTAGCCTTACTAATATGTTCAGCATCCCCGATGTTATAAAGAAAACTTCCATTCGCAAAGAAACGTAAGGCAACGCAAAGAATCTGCTCGGATGTAAGAGCACGGCCGCGATGGTTGATGTTTCTGATGTAAGGATGGATGAGATTATGGATGTATCTTATTGACTGTAAAGAAAAACGGTAACGCTCAAATAAAAATGGATAGGGATATGACAAAAAATCCACTCTGGGCCTCAAAATTCTTTCCCGACGTAAATGTAACTCCCTACGAAGTAATACAGCATCTTCGTCAACAGGATCATCCATAAAAGGACATGCCATTTCATTCCCTTTGATGCGCTCTGCGTGACTGAAATGTGCGCAATGAATATGTCCCCAAAGAATCAATGAGGTGTTTAAACACCACTTCCTCTTTAAAAAAGGGGAGGAGACCAAAATAAACTCTGGGTTTTCTGAAGAAAACCTACTCCCGACCAGGTTAGGTTCACAGAGTAAACTGCCATGGTAACTGACTCTGAGTATAAGTTACAGAAAACCCAGAGTTTCCCTCATTTCAGGGTTTTCACTTAACCTCCTTTCTGAAACAGGTCCCTGGGCTAAGACTATGGACTTCTTGTTTTTTGGAGAAACCACACTCAAACAATGTTCACACTCCACTTTATCTTAGAGAGATTCTTTCTTAATATAAGATACACGTGCAACATCACCATCCCTACTGCCACATTTCTTTTAATAGATACGTTATGAAATGGAGTAGCCAATGCAAATAGTCAGCAGACTGAAACACAACACCATCTAGTGACATGTTGTGAGGTGACTACATATCAGTAATGTACACACTGAGCATACCTGTTGACAAGTTTAAGTAAAACCGATAAATTCTAATTTGAAAACTCACATTTGTTTTAGATTTTCAAATAAATAACCCCTTTCTTATAAAACACAACAGGTATATCAGGAAAATATGTGAATTTTTTATAAAAGAACATATCAATCTTGCCTAAATTGGCTATCGTGCACACATTTAAACTGATTCTGACAGCCCATGAAATATGAGCCCATGAAGTGAGAAGCAGGGGTCGTCTGCCAGTTTTGGTGTGCCATACGTTTACGCGTTTTAGAATGTGGATTAAACTGTGCTATGTGAGAACTCCAAAGCTTGAGATAGTGTTTTACAACCTACCTACCTCTGCTCATACCAATGGGAGCATCTGAAACTCAAACAAGATTTCATTCTGTACTTGTATGAGCCGATGTGACGAGTGAATTTCTCCATTGTGAGATCAATAAAGACTATATTATCTTATCTGTACTGTATGCAGTGGCAATCATGGCCTATGGTAAATCTAATTTCAGTGGCAATATTTCTTTAAAAAGAGTTTGCACTTAGTAACTCATCTTCATAATCTTATTTCAAGTGAATAGACTATCTAATTATTATTATTGATAACCATCCATCCATTACCCCTATTGGGGTCGTGAGTCAATGGGCGAGAGGTCGCCAGTCTATCACTTGGCAACACAAAGACAAACAACCATTCTCACACAGACTCACACCTAAGGAGAATTTAGAGAGGCCAATTAACCTAACAGGTTTTGGAAGATTCTTTTAGAAGATCATCTTGTTTACCTGCTCAAATTAAGGACAAATACACTCATTTCAAGAAACAAATTTACTTACTTTTAATTACCTTTTTGGTGCATACAGAAAATAATGAAGGAGCTTACTGGAACAAACCAACAAACCAAATAGTTCAAATATTAAACATCATGATAAAAAATGCTCTTATATCGAAAGCTCTCCAAATAATAATAAACATGGTTTTATTCTTTTCTGGCTGACAAATAGCAAACAAAATGAGAAAGCCAGTAGATGTGATTGAGGTCGCTTTACTGAATCTTCTCAGTTATTTTTTGTAAAACTGCAATACAAATCAACAAGCAGATGACCGTTCATACTGAGCCCGGTTCTGCCGGAGGTTTTCGTTCCCGTTAATGGGGAGTTTTTCTTCCCACTGTCGCTTCATGCTTGCTCAGTATGAGGGATTGCAGCAAAGCCATGGACAATGCAGACGACTCTCCCTGTAGCTCTACGCTTCCCCAGGAGTGAATGCTGCTTGTCGGGACTTTGATGCAATCAACTGGTTTCCTTATATAGGAACATTTTTGACCAATCTGTATAATCTGACCCAATCTGTATAGTATAGTATAGTATAGTATTTCGATATCTAAAAGTAACACATTTATATAATAGAATTTAATTCCTGAGAGTCATTCTGGTCCACACTCCATTCCAGTAGATGGCGGAAATGCATCTATTTATTGTTTGCCAACCGCCAAAAAATTTAAAAGAAGAAGAAGAAGAAGACATCATTGCCGATTGGTAATATTAGGATTTTCAACTACTATAATCCATGTAAAAAGTTGGAAAGTGAGGTATTTAATAAAATTTCAGGATCAATAACAAGAAGAGAAGTTTGGTGTAGGGATTTCAATGCATATAATAGCCTATGGGGAAGCAGACAGACGGACAATAATGGTAAAATAGTGGAAGGATTGATGGATGAAAGGTCATTGGTGTCTCTTAATAATGGACAGGGAACAAGAATTGACATATATAAAGGTACTTTGTCATGTCTTGACTTGACATTAGTATCCAGTTCGATAGTTAGTTCTTGTGAGTGGGGTGTGAGGGAAGAATCCACAATAGGAAGTGATCATTATCCTGTTAGCACAATCATTAAAGATAATTTATTTAAACAAGATGAATTAAAAATATCAAGATGGTGTTTTAAAAAAGCTAAGTGGCAAATTTTTAAAACAATATGTGAGCAAACAAGTCATTTAGTAACATTAAAAGGAAATATAGATGAGTGCACTAAACAGGTAACGGAACATATACTAAATGCTGCAGAAATAAGTATTCCAAAAATAAATATTAAAGGAAAGAAAAAAATTGTGACATGGTGGAATGAGGATTGTAGCAGAGTGATTAAAGAACGAAATAAAGCTTTTAAAACTCTACAGAAAAATTTAACAGGGGAAAATCTTATTAAATATAAGAAGAAAAGGGCAGAGGCTCGTAAAATAATCAAAGAGGCTAAGAAGGAAACTTGGAGAAAATATTGTTCTTCCATGGGAGCAGAAGTAAAACTACAAAATGTTTGGACAATGTTTAAGAAAGTGGGTGGGAAAAGAAGTCAAGTTAAAATTCCAGCATTGGTTAGAGGTCAAGAAATTGTGGTGTTAAATAAAGATAAGGCAGACATTTTGGGTGAGGCTTTTGCAGCAGTGCATAGTGGGGAGCATTTAGGAAATATACATAGAAATCAAAAAGAACAAAAACTAAAAGAATCTAATGATATTTATAAAAAGAAAAATAGATCGGTTTCAGCATTAGATGAAGAAATAAGTATGAATGAAATAAAAACAGTTATTAAAGATACTGGATATTCAGCTCCAGGGGATGATAATTTATGTTATGCAATGTTTAGAAGGTTACCGGAAGCAACATTAAAATTAATATTACAATTTTTTAATAAAATTTGGAGAGAAGGTGAAGTTCCAAATAAATGGAAAACTGCAACAATCCTCCCATTTAATAAACCAGGAAAAGATTCTCCAGATCCAAATAATTACAGACCAATAGCATTGACATCTCTTTTATGTAAATGGATGGAGAAAATATTAGTAAAAAGATTGGGGTATATGTTAGAGCAGAGGCAGATATTAAGTAGTTATCAATGTGGATTCAGAACAGGAAGGTCTACAATGGATGCATTAGTGAGAATTAGTAATGATATAAAAAAAGGATTAAAAATGAAAGAATTGATAATAGCAGTATTCTTTGACAATGAAAAAGCGTATGACTCAATGTGGAGGGAAGGTTTATTGATTAAGTTGGAAAATATGGGAATAGGGGGAAGAATGTATAACTGGATAGCAAGTTTCTTTACAGAAAGGAAAATTAGAGTTAAAGTTGGGGATGAATACTCAAGAGATTTTAAAGTAGAAAACGGCACTCCTCAAGGAAGTGTAATTAGTCCTTTACTTTTTAATATTATGATTAATGATATATTCTTAAATCTAGATGAATGCATTAAATCAGCACTTTATGCAGATGATGGAGCTATATGGATGAGGGGAAGGAATGTCTCACATTTAGTTAAAAATATTAAAAGAGCTGTTAATAAAATAGAAAAATGGTCATATGAATGGGGATTTAAATTGTCGGTAAGTAAATCCTGTTATACGATTTTTAGTAATAAAAGAAATATTGATATAGGAGAGATAAAGTTATATGATCAACCTATAAAAAGAGTAGATTAATTCAAATATTTAGGATTATGGCTAGATAGTACATATACATGGAAAATGCATATTAAGCAGCTAGAAACAAAATGTAAGAAAGTAATAAATCTCATGAAAGCAGTGGCTGGGAATGATTGGGGGGCTGATAAGCAGTCACTATTGAATATATATAGAGCTCTTATGAGATCAGCAATAGATTATGGTTGTATGGTATATGAAGCAGCAGCAAAAACATCATTACAAATTGCAGATAAATTACAATATAGGGCATTAAGAATAGCTACTGGAGCAACTAAGACTACCCCCATTAACGCTCTTTTAGTAGAGGCTGGAGAAACTCCGTTAGAAATAAGACGGGTCAGAATATCACTGTCATATTGGATCAGAGTTAAAAGCAGTAGTGAAGGAAATCAAGCAAAAAGCATAATAAAGAATTGTTGGGAATATTCTAAATTCACAAGAAAGGGATTTGGATGGAATGTGAATGAATGGGCAAAAATGTACAAGTTGGAGGATAAGACATTCTCACAAAATAACCCAATTAGTGCTGTGCCACCATGGTTGTTCCCAGAAACAAAAGTTGACTTAAAAATACATGAAATGAAAAGAGAATGGATCCACCTAATCCATGCGTTTATTTTTAGTCGAATTGATTACTGCAACAGTGTTTTCACAGGTCTGCCTAAAAAGTGGATCAGACAGCTGCAGCTGATCCAGAACGCTGCTGCCCGTGTCCTCACTAAGACTAAGAAAGTTGAGCACATCACCCCAGTTCTAAAGTCCTTACACTGGCTCCCTGTATCTCAGAGAATAGACTTTAATGTCAGGAACGTGAATCAGGCAAACCCAGTATTCAACCAAACAAGCGAGGTATAAGCAAAAACAGTACCTCCATGGTGCTCTGGGTGCTTGTCTTCTCGGCGAGACCCTCGACGCTTCTTGTTTGGACGAGGGCCACGACGCCGCTTGTCGTCTGGACGAGGGCCACGACGCCGCTTGTCGTCTGGACGAGAACCACGACGCCTAGGGTCCCGACGAGACCCAGGGTTACGGCCTGGAAGAGGGCTCGTCTGAACCCCCTCCTCGTGGACCAGTGGCAGACCCTCCTGGGTTCCCGCGTCGCAGACCAGCGGTAAACCCTCCTGGGTTCCCGCGTCGCAGACCAGCGGTAAACCCTCCTGGGTTCCCGCGTCGCAGACCAGCGGTAAACCCTCCTGGGTTCCCATGTCGCAGACCAGCGGTAAACCCTCCTGGGTCCCCACCTCACTGGCCCGTGGAGTACCCTCGGTGGCCGGAACGGCCTCAGAAGTGACCGCCAAGCTCTCAACAACAGGTAAGAAATCAGAGTCACTTGAATTAACAGATGTAGGTGAAGAGGAGTTATTGTACAAAGCCCTGAGGGCAACTCTATACTTCTCCTCCCAGTCCGTTATCATCACCTCTAACTCGGGGGAATAGTTAGAAAACAGGGTCTCCCTCATCCAACTAATAGTAGAGGTGTAGGACCGCAGCCTCTCCTGCTCCTTTAAGAAAAAACTGTCATCCGAGTCAGCGGGTGGAGCTCTGGATGTATCGACCGGGGCGGAACTAGCGATCAGCTCCGCCGAGCTGGAAGGTGGATACATGATCTTAGCTGGAGAGGGTATCAACTCCGGTAACAGAGAGTCAGAGACAGATGGTAAACAAATGGAGCCAGTTCTCAGGATTACTGGATCAGAGGGAGGCTGACTGACAGGTCTACGTCGATGCTTCTGTCGTCGGCTGGAACTGGAGTGCTGCGGATCCGAGTCTTGCAGCGGAGGTGAGACCGCGGGAGCAAGCTCTGGTGAACACGCCCCCTCCATAAAATCAGGACACTGCTGAGAATCGAGGAAAAGATCTGGGCAGAGATCAGCAATCAAAGTACCCTTGACCTCCATAAACAAACTTGGGTCGGGAAAAACCCCATGGGTGGAACCGACAGCGGAGTCTCTGGGTGAGTGCTCCCTATTGTTCCGAACAGAAACGGAAATGTTTACATAGAGCCCTCCCAAGCGTAAGCTCCGAGCAGGCAGTGAGTTACTGCTGCTGCTGGTGAGATGGCGTCTGGGACCGACACCCGGGGGACAGAACGCCAGTCTAGAACCCTCCAAAGCCATAGCTTGTGGAGGGAGAAAAAAGAAAAAAGGAAACAAAAAAATAGAAGGGGGAAAAAAAACCTCTACAAGCTTGTTTGGTGATGGGTTTGGGTGGGCCAGATCATTCTGTCAGGAACGTGAATCAGGCAAACCCAGTATTCAACCAAACAAGCGAGGTATAAGCAAAAACAGGATTTTAATAATAAAACAGGGACAGGCAGGCTCAATGATCAACAGGGCAGTCCAAAATCCGGTACACAAAAAGGCAGTCCAAAATCAGGCAGAGGTACCGACAGGGATAAAGTAAGCTCGGATATTCATTAGGCAGATCCGGGTAGGCAAAACAGGCAATCAGTCAGACAGGGCAGGACAAAACAGATCAGGGGACAGGCTGGCTCAGAATCAAAAAGGCTCTCAGGTTTGCATCAACAGGTCAATCATGAAAGGAACGCTGGAACAAAACTCACCGTGGGCTCGTTAATGATCTGGCAGATTGCAGAGGTTTGTGGCAGGACTATATAGGGGAGTGAGCAGGTGAACAGGAGTGAAGACTAATTATAAATGAGCAGGTGGAACTAATCAAGGCAAGGGAGCTGACTGATTGCTGAGGGAAGAACAAACCGAGCTGAATAAAGTGACAGGTAAATAACAGGTAATCTAAACAGAACAACACGTCTAAACCAAAGCCAAAACAAGAAAGAACCCAAAAGCAGAAACTAAACTAACAAAACGGATAACCTTAACCAAGACAAAACCTAAATCGTGACACTTTAAAATCCTTCTGTTAGTCTATAAATCCCTGAATGGCTTGGCACCTAAATACATCACAGACTTGTTATCAGTTGTCAAAATACCTCTAAAATCGGTGGTGTGGTGAGCTCAACCATATTCTCTATCATTCACAAATTAAGGTATGATTTGGACATTAAATGTATCATGTAAAAAAGATAACATAAAGAGCTCTTTAATTGTGTGTTTAAATTGATTGTTTTCTCTTTATTGAATTGCATGTTTTGACTGATTGTTTTTCTTTCTTAAAAAGATCAAGCATTCATGTATTAAATGAGTGAAATGATGATTATTTTAGTGCAGTCCAAGTGTCAGACAGGCTAAGGAGAAAATAGGTATGATTGTAAAATAGTCATGGTGCATGGTTCTAGAAATATTTTGGAGGTCTTAAAAGGTTGCCTGTAGCCCAAACTTTAAAACAACACCCTTAGGGACTTTTGAGTCTTTAAAAAATACTGATCGTGTAACAAGTGCTGATTTATAGGAGTAGGAGCCACCGTTAACTAGGGCGGTGGATGGGGTACAGGTGGCTTCGGGCTACTAAGTTGCCTGACCTGTCCACGGCAGAAGGGTGTGGCCCTAGGACGGAGGTGGTTAGCCGGTCAGTCGTATCCTACTCATCTAGCTGAAAAGGTCTCACAGGAATTCTAAACAGGGTAATACTCGTTAGATTCAGAGGTCTTTAGAACCCCAGCTAGTGTGAGCTTTAACCCAAAAATAGGAGGGAGGTGGTGAGTGGGGTTTTAGTTCAAAGCCAAAAATCTGACACAGTGTATCAACCCTCCAGGCCACTTAGGTCGTCTTGCCTCAGCCTTCTCTGCATACCTAGAACCAGAACCAAACACGGAGAAGCAACATTTAGTTCCTATGCTCCACTGATCTGGAACAAACTTCCAGAAAACTGTAAAAGTGATGAAAGCCTGAGTTCCTTTAAATCAAGATTAAAAACACATCTGTTTAGGATTGCCTTCGACTGTTCTAATTGAACTGTATTACTGAAATATAATTAGTTTATTTGTATTCCAACTGTTTTTACTTGTTTGCTTTTAATTTTTATTTTCCCATGTTCTATTTTGTTTCTGCATTTTATTCCTGCTTGCTTTTATTCTGTTTTATTTTCCTATATTTTAATCATGTAAAGTACTTTGCGTTGTCTCTGTACTGAAATGTGCTATATAAATAAATTTGCCTTTGCCTTTATTTAAAGGAGCAATAAATGATTTTTCAACACTAGGTGTAGCTTGATCACTGTCTGGAGTCATGTATCAAGCCATGCCTCTCTCTATCTCCGCTCTAGCACTCGCCACCCATTTCCCCTACTCACTCATCGGCTTGTATGAGCCTATTTGCAAAGGATAAACACGCAGCAAAACAGCATCACCTTTAACAGAAACATTTAAATCTTTAACTTTTTAATTCTTAGCAAGAGAACATTTTGATTTGATGGGCATGCTTTCTGCCATTTTGTGTCTGGCAGTGGCATTTTTTGGGTAGGGAGGGGCTAAGCGCTGAGTAGCAGCCGTTCACGTGCATTTGAAAATGCATGTGCGGCTATGCAAACAAGAGACTGGAAAACAAGACAAAGACATAATAGTCAATCTAAAAAAGATACCTTTACTTCTTCACAATTTTATTTTAGTTCTATCTAAAATAATGGCATTTTGTTTAGTGCTTGTTTAAAGTCCCATTATGATTGGGTTGAACACATGCCAAATGTTTAAAATTAGTTAAGCTGATTTAACCTCATTCTAAATTCTTTAAGATGAACTTTGGTTCTGTCACTTAAAGAACCCCACTGAACTCTAAAATCATTGAATCATTTTATGGTGATGGTTTTCCAACATATTTATTTGCCCTTTTGTGCTTTAGTATGTACATAGTTCCTTAGTTTCTTTATCTAAATTTTGCTTAGTAGTTTTGGTTAAGTATCACTAGCCTAGTAATGAAGAGTTGTTGATTGAGATATGTTGGTAATTCAGGTAAACAACATTATCATTGGTGTTACCTGGACAGGCATTTATTTCTGGTAATTCTTGTTGAAGATAAGTGTCACTCATTTATTCCATATGTGTGCAAAGTTTGCTGTAAGAAAATGCTAAAGCTCGCCTTCATATAGAAGCATCCCTTTCTTTTTTTGTTTTTAGGCGTGTTTCATGTAAGTAGTAACATTATATTTGGGTTTGACCCAAATATAATGCCCCAAATTATAGTGGTCCTTATTATTATTTTTGTCGCTCTTCAGTTTTTCCTGGACTTCCTCTGAGAAAAACTTCTTGTTTCTCCTTGTTACATGGATTAGTGTCTCCACTCGCAAAGGGACTGATATCAGAGCTCTCAGACTCTGAAATGAACTTGCATGCGGTAATGTGTGGCAAAAAACTGTAAATACTAAGTCTTACACGTATGTGTGTCATGTCAATTGTGTGTATCCTAAGCAATGGTAGTTTCGCAATGGTCAAAGATGGTGACGATAAAAGATTCTGATTTTCATATTTGGACTTGTTTAGCTGCAAACTTTGCAACTATTTTGCAAAGATTGGGCTAGTTCCTTTTTTTTCCCCAAAAGCTCATGTTGTATTTATGAGGCCATGTTTATGATACAGTCACTCAAAGTGTCGTTTGAGAATAGAATGGTCTTCAGCTCCTTTGCCACAGCCTCTCCAATCATCTCACTGCACATATCCACAGCAGAAAAGGCAGAAAATTTGGTTTGAAGCACAAAATCATCATAATTAACATTTATAAAGCCTTGAAAACATCAGTTTGTGTGTAACTAATCTATATATTCAGGTTGAATTGAGATACTGAAATGAACTCACTACTCTGAACATTTTGCCACTTTAGGAGCTCTCTTAAGGCCTAAGATGCTTTGTGAATAACTTTTATCTCGTTAAGATATGGAGTGTATAAGTGGAACGGTCAGCTTAACCCGGGAGCTGCATGGCCCACTTAGATAGTACCGACATAAGGATATGACACAATCTATCAGAGAGCACCCCAAAGGTGACACATTTTCTCCACTGATGACACAGTTAGGAAGTGTACAGCCCTTGCATGGGTGTTTACCTAGATTCCTTTATAATGCTTGTGAGATGATCAGTTGGGGCTTCTTGCTGATCAAGAGCCCATCAGCGCTGACGTGTCTGAAAACATTTCTCTGACTTAAGTAGATTAAATAAGTTGAAGTATACTTTTTCTGTTTCGATCGTCTTGCATCCAAAACAATATTTAAGTGGGGGTCACCAGACGGGTAAAACGAGCTGGGTCTACTGAGGGTGTTTCACCGCCGACAGGGTGCGGTAGCTTAACAATCTTACCAAGATTAAATTCTAAGAGAATTCGAGAAATTCGAAGATTTTTCCTAAAATGATGTCATTAAGAGCTACTATGAGTCTTTGTGAATACAGGCACAGTACATTTGCCTTCAACCCTCAAACCCAAACTGTCCCGAATACATGGTGTTGGACACTGTGATCATACCTCAACGTAGTGTTTGTTGTTTGTATCTGCTCTACACAGGTGTACACAAGAACAGACTAAATAATTTAAAATATTTTTTCATGATATTTAAATTCCTGACATCCAATAATACATTTCTGTGAACAACAGTTTCAAACAGTGAAAACACAGGAGACACATAACTACTTCTAATGGCTGTAAGAAGCATGAAGTTTTCATGATCGGAAAAGCACCTTTGTATTTACAGATTCTCAGAGTCCTCTCAGAGCGCTCCTATCGTAGCCTAGAAATTTCCTATCGAGGAGTCTTAGCTTAAAAGTGATTCAGATTTCTGCTGAAAGTGACTCTGAGGAAGGAAATTACATACATTTTTATCTTAGTGAGGATGGGTGGTTGACCCCATTGCTAGGTGCTACACTGTGCTCCTATCAGACGAGAGAAATTAAAGGAGAGATTTGGCAAAATTAATTGATTACCACACATCAAAATGCTTGAACACACCTTATTTACATCAACATTAGTTTAATTTGCTTATTGTTATGTTTGCTCAGCAATCATTTTACGACTATCTATTTGATATTAATGCACACTCACCTGTCAGTATTTTACTGAGATTCCCTGCTTGTATAAAGCATCATATTTGGCAAAATGACCAACATAAAATGTATATTTTTTGTAAAATTCATGTTTATACAACATTTTACCTATTATTTATTTATCCTCAATAAAATGACATTAGGTAGAGCCACCTCAACCCATCAGGCCAATGAAATTAATGAATTTCCCTCTATGGAGATGATAAAGTTTATGTAGTTTATATCTACATATTATAATTGTATAATTGTTAAAGAAGTTTATTTGCTCATTTCCTCCACTGTTTAGGTGTGGATCAGCCAGACAGTTCTCTCTGTTTCCACCATATTACATGTTATATGCTTAAGACACTCTTAGGCAGGCTAAAAGTCCTCCTCATTTCTCCTAACATTTTGCCACTTTAGGAATTCTGCTAAGGTCTAGGGTGTTTGGGAATAACTTTTATCTTACCTAAGTAAAATTCTAAGAAAATGTTTGAAATTCCAAGATTTTTTCCTAAAGTGACTATGCTACTTTTAGTTTTAGGAATCTTTGTGAATATGGCACTGACACTTAAACGTTTGTATTGAAGTCAACAGACCTAAAAAAGTTGCCACTCTGACATTTAGAAAAGAAAAGAAAAAAAATTACAAACATCCTACCTTTGCTAGGCTTTTCTTTTTCAGCAAAAGAAAAACTCTTTTCTTTTGCTGAGGACGTCTTGGTAGGTCTGAGAAACTGCAGTCAGGGAGGGATGAGCGGCTGAGATCTCGCGAGAGCTGTGAGCTGTGCGTAAGTAAAATGGCGGCATACATGTAGTTCAAAATTAAATCCACTCAGGTAAGTACTAACCAATAACTGAAAATTAAACAAAGTAAAGTTTAAATATTAACAATTGTCTCATTTTTCACGAGGGAACAAACTGGAAGAAGAGACCTTGACGAGCCTGGAGAGCTAACTGGACGAGTGTTTTGATAACATCGTGATGGGGAAATCTAAAAATCCTGCAGCCACAAAAACACCTTCATTTAAACGCACCCGGTCTAGCTCTACTGGCGCGTCAACTTCTACTTTGTCTCCCGACAGGAGCTACAGCGACGTCCTGGAATCCATCGACAAAAAGCTCACCAGTCTGGACGCTCGCCTCGCTTTGGTAGATGTCCTCCATAAAGAGTTTCAGGCCCTCAGGGAATCGGTGGAATTTAGCCAAGCCCAGCTAGCTTCTATCGCTGCGGAGAACGAGGCGCTGAGGGGGAAAGTCACGGAGCTCACCAAGGGGATTATCCAACTGGCCGGCGAAAATAAGAAGATGAAAGAATCCATTCTGGACATACAGTCGCGAAGTATGAGAGATAATCTCGTCTTTGCAGGCATCCCGGAGAAGCAGGAGGAAGATCCCGAGGTGGCAATACGTGAGTTTCTCCAGCAGAAGCTGAAAATCCCCGCGGATCAGGTAAAAAACATCACCTTCCATCGGGTCCACCGGCTCGGAGGTAAGAAACCCGATAAAATCTGTCCTCGTCCGATTGTAGCTAAATTTGAGCATTATAAACAAAAAGAGCACGTTAAAAGTCAGGGCAGAGAACTGAGAGGAACGGATTTCAGTGTTAATGACCAGTTTCCTAAGGAAATCCTAGATCGTAGGCGAGTGTTATTCCCAATCAGGAAGAAATACATTACGGAAGGCGTTAGAGCTACCGTAGCAGTTGACAAACTTTATATTAATGGTCAGTTGTTCAGGGATCAGAAGATCACTCCTTGGCTTTATTAGATGCACAACAGGTGGATTTAAAGGTCAGAGGACATGCACTTTTCAACTTCTCACTTTCACCTATAATGAATGTAAAGTTTGTGACATGGAATGTGCATGGAGCTGGCACCAGAGAGAAAAAGCTAAAGATCTTTAACCAGCTTACAAGACTAAAGGCAGATGTTGTCCTATTGCAAGAAACCCATAAATCAGCTACAACTGTAAGTGATCTTAACTCACCTGAGTTCCCTAATGTGTTTTCTGCCTGCTATAACTCTAGACAGAGAGGAGTAGCAATTTTAATCCACAAAAACGTTAGTTTTACAATATTAGACAAAACTATTAATCCTGAAGGTAGATTCATAATAATTAAAATATCTATTCATAACCAGAAGTTGTATTGTCAGTATATATGGTCCAAATGTTGAAGAACCCTCATTCTTCCACAAACTCTTCCATGCACTTTCAAAACACGGGGATTGTTCTCTAATTATTGGGGGTGACCTCAATTTTGGTCTAAATGAGGAAATAGACAGGTTGAATATAACAGGGGCACAGCGCAGTTGGCAGTCATTAAATGTAGTCAAACAATACATGAGTGATTTTGGTCTTTGCGATGCATGGCGATCTCTTCATCCTAATAGTAAGGAATATACTTTTTTTTCAAATGTCCACCACTCTTATTCTTGTTTGGACTATTTCTTAATCAGCAGCTCGCTGCTGTCGGACGTTTCAGAGGCTGTAATTCATCCTATTGCTGTCAGTGATCATGCTCCTGTTACTTTAACCCTAATAAGTAAAAGAATAACCCCACAAAACAAGAGCTGGAGATTTAATACATCGCTGCTTAAATATGAAGAATTTATTACATTTTTCAAAGAAGAGTGGGCCTCATACTTAGAATACAATGATCTGCCAGGCACATCAGCATCTATACTATGGGAAGCAGGGAAAGCAGTGATGAGAGGTAAAATAATTTCATTCTCATCTCATAAAAAGAAGATAGAAAACAAGAAGATTCAGGAATTAGAAGAAAAACTTAAGTTACTAGAAACTTCTCAAGAAGAGGGAAAGTTGGGTAAAATCCGTAAAATAAAATTAGAATTAAACCATTATATTGAAAAGCAAAATAAATTTCTAATACAAAAACTTCAAATAGAAAATTTTGAACATGGCAATAAGTCAGGAAGCTTCTTAGCTAATCAGCTAAAAATAAATAAAAAGAAAACGACTATATTTGCAGTTACAGACTCAACTGGTAATACATTACATGATCCGGAGTGTATAAACAACACCTTCCGAGATTTCTACAAATCTTTATACACATCACAGATAAATCCATCAGATAATGACATCAAGCAATTTCTGGATAAAATTACACTTCCTAAACTATCAGATAGCCAAAGAACGACACTGGACTCACCGCTGACAACAGTTGAAGTTCAGGAAGCTATAACAAGCATGCCCAATAAAAAGGATCCAGGTCCAGATGGATTCCCTACTGAGTTTTATAAAGAGTTCTGGAATATTCTGGCACCAACGTTCCACAGAATGTTGCAGGAAATTCAGGAAAATGGCAGATTTCCAGCTAATATGAACTCTGCCACCATCAGTCTTCTGCTTAAGCCGGGCAAAGATCCTATGTTTCCCACCAGCTATCGTCCCATATCATTAATCAACGTGAGAGACAATAGTAACCACCTTCTGTCACTTTTTAATTGACGGATGATTAATGACCCTAATCATTTCCGGTCTCCCTTGATTTCCGGTCCCCCCTTTGATTTCCGGTCCCCCTCCCCATTTCCGGTCCCCCTCGATTTCCGGCCCCTCTTGATTTCCGGCCCCTCCCCCATTTCCGCTCCCCTCCCCCATTTCCGGCCCCCTCCCCCACTGCAGGAATCCGTACCCCTCCCCCATTTCCGGTCCCCTCCCCCACTCTAGGAATTCGAAACTGACACAGATTCAACAAATAGAATCTTCTCACCAACATGGCAATCAAAGACGGGGGTTACCGCGCAAGTCTGAGACAAACTCAAGATAAAACAACTCCGGTTATTTTTCTGATAGACGCATGGCGTGACAAGATGATAGCAGACCGGATGTCAACGCTGTTTCGCGATTGTCACAACTGGAGAGAGGTTTTGGGGATCAAGAAAGTGGTAGCTTTTTAGACCCGCCCTCCTCACAACAGCCGATACCGCCCCCCTTCAACGTTAACCACACCCCTTCTCAGTATAGAAAACAACCAGGCATGGCCCATCGGGACTCCGTGCAACTTCACTGACCAGACGTCTAACATCTGAAATCATGAGCAACTACGTGGTTGAAGGAACTACTCCTTCAACCGCTTCAACCGCTTCATCCGCTTCAACATCACCGCAGCATAGCTCTCCGGACAGCGACAAATTCTTTCCGGGACCGTACCACCCTCCTTCACCCTCACTAACCCCTGAGTCCCCTTCTTCCGAAAGCGACAGCGACAGCGAGAGTCTCCTCAGATCGCTGCAGAGGCGTATCGACGACTGGGCCAATGCCCCCGGAGGCATGCAGACGTGCAGGAATTCCACGCTTCCAACCACACTTCCAGCCAGGCTTCCAGCCATGCCATCTCTGTCAGAGACCCGAGAGGAAGATTCACAAGTGCTAAATCTTGCACCCTCCCCGGACCCTTCTCAGTCTGAGTACTCACAGCTCCAGGACTCACAACTTCCCTCAGTCCAAGGAGATCCAGCCACCCCAGACCCTTCGCAACCCGAGGACATGCAAATTCCCTCCGGGCAACCCAACGGTGACGAGGGCTCCGATGAATACGATGGATGGATCCGCTTTGGCTTCATCAAAGCGGTGAAAACTGTGGTTCACCATCTTTTGAGCGCCGCCATCGAAAAGTACATGCGTGATAAATGTTACGGCTGCATTTATGACCGTCCTAGTCAGAGAGACCATGAATGTTTGGAGCAGCTTGAGGACCGGTTCTTTGAAAGCAATTACTACGGTGTAATGCGACTACTTTGTAACGCGCGCTTCATCGATGGCGTTCAACAGTTTTTAGCCACTCGCAACATCCATCAAGACAACGACACAGTCAACGCCGTCGCACAGGCCTATCTGTACGAATTGACGCTATCCAAGCGGGTGCATGACCCCATCAACGAGGTGTATAATCAGCTGGTTCAAGAAAACTGTGAATTAAAAGATCAACTTGAAACCATCACGCGGTACTGGCAGGGGTGTTGAAACCAGTGCATGCATGTTTTCTCATATCTTTCTCTAAATATATATTAAAGTAGTGTTTTCTACAATTAGTTTGTGATATATAAAATGAGTGTTTTATTTTTTTTGTTTACATTGAGTTTGTGACATATTAATGTAGTATTTTCTCCAATTAGTTTGTGACATCGTATTAAAATGAACCTCTTTCTCTAAATATGAAATGATTGTTTTCTATAATTAGTTTGTGATATATAAAATGAGTGTTTTTTTTGTTTTGTTTTGTTTACATTGAGTTTGTGACATCGTATTAAAATGAATCTCTTTCTCTAAATCTCAAATGAACCTTCTCTACAATTAGTTTGTGATATAATAAATGCATATTAATAATAAAATATATAAAAACCCAACCACATTCCTCCTGTCCTTCATATAGCATCACTACGTGTGTGTGGAAAGGTATGGCTGAAAAAAAGTTAATGAAACGGGTATATTACACGCCTTCGCACCCCGGTTCTTTCGGCGGGGTAGATAGACTACAGAGAGCTTTGGAAAGTGAAACCGGTGAGAAGGTACCGGTTGAAAAGGTCCGAGACTTTTTATCGGAACAAGATGCTTATTCTTTGCATAAACCCGCAAGAATTAGATTTCCTAGAAATAGAGTTTTTGTCACCGGGCCTCTGAAACAGTTCCAAGCCGATCTTTGTGATATGCAGAGCTTGTCCGAAGAAAACAATGGTTACAATTATTTATTAACCGTTATCGACGTATTTTCCAAAAGAGCCTATGCCAGGGCTTTAAAAAGGAAAACAGCCTCTGACGTCGTAAAAGCTTTTGAATCCGTTTTAAAAGAGAGTCAGATTCCAAAGAAACTGCAAACTGACGACGGAAAAGAATTTTTCAACAAATCTTTCAAAGCGCTGATGGATAAAAACGGTATTAAACATTTTTCCACGGCTAGTGAAATAAAAGCGTCGGTGGTTGAGAGGTTTAACCGTACGTTAAAATCAAGAATGTGGAGATATTTCACCGCAAACAACACTCTCCGATATCTAAACGTGCTTCAGGATCTGGTCAAAAGCTACAACCACGGCTATCATTCAAGTATTAAAATGGCGCCTATCCAAGTCACCGCTAGTAACGCTTTTCAAGTGTTTCAGAATCTGTACGGGACGAATTCCGAACACAGTACAAAAGTCAAGACGGCGTTTAAACCAGGCGACCATGTCAGAATCTCCAAGGTGCGTGGAGTGTTTGACAAGAAATATGAACAGAGTTTCACGGACGAAATCTTTACAGTTACAGAAGTGATACAACGATCTCCACCCGTCTTCAAACTGAAAGATCTAGATGGGGAGTCCGTCCAAGGCTCTTTTTACGCAGAAGAGCTTCAAAAGGTGAAAATGTCAAAAAACAAAATGTATCAAGTGGGTGAGATATTAGACAAACGCACGGTGCGGGGGGTCAAACAGGTCTTAGTACGTTGGAAAAATTGGCCGGAGAAATTCAACAGCTGGGTGAGAGCCGACGACCTGTGAGACGTATAAAAGAAGACGTTGCTCTCTGACGGTTGACAGTGCAACATGGACCGCTTAACTCAGGACGAAGGATTTTACCTCACGCTACCCTCCAACGCCAGCCTCGACGTCTTTAAGGATAATAACATATCGAGTTTCCGCGTGGATTTAGCAGAGCATATCAATTTACAAGGAGAATGGCAAGTGGCATTGACAGAGGTTTCTTATCCACACACATGGCATAATGTCCCCTCAGAAAATGCTTATTTCGAATGGCGGAAAGCGAGCGAGGAACAAGTCCATCGCATACAGATTGGAAACGGATATTACAGTAATATGAATCAGCTTATCAAAGAGATTGAAGCTCATCTGAGAAAGATAGATTCAGATATTTATTTCAAGGTTAACAAACTCGCAAACATACTCACCTACCAGGCCGGCGCTCAGTACCATCTACGTTTTTACGCTCCACTGGCCTACATGCTCGGCACGGAACCCGGAGAATGGATCAAATTCGACCACTGGCACGCCCCTCATCCTGTGGATTATAAGGGAGGTTTCTACCACCTCTATTTTTACAGCGACGTTGTTACGCCGCAGATAGTGGGGGACGCATACGCACCCCTGTTGCGAACGGCTCAGGTCCAGGGTGTGTTTGGAGATATTATCACACAAACCTTTCATAACCCCTACTATCTCCCCGTTGCCAAGAAACATATTGAAAATATACAAGTTGAAATTAAAACGGATCAAAACACCCCGGTGAAATTTACATACGGAAAGTGCATCATGAAACTACATTTCAGACCCGTTGCTTCACGCAGAGCGTTCAGGTGAAACGGCTCGTGCTTATAAAAACACACGATTGTGGCCAGAATCATTCATAGCTGTGCAACCAGTCACGACAACAACGTTGCAGCGTTCTAAAAAAATAAAACGTGAGGAAGAAGCGACGACAATCAAGACAAGATGGTTTTCTTGAGAGAGGATCCGCACCGTTTTATCCCTTACTACCAGAACCAGGTAGGGGGAGAATTACCCGGTTTCTATGGCGCCCCTGTTATGTACGGCCGGGGGATAGGATCCATATTTTCAAAATTATTTCGTTTCGTATCACCCCTATTTAAATCCGGCTTCGCTATTGCTAAACCGCATCTGAAAAAGGCTGCCACAAACATCGCCTCGGACGTCATAGGTAAAGCTATGACGAAAATAAGCGGCTCGCACGAGGGTGTGAATAACCAAGAGGGCTCGGGCGTTATGGTTTTGTCAAGAAGAGCTAGAAAGAGACCACCGGGGCAACGTGTTGGGCGTTCACAAATAGTTGTGCCGCGCAAAAAGAAGAAATCAGTCGGTAGGAGTAAAGCAAGAGGGAGGAAGTCCGTTGCGAGCAAGGATATATTTAGCTGAATTATTATTCTTCAATAACGATCAAACATGGCTCTTTTACACCGGAAATCATCAGAATGTACGCTGGCGGAACTCGACTTATTCTCTGCCCCCATGACACAACTATCTATCGAAGATAAGCTGTACACCGAAATATTACCCGTGTCAGCGATTACAGACACCGGGCCTATCGAGTTCTTTATCCCCGGAGATGGAGAGAAATACTTGGATTTGAACGATACTTTGCTACACGTCCGTCTAAAGATCACCAACGCAGATGGAAGCGACCTGGCTAACGACGCCGCCGTCGGGCTGATAAATTACCCGTTGAATACAATGTTTAGTCAATGCGACGTTATTCTGGGGGATAGGTTAATTTCCCAGAGTAGCGCTACTCACCCGTACAGAGCAATGATTGAAACTTTGCTCAACTACTCAGAACACACGTTAAAGAGCCAATTTAGCGCGGGCCTCTTTTACAAAGATACGGCGGGAGCTATTGACTCGATCGTTATGGTCGACGGTCCAAATTCGGGGATGAACAAGAGAACCGCTTTCACCGCTAATTCCAGAGAGTTACACCTGATGGGGCCGCTTCACGCAGATATTTTCTTCTGCGAAAGACTCCTCTTGAATTCCGTCGACATGAGGGTTAAACTAACCAGAGCCAGCGACGCCTTCTCTCTCATGGGACCGCATGATTCAACCTTCCGACTGAAAATTCTGGGTGCTTCGTTATTTATGAAAAAAGTTTCAGTCTCCCCGGCTATCCGACTCGGGCATGCCTCAGCATTAATGAGAGGAAACGCCCTCTATCCTCTTTCGCGTGTGAATGTGAAAACGTACTCTATCCCTGAAAATTCAAGGATATGTACCCAGGAGAATCTCTTTTTGGGAACCATGCCGAAATATGTCGTTTTAGGTATGGTCAACCACGAGGCATTCACTGGAAGGAGAAGCATGTCGCCTTTCAACTTTAAGCATATGGATGTGGAATATTTAGCGCTCTGCAAAGACGGCAGACAGGTCCCTGCCAAAGCGTTTCAACCCCAATTCAACAACGGTATTTCAGTCAGGGAATATTACAACATGTTCACCTCTACAGGTCGTCATTTAAAAGACCTTCCTTTAAGCATCGCTCGTGAGGAATTTAACGAGGGTTATTCCCTGTTTGTCTTTAATCTCAATCCGAGCGAGGACGCAGACGCTCTCTCACCGGTGTGCAACGGTAATTTGAGACTGGAAATGAGATTCAGAGTTCCGCTGCCTCACACGACCACCCTGATCGTGTACGCGTGTTACGACTCAATTTTGGAAATCGACTCAAAAAGGCAGGTCCTGGTGGATTTTTATTAAAACATGAATAACCACGAGATCGAGAGTCTGATGCATCACCTGTTGGGGGACCTATTTTGCGGCGTTTGGGCTTGTGATCAGCTTCCATTACTCAAACGCACGTACAGAGGCCCAGCCTATTTTATCGTCAACACTCATCCTTCACACATGCCTGGAGAACACTGGCTGGCTTTGACTTTGGAAGAGAATGATAGAGCCACCTTTTTCGACTCTTACGGATTTCCTCCGGATTTCGAATTTTATCCACCAAGCATAGCGACATTTTTGAAAGAGAGATCCTCGAAAATATTGTATCATAATCGTCAACTTCAAGACCCTCTATCCGTCGTGTGCGGTCATCATTGTGTTTATTATCTTTGTCATAAAGCCTGCGGGCTATCGATGCATGAAATATTGGCTACCTATGATGACAGTGTTTATAAAAATGATGTGATGGTATTTGATTTTGTGAAAAAATATCAGCGTTGTGTAAAAAATAGGGCCTCGTGCTCATTTAATCATGGAACGTGTTCTTTACAAATGTTTAAAGATTGTTACAAACTGTAACTTGTCTAAAATAAAAAAACTGTACGCATGAATAATTTGAAACATTAAAGTTTTCTTTATTACAAATTCATTTCTCCAATTTTTTTATTTCATACAGACTTTTAGGGTGAAAATGTCAACCATGCAGGGGTTTTCTTGACTCTCTTGCTTCGAGCAGGTCCTTTCCCAGGGGTGGGGTCCATAAAGTCTATTCCGGGGAATTTAGGAGACAGCACGATTTTTCCTTTTCGTTTCACCTCGGGTTTATCTTTGTTCTTCTCCGATACACCTGTTTCTGTCATGCCTCTGTATTGGTCGCGGGCTTGCGGGTTACTGACTGATGACACAGGGATGTTTAGCTCCTTCAAGGCAGCCATGAACGGGGTCCAACCTACAGGTTCCTGGCTCTGTGTTTTCCTCTTGAACGGGACCAGAAGATTTTTCAGCAAATCGATCAGATGCGAGCCTCCCATCACACGATCCCGATAAACAAATTCACCTTTGGACGTCCAACTCGGGCCAACTTGCGTTAACCTTTTCAGTATGTATTCAGCGTTTTTGCGATCTCTGTTTGGTAGAGCTTTTAGAACTTGATTAGCGGTTTCATCCAATTCAGCAGGAGAGGGTGTAGAAGCAGTAGAATCAGAGCCAGAGTCCGCCTCACCGTCATTATTGTCCGGGGTAGGGTTACGCTGCAAAGTTAAACTCACTCGGGGTTCCTCCAGCTCACCTTGTTTCATTAGAGTCAGATATCTCTGCAGCAGAGCGTTGTACCTTTTAATTTTTTCATAGGAACTCAGTCCCTGTTCATTCAGTATTTCCCTCATTTTAGAATCCAAATCCTCTTCAGCCGTCTGTCTGATAGAATGCTCTGACGGAGTGAAACGTTTGAACTGATGCGGAGACACGAGATACATCTTTTGCGTCGTCCTAAGAGACATTTTCTCATCTCCTGATGAGACCCCCAACCACCTCTCCTATTAAAGGGGCCACAACGCTTAGCAGGGGTAAAATAAACCCGCCGGTTTGATTTTTCAGAGCCAGCTGCTTGCGTTTTAAACCCGTTCTTTTATCCGCGAGCAGTCTGATAATCTTCTTCTGCTTTTGTAGTTTTTTATGTTGAGCGGGGGATACTTTAACGTTACCTTTTAAGATATTCAGAGCTATTTCACACAAGGCTTTAAGAAAATCCGGCGAGCAGTGAGCGAGAATGTCTTTCCGTTTCTGCGCGGTAGCATAATACAGAGCTCTGAAAAGAGGTGCATTCCGTTTTATGCGCGCCGACATGGTAAATTAATTTACTTGGGTAGATACACAGCAGGCCACTGACCAGGGAGCATTCCCGTTCTCAGTCTGAAATGATCTGGGCAGGTGGGAGTCAGATCCACGATTAAATACCCGTGAGGTTCTCTGGTGGCGTCTTGAAAACTCTCCATAAAGAACGTTTTCTCTGACGGGAACATCTGACGGGCTAATATATTCAGTTGCAGTTTATCTCTGGGGTTCTTAAACAATACCATATAATTAGTGTTCAAACTGATGGTGCGGCTGTACTTGCCTTGATGAAACACATTCTGAGTCAACATCATCACGCTCATATTTCTGTGATGTCTGTATTGCGTAAAAATCTTGACCACTTCTGGATGGTCCGAAGCCTGGAAAATTACATCGTCCAATATAACCAAATGATTCTGATCAGGAGGAAACAGATTTTGATCATCAAAAGAATGAGGTAGTCCTTCGATGAACTTAATCCTTTTATTGGTTCTCTGCAATTCGGCGTACATGGGCTGAAGAGATGTGTAAATCCATACAATATTTACAGGTACAACATCCATAACATGGTTACAATTTTGCAAAACACTTTTAACAAAAAAAGATTTTCCACAACCACTCGGACCCACTATCAGACATGAAAAAGGGGTTTTGAATCTAGGGTCAAATTCGACCTCCTGTGTTTCACGGGAGAGAGACATTGTTCCCGGTTAGCCTTTAATAACCAAACGGAAGAGTTGTTCCGTCAGGAAAAAGCCTTCTCTTGTCATACACCACACGGAACTTTTTCTGAAATGTCGCATTTTGAAGCTGAAAGTTTCTTTTATCCCTCCTGATGGTATGCTGTGGAGCTTCTAAAACCTCCCCTGTAGACCCCTGCAGATAGCCTTCTACCAGGTCTTTCACGCTGTCAAAATTCACCCTCTCACTGCATTCCTGAGTTTGAGTGATGCCTTTACATCGCATCACAACTTTTTTCTGTTTTTTTGTCTGGTAAGCGTAGCTTTTGGGGCCTGTTGAAACAAATTGCTGTATTTTATCACCCGCCAGTTCATCCGTTAAATCCCCCAAATAGTTCCCCAGCTTGAGGGAGCTCTGACCCGGTTTAACCACGTAGATCAGGCTGTCTGTGTCAATGTACAAAACGCGCTCCTGAAGTGGTTCGAGACAGGTGAACAGATTCAACCGCGCGTGTGCTGTGGTGAACGCCGCGATAAACACATTATTCACCTTATTGGGCGGGGAGATGCAACGCTTGTTGTATTTCCATTGAATCATACACATGTCATCGTTCAGAAAGTGAAAGTAACTCACTGTGTATTTACCTGAAAACAGGAAGTTAAAAAACTCATCGGACTCTTTCACAATGGTAGTTTGAGCCAGGTCATTTCTCTGCGCAAATTTCCCCCAAAAACTGTTCAAACACAGTTTAGCCACTTGCCTTTTAGCAGGATTCACCTCGATTTTCTCCACATCCAGCTGGATGCCTTGGTTCAGTTTGTAGTCTGCCACGTATTTTAACCTGCTCTCCTCATCCGTAGCTTCAGCGGGGAAACCTGAAGCCTCCTGCTTACCCTTGAGAAAAGTGTGGATATACGGTTTAAAGATTGAACTGCTCTGGTTCTCAAAATGCCAAACCTCTGTGATTTCAGCGACGGTGTAACCGAGTTCCAGAGCTTTGTTGAATTCGAGGGTTACCCATACCCCCGTCAACGCTCTCTCTCGGTCAGAGTGGCTGCATGGGCCTGCCTGGTAGTTCAATTCAGCACAAGCACGGCAGAGAGTAAAGACGAGTTTACCGGTAGATGTCTTGTACGGCAAAACGGGAAAAAACAGACCGCGGGGTGGAAACACAGTTGCCCTGATGAACCCGAAATAGTTACGCGGATCGTCAAAATCTTTGCAGATGATTTCGGGGTGGCCGAGAGGATAGGGACAGTTTGCATTCACGTACGGGTACAATGAGGTGAAATCTACATAATGCACCGATTCCTCCTCCTCCGCCGTGTACCGGAGTCTGAGAGCACAAGTCCTGCCGCCGTATAAGGCTTCTCGCGGGGAAAGAGGCTCCGGTGCATTGAAACATTGTAGAAACCTTTTGAGACCCGGGTGGGACTCCTTCATTAGGATCCAGTCGTGTTCCCATATAACTTCTAATTGCACGCCGTAAACCGATTGCAATAACCTCGCTCTCTCCATGGTAGCAGAATGGAATGTTTCAAAGCAAACGCCCCTGAGAGGACAGGTCTGATCGGGTGGAAAGCAAGCGGGACACCCATGAAAAAAACACCCGTTGAACTCAAACGCGATTTTCAACCCTTGAACCTCCGCGTATCCATCCACGTAATAAGGGCCGATTTTCTTTTCACCTTTATTGAACGCATGCTGGATGTCGATGCCTTGTTCCTGAGCTACCCATTCTAACCACTGAATAGACGCGTTCGAAAATGTTTTACATTGTCGTCGGTAATCCACCGGGGAGGGGATCGCGAGAGTGTTAGGAGGTAGAAAATTGGATGTAAAGACATTCATGCAAGCTGAGGCAATTGTGATTGACTTTAAAGGATCCACGGTTGTCTCTTTAAAGAACTCTTCTCTGAATTTCACACAAGCTTTGAAAAGAATCTCCACATCATTTTGACAATAATAAAGAGCTTCTTTTTGAAAGTCAAAGGGGTGTTTACAAGCTTCGTTGTACCAAGTGTAAAACCGGTCCTGTTCGGCAGGGTTCATGCGGTCTACCGCGTAGAAGCTGGGGGGAGGAAGCGGACCCGCGTAGTTTAAAGTCTTCTCAGAGGAGAACAAGTGGGGAAAAAAACCTTTACAGTGATCGGTGAAGCCTAATGCTTTCGGCATTTGGCTGAGTTTCATAGTAAGGAATGAAAGGCTGTCGATGAATTTCAGAGCGTAATCAGGCTCGGTAAAACAGAGTATTTTGCTCCCCTGTGTTATTAAATGTGGTTTAATGCCCAATTCAACCATCACACTCAGAACCAAGTAAGAGTCAAACCCCCGACTGTTGTGAGCTAGGAAAGTGAAACCTCTATAACGAGGTTTTCTAAAATGGAGCAGAAAATCCCTGACGCAGTTCAGCCCATAAGAGTACCAAGCATCTCCAGCCAAAGTTTTTGTGTAGACGAGGAATGGGATGTGTCTCCCGGTTTGATCTGTAAAAGTTTCAAAATCGTAAAAAAACAGTTTATTGCCGAGTTCAGGGTCTGTCAGTGTGGTTTGAATGTAACACTGGTGCTCGTTTAACGTTACATCAACACCGCTAGGGACTTTCTGACGACAGACCGTGCATTTTATTGAACACTCGTGAGGCTTGCTACCCCCACCTGCTGCTACATTATATAGCATTTTACACATAGGACAGTATTTAGTGGTTTCGCAGTTACTCACATGCTTTCCGAGGTTAGGTCTCAATCTGGGCTGTTTATGCCTATCGAGGCAGAATGAATTACGACAGATTCGGTTACAATCTGTGCATTGTACAGAGTTGTACCGCTGCAGAGTACATTTTGGATCGAGACAGACTGAACAACGACCCTCACAGTTATGCCTGTTGATGTTTTCGAAACCGCTAAAGCAGTAGCTGCAAATGTATTTAGAACCGGTGAAACCTTCCAGGTTTTTAATGCCGTAATAATGGTTTTTGAACAGAAGCAGAAAAAGAGGATTTGAACGATCTGAAGAGTCAGTCTGGAATTTACAAAGCAATGCGTCCTTGCCGTCTTTATAGAAGACGACAATTTTCCTGTTGACAATCTTTTCAAATTTTTGCACGTCGCTGAAAGTGACGGGGGTTTGCTCTGTGAGGCCCGCTGTGCGTTGCCAAAGTACAGCTTGCTGCACGGCTTGTGCGTCTGTAAAAGCAGGGTTACATAGATGGGCAAGACTGATTGAAAAACAAAGCTGATCAGAACGATTGGCGACGATATACAAATGTTGACGTTTTTTACGAATCAGTTCACAGTCCAATGATTTTTCCGCTTTACGTTTGACACCTCCATGAGGGTTTCTTACAACCTGAACGATCATTTCTAAGTTGTTTGGATCCGGCAATTCCGCGTTTGACTGTGTTAGCTCCTCTAAAAATTCCAGAAATGCAGGCAGAATTGAATCACGTTCATCATTTACCTGAACGATGGCGTGATGAGAAAATCCTTCTCCGCTCAATTCTAACTGAATAATATCGCTACGAGAGGCCAAACGAGCAGCTGACTCTGCGAGCTCGGTGAGAATATGATACACTTGTGTGTAAAATTTGGCGGGGTTGGGAGCGTCGCCGGCTCGCGAAGCAATGACGTTGAAAGGACGTCTTATTTCTGTAACATTGAAACGTTCACGCTCTCTCTGAGTTTGTTGGGTATGTTCAGAGCTGTTTACAGATCGCTCTCCATGACTAGTGCACGGTTGATTTGCTCGATCGAGTGTGGGGAGGTCGGGTGCAATGAGGCTTGGCCGATGAGGCTGGTTGGATGAGGGATTTTGCGAAGCAGGATTCAAAGAACCTGAGGGATTATGGTCACCGTTTTCTACAAGACCCCCACCATGTTGCTCATACTGAGCGTTTGTAGGATTAGGGCTAAATGTTTGAGAGAGAGAAACGTTTAATTGATGGAGCGCTTGTTCTAATCTGGACGGTGAATGTGGAGCTACATTGAAAGAACCAGGCATATGCTGAACAGGAAGATTTTGAAGGTCATTAACCATTTGTGTGATTTCGTTTAAAGTATTTGTAACTTGCTGTTGAAACTCTAAGGAATTATTCTCAGGCGAGTATGGTTGAGAGAAAGAATCGTTTAATCGTTCGATGGCTCGTTCTATAGATAGTAAACCTTCAAGGTCCCAATCCTGACCCGTCTGACTTCTGACGGGGGAATTTGGGGTTAGATTGAGAAATTCGGTTGCAGGGTGTACAGGGAGATTACGGAGTTCATTCACAGCGTCAACAATTTCATTCAGAGCATTTCTCATTTGCTGGCTATCCATTTTAACAGAGGTCACAATTTAAAAGGTTAACTCTACTGTAGTGTTGAGATCTTGGCGTTTTCTTTCAGGAGAAAGATGCAGTTTCTCAGAAGCTCCTCAGCTCTCCGACTGTAGTAGGTTCCTCTGCGGCCGCAGTATGGAATTTGTTGAATAATCGATGCAGATTCTGTAATAGAACGGAACAACTATAATCAGGAAACAATAAAACATTCATTTATTACAAGCTATTTGTAGAAAAAGGTAGTTTCATATGTGGAAAGAGATGAAAATATAATGTTTTAATATGTCATAAACTAATTGTAAATACAGATATTTAATATAGTATGAATGGGAATTTATTATACGACTGCCTAGTTGTAGAAAAGGCTGCTTTGATATATAGAAATAGGTGAAATGCATTGATTCATTATGATATAATATAGAAAAGAAGGATGCAGGGGATTTATTCATTTTATTATACGGCAGCCTAATGGTAGAAAAAGGTCATTTCATATGTGTGAAGAGGTGGAAGAACAATGATTCGTTTATGATATAATAAACGAATTTTAAATACAGAGATTTAACAAAGAAGGACATAGGGATTTATTGATTTCATTATTTATTGTAGGCCAAAGAAATTATTTACCCGTTGCAAGCCTTCGAATTGTAATCACTTTTGTCTCGAGCTTCGGAATTACACTCTGGACTATCTTGAGGGTAGAACTTAGTGTAATGAGACTAGGTGTTTTCCTCTTTCTTAAGGACCGTCTTCTCCGGATCGTATCAGGAGCTGCAAAAATAACATAAATAAAAATAATACATATAAATAAGTAAATATAATTAAATAAATTAGTAAAAACAGCATACGGGTGAAAAGCGAGGAGAGGCTTGATTCGAACACACACACACACACACACACACACACACACACACACACACACACACACACAAGGAATGGTTAACACTGCCATACTTTGTAAAATGTCCTGACTGGAAAGGTTAAAAACCTGTGATGGTCCCCACTAAGACGGTAGAACGCGCATACGCACACACACACACACACACACACACACAAGGAATGGTTAACACTGCCATACTTTGTAAAATGTCCTGACTGGAAAGGTTAAAAACCTGTGATGGTCCCCACTAAGACGGTAGAACGCGCATACGCACACATACACACACACACACACACACACACACACACAAGGAATGGTTAACACTGCCATACTTTGTAAAATGTCCTGACTGGAAAGGTTAAAAACCTGTGATGGTCCCCACTAAGACGGTAGAACGCGCATACGCACACACATACACACACACACACACACACACACACATACAGAGGGAAGGAGGCACAGATATTTTTTAACCGTGCAGAACAGTAGTTTAAACTTTAAGACTGTAAATAAAGAAATAATAAATTAATTATTACGTTAATTAATGAAAAAAGCTGTATTACTCACCGTTTGAAGAGGTTCCAGGGTTTTCTTGTTGAGTTTGTGATGCTGGGTCTGCGATTTTAGTTTGTATTTCTGCAGCGTTTTCCCTCAGGAGGGCTGCTTCTGTTGAAGACGGAGCTTTTAAATGGAGCGAATTGCATGCATTTAATGATTGCAACAGGAATAAATACATAAAAAAAAATGCATCACACCGGGGAATCGAACCCACGTAAAACCAGAGCAGAAACTGCGCGTTAACGTAGCACGCCACATGAATGTCACACAATCTACCTACCGTATGATGCAGTCTCCTGCTCGTCTGGAACCGTCTGAACTGAAGTTTCAACGCTGAGTTTGACTGTCAATGGCATACAATGAGAACATGAAACGGGGCTAGTTGAGAAACATAAAATCGATAGTTTCAGAGTTGTAAAGAAACTTACGATGCGTATGGTTTGCTAGTGGAATCGCTCCTTGTAGTACAGCGGATTGGAGCTCGTTGTTTTGCAAGGTGGGCGGTTCTGCTACAAACAGCTGGCGAGGTTGAATGCCCGCTACCGCCGAGTGGAGGAAGAGAGGTTGGCGAACCGGCGGTGGTGTACACAGATCAATGACTTTATCTGTTTCTTGTTTAGGGGTAGACGTATTTTGCGAGGCAAAGTCCTGGCGGGTTTTGCTTCGGGACGGTCGGTTTTTCAGTGTAAGTTTGCTCTCTGGCCGAGTTCTTTGCGGCTGAGCCTGGTGAACACCGTGCTGTAGATATGGATTACCGCTCGTCTCATCAAAAAAACCTAAAAGAATAAAAATAAAATGGTTAAAACAACGTATTAGTATCTTTAAATACTTTAGATACTTTATCTTTATGAAAGTAAATCCTACCGTAGTTCAACGGTGTTAAAAGTACATTTTCTTGCTCCACACCCGTGAGGTCTGAAAAATAATTAAACATATATTGGAATACAACCGGAAAGCGTAAGGGGGGATTCCCCAAGTGACATTACTACGGTATCACATGATCAGTAGCGTCATAGGGAGGATTCCCCCACCGTATATTCAACATATAACTTAAAAATCGTTAGAATATATTCATTAGAACTTACCAAAGAAGCGTATGCCATGTTGTGGGTTGGAGCTTGCGTTCTGACCCTCGGGATGGATCTGAGCGTTAGTGAGGACCGAAGCTGAAGAGGTTTCTGGCATGATGCAGAGGGATGATTACCTTGCACCGAATGAGCATTTTTATACATTTCTGGTACTGAGAGGATGCGTTTACCGAGAGAGTCGTGATTTCCAGCGGTATACTAAGTTTTACCGAGGCAGGATACCCCGACCTGCGCGGAGCAGTGTCTTATTGAGATAAGTTGAAACGCTTTCCTGTTCTGCTGACTAACAACGGCCTGGTGTGTGGCGCACTGAGCGGCGATGGTCACTGGTTTATTGAGATAAGAGGGAGGTTTCCTGTTCGGCTCCCTAGCTGAGCAGGAAGTGTAGTGTCCATCCACTGATCTGCGCTGACCAGACACTCTGTTCATGGAGATAACAGAGAGGCTCGGTGTTTTTGTTTATTAACTAACAATGAAAGGATGTCATGCTCGTTGAAAGGACGGTTTTGCTGTTGTGTGAAAATGATAAGATAACGCTCTGCACGAATTTGCTGACTGCAAGTGCCGGATCGATATTGTCTCCCCTTCCTGCATGTAAACGCAGCACATGTGTTTGACACAACTCCTCCCTCCTCAACAGATCTCGTGAAACTTAGGTCGTGATCAGTAAGAGAGTGAGCGGCTGCACTTATTGTTGTCCCTCCAAACTGAATTAATCTTTATATCAGTATTAAAGATTAAGGATTCTCTATTTCAACGCAATCACAACGGTGCGGGACGGAGTTTCTTTCACGTAGGATCGGTATTCGGAAAAGCTTACGTAGAGTGTGGCTGGTATGCTGCTGAGCGTTAGATTGAGTGCGTATAAGATACATTAATTGCATGTGTACAACCGAAATAAATAGCTATAATTATAAAGTGAATTGTATTATAATTAATATCATCATTTAATAATTTAATATGGGTGGTATGCTGCTGCTAAGCGTCAGATTGAGTGTGTATAAAAATTAAATAACTGAATGTGGATAAACTGAATTAAATAATTGGATGAGTGTAAGATAAATTAAATAACTGAACGTGGATAAACCGAATTAAGTAGTTGGATGTGTATTAAAGGAATCATTAGACAAACTTAAATAATCACGATAATAAAGTTAATAACTATATTAATAATCATATTAATGATAATAATATGGGTAAGGCAGGGAATCAAGGAGGGGCCGGAAATCAAGAGGGGCCGGAAATCAAGAGGGGCCGGAAATCGAGGGAGACCGGAAATCGAGGGAGACCGGAAATGGGGAGGGGGACCGGAAATCAAAGGGGGGGACCGAAAATCAAAGGAGACCGGAAATGATTAGGGTCATTAATCATCCGTCAATTAAAAAGTGACAGAAGGTGGTTACTATTGTCTCTAACGTGGGTATTAAAATAATCTGTAAAACTTTTGCAAAACGATTAGATAAAGTCACTCCTTTCATAATCCACCCTGATCAAACTGGTTTTATCAGAGGAAGAGAGTCATCCACAAACACACGCAGATTACTTAATTTAATTATTATTATTATTATTTGATTATTCCTACAGATGCAGAAAAAGCATTTGATAGAGTAAATTGGAATTTTTTATTCGCTACTCTACATAAATTTGGTTTTGGCCATTTTTTTATAAATTGGTTAAAAACTTTATACAGCTTTCCTACAGCCTGTGTCAGGACAAATAATCAAACATCTTCCAGCTTTTGTCTCCAGAGGGGCACTAGGCAAGGGTGCCCGATTTCCCCCTCACTTTTTGCCATTTTTATCGAACTTCTAGCAGCAACAATTAGACAAACAAATGTTGTTAAAGGTATAAAATGCATGAATATAGAGCATCAGATTAGTCTTTATGCTGATGATGTATCACTCTATCTTCAGCACTCAAACTCTTCCCTCTCTCAAGTAATTAGATTACTAGAATCTTTCTCAAAGGTTTGAGATTACTCTATAAACTGGTCTAAATCTAAGGTACTGCCAAGTAATTGTTACTTTCAGAACCCCCTAGATTTACATTTGCAATCAGGAAATATTAAATATTTGGGTATTACTGTGTCGTCTAAACTAGCGGATTTAGTAAAATTTAACCACATCCCCCTTTTAAAAAAGATAGAAGAGGACCTTGAAAGATGGAAATCGCTTCAAATTTCACTTATGGGTAGGGTAGCTTCAATTAAAATGATGGTCTTACCTAGAATTAATTACTTATTTTCAATGATCCCCAATAAACCATCATCCGACTGGTTTAAATCTCTAGACTCTTCTATCTCTAAATTTCTTTGGAAAGATAAACCCCCCGTATCAGCTTTTTTTTTTTTTTTACAGTGTCCTGTCTAGCAATGTGGCAATAAGAATTCATGTCTTAATGCCAAATAGAGCTCGACAGATTTTGCTTTCACAAGTGGAGCAAACAGCTTACGCCATTGTGCTCCGCTTGATTTGTGCATGTAAATAGCTTTATTGTGATTCCTGCAGGGAGAATTTCAAATTATATGGACACTACAATGGGAAAGTAGGAGAGTAAAGGAAGAACAAGAAGAGAAAAAAAAGAAAGAGAAGAGGTGAAAGAAAGAAGAGATAAAAGGGAGAGAATGATAAAACGTCCTCTGTCTGCTCCATCACCTGGAAAAAAGAACAGCACAACCAACAGACATAAAGCAACAGATACAATCGAGTAACACCTTGAGGCCATTGCTAAATCATATGTATTATTATTTAAGCTGACATGTGTAATGTGATACCTGAAAGAGGAAGTGAAAGAAAATAAATAAATAAATTACAGGCTTTCTGTATATAAGTGAACACTTAATACCTGGAACCCTGCGCCTGTGGGAGTTTGTGAGAGTGCACTAGTTTAGGTGAAAATTATCCAAAAGGAAATAGCTCAATAGTGGTTGTGGAGAACCAAAGACCCGCCTTCCCCGAGCACAGATGCAGGGGTCAGGGGACCCATAGCCCCGGACTCCCAAAGGGGCCCCCAAAGCAGTGCGCCCAAGAGGGGCCATCACAGGAAATCTGCAACCCCCCCCGAGGAAAGAGGAGAGACGACCCCGAGGAAATCCTCCAGCCACCGCAATGCCGATGCCCCCAAGAGCCGCAGGGACGAGCCCGTGGGTTCCGCCGGCAGCCAGCTGCGCTGAAGTGGTCCCGGCCATGGGCCCTGAGGGCCAGAGGCACCAGGGGCGCCCCGCCCCCGCGGCGGGGGCCCCGGCCGCCCCCCGGGGGGCCAGGCCCCGCGAAGCCGCCACCGGGAATGGGCCGGCACCCACCCGGGAACCCGCCCCAAACCCGAGGACCGTCAACGCGCCAGAGGGCCAAGGCGCCTGCCAGCGCAGCGGAGGAGGGCAGGACGTGGGGGGATGGGCTCCGCACCTATCGGAGACTTGAGATGTTCTTGGGAGAGGGAGCAGACCGGACCCGAACCTGGAAAAAAAAAGAAAAAAACAAACAAACTCATTCACACCATCCCTCCCTAGTGCCCCACTCACCACACACAGACACAAAAAAAGGACGCATTCCCACATAACACTCACATCCAAAAATCCCAAGTGGGGGGGGGGGGTCACCACAATTCAACTATACGACTGCCTGTGCCCAGCCCCAGGACCAGGCCCCCCAAAGAGGGGGGGCCGACACGACCCGTACGGGCCACCCGACCAGAACCCCCCTCACCCACTAAATACCTAATAAACCCCCTCCCTCCCCAACCTTATCCTAGCCACCCCTGCCCCCCACCCCTTTCTGGGGAGAGCAGAGGCGTCAGCCCCAGACCCGGCAAGCCGCTGGCTACCCACAGCAGCCCCCCGCCAAGACCCCAGACCCAGTGACCCGCACCTCTTCCAGGCCCCAGACTCCGTGCCGCGATCGGAGAATGGGGGTGTGCAAAAGACCCGCGATCCTCCCTACGCCCGCTCAGATGTTGTGTTGTTGCATGTTGTTCTCAAGTGTGTTTAAAACTGGGAGCACTGAAAGGGGTGCACGGCACAGCCCACCCCCCCTCCGGAAGGAAGCTGTTGCCAGCGCCCCCCTCCAAGCAACTACCCAGAACCCTCAATGTCTAAATGCGAGAGGGGGTGAAGGGAGCCGTCCGAGGCGAGGCTCACACAACATAAGCCCGCCCCCCCAGACGTCTTCACCCCCACCCCCCCATACCGTGGCCTACATGAATGTGCGTTGTGAAAATGTTTGGAATGAAAGTGTCTAAAATGCATGATAAAATTGGGGAGAGGGACGTCACCAGAAAGTGGCAACCTCCAGTAACGCCCCCTCCCCAAGGACCTACATGTGTGGCGGCGTGATGGAGCAGGCAGAGGGAGGAGTCCGGGGATGGGGAGCAATGGACTGTGGAGCCAACCCAGGGAGCCAGCTCCCCTACTGACTCCAATAGGCACCCCCGGTCCCCGAAAGCCCCACCCTGAGAAAGGGGCCCCTCCAACGGCACCACCATAGCCCGGGGGCCGGGGAGAGGCCGCAGGGCCTGCCAGCCAACCACCCACCAGGACCTACACCTCCACCCCCCCAGCCCACCCACCAAGCCTACTGGCTTTTACCCCCCCCCCCAAAAAAAATAAATAAATATATATATATATAAATAAATAAACAAATAAATTAATAAGATGGGGGACCCTGGCCAGCCAGCCCGCACGAGCCATCCCAAACCCCCCCCCCCCCCCGGCGAAGCCCGCACCGGGAGACTACACGGACCAGGACCGGGACAGGGGGCCGGACACAAGCCCACCAGAATGTCCACCCCTCTGGTGTGCTGGAGGGGCCTCTGGTGCCCTCCAGCGCACCAGAGGCCCCGTGCAGGGGCAGACACCCGGGCCAGACCCCAAGCGGCATACCCCCCGGAACCCGAACCCCTGAGGCCCCGCCGGGGCCCCCGCCCGAGGGCGGCACACCCCAGGGACCCCAGGCCCCCAGACCCACCCCGGATCTGATACCGGGGTAATTTCTTTGGAAAGATAAACCAAAGATAAACCACCCCGTATCAGCTTAAAGACGCTACAGAAAACTAAAGACAGAGGTGGACTAGATCTGCCTAACTTCCATAAGTACTACTTGGCAAATAGACTACAATATATCACTAAATGGATAAAACATAATCCTTTAGACGAGCCCTGGATAGATATAGAACAGAAAATATGCAATAATATCACGATTTCAGATTTGCCGTTTATTAGCTCAAATATAAAACGACATACATGCTTTAAAAATATCAATATCAGCTCTACTCTGTCAGCATGTTGGGAGTTTCTTAAAATGACGAAGTCATCACTTATCCCATGCAGTCGTACACCCATCTGGAACAACCTTGACATCCTACAAAATAATAATATGATAAACTTTACATACTGGAAGAATAAAGGTATTGAATATCTGGAACATTTACTTGATGGAACCGAGCTCATCAATTTTTCCAAACTAAATATAAAATATGGCATCAGTAAAAATAAATTTTTGGAATATAGATAATCTAATATCTATCCACACTGTATCATCCTGATAATTATATTCATGCGTTATGGTTATGCACACCAGTCCAGAGGTTCTGGGCACAGATATGTAAGGACTTATCAAAGTGCCTGAGTTGTAAAATTTCACCTTCCCCATCAGTTTGCTTGCTGGGTAACTTTGAGGAAAGCCCTCTGGAAAAAAATAGTTTACATGGTTTTCACTGCATTATGTATCGCAAAGAAAACTATCCTCATGAATTGGAAAAGTAAGGAAAATCTCAGTATCAATCAGTATAGAGATCTTTTGTTGGATCATATCAATCTTGAGACAGCATCTGCATCCACATCTGATCGATCTCTTTGGGCTCCTTTGATCAGCACCATCACTTAGTGGAATGGGGGGTGGTGGGTTGCTTCTTGCAGGGCGCAGTGGCTGGGTGGAGGGGTTCCTGGGGCTCTGGGGGCACTTGGAGTGGGGCGCTTGGTGGGTCTGACTCCGGGGTCTGTTGCCCCCATCTGGGAGGCCTACGGGTGGCCTACAGCGCCGCTTGCGGCGCTCTTGGGGAGCTACGCGGTGACGGACGTGGGTTACTGACCTGTTAGCTGTGCTGTCGCTGGGTGAGTCCTGGGTGGGTCTGGGGGCCTGGGGTCCCTGGGGCGCGCTGCCCTCGGGCGGGGGCCCCGGCGGGGCCTCAGGGGTTCCGGTTCCGGGGGGTGTGTCGCTTGGGGTCTGGGCCGGCGCGCACCCGGGTGTCTGCCCCTGCGCGGGGCCTCTGGTGTGCTGGGGGGCCTCGGTGCCTGTTGAGCTTGTAGGGGGGCATGGACATTAACATCTCAGGGCAGATGCTCTTCCCCTTCTTCGGGTTGGCACTCTGCTAGTGGGGGGAGTGGAGGGAGGGGGAGTAGGGACTAACCCAGCCTGGATGTCTATTGTTGTACGTACGGTGAGTTGTTTGAATGTTAGTGTTGGGGAGGGATTACATCTACGGGTGGGGGGTGGATGTGGACATTTTGGTGGGCTTGTGTCGGGCCCCCTGTCTCGGTCCTGGTCCGTGCCGTCTCCCGGTGCGGGTTTCGCCTGGGGGGTGCCTATTGGAGTCAGTAGGGGAGCTGGCTGCCTGGGACTGCTGTAGGCCCCCCAGTCCTTTTCTCCCCATCCCCGGACTCCTCCCTCTGCCTGCTCCATCACGCTGCCACACACATGTAGGACCTTGGGGAGGGGGGCGTTACTGGAGGTTGCCACTTTCTGATGACGTCCCTCACCCCAATTTTATCATGCATTTTAGACACTTTCACTCCAAACATTTTCACAACGCACATTCATGTAGGCCATGGTATGGGGGGGGGGGGGGGTGAAGACATCTGGGGGGGGGCTTATCACCCCCACCCCCTCTCGCATTTAGACATTGAGGGTTCTGGGCAGTTGCTTGGAGGGGGTGCGCCGGCACCAGCTACCTTCCGGAGGGGGGTGGACTGTGCCGGGCACCCCCTTCGGCGCTCCCAATTTTAAACACACTTGAGAACAACATGCAACAACACAACATCTGACCGGGGGTAGGGAGGATCGGGGTCTTTTCCACACCCCCGTTCTCCGATTGCGGCACGGAGTCTGGGGCCTGGAGAAGGAGCGGGCCGGGGGTCTTGGCGGGGGGGTTGCTGTGGGGCGCGAGCGGCTTGCCGGGACTGGGGCTGACGCTTCTGCTCTCCCCCGCGGCTCCTGGGGGCTTCAGCATTGCGGTGGCTGGGGGATTTCCTCGGGGTCGTCTCTCCTCTTTCCTTGGGGGGGTTGCGGATTTCCTGTGTTGGCCCCTCTTGGGCGCCCTGCTTTGGGGGCCCCTTTGGGAGCCCGGGGTTATGGGTCCCCTGGCGCCTGCCTCGGTGCTTGGGGAAGGCGGGCCTTTGGTTCTTCACAACCACTATTGAGCAATTTCCATCTGGATAAATTTCACATACACAAGTGCACTCTCACAAACACCCACAGGTGCTGGGTTCCAGGTTCTAAGTGTTCACTTATATACAGAAAGCCCGTAATTTATTATTATTTTTTTCTCTTTCTTTTCTCAGGTATCACTTTACACATGTCAGCTTAAATAATAATACATATGATTTAGCAATGGTATCAACGTGTTACTCTATTTTATCTGTTACACTAGGTCTGTTGGTTGTGCTGTTCTTTTTACATCTCTCTTTCCAGGTGATGAAGCAGACGGAAGACGTTTTATCATTCTTTCCCTTTTATCTCTTCTTTCTTTCACCTCTTCTCTTTCTTTTTTTTCTCTTCTTGTTCTTCCTTTACTCTCCTACTTTCCCACTGTAGTGTCCACATAATTTGAAATTCTCCCCGCAGGAACACAATAAAACTATGTACATGCATAAATCAAGCGGAGCACTATGCGAAAGCTGATTGCTCCACTTGTGAAAGCAAAATCTGTCGAGCTCTATTTGGCATTAAGACATCAATTCTTATTGCCACATTGCTAGACAGGACACTGGGAAGGAAAAAAAATGAAACCTCTTTTATATCATCCCCATTGCTGCTATATGAAAATAAGTTGATGGTGTTCCACAATTGTTAGCAGGTCATCACCAGATGAATCTTAGTAAATATGCGTGTTCATAGGAAACACTGGGTTATGCTGAACTGGGTGTGTCTGAGAGGGTTGGAACATTAACCAAGGTTCTTATGACATGGCTTCTGCTGCTGTCATATTCAGTAAAAACAAAAATAGGTAAAGCACAAGCTATCACTTACATTAAGAACACTAATATAAATACATAATATATATATATATATATATATATATATATATACATACATACATACACATATACATATATATTCTTTTAAAATTACAATCATTAGTCAAAAATAACAGATTTGTAATTTTGAAACATTAGCAAAGCTAGAGAGTCAAGGTATAGAACTGAGTGTAATGTCTTACAAAAGTGATTTTTGCTAAATCTATTTGGATATTGAGACATTATGATAAAATATATGTGCCATGGAAGGAAAAAAAATCCTATGAATAACATGAAGGAATGCATCCTGGTTTTGTGTTCCCAGGAATTGCAGGAGAGCCTGTGCCACTGTTTGGGTCTGTTTTTATATAAGCATAGGGAAATAATTCCCTATCTGATTTTAAATTCAATGCCCTACCGCACCAAGGACAAATAAACAAGTAAACAACACCAAATAAATAAAGGCATAGTGACTAAATATTGAAAACAGCTAGATGGAAAAAGTGAATTTCCTGCTTTTTGTGTTTACAACATAAAGTTTATTTTCATAAAAGCACAAGGAGCATCTCCGCTAACTGAAGAATGTTAGTAGCTGACTGCAACACCATAACTACGACAGAAAACAAAATACTAAATAAGTTCTTTCAGTTCTATAGATGTTGGGCTAAAATTGGGACAATGTTAGCATATTGAGATAGATGCACATCTGAGCATGGTCCATGCAACAATGTTCAGAATAAGAGATGACGTAAAAAATATAGGTTTCAGTTTATCTCATGATACTGAAAATAATTTTTGCTTCATAAAATTATACATATGTTTAACTTTAAATAGAACATTTTAACATGTGTTTAACCTAAGTAGTCATTACAAGTTCAACGAATAAAGCTTTGATACTTGTTCTGTTAATAGCTGAACTCCACAGTTTTAAGTTACTGCCCAGAGTCTAGGTTGCTAGTTCCTTTTTTATTAAAGCATTTAACCAGCCCTTACTTTTTTCACAAAATCATTCTCAGATAATGAAATTTCACCTACTCAGTTCTGCATTTTCTAAACTCTTTTCAGAATGAGCTGTTTTGGGGCTCTGTCACTTATATGCAAATAAGCAACAGCTTATTTGGAAAATGAGCCTTTTCAAAAACATCTCGATTATTATGCAGACTTATGCATCTTGTGGTGGTACAAACAGAGCAGTAACACTTGAATAGGTTACTTGTATGGGTAAAATGGTGAACAGATCTGTCCTGAATATCACCTCAACAGACATATCATGGTAACAACAAAACACCACTGCATTGGTATCTGCTGGAGTGACTCAATATTATGATTGCAATCATATGAAGGAAGTTTTTTTCCATTGATTTTCCTAAACCCCGAAGGATTTCAGAGAAATGTCAGCATTGGATGCCAGATTGAGAAGACTTTACTATGGAATCTGACCAAAGACACCTAAGTACTCTCCACATTTCCTCTGTGGTTTTCTCACAGACAAGATCTTTACTGACCGTTTTATGTTGCTCTAAAACATCGAGGTATTTAAAATAAACAAACAACACTTAGCCTTCAGAGGAATTAAAGCCTGCCGCCCCACCGTCTTTAATATACGGTGGGACTCTGCAGTTAGCACGGCTAGTAGCATGGCTGTGTCGTGCAGTGCGAGGCCCACAGCTACCCCTCATGCCACCCATCAATACTCATAATAAATTTAATATATTTTCACCAACCTGCACCAATTTGGGTTAACTGTTTTTGTCACAGTAGACACATTTTCACGAGTTGTAGGACCTATTTCCAGTTTCTGGTTGTCTGCTTCCAAACTGAGGCAACTAAAATTGTTTACATACTGTAAACATGCCTGTCTATATGCATGCCTGCGACTGCATTCAAGTAACTGACAGTACTGCACACTGCATGACAGTGTCTTATTAAAATATTTTTCTATTTATCAACAAGAAGCACATAAGAACAAAACATTATCCTCATTATTCAGGCAAGTGGAAAATAATGTATGCATTATACAATATTGTTTTGTATTTTCCTTTATTCATCCATCAAAATGTAATATTAAAACTGTGGCTGAATATTTTAGACAATTGTTTTTATACCACAAATTGTGTCTCTTCATTTTCAGGGTGCCCTTTGGAGGAGCCAGTGGACTTTGTGGACAATTGGAGTTGAGGTCTAGGGAGAGGAGGTAGAGGAGAAATGGGAGAAAAAGTAGACCTGTTGTTATATGAGATGGTCATGCAAAAGATGGTATTTTAGGTAATAAAAACGGTTAGTGCTCATAAAACATTATAGGTTGAAGCATCCACATACTTGCCAAGGCCGGTCACTACGCTGCTTGTACTCAAATTGTCCTTGTTTATTTAGAAGTTGGGGAGCACTTTTGTCTAGAAATCATACACAGACTCAACAGTCAGGGCAGTTAGTTTCATTTTTGTGCCTTGTGTGTAATTTATGTAGTTTTAACACAGAGAAGCAATATATTGAACATCTCGGGACTCATCTGAAAAAACAATTGTGTTTTTCAAGATTGTGACTATAGTACAAATATATATTCAACTTTTGCTTCACATAAAGGTAGGAAGCACAATCCTGACTGCATTGAAGATTTTAAAAATACTGTATTCCAGACACATTCAAGTCAGCCAAGTGAGTTAACAGAGGATAGTAGTTTGATTAAAAGTGACGTTACTTCTGATGAAGCATTTGTCAAAGAGGGTGGAGATGTAGTCCGTTATTGTTGATGAGCTTGGTTCAATATTGCTTAAATTAGACTGTATATTCAATGTGCCTAGAAAATGTATAGATGAGATTGTAGACGAGCTTCAATTTATTACTTGTTCAGCATCTGCACCGTTTATCAAAAATATTGTCTATAGCACATTACAAAACCATAACTGCACTGTTGATGAAGTGGTGATCACAGATTTAGTAAAAAGCGTTTGCCAGTTAAATCCTCTCAGTGTAGCCTTTAGTGAAGAAGGCCCTCTTGGCACAGCATTCAAGAGAAATTGTTATTTAAAAGAACATTTCTGTATTGTTGAACCTGTTGAGTATATACTAGATGCGAAAGAAAGACCTTTCAGTATATATCGATTTTGCAATCCTTGGAACAAGCTCTGAAAAATAGTGACATCCAGGGGAAGGTTTTGAAAAGTGTAAGACATTGTGGTTTTTCATGTCAGTACACTAGTTTTTGTGATGGTACCGACTTCAAAGAAAACACATTTATTTGTGGAGAAGAGTTAAGGCTTTTACTTCTACTTTACTGTGATGACTTTGAAATATGCAATCGATTAGGAACCTCTCGTAGAAAGCACAAGGTTACAGGTGTTTACTGTGTGTTTGCTGATATTCCATCTCTATTGAGGTCTACATTATCATCTATTTAGCTATGTTTTGTGCAAGGCAGACGACATTAAGAAATTCAGTTATCCCCAAGTGCTGGATCCATTCTTAAGTGATTTGAAAAGACTTGAAGAAGATGGTCTTATGTGCCCTGTTTAGGAAAAATAATAAAGGGCATTGTATTTTCTGTGATAGCGGATGACCTTGGTGCCCACTCAGTTGGGGATTTGTTGAAGGTTTCAGTAGGTCACACATTTGCAGATTATTTGTAAGAGAGATATCCCAGTTTAAGGAATTTGAGATCAGGACAGGAGCATTCTCAGGTAGAACAAAACAGCATCACAAGTTTGACATTGAAGCAGCATTTGCTAGTAACACTCAGAGTTGTGGAGTTAAAACTTTTGAACTGGCATGTGTTTAGATATTCCGGTAGAAAAAATATTTTTCTCTTGAAGAGCTCAATGGAATAATCAAACAGTTTCCATAAAAGTGGAAAGACAGGACAAATTGTCCCCAAGCTATACCACCAACCTTTGCATTCCGTAGAACCATTGGCGGTAATGCAACTGGAAATTGGTGTTTATTGAGGCTGCTTTCACTTATGATTGGGTCCAAAGTACAGGAAGAAGAACAAGCATGGTAGTTGCTGATGACACTCAAAGATCTTGTTGTGCTGGTTATGTCACCCACTCACACAGACAAAAGCATTGGTGTCCTGATAGTCTGATTTCTGAGCACAGACAGAGATTTACCAGTGTTCTTCCACAAGTGAAACTGATCCCAAAACATAATTTTGCAGAGCACTATCCTCAGCTCATCAAATCATTTGGCCCACTAGTGTCCTTATGGAAAATGAGGTTTGAAGGAAAGATTGTAAGATTGTTTAAGACTGTAAAACAGATTAGTTGCTTTCGTAACATTTTAAGTCTATGACAAACAAACACCAGTCCATGGTCGCATGCTATCTCCATGCTTCAGTTGTAAAAAAGCCTGTCGTTTCTGTATCAAAGGAGTTAGGAGTTCCATTGGAAGTTGTCAATGAGAACGTACAGGAATTTCAATCTCAGAAATTTCCCGAAGAGACAGGTGTTAAATTGACCAACCAGGCAGAATTTCAAGGCACCAGTTACAGTGTGGGAATGATCTTGGTATATGGCTTCACTGCTGGGTTGCCTGACTTTGCTGAAATACTACAAATCATTATCGTTCATGACACCTTAGTTTTTGCGGTGAAACTGCAAAGTGCGTGGTACTCTGAGCATTTCAGATGTTTCAAGTTGGAGTCCATAAGAGTTGTCAAAGTACTTGAGCAGTCACAACTCACTGACACATATCCATTGGCCAGTTATGCAGTGGAAGGCGATCGAATGGTTTCTCTGAAACATCACATATGCTTATCAAACTAGGTAAAATAATCCAAGTCCCTACATGTTTTTCTACTTATTCCTTCAGTTGATATTAAGCATCAAACACAATATTTTCTGTTTTTGTTGACATTGCCCAAAAGTGATAAACTATAAGTTTATTACTGATGTCTTAGTGCACACCAGAACTACTCTTTTGTTACAGCCTCAATTAGCAACATAAAATACAGTTGTCATATTTCTGACAATGTTTCATTATGTCAAAAATCATAAAGTATGGATTTCCTCTTTTATAAAAATTGTAAATTTATGCTTTGTCTGATTTGTGTAGGTCATGTATGTATCAGGTTATGAAAATATATTATTTGTTTTTTGAGTATTTTGTTTATTTGCTGTTTTATCACACCATATATTCTTTTTTCTATTATGCAGTTCTGCTTGCCCAGACCGACCATGTCTGCGGCAACTCAACAACGTGTAATTATTGAACAGACAGGTTTACAAGTTTACCCTCCCGGATGGAATCCCTAGCACTGTAGACAAACTTTTGGCAGCTGTGCAGAATCATTTTCAACTTAATGGGAGTTATACTGTAAAGCACATGGACAAAGATTTTGAAAATCAATTCTTCACACTAACATCAACCGATGTGGTTAACGACAAGGACACAATCAAACTAGTTGAAACAGAACCATCTGTTACATTGAGTTCTGTCAGTGAGCCTTCAGCTTCCTCCACTCCAGTGTGGCTGGATCAGTCTCCTCAAGATCAGATTTCCTCACCTTGCTCATCTGACACCATTTTTATACAACCTTCAAAGTATCGATCAGAGCCATGGCCAACCAATTGTGTAACACCCATCTTTTCATATGGTGTCGAAAGGATTCTTGAAGATGGAAATCAAGCTTATGAATGTGATTGCTCAATCCCTCAGGATCTAAGTATCTACTCTGACATACTAGAGAAAAAAGCAGAAGCAATCTACCACTACCAGGCCTATCCTAGTACTCTTCAACATCTCAAAATTATAGAAGCTCTACTAAACAAGCACCCATCCTTCAGAGATCCTGGAACATATTAATAGTAATATCATCTTTATTGTCATTGAAACATAAATTGAAACATACATTACAACTAAATTTGTTCTCTGCTTTTAACCCATCACCAGGGGCGGATCTAGGATTCTAGGAGATCAGGGGCTTAGCCCTGAGGGTGCAGATGCTGATTACTTTTTTTCCGTCTTTTTTTGCTGCCTCGCACACAAAACTACAATTTGTTTGTACTTCAACTCACCACAACAGAGAGGCACGGAGAACCGTCTTATCCAATCCAATCCACTTTATTTATATAGCACATTTAAAACAGAAACTTGTTCATCAAAGTGCTGCACATATAAAATACATAATAAAAAATAAATAAATAAAATTATAAAATAGAGAAAAAAAATATAAGAGAACAATAAAATAACACAATAAATCAAATCCAATAAAATAAAATAAAATAGGACAATCAGCTAAAACAGTAAAAGACACATAGGACCATACAAGTCACGCAGTGTTAAAGCCAGAGAATAAAAGTGGGCCTTCAGACGAGACTTAAAACACTCCACAGTGGGGGCTGTTCAAACACAGAGGGGCAGAGTGTTCCAGAGTCTGGGACAAACAACAGAGAATGCCCTGTCCCCCCTGGTTTTAAGTCTCATCTTAGGAACCATGAGCTGGGGCTGGCCCCCAGGCCTCAGAGCATGAACATCAACATATGCCTCACCGTCCACTGAAAGAAAGAAATACAAAACAAAAAGTTATTGACACTGATAATAAAGGATGTAAAATAAAGTACAATAATAAAAGGCATCCTGCTTCCTTACTGCAGGCTACCCATGACACTGGCTGACACATCAGCTGTCCTTTACTGCTCTGTTTTTCAATCCTTTATTTTTAACCCTTTTTCTTCTCCTGTCTCTCCTCTTTTGCTTTCTCCCCAAATTTTTGTGACTTCCATTTCTGTTGATTTTTCCCTTAACTTCCTCTTCACTCCTTCCTCTTCGGATCTACCTTTCATTCCTTCTTATCCTTTGTCTTTACTTATTTTGTTGTGGTGGCAGCATAAAGCTATGCCGGCGTGGCTTTAATTGAGCAAATCTGTCAATGACATTATCAGGAGTTATAGCATGCAGGTTCTCCTTTTCAATGGACATGAGGGCTAGATCATTGAGCCTGTCTTGGTCCTCCTCAACCATGTGTGAAGACGTCCCAAGGCACTGAAGGAGCGTTCACAGCTGCAGCTATTTACTGGAATTGTCAGGGCCACTTGGAGGACCGCCTTCAGACTGGGAAACATGTCTCCATCAAGTAGTCTGAACACAGCGGCTGCGTCAGGGACTTCCTCTTTCTCCATCCTTCTCATAATTAAATTTTTTGCCACAAAGAGTTCTTCTGGCTTCAGCTGAATCTTATAATGCAAGGCAAGGCACTTGAGAGCATCTTCAGACAGAAAGGTCGATGAGTTTGGGTTACAGGCTTGAATGCCTGACATAAGTTCCTCTCCAACATCTGAAAACCGATGGGTGAGCTCCCGTATCATCCGGTCCAGGCAAGGATAAAAAAGCTGATGTCTGAAATCATCAGGGGTGGTAGGATTGGAGGTTGACCCACAGGCTGACTCCACCACAAACTGATCCAATCTTTTTTGTTTCTACCTGGGACCAACAGGGAGCTGGATTTGATTTTCCTCACATATGGTTCTGGCCTTCATAAACACATCCTCAGCCCCTGCATCTGTGCGGAGATCTATCAGGGTTTGAACAGTTGCCATTTTATACTGAGCCGCTCTACCTAGGTCTAAACTCTCCCCTTGCAGGTAACGGTGAAGCCCTTCAGTAATACTGAGGAGTTTGGAAAACATCACAAGCAGGTAGATGGTCTTTGGCTTGGAGAGCTTTGCCAGGATCCCTTTGGCCATGGCTGTCTTTATGTTGCAGAGACATGCCAGAATGGCAGGAAGGTTGTTCAAGACAGCATTGACAGACTTCACCTTGCAAGCCCATCTTGTTGTGGATAGCTCCACAAGTTGAGATGGTTTTAATCCCAGTTGGTTTTGGATTTCTATGAACTTGTTGTGGTTGACAAGAGAGTTGCTGAAAAACGTGTAGATGTTTTCAAGGAGATCAAAGAATGTGGTAGCTTCAGGTATAGCCTTGCATGTGTAGCACAGAACAAGATTGAGCTCATGTGCGTAACAGTGCACATACACAGCTTCAGGGTGTTGCTCTCTGAAGCGGGCCAGAACACCCCCAACTGGTCCACTCATCACAGCTGCTCCATCATATGTTTGTGCAACACACATGAGGTCACTTAGATTGTGGGACTGTAGCAATGCCTCTATTCTATCTACAATTGACTTTGCGTCAAAACTGTCTAGCTTTTGTAACCCAAGAAATGCCTCTTTTGGCGTACCCCCTTGTGTGACATAACGAACACAGACAGCCAGCTGCTCTGTATGTTTGTCTCTGGCTTCATCTGCCATCACAGAGTACATTTTGGATGATTTAATTTATACTGTGATATTTTCTCTTATTTCTTGTGAAATGCTGGTGATCATTTCATTTTGGGTCGAATGGGAGAGGTAGACGGCATTAGATGGAGGCTTATATTTTTGGAGAAAGGGGTCAAACTCTTTGAGGAGTTGCATGCATTCGAGGAAGTTGCCTGGATTATGACTTGTGTCTTGCTCATCATGCCCACGGAATGGAATGCCTTGCTTCCCTAAAAATGTGGTTACTCCCACAATGCGCTTAAGGTATTGCCGCCTCTCTTTTATTTCTGCTGCGCTTGCAGTATTCAGCTGCTCAATCGCATCCCCATGATTTTGTGTGCTTGACATGTGGAGGGCACTTTTCTCATGCTCACGGAAGGTATCCAAAGCCCTTTTCCAATTTGAAAAGCCGGAGCTACTGTATCCTTGTTGGTGTGAATATTCTGCCTTCCATAAATCCGACATGAAAAACAAAATGTAGAGTTCTTGGTTACAGAGTACTCCAGCCATTTAAATTGCTCAAACCAGTTTTTGTTAAATGCCCTTTGCTGGGTACCAAACTGGCTGAGGGGGTACTGGGGGAGGGACACCTGCTTTGGGCCACTTTCTGGGGTCCCTAAATCAGTATCTGGTAGTCCACCTGCTGCTGTCCCTAGTTGGTCTGCCCTACATGTAGCTGTGTTATCTGCATGACAAAAACAAAAACAAATCCCAACATTCCATCAAATCAACTGAAAATAGCTCAATCTCACCTCATCAACTCACTAATACCAATTTAGGTCAAGTAAATGTAATCTAACAATGTATATCTCAAATTAAAAACATCAGGTATATCATGAAAAGTTTCATATGGAGTAGGTCTAGACCTATACTCGTAATAAAATAAAATAAAATTAGACCTGCACATTCACAAACCTGAAACAGCACTTGTTTGTGGTGGTTCACTGGCTGATGCTACTGCAGTCTGCAGTAGCAATCTGCAGTCTGCAGATGACCCAATGTCTTTACTGCAGGATGGCAGCTGACCTATATTTAAAATCATACAACAGTTAGTTACGACCGAGTAATTTGATTGAACAAGAGACATTCCATCGAGTACTATTGCTCCGAGCCGACTTGGACCTCGGATATGACATCACGTTCTCACTTTGAGCGTTTTATTCAACTTTCCATCGTCTGACTTGGATACTTTTCAACATCCTCGGACGTCCGAGTCGGATGGATAAACGAACGGACCATTTACCAATAACTGCTCTGGGACAGTTCACAGGCGTTCTAAGGACCGTTAATTACCGTTAATCCATCTGTTTTAATTTCCAAAACCAACATTTCATCAGACTCAGAGCAGGACAAAGGAAGGAGGGAGGCCTGGATACCAGAGATCAGATCAGGTGCTGATGTGTAGATGTAAATGGTACAAAGCAGCGCTGTTGTGTGGAGACACATTGTTCTGAAAATGTTGACACGTTGCCTAGCAACAGCCTTGTTTCCTTCCAGCTGATGAACTGTTTGTGTTGGCGGAGCCAAAAAATATTTAAATCAACAAACAAATCACAATTTTTTGTCCCGTAATACTGTTAACTAATAAAATCTGTTTGTTGAACTGTTGTATAAAAGCTTCTTCTCTTTACCGGTGAGGCCGGGACAAACAACGTCTCAGAATCAGTCAAAGCTTCACATACCTGGTACATCAGTGTGTTTTGCAGCAGCTGTTGGCGCTGCTGCTGGTGGTGCTGCTGGTGCAGCCGTCTGCTTTTTGAAAAAGCTCCATTGATATTATCAGCCACTGGCCTATCCGTTTAAAATTTACTGCGGAGGCGCTCGACTTCTAAAAGCTGGCAGCGATGAAAGAAAACACTTCTTCTTCTTCACTTGAAGGCTACAGCCTGCTTCCCCGCGCATACTGCCACTCTGGTGAATTTCAGTACTGCATATTTTACAACATATCAGCTCAGAAGCGAGATCCGGGGCTCTTAGGGAAACAACCGGGGCTGTAGCCCAAGTAGCCACCCCCTAGATTCGCCACTGCCCATCACCCTTGGGGAGCACTGGGCTGCCATGTGCGGCGCCCGGGGAGCAATCTGGGGTTAAGGGTCTTGCTCAGGGACCCAGAGTGCAGGCGCTGGAGATCAAACCGGGTACTTGCATCCTTCTCTGAGTGCAAGCGCGCTGCTCTAATCACTAGGCCAACACTCCCCTATGGCATATCATCATCATATTCAGGCACATACGGGTGGCAGAATCGTCTCAAAATGATGATGGCTAAAGTGCAGCCCTGGGCATTTTATGCTGTTGCTTAGCAACCTATTATTATATAAAGACACACAAACACTGAATTCAAACTCAATCCTTTATTGAAACCAACTTTTTGCCAAAAAAGAAAAAAACGTGGGTCTGCATTGTGATTGGTTGGATGGATGTAATAACTGTAATATTAACCTCTATGGCTAAAATACATAAGGAAGGAAAACTTTTATTCTATCAAACTTTTTATTGACCCTTTTTTCTATCATTGACATACGTCTATCGATCAATATATATATATCGTTACTGAATTATCGTCCAGCCCTAGCAGACAGCAGATGGACGACAGCCACTGCACGTATCAGCATAAACCATCCTCTGTGCAAAGAAGTGGTCCGTCAGCACAAGGCAAAATGTGACAGTATGTTGTCATGGCGATGTCGTATTGTTTACCTGATCCACATTTTACTGGCTTTCTTTTGACTCCTGTGACTAAAATGACATCTGGTTTGTTGCTGATGGCTGTCTGCCCAGCCACTTAACGTAAAAACATGGCGACACGATATGGCAGCCAGCACAGAGCTTACCATGTTTATCCATGTATATACAGTATAAATCATTATTCAGAGCTTATTGGAACACTTCAGTTTGTTCCATCCATCCATCCATCGTCTTCTGCTTATCCTGGGTCGGGTCGCAGGGGTAGCAGATTTTGCTGCACTGTGATATTTGGATACCGATGTTTATTATATTACAAAGTGTTCTAAGAGTAATTTTTTCCTTATATCTGGTAAGTCAAGTTAAGCCTAGCTCCTAAATCTGATTGCCTGAAATCCTCACATTCACCCCAACAGGCCATCTGTCTAGCAGCGCAGCTGATCGACCTACTCATGCAAGGAGGGTTTCACTTGACTAAATGGACAAACAATTCAACTGAGGTCCTACAGTCTATCCCAGAGGAGGAACATGCAAATCAGGTACCATTGTTGGACCTGGATGGAGATCCATCTTTGGAAAGAGCTCTAGGGTTGTTCTGGGACATAACAGACGACTGCATCACCTTCATCATCCAGGTCAAGAAAAAACCCAGCACAAACAGAGGCATGCTAAGCACAATGAGTTCAGTTTATGACCCCCTGGGATTAGTTGGCCCATTTATTTTACGGGGAAAGGCACCGTTTCAGGCAATATGTCGCTTGAAGCAAGGTTGGGATGAAACTATCCCAAGTGACATTGCTGAGCAATGGGGCCGGTGGTTAGATAACCTACCAAAACTCTGCAGACTACAGGTGCCTCGATGTCTCAGACCTGAAGGTTTTACCGCAGATTCAGTCACCATGCAACTTCATCACTTCTGTGATGCCTCTGAATTGGGTTATGGTGCTGTTAGCTATCTTAGGGTAGTAAGCAACAATAACATCTTACTGTAATATTGTTCTCTCTAGGAATAGGCTGGCTCCTGTCAAACCAAGCACTATTCCAAGACTAGAACTGGCAGTCGCTGTAGTAGCGGTACAGCTGGATCAGAAGATCCGTCAAAGCTTCGAGCTACCCCTCCTAAATTCTGTGTTCTGGACAGACAGCACTATTGTCTTGCATTACATCAGAAATGGAGAGAAACGGTTCCAAACCTTTGTTGCAAATAGAGTTTCACAGATCCGTGAAGTCTCACAAGCCTCACAATGGAAACATGTTTGCACATAACTAAACCCTGCAGATGATGTTTCAAGGGGACTGTCTGTTGAAGAACTCACAAACAGTGAGCGCTGGCTCAAAGGCCCTGCCTTCCTGTGGCAGGAAGAAGAGTTATGGTCTTGCCAGCCTGGACTAGGAAGCTTACCTCCGGAAGCAGATGTAAAGAAGTCAAGTCAGACATATGCAATATCTTCTAAGCTCACCATTCAATCAGCAATTGACTGTTTCATTCAGAGGTATTCCTCCTGGTACAAACTCAAACGAGCTATCGTATTGATCCTACGAGCTAAGAATATCCTTCTGAAGAAGTCTGAACCCAGACTATGTGATCCGATAACACCAAACAAAATAAAACTGGCAGAGATTGCCATCATTGACTACGTTCAACACACCCACTTTACCTGTCCAATGAAAGGGGAAGGCATCAGGAAGCTAATGCCAGTACGACTCAGTGATGGTTTACTCCGCGTTGGAGGAAGGCTCACCAATGCTCCAATAGCTGAAGTGGCGAAACACCCCGCCATTTTGCCTCGAAACCACCATATTAGCAAACTTATCATATGGCATTTTCACAAACTCACTGGTCATTCTGGAGCTGAAAGGGTACTTGCTGAGAATAGACAATTCTTTTGGATTGTCAGAGGCCGCATAGCTGTGAAGCAAGTCCTTGCACAGTGTGTACCTTGCAAAAGACAAAAGGCTCCAATCATTACATGGCCGACTTGCCCACTGATCGTGTGACTCCATGTAAGCTGCCTTTCACTCATGTCGGAATTGATTATTTTGGACCCATTACCATCAAAAGAGGACGGAGTGAGATGAAGAGATATGGCTATCTATTCACGTGTCTAACTACCAGGGCCATCCACTTTGAGGTGGCGCACAGCTTGGGCACAGAATCATTCATAAATGCTCTTCAACGATTTATGGCTCGTCGTGGGACACCTCAACTGATACGCTCGGACAACGGGACGAACTTTGTTGGTGCCCGTCACAAATTGCGGAAGGCTCTGGAAGGATGGAACCAGCAAAGGATCGAGGATCATCTACTCCAGCGAGAAACGCAATGGAAGTTTTATCCTCCTGCCGCCTCACATATGGGGGTTGTATGGGAGAGACAGATTCGTTCCGTGTGCTCAATTCTCATGAGCGTTGCAAGACAACAGACTTTGGATGATGAAAGATTAATGTATCATTGAAAACATCGTCAATTGGAGACCACTAACAAAGTTGTCAGATGACCCGAAGGATGGTCAGCCTTTGACTCCCAATGACTTGCTTCTGCTGAGATCAGAGTGCGCTCTGCCTCCTGGTCACTTTGTAAAACAGGATCTGTATCGTTGACGTTGGAGCCAAGTCCAGTATTTAGCCAACATTTTCTGGGTTCGGTGGGTGAAGGAGTACCTACCCAGCCTGCAGCAAAGGCAGAAGTGGAACCATCATTCCAGAAACTATCAGGTTGGAGATCTTGTACTGATCATGCATGAACGCACGCCTCGCAGTCAGTGGCCTGTTGGTTTGGTCACTGATGTCAACATCAGAGCTGATGGTCTGGTGCGATCTGTGCAAGTAAAGACTCATGGAGGCATTTACACCCGTCCAATACACAAGCTGTGTTTGCTGGAAGGAAATATGGACGAGTAGATTTACTTACATTCAGCTTGTGTGGGTTTTCTATATGTTACAGATGACTTTCATTCAATCTTATGTTCACGATTACTATGAATTGGTAGTCACTACTTTAAGTTCAATTGTCAAAAAAAAGGGTAACAGATATTTTATTTGGAAAGGTTTCTCATGACAAGGTTAAAGTTAAATAGTTATCTAAGGTCGTTCACCAATTTTTCCTGGGATGTAGAGTTCATCGGGGGCCGGGATGTTGGATTCACTCCTCCTATTCCTCTAGGGGGGCGCTGTAGTTGCTTTGCATTGATGTGAAGAAGAAGAAAACTGACGGTGGAACAGTAGTGCACTTAGGTTGCCGTTAGCTGAAGCTAACAAGCTAAATCTGCCATAAGATCATATCCTACTGCCATTCATGAGTGTTTCCCAACATGGTGAGTTATATTAAGGCTGTAAACTGTGGGTTAATGAGTTTTTATCTGTTTTAAGCGTGCGCTTGGTGAATTTGCTAGAGCTAATTAGCCAAATGCTAGCTGTATTTTGCTGCACTGTGATATTTGAATGGCAATGTTTATTATATTACAAAGTGTTCTAAGAGTATATTTTGCCTTATAACCGGTTAGTCAAGTTAAGCCTAGCTCCTAAGTCTATGTCTAAGTTTGTGTTTATTGAATATTGCAATACTAAGTATTGATGTTTTGTTTTTACTTTATTTACAGTTTAACCGTCATGTCCGTGTAAAAGCACTCGGCAATAAAATTAACAACAGCAACAACAACAACGGCTATCTTATGTTCTTTGTAACAAACATTTTTTGTTGTTGTTGTACATTACAACAGGAGGACAGCCAGAGTAATGTCAGTAGACATATCCTCAAAATACTTGTCAATGGTGCTGATGAGGATCCAGTTGATGTCTCCATCCTTGTCGAAGGCCATGAGATTTTGTCAGGGTGCAACAGTATTGCAAAAGCTTGCTCACTCCTCATGGGACTGATATATGCCCTGAACTTGGCATACCCTCCCACTTTGTGCTACACTTTTGGAGCTGGATGGATTTAAACTGTCCCCAAAAGTAAACACCCTGAAGTTGAAGTTGCTTTCCTAAATGCATTCATGACTATTCATCTAAGAGGAGGAAAATGTGGCATCATGGACCCTTGTGAAGAAATGCCAAGAATTAGCAGAGGGTTCCAGTTAATCTTGGTTTACTAGTGGAAGGTTTCCTTCATTAATGTCATTAATGTTTTTCACTTTTTGTCAAATAATCTTTTAATTCCAGTAGAGATTTTATTCTTCATCAAGAATAGTTAGACAGTTTAAGCTGTTAATTTTTTATTTATTGTGTTGATTTTGTTTCATTAATGTTCAATTCAATTTTATTTATATAGCGCCAATTCATGAAACATGTCATCTAAAGGCACTTTACAAAGTTAAGTTCAATCATATTATACAGATTGGGTCAGATTATACAGATTGGTCAAAAATGTTCCTATATAAGGAAACCAGTTGATTGCATCAAAGTCCCGACAAGCAGCATTCACTCCTGGAGAAGCGTAGAGCCACAGGGAGAGTCGTCTGCATTGTACATGGCTTTGCTGCAATCCCTCATACTGAGCAAGCATGAAGCGACAGTGGAAAGAAAAAACACCCGTTAGCAGGAAGGAAAAACCTCTAGCAGAACCGGGCTCAGTATGAACGGTCTGCCTCGACCGACTGGGGGTTACAGAAGACAGAGCAGAGACACAACAAGACAGACAAAAAGCACAGAAGCACACATTGATCTAGTAATCTGTTCTACATTAGATGGTAATAGTCTGTGGTCTGTCCTCCCTGGATGATTTCACAGTCAACAGAACGTCAGACCAGGTGTACCTACTATGAAGAAAAAAGAGAGAGAACAAAAAGTTAAAAGCTGAAATGACAACAGTCATTTCAATGTAATGCAATGCAAATCTGGAGAACAGTAGACTGGAGAACAGTAGAAATCAGTAGAGTGAGAAAAATAGGCCCTGATGTCCTCCAGTAGCCTAAGCCTATAGCAGCATAACTATAGAGGTAGCTCAGGGTAACATGAGCCACTCTAACTATAAGCTTTGTCAAAAAGGAAAGTTTTAAGATTAGTCTTAAAAGTAGACAGGGTGTCTGCCTCACGGACCAAAACTGGGAGTTGGTTCCACAGGAGAGGAGCCTGATAGCTAAAGGATCTGCCTCCCATTCTACTTTTAGAGACTCTAGGAACCACCAGCAGACCTGCAGTCTGAGAGCGAAGTGCTCTGTTAGGAACATACGGGGTAATCAGAGCTCTGATATATGATGGAGCTTGATTATTAAGGGCTTTATACGTTAGAAGAAGAATTTTAAATTCTATTCTTGATTTAACAGGAAGCCAGTGAAGGGAAGCTAAAATTGGAGAAATATGATCCCTCTTGTTGATTTTCATCAGAACTCTCGCTGCAGCATTTTGGATCAGCTGAAGACTTTGAACTGCATTTTGTGGACTTCCTGATAGTAAAGAATTACAATAGTCCAGCCTTGAAGTAACAAATGCATGGACTAGTTTTTCAGCATCACCCCTGGACAGAATGTTTCTAATTTTAGCGATATTCCTGAGGTGAAAAAAGGAAACTCTGGAAACCTGTTTAATATGGGATTTAAATGACATGTCTTGGTCTAAAATAACACCAAGATTTTTTACTTTACTACCAGAGGCCAAGTTAATGCCATCCAGATTCAGTGATTGATTAAGAAGTTTATTTTTTGAGGACTCTGGTCCAAAGATGATAACTTCTGTCTTGTCAGAATTTAAGTGCAGGACATTTAAAGTCATCCAGCTTTTGATGTCATCAAGACATGACTGCAGTCGAAGTAATTGATTGGATTCATCAGGATTTATGGATAAATATAGCTGAGTGTCATCAGCATAACAGTGGAAATTAATCCCATGCTGTCTGATAATTTTGCCAATCGGAAGCATATATATAGTAAAGAGAATTGGTCCAAGGACTGAACCCTGTGGTACTCCACAAGTGACCCTAGAGCTTTAAGAAGATTTATTATTAACATGAACAAACTGGAATCTGTCCAACAGATACGATTTAAACCAGCCTAATGCTTTCCCCTTAATCCCTACAATATGCTCAAGTCTTTGTAGGAGAATATTGTGATCAACTGTGTCAAATGCAGCACTGAGATCTAGCAGGACAAGTATAGACACAAGTCCATTATCTGAGGCCATGAGAATATCATTAGTGACCTTCACCAGAGCCGTTTCAGTGCTATGATGATCTCTGAAGCCTGACTGAAACTCCTCAAGTAGGTCATTACTTTGTAAATGTTCACAAAGTTGATTAGCAACTACTTTCTCGAGAATTTTAGATAAGAAAAGAAGATTAGATATAGGTCTGTAATTTACTAACTCATCTTGATCAAGAGATGGTTTCTTAAGTAAAGGTTTAATAACAGCTACTTTAAAAGCCTGTGGTACATATCCATTTACTAAGGATAGATTAATCATGTCTAAAATAGGACCACTGATCAAAGGGAATACCTCCTTAAACAATTTGGTTGGGATTGGGTCTAACATACAGGTAGAAGGTTTAGATGAAGCTAATATTTTAGATAGCTCAGAAAGCTCTACTGCTTCTAGACAGTTCAGACACAGCACAGTTTCTAAAGATTCCTCCAACGCTGCCTCACTTACTGAGGACGAGGTAATCATGTTTGGGAGGATGCCAATTATTTTATTTTTAATGGAATCAATTTTATTTATGAAGAATCCCATAAAATCATTACTGCTAAGAGCTAAGGGAATAGATGGATCAACGGAGCTATGACTCTGTGTAAGTTTGGCAACTGTACTGAAGAGAAATCTAGGATTATTTTGTTCTCCTTGTAGAATGTTGTAATTGCATTCTTAAAAGTGCACTAGTCTGGAGGACTGGTTTAAATGTTGAAATTGCATTGTGACTATGTTACCAGATCTGTATTGGATGTGGTATATAATATGTAATACTGTATGTTGGTTGTTTACCAGTCATACCAACCTTACCTTTTTTTCACTACCTTTTGTTGGAGATGCAGCTTTATTTTAATGTTGGTACAAATTCTAATGCAGTACCATAACAGTAACATAATGCACTTTTACTATTAATGCTATACTTGTACTGTCATGGTTTTTAGGTGTTTGGCCCACATGCAGAACCCAGTCGGGAGGCAGAGAGCAGTTTAAGGCGTTTATTAAATACACAGAAGTGCTAAGGTGAATCAGAGGAGGAACCACGATGTAGAACACCAGACAGTGACCCGAGACGGGGCTGGTTTGTTCTGCGGGCGAGAGAACGCAGGGCAAAATACAACAATACATAGACACTAGAAATGCACATGTGCAGCAAGAGGAAACTAGCAAGGAACAAGGTTGCACATTGGCGTTAGGTGAGCACGTCACGATGATTGGCATGTGGGACAACCAACAGATAAGATGATTCCCCCGGAACTCTAAGTCGAAAGTGTCAGGGTTCTCTGTGGTTTCCGTGCTCTAACTCTGCTCCACAGGTGGTTCTAGTTGACTGGGGGGCGTGGCCCACACCTGGGCTCGTCAGGAGCGGCTTCCACTGGCTTCTTAAGGAGCGCTCAGACAGATGGAAGACGCCAGAGTGTTAACCCAGTCGTGTTTTTCGTGTTTGGATTTACTCACCTGCCTTGACTTCGTGTTCAAAGAACCAGCTCATCAGAATCCTCGCCACTCAGATTTTGATCTGGCAGCTCCTCTCATACTCTCTTGGTGGTACTAAGCCGGGCGTGAGACCCCCTTCCCTGAATTCACCTGGTTCACCCGCAATACTCCGGTTCTTCCATCTGCTCCTCCCATCTGCCGTCACTGGGGTGCGCTCCGGATCCCTCGCCAGCATTACCATCTGTCAGCCCTCCAGTCACTCAGCCACCTGTTACCCTCACTGAGTTACGGTCACAGAGTTCCCTCGTCATTACTCTTCCCGGATAGGTCTTCTCGACTAAATGGTAAGCGGCGCAGCTTCTGGAATTTCCCCCTGGTTCGATCTCTTGTAACTTTGTTCCTCTTTCTTTCCATAGTCATTCCAGCACTGACGTTCAGACCTCGCTCGAGCCACCCGTTGTGTCTTTCCCCGTTGTCTGAGCCTTTAATAAACATCTTTAAATCATCTAAAATCTTCAAATTTATTCCTGTCTCCCGTCTGTATCTGCATGTGGGCTAAACATAAAAAAAAACCATGACAGAAGAACACTCTGGCCAACAAAGCCCAGCAGATACATTCGGTCGGCATTTAGCCGCCCAACAGGAACAATTACAGGCGCTCGGTTTAGCAGTTAACTCGACGCAGGAACAACTACAGCTTGTAGCCGCTCAGCTTAACCAGCTGACGGCAGCCCTTACTTCCGCGTTGAGTCAGCCTGTCACTCAGGATACTAGCGCTCCGCCCCCTGCTACTCTGACAGCTGAAGCCTCCGGTCAACCCCCGCTCTCCGAGAACTCGTTACCGAGTCCTGAGAAATTCTCAGGAGATAGTGGAGATTGTGGGGGTTTCCTTTTCCAGTGTAACCTCGTCTTTAATCGTTCCCCCCGAACTTTTTCCACCGACCAAGCCAAGATTTCATTCGTGTTACGACTCTTAACCGGTAGAGCCCTTAGATGGGCAGAGGCTCGTTTCCCAGATTGTCAGTCGTTCGGATGCACATTCCAGGAATTTATCACCAAATTTAAGACAGTCTTTTCAGCCGAATTGGATCCGGTACAGCAGTCTCGCTCACTACTCTCTTTAAAACAGCGTGGACGACGCGTCTCTGATTTCTCAGTAGAATTTCGTACTTTTGCCGCAGCCGCCGGCTGGGAAGCCAAGCCTTTAAAGGCAGTCTTTTTTCAAGCTTTGGCCGAGAACCTAAAAGATGAATTAGCTCGAGTTGAAGAGCCAAGCACGTTCGAGGGTTTGGTCGCGTTAGCCATTCAGCTGGACTCCCGATTACGTAGCCGGAACCGGGGTCGAACTGATAGACCTATACGGACTCTTGGTCCATCGGCACAGGGAACTGGTTCGCAGCGGCCAGTAATAACACCACCATCGCCCCCCGAAGTCATGCAGATAGGCTGTGTTCATTTAACTACTGAAGAACGTCAACAACGGTTCTCTGAAAATCAGTGCCTTTACTGTGGTGGAGAAGGACATTTTGTAAAATCCTGCCCAGTGCGACCAAAAGACCGGGTCCGTCGCCTGTAGCGGGGAAGATGGCGGACCATTTCCTCCCCCAAATCTTTTGAAGATCCGGTCCCGTCTCGTTTCTGTCTGCCTGTAACTTTGGTTTTTGACCGAGACAGTTTTAATGTCTCAGCGTTAGTCGACTCTGGCTCTGATTTTAACCTGATCGACCAAGGATTAGTCACCCAGCTTCGTATTCAGACAGTTCCGTTATCTGCGCCCCTCCAAGTCTCCGCTTTAGATGGAGAGAAATTAACATTAATCACACATCAGACTAAACCTCTAGAAGTAATCGTGTCCGGTAATCACCGAGAACAGCTTTCCTTTTTGTTTTTCCAGTTAAACACTCCCCTGTGGTTTTGGGTCTGGCGTGGTTAACTATTCACAACCCCCATTTAAATTGGGCCGAATCCCGGCTTGAATCCTGGTCTCCTGCCTGCCACTCTCGGTGCTTACAGTCCGCTCAGCCAGTCTCTCATCCCTCTAATTCCTCCCCTGAACCGGAGGATACTATCGACCTGACCCGTGTTCCTGAACAATATCACGATCTTCGTCTGGTTTTTAGTAAAAGTCGGGCGTGCTCACTTCCTCCGCATCGCCCCTATGATTGCGCCATAGATTTGCTACCTGGGGCTCCGCTACCCTCCAGCCGCCTCTACAACATCTCGAGGTCTGAACGTCAGGCGCTCGAAGTACATAGGTGAGTCCCTTTCGGCTGGTTTAATTCGCTCATCCTCCTCTCCTTTACGTGCGGGTTTCTTTTTTGTCGGAAAGAAAGATGGATCCCTCCGGCCTTGTATCGACTACCGAGGGCTAAATCAGATAACGGTTAAGAATAAATACCCGCTTCCCCTGTTGTCTTCTGCCCTAGAACCAGTCCAGAATGCCGTCATCTTTACCAAGCTCGACTTGCGTAATGCTTATCATTTGGTTCAGGTTCGACAGGGAGACGAATGGAAGACGGCTTTTAAGACCCCACTGGGTCACTTTGAATACCTGGTTATGCCTTTCGGCTTATGTAATGCTCCATCCATCTTCCAAGCGTTAGTTAATGATGTCCTACGGGATTTTTTTGAACGTCTTTGTGTTCGTCTATTTAGACGATATTTTGATTTACTCTAGTGATCCAGATCAGCACCAACAACATGTCCGCTTAGTCCTTCAACGCCTCTTAGAAAACCGCTTGTTCGTCAAAGCAGAGAAATGCGAATTCCATCAGAGCTCTGTTTCCTTTCTCGGCCTCATTTTAGAAGGTGGACGAGTTAGGTCCAATCCTGAAAAGATTAAAGCGGTAGTTGAATGGCCTACCCCAGATTCCAGGAAGCAACTCCGGAGATTTTTGGGTTTTGCTAATTTTTACAGACGCTTTATCAAAAAGTACAGCCAGATCGCATCCCCTCTGCACGCCTTAACTTCCACTAAGATTCCGTTCGTCTGGAGTGCTGAGGCTGAAGCCTCATCTTCCGAGCTTAAAACTAGATTTTCACAGGCCCCCATACTCATTCATCCCGATCCAGCCAAACAATTCACCCTTGAAATAGACACATCTGATACAGGCGTTGGTGCCGTATTATCTCAACAGTCTGAGTCCGATAATAAAATTCACCCTTGTGCCTTTTTTTCTTGCCGGCTGTCTCCAGCCGAGCGAAATTATGATGTTGGGGACCGTGAACTGCTAGCCATTAAGTAGGCATTAGAGGAGTGGCGACACTGCTTAGAGGGATCCGAGCAGCCCATAATCATCTGGACAGACCACAAGAACATCGCTTATCTGCAGTCAGCCCAGCGTCTAAATCCCCGTTAAGCCTGCTGGTCCCCGTTCTTCTCCAGATTTAATCTCACCATAACCTATCGTCCCGGCTCGAGAAACATCAAGCTTGATGCCCTCTCTCGACAATTCGCCCCTCAGGAACAGAAAAGGTAGCCAGCGCCCATTCTTCCCCCCACATGCACTGTTGGAGCCTTACACTGGGATTTAGAGGATCGGATTAAGTGTATGGGTCCCGTGGAGTTAAAATATGTCCCCAAATCAGTCCGTCCTGATGGTTTACGTTGGAGCCATGACTCAAAGTTCTCCGCCCATCCTGGAATACTGTATATCGGACGCAGTCGCAAGTGTCCCGTCGCTTTTGGTGGCCGTCTTGGACTAAGGATGTGCGTGAATATGTTCGTGCCTTTCCGGTGTGTGCTCAAAACAAACCTTCAAATCAGCCTCCTTCCCGTCTGCTCAATCCTCTGCCTATTCCCAAGCGCCCCTGGTCTCACATCGCTCTGGACTTTGTTACCGGACTCCCTTCATCCCAGGGAATGACCACCATACTGACTGTTGTTGATCGATTCTCCAAATCTTGTCATCTCATACGTAAGTTGCCTAACGCCCTACAGACTGCACAACTTCTAATAAAGCATGTATTCAGATTTCATGGAATCCCCGCAGACCGGGGTCCTCAGTTTGTCTCCCAGATCTGGCGGCACTTTTGTTCTGCTCTCGGTGCCCGCTACACTCTCACCTCCGGATATCACCCCCAGACCAACGGCCAAACCGAGAGAATGAATCAGCAATTAGAAACCACCCTTCGTTGCCTCACCTCCTCTTTACCCACTGACTGGAATAAGTTTTTGCCATGGGTCGAGTATGCCCTCAACTCCCTCGTTTCATCTGCTACTGGACATTCACCCTTTGAAATAGCCCTTGGATACCAACCACCTCTCCTACCTACCGATAAACTCCGGATACCTGTATCATCAGTCAACCAATACATCAACCGCTGTCAAGAAACCTGGAGATCCACCGTCACTGCTCTTACTCGCACCGCAGAGCAGAACAAGAGGTTCGCCGACCAGCGGCGTGTACCTGCCCCCGAGTATCGCCTTGGTCAGAAGGTCTGGTTATCATCTAGAGACGTATTAACCAATCCATCCGCCAAGAAACTTGCCCCCCGATTCACTGGACCCTATGAGATCGAATTGGTCATCAGCCCCACTGCCGTTCGTCTGCGCCTGCCTCCTCACTCCCGAGTTCACCCCACCTTTCACGTTTCCCAGATTAAACCAGTAATTGATAGTGTGCTCACCATACCTTAAACTTCTCTAAAAAAGCATATTCTCTTGATTGTTGATTCAAGTTTAAGTTAGTGCTTAAACAATGCTGAAGAAGGAACTTTTGCATTGATCTCAAAACTTATTGCTACCAACATATCTATCAGAGGTTTTAAAACCAGATGACAAAAATACATCTGTTTGCTTTTTGAAAGTTCACATTTATTCTAGAGGCATTAAAAAAATACATGTTACAAATAACTGCTAAACTGCCACTTCAATCCCGTCACTTGACGGGATGTTTTCCAATGATTATTTTTAATGTTGACACTAACGTTGTGGTTATCGATAAGACAGAAGACAGAAGCAGTTCACGTCATGGCCCGAAACAAAGTTGTAAACAATATATGTTATACACTCCTTATCCGTTTGCGTCATGTTTAATTTTAGCAGATAAATAAGAAATTAAAAAAATAACTGTTTTCCATTGTTTTTATATTATTTTGTTAAACAAAGTTTGGAGAAAAATAACAATTTTTAATTTTTTCATTGTCGGTTTCAATTTTCAAAACAAAAGAACGAATGATACGCGGATTTACATGGATTATAACCAAATAAACATCTTTCTTCAATGCATGCACACAGTTTCTCCAGCTAGTGGAGAAAGTGTGTGAAGCATTTGTTGGTATTTTTTTGGTTCATATTAACACAAAGAAGAGAACTTAATTTGCAATAGATAAACATAGAACATCATAATAAGCAAACTGGTAATCAGGGTAAATAAAAATTATTAGGAGTAGAGATTTGCAAGTCAAAAACATAAAAAAGCCATTATATTTAAAATCTAGGGCTTTGCTCATTCCTGTAGTACAGACAACATATGAAATGCAATAAAATAGCTGCAGGGAAAAACATAAAATGCAAAAAACAAGTTTTATTGCAGAGACTGTCCCTCTATACATATGAAATCTTCAGGCAGGGTGATGTAATCAAGTGTTTTTGGTCTCATCATTGGAGGTTAGGGATTTTATGGCCTCTGATCGCACCTGAAAAAGAAATTCTCAAAAATTAGTGCACTGCTTTACAAAAATTAGGCACATGTTTTTTGGAAGTGAAAGTGTTTATTCAATTTGTATACAAAACTAATTTAAACATATAGACTGTGATGTTACAAACATTTTCAAAATACCTATTAACCTTTAGATGTTTTCAAGAAGTATTTAAACTAATTAATTCAATTCAATTCAATTCAATTTTATTTATATAGCGCCGATTCATGAAACATGTCATCTCGAGGCACTTTACAAAGTCAAATCAATCATATTATACAGATTGGTCAAAAATGTCCTATATAAGGGAACCAGTTGATTGCTTCAAAGTCCCGACAAGCAGCATTCACTCCTGGAGAAGCGTAGAGCTACAGGGAGAGTCGTCTGCATTGTCCATGGCTTTGCAGCAATCCCTCATACTGAGCAAGCATGAAAATTACATTTTATATAAATAATAATATAAAAAGACATGCACACCTTTTTGTCTAGAAGTGTTCCAAACACCCAAATGAAGCAACCCTGCAAAAACCAAACAAACAAACAAAAAAACACAAGGATTTGAAAAAAACATCAGCTTCTTCACCTTTTTACTGAAAAGGTTGGGAATGTTAGAATATTCATAATTAGTTAATTTGACATGGTTGTTACCTGCAGTGAGTTGAGTAATGTAAAAGCAAAATGCATCCCTTTGTTTTTTGGGGCAATTATGGTTCCAATTCCTAAACACCATGTCAGTCCAAAAAATGGTGTGAGCACAGCCAAACTCCTGGCAATCACCACCAGAACATGCTGCTCTCCTGTCTGGGTTGCATTGTTTTCTGCTCTTCTTCTCAACATTTTGTATATCACCACAAGAATGATAATGAAATTTATGACCACTAATGTAAGTGCAGGAACTACAAATGCGAGCAGAGCTTTGGAGTCATCCCAGTTGAGCCAACACACCTGATTTCCCCTCAGGTACTTATTTATTGGGACAGTTACTGCCATGGTTGTTATTGCAATGATCAGTGGTGCAGAATATCCCAAAAGAAATCCAATAACCACCATAGACGTCTTAGACAATCCCCCCTCAAAGACGCAGACAGTGCGGTTGAGCAATAGGAGACCTAAGGCTAACATCCAGAAAAACATGGCGAGGTAGAAAAAATGGATGAAGAAGGTAGCTGCATGACATGCTACAGGATTTTTCTTCTCTGCATCTGTTAACGACGCTCCAATAATGAACCAAATGTTCGCAATCAGGAGAGAAACTGCAATATTTACAATAGCAACATGGCGCAGGAATGCTGTGGTGTTGGTACTTATTTTTCTCCATACGAGAGCTTCTGTAATTAGACATATAACCAAGGAACCTATGGATATCCCTACACCAATGAATGTTATATCACTTATTTCAGAGTCTTTAAAACCTTCAGGGGACATAAGAATAGAGAAGGGAGTGATGTGGTTGCAGATGCAGCTGATGGATTTATTGTCACGGGAGAGTAACGAACAGCCCTTCTTGCTCCATCCTCCGAGGTCTTCAAAGAGTTCGAAATCCCAGTAAACACATTCTGGATTGCTCAAGCTCCCATTTAACATTTTGGATGTTATTGTTATATTCCTGATGCTGGCTGTCGTCTTAACAAGGGCAACCTTTCCATTGATAACCATGAATGAGGAGTTGGCTTCATCTCTTGTAGGAAGCACATTATCCATGGAAGCAAACATTATCACAGTAATGAATTTACTTTCTCCACTAGCCTCTGGTATGTTTATTTCCACTGAGGAATTAAGGATATCGGTAAAACTGTTTGTGAAGTTCCTTTTTCTCAACAGAATGAAAGCTGTCTCAATGGAGAATGACTCATTGACAAGAACAGTGGACACTGTCTCGAAAAGATTCAACAAGGAAGAGCTGGAGCTTTTTATTTTGGTGTTATTTGGTTTTGAGCTTGGTCTATCGTTCTGGTTTAGTGTATCCCATGATGCCTTTGCTTCATTAGAGGTTAGAAGACCTGCTATCTCCAGGATGTTCTGTATTGAAAAAACATGCAGTACATATTATATTTAAACATGTTTATCTTGAACAATGGAAGTTTTCCATAACACACACATTCACCTACCTCTGTTGATTCTTTACTCATTGACAAAGAGACTGCATTGGCCACATTGTTAAGGATGGAAACAACAGCACTAATTGTGGCTGGAGATTTTACTATGCTTCCAGTGTTGTTGACAGTCACATTTTTTAGTGCCTCCAAGAAAGTTGGCAGTGTTGAATCATTTAGTGCCTGTGCATTTGAAGAAATACAAGTTTAGTGTCACAACTAATGTGATAGTTCTATTGTGAAATCAACCAACAGAGAGAATATAAGATCAAAAAGAAAATTGAACACAACATGAAATGTGAGACTTTTCCAGGCATCAGGGGACTGTTCTCACAGCAGGGGGCCCACTGTATAAAGACTAGCCGCCCAGGCTTATCTTCCTCTTCCGCAGCTGGAGGACAACAATGTCTCTCTGTCCATGGGCTCCAAATGGAATTCGGAGACCTGCCACATATGCAGTCTGGATCGACCGCGATCAGACCGCGGAGTAAGGAATCAGCCTCTATAGAAACCATCTTTTTTAATCGTCTCAGTTTTTGCCGGAAAGCTGACATGAGACTACACAAGACGGTATACCCCATGGCTGGCCTGTGCCCAAACACGTTGGGACACCCCCCTTTCCAGCGTCGCACACAGCCAAGTGAAGTCTGTTTTCTGTGAAACCAACATCAAAGCAGTGGTGGTCTAGCTGACCCAGGAGCCGAGCCACACTGGAGAGATCCCCACGCTGCAAGCCTCCCTTCCACGGGCCAAACGCAGACCACAGCAGCCTCTTGTAAAGCTCTTCAAGACTGGGTTTCACAAGGAGCGAGAGCCGCAGGCTAAGCCGCCAGCTAGCATTCTTAAAATAACGCTTTGCTGATATGTTTTAAGTTTGTTTTACGGTTATAACAAACAAAGTTTGCTGTTAAAAGAATGCCAGTACTCGAATCACCCTTTCAAATATTGTCCTAATATTAGCTGTTTGGGCTAATACTCCCCAGACAATACCCAATAATATTTATTTATTAAACATTAAATAACTTAAATATTGAATAAACATATGCATAGTGTTATGTTCTATAATTTTTTCCTAGATTTGAATCTGTTGTATAACTCTGGTAACTATTTTGTAATACATCATGGTACATTGAACTGTAAAGCTTATGTGAAATTTGAACCAATAGTCAGCACTAGAATCCAGTCAAATGTACCCTCTTTTCCTTTGAGCACCTGCCCCATTAGATGTTTCTGCATATACAGTTAAGGGCAATTTAGAGAGACCAGTTAACCTAACAGTCTTGTTTTGAACTATGAGAAGAACCCAAAGTACCCAGCGAGAACCCACATATACACAAGGATAACATGCAAACTGGGATTCGAACCCAGGAAACTTGTTGCTGCAAGTCAACAGTGTTACCAACTGGCCTACTGTGCAGCCCAAAACATCACCTGGTTTTCTAAGAGGTTTCTTACCATTATCAATTGTCATAACCAAACAGTATTTTTCCACAACTTTTTAAAAGTTGTACATATATTTTGTGTAAATGCAATGTACAAATTTTGTATTTAACACATCAAAGTAATTATGCAATTACAGTTTTTATTGATTGCTTTGACGCAGCAGTCAACTCAAAAAACAAATTTTTCAAAACATTTAACGCAGAGGCCTAAACAGAAGCACCAATGGTCAAAATTACACATTTTGTTTGCAAAAGGCTTCAACTCTGCCAAAACATTTAAAATATGGACAAAAAGCACATTTTGCCCTCAAACAACACAACTTGCACACAAATGTTTGAGCCCTTCCAATCACTCATTACACAAGGGACAACAAAATACCGCACTCAATGTGAATCAGTACGGCATTGCTGGTCATTGTAGCCAATGATTGTACGCAGCTTACATGTCAGTGTCATTTGTAGTCAAATTTGCCTTCTTACAAAAAAATGGATCCCCAACCAGATACGTTGTGATGCAATTTTTTTTGATTAGTCATTCTTTTTTTATTTTAAGATTGTGGCTTATATTCCAACAGAAAATACTAGGGCTGTCTGTCTCTTCTAGTCTCTTCTGTCGTGAAGAATAGGTCACATGGCCTCATCTACATCACACTCAATATTTTCTCTTGCGATGCACCTAGGGAAAAATCTTCTTCCATGCCTAATCAATCCTTGACATGCCTCTGCATCTATATCTTGGGCAGCAGCAGTCATTGCATTGAGCAAGGGCATCTGCTCATAGCGGTGGTGATCATATACTTTCCAATCTCCATGCCCTGAAGAATTCCTCTATAGGAATAGATACAGATATATCTGTATATACTGTATAGCAACATTATCTGTTCTCCGGTTGAAAAACTCTTACAATCGATGCAACCGTGTCTCTATTGAGAACAGGTTGGACTCTTTGTCCAGCCCCTCTAAGTGAAAGGCCATGATTTACCACATGATCAATCACAGTTGCCCGAATTTCATCTGTAGCTTGAGCCATTCCAGCTAGACCTCCACCTCGCACACAGATTCCTCTTCCTCTGACTCCTCTTCCCCTGAGCCATCTACCTCTTACTCTGACTCTCATCTGCCTTAGACCATCCATGTTTGCAAAGAACAACACACAGCATGTAGCATTGTGTGAATAAGTGTCAAACAGGTGCTTCTGTGATTTCATACCAATCACAAAGTTTCTAAGAGCTGGGAACATATGGTTTCTGTTTGGCTACCACTGCTAAAGCATTGGAGTTTGGACTGCTTGAATGATAACTGTTTTGCAAAAGGGTGGGAAAAATGTGTCAAACCAATGAGAATGGATTAGCTCATTTCCAAGAGGTGTCCTTTGCTCTGCTGAGATTGTGATGATGAAAACTGAGAGTTGCCAGTTTCTTCAAACAGGTCAAAGCAATCAATAAAAACTGTAAATGGAGCCCCTTACATGAAATTCCCCACAAATGTTGGTAATTTCCTATTACATTCCTCTATTCATCCTTCCTTCCAGTTGCATGAAGTTGGACAGAACCATATGCTCCAAGTCAACTCACACAATGATGTTTATTCCATATAAGTCTGATTTTGGTATGTTTTTTTGGGCTTATGTGTGATAGGCTACAGTAAAACCAGGAACTAGTCTCCCTGGGACTGTTTTGATTTATTTACAGATTCAGAAAGAGTGAACTCTGAGCTTTCCAATCAGGTCACACTTGTGAAAATGAAATACAAATTGAAAAAGATATGACAATTTAAATGTTGGCACTTTGAAAAGAAGATTAGGGAGAAAACAGAAACAAATCAAAGTTTCTTTACAGTCTGCCTGTGCAAATTCTCAGTTATCTGGGTCATCGCAACAGCAAACAGGCTTAAATCGGAGGCTACCGGACTTAAAGAACTAAACGAAAGTCCAGTTCTTTAAAGTTAAGACCCTCCAGCCAGGGGGGGGGGGGGGGTGTTAACAAAATATGTTAATTCGAGTTACTTTGCATAGGTTTCAGCAAGCTATGCTTTGGTAGTTCACTGCACTGTGATGTCAACCAGCAGCACTCTTTTTCTACTTATAATTTATAGCACTGCATTACAATATTTGTGTTCTGTGCATTGAACAAACAAACACATAAAATTAAGCAAAAAACTTGCAACATCTCTGGGTCTTGCAACTCTGTTGTAACACTTAAGTAAATATATTGGTACGTGGTTATTGCTGCTATTTAATTGGGCATTTGGCATCACAAATGATGTCAAATTTGCCCAGAGACAGCCTGTTTTCCCGTCTGGTTGGCAAGCAGAGTGCAAATTACAATGGCAAGAACTGCAATAATAATTATGGAAGATGACAACATCCTAGGAGCTTCATTTCAATCTGCTTCATTGAGAAACCCAGCATAGAACAGCTTAAATGTTGGTTGAATTTCAAAGGCCACAAAATGAACGGAAAGCAACAATATTAGTGGAAAGGTTGGCGAGGCTGTCGTCTCTCACCACGGATCAAACCAGTGGAAGAAACCCACTGAACCTGCGCAGAATTATATATTTATATAAAACGTTTTGGATCTTGCGATGTGAACAGTTGCCATGTTTCAGCAGACTGGGTATCAGCACGATTTGACACAAATTTCTTGGAATTTCAGTTTTTAATCCCCATATAAAACAAAATCGGATAACGGTTTGTTATCTGATTTCTCTTTCAGGTTGAATAAATGAAAAATGAAAATACTGGTGTGTTTTTGTTTTTAAATTTTTTAGTTTCAAATGAAAAAATGAACTGCCTGAATATACACTGACAATGAGGCCTTTGTTTTGTTTAAAGAGGCAGTGGTCTCAAAACTACTTGTATCAGAAAATATGATAGGATGTAGTATAATGGCTATATTCACTGAGCCAGAAAATACACACAAAAATGATGCATTCTAACTAAATCGTTCTTTTTTGTGTTTTGTTGACATGATTGGGAGCATGACGGGATTACCTTGGATATATTGAGCAGGTCATCAACAACTGCTAGGACACATTTGTCTTCTATTTTTCCATATGAACCATCTTCCATGCAAAGTGCTGTCTTTTTTCCCACCATGCCCTTTTCACAGGGTCCCTCCACCGTGGAACCTACTGATCCGATACCAAATATTGGATCTGCACATTCAGTACCTATTGACAGAAGAATATACGAAGGTGAGTTGGAAAACTTGAACCTTTTGTCCAAATCCATGACAAGATTACAGAAAACAAAATAAGTAAGGAATAATGGCAGGACCAGGAAGAATTGCTCAAAATGGAAAAAAAAAATATTTTGAAAGCATAAATCCCCTCACCCCACAAAGATGACTAACCTAGAGGGATGTTACCTCATATATATATATATATATATATATATATATATATATATATATATATATATATATATATATACACACACTTTTGTCATTTAAATTTGTTATTTTTTTATGGTGCAAATCAACTGCAGAAAATACTAGTTGTGTAACATAACTTAGACACTACTTCTGTTAACTGCAAAGACAGATATTCATTTTGTACTGATCCAAACTGTTATAGTGGCTGCTTCATTGGAAAGTCTGGGTGATGTAAATTTTGTCTTTTGTACCCGACTATAAGGATCCACTCTATCGATATCTGCATGCCACCCAGATTTTGTGACAATGCGGACTGCAGGTGGGCATGGAGAATACTGGCAGTCAGAGAGCGGCACCAAACACATAGCGGATAATAGCAATGTTGCAAAGAGGAGAGTTCTGTGAACTACAGAAAAATGAAAATGTTTAAATCAATATACCGTTAAGCTGTTCACATGTGTAGATGATACTGTAAATGACGCTGCTGTCAAACATCTGGAATGGCTGTTCACTGCTTGGCTTGCTGATGGTACTTTCCACTATGTGGCCAACATATTAGGATATTTCCATAGACAAATAAGACAAACATATCAGTTGGGAAATTTAATACAGGTATTAAAACATTTTTAAATAAATCAATGCAAACATATTTCTGTAGAATGTGTATTTTTTCAACCTTAATCTTCTTTTTCTCACCTTTTAAAATCACCTGGAATAACAATAAATTACCCAAATTAGTCTTGATATAATATGGTACATATATTCAATGTCAATATAGAGACACACATTCCGGAAATGAATGTCTACCTGAGGCATGCACACAGCTCCCATAAGAAATACGAACAGTTTGGTCCACATAGTCAGTCTGATGAAAAAAAAAAAAATACTGCCATTGAGGAAAAAGTCATTTTGGTGGATTACCTGTTACTGACACCTTTTTGTGAATTTCATGGTAGAGGCCACTTTGGGATTATATTTACTGAGAAAATATTGTTATTGGCTGTTGTTGCATTCCCAGATTAGAAAATTTACTACCCCAATCAGCCGCTCAGTTCTTAGAATATGACGTTCTTACGTCATACGTAAAGACTTTGCCTTAATTAAAAGCAGACAGCGATATATAACTTCTTTTGAAAGTTTAAAAACACTAGTAGCTTTTGGAAATTGTCTGTCACACATCGATTATCTTGTACACTTTGATAATATGTTGAAGAAATACTTTGTGTACAACACTTGTTTGTACACCTGGTTATTTTTTAATACATTATATGAACTACCAAACTAATTATACTGGATGTAAGAAGCAGGTCATGGTTACTGTTATCTTAACGCATGTATGTATGAGAACCCACCACCACACACACACACACAAAAGTAAAATAAAAAATAGCCTACCTTTGCTTAGTTTCACTGTTGCTGTAGAGAAAATAGCCTAAATCGTCTGCCGTTCTGCAGCTGGATAGCAAAGCATTTAGAGTGCCCTAATATCTAAAAGAAGCAGACTGATGGGTAGGAAAGCTTGTCCCAAACACGAAATTATGCCACACAGAGTGTCTTTGACAAGGTTAAGGATGGCACGAGTGTGACAGGGAATTATGGGGCTGTTGGCAGTTGCTCTTGTGTTAGGAGTTACTGTTGATAGTCTATTTGCATTTCTGGCATTTCACCGGATATGTGGCAATACAGAAACATCAAACATGAAGCAGTTTCTTTCTCTATAATTTTTTTTAAATTTTTTTCTTCGGATCTTAGGTTAGATGTCAATTTATGAATGAATAAATAACATGCTAAATTTAAGGAACTCTGAATAATTAGATCATTTGTTCCTTTATCCAGAAAAAGCAGAAGAATGTGCCACAGTTTGTGTGGGAGCCTGGTGTTTACATAAGTAAATATGTAAAAATATAAATATTCACTTCCTGCTTCTCCTTCTCTCCCAGTTCGTCTACAGCAAGTGAAAGCAAGCTTAAAAATAAAGATCTAATAATCATAGAATGAATAATTAGAAAAGAGCACATCAGTCAAAAAATAAAATCCTTAAATTTAAAATGTAAAATTGAGGTTTTAAAAGATTACACCAAGTAATATCAATACTGTTGATACTTTAAGAATATAGCAATAATATAGTGATGACAGCAGTCATATTCAGCTACATTTTTACTTGAAAAGAATGTTTAGTTTAGAATAGTGTATAGTGTAGAATCTATAATATGTAGAATGTATCATATTTACAATATTTAAATATTAAAATACATTTGGTCAGGTTGTCACGGTGAAGCAGCTGAATAAACAAGCGTACTCACCTGTCCAACAGACTTTCTTTGTTCAAATTATTTGCATCATAAATTGGAGCCTGTATTTACTAAAAATAAAACAACCTGTGGATGCTTATGCGTGTAGGCTACAGGCTCAGTCTTTAAAGTTTTCATAAGATTAACATAATGAGGTTTTCATTATTTCCTGTCTGAATGTTTCCTGTAGTCAATACTGTACTTTTGTGAATAACCTACTGAAAAGGAATTGTCTCCAAGAGTCAGTCTTCACACTCTTTTCTTAATCTGTACAATTTAATGAGGACCATATTGATGTTGTTTGCAATAATGTTAGAGCATTTTCTTAGCCAAACCATAGACAGCCATTTTGTGATGACATGCCGGAGCAGGTTGCCCTCATCCACTTCCACGAACTCACAAAACTATTTCAGCTGCGCTGTTTTACTGGCTGAGACGCTAAAATGGCTGTACACTTTTAACACATTTTCAGTGTCTAGATCCAAGTTTCCAGCCACATATGAGTGCAAAATATCCATTGAACAGTTTGCAGCAAGCTGTACGCCAGCCTCAAAGTGAAAATATATAAATTCCATGGGGAAACACTTGATCGTACCTTTGTTTGATGCATCAATCGTCAGTTGTAGATCGTTTTCTTTTATGTAGTCCAAATGCGCCTAGATGGATTAGGGTCCCAGGACATTTTCACACAAAACTTTAGCTTTAGTTTTTCCACAGCTTACCCCTTTAGCTATTAATGAGTCGTTGTAGATATCTTGGTCAACTTTTATTCTACAGTCTGCACTCCGGTATGATTGGTGATACTTGACGGCGTGATATACTTTCATACTTTTTGATATATTTTGTCATCCTGCTGAGATGTGGCTTCATAGAAAACGGAAAAATATGAAGAGGTACCCACATTTCGATTGTTGCTCCTGTGCTTGTCTGTGCTAGCATGTCGATTGATGGCGCCTTTACCTTACATCCACGTCACACTGACACGGCATAAAATATGCATGACAATCATCCTTCCTGCTTTGAGATATAAATCCATATTGTTTTATCCATTTGGGATTAAACGTTGTCTTCCATTTTGGCATTTTGCGGTCTGCAGGTGAGCGCGGTTCCCCTTGGTCTACCAGCTGCTGACCTGACATCAACCCAGTGCACATTGCTAATGTAATTACATTTCAGTACCGTTGACCAATAAAATTTTGGATATTAATTTAATCAATCAATTATTTATTCATCAATTTCATCCGATTATCTGCCACAATGGATCATGATGGAATGCATTTTTTATTTAAGTGCATGTCATATTTTCAAATGAAACCTTAAAATTCATACTTTTCATATATGGGCGTCCATATCGATGTTATTGATTCGTTGTTGCAGCCCTAGAAGCCACAGTTGTTGAGTTGAAAAAGCTGAAACTTTGTGTCTTGTCGGGCCGCAACAATCTAGGACCTGGATGTGGCTGTGACGTGGTGTGAAGGACTGCTGCGAAAACAAAGCAGTTTGGGTCTGAGAATCTGCTGATTTTTTGAGCTGTACTTGTACATAAAGCAAGCCAAGTTTATTTGTATAGCCAACCCATTTTCACTCCCTACTCGTCATATATTGACGCTTAGTCAGGTTCCCTTGGCGTCACAAGTTAATGCACCGAGTATCCCCCTTTCGTCATTTGACGTGCAAGGTAGCCTCGTAGAATATTATCGCAACGCAACGTGATTTTATTTTCATAATCTTCATCCATGGAAGGTCGACAATCTTTCATTCATTAGTTTAGCTGAATATTTTAACTCGTTCTGTCTCAGAAATACGGGAGGTTTCCTACCTACATCACTGTCACCGAGTTGCTCCGAGATTCCGGTCCACAACAAACAACTTGTAAGCAAAACATCTGCAGTTATGTGCATTTTGATGACAGCTATAGCGAAACGTTTGCATAATATATTTATAATCTTCGTTCAGGGAAGGGAGACAACCTTTCTTTTATTAGTTTTGCCGAGGATTTTCCAGTATGTTCTCAGAAAGATGTGAGACAGCTATGGTCGTTGCCATTGCCAACAACGCAGCGATATACGTCACCGGCGTGCACCAACTTCCATGTTCATAAAAAACAATATTTAATGAAAACATCTGCAGGTCTATGCATTTTGATGACATCTCTTGCGAAAAGTAGGAATAATATAGTTTTAATCTTTGTTCAGGGAAGGTAGACAATCTTTCCTTTATTAATTTCGGCGAAGGGTTCAGTGCTGCTAAAAGCAGCCCGTGTTCCAATTACTCCCAATACATCGACAGTATTTATAGAGGGAAAGGCAACATTTAAACAGAGAATCTGCAATTAGTTACATTTTGATGACATTTCTTGGAAAATAATGCTTAATATTTTCATATTCTTTCAGGACGTATAGATAATATTTCTATACTTCCTGAAAGTATATGCATGGATTTACATAGACTTACAAAAATCTTTCACCTGATTGCTTTTTGCTTTGTTTGTATTAATATTTTGAGTGTTGTTTAGTTGTATGTTTCTCTGTAAATCTTTGCACATATATGAACAACACCTATGATGTCTGATTGAACCCTCTTGTTTATTTTAGATGGGTCTTTACTTTCAGTTGTATTTTATTTATTTTGTTGCACTGTTCTCCTGTATTTTAGAAGTGTCGAGGAACCAAGCAGGGGTCCGTTCTTCGTACGTTGCTTAAAACATCCAAGATCAAATGACACATCCAAGATGATTTCATCCGGCTAATCATGATCCGGCTAATTGGGTTCTTCGAACACACCCGTTGTTTAGGATTAGTATCGCTGGATTGAGTTATCTGAGACAACTGCGCGTTCATGCATTTGTTTAAAAGGGGAAATGTATCGATAGTAGAAACAATGATCAGCAACGCTGCTATTGGCTGTTCAGCATGGCCAAAGAACGCCCACAGTTTTTCTCCCAAGCAGAACACGAGCTTTTAATGGAAGGTTATGCCGAATTTGAGTCATTAATTAAAACGACAGGGAACACTTCAAAGTCTGCTAAAGCCATGAGAGGGCTGGCAAAAAGCAGCAGACAAATTATATGCATACGTGCTGTCCATGTTAGATGTTTCTATCACTTTCTACAGTATGTATTTTTGCATTTTAATAATTTCATATTTACTTTGTTCTTTTATGTCAGTGCCTCCACGGGACCCACTAGAACATGGGGGAAAAAGTGAAGTACAAGAATATTCTAAAAAATGGTAGCCTTTAATTATTATACTATATTTTAAAAAGACACTTTTTCCTCTTTTTAAAAGCCACTGTTAAATGATGTGTTTGTCTGTTTATATCAGCCACCAAGGAAAAGCCTGAAAAAAAACAGGTTCTTTTTACTTTTGTTGCATGAGGCATGTTTCACCCTTTCTTTTTCTTTCACAAAATGACACAGGGTGCCATCCGTTCCCTATATAAACGGCATCTTCAACAAAAAATTTAGTATTTTGACCTGAAAAAACACAAATTAAGAGGAGAAATTGAACTCCACAACTTGAAAAATTGCACTAGAGATCGAGTTGCTTCAAAAGGACTATCAGAGTAAGTTCTAATACACTATTTCACAGTATTATTGCTGACTTTACATAACTATCTCTTATTGCAGGCAAAAGATTACTTGCTGGCTTTTCTTTATAAAAAAAAATGTTTAAATAAAACGAGAGGAACTAAGCATTATTTGTTTCGTCTTTTATTAAACATTAAAAATGGTGTTCCACAATTCTGTCCCGTCCTCTGCCACTAGGTGGTCCAAGTGCACTGGCTGGACAGATGTCCCTATCTCCTCCGCTTATAAAGCCGTGATCTAATCCTGTTCACATGAAATAAACCTGCTCGTGAGCAGGCTTAAGGTTGCGCACATGTTGCTATGACAGCAAGTCCAGGAGGAGTTTCGAAGAACCAAACGATCCAAGATCATGCCAAATCGTCAACAATCAAATCCAGCTAACTGAGTTAGCGACGTACGAAGAACGGACCCCAGTACATAGTGGAGGACACAGGTGTTGGATTCAAAAAGTGGGTTTTATTTACCCAAAAACATTTAACAAAGTTAGGAATTAAACTGGCATGCCATTAAAAGAGGTCAACTGAAAATACTGAACACAGACACAAACCAAACTGACCTAATGAAATGACACACAAGGGCCCTTAAATACTAGTTTAGCTAAACCATAGACACACACACACACAATAGGGGAAAACAAAATGGCTGCCACATAACTACTAACACAAACGATGAAAGAAACCCAAAACACCCCCTAAGACTCCCCCACTTGGCATGAGGCATTTGGTTCAGTCTAATGAGGCCATCAGCTGCACTTAAGTGATCCGCCCCTTAGCCGCGCCTTTTGCTCATCCAGAAGGGGAAGCCAAACACCGATGTAACTCAAACAAAGAAAAAGAGTATTAATACAACATAAACTGAATTAACCTTGCAGTGTTAATATGTCTGCACTCCATATAAACATTTTAAGGTGATAAAGGAATAAACTAAGAAATACAATTATGGAATACTTAAAGTAATAACTAGAAAATGAATTAAAGAGAAAGCAAATTGTTGTAGGGTGTGCTCCTTCCCTGTGTGGCTTGCCATCACAGACGCTTTAGCTTCATTTCTTTGCTGTTCCATGTAAATGAACATTTGATACAATTGAGGGTTTTTTTTTCAAAAGTAATTTATTCTATACATACATTATTAATAATGCATTAAAATCTGAGGAGACATTCGTGAGCCAAAAGAGCTCTTTTTTGTGAGCCCATCCAAAAGATCCAGCTCTCTAAAAAGAGCCAGGGTGGCAATCACTAGTAAGAATAAATAAATCAGTCTCACAATAAACATAATGTGAATGACTAAATTAAACTTGGGGGGAGGGGGTTCTAGTTATATTAGCCGATAATGGGTCTGTGATTTCTCTCATTGTATTCAGCAGGGATGCTTAAATGTTTGTCAAACATTTCCAGCTCTGTTGTAAATGCAATCCATTTTTTTATATAAGGAAGCAAAGATATTGTGTGCTACTGTCTACTTCAGGGATGTCCAAAGTCTGGTCCTGGGGCCAAATGTGGCCCACGTTCAAATTTTCTCTGGCCCACGGCCTCTGATAAATATAATAATGTACAGAACACCTGTACCAAAGTAGTATTTGATTTGCCAGAAAAGGGAGGCAGACCCATGGCCTGGCTATCCCAGGCTCCAAACCACCTGTAAGCTGCCAGCCTGGAATGTACACCAAAACAGTCATGTGTGATGCAGATGGTCCAAAAACAGATCAAGGAACAAGAGAGGAATCCTGAGCGCAGGGTCAAACCTGAGGGAAAACACAGTTAAGGCCCATTCATACCTCACGTAAAAGACGGATACGGATACGTGTGGAGTGTTTCATACGTTCTAACCGTCGATTTCGTCCGTATTTTGACACGGAAATTGGGAGCTTACGATTACGGACGAAGTAACCAGGAGCAGAAGAATATGTTTGTTTATATGTTTATATATATATATGTTTATATATATATATATATGTTTGTTTATAAGTATATATATATGTTTATATATGTATATATATCTGTGTTTATATATATACAAAATGTTAGAGTATTCTCTTAAGAGATGCTTCAAATTTGACCTGTTTGAGGTCATGGCATGCAATGTCTTTATGCAGCACTGTTTTGCACTTAATAAAAAACAACTTGAGTGATTGTGATTGATGTGGTTTATTTTTATTGTTCGATGTACTTGTTACTACTACTACTACTAAACAAAACAGATTGATTTTGATAGAGTTTGAACAGCCAATTAACAAATTAATAAACAATTAATGATGACCCAAGGTCCCACGTCGGACATGCTGTTCTTGCCAGTGAATCATGCCCTGGTCTGTTTGGAAGAACTCTTTGAAGATTTCTCTGACAGCCAGTCCATCATGCGTAGCCCTTGCAGCAGTATATGCTCGAGAGCTCTGAAAGTTGGTGTCACCCTGGACCAACTGTCTCCATTCACCAGGCGTGCCATCTCTGTCGCACATGGTGTGGGGGATGTAGCGGTCAGTCTCCGTCAAGCCTTGGTCGTTGGCTGCAAGGAAATTGTGGAGGATGAGGCATGCCTTTGTTATGTCCTCCGCTGTTTCTATGCAGCACTCCATGGCACGCCCAAGGATCCTCCACCGGGCTGCTAAAATGGCTAAAGCATTTTCAATAACCCGCCTGGCCCTGGAGTGCCGCAAGTTGTAAACCTTCTGGTCCTCTGATAGAACTGGACCTGTAAAACAGGATATAAAGAACAGAATGCATTATTAGAAACAAACCTTATTAGTCATATGATGAGATTATAATATTATAATAATAGTACAAAGTATTGAAGCTGCTGTGTCAATGTAATTACCTGTAGAATATTATAGCTTACCTGGATATGGACGCATCAGGTTCACCTTTTGAGGAAAGGCCTCATCAGCGACAAACACTGGTGGGGTCACGATATCCATTCCAGGCAAAGGTGCGTGAGGTGGAAGGGGAAGCTGACCTCGAAGCTGACCACAGTTGCGTGCCAAAATCTGTGCAGGCAAAAACTCCAGCGTTGCTGTCTCGCCCGTACGCTCCCACATCAACAAAAAAAAATCTGTAACGCGCGTCGCAGGCAGCCATCAAAACAAAGCTAAAAAAGCCTTTGGAATTAAAAAAACAACTTCCGCTGTTGGCTGGCGCTCTCACTCGAACGTGCTTCCCATCTATTGCCCAATACAATTTGGAAACTGCCACTGCTGCCAGAACGTCGTATCACCTCCCAGTCATCACCTTGAGGGTACTTCATGAAGTCCGCTCGCAGTTCCTCCCAGAGAGCGCGACACACTTCTTTTACGATCCCACTAACCGTGGAGATCCCCAGCTTGTAGCTGGCTGCCAGGGCTTGTTGACTCATCCCAGAAGCCAAGAACCGTAAAGTCACAGCCAGGCGCTCTGCCTCCCCAATCGGTGCACTGTGGGAAGCGGCATGTTGGACGCGGGGAGAAATGCGCCTCAGCAACCTGTCAAAAGTGGGAGCGGACATTCTAAAGTACTGGAAATGCCGCTCGTCGTCCATCTCCCGCATTGGCAACACTAAAGTGCAAAATTCCCCATCAAAAGGGCGACTGGCATTCAATGGCCTCACGTTCCAACGGCGATCTCTTTTTTTACTTTTCTTTCGCTTACGGAGCAAATGCAACAAAATCAGGTCTTGGACCGTCGCCATGTTTTGATCAATGACGAATCATTGGCGCCCAGCACTGCCACCTAGAGGAAATATGGGTTATTGCGCACCTTAACAGAGGGAGGTATGAAGGAGTCAACAGATAGAACGTACGGACAGAAATACGGACGTGTAGGCCAAACGTAGGGTATGAATGGGCCTTTAGTCTTACAGGGAAACAGGAAGCTAAAAAGAGCAACAGAGAGCTAGAGTCGTACCACAGAGGTAAACACTCAGGTATAGAAGGGCTGGCAGCAGGTTTCTTAAAAACTCTACTCCTAATTATGCAGATGGGAAACACCTGTTGCTCCACCCACCCGCCATGCTCCCTGACGCCATCTAGAGGAGCAGAAGAATGAAGCAGAAAGAAAAAAGGAGACAAAGTCTCCCAGACTCCAATGACATGACATCCTGACCTACATGGTCTACATCAGCGGTTCCCAAAACTTTTTAGCTGCACACCCCCTTCTGTGTCCCAACCTGGTTGATGCAACCCCAATCTTCCAGAATTTAAAAAAAAAATTAAAATTGCAGTTGTAGTTATGACAACTCAACCATCATAACAATAATTTGAATTAAATTGCAATAAAGTTACACACAACATCCACAACAGAATCGTGAGGATTTTCAGCCTGGAGCGAGAGAAAGAAAGAGAAACTCAGATCGGTCACACCACCACAACCTGAAATGTCTCTGAAGCAGAGACCCTCGAGGTGGATTCACCAGACTAAACTTTGATAATCTACCTGTGTGTGTGTGTTCTCACTTTGTTTATTTCATATACCAGCTTCTAAATCAGAGTCTGACTCACAATTTACGCTGCAAAATACAAACACGAAGACGTTTAATTTGATTTGTGTCCCATGATGAGCAAGCAAACGAGACAGAGCGAGAGAGTGAGAGAGAGAGAGAACACTTTGGTAGAGCGGCACAGAGTAACAATAACAGAGCCCACCATAAAGATGTTATTAATCAGAGAAATAAAACGTTATTTCCTGCTTGTTTCACAGCGGTTGCATCCAGCAGGTAAACACGCCCATGGCAAACCACCTCAGCTCCCCGCAGCCCCCACCACCGGTTGCCGGTTTCCCTGTTCCGGTCTGAATACGCTCTAAAACCGCATCTTTAAAATGAACTGCACCTGTTTGAATCACAATGAAAAATATTACAGCTCTGTTCATGAGCATAGTCAAGAAATCGCATCTACCACCAATTTTCCCACCAGCAGCAGCGGGGCTTGTCACCGGTTCAGTCATGGCACCATGGGCGCCAGCTCTGTTGTAAATGCTGGCGCCCACTGTTGTTTGTAGGCGCTGCGTGGTCCATAGACATAGCGAGTCACTCAATTTAATTTTGTAAATAAACTTTCAGCCCGAATAAAATTTTTCCTCTACTGACGTAAACGACATGAATTGAGGAGAGAGATAGAGACAGATTTTCTGATTCTCGCACATTTTCTTCTCCCAGATCCATTGCAATTCTCTCTATTGCCTGCGATTCCTCTCTCTCTCTTTCTCTCTCTCCCTCCCTCTCGCTCTCCTCTCCTCCTTCATCATTAACTTTGAACTTAGATGTCTCACCTTCCTGACAGTTTCCCCGATTTCAGCCAACTGAGCATATTTGTGAGAATGAATGAAGTAGAGGCCACAAGCCAGGTGCGCATATACAGCACAATACGTAGAAGAACGAGAACAAGAACTTCTTGTATATCTCATCTTAAAATGTAGAACACTTTTAAATAAATATATATTCGTGTGAATATATTTTTATTTATTTATTAAATTTACAGTTTCTGATTCAATTTTTGAAATGTTTGTTTACACGTCTTTATGGTATGGGGAAAAACACTATCCAACCTCCATTACATTTTTCATCTCACGCACCTCCTAACAGCAGCTCGCGTGCACCACACTTTGGGAACCCCTGGTGAACATGATATTCTACTGCAGGGGTGGCCAACTCCGGTCCTCGAGAGCCGGTGTCCTGCAACCTTTAGATGTGTCCCTGGTCTGACACGCCTGAGTCAAATAATCAGTTAATTAGCAGGACTCTGAAGAACCTGGCCGTTTCTCAATATGCGTTCCTGAGCGGTCTCGTGTGCTCGTGGCACGTCATCAGCCTCAGCCCGAGCACTGTTCCAATTGCCGAGAACGTGCCACATCCCCGGATGTTGTTCTCGCCCGCCCTCTTTATCGAGCATGCATCAGAGCAGACTTGTGCGTTCTTCAGACTGACCGCTTTCCCAGAATGCACATCGGCAAGATAATTTTTAGGCTTTTTAGAAATTAAAAATGTTTTAAAAAAAATTTCAATAAGATTTATTGTGGTGTAGTATATAAATACTTTTGAATGTTAAAGAAATGCTAAAGAACTGTGCGTCTCATGACGTCACAAGTACGCTTCTGTTCCAATACACCATACGTGCTGCGTGCTCGCGTTCTTGTCAAGTCCGATCTTCCTGTGTTCTCGCCAAGACCGGACTTGACGAGAACGTGAGTCCGTAGTCGTGTTCTCGTGAATTGAGAAACGGCCCCTGACTGCATACTGAGGAGCTAATTGTGCTATTTGATTCAGGTGTGTGGGGCCAGGGAAACCTCTAAAAGTTTCAGGACACCGGCTCTCGAGGACCGGAGTTGGCCACCCCTGTTCTACTGCATAACACATTTTCCACTTTAGACACTGGAGACTAACTATGAACTGATCTGTGTGCTACCGCTGCATCACATTCATTCTGCAGTCCTGTTTTACCCTTACATCTCAGATAATGCTAATCCACCGCTAAAAATTATTACAATACTTTATAAAACAGGTTCTAAGGTTTATATTTACTTAACTGCAGTCAAATTACTTTCATTCTGGTCTATAATAGATACAACAACAAGGCAATCTACTATATCAGGGGTGTTTAAATTGTTCTTTCTGTAAGCTTTGCATGAAATAACAAAACCAAAAAAAAAAAAAAAAAACAGATAAATTTCTGTTATCGTTTACAGTCAACTTATGGAATTAATTTGGTATACAAAGCACTAAAGGTCAACTTTTAATATATTTTCTTACATAAACTAAAAGCAATCCTTAAATGACACATAAACAAGTTAACACTAAAGAAGACAGCTTGGGAATTAAACACAACGTACTCTCCAGATTACACAGAGGGCTATTTTTTGTTCTTTTCCTTGTTTACATCATCAGGCTTTTAAGGTTTTGTTTTTTCTTTAAAACAGTAGGGACCCAGGGTGAAAATCTGAAATGATTTATGTGAACAGAGTGCGTGTGTTCATGTTGTGTGTAGGTGTAAGGAGACGAAGGTTGCTCAGGGACTGGGAAACCACAGCACCAAATCTTCACACCTTTAATTGAACCTCCCAAGTCCCCCATGTAACTTAAAATTAACGTGTTCAGACTGTGTTAGGATTATAAAAAATACTTTCATTATTAAGTGTTATGAAAAGCTACAGTATTTGCCCACCATATATTTCTTCTGTTTTTGCTGGTTTTGTCTAACTGAAATGTTTCATAGAAAATAATGTTTAATTACACAAAGTTGAGTAATGAAAAAAACAGATTCCTACAGATGATTGATTCATTAAAGGAAAAGTTAAAATGGTATTTTATTTATGTTTAATATGTACTTTTAGATAAGACGGCAAAAACACAGCCATATCATCACCTGTTTGTTTTACACTTGACAGATTCATAACATGAGGGTTACAGTTTGTCTACACAATAAATGACCAGCTGAAACGACTTTGGTAGACTTTAAAATGCTTTAGCACTAATATTAAAGGAAGTGTCTCTTTCTACACTTATTAGTGTTGATTGACCTTGTTTGAGAAGTAGCACACTAAGCTGTTCACACTATCAGAACCATCCTGCAGGAGAACACCACCAGGTCTAGGTTGAGCAGCAGTATGTGCTCAAAGGATGAGGTCAGCTGAGTACATTAATATACTGAATGACCAGGTTATTCCTTAAATGGATTTTTTCTTCCCCGATAGCACGGGCATATATTTCAAGATGACAATGCCAAGATTCTTCAGGTTCAAATTGTGAAAGCGACATCATGAGACATCATTTTCAACCAATGTATTGTCCACCACAGAATCCAGATCTTAACCTCATTGAGAATTTTTAGGATGTCCTGGAAAAGGCTTTGCTTAGTGGGCAGACTCTACCATTATCAATGCAAGATCTTGGTGAATAATTAATGCAACACTGGTTGGAAATCTTGTGACATTACAGAAACTTATTAAGACAATGCACAGGGAATGCGTGCTGAAATCAAAGCTAAAAGCAGTCCAACAAAATCTAACTTTTTTCTTTGGCCAGGCAGTGTAAAACAAAGAGATGCTTGTTGTTGTAGAAGAGAAGGTGTCTCATTTGACAACCACTGAGACTAAGGATTTCGGTCTTGGTTATGGGCCAGTCACTTGCCCAGGTGAGGAAATTTAAGTTTATGGATTTTCCTTCAGCGGGGCAGAAGAAGACCTCATCTGTAGTAATGTGCACTCTGGTCCAGTCTTTAATGGTCCGGAAAGAGCCGAGCCTAAAAGCATAGCCCTTTGTTTACATCTATGCTCTGAACCTCACCAAGGGTCATGAGAGTACTGTACACTTTACATTCCAAATACAAGGAAAATACCTTTCATTTCCATTGACTTGTCAGTCCTATCATCTTCTGGCATAGCTCACCTTCAGTCTTCTGTTGAACAAGGGCTCCACCTTGCAGCATCTCCATGCCTAAGACCAGTCCAAAGTCCTGATACATTCCCAGCAGCATGTAAAACTGACATGTCAGGAAAAATCCTCTGTATGGGGACTGTTTGTCACAGTCACAGAGTGCGAAAACTTGCCTGGATTGACACAGACCTTGGACAATTCTGTGCCACAACTGTGGAGCAAAGTGTCCCCAATCCCAAGCAGTTTTCCCTCAGTGAATTTCCATCAACCCTTCAACTTCAAGAACAGAGATTCACACTGAAAGCCATCATAGCATTTCAGGAGGGTCCAACGCCTGAAACAAATGGGCATTATGTGGCGTTTTGTAAGAGGTCCCTGGGCACCTTGGAAATGTACGATGACCTAAGAAAAGAATTAACAACTCCATCTGAAAAGACCAGCATGCTGTGCTCTACATAAAAGAATAATGATCAGCTTTCTTGAAAGAATGTAGTTTTTGTTTTGTGACTCAGCTGTTATTTGAGTTTTGAGTTAATGTATTACATTTGAGAGCCTAAGAAAGTTCTATGTATGTTTTTGTTCAAAAGACACTTCCCTTTATTGTTCTGGTAGTTTTGTATTTTGGTAACCGGCATATTAGCATTTTTGTCCAATTGAATGCATAGTTTATTTTAAAAATTGTTAAATTCAGGTTTATGTTTAGCTATCTTTCACATTAAATAAATTAGACATATGTTGCTCTGAACATAATACTAAGATGACTTAATGAGTTATGTTGGTTGATAAAGGTCTTTCAACATGGATAACACCAAAAATAACATTTCATGCACCGGAAGGACAACTTTGAGCGCTTGGTGACAAAAAATAAAGGTTGAATGTAGTGTTCTTTAAACAAATTAAGCTTTTATTGTTAAATGTTATTGAAAATTCTGTGCTACGAATTGTAAAGCCAGATAATCAAGATAAATAAAAGTCATTTGTAAACAATTGTGATCATGAGTTGGTCATAACGGAATAAGCGAAGCTGCTCTGCTTTAAGTTTTCAGTCATATGTCTGAAGCAAAACCAGGACGCTTGACATGGTCTACAAAAGATTCCCAAGGTTTCCTGTTGATCTCTGCCCCAGCGATCCCTAGCTGACAGCTGTCCGACTTCGCCTCCGTCGGATCCTGCTCACCCTCCAACGCGCCCAGCCTCTCAGCTTCCCCGCAGTCCTGACGCCCCGGTCTCCAGCAGCCGCTCTGCAGGACCCACTCACCTCCTTTTCCCCTGGTGGATTCCCGACGCTTTTGCTGTAAGCCTTTGCCTCACAGAACTTATCCCAGCTCGTAGTTTCCTCGCTAACCTCTCATCTCATCCCTAACCCTTTCTAGAACCGCCCCTGCCTATGGGCTTTAGAGACAGGCTGTATTCCCCATCTTCATGTCTTTCTGTATGCAACAGGTGAACATACCGTCTTGTTCTGTCTTCAGCCCTCTGTTTATTTTTGTTTAGCTGCCACAAACACACCTACTATTCATCATGATTGTTTACAATATTGTGCATGGCAATTTTGGAAGTGTGACATCAACTGTTTCTTATCTTCTAACAGCATTTCCACTGGTTGTGTTGTGTACTGTCCCCTTGTGTTTTTGGCAAATACTGCAACTACGTCTGTACCAAGTATAAACGTCTACAGCGCTGCTATGGGCTCTCGCCAGTCAACCACTCAACAAACTGCAAGTCATAAATCGTCCGACAATGCCACTAGTGTTCTTGTAACATTAATAGGGAACATAAATGTTGATTATATTTTCTGAAACAGAAGAGAAAGCTATCAAGCCAATTGCCTTGTGGTTTAGCTATGTGACCCAAGGCTGCTCCCAGCATAACATCCAGTTTTCCATTCCCTAAAGCAGGGGTCAAACATATGGCCCGCCGAACAATTTAGTAAAAAAAAAAAAAAAAAAAAATATATATATATATATATATATATATATATATATATATATATATATATATATATATATATATATATATATATATATATATATATTATAATTTTTTTTTCCAGTGTCCTGTCTGGCAATGTGGCAATAAGAATTGTTGTCTTAATGCCAAAAAGAGCTCATCAGATTTGACTTTCACAAGTGAGGCAGTACTGCTTTTGCCATAGTGCCCCGCTTGATTTATGAATGTGAATAGTTTTATTATGATTCATGCAGGGAGTACCTCAAATGATATGGACACTACAATGGGAAAGTAGGAGATAAAAGGAAGAACAAGAAGAAAAAAAGAAAAGGTGAAAGAAAGAGGAGATAAAAGGAAGAGAATGATAAAACAATTATTGAAAAAAACATGTACTTCGTTTAATTGAAAATCTGCAGTTCCTATATTGTCCACGAGGGGCGCTGTGTTTTAATCAGCAGATGGTAGCACTGAGCTTCAGATGTGGAAAATTGATTTTAAATCATTTCTTAATTTTTATCTGTTTGATGTATTTTGTCATGCAGGACAGTGTTTTTAAGTTCCAAAAAATGTGAATAAATGTTTTTCAACATTGTACAATCACTGTGATCAGTTCTTATGCATAATGCACTTAAGTAAATGTTTAACTGAGTAAAAGTATTGTTGAAATTGCACACACTTTTCTTAAAAACGCTGAGGTTATTCATAATATATTGTGTAAAAGTGAAATTCATTTAATATATAAAACAACAACAAGTCCACTTTTATTAGTTCTATTTAATCTTGCAATGAGTTTACTCGTGTGGCCCTCTTGAGATCAGATTAAGCTGTATGCGGCCCCTAAACCAAAATGAGTTTGACACCCCTGCCCTAAAGCTTTCCTCCACCATAATTACATTAATTAAACATCAATTGTCCTAAGTGGTATTGTGTCTTCAGCAAATCACTTTTTCAAATATTATTTTTTAAAATACTGTTCTAACTCTGAGTTGCAGTGTGAATAGGTTCACATACCAATTGTTGTTCTAAACTGACCTCCAATTGGACCTCATTCCAAATTCCTAAGATGAACTTTTGTTCTCCAAATTAAAGATCCTCAATGAACTCTAAAAATCATTTTATGGTGATGGTGTTCAACCATTTTTATTTGTCCTTTTATTCTTTTTGTATGTACAAAGTTCCTTAGTTTCCTTGCTTAATAGTTTTAGTTGAATTTTAATAGCCAAGTTAAAGGGTTGTTGGTTGTGTTATGATATTTTTCGAGGATGAACCCGGACACAGCACGCACACACAGAGCTAGTTCTTAGGAGTGAGTTTATTGAATAGAGTGGAAGATGGATGATGATGGAACCCAGAGTATTTCAACAGACGGAGGTGTAGGGTGCAGAAGCTGGCCGGCAGGAGGCGTGGAGAGAGACTGACCGGGAGGAACTCTGGAGCCGAAGACTTGAGACCAGGACGGAGCATCTGAGCCGAGGACTTGAGACCAGAACATCAGAGCCGAGGACTTGAGAGCAGAACATCAGAGCCGTGCACTGGAGAGCAGAACGTCTGAGCCGTGCACTGGAGAGCAGATCCTCTGAACCGTGGACTTGAGACCGGAACAGCTCACCAGGAGATGAGAACAGGAGTGGGAACAGAACTGAGCTGGATCTAGACTGAGACTGGAACAAAACAAAGTTGACGGAAAGTCTATTGGCTGACTGTAACAAAAAACCAAGTTGAAGGAAGTCTTCAGGCTGACTGTAACAAAAAACTAGTGATGTTACGTTATGTGCCGAGGCTTCGAGGCGTGTGTCGAGTAATGGAGGGGGCTTTTCCGCAATGCGCGTATCGAGGCTTGCTTCATTTAGGGGAGGAGCCGAAAACGATGACGTCCGAAGCCTCGCTGGCCGGCTGTACCACGTGACTGCTTCGGGAAGTGGTTCAGATGTTGCAGCGGCTTCGACAGCTTTAGAAACCCCACAGGCTCCCTTCAAAATGTGGGTTGTTGTAGGCGAGTTGCGGTCAGTTGAGAGAGTGGATAGAGTTTTGATAGTTTGGATAGCAGAGTTTGGATAGTGGTTATTTAGTTTGAGACAGTTAGTTTGGTGTTTGGAGAGTTTAGGAGAGAGATAGATAGATAGGAGATCAGTGCTCTCAACTATCACGCATTGACCGTCACTGACTTCACACGGTCACACGTGTAACCAGGATAATTTTTCTATATTAGATTCAATTTATTTTATTTTTCATTTTTTAGATTTAATTTTATTTATTTTTATCTAAAGGTTTAATTAAAATCCTCCTTTCCTTTAATTTATTCAACACCCACCAAGTGAGAACAATATTCTCGTGCGGTTTTCACGTCATGTGACAGCTGCACGTCAGCGTCCTAAATTGACAGCTGCGGCTTATATAGCTGCTAATTCCACCTTAGGTAGGTATGCTGTGGGACCCTGACGTGCAGGTAGGCTTCTGGTCTGTTTCAAGCGGTTTTCAGATATCTAGGGTATATCTTCAATCGTGTGCCTCTGTTAACTTACAGACGGGTGATCAATCAACTGAACGTTGTAAAGATCACGGTTGGTCAAGAGGGAACTGGTGAGTGTTTGCTCGGGAGCTAGCATGCTAGCACTAGCCTCCCCAGCCTGTTTTGGTTATACACTGATCTATATTGAAATGCTTACTGAAACTACTGTTGTATAGAAATATTGTTTTGCAAAGTTGCATTTAACCATTATGTAAACTCCTGCAATTATAAGAAAATACATGTACATGTAAATTGATTACTTAGGCCTGTTTACACAGGCCAGGTATATTGCAGATCCCCCTGCTCCAGGCGTGGCTAAAGGGCCTAGGATGCAGCAAAGATTGTCTGGCTTCATGCTGACCAGACTGGCGAGCTAACCATTCAGCGGATCCGGAAATACATCATCTACTTTCTGAGAAACCTCTTCCGAACTGGTTGGAGATTCAGCCCAACAAGTTTCCACTGAAGAAACTGGATTATTATTATTATTATTTTTTGTGTTTTCCCTTTCGTCATCAACAAAGACTGGTTGACATTCCTTGGTTTAAGGAATCCATTTGGACTTTAAAATTGTGGACTAACTTGTATATATTGTAAATATTAATACAACTCACCAATTTTGCACCATCAAACTGTCTGTGTTTTACAATTTGCCACTTCCTCCAGCAGACGAACCTAGTCTTTAAGAAATCACGATCACGTGGGTTGCCCTAGAATGCAACTTGGGTTACATTATATGGCGAGCTAGCCAGGAGGTTGTTGGCATTTTGTTAAACACTAATCTATTTGTTTTTCCTCTTTTTTTTTCAATATGGATGAATTTCAAAGACTTGATATAAAAATTCCCAACTCTGTTTTGGTTGAAGGCATGTCAGATGAAGAGGGTAAAGAGGAAGTATTTAACTTTTTGAAACAATATGGTAAGATAACAAAGACTGAAATCATTTCTGAAGCTGATTCTGAATTTGACGGTCAGCTTGTGGTTGAATTTAGTAGTGGTACAGCTGTGGCTGAATTGCGTTCTATTCTACCATATTCATTTAAATCATCTGAGAAGTCAGACATATTTTCCATCTCTGAATTAGCTGTTGTATATGCAGAACATGTTGCACGGAGTAAAACTAATTCTTATTTACTTGAGTTACAGAAACTTGCAAAGCTTTCTGGCATGGAGTTTGCAGGGGTGTTAAAATCCACGATGACTCAGATTGGACAATCAGTTGCTGAACTTCCTTCGGCTGCTCAAATGGAGGATCCTGATGAGAAATCTGAGGTTATGGCAACATCTGCAGATCCAACAATCAGGAAAGAGCCAACGGTGTCAACTGCCACTGATCCTACTGTTCCCAGACTGAGAAATGAGCAGCAACCTACTTCACGACGGAAACCTTCTTTTCATGATGATGACATCCAACCACCTGAAGTCCAGCGCTACGTGGTGGAACACATTATGAAAACTGAGGAAAGTGTTTACCATCTACAAAGGCTCCGAGTGTTTTCTGGGCGACTGCCTAGACCAGCACATGAAGCAGACTACGAGACCTGGCATTCAGGAGTGGATCTGCTATTAAAAGACCCATCAGTTTCTGAGCTTCAGCGATCAAGGAGGATTGTGGAGAGTTTACTTCCCCCAGCCGCTGATATGCTGAAGCATTTAAGTTCAGATACTCCACCTACTGTGTATCTGAACATATTGGATTCGGCATATGGCACAGTGCAAGATGGAGAAGAACTCTTTGCAAAATTCATGGACACTTTCCAAGATGCGGGGGAGAAGCCATCTTCATACCTCCAGCGGCTGCAGGTAGCATTAAACTTAGCCCTGAAACGAGGTGGTGTGTTAGCCAAGGATGTAAACCGGCACCTCATAAGCCAGTTCTGTAGGGGTTGTTGGGACAATACTTTGATTGCTGAACTCCAATTAAAACAAAAGAAATTGGTTCCACCTAGTTTCTCTGAACTGCTACTACTTCTACGTACTGAAGAGGACAGGGAAGCAGCTAAAACTTCCCGGATGAGACAATATTTGGGTTCCACCAAACAAAAGGTAGTAAATCATGCACAATTGGCTTGTGTTGACACAGGTGATGGTGGAGCAGTTGCTGCTTTAACCAAATTGACTCAGCAGTTGGCAGAACAACTGGCAGATGTACAGCGGCAGCTGGCTAAGCTAACATCCACCACCACCCAGCCCAGGACAGCATCACAACCCAAGGTAACACACAGTCAGCAGGATGTAAAAGGGGGCAATAAAGTGACATCTCAACTGTCCCCACCAGGCCATGTTAAACCTGGTTATTGTTACAGGTGTGGTGAAAATGGCCATATTAAGCCACAATGTAATAATGAACCAAACCCTGCTCTTGTTGCCAGAAAAAGGAAGCAGTTTGCTCAGTGACAACAGAACGTCTCTCAGAAGAAGTTAAACTAGGCATGGTTCCTGTTGCGGGACAAACCGGAACCAGTCCCAGCCAAACCAGTCCCCTTATTAAAGTAAAGACTGTTAAATCTACAAAACTGCAAACCCAAGCTAATAAACTACCCACTCAGCTACCCAAAGGTTTGATTGGATCAAAGTGTGCTGCTGTTGTTGACATTGCTGGTCATGTGTGTGACTGCCTTTTAGACACTGGTTCACAGGTGACAACAATCCCAGTTTCTTTCTATAATGATAAGCTAAGCAACCAACCTGTAATGCCTCTGGATAATTTGTTACAGGTTGAGGGTGCTGCTGGACAGTCTGTTCCATATCTGGGGTACGTGGAGCTGGTCATCACATTCCCTGAAGACTTCATAGGAGTAAACACAGAGGTATCAACTCTTGCTCTTGTGGTCCCCGATACTAGTCCTGATAGGCCATCTACTGTACTTATTGGCATGAACACACTGGAACCACTGTACGAACAACATCTTAGTGGTAACGATGTACAATTTCAACCAATGGCCCAAGGATATCAAGCGGTCCTGAAACTGCTACAATTAAGGCACCAGCGGAATCAATCTGGAAATGCAGAGACTGTCAGGCTGTTAAGCACCATTCCAGTCCTTATTCCACCTGGTCAAACCATTGTTTTGGAGGGTTCTGTTAAAACCACCCCTCCATCTGCAGATAGGTGGGCCATTGTTGAACACCCTAGCTCACCTTTACCAGGGGGTTTATGTGTTCAGAGTTGTCTAATTACACTGCCACAGCATCCACCATATAAAGTCCCTGTGATCATGAAGAATGAATCGGAACAAGAGGTGTCCATATCACCATTAACCATTATTGCAGACATTGGGTCAGCACCTACTGTTTTGTCACAACAGATTACATCTCAAACCTCACAACAAACCACTTTGGAGTTTAACTTTGGAGACTCTCCCATTCCACCTGAGTGGAAAGAACATATTATCAACAAATTGAACAACATTGCTGAAGTCTTCTCTCATCATGATATCGATTATGGCAGTACAGATGCAGTTAAACATACCATTAAACTTAATGATGAAACGCCTTTTAAACACCGAGCAAGGCCAATCCATCCTCAAGATCTGGAGGCAGTCCGAGAACATCTTAGAGACCTGCTCGAAGCTGGCATCATAAGAGAATCTAAATCACCATTTTCCTCTCCAATAGTTGTTGTTCGGAAACGTAATAATTCCGTCCGGCTATGCATAGATTACAGGAAACTGAATCTTCAAACTATCAAAGATGCATATGCCCTTCCTAATTTGGAAGAATCTTTTTGTGCTTTGACAGGGTCCAAATGGTTCACTGTGTTAGATTTAAAATCTGGCTATTATCAAATAGAGATGGCAGAAGAAGATAAGGCTAAAACAGCTTTTGTAACTCCCCTTGGATTTTGGGAGTGGAACAGGATGCCGCAAGGAATCACAAATGCACCTAGCACGTTTCAGCGGCTAATGGAGAGATGCATGGGAGATATGCATCTTAAAGAAGTCCTTGTCTTCCTCGATGACATCATCATCTTCTCTGCCACTCTGGAAGAACATGAGGAACGGCTGCTGCGTGTGCTCTCCCGGTTGAAGCAGTTTGGACTAAAACTCTCTCCAGAGAAATGTAAGTTCTTTCAGTCTTCTGTACGTTATTTGGGACACATTGTCTCTGAAAAAGGAGTTGAAACTGATCCAGAAAAGATTGATTCTTTAAAATCCTGGCCAGTCCCCCGCAACCTTAAAGAGTTGCGATCTTTTCTGGGTTTTGCTGGATATTACCGAAGATTTATTAAAGACTATGCTGCTATTGTCAAACCACTTAATGAGTTAACCCGTGGTTATCCTCCTGCCCGCAGCCCTGCAAAGCTGAAGAATCCAGAAGGAAAGTACTCGGATCCAAAGCAGTCCTTTGGAGATAAATGGACTAGCCATCAGCAGATTGCCTTTGAAACAGTAATTTCCAAATTGACTACTGCACCTGTTCTTGGGTTTGCAAATCCACAACTGCCATATATTTTACATACTGACGCCAGTACAAATGGTTTGGGAGCAGTATTGTACCAAGAGCAGGAGGGCAAGCTGCGCGTTATTGCTTATGCTAGTCGAGGCCTGTCTGTCAGTGAGTCAAAATATCCTGCTCATAAACTGGAGTTTTTAGCCCTGAAGTGGAGTGTTACTGAGAAGTTTCATGATTACCTCTATGGGACTAACTTTACAGTTGTCACAGATAGCAACCCTCTCACCTATGTTCTGTCTTCAGCCAAGCTGGATGCTACCGGTCACCGGTGGTTAGCAGCACTGTCCACTTACTCATTCAAACTGCAGTACCGCGCTGGAAAACAGAATTTTGATGCTGATGCTCTGTCCCGACGCTCACATGAAGATACTTCTAGTGATCAGCACTGCAGAGAGAGAGAGCTCATTCAACAACTGACCAGTCAGTTGGGTAATGATGAAAAAACACATGACATTTCTCCTGAAATTGTGGATGCCATCTGTCAGAGTTGTATAAGCCGAACACGGAACCAAACTGAACTAAGTCGATCAGTCGCACTGGTTGAGTCTCTATCTGTCTCTGTTAACTCCATCCCTGATGGGTTCAGCAATGAAGAGTTGCATGGCTTGCCTATAATCCCCTCTCTATCTCAGGCCGATCTCCAAGGAGAGCAACAAGCTGACCCTGCTATTCGTGAGGTCATTCATCAGCTGGAGACTGGTGAGAAGGTCCCTCCATCAGTTCGAGAGGAGCTACCTGACCTTCCTTTGCTCCTGAGAGAATGGAACAGGTTAGAGTTGGTGGATGGAACCTTATATCGGAAAAGGCATGATGGAGATAAACTTATCTACCAGCTAATCCTACCGCCCAAGTTACGACCAGCTGTTTTAAAGAGTTTGCACCATGATATGGGGCATATGGGCATCGAAAGAACAATTGATCTGGTGCGCCAACGCTTCTTTTGGCCCAAAATGACACTAGAGGTGGAGACCTTTGTAAAAACCTGTGGTCGTTGCGTAAGACGTAAAGCTCAAACAGAAAGAGCAGCTCCATTAATAAATATTCAAACAAGCCGACCACTTGAACTGCTATGTATGGACTTTTTAACCATTGAACCTGACAGCAGTAATACTAAGGACATTCTGGTTCTTACTGATCACTTCACCAAATTTGCAGTTGCCATTCCTACCCCCAACCAGAAGGCAAAGACGGTTGCAAAGTACCTCTGGAATGAATTTATGGTTTATTATGGAATTCCAGAGCGTATACATTCAGACCAGGGTACAGATTTCGAGTCCAAGCTCATTAAAGAGCTCTGTGAAGTTGTAGGCATGAAGAAAAGCCGAACTACCCCGTACCACCCACGAGGGAATCCAGTCGAGCGGTTCAACCGCACTCTGCTCAATATGCTTGGAACCCTGGAAATGAAACAAAAGTCAAAATGGCGAGAGTATGTCAAACCTTTAGTACATGCATATAATTGTACAAGAAACGAGGTAACAGGGTTCACACCTTATGAACTCATGTTTGGTCGTTGTCCTCGTCTTCCTGTGGATTTGGCTTTTGGTTTACCTGTCAGGGAGCAATCATCAATCTCTCACTCGGAGTATGTTAAGAATCTGCAATCCAGCCTGAAAGAAAGCTACAAACTAGCTTCTGAGAATGCCCTCAAGTCAGCTGCAAAGAACAAGACCCGTTTTGATCAGAAAATTACACCATGCAGTTTGGAGATAGGAGATCGAGTACTGGTTCGCAACATCCGTCTGAGGGGTAAGCACAAGCTGGCAGATAGATGGGAACCAGGAGTGTACAAAGTTGTTGACAGAGCTGAAAATGTACCAGTTTACACTGTACAACCTGAACACCAAGAGGGACCAACTCGTACTTTACATAGAGACCTGTTGCTTCCTTGTGGCTTCCTGCCAGTTTGCTCCACAGAAGACCCTTCCATCTCCATGCCTGCCTCATAACGAAAGACTCGCAACCAGGATGGTTGCCATCCAGATGTTTCTGATGCGATGGAGGAGGATGACGGTGCTGAGCCATATGTGACAGAAGCTTCCATCCCACTCCCAACCAGATTCAGTGTAAAGGTGAGCAAATTCAAGTCAGCACCGGAATCCATTATTTTGCAGCCCAGTTCACGTTTGGCTCAAAGTGATGCTGAAGCACCAGAGCCTCCTGTACCTCTAATTCAGAGCACAGACCTTGAGACTGCTAGTCCATCTGAAAATGAAGAATCCTGTTTAACAACTGATTCCTCACTGTCTCACCATGAAGACAAGCTACCTGTGAAACAGGTTGAAACAGAGGAACTTTCTGAACCACGCATAGCTGAGGCTGTGGAAGTACACATGGAGGGAGAAATATCTAACGAACACTTACCAGAAGTTCAAGAACCTGACGCTGAGGATCATCTGGTTGTTCAATCTGAGTCATCTACAGCTCCTGCCAATGTCAGCTCACCCTATAACTCAGTTGAGGCTGAAACATTGCCCAGGCGCTCAGATCGACAGCGGCAGCCTCCTAGTCGTCTAACATATCCTGTGTTGGGTAAGCCACTCATTTCAGTAGTTCAGACTCTATTGCATAGTTTGGCAAATGTGTACACTGAGGCTCTCAGTCAAGTTTCTAATGTGAATATTCAGAAAAATTAATTCAAGTAACCATGCAACGGGACGTGCAGGAATTAAAGAGGGGAGGATGTAACCAGGATAATTTTTCTATATTAGATTCAATTTATTTTATTTTTCATTTTTTAGATTTAATTTTATTTATTTTTATCTAAAGGTTTAATTAAAATCCTCCTTTCCTTTAATTTATTCAACACCCACCAAGTGAGAACAATATTCTCGTGCGGTTTTCACGTCATGTGACAGCTGCACGTCAGCGTCCTAAATTGACAGCTGCGGCTTATATAGCTGCTAATTCCACCTTAGGTAGGTATGCTGTGGGACCCTGACGTGCAGGTAGGCTTCTGGTCTGTTTCAAGCGGTTTTCAGATATCTAGGGTATATCTTCAATCGTGTGCCTCTGTTAACTTACAGACGGGTGATCAATCAACTGAACGTTGTAAAGATCACGGTTGGTCAAGAGGGAACTGGTGAGTGTTTGCTCGGGAGCTAGCATGCTAGCACTAGCCTCCCCAGCCTGTTTTGGTTATACACTGATCTATATTGAAATGCTTACTGAAACTACTGTTGTATAGAAATATTGTTTTGCAAAGTTGCATTTAACCATTATGTAAACTCCTGCAATTATAAGAAAATACATGTACATGTAAATTGATTACTTAGGCCTGTTTACACAGGCCAGGTATATTGCAGATCCCCCTGCTCCAGGCGTGGCTAAAGGGCCTAGGATGCAGCAAAGATTGTCTGGCTTCATGCTGACCAGACTGGCGAGCTAACCATTCAGCGGATCCGGAAATACATCATCTACTTTCTGAGAAACCTCTTCCGAACTGGTTGGAGATTCAGCCCAACAAGTTTCCACTGAAGAAACTGGATTATTATTATTATTATTTTTTGTGTTTTCCCTTTCGTCATCAACAAAGACTGGTTGACATTCCTTGGTTTAAGGAATCCATTTGGACTTTAAAATTGTGGACTAACTTGTATATATTGTAAATATTAATACAACTCACCAATTTTGCACCATCAAACTGTCTCTGTGTTTTACAATTTGCCACTTCCTCCAGCAGACGAACCTAGTCTTTAAGAAATCACGATCACGTGGGTTGCCCTAGAATGCAACTTGGGTTACACACGCAAACATGGCATTTTTCACGCATAAAAATCCCAACGCCGATCTGGGCAGCGGACGATAAAAACTCCGCCTTCTGCTGAGATGTTTCAGCTTCTTTCACAGCTTGTGGCCATCAGTAATTCCTGCTGCAGTTCATGTTAACAGAGCAGCAGGAAGAGCGATCGAGTTATGAATAATTTTAGTCTTAACCAGCGGTGAAAGTGAGCCGGTAAGGTCCTGTACTGCGTACGCAGGAGGGGAGGGGGCGGGGGAAGAGAGCTGCTGCCAGATATTGCCTTCATTCAGAACCAGTGATGGCTGCACTCTGGATCATAAAACAGTTCTGCTCACCAGATGCAGTTTAAAACGCTACGTCTGGTTATAAGTTGTTTTTATTAATTCTGCATTTTTTAACTACATGCACCGTATTTCTGTGCCTCAGCGCTTCGATGCACTTCTGCCTTGCGCTTTTTTCAGGTGCGCAAAATTACGTTACTTGTAATTTGGGTGCGCGCTTTCATTTTAAAGAACTTGTAACATCAGGAGGCTGATCTCAGACCGGTCAGCTCCTATGATCACTGTATAGGAGCCCTTTACAGTTTTTATTTATGCATTTGCCCCCTGTTTATCCCTCGCACGCAGCGCACCATCGGGTAAAATCCTCCCACCTCACCGCCCAGAGCGCACTGAGGAGAGCAATAGAGATTTGTCTGGTCGACTGAGATGAGAAACCTGTTACTGTGAAAGGTGATATAGGTTATAAACTGTTACTGTCTAGAATTGCATTGAGCTGAAAAGAGAGGAGACATCAGCAGCTGGATCGTGCGTAAAGACGCAGCGGGAACCTCTGTGTGCTTCAGTGTTGCTGCTGAGGGGAAACTGTGGGACCGTATAGTACTGGGCTAATCATTGGTCACAGTACCCCAATCTGTACATACTTGCACTTATTTATTTATGCACCGGCATCATCTGTGCCATGTGAGCGTGTCTTTTCAAAGGTTGGAGAAGTAGTATCAAAAAAGAGAAATCATTTGAAACCAAAAACTGTGGAGAAATTGTTGTTTCTTAATAAAAATGCATGAAATCATCCAAGTTACACAAGCATTAGCCTATTCATTACCCCCTGCCTAGTTCCACAAGCACTTTCATTGTCCTCTGCCTGATTAAGCCCATGCCATTTTTCTAGAGTCACAGAAAAACATTATTACACAACATGCCATATCACGTCACTACTATTTTGGGAATAATTACACACAGAGAATACATTCAAACAATGTTTTATTATACACATGTGTATACAAAATTTATGTAGACAAATTATTTCGTCCTACACCTTTTGTGAAGTCATTCCCAAGAGTCATAATAGACAAAAATTCAATGCATCACACGTGTTAAGATACAGCTGGCTGTGATTATACACCTGGCCAGTAGGTGGTGTCGTGTGCACATGAAGCATCAAGAAATGAATCCTTTCTCGAACCAATTGGCTCAAGTGGTTCAATGCCTCATGAGGCTTCATCTCACCATCACTACAAAAAACTGAGCTGACAAGAATTCTGGCAGAGACGGAGCGGGAGTGAACGCTATGGACCGGCGACGAGAACAGAATGAGGTGAGTCTTATAAAGAGGTGAACACAGGTGGCAACAGATCAGGGGTAATTGCTGCCTGACAGGTGACGGGAATGAAAACTAATTAGTGTCCAGAGGAGTGACTAAAGCTGAGCAAGGGAGAGCTAAGTGAATTACAAAAATAACAAAGAAGCCAGACAAAACTTAAACCATGACAGGTTGAAATATGGTTTACTTGAAGTTGAATTATTTTTGTTAATAAATTCTTATACCTGAAGAGGGCAGAGTTTGCTATTAGAGAATGCCAGAGCTTGAACCCCTTTTTTCAACTATTGTCCTAATCACAAAGCCAAATTGGACAATACCTGAAAGACTGAGGGTTATTTGGTTAAATATCTTAAAAGGTTACAATTGCACAACATGTGTCTCCTTCCTAGAACTGATAAATCACTGACCTAATCTTGTATATGCAGAAGACAATTCTTGTATGATTAAATGCAGTTTATCCTTATTCTGACACTGTTGTCTGCACTCTTCCTCACTCTCCTCTGGCTCTGCTGTAATTAAGATGATTCCACAGACTTGTCATCTCTGCTATTGAGGTGCAGAAACGGCATTGTACACATGTAGCAGGATATTTTAAAAAATGAATATCATTGTTTTTTGAAAATAATACTGTACACACAGGATCGTTTGTATCAAGGTTTTCATCCACACAAAATTCACCATGGCCCGTTGTTTTAAAAATGGCAGACGCATAGGGGGCAGTGTACCGTTAAGCTAAAGCCTACGTCAGCCAGTCATAGTCCTTCAAAATAAAAGTAATGTTGAACAGCAATGTACCTGTGTTAAACGGCTAACCTCCAAGTGCTTTTTCTCCTTGGTACCTCAGCGTATTGGAGCAGTTGGGCTTGTTAAAACAGACAAATAAAAGGCCACTTTGAAATCTCGATTCTGAGATGAAAAAAGGAAATGCTTTGCATGCAGGGTAATGTCAGTTGGAAATAAACCACAAGAGATGCACAACGTTAGTGAATTTGTCCAGTTTAACAGTGACTAGACATACTATGTTGTTAACAGTCAATCACAACAACAACGTAAAAATCAGCACCTCTTTGACAGCATTAATTATTTACTCCACTATGGCACAGTCTATAATAATGGCTGACGTCGTCTCAGTCTTTTCACGTACACACGCAGGCTCAAAAACAGTGTTTATAAGTCTCAGTGTTTATAAGTCTCCACTTATACTTGGCCGGAGTTTTTAGGATCATTCGTTTTAAGGGATGTATAATGCCGTTTATGTGTAGATGAAAGGCATAACCGCATAAAAATGTCTGTTGTCCCGGATATCATGCTACATTTGGATTAGGCCTAACTTGTTTATATATGGGAGCTTTACAGACACCTATCACCAATTTTTTTGAAAGCCTTGTAAGTAGATATTCAATGTTCTTTGCCTGCCTTTGTCTGTTGCCTGAAGATTTCAGTGTGTTCTCAGAAAAATGTGAGACTGTTACATTTTCTACCCTTGCTATGATGGTTTCTATGGACACAGCTATTCTATGTCACCACATGTGCCAACATTCCCTGTACATTAAAAACAACATTTAAGGAAAACATTGGCAGTTATAGGAATTTTTGATGAAATTTATAGCAAAAAGTATGCATAATATTTCCATAATCTTCTTTTAGGAAACATAGACAATGTTTAATTTATTAGTTTTGCCAAAAAATTCAGTGTCACATGTTTTTTTTTTTTTTTTTCCCCAGTGTCCTGTCTAGCAATGTGGCAATAAAAATTGATATCTTAATGCCAAATAGAGCTCGACAGATTTTACTTTCACAAGTGGAGCAAACAGCTTTCGCCATAATGCTCCGCTTGATTTGTGCGTGTAAATAGCTTTATTGTGATTCCTGCAGGGAGAATTTCAAATTATATGGACACTACAATGGGAAAGTAGGAGAGTAAAAGAAAAACAAGAAGAGAAAAAAAAGAGAAAGGGTGAAAGAAAGAAGAGATAGAAGGAAGAGAATGATAAAACGTCCTCTGTCTGCTCCATCACCTGGAAAGAGACACAAAAACAACAGCACAACCAACAGACATAAAGCAACAGATACACTCGTGTAACACCTTGATACCATTGCTAAATCATATGTATTATTATTTAAGCTGACATGTGTAATGTGATACCTAAAAAAGAAAGTAAAAGAAAGTAAATAAATAAATTATAGCCTTTCTGTATATAAGTGAACATTTAATACCTGGGACCCAGCACCTGTAGGAGTTTGTGAAAGTGCACTAGTTTAGGTGAAAATTATCCAGAAGGAAATATATTGATAGTGATTGTGGAGAACCGAAGACCCACCTTCCCTAAGCACAGAGGCAGGAGTCAGGGGACCCGTAACCCCGGACTCCCAAAGGGGCCACCAAAGCAGTGCGCCCGAGAGGGGCCTTCACAGGAAATCTGCAACCCCCCCCCCCGAGGAAAGAGGAGAGACGACCCCGAGGAAATCCCCCAGCCACCGCAATGCCGACGCCCCCAAGAGCCGCGGGGACGAGCCCGTGGGCTCCGCCGGCAGCCGGCCGCGCTGAAGTGGTCCCGGCCATGGGCCCTGGGGGCCAGAGGCCCCAGGGGCGCCCCGCCCCCACGGCAGGGGCCCCAGCCGCCCCCCGGGGGGCCAGGCCCCGCGAAGCCACCGCCGGGAATGGGCCGGCGCCCACCCGGGAACCCGCCCCAAACCCGAGGACTGCCAACGCGCCAGAGGGCCAAGGCGCCCGCCAACGCAGCGGAGGAGGGCAGGACGTGGGGGGATGGGCTCCGCACCTAGCGGAGACTTGAGATGATCTTGGGAGAGGGAGCGGACCGGACCCGAACCTGGAAAAAAAAAAAAAAAAAAAAAAACTCATTCACACCATCCCTCCCTTGTGTCCCACTCGCCACACACAGACACAAAAAAAAAAAAAAAAAAAAAGGACGCTGTACACACATTCCCACATAGTATTCACATCCAAACATCCCAAGTGGGGGGGGGTCACCACAATTCAACAATACCACTGCCTGTGCCCGACCCCCGGCCCCGCCCCCGGACCAGACGCCCCCCGGACCAGGCCCCCCAAAGAGGGGGGGCCGACACGACCCGCACGGGCCAACCGACCAGAGCCCCCCCTCACCCACTATATACCTAATAAACCCCCTCCCACCCCGACCTTACCCTAGCCACCCCTGCCCCCCATCCCTTCCTGGGGAGAGCAGAGGCGTCAGCCCCAGATCCGGTAAGCTGCTGGCTAGCCGCAGCAGCCCCCCGCCAAGACCCCGGACCCAGTGGCCCGCACCTCCTCCAGGCCCCAGACTCCGTGCCGCGATCGGAGATCGGGGGTGTGCAAAAGACCCCCGATCCTCCCTACGCCCGCTCAGATGTTGTGTTGTTGCATGTTGATCTCAGGTGTGTTTAAAACTGGGAGCACCGAAGGGGGTGCACGGCACAGCCCACCCCCCCTCCGGAAGAAAGCTGGTGCCAGCGCCCCCCCTCCAAGCAACTACCCAGAATCCTCAATGTCTAAATGCGAGAGGGGGTGAAGGGAGCCGCCCGGGGCGAGGCTCACACAACATAAGCCCCTCCCCAGACGTCTTCCCCCCACCCCCCCATATCATGGCCTACATGAATGTGCGTTGTGAAAATGTTTGGAGTGAAAGTGTCTAAGATGCATGATAAAATTGGGGAGAGGGACGTCACCAAAAGGTGGCAACCTCCAGTAACGCCCTCTCCCCAAGGACCTACATGTGTGGCGGCGTGATGGAGCAGGCAGAGGGAGGAGTCCGGGGATGGGGAGCAAATGACTGGGGAGCCAACCCAGGGAGCCAGCTCTCCTACTGGCTCCAATAGGCACCCCCGCTCCCCGAAAGCCCCACCCGGAGAAAGGGGCCCCTCCAGCGGCACCACCATAGCCCCGGGGCCGGGGAGAGGCCTCAGGGCCCGCCAGCCAACCACCCACCAGGACCAACACCTCTACCTCCCCCAGCCCACCCCCCATGCCTACTGTATTTAACCCCCCCCCCCAAAAAAAATAAAAATAATAATAATAATAATCTATATATAAATAAATAAATTAAAAAATAAGTTAATAAGATGGGGGACCCTGGCCAGCCAGCCCGCACGAGCCATCCCGAACCCCACCCCCCAGGTGAAACCCGCACCGGGAGACTACACGGACCAGGACCGGGACATGGGGCCGGACACAAGCCCACCAGAACGTCCACCAACCCCCCCCCCCCCACACCACCCGTAGATTTAACCCCTCCCCAACACTAACATTCAAACATCTCACCATACATTCGACACTAGACATCCAAGCTGGGTAAGTCACTACTCCCCCTCCATCCCCTCCCCCCACTAGCAGAATGCCAACCCAAAGAAGGGGAAGAGCATCTGCCCTGAGATGTTAATGATCATGCCCCCCTACCAGCTCAACAGGCCCCGAGGCCCCCCAGCGCGCCAGAGGCCCCGTGCAGGGGCGGACACCCGGGCGCACGCCGGCCCAGACCCCAAGCGGCACACCCCCCGGAACCGGAACCCCCGAGGCCCCGCCGGGGCCCCCGCCCGAGGGCGGCGCGCCCCAGGGACCCCAGGCCCCCAGACCCACCCAGGTCCCACCCAGCGACAGCACAGCTACCAGGTCAGTAACCCACGTCTGTCACCGCGTAGCTCCCCAAGGGCGCCGCAAGCGGCGCTGTGGGCCACCTGTAGGCCTCCCAAGCTCCTCCCAGATGGGGGCAACAGACCCTGGAGTCAGACCCACCAAGCGCCCCACTCCAAGTGCCCCCAGAGTCCCAGGAACCCCTCCACCCACCCACTGCGCCCTTCAGGAAGCAACCCACCGCCCCCCATTCCACTAAGTGATAGTGCTAATCAAAGGAGCACAAAGAGATCGAACAGATGTGGATGCAGATGCTGTCTCAAGATTAATATGATCCAACAAAAGATCTCTATACTGATTCATACTGAGATTCTCCTTACTTTTCCAATTCATGAGGATAGTTTTCTTTGCGATACATAGTGCAGTAAAAACCATGTAAACTATTTTATTCCCCAGCGGGCTTTCCTCAAAATTACCAAGCAAACAAACTGATGGGGAAGGTGTAATTTTACAGCTCAAGCACTTTGATAAGTCCTTACATATCTGTGTCCAGAACCTCTGGACTGGTGTGCATAACCATAACGCATGAATATAATGATCAGGATGATTGCCTATGCAGTGTGGACAGATGTTAGATTGTGCCAGACCCATCTTGAATAATCTTTGTCCTGTGTAGTGTACTCTGTGAAGGATTTTGTATTGTATTAGTTGTAAGTTTGTGTTTCTAGTCAATTTGAAAGTTCTTAGACAAATCTGAGCCCAGAAGTCTTGTTCAAAGCTGACTGATAGATCTTCTTCCCACTTCATAATAGGAAGAGATATTGAATCATCTATTTTAGTCAGTGTCCTGTATGATTTAGACAGTAGTTTGGGGGGGTTTAAATCTAGGAACTCTAATATATTACTTGGAATTTGTAACCCACCTTTAATATGCTTAAATTTTTTTCTAATTATAGATTTAAGTTGTTCATATTCCAAAAATTTATTTTTACTAATGCCATATTGCATATTTAGTTTGGAAAAATTGATGAACTCGGTTCCATCAAGTAAATGTTCCAGATATTCAATACCTTTATTCTTCCAGTATGTAAAGTTTATCATATTATTATTTTGTAGGATGTCAGGGTTGTTCCAGATGGGTGTACGACTGCATGGGATAAGTGACGACTTTGTCATTTTAAGAAACTCCCACCATGCTGTCAGAGTAGAGCTGATATTGATATTTTTAAAGCATGTATGCCGTTTTATATTTGAGCTAATAAACGGCAAATCTGAAATCATGATATTATTGCATATTTTCTGTTCTATATCTATCCAGGGCTCGTCTAAAGGATTTTGCTTTATCCATTTAGTGATATATTGTAGTCTATTTGCCAAGTAGTACTTATGGAAGTTAGGCAGGTCTAGTCCCCCTCTGTCTTTAGTTTTCTGTAGCGTCTTTAAGCTGATACGGGACGGTTTATCTTTCCAAAGAAATTTAGAGATTAAAGAGTCTAGAGATTTAAACCAGTCAGATGATGGTTTATTGGGGATCATTGAAAATAAGTAATTAATTCTAGGTAAGACCATCATTTTAATCGAAGCTACCCTACCCATGAGTGAAATTGGAAGCGATTTCCATCTATCCAGGTCATCTTCTATCTTTTTTAAAAGTGGGATGTGATTAGATTTTACTAAATCCGCAAGTTTAGACGACACAGTGATACCCAAATATGTGATGTTTCCTGAGCGCAAATGTAAATCTAGGGGGTTTTGGAAAGAGCAATTAATTGGCAGTACCGTAGATTTAGACCAGTTTATAGAGTAATCAGAAACCTTTGAGAAGGATTCTAGTAATCTAATTATTTGAGAAAGGGAAGAGTTTGAGTGCTGAAGATAGAGTAATACATCATCAGCATAAAGACTAATATTATGCTCTATATTCATGCATTTTATACCTTTAATAACCTTTGTTTGTCTAATTGTTGCTGCTAGAGGTTCAATAAAAATGGCAAAAAGTGAGGGGGAAAGTGGGCATCCTTGCCTAGTGCCCCTCTGGAGACAAAAGCTGGAAGATGTTTGATTATTTGTCCTGACACAGGCTGTAGGAGAGCTGTATAAAATTTTTAACCAATTTATAAAAAAATTGCCAAAACCAAATTTATGCAGAGTAGCGAATAAAAAATTCCAATTTACTCTATCAAATGCTTTTTCTGCATCTAAAGACATTATAATAGTTTTATTATTTGTACTGTAGGAATAATCTATTAAATTAAGTAATCTGCGTGTATTTGTGGAAGACTGCCTTCCTCTGATAAAGCCAGTTTGGTCTGGGTGGATTATGAAAGGAGTGACTTTATCTAATCGTTTTGCAAAAGCTTTACATATTATTTTAATATCCACGTTGATTAAGGATATGGGACGATAGCTGGTGGGCAACATAGGATCTTTGCCTGGCTTAAGCAGAAGACTGATGGTGGCAGAGTTCATATTAGCTGGAAATCTGCCATTTTCCTGAATTTCCTGCAACATTCTGTGGAACGTTGGTGCCAGAATATTCCAGAATTCTTTATAAAACTCAGTAGGGAATCCATCTGGACCTGGAGCCTTTTTATTGGGCATGCTTGTTAAAGCTTCCTGAACTTCAACTGTTGTCAGCGGTGAGTCCAGTGTCGTTCTTTGGTTAACTGATAGTTTAGGAAGTGTAATTTTATCCAGAAACTGCTTGATGACATTGTCTGATGGATTTATCTGTGATGTGTATAAAGATTTGTAGAAATCACGGAAGGTGTTATTTATACATTCTGGATCATGTAATGTATTCCCATTGGAATCTGTAACTGCAAATATAGTTGTTTTCTCTTTATTTATTTTTAACTGATTAGCTAAGAAGCTTCCTGACTTATTGCCATGTTCAAAATTTTCTAATCGAAGTTTTTCTATTAGAAATTTGTTTTGTTTTTCAATATACTGGTTTAATTCTAGTTTTATTTTACGGATTTTGCCCAACTTTCCCTCTTCTAGGGAAGTTTCTAGTAACTTAAGTTTTTCTTCTAATTCCTGAATCTTCTTGTTTTCCAACTTCTTTTTGTGAGATGAGAATGAAATTATTTTGCCTCTCATCACTGCTTTCCCTGCTTCCCAAAGTATAGATGCTGAAGTGCCTGGCAGATCATTGTGTTCTAAGTATGAAGCCCACTCTTCTTTGAAAAATGTATTAAAATCTTCATCTTTAAGCAACGATGTATTAAATCTCCAGCTCTTGTTTTGTGGGGTTATTTTTTTATTTGTTAGGGTTAAAGTAACAGGAGCATGATCACTAACAGCAATAGGATGAATTACAGCCTCTGAAACATCCGACAGCAGCGAGCTGCTGATTAAGAAATAGTCCAAACGAGAATACGAGTGGTGAACATTTGAAAAAAAAGTATATTGCTTACTATTAGGATGAAGAGAACGCCATGCATCGCAAAGACCAAAATCACTCATGTATTGTTTGACTATATTTAATGACTGCCAACTACGCTGAGACCCTGTTGTATTCAGCCTGTCTATTTCCTCATTTAGACCAAAGTTGAGGTCACCCCCAATAATTAGAGAACAATCCCCGTGTTTTGAAAGTGCATGGAAGAGTTTGTGGAAGAATGAGGGTTCATCAACATTTGGACCATATACACTAACAATACATAACTTCTGGTTATGAATAGATATTTTAATTATTATGAATCTACCTTCGGGATCAATAATTTTGTCTAATATTTTAAAACTAACGTTTTTGTGGATTAAAATTGCTACTCCTCTCTGTCTAGAGTTATAGCAGGCAGCAAACACATCAGGGAACTCAGGTGAGTTAAGATCACTTACAGTTGTATCTGATTTATGGGTTTCTTGCAATAAGACAACATCTGCCTTTAATCTTGTAAGCTGGTTAGAGATCTTTAGCTGTTTTTCCCTGGTGCCTGCTCCATGCACATTCCATGATACAAACTTTACATTCATCATAGGTGAAAGTGAGAAGTTGAAAAGCGCATGTCCTCAGAAGAATAGTTATACAAAGAGCCAGGTAGCATCATCTGACGTGCTTGTGATTTCCTGGTCAGCAGGAGAGGAGCAGATGAATAATATAAAGAAAGACAGAGAATTAAGAAAGTGCAAAGAGTGAGAAAAGATGAAAGAGAAATAACCATCACCCATGCCTCGTGTACCCAACCGTGACTAGCAACCATACCGTGCAAACGTGCTCTTGAGCTGTGCGTTTATTTTTTTATCACCGTGTTCCGAACACATTTTTTTTTTTTTTTTTCCCAAGAGTGACAAGCTATAAATCCACCCTTTGTGCATCTAATAAAGCCAAGGAGTGATCTTCTGATCCCTGAACAACTGACCATTGATATAAAGTTTGTCAACTGCCACGTTAGCTCTGACGCCTTCATTAATGTATTTTTTCCTGATTGGAAATAACACTCGCCTACGGTCTAGGATTTCCTTAGGAAACTGGTCATTAACACTGAAATCCGTTCCTCTCAATTCGCGGCCATAGCTTTTAACAAACACTTTTTGTTTATAATGCTCAAATTTGGCTACAATCGGACGAGGCCGGATTTTATCGGGTTTCTTACCTCCGAGCCGGTGAACGCGGTGAAAGGTGATGTTTTTTACCTGATCCGCCGGTATTTTCAGCTTCTGCTGGAGAAACTCACGTATAGCAAACTCAGGGTCCTCTTCTTGGCGCTCCGGGATGCCTGCAAAGACGAGGTTGTCTCTCATACTTCGCGACTGTATGTCCAGAATGGATTCTTTCATCTTCTTATTTTCGCCGGTCAGCCGCGTCAACCCCTCGGTTAGCTCCGTGACTTTCCCTCTCAGCGCGTCGTTCTCCGCGGCAACAGAAGCTAGCTGGGCTTGGCTAAATTCGACCGCTTCTCTGAGAGCCTGGAACTCTTTGTGGAGCACCTCTACCAAGGCGAGGCGAGCGTCCAAGCTGGTAAGCTTTTTGTCGATGGACTCCAGGACGTCGCTGTAGCTCCTGTCGGGAGACAGAGTGGAAGTTGAGGTACCGGTAGAGCTAGACCGGGTTCGTTTGAGTGAAGGTGTGTTTGTGGCTGCAGGATTTTTTTTCTTCCCCATCACGATGTTGTCAAAACACTCGTCCAGGTAGCTCTCCAGGCTCGTCAAGGTCTCTTCTTCCAGTTTGTTCCCTCGTGAAAATGAGACAATTGTTAATGTTTAAACTTTACTTTGTTTAATTTTCAGGTTTTGGTTATTACTTACCTGAGTGGATTTAATTTTGAACTACATGTATGCCGCCATTTTACTTACGCACAGCTCACAGCTCTCGCGAGATCTCAGCCGCTCATCTCCCCCAGTTCCTAGGGGAGTCACATGTTCTACTGCGTAGGCTGGAGCTATGGAAGCTGGACTGGCCTGTTGGAGTTCAGCCAGGAGAAATATAATATCAGACTGTGTTTTATAGTTATCGTAGCAGACTCTAGCAGATTCCCCAAAGAACTGCCTCTCACAGCAAGATGTCCATGGCTATAGAGCCTTGCTCCCCACTCCCATCGCTCTCTTTTTGTGCATTTATTTCTGTTAAAAAAATGTTATGCTTGAAGAGAAGTTGTCAGTCATTTATTTCATGTTTGTACAGTATGCTGTACAGTGCCAGTTATCGAATTTCTCTTAATTATTGTTCTAATAAGATGATAATCCCCAGACAATACTTGAAAGACCAAAGCTATTTGATAAACATTGAATAACTTAAAAAACATGTTTAATTGTACAACAGCATGGCTGTGTTCCATTTAGTCATTCCCCCATATTTTGAGTGAAAAACGTAGCATTTGTAATGCTTAGAATGAAAAGAACCTGATGTTTCAGCCAGGCACAGGGTTGCGTGAAAAGTTTGAGAAGTAGATGGTGGTGACAGGCAAAACAGAGTGAAGGCGGAACTTATGAATGTTGAAATGACTTGACCAGGAGATGAAACTTAAGTGACAACATCCGGACTTTAACCAGAGCTGGCAGCAGATCCTTCCAGGAAAACAGGGCAAACCACGACAAGCACTCAGTCACCAGAAAAAAAACATTTAGTCAGGGCAGGGCATTTACAGGAACAAAAAAAGTCTGCCATACACGAGCCAAGGGCTCAGCATACAGGCAGTGCAAATGAGACGGGCAGTGAGTGACCGTGGAAGGCTGGTATAAGTAGTTAGAGGAACAGTGAGCTTACTTGAGTCTAATTAGCTGTAGCAGGTGTATGGAGGACCAGTTCTACCATATTTAAAAATAAATACAGAAATAAATAAATGCTCAATAAATAAATAAGCATACAATTAATTGCCACCAAAAATACAATAAACAAATAAATGTAGGTAGAAATTAAATTATACAGTGAGACATAACTGTATATATCTCTTTTAATTAGCTTCTTTATTTATCTGCCTTTGTAATAATTACCTTATTTATTTATTTTCCGTTATAATCTTTAACTTTATTTATTTATGTGCATGTTATAATATTTTTGTCTGTTTTATTCTTCCTTTGTATTTTCTTACCCTATTTATTTCTTCGATGCTATTTATTTCTGCCTGTCGTTTTTAAATTTTTGTATGCATTTCTGCCTCATTATGCAAATGAGGAGGGGCTGTGTCTTAAGGGGTCAACTTCTGCCCATTGGTTGGTTAGCATTTTACTGCATCGGTCGAATCTACATGGCTTTTCCCCGCCATAAAGCATTGTTTAGTAATGTCAAACTCAGCAGGCAGACGTTCAGTGTCCGACCTCTTAAGGGAAGCTGCTAATAGACTGGAAGAATTAGAAGGCTGTACGTTTGGGATCTGAAATGTTTTTCTGTGGTTTCAGATTCGACTTTTCAAGATCAATAACTCATCGGCAGATGATTTATTCTTCAAAACAGACACCTCTCCGCAACCACAGCAAGGCAGACAGTGAGCTACAACCGTAGTTTCCTCAAAACGAGTCTCCCATCGTGCTGGGAGAATTACATTGGACCCTATACAGAGCTCGCGCCTCCGTAAATGCTTAAGGACCGTCTGCAAGTTGCAACACCAGAAAATAATCATCCAGAAATATTCAACAGCGTCACCAAGGAGAGGTGGATTATTATCAAATTAATTTTATGTGTATCTCATCTCATGTCTGTCATACCACATTTAGTTGATTGGAAAATAATACTTTATTTTTAAGAATTTCCCAAAGCCTAAATGCCAAAAATATTAATTAAAGTCTCTTTTGCTAGGTGTAGGATACAAAAGTAATCCATTAAACATAACTGTTTGCTCTATAAATCAAATAGCTTTGGATAAAGGGCTTTCACTTTTGTCATGATGCTGCCTGGTGGCTGCATTTTTAGCAGTTCCTGCCTCCTCCTTCCCAGCGCAGCCTGATCAGGATCACCTGTCAGGCTGCAATCACCTGTGACTGGCTCCACCTGCTCACCCCTCTTTAAATACTCACTGCAGTTTGTTCCTGGTTGCCGGGTCGTCTGCAATCTCCACCTGCAACCTCCACTCACTCCACGCCTGTTTACTGCCTTGCTGTTGAAACTCCTGTCACCCCAGTGCTTTACTACTCTTGTTTCCTCCAGTCAGCCTGCTCCTGCAAATCATCAACTCCAGCCCGGTAACTGACTCTGGTTTTCACCTTCCACTACTCCTTCTTGCAATAAACTCTCAAGATCAGCTTTGTGTGTGTGTGCTCTGTCCAGGTTCATGAAGACAAATCATGACAACTTCAATCTGATTTTATCATTTAGATAAGTAAGGCCTACACTTTCTCCTATTTTATTATTAGAATAAGTATAAAATGACCAATTACTACACTATAGATCATTGTAGTGCCACCAAACTCATGTCACACATAGATAACCTCATCTGGATCATACTACAACTCTTACTTTGGGAAAATCTGCATTAGTCTATTTTGTGAGATGTTTTGTTATTATAAGCATATAATAGCCAATAATTACACTATAGATCATTGTAGTGCCACCAAACTTGTAGGATACATAGATATCCTCACCTGGATCATACTACAACTCTTACTTTGGGAAAATGTACGTACTCACATCACCGTCACCACATGCACAGATCTTTAGCATTTTTTTAACATTCAAAACTATTTATACACTACACCATCATATCTTATTGAAAACATTTTTAATACAATATTTTTAATTTCTAAAAAGCCTAAAAAATATCTAAAAAATTACAGAACTGTGGGTATAAAACCAGTAAGAGCGTGAATCTATTTGTTGGGAGTTCTACTGGTCGTAGTTATAGAGGGGATTAAATCTTTTTTAAAAATTAGCACTTTGTAGAAGCAAAAGAAGCCGTCAGGCTAAACAGGGCCACCATCGTCCTCCTCCTTCAGCTGGTGCCCATCCAGAAGGCCCATGGAAGGCCACTGGCTGGCCTGTGGTGCACCCTATAGGGAAACAGTTTGCCAGTAAGATCTCTTACCTTCTTGACCTTAAATAGAGCCAACAATGACACACAATTGATACATAGATTATATTAATTGGATAGAAGATTAAGACATATCAGCATATTACCTAAATTACAAGTTAATTTTATATTTTGTACAGGTCAAGTGGAGGCACGCTACAACAGACACCACGCCAAGGCGAGAAACATCATTGAGCGTGCCTTTGGTCTGAAGACACGGTGGCGTTTCATCATCTTAAGGGCGCTGGAGGTCCGCCTGACGTTTGCCCCAAAACTAATCGCCGCCTGCTGCATCCTCCACAATATTTGTATAGAGGCAGGGGACCAGCTTGACGTGGAGGATGAGGAGGTTGACCCAGACGAGGATGGGTATCCGGCGGCTGAAGACAGGGAGCTGTCTGGAAGCTGCCTCCTGCTCCAGCAGAGCTGGCTGCATGTTTAAGTGAACATGACTACATCTGACCTAACCTAGATCAGTTATAGTCATGTACACATGCTGGTTCATTTAATTTTTTTCACTACCTGTAAAAATACATTAAATAATCAGTAAATTAATTTCCATTCCAACTATTTTTTAATTGTATGTTCGTAGGCGTTGTCTATTTGTATAAGATGTTAATAGAAGTTATTTCTTTGTTTAAATGATGTTAGTAACTGTTTATAATTAGTTGAACATATTACACCTTGATTCTGTTCCAAAGATAAAACATTTGTATAAAATAAATGTCTGTTATTTTTATATACTGTTACTATTGTTTTCTTTCCCTCTTTCTCCTCTCAATTCTTTGTGTCCTCACTCAGAAGAAACTCACTTAGATAGGAAAAACATTTATAGATTTTATTTATTTATAGATTTGATATGCCACTGTCTTCCTTGGGAGACATTTACAATTTATTCCAGCAAGTATTGAGTTAATAAAGCAACACACGTCAGTCAGATAAACACTGTTACTGCCTTTCACTGTACCCCGTCTATGGTGAAACACCCTCGGTGGACCCAGCTCTTTTTACCCTTCAGGCAACCCCCACTTACTTATTACCTTGAATGTAGGATGCATAAAACAGACAAGTATACTTTTAGTTATATTTTATCTACGTAAAGACAGAAGAACAGTTACAGTCACACCAGCGCTGATGGGCTCTTGATCGGCAAGAAGCCCCGATTGCTCATTACAGAAACATTATAAAGGAGTTTAGGTTAACACCCATAAAAGGCCGTACACATCCAACCTGCGTCATCAGTAGATAAAATGTGTCACCTCCGGGGTGGTATCTGATAGATATGTCCCAGTCTTTTTGGGTCGGTGCTATCTAAGTGTGCCATGCAGTTCTGGGATAAACAACTTGTTCCACTTGACCTTGTTGATATCCTAACAACACAAAACAAATAAATCAGAACCAGCGATACTACGCACACTACTAGGCGAACAGAAGTGTACTACAGACGGATTAACATTAGCCCTGGCTGCAGTTACCCTCGGAGGTCTGCGGGTCACTCTGGTTCGCTCAATGTCGGACTTTTTATTAAAATTACGCACTAACTCTGTAAACAGGCCACATAGGGAAGCTTAAAAGTATAATGTTCTCGCCTCAAACGATCTGAAAATGTACTTTTGAAGAACAACAGCAGCAGAAAAGGGAATGTTTAACTTACCACTGTGAGCTCTGTTTGCGCTGTCTCAAATCAAGCTGCGGCCGTGGTGCATTCTGGGAAAGCGGTCAGTCTGAAGAACGCACAAGTCTGCTCAGATGCAGACTCGATAAAGAGGGCGGGGCGAGACCAACATCCAATGGGCAGAAGTTGACCCCTTATGACACAGCCCCTCCTCATTTGCATAATGAGGCAGAAATGCATACAGAAATGTAAAAAGGACAGACAGAAATGAAAAATACAACAGGCAGAAATAAATAGCATCGAAGAAATAAATAGGGTAAAAAAGTACCAAGGAAGAATAAAACTGACAAAAATATTATAACATGCACATAAATAAATACTTAAAAAAATAAGTAATTAATAAATAAAGTTGAAGATTATTACGGACAATAAATAAGGTAATTATTACAAAGGCGAATAAATAAAGAAGCTAATTAAAAGAGATATATACATATATGTCTCACTGTATAATTTAATTTCTACCTACATTTATTTGTTTATTATATTTTTGGTGGCAATTAATTGTATGCTTATTTATTTATTGAGCATTTATTTATTTCTGTATTTATTTTTAAATATGGTAGAGCTGGTCCTCCATACAAGTGGAACTAATTAGGGTGGCTGAGAAAAGTGGAGCAGAGAATGGAGGGAACCAGTCCAAAGTCCAAAAAAATAAAATAATAAAATAAAATAAACAAAAAGACCAAACTGTGACAACATTTTAAGGAAGGAACTGCAGTTCTGTAGATTTTGATGACAGTTCTAGCAAGAGTATGTTCAGGAAGCATAGACAATATTTTGTTTAGTATTTTGTTTAGTATTTCACCCCCAACCCCCTTTTTAAGGCTATTTAAATGGAGACTGCTATCATCTTTTTCTTCAAATGTCTTATTGAAATTTAAAAGCAACACAACACCATGTTGCACCACGTTGCATGTAACTTTTAATTTCTCTCTGCTTATTGGCTGCAACAGTGGTGCAAGAGTCCGGTGAGTACATCCATTAACCAGCAGGTAGCTGGTTCGATATTCTGCTCCGACTGTCCCAGTTTTTATGTCCTTGGACACTTCACCCACACTGCCTGCTGGCAGCAGTCAGAGGGTATGGCAACCTCGCTCCTGTCAGCTTGCCCCAGGGCAGCTGTGGCTACTGACATAACAGGGTGGGAATGTATGCGTGAATGTGTGAATGACTGTAGTGTAAAGCACTTATGCGTCTTTGGACTTAATAAAACCACTATACAAGTACAAGCCATTTATCAAATGCATTTTGTGTACTTTTACAGTAGAGTAATTTTAATAGGTTTTTCAATGTTTTTTTTTTTCCTTTTAAAATATTTCATAAGAAAGTCAACAGCTGAGCGCAAAACTGTCAAAGAAAACATGCTAAAATTGTTTTATGAGAATATTTTAGTCAGGACTCGATCCATGTTCAGGATGCTCCTTACCCCTCATTCACACAGAGTCCTTCATCCGTGCATTCTCTGTTATGTCATAAATAAAACCTATTCTAGTCAATAGGGCGTTTCCCACAGGCGCCCTGGTGCTACGGCATGACAACAAAGCCTCCTTTCTTATCCGTCAGAAGCACGCCCGCTGACCGGGGGGGACAGACGGGTCAATTGTCCCAGGACCAGGACAGAGGGGGGGCATATATATATATATATATATATATATATATATATATATATATATATATATATATATATATATATATATATATACTGTATATATGCATTAGGTATATGTACTTTAATATGTTTTCTCTAAATAGGGGCTATTAGAACTCCCCCCACCCCAACATAAAATGGTTTGACCATTAGGACAACGACTGGCTGCAACTTTGAAAGTTCATTCCGCTGCAAATCAAGAAACACAGGTGCACAGAAAAGAAAAGAGAAAAAGAGAAGATGACACCAAAGGCTTGAGGGATTTTATGAGTAAATATTTTTTTAAAACTGAGGATGAGTCGGGCACAGGTCTAGGAACGGAAATGCAGAGAAATGATGCCCATCCAGAGCCAGGTAAGAAGCAATGCATTTATCAATGTAGTTTTAAAATATAGCATCCCCTACCTAGTGCATGGGGGGAAACGCCTTTTCTTTTACAGAATTACTTGAGCTTGGCACCAAAAGAGCAGAAAGCAGAGATGGCAGAGGTCCAGGTACGCAGCGTGTGTTTGAGGAGGAGACAGAGAAAGCCATCCCTAGCGATAACAGAGACAGTGCAGGTGGAGGGGCTTAGTGCCTGATCGGATAGTCTGAGCATAGTCGCTCAGAGATGGATCACACCGTTAATTTCAATGATCCCGCGTTATGGCCAACAAAAATGACTGATTCTGATCGAGTGAATGTTGTGCATTTAATGGCAAAAAGGAAGCCTTTCTCAGAGATGGCAAATGAACCGCCAGCAGATTCAGAGGGCAGAGAATTCCCAAAGTATCTAACATATTCTACCTCCCTCAATGGAAGGGAAAACATTGTTAGGGAATGGCTAATTTACAGCAGGTCCAAAAAGGCCATATTTTGGCTGCAGTGCTTGCTGCTCTCTTATGAAGAAAAGATCAACTAGTGCACTAAATTTAATAGATGGGTTGAAAATATCCAGTATAAAATACAGAGATTTCCAGGGCATGAAGTATACAGTTAAGATGACTTTTTTTTTTGGTGTGTGATTGTGTGTGTGTGTGTGTGTGTTTGTGTGTGTGTGTGTGTGTGTGTGTGTGTGTGGTGTGTGGTGTGGTGTGGTGGCGGCAGGTGTACAGGGGGGCCCCAAAAAGACTGTGTCGTCCCGGGCCCTAGGAAAGCTGTCAGCTGGCCTGGTCAGAAGTATGGATCAGGTATATTTGTGAAGAATGATGGAACAAAATGTGTTCATTTCTACATGAGCCAGAGAGAAAGTCAGGCACAGGAAGGGTAAAGCAGATCCAGTATTATTTAAAAATAAAGGAGGGCGGGCACGGGACTGTCTGAATGCATGAACAGATCAAGGTTGGATTGCTGTGCGTCACATTTACAATGAACAGATGGAGCGCACAAGGAATCAGTCAGTGTGAAGCCGGCTTCAGAGTCTTAATGCTGGTTGACTACTGGCAAAACTTAAAGAAATACATATTTGATTAGCGATGCCCAAATTTGGTATCTTTTTTCAATATTTAAAAAAATACCACAATATGGGAGAAACAATAATTTATTTCAAAACTGTAGGAAGAGTTCAAAGAGTTTATTCCAAGTAGTGTTGATCTTAAAAACTGTGCATTAGTTGATTTGAGACATATCTTTGGCTGCTGCTTTCCACAGATAAACCCTGATGAAGGTCAGAGTTTGTTGCACAAGGACACTGTCTTCTTCTAATTTATATAAATTTGAGACAAGATTACAGTGACTGGATATAGAGATGTGAGGCTGAATCCGTGGATGAGACTGATTGGTCTCCCTCCTACCTCAGATCGTCGATCTGAACACAGCCTCAGAGGAGTTTCAACAAGGAGCACGGTGTGAGGCTGTCATCCGGCATCTAAAACTGTGATCAATTTAACTTTGTAACAAGTTATTTTAATGTTGGCAACATATGTGCTTTTACCTCTGATTTAAACATTTAATAAATTCATCTGTGATTTTTGTTCAGGTTTTTTTTCTCTGTGGTTGCCATGTCACTATGATTAAAAAAAAGATCTTCTGACCCATTTTTAATACACATTAACATTCATGAGGTGCTTGAACCATTGACCATTTATGGTTGAATCAGGGCATGTAGAGGGCTGAACCTGGGGTGGAATCAGGTACGCAAATGTTCAGGTACAGCTGTGATCTATAAAGGGAATTTCTGTGCTGGTGTGCGTCCGCATGGTTTTATAAGTCTGAATATTTTTTGCCGTATGCCATTTTCTTTTTCTTGGCGTACGTACATTTTTACTATGAATTCTTCGCAAAGTTTTATAAGTGAGACCCCTGAACTGTTCTCATGATCTTTGCCCAGCCCTTCTTATCCACCAACAAGTATGCCACGGACCCTGCCCAGAGTTGCCAGAGAGTGCCTGCTCAGTGTCGCCAAATAGCACCTATCCAGCGTTGCACAGAACCGTCTGTATCTGTCTCCACCAGGACATTATTGGAAATAGCCGTCCACCCCTCCTCTACCACTCAGGATGAGCTGGAGGAGACTTTGAGGCAGGATGCCGGCAACATTAAGTGGCTCAGGGGGCTCACTCTTCTCCAGCCATACCCTGGATGGCAGACAAGCTCAAACAATTAGAAAGGAACTGTAGGGTTTTCTATTGCGGACCATCATCCTCATCTCACCAGATTTCTGTCTGGACCTGCTGCTCCGCATATGCTGGACTCAGTGGCAGAATCTGAGGCGTCACGTTGACCCTTAATGGCAGAAGCAACAGAGAGTCAGCTGGACACCTAAGAACCTACCATTGAGGGAAACCTCATCATCTCGGATCCTACCACAGCAAGGCCAAGCACCTGGTCATCATTGTTACCATCTGTGCCTCATGATCTAGAGTTTCTGATGAGGTGGACCTGCCTCCAGTCCACATTCCTGAGTTCATAGAGGATGCCATCCAGGTGGGAGCACCTTCTGTTTTGGAGGTCCATCGAGAGCTCTTCTTAAGGCTTAAACACGCAGGGAGTTGTCATGACTCCAGGTATCCAGGTCCTTGTTGTAACTTAAAGTTCCCAGGGTCCTATCGTGACTTCAAGTTTCCAGAGGTCCTGCATGGGTTCTCCTTTTCGGAGCTTCTGTGTGGGTTCCCGCGTGTGAAGTTCAAGTCTGTTACGCTCCAAGTCACACCAGACGCCTACCAGAGAGTGACTACCCAGAGTCACCAAAGAGTCCCTGCCCAGAGTTGCCATTAAGAGTGTCTGTTTGTACCAGGACATTATTATTAATGAACCTTTTAAGCAAAACACTGTCTGGAATGGGATATTGGGATCTCCACCTGTCAAGGCATTCCATCTCTGAGACAGAGATGGAAAAAAACAAGGGCAAATAAATTTTTACAGCAACATGAATTTTATTGGTAAATAAAATATTAAAGAGAACTGCCAAATGGTTGTATAATTAGCTGCAAAATAAAAAGAATCATTAGAAATGTTTTTGGAAAACCTCAACAACTAAATGTATAAAGTCATTGTGGTGTTTTGGGAGGCATTATTAGGCATGCAGTGAAGGTGTTAGGGTTATCTTTGCTTAAATGGTGCAATCTGTAATATGTGTTTTATGTACATTCTCGGTTAGATTTGAATAAGTGTAGAAGTGTGTAAAGGTCAAATTTTGACTTATCAGAAGTAGTTCCATCAACATGATTGTTGCATCACAGGTTATCAATGCTGTAAAATTAAATTCAGTTCCCTCCTTCTTATTGGACAACCTTTGCATATCCCATAAGAGGTTGATGAGAAGATCATAAAGGTTTATGCATAGAGGCTGATGTAGTCCAGAGCACTCTGCACACTAACAAGTTGAGAGTTGATAAGAAAATATACTAAAACATTACTCAACCTGTGTTCATGCAATATCTCTGTAATGTTGTATTTTTGTCTTGTAAATTATATCTGATTTTTTTCCATCTCATCATGGCTACAGATGTTACGGTGAACAGGACCTATGCTGTGACTGAATTACATGCCTGCTTTGAGATTGATTATTTTAGTTATAAACTAACCACTTCATATTCAGCCGTATGTGTGATGTTATATGGTTTCTTATCACTTTTGTCTCTTGTCACTGTGTGTGGAAACCTCCTTGTAATAATTTCTGTCATTTACTTTAAACAGCTGCACACTCCTACTAACACTCTCATTATGTCCCTGGCTGTGGCCGACATGCTGGTTGGGATGTTAATTTTTCCACTCAGTATGGTTTTTTCTCTCAGTTCATGTATGTATAATGTTCATTTATTTTGTATAATAAGAGACAGCTTTGATATATTGCTTAGCATAAGCTCCATTATGCATCTGTGCTGTATTTCTGTTGACAGGTATTATGCAGTGTGTCAGCCTCTAACATATAAATCTAAAATCAACAGTCATGTTGTTGTCATCATGATCGCTGTGAGCTGGGGTGTTTCTGTTCTTATTGCCGTTAGTGTGGTGAAAACTAGATCAAATGATGATGAATGTGAGGACATGTGCTTTATTGACGTTATCATGGCAAACATTGTTGGACCTTTACTCTCCTTTTACCTTCCGGTGGTAATAATGCTTTGCATTTACCTGAAGATATTTATTGTTGCCAAGAAACAGGCACAAAGCATCCAAGCCTGGAAGAAATTTGGATCAACTATCAATAAGATGGAAAGAAAAGCCACCAAAACTCTGGCGATTGTTTTAGGAGTTTTTCTGTTTTCCTTTCTTCCTTTTTTTAACTTTTCAACCATTAGGAAAGAATTCAGCACCAGTTTCTGTAATTGAAACAGTCACTTGGCTTGGGCTGTCAAATTCTACACTGAATCCATTTATCTATGGTTTCTTCTACAGCTGGTTCAGGTCAGCCTTTAAATTGATTATTTCTGGGGCAATCTTAAAAGGAGGTTCTGTTAACTTGAAGTTGTGATAAAGTTTTTTAAGAAACAATTGAATTTTAAAAATCTATAACTTGAAAGGGACTGCACTGTGTAGAAAGAGCTGTATTTTGGTTGATTTATGTCATTTATATTAGATGTTTTAAGAAATTGCCAAATAATAGACTTAATTGGGAAACAAAACATATTTTTTATGCCATAGATTGTCTAGCTTTTTCACATTAAATGGGAAGCTGTAAACTGAATGTCATGACACTAAGATTTATTGCAGTACAAAAAAGCTTCCTTAAAAATCTGCTTTATGTAGAATTTGCAAATAAAATAGTACGGCACCATTACACAATGATAATCTGGTGTTGGAAATACATGTTGAAATATTTTTAATCATCTCTAAAGAAATCAATGTCATAATTAATCCAGAATCCATTTCCACAATAATTAAATCTATTAGATGAACATGTGTATAAATGGTTTTGATTAAAGTAGGATTGGGTAGAAAACGCTTTCCTGAATACAGCAATCTCTTTACCTACTTTTATATCTAGTCAACCATTAACATGCAGGTAGTGACAGACCAAAACAGGCGATGTGGACCTCAGAACCACCAGAACGGGCAGAGCAAGCAGCTGGAACTCATGGGGAAACAGTCAGAACTGCAGCATGCAGACACAAGCAACTTTCTTTAGAGAAGCAAAGAGAAGAGTCCAGCTGGCTGAGGAAACAGGAACTGGTAGAGTCGAAGCACATTACACTAGACAAGATGAGACGAGAAGAGACGTTCTGAAGTTGACTCTTCGCTCTTTAGTCTGCAGGATGATGCCTTGGATGGTTTTGTTATAAGAGTCCAGCGCTGTAAACCTTATAATTGTTTCTCTGCCGTATTAGAATAAATTGTAAAACTAAAGTCTCAGTCATCCTTATAGGGTGTTTATAGTTGTAAACTGCTTAGAGGAGTTAAAAGAACCAGGGGATCAGCCATGATGTTAGATATTTACTTCCATACACTAATCACCCAATTATGCAAGAACTTGGATATGCTGTGCTTTTAGGAAACTAATTGGTATTTCTGATGACATGATTTTATTTAAGAATTTCATTAGATCATTTTTATAGACAAATGTAAATGCAAAAGATTTGGAATGAACAGTGTGCCTTTTAAAAAATTATAGGGGTTACAATAAAATGCATAATAAATAGGAAAGTAAGGACATCACTGTCTGAAATTCATAAATTTGATAATTTCCCAAACAACAAGGAAAAGAAACGCACCTCAGGAATGTGGGAGTATGCAGATCTCTTGTTCAAAAACTTGAAAAGCTTTGAGCAGCAACCTGCAAATCTAGAGAAAAAATGTTCACAACAATGGTTGATTTGCAGTTATGTTTAGTTACTAGTAGGAACGCAGGTATCTGTCATGTGTTATGTAAATGTGACTCTGTGGAACGCAATGACTGACAAAAAGTAGATTTAAAAGGTTTATTGTATAGTTGGGAAAATGATGGTTCTTTCTGCGGGTTGAAGGTCTCACGGGTTCTGCCGGAAAGATGGAGAGGGTGGTGAACAACTTGAGTTTGGTTATTGTGAACATGAGACTTGGTCGGGAACTCACTTATCCTTTTATATCTTTATCTGCATTCAATTTTTCTTTTTGCATTGTGTTTATGTATTTTAGCATTCATTTTTTATCTTTTATCTGTACAGCACTTTGGTCAACCCCGGTTGTTTTAAATGTGCTTTATAAATAAAGTTTGAGTTGAGTTGAGTTGAGGCGGTAGCTTGGGTTAGGTCCAGAGGGGAGGTGCTGCGCAGACGTCCGGGTTGTCAGTGCAAGTCCTGGTTCCTTCTCGGTGTTGTGACTGACTGGTGGGTGGACAGACAGGTGAGCACAGGCAGGAGGGCTAACTGAGTTCTGTAGGTTCAGCTTGGTTCTTGTGGACTGGTCCAGGATTGCTTCTGGTAGTGAGAACGAGGTATCCAGGCTGAGAACAGACGAACAGGTTTCTAAAACAAGGAGGCAACAGGAACAAGGTTAGTGAAGGCTTTCAGGAAATAACGAGAGATACAAGGCTTAGGTCTGTACCACGCAAGAGCGCAAACGAACTGACGCCCTCCTTCTTCTTCTTCTTCTTCTTCTTCTTGATTTTTATTGGCGGTTGGCAAAAAACGTTTAGGTGAGCATTAACGCCCTGACGCCCTCCTCCTGGTTCCAGCGCCTTATAAAGGGTGGTAATCAGCTCTGATGTATCACACCTACCCATCCAGCCCTGCAGAGGAGAAAGAGCAGGGAAACCAGGCCTGCACCTAGACCACAGAGTATGACAGTATCAAGTAGAAATACTTGATTGCAGCATAACATGAAAGCTGAAAATTTGCAGGTGTGTAATGAATTAGCATAAAACATAATCCTTCTGTTGAGAGCTGGCAGAAAGAGGCTAAGGCCTACTCAACACCTAGCAGGATATCTGGGAAAATGTATACATTTTTATGCGGTTATGCCTTTCACCCACACATAAACGGTGTTTTACATCTCCAAAAGCAAATGATTCTAAAAACACTGGCCAAAGTGGGGATTTATAAGTACTCCGGTTTTGAGCCTGCGTGTGTACCTGAAAAGACGCCGTTTTAGGGTCAGGCGCATCACAGTGCTGACGTCACATACGATTGGCCATTGCTATAGACTCGGCCAAAGTGGAGTAAAAAATGAATGCTATCAAAGAGGTTCTGATTTCTACGTTGTTGTGATTGACTGTTAACAATATGTGTCTAATCAATATTGAACTGGACAAATTCACAAACCTTCGGCATCTCTGATCGTTTATTTCCAACTGACCTCGGCATGCAAAGCATTTCCGGTTTTCACCTCGGTATCTAGACGTCAAAGTAAAAGTGTAAATAGAACATTATATTACAGTTGGTTAAGAGGCCTTTTATTTGTCGGTTTTTACAAGCCCAGCTGCTTCAATATGTTGAGGTGCAAAGGATAAAAAGTGCTTGGAGATCCGCTGTTTTACAAAGGTACAATGCTGTTCAACATTGCTTTTAATTTGAAGAACTATGACTGGCTGATGTAGGTTTTAGCTTATGGTACACTGCCGCCTATGCCATGGTTAAAACAACGGTCAATGGTGAATTTACACGGGTTTGTCTCAATGAAAACCTTGCTAAAAACGATCTTGTGTGTACTGTATTATTTTTAAAAATGATGTGGGGGAAATATTCGGTTTTATAAATACCCTGCTACATGAGTACAAGGACTAAGGGTGACAGCACAATATGGGCGGACATCTAATGAATTTGTAGGTAACAGAAAACCTCAATTCCTCTGCAGAAGGACTACAGTCGTACTTACACATTATAACAGACATTTGAGCGCACTGTACCACATGCAATCAGTCAGTAATCATATATAAGGGGCACCAGATTATAAGGCGCACCATCAATTTTGAGAAAAATTAAGGATTTTAAGTGTTCATTATAGTCCGAAAAATACAGTAAATCAAAAAAGTTGTGTTAACAATTTGGACAGTAAGAACAAAGTTTTAGTGTGATCACATTGTCCCACTTTATGTATAGCTCTCATAGCATGTGTGGGATGTAGTGAATTTTTATAGATCTTGCCCCAAACATCCATACAGTAAGTTAAACAGGGCAAAACTAACAAGCAATACAGTAAATACAGCGCATTATATTCCAAGAATAATTTAAGCTTGTTAATAATTGAGACACTTTTTCAAACTTTACTTTGTATGTGTCTGATGTGTGGTTTGATGCAAATAGAAGCACAACAAAAGAACAGATTAAGACAGCTGATGTGTTGTGCAATAGCCATCCATGAATGGCCTGCCTTGGAAAATATAGCGAGAAGATGCGCAACAGCAATCTTAACAATAATTTTTTACAAATTTATACCATTACTCAGCGGGCCAGATTGATAAGCCCAAAGGGCCATATATGGCCTTAGTTCATGTCCACTTGTGAACAGAATGAGATATTATTAGTTGTAATTGATACCAAGGGTATGTGGCACATTGAGATATTGACTGTTTGGGTTAGGGCAGTGGTTTTCAATAGGTGAGGGGCGCCTCCCCTGGGGGGCGCCAAAGAGTCACAGGGGAGGCGCAAGAAGACAGAGAAGACAGAAGAAGACAGTGCTGCCGCTCAACTCTGTGAAACTATGTAGCGATATTCGTGCCTTCTGTTTGAGCGCGTAGGAACTAATCCAAGCACGCAGTGAGACAACTCTCAATGCTCAAAACCGGTCTGGCGCACGCTCAACTCTGAAAAACTCTTGTTTTTCAACCCACTGTCCTCGCGCTCAGTTCCATCTCTGCTCGCGCACTACTTTGTTCGCGCACCTGCTCAATCCACGCTCAACAACAGCTGTGTACTCGCTCGGCTGTTTCTGCCCTCACGACTTCAAAAACTGTCCACTCCAGCAGCCAATCACAAACAGGTTTTTTTTCCCATCCAATCAGAGTATAGCTTGCAAATACTGCATTCAGATGGATTAAATCAAAATGCTACAGCCTTTGGCAGAAATTACTAAACATCACCGTGGGATTGAAGAAAAACAAATAAAAAGTTTAATATTTTAGCCTAAAATATTAAGGCTAAAATATTTAGACTAAAATATTAGAGTTACTAAGTGAGGTGTGAAAAATGTTTTTGTCTTTTCTTTCCAGCATCTGGGAGGTGATGCAAAAGTTTATTCTGATCATAATCATCATCATTGTCATCATTATTTAAAGAGTACTTTAACAAAAGGTAAAACAAAGTGCCAAACATCAGAAATACATCAAATAAGAGATAAGATCTAATAAAATGCTTGCTTGTTAAAATAGCAATAGGTTTAAATTGTGTATAATTAGCCTAAAAAGTAAATCGGAATATGGAACGTGTTGACGTCTGTTAAATCCAGGTTACTTTTTTTATTATTATTTCATTTGACGTCTCTTGTTGACATGAGTTCAGTTTGACATTGGCGTCTGTTTAGTTCAGTTTGTCTGCTGTTGAAAACAATCGTTTATGAATATGATCTAATGACAGCTCAATTTTAAAACTAAGCCCTCTGTCTGTGATGTTTCAGTAAAAGTAGCCTGTAAAATGGAAATTTTTGGATGGATATTTTATGAATAGGCCTTTTTTATGAATGTACTTTGAAATACCATAAAAAAACATGTGTTGGGCTATCAGTTGTTTTTGAAACACAGCCTTCCAGGAACACAAAAGAAAGATGCATTTACTGCAGGGACCTGGGTGCGGTAGGTTTGTGGTTGGGGGGGGGGGGGGGGCGTGGTTAGGGTATACCCAGCTGTTGTTGGCTTCTGTTTCAATCCCCATTGCACTTGTGTACTTAAATGCCCTACTTTCCTGATAAAACTTTATGATTTTACTTTTTACATAAAATGCACACAAAAGCCAAATATCCCAAAATGTTTGTGGGTAATCGACAGACAGATAAACTGAACTTTTCAAGACAATGATTCAGGTGTCAGCGATACACCTAGAATACATTTATGCATATAAATTGTTCATACACAGACACAAACACTTTGGATAATATAGATTAAAGATACATTTTAATATATTAGTCATTTTAAACTTCTCTGTTGCATTATGGCATAAAGCTACAGTTATTTCCCATGGTTTATGTTTTGTCTACACAGAGACGAGCATGGTACATTTTCTTAAACGATTAAGAAATTTGTGCGTCCACAAAAGAGGATGCAGCACAACTGAAAAGGGTGTAGTATGTATGCTCATTTATTTCACTGTGACACTGCCAAAGAAACATGGAGAAAACACTGGACATGCGCAGACAACTCATGTGAAGTGAACATAGCACTATGCTAGGGGATCAGACGCGAACATTTATACATGTTCAACAGGTTTCAAAAAATATTGTTTACGATCTCCTGAAACGCCACATTCATTTGGATGCAAACCCTCAATGACAAAGTACCTTTGCGGATAAATCTGATCTCGTCTTCATGGGGAAGGTTTGGGGCCTACTTCTCTTGAAACGTAAGTGTGTGTGTGTGTGTGTGTGTGTGTGTGTGTGCGTGTGTGTGTGTGTGTGTGTAAAGAACAAAGCAAAAACTAAATATATGATGGAAAGAATTTGTTGATAACCTAACAAACTGTAATACATAATATAGATTAAAAAATGTTGATCAATTGCTTTTATTACTCTGATGTAAAAAATGTTGGTATCTTTGTTCAAAGTTTGAAATTGTTTAAATGTTTTATTTTTGTAATCATGACACAATCATTAGCATAAAATGAAACAAATAGATACATAAAAAATAAGAAGAAGGTTTTAGGGTAAGGCTCACCTGGCTTGGCCCAATGTGATCTATCAGCTTTGACAGTGTTTCAATGTGTTGCTGTAAAATCAGGGGGACTGTGCCCCAGATCATTTACACTGCAAATTTACTCAGCAAACATCACATGGGGTTTGATTTCCTGAAAAAAATTCTTCTATGTCGCTTTGACTAATAAAAAACGCACAAATAAATGAAGACAAGTCATGGTTCAACTTTTTCTACGAGTTTTGCTATCTTCTTCTTCTTTACGGAATTACATTGGCAGTTGGTGTCAGGATGCAGCTTGTAGGCTGCATGCTGAGCCTCTCTCTCTCTCTCTCTTTCCTGCGCAGCCTGATTGGTTCCACCTGTCAGGCTGCAATCAACCTCCAACTGCTCCCACCTGGTTCCACCCTTATTTAAACTCACGTTATTCTGCTCTCGTCGCCGGTCTGTAGTGTTCACCCCCGCTCCGTCTCTGCCAGTATCCTGTGTCAGCTCAGTTTTTGTTGCAGTCAGCCTGAAGACGTTGCTTCAACTTGGTTTTTGTTCAGTCATTTCTCTAAGACTCTGCTCAGCTCTGCTCCATCGGACGTTCTCAAGTTCCCGCTGCAGTTCCACGTTCTCAAGTTCTGCAGCGGCTCGACAGTCAAGTCTGCAACTGCTCCACGTTCTCAAGTTCCTGAGCTGTTTCCACGTTCTCAAGTTCCTGAGCTGTTTCCACGTTCTCAAGTTCCTGAGCTGTTTCCACGTTCTCAAGTTCCTGAGGTGTTCCACGTTCTCAAGTTCCCGCTGCAGTTCCACGTTCTCAAGTTCTGCAGCTGCTCGACGGTCAAGTCCGCAACTGCTCCACGTTCTCAAGTTCCGCAACTGTTTCCACGTTCTCAAGTTCCCACTGCAGTTCCACGTTCTCAAGTTCTGCAGCTGTTTCCACGGTCTCAAGTTCTCCGCTCCAGAGTTTTCTCCCGGTCAGTCACCCATTACTCATCCTGTCAGCCAGCTTCTGCACCCTACATCTCCGTCAGTTAAAAGACTCAGGTTCTTCTCGTCATCCATCATCCACCCTGTTCAATAAACTCACTTCTAAGGACTAGCTCTGTGTGTGCGTGCTGTGTCCGGGTTCATCCAAAGACAAATCATGACAGTTGGTAAACAATAAAATGGTGCATTACGGCCACCAAAGTGTGTCAGGTTGTTTTATGATGCTAAATATGATTATATTTCTTTAACATAAAAGCTACCCATGGTAAAACATCAGGTGTGATGCTCCTTATTATTGTTGTTTGAAAAAGTTTGCATTGCTACTGCACATTTTCACCGCAGATCAAAGGTTTGCATTTGATTTAAGCACACTTTCACGCAACATTCTTTTGTGGCACAAGTTTTTGATGTGTAGACACACTTTATACATGAGGCCCACGTCTGTCAGTAATATCCAGTATTAGAAAAACTAATTTCCGATCTGTTTAAACCTTAGTCTTTATTTTTAGCCCTCAAATTATACGACTACAAGAGATGTTTTCTAATTTCTGTTAACTGATTCAATTCCTTCAGAGCAGTCACACCTCAACTTTGTCTTTGTGGTATATTGACATTATTGAGCCTTTCCAAAAGCAGCTGAAGATATTTTTAAACTTTTAAATTATTGTTATATAGAGGCAGATAGCAAGGTTTTGAAAATTCTGTATGAATTTCTATAAGCATTATAACCATTTCTATACTCAAACAAATTAATAAAAATATAAGATTTATGTTTTTAGCTCGTGCCTTTGTCTTTCAAACTGTTTCTACCAGGCAGGCCCAGCCCTAACTAATTTGGTGACCTAGGCAAGATTTTAGGTGGTGCCCCCTTGCATCACTGTACAGTACTTGCATGTCTGCTAGTGTTCATATACTCTCAAGAAACTAAAAAGCTGTGTATTGGACATTTTTTTTATTTACACAAAACAATATTCACATTCAAAAAACTTAAAAATAATTAAAGAAACAAATACAAAACAAATGAACTCAACATATGAAATACAATATAAATAGCTTATATAACATATTAAATTTAAATACTCCCAAGAAAAGTGTAAACAAGTGACATTAACTTAAATACAATATAAATAGCTTATACAAGGTATTAAATTTAAATACTTCCAAAAAAAGTGTAAACAAGTGATATTAACTTAAATACAATATATATATATATATATATATATATATATAGCTTATATAAAGTACAAAATTTAAATACTCCCAAAAATGTGTAAACTAGTGACATTAACTTAAATACAATATAAATATGGCACTGTGCAAAGTAGGAAATCAAAGTAGGCACAAAAAATACAAGGATTTAAATAAAAGAAAAAAATAACATGAAAAGATTATCTTACAAATAGCTCTAGTGGTGTTTTTAGTCTGCCTTAACTTGAATTACTTCAAAAACTAAATACCACCACTTTTCTCACATCCTTACTTCTCACATGACTACAGCTTTACTCTCTTGGATTTTCTTGAAGCAAAATCAGCTACAACATCATCATATGACAACTGATTTGAGACCACATGATTAATGCTTATGATGGAAAGTACACTGAGACGTTCTTGCATCATAGTAGATATCAGGTAAGTTTTAATCAGTTTAAGCTTGGAGAAGCGTCTTTCAGCAGTAGCAGGAAGAGTGGCAGAGATTCTTAAAGCAACTCACATGTTGGGGTAAATTTTTGTTAGCTTCTTCTCATGCAAGAAGGTTAAAAGTTCCATGTTTGTTATATTAGTTGATGGCAATGGTGGGAAATTTTGCATTTCCCTTGTAAGTTCTGCGCCATCAATGTCCTGCTGGCTGTCCTGGGTCAGAGCAGTACTTAGGGTTTGACACTTCTGTAGCAGCTCTTTTTCTTCTAAGTTGGGAAAATCAAGGAGCACACCAAACATGTTATTCACTTCTCCAAGATTCTGAAATCTCTCATCAAATGACTACATTAAAAAATGTGGTTTCCATTTTTTTGTAGTGCATCTTCAATGGGCTCATCTGGAGCCTCATAGCTAAAGTGGGTTTTTGTGGTTCTCAATTGCTTTTCTTTTAGCTCAGCCTCCACGTTCATGTCGTCACACATCTCCTTTTCTATTGTCTGTGCATCAGAAAATCCAGTGTTTCTGTAACTGGTGAGGGACTCTCTGGTTTTCCTCAGCAAGTCTACAGCTACGTCAAGCTGCATGGAGGGTGACTGCATCAGTTTACTGACATGCTGGATTTTGCCGAGAACGTCATACCATATAGCTGTACAAATGCAAAAGCGAAAGGATCCAATCTCCTCCTCAGATAAAGACTGGGCTTCAACTCTCCGCACAGGGTCTGTAGTTTTTCCTCTCACTTCCAGAAGAGCCTCTCGGATTTGCCCAGCCTGATACCTTACTGCCTCAACGCTTTTTATCCTGCTTTCCCATCTGGTCTCAGTCCATGATTTCAGAGTGATTTTCACATATTTTAAGAGGGAATCCCACCTTTGGGTAGAGGTAGAGAAGAGCTGGAATAATTTTATCAAATGCCCAAAGTAGCTAAGGGCATCTGGTGAGCTTTTTGCAGCATCAGCTACTACCAGGTTTAAAGTGTGGACACCACATGTGACATAAAAAGCTCTGAGTTCAGCTGAAGCAACTTTGCCTGAACACCTTTATTTTTTCCCTTCATATTGGCGCCGTTGTCATAGGATTGGCCTCTGAAGTCCTCAAATGGGATGTTAAGTTCCTTTAGTCTTTTAAGGATTAGAGATGACAAATGTTCTCCAGTTGACTGCTCTGCCACCAGAAAGCCTAAGAAATGCTCTTTTACTTGAGGAATGTCTTCTTGTGACACTATCCTGACTATGACAGAGAGCTGTTCCTTATGACTCAGATCAAGGGTGCAATCTAAAATGATGGAGAAGTATTTGGAAATTTTGATCTCTGTCACAATGTGTTCTATTATTTTAGAACTGATGGAGTCTATCAGTTCATTTTGAATTGTTTTGTTTTGCCAAGATAATGTACATGACGGCCAGCTCCACTTTCTACTGACATGCTGCTTGATCACTGGATCAAATCTGGCCATGAGCTCCACCCCTTTCAGAAAATTTCCATTTTCTGGTTTATTTAATGTGTCTGTGGAACTCCTAAAACCCATGTTTCTTTCAGCTAAGGACTGAATTATTGCCACCAATCTGTGTAGAACGTCACAGCACCTTTTTCTCTCAGCCTCAACAACTTGTTTATCTATTGTAATACCTTTTGCAAAACGGACCGCCAAGTCCTTCCATGTTACCATGTGAGCATTATGCTCCAGGCTATCCTCATGGACCTTGAGCAAGTGACTTGCATTTGTCCAGTCCTTTAGTCCTTCCCTATTCAGTTTGTACTCTCTCTTAGAAAAAAGTTTGCAACAGAAGCAGTGCAAACTATCTTTTTGTCTTTTAAAGACTCTTTAGAGTACATAAGCCAGCTTCTTCTGACTTTTTCTCCATTGATTAAGAGTCTGTTAAAATAGTCATGCTGGCACCTACGTCCGTCTTTTGTTTTAGGGAATGTGAAGCTTTTTTCTATTTGAAATGGAACTCTGTGAACCAACTATGTTTGTACCTTATCAGTTAGAGGATGTGGCCAGTCAGCCGGGTCTACTGGAGCAACAGGAGGACCGCTTGATGCATCTTCATCGCTGCTGGGTTGTGCTGCTGAGGTGGAGGTGACAGGAGGATTTGCAGGGGTTTGACTGAGAAACCTTAGCAGCGCATCTGAAGAGGAAGAGGAATATGTGAAACCAGTCTAATAATAAACACATGATTTCAAGAGTGAAGTAAAATAAAATTAAATAATATAAACGGAAAAGAGATGCATGCATGACGTACAGTATCGTTTATAATATACAATATAATTTTTTGGATTAGTAATAATTCTTATTGCTGTAATTTGTTATTATAGTGAAATGCTAATTAGTAGAATGCAAAGAATCAGTAAATTGCAGTATAATATACTATAGCATGTGGGAATGCTACGTTTGCTGTACAATTAATGATGTACACTTTAACATGATGAACGTACATTTGATAATATGAGCTGTAACACAGCTAACAGCTAGGCTTATAACCTTGGAAAATTAATAGGTAAAGGTAAAATAACCATGTCAATGCAATTAACATTATAATACCTGGTGAATAAATCTAATATATACACATTTGTCCGAGGGTGGCAAGAGGGGGGCACTTAAATCACTATTTTCCAACAACTGGGACCTTCCATAACATTAACTGATGTTAAAACTAACAGATAGCGCTAGCTATTTATTGATTAGCAAACCATGTCATGCTAATGGCTAATGCTATTATCGATCATTGTTCTGCAACAGCAAAATAATATTATCATCATCTTTGAAGTAACATTACCTCTGTCTTTGTCACATTTTTCCTTCTCTTCTTTTCTTTTTTTCCTCCCCTGGGCACCAGACAGTTTAGGACGCTTTGACATGGTGAGATTTTAGATGCAACAAAGAATGAAAACCGAGTGGCAGTTAAAAGAAGTTGGGCTTATTTTTTTTTAATTAAGGTATAGGTATAGGCCGGGTGCCCCCTGGTGGTTTGCGCCCTTAGCATTTGCCTATACTGCCCAAGCCACAGGCTGGCCCTGCTACCAGGTGTAAAATTACTTTTTCGATTAAAGTTGGTTTATTTAAAGGATGACTCACCCTGAAATCAACTTGTTTTTGACAATAACCTATTGGGGTCCACTCTTGTATAAACACGCTCTCTGAGTTGATGCCTCCTCTCTGACTTGGACGGGCTCACTGGCTCAATTACTGGTATTAGTCTGACCTCTGGTGGCAGACTTGAGAACGGTAGGAGATGCTGGATGGTAATAAAATGTTTCAAAGACGGTCCAGTATTCCTCCTCCATCTCCCTGGTCCTCTCCAAAGCAGGTGAATAATTGCTGAGCAACGCCGCTCTCAGCTTTTTTATTGTGGGTGCAAAATATCTTATTTTGTCCTCATGCACCTTATAAGCAGCATCAAAGTGTCGCTGGGAGGAGCTATGGGAGACTCTGTCCTGGCAGGTAGAGAGCTCGGTCCAGCTGGACTGGGTGGTGACAAGGACGTGTCTGCAGGAACGGTAGAAAAAGGTGGTGACAACATGTACGTAGAGAAAGGCAAATGCTGGGGCATATTGGTTGGAGAATTAGCTGGTTGGACAGAGACCTGGTGGGCAGATAGATGTCGACATTTTCGGCAGCAAGAAGGTGGATTACGCTGAGGGGTAGAATGATCGTGTGGAAGCGGGACAGTACAAGGGAATCAGTTGTGGACCCAGGAAAAGATCCGGACGTAAATCCTGGACCAGATCATCCTCGATCTCCAGAAAAAAAACTGGGTCTGGAACAAAAGGTAGTGGGGAATAGACGTTGGACGCCGTCTGGGACCGGTACTGGGAGGAGGGATTGCCATCCTGGATCCCTCAAGCGCAGCACGCAGGAAATAATCAGGTGAGTACATAATTCTGCTTTCAGTGTTGAACAGAGCGCAGGGGTCCCTCATTACGGCAATTCCGGAACATAAACTCTGCGTCAGCATTCAGTTCATGTTGGCCAGATGTTACTGTAACGATTGAACTGGAGAACCCGATAATCAGCCGAACACAGAATAGAGCTTTGAAATGTTTATTCTGAGCATGAGTTGTGGTTGATGATGCAGGCAAGCAGAACCAGATTACCCCGGGGGTTGCAGGCAGTGACAGACCTGAAGCAGTACTGAAGGTGGGAGCTGATCAGAACAGGTGATGCTGACCGAGGAACCACCAGAATGGGCAGAGCAAGTGACTGTGCTGCACAAGTCTCTTTTATTTCCTCGTGAGTTCCAGAGACACTGGAAGCACACATCAGTGAGGGCTAAACACAAACAGGGCAGAAGAGTCCAGCTGGCTGAGCACACGGAAACTGGCAGCAGCACATATAAAGCAAGACAAGATGATCTAGCAGTGAACCTAATTAGTCCAGCAGGGGGTGCAGATCAAGTGTAGAGTAGTGGCTGGTAGTTGGCTGAGTGTGGACAGAACTGATGACTGACAGATGCTTTTGGCAATAGAATATATTTATTATACATTATATTTCTGCATAGTATTGCACTAGATTATCTACCAAAGGCATTACAACAATACCAAAGAAATGTTGCATATTTTTCAGTGATGTTATCAAAGGTGTTGATTGTTTGTACCTGTACTTTTTTGGTTAGTTTTGAAGGACTTTCCTGCAAAGATGGTGCCAGTGTTTGAGGCTTGCTGTCTGACGCTACCCATGTCTTGTTCTTTTTTGTTGGTTGTTTTAAAGTCTATCATGAATGTCATCTCTCTGATTGTGTTTGATCGCCAAACCTTGCTGGACATTGGAACCATTACTGAAAACGTTTTAACCACGAATTTCACTAAACAAAATAATTCGACCCCATTATTGGGCGTCCAAGCTCACCTGTGTCGTGGCTGGATTCCACCTTTCCGTCAAAAGCGAGCCCGCCGCCATGGCAGCCGTGGTCGGCTGGTAAGAATAAAGGCTGCTTTAGGGCGCTGTTCCCCAGCCTTCATTAAGATATGCGGAATGGTGCCTCGCCTCTATTTCCCATTATGTATATTGGACCCCGTGGAAGCCTGTCTTGGTGGCCAAAATGTTCCAGTCCTGCAGGGTGAACCATGGCAACCTACGAAAACTGCGTTGGGAGTCCCGGACAGCAGCTGAAGGCATAGACCCGTCGGTCTCTGTCAGGATCTGTTTGGTAAATGCTAGGTCACTAGCAAATAAAACCTTCATAATTAAGGATTTCTTCTCCTTTCAAGGATTAGATTTTTTATGCATAACGGAATCATGGACAAGTGGCTTAGGTGAGTCCAGCATTTTTTATGAACTTTTACCGGAGAACTGCTGCTATTTTAATTCTCCATGGATGTCAGGTCGAGGAGAAGGAATAGTGTCTGTTTTTAAAAGCTGTTTTACCTGTAAACAGTTGGCTCCACCTTCTTTTAACAGTTTTGAACTTAGTTTATTTGAACTTGGCAGCTCTCACACTGTGCTGTGTGCGGTAGTCTATCGGCCACCAAAGTATAACAAGAACTTTATTAATGACTATTCTGATTTTTTAGCGGCTATCATGCCAAAGTATGATCGAGTTCTTATTGTTGGTGATTTTAATATTCATGTATGTTGTCCTACTCTACCTATGGCTCAGTCATTTCTTAATGTTATCGTCTCTTTTAATTTTGTGCAGTTGGTGACGGATCCTACCCAGTGTCCGAAATAAACTTCCTGATTCACCAGCCAATTTGGTCGGTAGATGTAAAAATCAACCGGCCAGACATATTTTTTACCGGCCAAAATATGAATCCTGACCAGACCTAAACTTTTATAAAAATTAAGAGTGAGATTATGTTAATTTTCGGGGGCGTGGTTGGGGGAGTGGCTGACTGGACCCTGGATGAGAAATCTTTGTTTCCTGACTTTGATAAGAAAATATTGTAGTTGATTATAGAAGACACAGTATGAATTATCAGATTCCCATCCAGGCAATAAAAAAAACTACAGATTATAATTATTCTATCCATGTTGGTCTCATTTGTGAATGAGGGGGAGTTTCATCAAGCCTATATGGTCCTGCATTTTTCCCTCAGCTGCCACACTTAAAGCACGCAGGGGTTCACGCTGCGTCTCTACGAATGATCCCGCTGCTGGATTTTACCCTTGTGCGCTGCGCGCGAGGGATAAACAGTGGGGAAAATGCATAAATAAAGACTGTAAAGGGCTCCTTTAGGGAGGAGAGAAGGAATGCAATCAACTGGTTCCCTTATATAGGAAATTTTTGACCCAATCTGTATATGATTGAATTTGACTTTGTAAAGTGTCTTGAGATGACATGTTTCATGAATCGGCGCTATATAAATAAAATTGAATTGAATTGAATAATGGGTCTGAGCTGAAGCCCCCGATGTTATAAGTTCCTTAAAATGACCCTTAAAAGTGCGCACCTAAATTACATGTAACGTAATTTTGCGCAACTGAATTCAAGCGCAAGGCAGCAGCCCACCGAAGCACCGCTGGTTCTGTGTCGTTAAAAACAAAAGAGCATGAAACAAGCTACTGACTCTCCTATTGACTTTAATTGGGACATTTTGGTACAAGTGGAAGGACATTAAACGTAGTGATTCACGCTTTGAAGGCTGGCCGCTGATAAAAGCACCTGGCTCCGAGAGGGGGGAGAGGCGCAGTAAGAGCGGTGAAGCACAGATACACAGCGCACGTAGTTAAAAAATGCAGAAGAAATAAGAACGAAACTTATAAAAAGACTAATTGGCGTTTTAGACTGCATCTGGTTAGCAAAACTGTTTTCTGATCCAGCGTGCAGCCATGACTAGTTCTGAATGTGAAAGAAGCTGAACCAGCTCCGCAGAAGGCGGGTCTAGACTGAGCTCTGGATGGACAGAGCTGTGAACGGATCATCCGCAGCCCAGATGGGTTTTGTTATTTTTATGTTATTTTTAATTTGTTTGGTACAAACATTTACTAGCCATGTGGCAGCTAGCCCTCTGAAATTCACTCGCCAAACGGGAAATTTACTCGCATATGGCGACTGGCGAGTGTTAATTTCGGACCCTGGTCCTACCTGTGAGCATGTACACACTCTTGATCTGGTTTTATCTTATGGTTTAGTGGTTTTTAATTTAGTGATTAGTGACCCATTATTTTCACACCACATGCCTGTTTTATTTGAGATAAAGCTGTCCTGTACCACATCAAAACCTCACTCTGCAGCTTGGGTCTGTCATGTTCTTAACCCTTCTACTGCTAGTCAGTTTTCATCTGCTTTTAATCATAACTGTCCAGAGACTGTGGCAAATAAAACCGAGGATCTAAGCAAATGGTTTTATTCTACCAGCAAAGCGGCTCTAGACTCGGTGGCACCATTAAAAATTAGACACTCAAAAACCAAGCATGAACCCAACATTGGGGTGTGTGCTCTCAATATCCTCTGCAGAGCAGAGGACCCGACTGGGTTCGGAGAACTATTGGCTGGATCGAAGCTAAGTCTGCAGTCTAACTTCTGTGTAACCAGATGCCGGAGTAAAGAATCCATCTATGCCGAAACCAGCTTTGTGATATATTTTTTTCCAGCTGTGCAGTAAAGCTGACTCGACATGACGCGGAGAGGTCTCCTCGCCTGCGGCCAGGCCAAGCTGAGAGGAAAAGCTGATCTGAAATCACCGTTGCAACCAGCTCAAAGACTCATGAGAGCAGCTACGCCAGGGAAGCCGAGTAGATGTCCCCAATATCCCCTGCTGCAGCCCTGCAGCACTGAGTTTCCTACCGCCTAGGACCCAGAGCTGTTTCTGCACAGCCACGTTCTGAGCTAGCTGCTGCCAAGATAACCAGCTTTCCCTTGGAGTAATCCAACTGCTTCCAACTGGATGCCCAAAGTGAACCGAACTGACACGGAGGCATCGACAAGTTTAGTAGAGTGGAGCAGGGAAAGTTAAATGGTTTATGTAGAATGGTTTACTTAATGCGTTTTCACTGTGTTTTGAAACACTTGGAGCTAACAGACCTAGTTCCCTTAGCATTTGGAAACCAAGCATTGCTGATGTGGATCGAGTGTGTTTTTCTGGTTATAACAAACTTTATTTCCACAAGGGTGTTATACATTGATGGGATATTAGTGTTTATGTTTTCCAGTCCGCTCATTATGACCAAAGTCGAGTTTGAAGCTTTTTTAAAAAAGAATGTCTGCTAGCATAAATGCTTTTAGCTTCCCGGATAACATACAGCATTACTGCGGTACATTTTAAACATAAGGTTTGTTTTGTTTCCTCATTGAATTCAATGCTGGTTACGGATCCAATTAAGGTTAGTGGCAACTCTGAAGCTTTTACTTTTCTCCTGTGCAAGCTTTCAGCCACTAACCTGTCTGTCTCCCCTGCAGTGCTGCCAGTCTTGTTTCCTGCAGCTCCCCACTTCGGCAACACCTTCCTTTTTAATAAACTTGTTAAACGTTTACTTGGTGTTCTGTGAAATATCGGGCCCAACTCCTAAGATTCATTACATGATGATGATCAACCATTTTCGTTTTTCCTTTTGTTTCTTTAGTGTATACATAGTTCTTTAGCTTCTTTTTTATCTTGATTTTGCTTAGTAGTTTTAGTTAAGTTTCACTAGCTTAGTAAAGAATATTTTTGATTGAAATATAGAGTTAATTCAGACAAACAGCATTTTATAGTGATGTTCTTTGGATGTACATTTTATTTCTGTTAATAAATTCTTGAACTTGAAGAGAAGTTGTCACTCATTTATTCTATATGTGTGCAGAATTTGCTTTTAAAAGAACGTCAGTGCTCGAATCATTCCTTTCAACTAGTGTCCCAAAATCAGCCCTTGGGCTGATATTCACTGGACAAAGTCTAACAGACAGAGAGTTATTTATTGAACATCAAATAACTTTAAAACAATGTGTAATAACACAACATCAGGTTACTGCACAAGGTGAGCAAACGCGTTGACGCTTCCCCTCTGTCTCCTGCTCCCTTTTATGCTCCCCAAAATTAGCACTGATGGGGTGCCAGTCGCACCCTGCAGGTAGAGATGAGAGAAGAACCACAACAAGCACCACACAGATCTGTGCACCTGACATTCTGATGCTGGCTTGTGGCAGCAAGCAGGTAGAAAGATATTAAATTCTGGCCTGAGGGAGGCTTTTCAGGCTTCCTTCCCAGAATGGTCCTATCAAGGGATTAATCCTACAGTCTGACACACAGGGCTGTGATTGTATGTCGTCCGTTCAGCGTTCATATTTACCTCGTGACTGTGAGTGACAGCACAGGTATTTATTGTCAGGCCAGCTGACAGCTTTGCTAGGGCCCGGGACAACGCAGTCTTTTTGGGCCCCCCCTCTACACCTGCCACCACCACACACACACACACACACACACACACACGCACACACACACACACACACACACACATCCAGGGCATGTATACTTCATGCCCTGGAAATCTCTATATTTTATACTGGATATTTTGAACCCATCTATTGAATTTAGTGCACTGGTTGATCTTTTCTTCATAAGAGAACAGCAAGCACTGCAGCCAAAATATGGTCTTTTCTGACCTGCTGTACAGGACTGTCTCAGAAAATTAGAATATTGTGATAAAGTTCTTTATTTTCTGTAATGCAATTAAAAAACATGAAATGTCATACTGTCAGGACTCAGTCAGCAGAGCTGTGTAGCTTGCTACCGGTTCTGCTGCCCTTGCCTTTTTCTCCACAGGTGTTCGGTGTTGACCAGTGGGCGGAGCCCACACACCTGCGGATGGTTGAGCAGCACTGACTGCTTCATTTAAGCAGCTCACAGACAGCGGGAAGATGCCAGAGTGTTACCGTCGTGGTATGCAACCAGTCGTGGCCTCTAGCTTTGTGATCTCAAGCAAGAAACTAAATGCTCTTACCTCTGTGTTTCCCAGGTTCCTCTGTTCGTTCCGAAGTCCACCTCCAGTGTCAATCACCTCCAAGTCCTCCTCTCGTGCCAGCTCCTCTGGGTTCATCTCGAAACAGTTCCTCATTCTGGGATCGTATTCCCTCCGGACATCTACTGGTGACTCACGCTGCTCTGGACCCCTGGATATCTCGGTGCTGCTCGGACCCACTTCTGCCTTCGCTCACTGGTCTCACGGACACCTGTGGCCCCGCCACCAAGCAAGCGCTGAGTCCACACCTCCTCCTCCCCGGTCTGGCTTCCAAACCCAGTGGTAAGCTTACGTCCAGCAGCACATTCCCCTCGTTCCCTCCATTTGTTAATTCCTTCTCCCATTTCCCCAGATTGGTCCGGTCTTATGTCCACTTGGTTCCTGTCCCGACTCAACTCCACTCAGACAGTACTCTTTCCGTGGTCCTAGTAAAAATAAAACTTTTTCTAACTACCTGTTCTCCCGAGTGTTTTCTGCATGTGGGCGAAACACATCAAGCCAAACATGACAGAAGAACACTCTGGCCAAACAGCCACAACAGATACACTCGGTCGAGCATTAACAACACAACAGGACCAGATAAGGGGTTTAGAAGCCGCGGTAGTGGGCTTACAAGGGCAGCTGCAGGGTTTAGCTTCCCAGCTAAATCAGCTAGTGAGTATGACTAGTGCTAATCAACAACCAGCCACTTCCGCGTCCTCGAGCCCCCCCCCTGAACCTACGTCAGCTACTACGTCCCCGTCTGTAGCGGAGCCCTCTTCGCTATCTCCGGAAAGATTCTCTGGAGAGGCTGGAGAATGTGGTGGTTTTCTTTTTCAATGTTCCCTTGTGTTTAATCGCTCCCCGCGTACTTATGCCCATGACGATGCTAAGATTTCGTACATTTTACGGCTTTTAACGGGCCCTGCGCTGAGGTGGGCGGAGTCCCGCTTTCCAGACTGTCAACAGTTTGGTTGTACTTTCACCGATTTTATCTCGGAGTTTAAGACAGTTTTCGCGGCCGAATCAGATGAGGCTCGGGATTCCCAACGGCTGCTTACCTTACGTCAGCGGGGCAGACGAATAGCAGATTTTGCTATCGAATTCCGTACTGTGGCTGTGGCTGCCGGCTGGGAACAGCGAGCATTAAGATCAGTGTTTTTTCAATCTTTAGATGAGTCCCTTAAGGACGAACTCGCACGTGTTGAACAGCCCAATACTTTGAACGAATACATCGCTCTGGCGGTCAGATTGGACAACCGCTTACGAGCGACCGCCAGTTTTTTGACCGGCTCTTAGCGAGCGCACCCCCACCAGATCCGCTGTAGCACCTCTTTCACCACCGGAACCTATGCAATTGGGCCGTGTCCGACTTACACCTGATGAAAGGCAGCAACGTATGAGCTCTCGGCTCTGCCTTTATTGTGCCTCACCTGCACATTTCATTAAGGACTGTCCCGATCGGCCAAAAGAGCCAGTCCGCCGGTTGTAGAGGAGAAACCTGCGGACCAACATCAGTTTTCTCCTCCGCGCCTCTGTTTTTCTGCTGTTATCGTCTCTGGCCGAGAAACGTTCGAGATGTCTGCTTTAATTGATTCGGGTTGCGACTTCAACCTAATAGATCAGACATTTGTTCAACAAGCCGAGATTGAGACGATTGCACTTTGTTCACCCCTCCAGGTTTCTGCCCTGGATGGGGGAGATCTTCCGAAGATTACTCACAAGACTATCCCTTTAGAACTCGTGGTTTCAGGCAACCACCGTGAACGTCTTTCGTTTCTCGTTTTCCCTGTGAAACAGGCACCCGTGGTCCTAGGCTTCCCGTGGCTTCAACATCATAACCCTTTGATAAATTGGGCCGGCCGCAGGGTCGAGACCTGGTCACCTAGTTGTCACGCAAGTTGTTTACAGTCAGCTGTTCCGTCGCCTCAGATACCCGCTCTGCCCTGCGCCCAGGTAGATCCCGAAGTTTTGAAAGAAGTGCCCAAACAATATCACGACCTGGGGCAGGTTTTTAGTAAGGAGCAGGCTAGTTCCCTTCCCCCGCACCGTCCCTATGACTGTGCAATTGATCTCCTGCCAGGTGCCCCGTTGCCGTCCAGTCGCCTGTACAACATTTCCCAGAGCGAACGCCAGGAATTAGAAAAATATGTTAAGGAGTCCCTAGCCGCGGGGCTTATACGCACCTCCTCTTCCCCATTAGGGGCAGGGTTTTTCTTTGTGGGCAAAAAGGACGGTTCCCTTAGGCCCTGCATAGACTACCGTGGTTTAAACGCCATCACTGTTAAAAATAAGTACCCTCTCCCCCTCCTCTCCTCCGCATTAGAACCAGTACAATCAGCCACCATTTTCACTAAGCTGGACTTACGTAATGCTTACCACTTGGTGCGGATCCGCCGGGGAGATGAGTGGAAGACAGCATTCAAGACCCCACTTGGACATTTCGAGTACCAGGTCATGCCGTTCGGCCTGTGCAATGCCCCTGCCGTTTTCCAAGCCCTGGTCAACGACGTCCTGCGAGATTTCCTCAACGTTTTCGTCTTCGTCTACTTAGATGACATCCTGATCTATTCCCGTGACCCCTACGATCATTACAAGCACGTCCGATTAGTCCTCCAACGCCTCCTCGAGAACAAACTCTTCGTCAAAGCAGAGAAGTGTGAGTTTCATAAAACCTCCGTCACCTTCCTTGGACTCATCATGGAGGGAGGTCAAGTGCGATCTGACCCCGAGAAGATCCGTGCCGTCCTCGACTGGCCCGAACCCGTTTCCAGAAAGGACCTCCAGCGCTTCTTGGGCTTTGCCAACTTCTATAGAAGATTCATACGTGGGTACAGTCAGATCGCCGCCCCCCTTCATGCACTCACCTCCACCAAGATCCCATTTATCTGGTCTACCGACGCCCACTCTGCCTTCGTCAACCTCAAGAACCGGTTCTCCCAGGCACCCATTCTCATCTATCCAGACCCCTCTAAGCAGTACATTGTGGAGATTGATGCCTCCGACACCGGTGTGGGAGCCGTCCTCTCCCACGTGTCCGATGCTGACCAGAAGCTCCATCCGTGCGCTTTCTTCTCCAGGCGTTTGTCCCCGGCGGAGAGAAATTACGACGTCGGGACAGGGAGCTGTTGGCCATCAAGCTCGCCCTGGAGGAGTGGCATCACTGGTTGGAGGGGTCAGAGCAGCCGGTCCTCATCTGGACAGACCTTAAGAACCTGGAATACATCCAAACCGCCAGAAGATTAAATCCCCGTTAAGCCCGCTGGTCTGTTTTTCTCCCGTTTCAACCTCACCATCTCTTATCGCCCGGGCTCCAAGAACGTCAAGCCTGACGCCCTGTCCCGTCTGTACTCCTGCCCCGACTCTGAGAAGGAACCAGAAGCCATCATATCCCCTTCCTGCGTGCTTGGTGCTCTCCGGTGGGAGATTCAAGACCTCATCACCCGTGCCCTACCAACTGATCCAGATCCCGGAACCGGTCCACCGAATCGTACCTACGTCCCTTCCACCGTAAGATCTCAAGTTATTCAATGGGTCCACTCAGAAAAGTTCTCTGCACATCCCGGAATCCATCGCACTCAGACTCTTCTTGCCCGTAGTTTCTGGTGGCCCACATTGTTTCAAGACGTCAAGCAGTTTGTCCTCTCATGTCCCATGTGTGCCCAGAACAAACCATCCAACAGACCTCCCGCCGGCCTCCTTCAGCCCTTACCAGTCCCTGAGCGTCCCTGGTCCCACATTGCCCTAGACTTCGTTACCGGACTCCCCTCCTCTCAAGGCATGTCAGTCATTCTCACTGTAGTCGATCGATTCTCCAAGGCCTGTCACCTCATTCCACTCCGTAAGCTTCCCTCCGCTCTCGTCACGGCCCAGCTCCTGGTTGTCAGGGCTCAGCAGACTGCACTGTGTTTTCCCCGGCCAGCGCAGTCTTTTTCCCTCTCCCCTCCTGGCAGGTGATTCGAGTTGACTGGTGGGCGGAGACACACACCTGCGGCTCGTTCAGCGGCATGCGGTGGCGCTATAAGAACTGCGCTCAGACAGCCGAGAGATGCCAGATTGTTAACCTAAAGTGGTAAAACTCAGTGGCCCTTTGTCGTCTGACATCTCTCTCGTTTCTCCCTGTCTAACCTAAGTCTCCTGTGCTCCAGGTCTGCCTCCGCCTTGGGTCCCGTCCCAAGTGGCTCTCCAAGCCCCGACGTCGTCAGTCAGGTCTCCCGACAATTGATCCTCTGGAACCCGCTCCTCCATCTGGTTCTCTTGGCTGTCAACGGATCACCTTCACGCCGCTGCTGCTCGGATCCCTCTCCGCTCCGCCGGACCGCCCACCTGCCTCTCAGTCATCTGCGGGAGGCTGCCTCTGTGCCCGTCTTTCCACGCCACTCCCCCCGGCTCAGTTCCTGCGCTACGCGGTAAGCCCTCCCACCTCTCCGTAAAGACGTTTAGGCGTGAGAGTTGTCCGACGTCTAACGTTCTGCCTCTTTTCCGCAGATTGCACTCGCTTCCTCCATACCGTCCCCTCAAACAATCCACGTTGATGCTCCTTGTCTTGCACGTTTAACAATAAACTTCTAAACCTGCTTCTGTCTCCAAGTGATCTCTGCATGTGGGCCAAACACATTTAAAAAACCATGACACTGGTTAAACATGTCTTTCGACTCCATGGTATACCTCGTGAGATCCTGTCTGACCGTGGTCCCCAGTTTACATCTCGGGTGTGGAAAGAGTTTGCCGCGGCCCTTGGGGCCCGGTATACTCTGACCTCAGGATACCATCCACAGACCAACGGTCAGACAGAGGATGAACCAGGAGCTGGAGACCGCCCTCCGTTGCCTCACATCCAAGAACCCCACCGAATGGAGCAAATACCTCCCTTGGATCGAGTATGCTCATAATAGCCACGTATCCACTGCCACCGGTCACTCACCTTTCGAGATCTCCCTAGGTTACCAACCCCCACTCCTACCCGAGGACAACAACAGGATCACCGTTCCCTCTGTGCAAGACCACATCACCCGTTGCCGTCAAGTCTGGAACCAAGCCCTCCAAGATACTGCAGAGCAGAATCGCCGATTCGCTGACCAGAGGCGGGTCCCAGCCCCCACCTACCACCCTGGTCAGCAAGTCTGGTTGTCCACCCGAGACCTCCCCTCCCGAGCAGCCGCACGAAAGTTGTCTCCCCGATTCACTGGCCCTTATGAGATCACATCAGTCATCAGCCCCACCACTGTTCGTCTTCGTCTCCCGTCCCACTCCCGTGTGCACCCAACCTTCCATGTCTCACAGATCAAACCCGTCGTTTCTAGTCCCTTGTGCCCTCCGGCCGAACCCCCTCCACCCACCCAGGACCACCAGGGACGCTTGATCCAGAGGATCGTGGCCTCCCGTCCACGGGGTAGAGGTACCCAGTACCTCGTGGATTGGGTTGGTCGTGGTCCGGAGGATAGGTCTTGGCTCCCCGGCTCCTCCATCCTGGACCAATCACTTATTGACGCCTTCATCGCCTCCCGTCCCTCGACTTCCTCCTCTGTGTCGCCAGGTGGCGACCCTTGAGGGGGTGGTGGTGTCAGGACTCAGTCAGCAGAGCTGTGTAGCTTGCTACCGGTTCTGCTGCCCTTGCCTTTTTCTCCACAGGTGTTCGGTGTTGACCAGTGGGCGGAGCCCACACACCTGCGGATGGTTGAGCAGCACTGACTGCTTCATTTAAGCAGCTCACAGACAGCGGGAAGATGCCAGAGTGTTACCGTCGTGGTGTGCAACCAGTCGTGGCCTCTAGCTTTGTGATCTCAAGCAAGAAACTAAATGCTCTTACCTCTGTGTTTCCCAGGTTCCTCTGTTCGTTCCGAAGTCCACCTCCAGTGTCAATCACCTCCAAGTCCTCCTCTCGTGCCAGCTCCTCTGGGTTCATCTCGAAACAGTTCCTCATTCTGGGATCCTACTCCCTCCGGACATCTACTGGTGACTCCCGCTGCCCTGGACCCCTGGATATCTCGGTGCTGCTCGGACCCACTTCTGCCTTCGCTCACTGGTCTCTCGGACACCTGTGGCCCCGCCACCAAGCAAGCGCTGAGTCCACACCTCCTCCTCCCCGGTCTGGCTTCCAAACCCAGTGGGCTTATGTCCACTTGGTTCCCGTCCCGACTCAACTCCACTCAGACAGTACTCTTTCCGTGGTCCTAGTAAAAATAAAACTTTTTCTAACTACCTGTTCTCCCGAGTGTTTTCTGCATGTGGGCGAAACACATCAAGCCAAACATGACACATACATTCTGGATTCATTACAAATCAACTGAAATATCGCAAGCCTTTTAATGTTTTAATATAGCTGATTATGGCGTACAGCTGAAGAAAACTCAAAAATCCTATCTTAAAATATTAGAATATTTCCTCAGACCAAGTAAAAAAAAAATTATAACAAGCAAAACAAAATCAAACATTTAAAAATGTCCATTAATGCACTCAGTACTTGGTTGGGAATCCTTTTGCACAGATTACTGCATCAATGCGGCGTGGCATGGAGGCAATCAGCCTGTGGCATTGCTGAGGTGTTATGGATGCCCAGGATGCTTCAATAGCGGCCTTTAGCTCATTTGCATTGTTGGGTCTGGTGTCTTTCAGCTTCTTCTTCACAATACCCCACAAATTCTCGATGTGGTTCAGGTCAGGGGAATTGGCAGGCCAATCAAGGACAGTAATGCCATGGTCAGTACACCAGTTACAGGTGGTTTTGGCACTGTGGGCAGGTGCCAGATCATGCTGGAAAATGAAATCATCATCTCCATAGAGCTTTTCAGCAGATGGAAGCATGTACAGGACTGTCTCAGAAAATTAGAATATCGTGAAAAGTACGCTGGACAGTTGCAGAGTGGTCCAAAGTCCTCTTTTCAGACGAAAGCAAGTTTTGTATGTCATTTGGTAGTCAAGGCGCCAGAGTCTGGAGAAAGGCTGGAGAGGCGCAAAATCCAAGTTGCTTGAAATCCAGTGTGAAGTTCCCACAGTCAACGATGGTTTGGGGAGCCATGTCAGCTGCTGGTGTTGGTCCACTGTGTTTCATCAAGTCCAGAGTAAGTGCAGCTGTGTACCAAGAGATTTTAGAGCACTACATGCTTCATAGAGAGGGTGTGAGACATTGTCCAAGATGGACTGAAGCCTGGACAGCATCCTCCTCTCTGCCACGGTCGTCAGAATGTCCAGCTCCTCCCCCACGACATCACCAGCCCTCCTGATCAGTTTATTTAGTCTGTTGTTGTCCGCGACCTTCAGCCCACTGCCCCAGCATGTGACAGCAAAGACGATCGTACTGGCTACAACATCCTCAGCATCGTCCGACTGATGTTAAAAGACCTCAGCCTCCTCAGGAAAAATAATCGGCTTTGGCCCTTTTTGTAGACCGCCTTGGTGTTTCTAGCCCAGTCCAGCTTATTGTTAAAGTACACTCCCCGGTACTTTTACTCCTCCACAGTGTCTACAGGGACCCCTTGGATGGAAATAAGGATCACAGGTGTTTTTGCCCTCCTCAGATCCACTATTAGCTCCTTAGTCTTTGTCACGTTGAGCTGCAGATGGTTCAGCTCACTCCAAGTGACAAAGTTGCCCATCACTGTCCTATATTCACTCTCATCACCCTTTTCAATGCAGCCAACTATTGCTGAGTCATCAGAAAACTTCTGAAGGTGGCAGGACTCAGTGTAATAGTTGAAGTCTGAGGTGAAGAGGGTGAAGAGGAAGGGAGAGAGGACAGTCCCATGAGGGACCCCAGTGTTGCTGACCACCCTGTCAGACACACAGTTCTGTAGGCGTACATACTGTGGTCCGCCCGTCAGGTAATCAACAATCCAGGACACGATGGGGGCCTCCACCTGCATCAGAGTTATCTTATCACCCAGTAGAGCTGGACGGATAGTGTTGAAAGCACTGGAGAAATCAAAGAACATGATTCTCACAGTGCTCGCCGGCTTGTCCAGATGAGTGTAGACTCTGTTCAGCAGGTAGATGATGCTGTCCTCAACTCCCAGGTGGGGCTGGTAGGCGAACTGTAGTGGATCAGGGAAGGGCCTGACCATAGACGTTAGCTGCTCCAGGACTAGCCTCTCAAAGGTCTTCATGATATGGGACGTCAATGCCACCGGTCTGTAGTCCTGAGGGCCGCTAGGATGCGGCGTCTTTGGCACAGGAACAAGGCAGGACATCTTCCACAGCACGGGGCCTCTCTGGAGGTGTAGGCTCAGGCTGGAACCCCCCCGTCTGTAATGGTCAGACAGGTGCAGTTCATTTTAAAGATGCGGTTTTAGCGCATATTCAGACAGAAACAGGGAAACCGGAGGTGGGGCTGCTGGGAGATGAGGTGTGTTGCCCCGGGCGTGTTTACCTGCTGAAGGTAACCGCTGTGAAACAATCAGAAAAATTTCTCTGATTAATAACACCTTTATGGAGCGCTCTGTTATTGTTACTCTGTGCCGCTTTACCAGTTCTCTCTTGCTGGCTCGCTGGCATCGGACACAAATCAAATTAAACTTCTTCGTATTTGTATTCTGTGGCGTAAATTGTGCCTCAGACTCAGATTTAGAAGCAGGTACATGAAATAAATAAAGTGAGAACACACACACAGGTAGATTATCAGAGTTTAGTCCGTGAATCCACTTGGATGATCTCTGCTTCAGAGACGTTTCACTTTGTGGAAGTGTGACCAGTCATACTCTGGCTTCTGTTGTGGCTGTTGTGTGTAACTTTATTGCAATTTAATTAAAATGTTCTAATTTTATCTACATTAACTTTGTTATGACGTTTGAGTTGTAACTGACACTGCAATACACACACACATATATATTATATATATATATATATATATATATATATGTGTGTGTGTGTTTGTATATATATATATGTATATATATATATGTATATATATATATATATATATATATATATATATATATATATATATATATATATATATGTGAATACACATGCATAATTTTTCCTTTTTTTTTATTTTTTTCGCAGATTGGGTGTGCGCCAACCAAGTTGAGACACGGAAGAGGGTGCGCAGCTAAAAAACTTTGGGAACCCCTGTTCTAGAGCAAAGGAAGTGCCACGGGCTGGTCACTCCCAACTTCCTCTGAGAACTAGAGAGCAGACGCTGTCGCTTATTGCCAAACATTCTAAAAGAGCAGAACCTGATTGCTGAGATGAATACGATAATGTGGACCAGGGGAAATTATTAATATTCTTTCCTCTCTCTATTGTAAATCCAAACTAAAGGGAAATGTGGAAAAATAAAAAAGTGAATAAACAAAACATTAAAATTTGATTTAAATCCTTAAATTCCTTTAAATTAAGATTTGTTGAGTGTTGCCTTTAAATGTTAATGTTGAAGACGGTAGTCCAACTTGTCTCATATCTTAACTTGCTGCTACTTCCACTGCAATGAGCTGTCCTCTGCAATGTTTCTTTCCTTGTGTTCATTTCATGTAGCACTTTGAATTGTCTTGTTACTGAAATTGCTTTACAAATAAACTTCCCTTGCCTTACCAAAAAAACAAAAAACAAAATCAATTCCAAAAGCAAAATTGAAAATGATTAAATACACTTTGTATTATTGTCATGGTTTGTCTTCATGAACCCGGACAGAGCACACACACACACAGAGCTGATCTTGAGAGTTTATTGCAAGAAGGAGTAGTGTATGAAGGTTATTTTGTTCCAATACTATTTGTGCATCGTAAGTGTGAATTTGAAGTTGTAGAGGGAGTTAAATTCTAAAAAAAAAAAATTACAAGTACAAATTTTTTTACACCTCTTCAAATTTTGAGTACAAGTACACAAATTGTGTTCTGTGAGTTGCACATCAAAAACCTCTTACATTCTCAGTTTTGCTCCAAATGGTCCAGAACTATTGTTGCTAAACTATTTGTGCATTGTAATTTTGGTGTTTTGTAATTGTAGATTTTTTTAAATCTGTCACAAGTACAAAATAAAGTTACACCTCTTCAAATTCTTGAGTACAAGTACACAAATTGTGTTCTGTGAGTTGCACATCATAAGTGTCTGTCATTCAGTTCTGCTACAGTTGGTCTAAAACAAAAGTTGCAAAACAAATTCAAACACGTGTATTAAAATCTTCAAAAAAATATTTTTTAATATTTTTTCCCTTAACACAAATACAAATCAACAAGTACAACTGCACGAATCTGCTCCTGTGAGTCACAAATTCATCTTTACAAGTTACGCCTTCATTTTCACTTTTGACACAACCGCCCCAACGGTAAAAAATGATCTGTGACTTGTGGGTAGTACCCTTGATCAGACAGCAGGGGGAGCTGCCTGCTCGGTCAGTCTGTACCAACCGGAAATACACACTGCCTTGTTGCCTTTTAAGTACTCTGCACGCATATGCCTTTGAAGGACGCAGCTGTCACTGTCATAAACAAAGCCATGTTTTTCTTTCCTGTCACTACATTTTTGAACCGAAAAACCAGAAAATTTTAATGAAAAAAAAACCGCCCGTTTTTGGATTTCGCCAATTCCATTTTCCATTTTTCCTTTGGATTTAAAAGATAAAGCCGGTTTCACGGCTGGCCCGGAAGTGTAGGAAAATATTTAAAAATAAAAGCATCGATGTGACATAATGGAAGCCTGAAGAAAAAATAATAATGAAGCGTAGAAATGTCTTGAATAAAAAAAGGACGGTTTTACGTTGCAACATGATAGTTTATTGTAGAGACATGAGCTTTATTACATTTTTGGGTGTTTTATTAATGGAACATGAAGCATAAAAGCAAATCACATGCTGTAAACCAAAAATATAGAAGCAAAGTTTACTTTTCTCATCAAGCAAAACCCACCTTCACTATAGGATTACTGTCTATATGTGTCTTGATTTTAGTGACAGTACATATTTTTTAAGCTAACAGAGAAATGAAGATTTTTTCATAGATATAATTGATTTATCTTTACTCACAAATACATACAAATACTGCCACGGGGATAGAGTGCCTCATATATTTCATATTTGTCATACAAAAGATGCTAATTAAAAAGTTACACTGTTCCGTGTCTGGGCTAGAAAAGCACCTATAGCAGCTTTCACGTGAGTTCCTCAGTGTTTTCTCTCTCCACGATGGAAATTTTTGATTACATTTTTACTAAACAAGAGTTACAATCTCCCTTATTGAATAGCCTATAGATGGAGATTCTTATTCATAAGACAACTGAGATCCAATCTAACCAATAGCTAGATAAGCTGCATTGCCTATCTTTGCTTATGTCCTACACTGTACCCAGGCTAGCCTTTTTATTTCAGGCTATTTAATTTTGGAGTGGGTTTTTATTTTGTTTTATTATTGTATTATGTATTATTTTTTATGTGAGTGCTGCTTGTCAAGCAGCATGAGTTGCCTCTATCCACTATATAAAATAAAAATGCCATGCCATTAATCAAGCTTTTTTTATTAAATGAAAAGCAATAATAGTATTTTACAGATCAAATAAGATGCATAATACACACGCACACACAATGTAATACAGATTATAATAACCATTATAACCAGTTATGAAAGTGTTATACATCAATGTAGGAGCTATTTCCCTATTTTTGTTTTAGAACTCAGATTATTTAGTTCATTTGGTGTATAAATACATGTACTCCAGGTAGCTCAGGAGGAAAGTGGGTGGGCTTATAATTTTTTACCAGTCTTCCAGTCCTGCAGTCTGTCAATCTACCAGTCCTTTCAGGAAACCAGGGCAGGAGAGGTGGCAAGTACTTTTTCAGTTTGTATCAAGTTTATTTTTTCCTGAAGAAACCTGGAATAAACTCACGGAACTGCATTTTGACGTATTTTGAGAATTTTTTGTACTGCGTTAAACCAGAAACCCACTATTCATCAAGAGACAATTTGCTTTAAATTAATTTTTTGTTTGTTTACTTTTAAGTTTTTTTCATAGACAAGTAGTCACTACAATCAAGAAAAAAAATGGAACAGGAAAAAAAAAAAGGTCCCATAACAAATTTTCTTCCGCTGAGCAAGAAGTGGATCTAGTGGGAGAAGGAGGGACCTGTCTATTGCCTCCCCTGTCCCTTGATCCGATCAGCCATTTCTAAACTGCCATCTTCACATCATTCCTGGTGATCTCGCTGGTTAAGGTGTTCTTCTTTAAAGCTCCTGCAGGAAATATATGTTATGGTCACAATAAATTAGTATAAATTTCTCTGGACTAAAGTTACTATATTACAGTTATTATTATCCATCATGCACTTACCAAATATGACTTCAAACAGCTTTAAAGTCCTGAATTCCCGCTTTCCATTCCGTACCTAAGGGGGAACAAAGTCAGTACAAAGTTAAATCGTTTTTAATTTTTTTGCAGCTTTTAATGGCTCGCTTTTATTGACAGTAGACTGAAAGGAAAGGGGCGGAGGAAGGGGGGAGACATGCGGCAAAGGGCCGCGGGTCAGACCAAAGGCCTCCAAATATGGGTCACGCTACCAGCTACGCCACGAGCGCACCCCCAGCTAAATCATTTTATAACCACTGGAGTAAACCTGACAAAAAGACAAACTCTGGATCTAGATTATTTTCATTGTTGATTAATCTATCGATATAGATTAATGTATAATTGTTGATTATTTCAACATTGTGATTGGTTGCTATAATAATAAAATGTTAAAACATTTTGAAATATGTTGGTGCTTCCCAAATCTCTTGTTCTGTCCACAAAACAAAGAGATACTCGGTTTATGGCCATGAATGAACAAAGAAGACCAAGATATTCCTATTTATGAAGCTGAAATCATAGAATTAGGACTTTTTTGCTTTAAGAAAACTATAGTTGCCAGTTAATTGAATTATTGATTACTGTTCAATTTATTGATGATTTGTTGCAGCTCAGATCACATCTACTGCCAGCACCCCAATAAAACTGAATGAAATTTCACTAGCCTAGACTTTACATACATACCAGTTCAGACATGAAGCTTGGGTCAGACAGTTTTTCCTCCATTACTTCGACCTCCCTAACTGTCTTTAGGTGGAAACCATCTGGGATGAAAGAAAGGATGTCACCACTGCTGCCACGCTGTGCCATGGTTTGTAGCATCCTTCTAGTGACTCGATTGTCTTCTTTGAGTTCCTCGAGGACTGTCAGGATGTGAACAAGGATGTTGTCCCTTATTTGCATTTGCGGGGTTTCGGGTGGTGAAATGGTTGACCTAAGGAGGAGTACAAGCAAAAAAAGTGTCATTGTAGACCAGTTGGATAGAGCAAAGGAGATGTCAGCACAGACACTTCAATCAGACAATTAAACGGGCCGATTGAAAGTACACATTCCAATCAGTTTCACTCACATCACTGTATGTCAGAATTGGAGGCAGTAGAGGTGCCGGGGCAGACCAGAGGGGGGCTGGAGGCAGAGGAGGTGTAGGCCTGTGGGTGGATGAAGGCAATGGAGGCGTCAGCACAGACCTGAGGATGGATGGAGGCAGAGGAGGTGTCTCAGTACATACCTGTGGGTAGATGGAGGTAGTGGAGGTGTAGGGTCATCATCATCTTCTTCCTCGCTGGACAGAATCACTCTCCTAGACCTGTAAAATATAGCAGCACAATCAGATAATTCATTTGTTACAGTTAAGTGAATTGAAGTGTTTTAAAAGTAGTTTGGTACAGAATACTAAAACAATATATTTTGTACAACAGGTAACACAGTTGTGCATATAATCATACAATGTAGACATCAGTGTTTCCATAGACTGTCAGTGTGTGGTGCTGGGAGACGACACCAACATACATGCATAATCCAAAGAGCCTTACCTCTTTTTGCGCTTCCCCCTTCCCATGTTCTCCACAGAATCAGACTCTGTCGGGACATCTGTGTTCTGTTCAAACTCAACCAATTTTATACAGGCTATCTCGTATGTTGCTGTCTGAGAGATACAAAAGAAAGAGTTACAATTACTTTCATTTCAGAGAACAAATTCTAACCAAATCAATGGTGAGCTCTTCTTGTCGCATCATATCATACATTAAGAAAGATGGTTACACTACCTGCTTTCCTCTTGACAGTCAACTTGTAGGTTACCCAGTCAGAGTGTGGGTCCTGTTGCTCTATGACCGCCTTTGCCATTTTAACTTTTGCTGGTGGCCAGTAGCATTCATCCTCCTCATGCCCGATAAACCATTTGGTCGGAATCACTGCCAATCCTCCACCATTTTCAAAATCAAAAAATGCAAAAGGCAACATGCTTAAAGAAAAAAATACACATCAATAGAAATTCATACATGCATAACAACAAATAAAAAACAAAAAACAAAGCACTAGTGCAGGAGTGGCAATGCCACATATCCAGTCTTGTGTGGTAACATAACCATTTTTGTTTTTAAGTCCTCCAGAGGTAGTAGCTGCAAGTGTTCAGATAAATTGAAGACAAAAAGAATTCCAATAAGTGAGGAGTCCATTGGATAGGTTAAAAACGGTTGGGCGTTTTCAAAGGAATTACACAGTACTTTAACGGTGTCGGAATGTGACAATATGTTTTGCACAATAACGTTTCCCCCAACAGAAAAACAGTTATTGCCACGAGAAGAGGAGATCAGCGTCTGTCCATCATTGTAAGATCTATACTGTCACTATCTGGCATATCATATCAATCCCAATTTTCATTGATATGATCAAATGATGGAATGTTACAGTCATAAAAAACATCAGTGGAATTTTCTTCTTCATGATTACTTGATAAATTCTCATCGCAAGCATAGTAGAAAGTGTCCATGGAATCTATGTTCTCAGAATTAACTGCCAACAAATCAGTCAACTCCTTTTCGAGCATAAGCAAATGTTCCTCCACTTTTGCCAATATTTTCCTCCTTTTTGAATTCTCCATTATTTAAAAAAAATAATAATAAATGTTTTAGCTTTCAGCTATGATAACAAACACAAGAGATAACAAACTCCAACCAACAACTGCAAATGATTTGGTTAGAAAATTTATTTCTGTGGTTAATCACAGATCTAAATCCATGTAAAATGAAGCTAGATTTGTTTTGAGTTTATCGCATCACAGAGGTGACTATAGGCTAATGTGTGCATTATAAGGCGGGGGGATTTCAGCTGGATATATGCACTGCATTATCATTTATTTAAGAGTCAAAAAGCGACTTCACTTTTAGAAACAAACCCAAAGAACAGCAACCCGCAAATAGAAAAAAAACTTAAAGTCGTTTGAATAATCAGGCTTGGAAACAGTGAGCGTGGGTCACTGGAACTACCGCATCGAGGGGAAAGAAAAAAAAAAGTCCAGCGCGGCGAGGGAAAAAAACATCAGCGCCATTACGCGCGTTAAAAACAGTCGGCGTTGGGGTATACTCACGGCCCTTTTAACTTTCCGTCAAATACCGACTGCCAAAAAAACAATAAAAAATAAATAAATACACTAAACAGCCCAAGTAGCTAAGGTCTAATAGTGTAAGTCCAGCTCTGATTCCCTTAAGACGGTAGAATGTGCCACAGAGCCGAAGCTCCAATATGGGGTAAGATCACTTCCTAAATAGACTTGTACATAAAAGGATAATTGTGTCCATATTAGTCAGAAGTTGTGCATAACAAACATTTGTAAACTCATAATAATTTAAATCGCATTCAAAAGATACAACATACAGTTTAAATAGTTACAACTTCAATAACTAATAAATATAAATTTCAAGTTTAAATTTGTGCTTTACTCTTTATGAACACAAACAGCAGCGACTGCTTGAGAATACGGATTTTTTCTTTGAGAATACGAATTCACAACAGTGGTCTGACGTCACGGTTTCCAAGGCTGGTTAATGGAGCACAGAGTGCGAAGATAGGAGACGCGCATGCGCTCTTCAGACTGACCGTCTCTGAATGCACCGCGGCTGCAGCTTCATTCCAGACAGCGCAGAGATCACAGTGGTAAGTTAAACATTTCCTTTTCTGCTGCTGTTCTTCAAAAGTACGTTTTCAGATCGTTTGAGGTGAGAACATTATACTTTTAAGCTTCCCTATGTCGCCTGTTTACAGAGTTAGTGCGTAATTTTAATAAAAAGTCCGACGTCGAGCGTCTGTGCCAACTGGTAGGTTTTTTTTAACATTGACAGCCTATTTCCTACTTTTATCTTAAAAAAAAAACAACATTGAGGATGGTATTAAACATGTGATCACATTGAAATTGTGACTATCTGTAAATAATTAAAATTAAAACATAATTGTATATATTATTAACAGTAAAGGGATTAGGGTTAAGCTACTTTGTTGCACCTACTAACCTTCACAGCATTGATCATTAAGGAAAAGTTATTTCATTCTGCCCACCTTTACAATGATTAATCTATAAATTGTGTGCAGTTAGTTCAGTTAATTATTTCAGTGAAATGGTAGAAATACCAGAGAAGGGAAGCCATTTGTTACATTTACTACTATACATTTGACCCTTTCTTTCTTGAGAACTATAACAATCTGCATGTTAACCACATATAGTTTTATGGTGTGAAAAGGTGAGAATTGAAAAAACAATTATGGTAACATTTGGCATTTTTTATTTACAGGAAGAAACAGAAACAAAAAATGTGAGGATAAACACTTCTGTGCTGATCCTCCAAATATTTTTTAATGAAGGGGACCTGAAACCAGCCGCCAGGCTAAGACGGGCCACCATCGTCCTCCTCCTTCAGCTGCTGCCCATCCAGAAGGTCCATGGATGGCCACTGGCTGGCCTGCGGTGCATCCTATAGGGAAACAGCTTACCAGTAAGATCTCTTACCTTCTTGTCCTTAAATAGAGCCAACAATGACACACAATTGATACATATATTATATTAATTGGATAGAAGATTAAGACATATCAGCATATTACCTAAATTACAAGTTAATTTTATATTTGGTGCAGGTCAAGTGGAGGCACGCTACAACAGACACCACGCCAGGGCGAGAAACATCATTGAGCGTGCCTTTGGTGGTCTGAAGACACGGTGGCGTTCCATCTTCTTAAGGGCGCTGGAGGTCTGCCTGACGTTTGCCCCAAAAGTAATCGCCGCCTGCTGCATCCTCCACAATATTAGTATAGAGGCAGGGGACCAGCTGGACGTGGAGGACGAGACGGTGGACCCAGAGGAGGATGACCATCCGGCGGCTGAAGACAGGGAGCTGCTCCAGCTGGCTGCATGTTTAAGTTGACATGACTACATGTGACCTAACGTAGATCAGTTGTACTAGTCATGTACACATGCTGCTTCATTTCATTTTTTTCACTACCTGTAAAAATACATAAAATAATCAGTAAATTAATTTCCATTCCAACTATTTTTAATTGTATGTTTGTAGGCGTTGTCTATTTGTATAAGATGTTAATAGAAGTTATTTCTTTGTTTTAAACCACAGCCCGGAACTTTATATCGCGGATCAAGAGTGGCGAGTAATTGAAGCCAGCAGCGTGTCCATCACTATGAAGCACGTTACTGCATGCCTGATATCCTTACGCCGCCAGGACGCTTTTTCATTTTATCACAAAGAAGGGAGCCCAGTTTAGCTGCTATACCTGCTTTGTTTTGGAAGAAGTTCCATAAGATTCCTAAGAAGATGACACGGAGTCGCGCGGGGCTAAAACGGCTCGCGCTGCTGCGGGTGTGAGCGGCTTACGTGATGAAACAAGTTGGTTGCGTTACCAGACTTTGTTTTTACCGGTTCCTTGCAAATTTTACAAATCACTGTGGTTTATTTCTGTCAGGCTGGCGAACTAGTAAAACCCCGTTTTGGGACAATTTCCCCCGCCGCTCCCTGCTGTGACATATTCACGTGCTGTGTGTTGTGGTTTGAGAGGGCAGCCTTTGTGACGGTGTGCCTGGATCCGCGATTACGATTGGTTGAGAGGAAGCAGTGACTGCAGCATCAACTGATATAATAGGCTAAGAGGAAGGAAGGAAAACTGTCTCTATAACCAACTTTTTATCGACCCTTTTTTTCCCCTTATTGTGCCACACGTCTTTCGACTGATATATATTGTTATTAAATTATCGTCCAGCTCCATTTTATATGCTGCTGTCATCCTCGGGACACATTTACAATTTATTCCAGCAATTATTGAGTTAATAAAGCAACACGCGCAGCCTGATAAACACAACACAAATAAATCAGACTCTTTTTTTAAATTACGCACCAACTCTGTAAACAGGCGACATAGGGAAGCTTAAAAGTATAATGTTCTCACCTCAAACGATCTGAAAACGTACTTTTGAAAAACAACAGCAGAAAAGGGAATGTTTAACTTACCACTGTGATCTCTGCGCTGTCTGGAATGAAGCTGCGGCCGCGGTGCATTCAGAGACGGTCAGTCTGAAGAGCGCATGCGCGGCTCCTATCTTCGCACTCTGTCAGACCACTGTTGTGAATTCGTATTCTCAAAGAAAAAATCCGTATTCTCAAGCAGCCGCTGCTGTTTGTGTTCATAAAGAGTAAAGCACAAATTTAAACTTGAAATTTGTATTTATTAGTTATTGAAGTTGTAACTATTTAAACTGTATGTTGTATCTTTTGAATGCGATTTAAATTATTATGAGTTTACAAATGTTTGTTATGCACAACTTCTGACTAATATGGACACAACTATCCTTTTATGTACAAGCCTATTTAGGAAGTGATCTTACCCCATACTCCAAGCCGACGGCGGTAGCAGCTGCGGTCGTGGTCACCTAAAACTGTGGCTTTTTTTGTTGCTGCTGTTATTACTCTCAAACCTGTAGCATTCTCTAAACTATGTCTGCAGCAGACACTTTAAACCTAGCTCCTGCACTCTTTATAGTTACTTTTCGAAAAACAGTATTTATTAGATGTAGAGGTATATTCTTACCTGTATGTCGTCCGAAAGACAACCGTCTCCTCTCCTAGGATAACAAGATGGCGTCTGTTAACTTCCGGCTAAGCGTGGTGTCGAAATCCACTTCCGGCAGAAATTAAAATGTTTTCTTAGCGAGACTACTGGATGATCCTGGATGATCCAAGGTTTAGTTCTGTTTCAAACAATTTTCGTATTTGTTTAGTTAGCTTGGGTGATTTTCAAGATACTAATTTAGTTGTGAAATTATTAAAATGTGAACATTATAAACGTTCCTCTGTCTTGTGTTCACTGCCCCCTAGTGACTGAATTGAGAATTGTGGTAATTTATTTTTCCCCTTCTAAAGTTTGTTAATAAAGGCCACAATTAATGAAATACTAAATTCTTAGCATGCTTCGTTTGCAAGACATCTTAGCAAAACATGTTTTTTTAAAAAGCTCTTAAAAGCTACTTAATCCACAGCGTGGTGATGTTAGAACAGAATTAACTAAATGAAAAGTGTACAAAATCATTACGCTATACATAAAATAATAAAAAAACAACGCACATACTTTTTGGTTTGACATTAATTCCAGTGTATCAATATGAAAGTGGAATTCACCTGTGTGAAAACAATAAAGGAAGAGACATTAAAAACTTTAAGAATATGAAATACTGATCAGGGCCGGTTTATTATGAAACATATTGATCTGTCATCTCAGTAAAATTTTGAGATCTAAATTTTCAGCCGCTTCACTGAAAGGGGGGTTGTGAAGTGATTTAAATTTAAATGATTTAAATAATTTATAAATGTATCATCGAAATAGGCTGGATTAGTGTGCGATTAAAGACTTTTAATCGCACACTAATAAATAATATATGAATAAATAAAATAGCATAAAAAAGGAGACCTTTCAGTGTCTGTTGTTATATAACATGTCGAATTTTGAATTTGTAAACCGTGCCCAACTGGAGTCCACCTATTGCCCATGCATGGTCTAGCCCATTTACTGCCCACATGAGTCATGTGGGCAGTAGATGGGCTTCCCACATGGGTCCCAGCAACAGAGCCCACCCTGAGCCCATGCCCAGCTGAAGCCCTTCTAGCCCAAATGAGACCCTTATGGGCCCCACCTGGACGTGTTTGCTGGGTCCCCGTGGCAGTATTTGTATTTATTTGTGAGTGAAGATAAATCAAATAAATCAATGAAAAAAATCTTAATTTCTCTGTTAGCTTCAAAAATATGTACTGTTCACTAAAATCAAGACACATATAGACAGTAATCCAATAGTGAAGGTGGGTGTTGCTTGACGGGGTTTGCTTGATGAGAAAAATAAACTTTGCTTCTATATTTTTGGTTTACAGCATGTGATTTGCTTTTATGTTTCATGTTCCACTAATAAAACACACAATAATGTAATAAAGCTCATGTCTCTACAATAAACTATCATGTTGCAACGTAAAACCGTCCTTTTATTCAAGACATCTCTACGCTTCATTATTATTTTTTTCTTCAGGCTTCCATTATGTTACATCGATGCTTTTATTTTGAAATATTTTCCTGCACTTCCGGGCCAGCCGTGAAACCGGCCGAAGGAGAAAATGGAAAATGGAATTGGCGAAATCCAAAAACGGGCGGTTTTTTTTTCATTAAAATTTTCTGGTTTTTCGTTTCAAAATTGTAGTGACAGGAAAGAAAAACATGGCTTTGTTTATGACTGACAGCTGCGTCCTTCAAAGGCATATGCGTGCAGAGTACTTAAAAGGCAACAAGGCAGTGTGTATTTCCGGTTGGTACAGACTGACCGAGCAGGCAGCTCCCCCTGCTGTCTGATCAAGGGTACTACCCACAAGTCACAGATCATTTTTTACCGTTGGGGCGGTTGTGTCAAAAGTGAAAATGAAGGCGTAACTTGTAAAGATGAATTTGTGACTCACAGGAGCAGATTTGTGCAGTTGTACTTGTTGATTTGTATTTGTGTTAAGGGAAAAAATATTAAAAAATATTTTTTTGAAGATTTTAATACACGTGTTTGAATTTGTTTTGCAACTTTTGTTTTAGACCAACTGTAGCAGAACTGAATGACAGACACTTATGATGTGCAACTCACAGAACACAATTTGTGTACTTGTACTCAAGAATTTGAAGAGGTGTAACTTTATTTTGTACTTGTGACAGATTTAAAAAAATCTACAATTACAAAACACCAAAATTACAATGCACAAATAGTTTAGCAACAATAGTTCTGGACCATTTGGAGCAAAACTGAGAATGTAAGAGGTTTTTGATGTGCAACTCACAGAACACAATTTGTGTACTTGTACTCAAAATTTGAAGAGGTGTAAAAAAAATTTGTACTTGTAATTTTTTTTTTTTAGAATTTAACTCCCTATACAACTTCAAATTCACACTTACAATGCACAAATCGTATTGGAACAAAATAACCTTCATAGTAGTGGAAGGTGAAAACCAGAGTCAGTTACCGGGCTGGAGTTGATGATTTGCAGAAGCAGGCTGACTGGAGGAAACAAGAGTAGTGAAGCACTGGGGTGACAGGAGTTCCAACAGCAAGGCAGTAAACAGGCGTGGAGTGAGTGGAGGTTGCAGGTGGAGATTGCAGACAACCCGGCAACCAGGAACAGACTGGGGTGAGCTTATAAAGGAGAGTAGAGTCCGTGGTTGATTGCAGCCTGACAGGTGTGGCTGATCAGGGTGTAATCAGGGCTGCAGTGGAGGGAGAAGGAGCCAGGAAATGCTCAAAATGCAGCCTTTAGGCTGCATCCTGACAATTATTAATATCTATGTGAAAATACTAGACAAGAAGAGCTATGAAGAAAATATAAATGGTACAATAAAAGTGCATATTTTAAATACAACAAAACAGCATAGTAAGAGTATGAGAGATACCAAACAAATTCTCCTTAGTGAATCCCATCTGGGGATAGACGCACATCCACATTGTCAGTTTTATGATTCTCATTGGATAATATGTGTGAGATCCAAAAAGGGGGGGGTGAGTAAGTGATAAAGATTTCTGCAGAGACTATTTTGGCTCAGAGCAACCAGCACTGACACAACGATTGGTTGCAACGAGACTAACATCGCTGTAAGAAACTGCCACTGATGCTTTTACATTCTGTAAGTGTTGTTCAGCAGTTTCACAGAAAAGTCAATTAGGGGATACATGTATATAGTGGCTTTCTGACATGCTATATAAAATACACACTATATGTCATTTTTTGTTTTAATATAACTTAGATTCAGTTTGAGGTCACCATGGAAAACAGGACTCGTACTGTGATTGAAATACATGCCTGCTTTGAGATGGATCATTTTAGTTCTAAGCTAACCACAGCTCCTTCTATTTTATGTATATTGGTGTATGGTTTTCTGACCCTATTGTCTCTTGTCACTGTGTGTGGAAACCTCCTTGTGATAATCTCCATATTTTACTTTAAACAGCTCCATACTCCCACCAACACTCTTATTCAGTCTCTAGCTGTGGTTGACCTGCTGGTGGGTGTTCTTGTATTTCCTTTAAGCATGACATTTTCTGTTGGTTCATGTTTATATGATGACAACATCTTTTGTAAAATAATTAACAGCTTTGTTATAATGTTCAGCATATGCTCTATTATGCACCTGTGTTGTATTTCTGTTGACAGATATTATGCAGTGTGTCAGCCTCTAACATATGGATCTAAAATCAGCCTACATGTTGTCATCATCATGATATCTGTGAGCTGGGGTGTTTCTGCTCTTACTGCAATTGGTGTGATAATTTCCAGATTGAATCATGAAGTATGTGTGGACTTCTGTTTTATTGATGTTCTTATGACAAACATTGTTGGACCTTTGTTGTCATTTTACCTTCCAGTTTTTATAATGCTTTGCATCTACCTGAAAATATTTCTTGTTGCACAAAGACAGGCACGAAGCATCAAAACCGCAACAAAGTCTGGAGCAACTGCCAGTAAAATCGAAAGAAAAGCCACCAAAATTCTGGCCATTGTTCTGGGAGCATTTCTGTTTTGTTGGGCTCCTTTTTTCCTTTGCATCACTTTTTCCCCTTTCACCAACAGTTCTATACCAGTTCTTGTGATAGATTCAACTTCTTGGCTTGCACTGATAAATTCAACTCTGAATCCATTTATTTATGCTTTCTTTTACACCTGGTTCAGGTCAGCCTTTAAAATGATTGTTTCTGGTAAAATATTCTTTGTGACTTTGGTAACCTAAAGTTACCCTAAGGCACAAATAATGATAAACACATGTATGAAGAAATGTCTATAAAGGATATCACATTTTATAAATATGGCTGTAATTTGAAAAATGGAAGCAATGTTAGTCGGTTCTTTCAACAAACATTTCCTAAATTATATTAAAACCTTTAGTTTTTTTCTGAATTTGAATGTTGGCAAAACAAAAGAAGTGTTAAAGAATTGGCCTGGCTGTGGTTACCCCAGGTTCTTTTCCTGAATAATGTGTTGTTTCTCTTGTAGACTTCTGTAGTAATAAAAAGACTCTTGAAAATTAAACTACATTTTAACATATTTAATCTAAAAGGCAGAGGGATGTTTACAGCTTCAGTACTGGACTCTCATACATAACAACGCAACGGGTAGACTTGCGTCTGTCAGAGAGCCCCATTCATTCCTCACACAGACATTAAGTAGGACCAATTGTGTACACCCATTCAGTGCGGGCACAGTATGATATCAGTGTTCCGCTCATAACATTGGTAGAGAAGATTATACTATAATGCAGACGTGTCCTAGCTGACACGTTTTCCCCTAATCAGTCAATCTGTCCAACAGTGGCGCCTGGCCCATAGGGGGCGCTCGGGTGCTGCCCTCCCTAGATGTTGAGGGGAAAAGTCAAAATATATATAGATTTTAAAAGTATTATTAATGTCAGTTTTTACTTAATAGTACGTGGCTACATGTAGTAAGAATTATTAAAACACTTCTACTAATTGACTCTCATTTAACAGTGCATTTCCACCAACAGAACGTATCATTTCTCTTCTTCTATACTTTTGGGGCTGTCAGTCAAGGAGCCCCACAAGTGTAGTGAAATAACCAATCGTATACTGTACCTAGGGAAAATTTATAAATAATTGGCCATCGCCAAAATGAATGGCTTTGGGGCTCCTGGAGTCTTTGCCCCTGCTACACAGTGATAGGTGTATAGACCAGTTCATGCGTGACGTCACGAGCTACATCCGCGCTACATCCGGGTCACGGTGGTCGGCAAAAACAGTACTGTTTTCGCTTACCACCCTGACAAAACGGGTGAATTAGAGCGAACTTTTATTTTATTTTCGGAATCTAAACAATGCCTATGACTTGTTGTGCTCCCGGTTGCACACAGAGGCATTCCAAATCGTTGGATGTACGTTTCTTTCATTTACCGAAGGACGAAGAAAGAAGAAAGAAATGGATAATTTCAATGAAAAGGATGCAGGCAGACAATCCCAATCGACTGTGGGAGCCATCATACCACGACAGAATTTGCAGTCTACACTTCATCTCCGGTAAATACAACTTAATTTTGCATTAGTCATTGTTCTACTTAAATCATTATATAAATAAAAAATTAGGATATATATTTAAGTCAAGACGTAAACGTTCGTTTCGTAATAATATACGTACATGTACAATGTATGCAAACCCTCTGGCATGAGTCTGTGAAAAGGATTAATAAGACAAAAACACCAAAATAATCCTTTGTGAACAATGTTTTTTTATTAATTAAATGCTTATTGTGGAATCGTAGTAATTTTCCGACTTTTAATTTAAATGCATGTACTGGGTTAGGCAGGGAAATCTATTGGCCAGCCCCACCAATCTAAGTATGTCAGACTCTGTACCTCCAGAGTCTGTTCATTTGCAATCTCCATGGTAACCGATTTTGCCGTCCAATCGCTTTAGTCTCATAATCTCTAACAAGCGCATCATAACAAAGTAGTTCAAATGTCCGTTGCACTCCCCCCACCAACCACTCTACTCTACCCCACCCAGAAAAACCTCCTGCTGGGTCCTCCACTATCCATTCCATGGACAAACATCCATCACTTCCTTACCTTACAAATCCAAGAGTACCAGTAGGGGCAACATCACAGCATAAATGTCATGAATCTAATCACGTATAAGTGGTCGGCTTAGGATTCTTAGGCATTTCTCCTCCGTATCAGGATAAGAGATCATAGATCTCTGGCTTCTTCTTCCCCAGCGTTATCAGTCCTCTTATTATTCCCCGCTTATAGGATATGATTCAGCTGGATGGCAATGGGTGTTCAGTTCTGGCTCGGGCAATGAGCACTTTGCATTTAACCTTAATAAACTGCTCCGTGTAGATGGTTGGCAAACACGAGGCTTTTTTTCTGTTCTAACACAGAAACAAAAAGTGTAATTAGTGTTCTTATCAAGCTCCCATTCATGTGTCATTTATTCAAAACCTCCTTCAAACTTTCACATCCATTTATTCCTGTTCACAGTTATTTAGCTTTCAGCCTAAAATATCCTGCACTGTAATCACTACATCCTGCAGGACATATATTCAAGGAGTAATCTTAAAGTTCAAATGTATTTTCAGCAGTTTTTCTCAGTAATTCTTAACAGAATTAATCCAATGTGTTTCTCATCTTTCAATGCCTGACAGTTGAAAGTTCTAATATTTCATAATTTTATTATCCTTTCATGGCTGTTTCTACTGACTACTGTGTCAAGGTTCACCTTATCTCATTCAACACACAGTCTCAACAAAGAATTTTGCTAAAACCTTTCGGAAACTCCTTGCTGAACCAGCTCTAAAATACTCTATATGTGTTCTTAAAACCCAAACAGTAAACCTCTAAGTTTGTAAAAGCTGTACCACTCTGTAGATTTTCAGAATTTCAACATATTTTAATCAGAAGGTTTCCTACATATTGTCTTATTTTTTTTTTCTTCCAGTGTCCTGTCTAGCAATGTGGCGATAGGAATTGATGTCTCAATGCCAAATAGAGCTCGACAGATTTTGCTTTCACAAGTGGAGCAAACACCTTTCGCCATAGTGCTCTGCTTGATTTTTGCAAGTTAATTAGCTTTATTGTGATTCCTGCAGGGAGAATTTCAAATTATATGGACACTACAATGTAAAAGTAGGAGAGTAAAGGAAGAACAAGAAGAGAAAAAAAAGAAAGAGAAGAGGTGAAAGAAAGAAGAGATAAAAGGGAGAGAATGATAAAACGTCCTCCGTCTGTTCCATCACCTGGAAAGAGAGACGCAAAAAGAACAGCACAACCAACAGACATAAAGCAACAGATACAATCGAGTAACACCTTGATGCCATTGCTAAATCATATGTATTATTATTTAAGATGACATGTGTAAAGTGATACCTGAAAAAAGAAAGTGAAAGAAAATATATAAATAAATAAATTACAGGATTTCTGTATATAGGTGAACACTTAATACCTGGAACCCTGCACCTGTGGGAGTTTGTGAGAGTGCACTAGTTTAGGTGATAATTACCCAGAAGGAAATAGCTCGATAGTGGTTGTGGAGAACCAAAGGCCCGCCTTCCCCGAGCACAGAGGCAGGGGTCAGGGGACCCATAACCCCAGACTCCCAAAGGGGCCCCCAAAGCTGGGCGCCCAAGAGGGGCCAACACAGGAAATCTGCAACCCCCCCAAGGAAAGAGGAGAGACGACCCCGAGGAAATCCCCTAACCACCGCAATGCCGACGCCCCAAGAGCTGCGGGGACAAGCCCGTGGGCTCCCCCGGCAGCCAGTCGCGCTGAAGTGGTCCCGGCCATGGGCCCCGAGGGCCAGAGGCCCCAGGGGCGCCCCGCCCCCGCGGCCCTGGGGGCCAAAATAAGACAAATAAGATATTGCCCCCAGGGCCAAAATAAGACAAATAAGATATTGTCTTATTTTGAAAAGCATAGCTGAGAAAAAGGAAGTGTTTGCGCGCCAGAGAGCACACCAATTGGTCATTGGTTGATATACAGGAAATGGGCGTAGCCTAGGGAGGAGACAGGAAGTAGTTCTGTGAATCAGTTTCAGTTTGACCGTGCATCAAACCAAAATGTCTTGTAACTGAAAGCAGATGATACTCCTTTTGCCTAGAGTGTACTGCAATCCTCACCCCATTAATTGCATATTTTAATAATCCCTGTAGGCTTAACGGACAGTTTATCTACCCAAACCTGGTTATATTCCATAACCCCCCGTTTGAACGTATTTGAAACAAACCCTTAAACTGTAATATCATCCTGTGAACAGTAGCCCATTGTTTCTCTTTAAAACATATCCCCGTTCATCTAACTGATCCATACAGATTTAGATAAATATATTATGAGACTCTTAATCTGTGTCATACATTTAACATCCGTTTCATTGATAATACACACAATCACACCGTTAACTTCATCCGATTCAATCCTTTATTAAATATCCTGTTCACAGCTATTATGTGTTCAGTTTAAACCCTGCAGCAGGAAGAAAAAAATAACCAGACAGTAATCGGAGTGATTTGCTGACTGCAGTGCCCGGACTTATTTGTGCTACCGTGACGGGAATGCTTCTGATTAAAATATGTTGAAATTCTGAAAATCTACACAAGGTTTCTATCGAGCGCCGTTGCTCCACCGCCTGCCATGCCCTGGCCTTCCTCCACTGACCTTATGTGACCTAGCCTAGAAATTCTCTGTTTCCCTGGTGTTTTGGATATTCTCTGTTCCCTGGCGTGTTAGAAGCCCTCTGTTCTCTGGCGTTTTAGATAATCTTTGTTCCACAGCGTTACCTTACACCCTTTGTCCCCTGGTGTTTCTGTACGCCTGTTGTCCCCTAGAATTTTCACACGCTAGTTGTCCCTTGGCGTTTCCGTACGCCTGTCGCCCTCTGGCGTTTCAGTACACCTGTTGTCCTCTGGCGTTTCCTATGATTTTTGTTTGCCAGCAAATTAGACGCCTTTTTGTTTGCCTGCATTTGCTTCTTTATTTTGGTTCGCCCTGTTGGGTAGTTTTTTGTTTGACCCTAGCCCCCAATCCTGCACCTCCCTCCACCCACCCTGGTTAGATTAATTTTGTTTTGACCCTAGCCCGCCATCCTGAGCCTCCCTCCGCCCAGCCTGGTTGGGTCGTTTTTAGTTTGTTTTAGGCCGTCCGGTGACCGGCCTTGGGGGGTAATGTCAGGGTTTAGTTTTTATTTAGCCTTGTTTACTGTTACTTTTCAGTTCTTCCTCCTCCTCTTACTCAGTTTACCTTCCACTCCCTCTGCGGTCAGTCACACCTGTTGGTCATTAATTAGTCAGACTGACTCCACCTGCAAGCCTCCCTACTTAAGCTTCCCTCAGTTCTCACTTCCCTGCCGGTCCGTCATCAGACTCCACTCACTCCTCGCCTGTCAAACTGATTTGCCCCTGCTTGCTGTTGGAATCCTGCCACCTCTTAATCTCAAGTTAAGTCTTTGCCTGCTGCTGGATTCTTCCTGTCTCACCTCAGTCTCAAGTTTTGTCTCTGCCTGTTGCTGGACTATTAGTCACCTCTCTGTCTCAAGCCTCACCTTCTGTTGGAATTACCTGTCTCTCCTGTGCTCCAGCTGCCTCTACCGTGTATTGTAGGGTGACCAGACGTCCCCGATTTCTGGGGACTGTCCCCGTTTTGGACCACCTGTCCCCGGCTAAAGCTGTCCCCGGAAATGTCCCCTATTTTACCGAGGGGGAAAATGTTGCGTGTAGACTGTTATTACGGTAGCTGGTTGCGCTGCTGATAATATAAAGAAGAGGAACAGAGCGCACCACTAGATGGCGGTAATGATCCTTTTGGATGTCAGATGCCATTAAAAGATGAAGAAGAAGAAGAGGAAGAAGAGCGCACCACTTTTAAAACAGAAGAAGAAGTGGAAATTCGTTGTCACAACCGGTGACAACTGATGGGGAGCTGCCCTGTGTCATGGTAAGTGTGTTAATCGATTCATTTTATTTAGATCGAGCTGATCCTGTGAGAAATGTTTGGTTTTTGTCCAGGTTAAAAAATAATTAATAAAAAGTAAGACAAGACCACGAGTTGCTGCTCACATCCGTAAAAGACACTCGGATAAAATGTAACAGAATGATTTAAAATTATTTGTAAGGCGCTAATCTGGTACGCTGGTTCTCCAGGGATCAACAAGGGTTCATCTAAAGAGGTTTTACAACTGATTGGTGACCTTTAGTTTATATTTCAGATAGTTATAAGTAGAGTTATTACAAGTTGTTTTGCTGATTTATGGTTGTGATTTATAAGCATAGACTTCCAGGCTTAGGTGTGCTTTTCTACTACTCTGTTTGGATATATGAAAGTTCCTCATGAAAAAATAGGAGTCACTAACAGGAGAACTGAATGAGACAAGATTTGCATGATCTGAGAATGATGGAGTAAGGGATAACCACCTGTTTAATGTTCATTTATTATGATTCAATTCAATTCAATTTTATTTATATAGCGCCAATTCATGAAACATGTCATCTCGAGGCACTTTACAAAGTCAAATCAATCATATTATACAGATTGGTCAAAAATTTCCTATATAAGGAAACTGGTTGATTGCTTCAAAGTCCCGACAAGCAGCATTCACTCCTGGAGAAGCGTAGAGCTACAGGGAGAGTCGTCTGCATTGTCTATGGCTTTGCAGCAAACACTCATACTGAGCAAGCATGAAGCGACAGTGGAAAGAAAAAACACCCGTTAGCGGGAATTATGTTTTTGCTTTTAGCTCCTAGTATTGTGGTAATTAGCATTTTTTGTATTTAATCAGATGAAATAATAATAATAATAATAATAATAATAATAATAATAATAATAATAATTGGAAGTTTTCATGTTGTACATTCTAATGTTTTTGAAAGTGATTTTAAATATATAATGTCTCTGTTTTAGAATAATGTAAGATTGATACAAGAGGAGAGAGGAAGAGGATAGGAAGACTGAAAGGAGATTAAATGAGAGTGGAGGAAAGTAGGAACACTGATGGAAAGAACGATTGATGAGAAGGGAGAAAAATTTACTTAGAGTATTAATAAAGTTCAAGTGATAAAGCTTGAAAAAAGAAAAAAAGTGTTAAACTAACATATTGAGTAATGTAGTGTGTGAAGTATACTATGTAAAACAGAGTGACTCAGGTTTGAGTTGAGTATCCCAATTGTCTGAGGATATAACCTCTTTCTGAGTCTCTGCACTGAACATGAGTTTCACTGCACTACCCTAGCCGTGGCAGAAAGAAGAGGCAGTTTAGTTGTATTTTTTTCTTGTGTTTTAAACATTTCAGTTCTGCACATAATATATCTTCTTCTCCTCTTATTTTATCCAGACCTCTGGATACCGTGGCTGATGGCTCTTCAGACACAGAAGGCCTTGAAGAAACCAGAGATGATCACATGTTAGCTGACTCACTGACCGGAGTTAACTCACCTTTTACGAGCAAACAATATACTTGCACATCAACAACTACCATACACATACACATAATGTAGTTATACACACTTTATGTAAGTTTATACATGCTCATGCTGCACTACACACACAATCACTTGCATTCATGTCAAGGGGATTTCCAAGTCTGTGACTTTGTTTCACCTCACATCACCACAACCCATTTTCTTGTCCCAAACAGGCTCTATGCACAGCTCTACTTCTTCCTGTACTTCAGCAGCTCCTTTGTTTCCTGTCTTTCATTTTTGGTCAGACTGATTAATCCAGGTGTGTCTGACTTCAGTAACCAGCCAGACACACCTGGATTAATCAGCTTGTCCAGTGATGAAAGACATGAAACAAAGGAGCTGCTGAGGTTCAGGCAGTAGTGAAGCTGTGCTTATAGCCCATTAGTAGGATAAATTCATCTGCTTCTTTGAGATGCACAGGCCCCTGATGTGGCCAGTTGACAGTAAGAAACATATATCATCCTTTACCTGTGGGCTTGATCGCTACTTCTTTTTGATGTTAATGCAGAAAAACCTATTGCTCATAGGTATGTAGATGTGAACAGAATAAGTATTTGTTGCACTTTTTTAAAAGGTGGGGGAACTCTGTCTCCACAGACAGCCACAGGCCAAATTTTTGTATTTACTGGTTTTTCTTTTCCTCATGTCACTCTCCCCTTTGGAGGTGGCAGAGCTCTTTGGGCCCCACAAAATTGGAAAGCCCTTCTAACCACCCTTGACCCCTCCACTCCCACCCCCACCACTTTGCCCCAATCCAGAGACACAGTTCTAGTTTTCTATTAATAACACTATTGATTTATTCATTCTATTAATTAAAGTGTGGAGAGGCACATTCCTGGCTTTTACACTTGATTTTTGTTGCTTAAATATTAATAAATATGTAAAAATAAATAAAACCATTACTGTCCCTGTTTCCTAATTTCATCTTGATGAGATGTATTGATTTTTATATACGAGCAAGAAATGTCCCCATATTTGATTTCAGAAATCTGGTCACCTTAGTGTATTGGATTTACCTGCTGCATCTGTGCTTCACCTCCTGGACTCTATCAGCCACCTCTCTGTCTCTAGCCTCAGCCTACCATAGGAATTACCTGCTGCATCTGTGCTTACCCTCCTGGACTTTATCTGCCACCCCTCTGCGTCTAGCCCCTGCTAGCTGTGGAAATAGCTGCCTCATCTGTGCTGCTAGCCGCTGAGTTTCCTGCCTCATCTGTGCTCCAGCGGTTCCGTCTTCAAGGACTCTCTCCGGGCCGTCAGCTCCTGCTCCCATCTACACCCCTGTTCCAGTTCAGTCCTGCCTCTCTGGTTTCATCTGTCATTACACATCTTCCTTTCAATAAACTCTCAGTTTTTAGCTCCGTGTGTGTGGTATGTATTCTGAGTTCATCAAAGACAAATCATGACATGTTTGTCTCATTAACACACAGATTATTGACTTATTTCAGACTTTTGATTTCTTTCTGGTCCTTTTGACCAAGTGAATTCACTTGTAGTAATCCACTTTAAAGTTTTACCTTAGACCAACTGAGATTTGGAAAGTTGCATACATTTGAAGGAACCGATTGAAACTTTGTCAGTACAAGAAATGATTTTCTCTTTAAATTCATAAGCATCTTGCGATTTTTCAATGATCATAGTTTTCCCCCAGTAATTTAGCACATCGAGAACACTGTCTAAACCAAAGCTAAAATCAATACCTAGAACTGTCATGATCTTGGCACTAGTGCTGGTCTGATTCACCATTTGAAACACCTGTGCAGCTCCGCCCCGTTCTCATTAGCCTTCACCTGATCCACCAGCACCTCTGACTATATAACCAGTTCTCAGGCCAGTCACTAGTGCCAGATTATTACGAGCCACCGGTGGTTGAATCCAGCGTTCCTGAATCCTGTCTGTCTGCCTGTTACCTGACCTGTTTCTGCCTACCCGATTATTGTGCTGTCTGGATCTGTTTTTTTTCGTTGCCCTGACTCTGCTCCTGGATTCTGCTTTGGATTTTCCCTGGATCTCTGGTCACCTGTGTGAGAGATTATGTGACCCCAGAGACTGGACTGCACTATCGGTTACCATGGAGATCACAGATAAATGGACTCTGGAGGCCAGAGGCTGACATACTTAGATTGGACGGAATGACTGATTGGATAAACGTGTCGGCTGGGACACGTTTGCGTTATGATATCCTTTCCACCAATGTGATGAACGGAAGACTGTTATGCTGTACACGCCCCTGAATGGGTTAACACATCTGATCCTTTAAAAGGCCTGTGGGAAATTAATCAGGAGGCTCTCTCTCCCTCTCAAGTCCGGAAAGGAAGTCAGCGTTGTTGTGTAAAAGAACAGTACTGAACTGAAGCCTTTCTCTGCCTTTTAGATTAAATATGGTAATTATAATGATGGTTTCATGAGTCTTTTTACCCCTGGACTCTGGTTATTCCCCCTGACCATCATGCCTGATTCTGCTTTGGATTTTCCCTGGATCTCTGATCACCTGGCTCTGACCCTGGACCTGCTCTCGGACTCCGGACTCTCGTTATTCCCCCTGACCATCCTGCCTGATTCTGCTATCACGGTTCTGACCCTGTGCCTGTTTTTTCACCACCAACTTCCTGCCAGTTCCAGGTGATTCACCCTTGACCTGCAGCAGTTTACGTCTCAAAAAACTGTTTTTAACTCATTCTGATCTTGTCTGGCTGAATTCTGGGTCTTCTGTTTCCGGTCATTACAAGGACTAATATTTACAACAGTGGTCTCAAGCTCCAGTACTCTGGGGCCCGTGTCATGCAACTTTTAGATGCATCTCTGCTTCAACACACTTCACTCCAATATAAACTTATTAGCAGAGCTTGATTTTCACCAGCAGACCAGAATAATAGAAAAAATGACACAAAGCATAAAAAAATATAATGTAAATGTGTAAAAACACTTGATCGATGTTGAAAATGGAAATATATACTTTGGTCACACTCTTTAGCCTCAAAACTACTCAAACAACTTATTTTTTTACAGGTGACTACTTTCACTTACAGATGCAGATGATCTCCAGAAGTCAATCTACATGATTTTGTCACGATTTGGGTTTTGTCTTGGTTTATGTTATCAGATTTATTAGTTAAGTTTCTGATTTTGGGGTCTTGTTTGGTTTTGATTTAGACATGTTTTTCTGTTTAGGTTACCTGTTTTCCACCTGTCACTTTATCAGCTCTGTTCGGTCTCCCCTCAGCAATCTGTCAGCTTTCTTGCCTTGATTAGATCCACCTGCTCACTTATAATTAGCCTTCACTCCTGTTCACCTGCTCACTCCCCTATATAGTCCTGCCACAAACCTCTGCTATCTGCCAGATCATTTAACGAGCCACGGTGAGTTTAGTTCCAGCATTCTTTATTCTGATTGACCTGTTGACGATAACCCGAGAGCCTTTTTGATTCTGAGCCAGCCTGTTCCCTGATCTGTTTTTCCTGCCCTGTCTGACTGATTTACCGGTTTACCGACTAGTTTCTGTCCTATGGTTATCCGAGCTTGCTTTGCCCTGTCTGTACCTCTGCCTATTTTGGACTGCTTTTTGTGTACCGGATTTTGGACTGCCCTTTTGACTATTGAGCCCGCCTGTTCCTGTTTTCATTATTAAAATCCTGTTTTTTGCCTTAACCTCACTTGTTGGGTTTGAATACTGGGTTTGCCTGATTCACGATCATAACAGAATGATCTGGCCCACTAAAACCTATCGCCCAACAAGTTTTTAGAGGTTTTTTTTTTCCCCCTCCACACGCTATGGCTTGGGAGGGTTCCAGATTGGCGTTCTGTCCCCCTGGTATCGGTCCCAGACGCCATCTCTCCAGCAGCCGCAGCAGCAGTAACCCGCTGCCTGCTCCGAGTTTACGATTGGGAGGGCTCTTTGTCACAAATTCAGATTCAACTCAGAATAGAAGGGATCACTCACCCAGCGACACCGCTGTCGGCTCTGCCCATGGGTTTTATCCAGAACCAACTTTGTTTATGGAGGTCGAAGCGGAGGTGGTGCGGGATCTTCGTCCGGATCTTTTTTTCTCTCTCCCTCCAGAGGAGGAGATGCAGGGAACGCTGTGGGCTCCACCGATCCCGGCTCTACCGACAGGATCAAACCTCCAGCAAGTCCTGCCGTCCCGCCGTCGGAGGAGGGGACGGAAACCTGTGGGTCGCTCCTTCACCCGTTCTGTTCGGCCGACAGGCGAGTCAGTACCGCGCCCGTCCGTTGCCACTTCCTGCCCAGTGGATCGGAGTCCGGTGCTTCCCAGAGCTGAGCAGCCCACAGCGCCTCCTGTTGGCGCCCGTGATGCTGAGGATCTGGCTCTGGAGGACCAGTTAAGAGCTTTTGCCCCTATTATTAAAGACCTTAGGGAGGCTCTTTTCTGCCAGTATTCAGAGGAGCTGGAGGCAAAATTAAAGGAGGTCGAGGGGCACTATAGAGCGGCTCTCCAAGGGTTCTATAGTGGACTCAATCCTGTCCCCAAGGGTCCAGCCGACGCCCCGGCACCTGCACCTGTCCCAGAGGACCCGCCTCCTACCTCAGCTCCAGTGCCGGCCTCCGGCAGCTATAAGGCAGCACTGTCTGCGCAGCCGGCCCGAGACGCTGCAACCCAGGAGGGTCCGCAGCCGGCCCGAGACGCTGCAACCCAGGGGGGTCCGCCGCCGGCCCGCGACGTGGGAACCCAGGAGGGTCCGCCGCCAGTCTGCGACGTGGGAACCCAGGAGGGTCCGCCGCCAGTCTGCGACGTGGGAACCCAGGAGGGTCCGCCGCCAGTCTGCGACGTGGGAACCCAGGAGGGTCCGCCGCCAGTCTGCGACGTGGGAACCCAGGAGGGTCCGCCGCCAGTCTGCGACGTGGGAACCCAGGAGGGTCCGCCGCCAGTCTGCGACGTGGGAACCCAGGAGGGTCCGCCGCCAGTCTGCGACGTGGGAACCCAGGAGGGTCCGCCGCCAGTATGCGACGTGGGAACCCAGGAGGGTCTACCACAGGGCCACGATGAGGGGGTTCAGACGAGCCCTCTTTCAGGCCGCAACTCGGGGGCTCATCGGGACACTGGGCGCCGTGGTCCTCGCCCAGACGACAAGCGGCGCCGTGGCTCTCGCCCAGACGACAAGCGGCGCCGTGGCCCTCGCCCAGACGACAAGCGGCGTCGTGGCCCTCGCCCGAACGACAAGCTCCGTCGGGGGCCTCGCCGAGAAGACAAGCACCCAGAGCCCCATGGAGACTTAGAGGTCCCTGGACCTCTTCGGAAGCTCTTACCCCCTCATCTTTGGCTTGACAGCCAATTTCCCAAGTGGCTGACCAAACTGTCTTTGTCGGAGGTTCTGGAAGGGTTATTGATGAGGTTCTGGGTGTTAAAGGGTCTGGGAGCATCTGAAGTCTGTGGTCCGGGGCCTCCTGAACCTGAAGCCTGTAGCCCGGGGTCTCCTGAACCGGTAGCCTGTAGCCAGGCCCCGTCTGAACCTGTAGCCTGTAGCCAGGCCCTGTCTGAACCTGTAGCCTGTAGCCAGGTCCCGTCTGAACCTGTAGCCTGTAGCCAGGCCCCGTCTGAACCTGAAGCCAGTAGCCAGGGGCCGACTGAACCTGAAGCCAGTAGCCAGGGGCCGACTGAACCTGAACTCTGTAGCCAGGCTCCTCCTGAACTCTGTAGCCAGGCTCCTCCTGAACTCTGTAGCCAGACACCTCCTGAACTCTGTAGCCAGGCTCCTCCTGAACTCTGTAGCCAGGCTCCTCCTGAACTCTGTAGCCAAGCGCCTCCTGAACTCTGTAGCCAGGCGCCTCCTGAACTCTGTAGCCAGACGCCTCCTGAACTCTTTAACCAGGCCTCTCTTCTAGCTCTTAGTCCGGCGTTGTCTCCAGCCTTTAGTCCGGCGGCAGGTTCTGTTCTTTCTCTCTCCAGACGTCGGTTCCTGAGGGTCCGGTTCTACCGACGGTCCCCGAGGTTGCTGCTCGGCCGCCGGCCTATGAGAGACCTGCTCCGCCGCCGGTCTATGAGAGACCTGCTCCGCCACCGGCCGCCGGACATCGTTGCTAACCGGGGCCGTCCTTCAGGACACCCGCCGGATTACCTGTCTCACAGAGGTCGTCCGCCGGAGAACCTGACACGCCTAGGACGTCCGCCGGAGAACCTGACACGCCTAGGACGTCCGCCGGAGAACCTGACACGCCTAGGACGTCCGCCGGAGAACCTGACACGCCTAGGACGTCCGCCGGAGAACCTGACACGCCGAGGACGTCCGCCGGAGAACCTGACACGCCGAGGACGTCCGCCGGAGAACCTGACACGCCGAGGACGTCCGCCGGAGAACCTGACACGCCGAGACCGTCCTTCGGGACGTCCGCCGGAGAACCTGACACGCCGAGGCCGTCCTTCGGGACGTCCGCCGAACAACCTGACACACCGAGGCCGTCCTTCGGGACGTCCGCCGGACAACCTGACTCGTCGGGGCCGTCCTCCTGGACGACCGCCTGAGAACCTGACTCGTCGGGGCCGTCCTCCTGGACGACCGCCTGAGAACCTGACTCGTCGGGGTCGTCCTCCTGGACGACCGCCTGAGAACCTGACTCGTCGGGGCCGTCCTCCTGGACGCCCGCCTGAGAACTTGACTCGTCTTGTTTTGTTTGAGTTTTTATTTGGACATTTATTTGATTCTAGCCCTCCATCCTGTACCTCCCTCCACCCACCCGAGCTAGTCTGTTTTGTTTCTGAGGCCGTCTGGAATCCGGCCTTGAGGAGGGGGTTCTGTCACGATTTGGGTTTTGTCTTGGTTTATGTTATCAGATTTATTAGTTAAGTTTCTGATTTTGGGGTCTTGTTTGGTTTTGATTTAGACATGTTTTTCTGTTTAGGTTACCTGTTTTCCACCTGTCACTTTATCAGCTCTGTTCGGTCTCCCCTCAGCAATCTGTCAGCTTTCTTGCCTTGATTAGATCCACCTGCTCACTTATAATTAGCCTTCACTCCTGTTCACCTGCTCACTCCCCTATATAGTCCTGCCACAAACCTCTGCTATCTGCCAGATCATTTAACGAGCCACGGTGAGTTTAGTTCCAGCATTCTTTATTCTGATTGACCTGTTGACGATAACCCGAGAGCCTTTTTGATTCTGAGCCAGCCTGTTCCCTGATCTGTTTTTCCTGCCCTGTCTGACTGATTTACCGGTTTACCGACTAGTTTCTGTCCTATGGTTATCCGAGCTTGCTTTGCCCTGTCTGTACCTCTGCCTATTTTGGACTGCTTTTTGTGTACCGGATTTTGGACTGCCCTTTTGACTATTGAGCCCGCCTGTTCCTGTTTTCATTATTAAAATCCTGTTTTTTGCCTTAACCTCACTTGTTGGGTTTGAATACTGGGTTTGCCTGATTCACGATCATAACAGATTTGGGATTTAAAAATAAAGGCATTTAAAAATCTCTACATTGACTCAATTTGACCTGTGTTGTTGTAAATGTTGCTACAGAATTAGACGTTTTATGTGAATACTATATCAGCATGACAATAGAAAACCTCCTGATGTCGCTCAACAAGTTTCAGTGTGTACACCGTGTAAACATGACATGTCTACGATTACAGCGTACGAGTGACCCTCTTCAACATAATGTATGCACTGCTGCAGTATATCTGGTTCTTCCGTCTGTTCTGTGAAATTTTAAAACTCCAAGGACCGACCACACGACAAACAAAAACGCGTTAATCTGCTCATATGTGTGCCGAAAAACGGGCAAAACGCAACTCGATTGGCGTCCATCTTGGTTCATCATGAAGGCTCCCGTTATCACTTCCGGGTAAACTTCGAAGACAGTCCCTCCCTTTCCGTTTGATTTTCGTCTTTTGTATGTGTTTTCTGAAATGTAAATGTGTTTCAAGATTTGTAAAAGTGTTTCGTGTTTTGTAAATTTGTTTTCTGAAATGTAAATTTGTTTCAAGTTTTGTAAAAGTGTTTCGTGTTTTGTAAATTTGTTTTCTGAAATGTAAATTTGTTTCAATATTTGTAAAAGTGTTTCAGATTTTGTATTTGTGTTTTGCACTTCCCGGCCACCGTAACCAACTTTTTTAACCATAACAGAATTTTTTTTTAAGAAAAATAACTTAAGAAACCTGAGTTATGTTATTAAATAATGACAAAGAATAAACTAAAGTGACCAGAAAAGTGACCAAAATAAATATACCAAATAAATTAATAGAATAGCCTATTTAGGTGGGAATAGTACACTAGTTACTTATCAGGTTTCATAATTGAGAGGCTGATGCAGGGCTGAGGTCCGAGCAACACGCCCTAAATTGTGGCGTGTTGCACAATTTAGGGAGCGCTGTTAGAGAAAAACTTGCTTCCCGGAACTTTATATCGCGGATCAAGAGTGGCAGGTAATTGTTTGAAGCCAGGTTTTTCAGCTGCAGAGAACAGCAGACATATCCATCACTATGAAGCACGTTACTGCATGCGTTATGTCCTTATGCCTCTTGGACATTTTGTCATTTTATCACAAAGAAGGGAGCCCAGTTTAGCTGCTATACCTGCTTTGTTTTGGAAGAAGTTCCAGAAAATTCCGACGACGACGACGACCCGGAGCCGCGCTGCTGCGGGTGTGAGCGGCTTACGTGATAAATACTGGTGGGTTGCGTTACCAGACTCTGCTTTTACCGGCTCCTTGCAAGTTTTACAAATCACTGTGGTTTATTTCTATCAGGCTGGCGAACTAGTAAAACCCCGTTTTGGGACCGTTTCCTCCACTGCTCCTTGCTGCGACATATTCACATGCTCTGTGTTGTGGTTTGAGAGGGCGGGGCTTTGTGACGGCGTGCCGACTGTAGCAAGGAAGTAAAACTGTCTATCAAAGTTTTTATCGACCCTATTTTTTTCTATCGCGCCACACGTCTATCGATCGATATATATTGTTATTGAATTATCGCCCAGCCCTAGCTGAACATACATACAAAATATAAGGGCGACAGAGGTCAAAAAACCATTAGGCTCCACTGAGATACACAACCACAAAACTCCCATGATGCATCATCTTTAAAAAGTGACACGTATGCATCCTCAAACCACAAAAGTAATGAAAATAATAACAAAATAACCACAATAGCTAAATATACAAATTCCTCAAATTAATATGAATTACCAATATTATCTAATAATTTCAAGAAAATTAAATTTAGCAAGAAAAACAAAACACAAAACATTAACCATAATGCATACCAAGAAAATCGCAAAGTATTAATTCTGTCATAGTCCAGGCCGAGATGCAGGCCGGGTTTTCTCTCTCTCTCCTTCTCTGCAGGGTTGGACGGGCAGGTGCTTCACATCTGAGCTGATTACCACCCTTCTAAAAGAGCTGGAACCAGGAGGAGGGCGTCAGGACAGCGGAGTTGTGTTGGAGTTGCGGTCGGAGCTGGGAGTTGTGAACGCAAAAGGTGTTCGGCGCTACGTGAAACCAGGAGACGCCGCAGAGCTACGGGCAGGGAGGAGGACAGCTCATCGGCGGTTGGCATAAGCTGGTTTGTGAATGGGTCAGAATGGCTACTCAGGAAGTAGAGGAAGATGGGGAAATGGATTATGGCGACTGGACTCCAGTGGCTAATAGGAGAGGAGGGAATAGAATAGGAGGGGTGAATAGAGCAGAAGGAGGGTGGATGACGAGTCAAGGAAGTAAAAGGAGTTTGGAAGAGAGCAGTTCTGATGAAGCTAGTGGGTTTGTTCGGAAAAAGGCTGGGAAAAAGGAAGTTAAAATCATCCTGAAATTTAGGAAAGAAGATGAGCATATCAGTTTAAGTCCTATAGCAGTATCCAGGGAGTTAAAAAAGAAGCTTGGAGATGTGGAAATGGCGAGGATTTTGAGAGATGGAAGCCTGTTTATAGTGTGCAAAACGGAGGAACAGAAAAACAAAGCGTGGGAAGTTGAAAGTGTGTGTAAGAAAATAATTAGTGAGAGAAAGATTGTGGGTGAAAGTAAAGTCACAAGGGGCGTGATAACAGGGATACCAGTGGAGGAAGACTTGGACAAACTTAAACGCAGTATAAATGGAGGTGAGGTGAGCAGAATTAAAAGACTTATGAGAACAGTAAATGATGAAAGAGTTGAGAGCTTGTCGCTTCTTCTGGAGTTTCAGGAGTCAGTGTTGCCAGAAAAAGTGAAAATAGGATGCATGATTTTTCCAGTTAGGCCATACATCCCCCCACCACTACGATGCTACAAATGCCAGAGATATGGACATATAGCAGTGGCTTGCAAAGGAAAACAGAGATGTCCTAAATGTGGAGATGAGCATAGGGTGGAGGATTGTAAGGAAAAGGTGCAGGATAAGTGTTGCAATTGTGGTGGCCAACACAGGGTAACGTATGGAGGATGTGAAGTTAGGAAAAGGGCTGTAAAAATACAACAGGTTAAAACAGTTAACAACATAAGTTATGCAGAAGCAGTGAAGACAGTACAAGGACAAAAAGGAAGAGTGGAAACTGACAATGTTATCCAGGTGTCGAGAAAAGAACCAGGTCAAACAGAGAAAGCAAATCCAGGACTGTCAGTGGATAAGATTATTTTGTTTATGGCATACGTGATCAACTGTACGGATCAAGTTAAACATAAAACTGAGAAAAGTAAAATAATAGTTAAGGGAGCTGAGAAGTTTTTGGGCATAAAAGATATATCTTGGGAGCAAATTAAAACAAGACTTGAATCAGATGGGAAAGCAGGAGGAGCAAGTGATAAGGCAAACTGATTATTTTACAATGGAATTCAAGAAGCTTAATAGCAAATGGGCAGGAGTTTAAAGGATTTATTAGAGATTTAAAAAATAAACCAGATATCATATGTGTTCAAGAAACTTGGCTTAAATCAGAATTAGAATTTGTTATTAAAGGGTACGATAGTATTCGTAGAGATAGGGGGGAGGGTAGTGGAGGAGGATGTATAATATTTATTAAACAAGGAATGCAATATAGAGTTATAGGAAAAGGGAAAGAACTAGAATATTTAATAACTGAAGTATGGACTAAAGAAGGAAATATTAAAGTTGTTAACTTTTATAATCCATGTAAAAAATTGTCTTTAGAGTTGCTAGAGGAACTGGTGGTACAGTTAGTAGGGAAGGTGATTTGGTGTGGGGATTTTAATGCACATAGCTCATTATGGGGTAACAGTAATGATGCTAATGGGATGGTGATTGAGGAGGTGATGGATATGACAAATTTAGTGTGTTTAAATGATGGAAGAGGAACAAGATTAAATATCAGAACGGGTACAGAAACAGCACTAGATCTCACATTAGTTTCAGATTCATTAGCAGGCATTTGTACATGGGAAGTAGTCAGAGGAACAACAGTAGGAAGTGACCATTATCCAATCATAACAGTAGTAGGATTGAATGTAGAAGAATATGAAACAGTAGGATTGCAGAAATGGTCATTTAGTAGTGCTGACTGGGATAAATTTAGAAATATTAGTGAACAAGAAATTGAAAAAATTGATAGAAATGAAGATGTTGAAAATTTAAATATTTTAATTTGTAAAGTTATTCTACAGGCTGCAGAAAAGTCAATAAAAAAGAAGGAAGGAAAGCGTAAAAATAAGATTGTTCCATGGTGGACAAAGGAATGTGAAAAAGCGATAAAATCTCGAAATAAAGCTTTTAAAGTGGTAAAAAGAAATCATTGTTTTGAGAATTTTATTAATTATAAAAAATCTCAAGCAAATGTAAGGAGAATTATAAAAAGTGCAAAGAAAGAATACTGGAGGAAGTTTTGTTGTTCAGTAGGAAGAGAGACAGAGATTGGTAAAGTTTGGGGTATGATAAAAAGAATGAATGGTATAAAACGAGAGTATGGATACCCAGTTTTAAAAGATGGACAAATAATAGCAGTGAGAGATGAGGAAAAGGCAGAGATGCTGGCTAAAACCTTTGTAAAAATTCACAGCTCAGATAATATTAGTGAAGAAGGAAAAAGAGGGAGAGAAAAAACTGTAAGGGAGAATGAAGAGTTACAACAAGAAGAAAATTATAATGATTTATTAAACAAACCTTTTACAATGACAGAACTAAAACGTGCTATCCAGAAATCTAAGACGTCAGCACCAGGAAAGGATCAGATTTGTTATGTAATGATAAATCAACTCAATGAAAAATCAAAGGAAGTATTACTAGAATTATATAATAAAGTATGGGAGGATGGGAAACTGCCACAGAGCTGGAAGGAGGCTGTGGTGGTGCCAATACGCAAACCAGGAAAAGATTGTTCTAATCCAGGAAATTATAGACCAATTGCTTTAACATCTAACATATGTAAGATAATGGAGAAAATGATAAATGAAAGGCTAACATATTATATGGAAAAGAAAGGATATATAGCTAAATACCAAAGTGGTTTTAGGAAAGGGAGAAATACAATGGATCCAGCTGTATGTTTAGAACATGAAATTAGAAAAGCACAGGTTAACAAAGAAAGTGTGGTGGCTGTCTTCTTTGACATAGAGAAGGCGTATGATATGATGTGGAGAGAAGGATTGTTAATTAGACTGTGTCAATTAGGAATTAAAGGACGAATATTTAGATGGATTAAGGATTTTTTACAAGGGAGATTAATACAAGTTAGAATAGGGAAGAATTATTCGAGGAAATATAGGGTAGAGAACGGAACACCTCAAGGGAGCATAGTGAGTCCTTTATTATTCTCTATATTAATTAATGATGTTTTCAAGGAAATAGGGAATGGGATGGGGTTTTCTCTTTTTGCGGATGATGGGGCAATTTGGAAGAGGGGGAAAAATTTGAAATTTATTATTAAAAAGTTACAGGATGCAATAACAGAAATAGAACAGTGGTCATATAAATGGGGTTTCAAATTCTCAGTAGATAAGACAAAGACAATGTTTTTTACAAAGAAAAGAATTAGTACAGAGATAAAACTAAAAATGTATAATCAAGAATTAGAAAGAGTAAAACACTTTAAGTTTTTGGGGTTATGGTTTGACGAGGGGATAACATGGAGTGTACATATACAGAAAATACAGGACAAATGTAGGAAGGTGTTAAATGTTATGAGATGTTTGGTGGGAAGTGATTGGGGGGCTGATAGAAAAGCATTGAAGGCCATTTACTGTGGATTAATTAGGTCAGTATTGGATTATGGTTGTGTGGTGTATGGATCTGCATCGAGTTCATCTTTAAAAAAGTTAGACAACATCCAGTTTCAGGCTTTGAGATTATGTACAGGGGCATTTAAAACAACTCCAACAGCAGCACTCCAGGTGGAAATGGGAGAAATGCCATTAGAGCTGAGAAGAACTCAGTTGTCTTTAAATTATTGGGCTAATTTAAAAGGTCATAGTGATAATCATCCAGCACAAAGCACTTTAAAGTCTTGTTGGGAAATGGAGAAAAGGGAGAAAAATAGCTTTGGATGGACAGTTAAACAAAAAGCAACAGAGTTAGAATTAGTTGATTTAATTTTCAGTCCAACAGTAACAATGCCAGCAGTTCCACCTTGGATAGTACCTGAAGCAAAAGTAGATTTGAAATTATTAAAAAAGAAAAACAAAGATAGGGAGTTTATTTTGAATTCAGATACAATACAGAAATATATTAACAGTTACTATAGTTTCATTCAGATATACACAGATGCATCTAAAAGTTTAGTTAATAAGATAGGAGTATCAGTTATTGTTCCAGAGTTTAAAATTACAATAGGAAAGAGGATCAGTGATAACTTATCAGTATACGCAGGAGAAATGGTAGCAATTCTGTTGGCAGTACAATGGGTAGAGGAAATAAGACCACTGAGAGTAATAATTTGTTCAGATTCATCTTCATCATTAATCAGTTTACAGAGAAGTCATTCAGATAGTAGACCAGATATTTTAATAGAAATCCAGCAAACATTATTCAGAATTCAAATGATGGGAATTACAGTTATATTTTTGTGGGTACCAGCACATATGGGAATAAAAGGAAATGAAAAGGCAGATGAGGTTGCAAAGGAGGCTACAATTAGAGAAAACATTGATATCTCAATTAAAGTTAGTAAGATGGAAGTAAAGAGCATTATTAAACAGAAGATGAAGGAAAGGTGGCAAAAGCAATGGGAGGAAGAGAGGAAAGGACGGTGGCTGTACATGATTCAGAGGAGAGTGGGAGAAATGAGTTGTGCAGGGAGGAGCAGAAGGGAAGAAACAATCATATCAAGACTTAGATTTGGGCACACTGGATTAAATGGAACATTATTCAAAATAGGGAAGCATAACACTGGAAGATGTGAGTATTGTGGGGAACAAGAAACAGTTGAGCATATTATGATATACTGTAAGAAATATGAAGAAGAAAGAAGGGAAATGGTTAAAAATTTGAAAAGGAAAAGAATAAAATTTGATTTAATAGAAATGCTTAGAAGTAATTCAAGAGATGAGTGTTATGGGATTATGTTTCATTATCTTAGACTTAGTAATTTAATTGATAGGATTTAAATTTTTTTTTTTTTTTTTTTTTTTTTTTTTTTTTTTTTTTTTGGGGTGTTTGTTTTATTTTGGTAGGTTGGTTTAGTTTATTTTAGGTAGTATAAGTCATTCTGATCCACACTCCAAACCAGTTGGTGGCGGTAATGCACCGTTTCGTTGCGTGCCAACCGCCAGAAAAAACCATAAAGAAGAAGAAGAAGGAGGGCGTCAGTTCGTTAACGCTCATGCGTGGTACAGACCAAGACCATTTCCAAGCCTAGACTCCTTGTGTTTTTACCTAGTCTAATCTTGCTTTTGTTCCTTCCTCATAGAAAGCCTGGATTCAAGCCCAAGACCCACTACTCTGTTGCTCATGCTCCTCGAAGACTCCACCGAGACATTCCAAGCTCATGTTCTGGATATCGTGAAGTCTCAGATCCACACCCTACATAAGCCCTCCTACCTGAGCTTGCCTGCCTGTCCACCCTCAGACCATAACAACTTGAGAACATCTCCCGGCTCTGCACCTACCACCAACCTTCCTGGACACCACCCTCCCGAACTCAAGCCTCACCGTCAGTCCAGTGAGTTTCTGTGCTCTCCAAAACCCAGAGACCCAGCCAGCAGACATCACTTCTACGTTTATTATTTTCTTTCAATAAAATCTTTAAACTGATTCCTGCCTCCGTACTTTTGCTCATTCAGAGTCAATTAGCTAAACATGACAAATTCAGGCTCCTACAGGCTCTGCACAGTCAGTAAAAGGTACACAATCAATCTTTCTCTCTGTATATTTCATCATGTAATAACGAAAATATATAGAGAGACTGATCTTTTACAAGAAAGTTACAAGAGGGGGTGCCGCAAATGTAGGTTTGACTTCTTTGAGAAAAAGAGCACATTTATAAGTGGTCTGGAATATTTTGCAAGGAGAAAACACCCTTTGCAGCCTGTCTCAAGAGCATGGCCAAGCTATGTTGTTTTAACAGGAGTTTTATGATTATAAAATTTGGGGGCAAAACGGGAAAATATGGGCATCATGGGTTGTGTTGCCTTTCAGGCATGAATCTGAATGGACCTTTGTTTTGAAAGAGGTCTTATTTTGAAGGGCAGTTTTAACATTCTGAATCTCAGGTTTGTTTTCAGTTAGTATGGCAGTTGGAGGAGGTTAGCAGAGTTCTTATTTTGCTACATTTCTGTGTTCAACTACCTGAATTTATCACTGTAAACGTCACAGAGGCAAGGTCGTAAGTTGATAATTTCATAATTACATTTATAAGTTTATATGTACTACGCATTGGGGAGCAAATTGATATGCTGGCCTGGGCCACCCTATGATTGGTGACTGCAACCGCTTTGAGCGATACCACCAGAGGATCAAGGATTATTTTGTAATTTTTTTTTGTAATTTTCCGTACATTTCATATACTAGGTCCTGAAGGTGTTTGAAGCTAAGTCTTGATATTTTTGTTGTACTCAGTTATTGCTCATAAAAATGGTGTCAGTATTGAAAAATGAATGGTGAAGAGGATTGCTGTGTTGGATACCTTTTGCACACTGTCAACACCAAATGAGGAAACAGCAGAAAATACATCTGTTCCTGGGCTTCCAGGCTACGCCCCGGTTTACAGGCCATCAGGATCAGCCAGTGATATCTGCAGCTGAACTTTGTCAAAGACATGGGCCTTGTAGGGAAATCTATGTTACAAAAATAAATTACTAAAATAGTTGTATTATTAAAATATTCTTGGATGTTCCATCAACGATGACTAAGAAAAGGTAACAAAATTATTTTATTTATTGTAATTAATTTCTTTACAGGGTTGCACCTTGGAACCCAAATGCCAAAGCTATCCCACCTGAAAGTGTCAAAAATGATGCGCCAGACAGACCTCATGGAGAGAATGGGGGATAGAGTCCTGACACAGGAAGAGATCTTACTTGGCCCAAAGGTGTGACTCCTGTAGTTGATTTCAATCCAGTACAGGAAAATACATATTAAGAAATATTAAATATACATTATAATGTACTGTAAACACTGTCTTCTTGTATAGGAACATCATTAACATAATTAACTTTTATTCCCAAGGTTTGGATAAGGGAAGGCATATCATCAACATCATTAACAATCCTTTCTCTGGCCAACCAGAGAGCTGCATTAAAAACCAAAGTGCCACACTGTTCCCACAAAAATATAAGTATGTTATCAATGTTTATCATTTGTGTAATAGCAGTAGTAATGTACTGAATTCAGAATATTTTTTCAGCCAAATTCACAAAAGGATAGCGCAGAGCAGCAATTGTACCAGCAACAAAACATACTGCACAGCATTTCCCAGAAGCTGTGCATCATTTTGTGTATTAGACCCTTGGATATTTATCTAAATAAATGGAATACGCCTTTTATAATATACCTCTTCAATGAATGCAAGTGTTTTAAAAATATTTTATCTCATTCACAGATTTGGTGTAAAGACTCTCAAAGTTGGCTCATTTGTGGAGATGGCCCCCTTCAACCCAACCCATGTGAATAACAGTGACAGACAACCAGTGAAAATCACAACCATATGGGCTACAATCTCTGGTAAAGTTACATCTTGAATATAATGTGTAAGCAGGATTATAGAGAAACCGGGCAATGTAAACCTCATAGCATAATGCATAACACTAGGTTAAGTTACAGTTTTACTAGAGATAATTTTTGTATCCCATGGCTACATGCACAATGTTTCTCTCCAGATATTCCACTTGTCCTGTTTAAGGGTACCACTTTCTTGCTGCAACGCACAGAAGACCCACTGACAGGCTGCAAACAGTATTAAGAAGGGGGAGAAATAATTTTTCCAACATCAGCTATCACTGACACCCTCCTGTTCCTCCACCACAAATGCTTCTGGGAGCCAATTGAAAACCTAGGAATCGGGACAAAGTCTGCTGCCACCAATGGACAGTACTGTCCATTAGTTGAAAAAAAATAAATCATTCACAATTCAAGGAACAAATTGCATCTTAGAAACGCATATCTACACTCTTATACAGAGTAACCTTACCAAACACACACACACACACACACACACGTAACTTGATGTCATATTTGTAAACCTAATCATCTTAACATGTACATACTATGTGCAATAATTGCAATACATTGAACTGTATTTTCCTATGTTTTATTAAATACTCAGTGTGTCATATAGGGTTTGTCATTCTTTTCTATAAACAAAAAATATATAAATTATTACCAAGGAATAGTGGATAGTGATATTTTACTAAATTTTATTTCTAAGACATCTTCAGCTATCTCAAGACACCTTCATATTTCCAAGACATCTTGAGACATCTCAAGACATCTTAAGACCCATGTCTATAGACACGTCTTATAGACACGTCTTGACTTACCAAGACATCTCAAGACATCTCAACAAATGTGTCTTGAGACACAGAGATGCGGTGATGGCTGGGTATGTATGCAGTTGGGTTTCTGCAATATTCTCACCAAGTAAAAACACATCTTAAGAACCTATCTCAGCCCAAATAGTGATCTGCACCGTGTAATCTCCTTTCAGTAGTTATCGCCTGTTATTGCAACCATAAGCTGCCGAAAATACAGGGCAAAGTTGCTCCATCCGGGGTTTACTCCCGTTGGCTCTTATGCCAGCCTAGAGTAAGAGAGACCCATCCAATATGGTGCAGGAATGAGGCTTCTACGTATATAATGTCTATGCTCTTGACCCCCTCTAGGAGCTAAAGGAGCTGCAGAGGCAAGGTATTCTTGACCCTAACCAAGAGCAAAGGAAGTCCCACAGGCTGGTCAGTCCCAACTTACTCTGAGAACTAGAGAGCAGACGCTGTTGCTTATTGCCAAACATTCTAAAAGAGCAGAAACTGATTGCTGAGATGAATACAATCATGTGGACCAGGGGAAATTATTAATATTCTTCCCTTTTTCTATTGTAAATCAAAACTAAAGGGAAATGTGGAAACAGAAAAAAATTACTAAACAAAACATTAAAATTAAATTTAAACCCATTTGTTGAGTGTTGTCTTTAAATGTTAATCTTGAAGCCTGTAGTCCAACTTATCATATCTTTACTTTCTTGTCTTGTTACTGAAATGTGCTTTACAAATAAACTTGCCTTGCTTTATCCCCAAAAAACAAAACAAAAAAACAAAACAATTCCAAAAGCAAATTTGAAAATTGCAGAGTACATTTCGTATTATGAATATCTATGTGAGAATGCTACACTACATCCCCGATCTGGGGATAGACGCACACAGTGGCGGATCTAGGGGGTGGCTACTTGGGCTACAGCCCCGGTTGTTTCCCTAAGAGCCCCGGATCTCGCTTCTGAGCTGATATGTTGTAAAATATGCAGTACTGAAATTCACCAGAGAGTGGCAGCATGCGCGGGGAAGCAGGCTGTAGCCTTCCAGTGCAGAAGAAGAAGTGTTTTCTTTCGTCGCTGCCAGCTTTTAGAAGTCGAGCGCCTCCGCAGTAAATTTTAAACGGATAGGCCAGTGGCTGATAATATCAATGGATATCAGAAGCTTTTTCAAAAAGCAGACGGCTGCACCACCAGCAGCACCACCAGCAGCGCCAGTAGCTGCTGCAAAACACACTGATGTACCAGGTATGTGAAGCTTTGACTGATTCTAAGACGTTGTTTGTCCCGGTGTTGTTCTGTTCCCCCGTGAAAATCTGTTTCCCCCGTGTCGGGAGCACGCTTTGCAGCCGTTTTCCCGGCGCTTCTAGTTGATTTCTCGGTAAAACAACTCCTATAATCAAGTCGAGTTTAATTTAATTTCAGTTTAATCGGCAGCTGTTTACAAAATTGTAAAATAAAAATAAATAAACGAGGTCTTTCAGACATCTCCCGAAAACTTTGGGAAATAAAGAGCAAATGTTTCTAAATTCTCAAATTATGTGTGATAGCATGTAGTATACTAGAAATTTCCTTAATCCAGTAAACTGTCATATTTTACATTACAAAGGGATGTACTGGGAAGTCTACACTCTTGTGTTTTCAGGAACGCGAACGCGCTCGCGTTCTCGTGAATTGAGAAACAGCCATAATGTTTGTGTCCTGCTATCAGCCATCCTCCTTTTTCAGCAATGTAAAATCATAAATACACACTACGTGTTGGAATAGTGTTTGGTGGCTTACTTTTATTTGTCAGGTTAAAGTGACAAAAGTTGGAAAAAGACCGATTATCTTGCCATTTAAAATAACACAAAACAGCGTAAGAAGACCTCGTTTATTAATTTTTATTTTACAATTCTGTAAACAACAGCTGCCGATTAAACTGACTGTTACAACCTTGACATGATTATATGAGTTGTTTTACCGAGAAATCAATTAGAAGCGCCTGGAAAACGGCTGCAAAGCGCGTTCCCGACACAGGGGAAACAGATTTTCATGGGGGAACAGAATTGCGCACAACACCTGTTGACTGTCTTACCGGTAAAGAGAAGAAGCTTTTATACAACAGTTCTACAAACAGATTTTATTAGTTAACAGTATTACGGGACAAAAAATTGTGATTTGTTTGTTGATTTAAATATTTTTTGGCTCCGCCAACACAAACAGTTCATCAGCTGGAAGGAAACAAGGCTGTTGCTAGGCAACATGTCAACATTTTCAGAACATTGTGTCTCCACACAACAGCGCTGCTTTGTACCATTTACATCTACACATCAGCACCTGATCTGATCTCTGGTATCCAGGCCTCCCTCCTTCCTTTGTCCTGCTCTGAGTCTGATGAAATGTTGGTTTTGGAAATTAAAACAGATGGATTAACGGTCCTTAGAACGCCTGTGAACTGTCCCAGAGCAGTTATCGGTAAATGGTCCGTTCGTTTATCCATCCGACTCGGACGTCCGAGGATGTTGAAAAGTATCCAAGTCAGACGATGGAAAGTTGAATAAAACGCTCAAAGTGAGAATGTGGTGTCATATCCGAGGTCCAAGTCGGCTCGGAGCAATAGTACTCGTTGGAATGTCTCTTGTTCAATCAAATTACTCGGTCGTAACTAACTGTTGTATGATTTTAAATATAGGTCAGCTGCCATCCTGCAGTAAAGACATTGGGTCATCTGCAGACTGCAGATTGCTACTGCAGACTGCAGTAGCATCAGCCAGTGAACCACCACAAACAAGTGCTGTTTCAGGTTTGTGAATGTGCAGGTCTAATTTTATTTTATTTTATTACGAGTATAGGTCTAGACCTATTCCATATGAAACTTTTCATGATATACCTGATGTTTTTAATTTGAGATATACATTGTTAGATTACATTTACTTGACCTAAATTGGTATTAGTGAGTTGATGAGGTGAGATTGAGCTATTTTCAGTTGATTTGATGGAATGTTTGGATTTGGTTTTGTTTTTGTCATGCAGATAACACAGCTACATGTAGGGCAGACCAACTAGGGACAGCAGCAGGTGGACTACCAGATACTGATTTAGGGACCCCAGAAAGTGGCCCAAAGCAGGTGTCCCTCCCCCAGTACCCCCTCAGCCAGTTTGGTACCCAGCAAAGGGCATTTAACAAAAACTGGTTTGAGCAATTTAAATGGCTGGAGTACTCTGTAACCAAGAACTCTACATTTTGTTTTTCATGTCGGATTTATGGAAGGCAGAATATTCGCACCAACAAGGATACCCTTTACAGTAGCTCCGGCTTTTCAAATTGGAAAAGGGCTTTGGATACCTTCCGTGAGCATGAGAAAAGTGCCCTCCACATGTCAAGCATGACCTGTTGGCAGAGCTTTAAAAGCACACAAAATCATGGGGATGTGATTGAGCAGCTGAATACTGCAAGCGCAGCAGAAATAAAAGAGAGGCGGCAATACCTTAAGCGCATTGTGGGACTAACCACATTTTTAGGAAAGCAAGGCATCCCATTCCGTGGGCATGATGAGCAAGACACAAGTCATAATCCAGGCAACTTCCTCGAATGCATGCAACTCCTCAAAGAGTTTGACCCCTTTCTCCAAAAATATAAGCCTCCATCTAATGCCGTCTACCTCTCCCATTCGACCCAAAATGAAATGATCACCAGCATTTCACAAGAAATAACAGAAAATATCACAAAACAAATTAAATCATCCAAAATGTACTCTGTGATGGCAGATGAAGCCAGAGACAAACATACAGAGCAGCTGGCTGTCTGTGTTTGTTATGTCACACAAGGGGGTACGCCAAAAGAGGCATTTCTTGGGTTACAAAAGCTAGACAGTTTTGACGCAAAGTCAATTGTAGATAGAATAGAGGCATTGCTACAGTCCCACAATCTAAGTGACCTCATGTGTGTTGCACAAACATATGATGGAGCAGCTGTGATGAGTGGACCAGTTGGGGGTGTTCAGGCCCGCTTCAGAGAGCAACACCCTGAAGCTGTGTATGTGCACTGTTACGCACATGAGCTCAATCTTGTTCTGTGCTACACATGCAAGGCTATACCTGAAGCTACCACATTCTTTGACCTCCTTGAAAACATCTACACGTTTTTCAGCAACTCTCTTGTCAACCACAACAAGTTCATAGAAATCCAAAACCAACTGGGATTAAAACCATCTCAACTTGTGGAGCTATCCACAACAAGATGGGCTTGCAAGGTGAGGTCTGTCAATGCTGTCTTGAACAACCTTCCTGCCATTCTGGCATGTCTCTGCAACATAAAGACAGCCATGGCCAAAGGGATCCTGGCAAAGCTCTCCAAGCCAAAGACCATCTACCTGCTTGTGATGTTTTCCAAACTCCTCAGTATTACTGAAGGGCTTCACCGGTACCTGCAAGGGGAGAGTTTAGACCTAGGTAGAGCGGCTCAGTATAAAATGGCAACTGTTCAAACCCTGATAGATCTCCGCACAGATGCAGGGGCTGAGGATGTGTTTATGAAGGCCAGAACCATATGTGAGGAAAATCACATCCAGCTCCCTGTTGGTCCCAGGTAGAAACAAAAAAGATTGGATCAGTTTGTGGTGGAGTCAGCCTGTGGGTCAACCTCCAATCCTACCACCCCTGATGATTTCAGACATCAGCTTTTTTATCCTTGCCTGGACCGGATGATACGGGAGCTCACCCATCGGTTTTCAGATGTTGGAGAGGAGCTTATGTCAGGCATTCAAGCCTGTAACCCAAACTCATCGACCTTTCTTTCTGAAGATGCTCTCAAGTGCCTTGCCTTGCATTATAAGATTCAGCTGAAGCCAGAAGAACTCTTTGTGGCAAAAAATTTCATTATGAGAAGGATGGAGAAAGAGGAAGTCCCTGACGCAGCCGCTGTGTTCAGACTACTTGATGGAGACATGTTTCCCAGTCTGAAGGCGGTCCTCCAAGTGGCCCTGACAATTCCAGTAAGTAGCTGCAGCTGTGAACGCTCCTTCAGTGCCTTGGGACGTCTTCACACATGGTTGAGGAGGACCAAGACAGGCTCAATGATCTAGCCATCATGTCCATTGAAAAGGAGAACCTGCATGCTATAACTCCTGATAATGTCATTGACAGATTTGCTCAATTAAAGCCACGCCGGCATAGCTTTATGCTGCCACCACAACAAAATAAGTAAAGACAAAGGATAAGAAGGAATGAAAGGTAGATCCGAAGAGGAAGGAGTGAAGAGAAAGTTAAGGGAAAAATCAACAGAAATGGAAGTCACAAAAATTTGGGGAGAAAGCAAAAGAGGAGAGACAGGAGAAGAAAAAGGGTTAAAAATAAAGGATTGAAAAACAGAGCAGTAAAGGACAGCTGATGTGTCAGCCAGTGTCATGGGTAGCCTGCAGTAAGGAAGCAGGATGCCTTTTATTATTGTACTTTATTTTACATCCTTTATTATCAGTGTCAATAACTTTTTGTTTTGTATTTCTTTCTTTCAGTGGACGGTGAGGCATATGTTAATGTTCATGCTCTGAGGCCTGGGGGCCAGCCCCAGCTCATGGTTCCTAAGATGAGACTTAAAACCAGGGGGGACAGGGCATTCTCTGTTGTTTGTCCCAGACTCTGGAACACTCTGCCCCTCTGTGTTTGAACAGCCCCCACTGTGGAGTGTTTTAAGTCTCGTCTGAAGGCCCACTTTTATTCTCTGGCTTTGACACTGCGTGACTTGTATGGTCCTATGTGTCTTTTACTGTTTTAGCTGATTGTCCTATTTTATTTTATTTTATTGGATTGGATTTATTGTATTATTTTATTGTTCTCTTATATTTTTTTAGTCTATTTTATAATTTTATTTATTTATTTTTTATTATGTATTTTATATGTGCAGCACTTTGATGAACATGTTTCTGTTTTAAATGTGCTATATAAATAAAGTAGATTGGATTGGATAAGACGGTTCTCCGTGCCTCTCTGCTGTGGTGAGTTGAAGTACAAACAAATTGTAGTTTTGTGTGCGAGGCAGCAAAAAAAAAAGACGGAAAAAAGTAATCAGCATCTGCACCCTCAGGTCTAAGCCCCTGATCTCCTAGAATCCTAGATCCGCTCCTGGACGCACATACACATTGTCATGCTGTAAGATAGAATGCATGACATAATACTGTGCGGGATCCAAAAAGGGGGTGGTGAGTAAGTTATAAAGATTTCTGCAGAGACTATTTTGGCTCAGAGCAACCAGCACTGACACAACGATTGGTTGCAACGAGACTAACATCGCTGTAAGAAACTGCCACTGATGCTTTTACATTCTGTAAGTGTTGTTCAGCAGTTTCACAGAAAAGTAAATCAGGGGATACATGTATATAGTGGCTTTCTGACATGCTATATCAAATACACACTATATGTCATTTTTTGTTTTAATATAACTTAGATTCAGTTTGAGGTCACCATGCAAAACAGGACTCGCACTGTGATTGAAATACATGCCTGCTTTGAGATGGATAATTTTAGTTCTAAGCTAACCACAGCTCCTTCTATTTTATGTATATTGGTGTATGGTTTTCTGACCCTATTGTCTCTTGTTACTGTGTGTGGAAACCTGCTTGTGATAATCTCCATATTTTACTTTAAACAGCTCCATACTCCCACCAACACACTTATTCAGTCTCTAGCTGTGGCTGACCTGTTGGTGGGTGTTCTTGTATTTCCTTTAAGCATGGCATTCTCCCTTAGCTCATGTTTATATGATGACAACATCTTTTGTAAAATAAGAGACAGCTTTGATATATTGTTCAGCACATGTTCTATTATGCACCTGTGTTGTATTTCCGTTGACAGATATTATGCAGTGTGTCAGCCTCTAACATATGGATCTAAAATCAGCCTACATGTTGTCATCATCATGATTGCTGTGAGCTGGGGTGTTTCTACTCTTACTGCAATTGGTGTGATAATTTCCAGATTGAATAATGAAGTATGTGTGGACTTCTGTTTTATTGATGTTGTTATAGCAAACATTGTTGGACCTTTGTTGTCATTTTACCTTCCAGTTTTTATAATGCTTTGCATCTACCTGAAAATATTTATAGTTGCACAAAGACAGGCACGAAGCATCCAAACCATGACAAAGTCTGGAGCAACTGCCAGTAAAAGTGAAAGAAAAGCCACCAAAACTCTGGCCATTGTTCTGGGAGTGTTTCTGTTTTGTTGGGCTCCTTGTTTCCTTTGCACCACTTTTTCCCCTTTCACCAACAGTTCTGTACCAGTTCTTGTGATAGAGTCAACTGCTTGGCTTGCACTGATAAATTCAACTCTGAATCCATTTATTTATGCTTTTTTTTACACCTGGTTCAGATCAGCCTTTAAAATGATTGTTTCTGGTAAAATATTCTTTAGTGACTTTTGTAACCTAAAGTTACCCTAAGGCACAGATAATGATAAGCATATGTATGAAGAAATGTCTTTATAAAATATGACATTTTATAAATGCAGCTGTAGTTTGAAAAATGAAAGCAATGTTTTAGTCCTTTCAACAAACATTTCCTAAATTATATTAAAACCTTTAGTTTTTTTCTGAATTTGAATGTCGGCAAAACAAAAGAATGTAATGTACAATTTATTCACACGTTAAGGCATGGATCAAACATTGTACATTGACATGACCAACATTATTGCTATTGTTTCATCTCAGTTTAATATAATCTTACAATAAAAATATAAGTTTAAGTGTGTAAAATAAAATATAACACAGCAAATCTGTTTATACACTAAAGTGTTTCAGATTTTATTTCCAGAACAAAACCACATAATCAAAAAAACGTGATAAAGGTGATGATTGCGATTTCCTCAATCATCTCAAGTTCAACAGGCTATATGAAAAATTTCAATCTGGTTTTTGACAGTCTCACAGTACTGAGACAGCTCCTTTCTGTCACCAGTGACCTGCTGATGGTATCTAACTCTGTTTCCACATGCCTCCTCATCCTTCTCAACCTCTCTGCTGCCTTTGACATAGTAGATCACAACATACTCCAGCACCGTCTCCAGCACTATATTGGTCTCTGTGGCATTACACCTCTACTGGTTTCACTCCTACTTCACAGCAAGGACTGAGTGCATGACCTTGGGGGAGGCCAAATCCAGTCTTCACACTGTCTCCTGTGGGGTCCCTCAGGGTTATGTACTCGGTCCTACCCTTTTCACCATCTACATGCTTGCCTTTGGCCGTGTCACCAGCAAGCATGGAATCTATTTTTATTGCTGTACTGACGACACTCAACTTTACCTCCACATCACTCCCTCCAGTTTCCCCTCTGCCAACCTGACCCATCTCAGCTCCTGCCTGGAGAAGATTAGGGCATGGATGAGTCAAAACTTCCTGCATCTTAAAGACTCATAAACAGAAGCTATTCAAACCGCAACCTCTAACCAATTACAGTCATCCTTTACATCCGTTTAATTTTTCAGCTATACTATTCCCTTCTCTCCCTCTGTCACTTTCGGTAAGTTTGACCTGTACCTCTCTTTTGACAACCACGTCACCTCCATCTGCAAAACATCCTTCTTTCACCTCCGCAATATTTCCAAACTGCACCCTCCCTCTCCCTCCCTGCTGCAGAGAAGCTTGTCCATGCATTAGTCTCCTCCAGGTTGGATTACTCTAATGCACTCCTCATTGGGATTCCTCCCCGGAGCCTCGAAAGGCTCCAATATGTTCAAAACAGCGCCACCATGATCCTGATGAGGCTGCAAAAATACAAGCACATCAACCCCATCTTCCACACACTGCACTGGCCCCCTGTCCACGTCCGTATAGATTACAAGATTCTCCTGCACACCCATCACTGTCTACACAGTGTCGCCCCCACTATTATTAGTATAAAAAAGTTACTGTAATATTTGGGGCATCTGTACATTGTGTGACAGTTTTTCAATGTTATAAATGAAAAATCACATCAAGTCGATGCTTTAAAACAGTGGTGAACTTTTTTTTTTACCATTGAGGCCAAAATAGCCAAGTTCCAAGTATGGATTATAGTTAAAAAAGTAGTTTGTTGTAATTTTCTTTTATTGTTTTAAGTTGTGACTGAAAATCCTGCACTAAAATAATATGGTGTCTATCTGCATCATATCCCTGTGGAGTGGGTCAAATTTGTGCCTTTCTTTAATTGCCGTCTGCACCCATATAAAATCATTCCAAGGACCGTTGGGGCAACCTGCAGGGAAAACTGAAGTGTTTTGTCTTATAATGCTTGAACATTTTATATTTTTAATGGATAAGGTCAATTCTAATTGTGATTTACTATGAAATGTATTGTTGATCTTCATTTGTGAAATCTGTTTGCTAGAAGCCTCCTGAATTAAGTGTCCATTTATTGTACTTAAAAAATTCCAAGGAGCTGGAACCTAAAACTGTTGCTTGAGGTCAGAAATTGTAGAGGGTGACTGAATTAAAAGCAGTTGCCTATGTGGAGCATTCTAGAAATAAACTTCTTGCAAAATAAACCCCTTTTTAACATAAGCTGTAATTTATTTAAGAAAACAATTTTATGAAGAATCAATTTGATTTGTCCAGCTTATTTAAGGTAAACTTTCAATGAGATGTTTTTTTTCCCTGTATGGTATACTAGATGCAACATTGTTATGCATACTTGACAATAGCAGTTTTTAGTAAATCCATTTTATGTCAAATCTGCCAAGCTATTGAAAGGACACAAGTCAAATCCTTGTATGTTTAGAAAGTAATTCCCTACAATTTCAATAGACATGATATGATAGCTGGGTGGAATAGGAGTTGCAGGGTCAGATGGATAAATTACTGTTGATTGGAGTTGGCTACAATTTGATATTATGGGTGGCATATGGGGTAACAGATGTGCAAGACAGATGCAAGAGTTCGACAGGTTGCCCTGTAACTGGGAGGTTGCCGGTTCGATCCCTTGCTTCGATCGTCTCAGTCTTTGTGTCCTTTGGCAAGACACTTCACCCCCATTGCCTGCTGGTGTTGGTCAGAAGGTCAGGTGGCGCCGATGTATGGCAGACTTCTGTCACTCCAGGGCAGTTGTGGCCGTCGGGGTGTGAATGTGTGCATGAATAAATGACTGACTATAGTGAAAAGGGGTTTGGAGTTGTTGGACTTGATAAAGCACTATACAAACTAAACCATAATTTCCCCATCACAGAGGATAGTACGCACTTGGCTCAATGGTTTTACCCATGAAAGTTTAAAGTTATGGACTGTCTTTGTCCCAACTCAGTTTTCCAAAGATGAAGATATTGTTCTATGGTTCTTCAAAGAGACCTATAAAAATGCATTATACCTGCAAGTGAAATGCTTCATTAAATGGGGTAGGAATGCTTTACTAGAAAACAGTCCAGAGGCCAATTTTACCAAAGAAGAATTAGGAAATCCAGGATAAGCCAGGCTTTAACTAGCATGATCAATGCGTCTCGGCTTTATCAGTTTCACAAAGCTCAAATCAGGCTTAGGAAAGTGATCCACCTAAATGCATGGCTGTCTACAAAATACCCATGAGATCGATCCCAGATTCACTGATTCTATAATGGATAAGTTGCATGCACTACACTTCTCCTCATATGAGCAACATCTTTTGATGGAGGCTTATAAGGAAGTGAGGCATATTATACTAAAGAAAGAAACAGTGCCACTATTATAAAGGACCAACAAAGGGTGTAGCAAACCATGGTGGATAGACTCAAAGTGTAAGTAGCCTAACATATACATTTCCTAACAACTACTCTTAACTGTAAATGTCATAACCATAACATTTAAATTGTTACTTGTCATTTGTTCAAATAAACAACTTTAAACATAGGAATAAAAAGTGGAAGTTAATAGTGTCGCATACCTCAATCTGACAGCTGATTAATGTATGTTTCAATATTTTGTCACACATTTTATGAACATTCATACAGAACAGACATGACTAGACTGAAGAGGACCTGGCAACAGGTCAATATCAAATATAAGACATTTTTTGCAGACTGGTATGTGAATACAATTTTGACTAAAATGTAAGAGAAATATTTGCACTAATGACTTAGAAGGTTCCTACGGAAGCTTAATGCTGCCACTGGAGAAAATATTTTTTTTGCTACTTATCTTGTATAAACGTGATAATTATCTTGTATAAATGTGATAATTATCTTGTATAAATGTGATAATTATCTTGTATAAACATGATAATGTAATGTATTTGGATGGACCCAAGAAATACCCGAAAACGAGTAAGTAAAACTTTAACAGTTTATTAAAGTTGGTGGCGACGCGGACCCCCCGGTTTGTGCGGCAGCACACAGCCTCTGGCGGTTCCTGAAGACAGAGTGGTGGGTTAGTGACCAGCGGGGACAGAGGGAATATTACTAGAAGCTGAGTCACTAACCTGGGGCACGAGGACGGTTGGTTTGGCAGCGTCCGGCTTACAGGAAGCAGCGGGGTCCGTGAAGGGATAATCCAGTTCTTTGTCAAGGTCCAGTCCGGTTCTTGGGCAGGGGGGAGATCCGTTAAATCCAGCAGAGGTATCCAAGGGAGAATCCAGAGACAGGTCCAGGTCCAGGTCCAAATCCAAATCCAAAAGCACAACAGTCAAAAGGGGCAAGCAATCTCCGCAACTTACAGGCTGGCAGGGTCCGAAACACAGGAAGGCAGTCCAAATCTCTGAGGCTGAAGAACAGGACTCAGGCGGGCAGACAACTCCAAAAGGGTTCAGGCTAGCTCAAAAAACAGGGGCAAAAAACAGGTCGACAGGCAGACAGATACTCAGGAAGATGGCTGGAAGTTCTCACCGTGAGGCTCGAGACGTTCTGGCACTGGAGACTGCGAGGAGCAGAGCTTATAAGCAGATAGGGCGGAGGCAACGCAGGTGCGCTGATTACAATTAGCAGCTCCAGTGCCAGAAACGTTACAGATAATTATGTTGTAAAAACATGATAATTATCTTGTATAAACGTGATAATTATCTTGTATAAACGTGATAATTATCTTGTATAAACGTGATAATTATCTTGTAAAAATGTGATAATCATCTTGTATAAACGTGATAATTATCTTGTATAAACATGATAATTATCTTGTAAAAACGTGATAATTATCTTGTATAAAGGTGATAATTATCTTGTATAAACATAATTATCTTGTAAAAACGTGATAATTTATCCAGATGGTGGCGCAAGTAGGCTTTTAGTCTGACTCATTTAAGACGAAGAAGAAGCATGTGCGTCATCTACTCGGGAACTAAAATGGCAAATTTACGGTAATAGATCAAGTTTTACTTTATGCTCGCTAGTATCCACCTTATTTTCAACGGAAATACGGACACAGTTGAGTGACGGTTTTCCCTGCGAGACTTCCGATGCGTCACTTCCTGTCACTGGCGAGTCAGCTGGACAGCGACTCATGCAGCTAATTCGTACCAAATTACTCGTCGTTATGATTTCATGGAAGGCCGGGATCATTTGTCCGGTTAGAGGGTTTCATGATAACGGGTGTAAAAGAAAGGTTTATGTGGAGCAGAAGTGTTTTAATCATCGCCTGCATACAAGAGCTGTAGATACCAGGCGCCCTACTTTCTTCACCCCCAGCCGAAGAATGAGATATCCCTCCGCTTGTGGTTAAAAGTTGTAAATTTGAAGAAACCACCGAAACAATTGTATGTTTGTTCTTTTAATTTCGTGGACAAAAGACCGATAGAAGACCACACGATGCCAGAAAAGTGGCTGGGCTACGAAATTCCATTAAAATCTCCATGGAGATGTCAAGAGGACAGCAGACACAGGTGAGCCAAGAGATGTTTACAGTGTTTACGTTTGTGTCGCTCTTGATAAAACATATGCTTTCACATTAAGACAGCCGTCTTTTAGCTTTGTTCTGTCTGTCAATTATTATCTGAATATTTTTCATCCCTGCTGGTAGGTTTTTGGGGTTCCGTTTGTAAAGTTATACAATGAAAGATTTATAGCAAAATGTTTAGCCATGTCATGACATAAAAGGCAGGGTTCAATATTCATATTTTTGTTATTCATAAATCTATAAATAAGTCACAGTTCCAAGTTTAATATTTAAGTAACAAGCTTAATATTTAGCTCCAAAGTAAACGTCTAGTTTGTAAACTAAACATTTAATTTGGAGTTCAATATTTAATTTGAAAACTAAATGCTTGGTTTGCATCTTAATATATAGTTTACAATCTAAACATTTAGCTGTGTAATTAAATATTTAGTTTGGAACGGTGACATTTATAAAATGTATAACATGGTGACTTTAAAAATGAAAACCCATATTTTCCTCTTATAGAATCCAAAAAAAACCTACAAGACGGCTGTCTTAGTGTGAAAGCATATGTTTTATCAAGAACAACACAAACATAAACACTGTACACTTCCCAAGCTTACCTGTCTGTTTATCCTCTTGACATCTCCATGGAGATTTTAATGGAACTTCGTAGCCCGGGCCACTTTTCTGGCATCTTGTGGTCTTCTGTCTGTCTTTTGTCCACGAAATTAAAAGAACAAACATACAATTGTTTTGGTGGTTTCTTCAAATTTACAACTTTTAACCACAGGCGGAGGGATATCTCATTCTTCGGCTGGGGGTGAAGAAAGTAGGGCGCCTGGTATCCACAGCTCTTGTATGCGGTCGATGATTAAAACACTTCTGCTCCACGTAAACATTTCTTTTACACCCGTTATCATGAAAGCCTCTAACCGGACAAACGATCCTGGCCTTCCGTGAAATCATAACGACGAGTAATTTGGTACGAATTAGCTGCATGAGTCGCTGTCCAGCTGACTCGCCAGTGACAGGAAGTGACGCATCGGAAGTCTCGCAGGGAAAACCGTCACTCAACTGTGTCCGTATTTCCGTTGAAAATAAGGTGGATACTAGCGAGCATAAAGTAAAACTTGATCCATTCCCGTAAATTTGCCATTTTAGTTCCCGAGTAGATGACGCACATGCTTCTCACTGCATGAAAAGTGTGATTTACGTCACTATGCGGCACTGTAGATTGTCGTGGAAGTTCAGGTTAACGGCTATTCACGGTCATTTGCAGGCAACACCGAAAACTGCCATGAATGGGGTACCGCGAGCGAGCTATTTTTAGAAACGTAACGTCACGATGACGTCACATCACGTGGTACGCAGTAGGACAAACTCCCAAATCCGCCGCTGTTTTGCTGTAGAAGAGACGTGCGTTAGCCTAGGTTGTACTGTTTAAAAGACTGCTTTTTCCAAAATCTAAGACCATTGTTTATAAACATTGTTGCTATGGAACGTGCAACAGCGACTCGAGTTACGCTGATCGGCCGCATATGAAGGATGTTTTCTTCATTACTTTCCCGAAATTCAAGAGTGCCAAGGAGAAATGTGTGCGCTTGGTCCATCGGTGCGGTCGGCCTACATATGTAGCAAGCATTTTGTCGGAGGAAAGGGCCCAACCGAAGAACATCCTGACCCAATTCCAGCGAAATCAAGCAGTGAACAGGTAAGATTATTTTGGTGGCCGAGATGTTAATAATGAAACGCCTGCTACCATGATAGCATATAGGCTATCATGGTAGCAGGCGCTAACATGATGATACCCTGCTACCAGGATAGCCTACTCAAAAACATTTCAAACATTAAACATATACCGATCCCTGGACGGTGATAACAAACAAAAAAACGGCCGATGACGCCATGACCACCGCGCAGGAAAAAACAAAACAAAGCTTACCGTTCGATCAACTCGGCCCGTTTTCCGGTCTTTTTAAGCCCTCGACACTCAAGCCATCGTTTGAGCTGAAGGTTGGTGTGTTCTTCGACTGTGCGACCAGTAAACCGTGCGCCTGGGACATCGTTTTGGGAAAGTTTAATGGCTGCAAAGTCGGTCATATCGCTGGTTCTGTTGCTGGTTGCTACGTGCGTTCTCTATCGGTTTGTCCTACCTAAGCGGCAAAAGGGGCGTTGCTGTTGAGGCGGTGACGTCACATGCGCGGTACCCCATTGTCAGAAATTGACGTGGCAGTTGTCCCCCCATGACCCCCCTCCTCCTAATTCTAGGGGAGGCTTTAACATGTAAATGAAAATGCTGTGAGCTATACAAATGCAAACCAGGGTTGCAGGGGGAGTTTACCCCACGTCTCGCGTTCAACTCGCCTTCAACTCCTCTCGATCCACAACTTTCAGCCAGTCCGCAGACTGACGAGAAGAAACTGCTGATTGCTATCAGTGGACTGTTTCATATGAGTCAGTCGGTATTGAAGCAATGCCAAGAGCGTGGAAATGTTCAAGTCAGAAGTTTTGGTTGGGTCATTCATGATAAAGTAAATGAAATGGGGTTTAATGAACTAAAAATAAGTCCCACTGTACCTTTCCCAGATACTCCACCATGGGTTTTTAGGGAGGTGGCCACTGATTTGGGATTATTAGAAGAAAAACATAATTATTATTATTCAGCAGTATTTAGATAAAAGGTATGAAAATATGACACAAATATATACAGATGCGTCAAAAGAGGAAAATGGTAAAACAGGAGTAGCAGTATATATTCTGAAAGAAAATATTTCTAAAAAAAGAAGGACAACAGATAATTTATCAATTTTTTCAGCAGAGATGTTGGCAATTATTTTGGCATTACAATGGGTGCTGGAGGTGAAGCCTAGAAATGCAGTTATCTGTTCCGATTCATTGTCTTACCTGACTAGTTTTAAAAGTGGAAAATCTGAAAGCCGTCAAGATCTTTTAGATGAAGTCAGTTATTTAATATATGGTATACAGCAACAGTATTCAATTCACATGGGTTCCAGCACATAAAGGAATTTTAGGTAATGAAAAAGTAGATAAGTTAGCTAAAGAAGCAATTAAGGCAAGACAAATTGAATATGATGTCCCACTAAGTAGAACAGAAATAAAAGTAATTATTAAAGATAAAATAAATAATATATGGCAGGAGAGATGGAATTTAGAAGAAAAAGGAAGACATTTATATAAAATACAAAAAGATATTATCATAAGATATAATATTATAATGAATAGAAGAGAGGAAATATGGATAAACAGGTTGAGGATAGGGCATACTAGTTTAAATACTGGTTTAAAAATAATAGGGAAACATCCAACAAGTAATTGTTCTTATTGTGGAGAAATCGAAGGAGTAGAACATGTTTTGATTTATTGTAGGAAATATATTAAAGAGAGGAAAGAACTGGAAAGGGTATTGGGGAGTTCAGTGAAGATGGCTGAATTATTAGGGAAACATCAATCAGATAAAATAATCAAAGCACTTATGAAATATTTAAAAGGTACAGAATTAGCTCGGAGGATTTAGTGTGTATGTATGTGTGTGTGAGTGTGTAAGTAAGGATATCATTTAGTTTCATTAAGATATAAAGATATATAGGAAAATATATTTCTAAATTACATCTCCGTCCAGTTGATGGCGATAATGCACACAGTATGTGAACTGCCAGAAAACACAATAGAAGAAGAAGAAGAAGAAGAAGAAGAAGAAGAAGAAGAAGAAGTAGTAGTGGACTGTCTCGTACAACATACTGCCGATATGAATGAGCGGTTCACTCAACTGCAGAATTCGGTAAACTCCAGGTTGCTGTCCATAGAGGACAAGTTGGCGGCTCTGCAGTCGAACAACTGTGCGGGAGAGACTTACTCCAAGAAGAGAAGATGTATCAATCCCAAACTTGCGGTAAGAATATGTTCGGTGAATGCTAGCTAAGCTAAAAGTAGCCTAGCCTAAAACCAATGCTAGGAATAGCCTAGTAGCCTTCAAAAGAACAAGCTTTATTAAAGTGTATTTTTTGTTACAGGAAGCAGTACGCTGTCTTCACAACTCGGAGAACAATTGCAGGCGCTATGAACCGGAGCAAGGCGGTGACCTATTTGCTCGTAGCAATATCTGCAATTCCAGATTTACACTATGTTGATAAAGACGAAATTGTGTGTAAGTGACTTGTTTTTACTGTTTTCTCCTTCCTTGTTACTGTGACTTGCATTTGACTTTTATTCATACCACTCTCATTTAATTGTTTTCCAGCCGCCTGTAAGAACTATTATGAGACGGTACGCAGGACGGTATGCAGCCAGAAAACTCATTGCGGGCGGAAGCTGCGGTTCAGCTCGGAGTCGAGCGAGAATAAAGAAGGTAAGACTTTATTTTGGTGACTATTTTTCAGGTGCATTGATAGATGTGTTGTGTCCATACGCAGTGCATCCCATCGCACAGTACTGATTCATTGTTTTTTTTTTTACAGCTGCTGGAATCGAGGCAGAGCGTGCTAGCGGATGAGGAAGTGGAATTCTGGAAGTCCGCCACCGTCGAGTCGGGTCTCTGGATGGATTGTACGGCCGCCGTCATTTCGTAGGCCGGATCTCTCTGAACTCTGTGTGAAGCTGCAGTCCCGGTTAGAGGCGACGCCGAAGTACAGAGCCACGCACAGCAGGCGTGTGCACAACGGACCTGGCTCGGAAAGAACGCCGCCAGTTACCTCCAACCCCGAGGAGGCAAACGGACAGTTCACGGAGTTGTAGTTTTTTGGATACCCATGTGTGGGCAGATCCTCGCGTTGTATATAGTTGTGTTTGTTTTAATAAAGCTCTTTCTTTGCATAAACATCTTCCTGGCAAATGTTCATTTCCTGTATAAATTCATTCATGTCCTTGATGGTAGCCTAATAATAGTGTAGTAGCCTACATAGGATAACATGAATATACAGCATAATATAAATAAATAAATTATATATATATATATATATATATGCCAACCAATCACGAGTGATTTTACTTGTTTGAAAATAATGGTTTCATCCAATACTCAGTAAGAACATTCAAGCCTGGCCTGACCACGTGTGGTTTTGCTGCCAATCAGGAGCGATTTTACTTGTTTGAAATAGTGGTTTGATCCAATACTGAGTAGGTTATTCAAGCCAGACCTGGCCAGCCGCGCGGGTTCGCTGCATTCATATGCTAATTAGGGCCATTAGTACAGCTGATCGCTCTCCACATACGTCATTGTCCGGTTCCAACAATTTGTGGCACTGACAAACGGCGACAAGCGCGGGTTGCAAATTGTCGTCAACTGCCGAAAATGAGGGAGATCTGCGGTAGTTTATGGGGACGAAAATCTCACTTTTCATGCAGTGTCTTCTTCGTCTTAAATGAGTCAGACTAAAAGCATACTAGCGCCACCATCTGGATAAATTCACGTTTTTACAAGATAATTATCATGTTTATACAAGATAATTATCATGTTTATACAAGATAATTATCATGTTTATACAAGATAATTATCATGTTTATACAAGATAATTATCATGTTTATACAAGATAATTATCACGTTTTTACAAGATAATTATCATGTGTATACAAGATAAGTAGCAAAAAAATTATTTTCTCCAGTGGCAGCATAACGCTTCCGTAGATTCCTGCTCACGTATTTCAGTCTTTTACTTATTTTAGCCATTTAAAAAAAATGCTCATGTTTCTGGCACAGGAGGTGGCCCACAATCCCCAGAATTTACACCAGCAGTAGAGCTGGCCCTTCATTTAAACAAGGGAAGGCTTGTTATAGAAGCCAATCATGGTGTTGTTGAGGAAAATAAATATCTTAGTTGTATTCATATGAGAGTGCTGAGGAATGCATGAGTTTTGACTATCTCTCCTCTGTTGCTGGGTAAGATAACATGCATGGGTTTTATGGCAGGGGATAGGTCATTTGGCTTGACCCTTTGCAGAGTAGAAGGGTCTCTTTGTTCTAACAACAGATCAGGGTAAAAACGTGAGATGGGAGGGTCTCACCCTTAAAAAGATCTCACCTTTAAAAAGATGTGTTCAGAGTTGTGAAAGTTAGACAGAACTTTTTACATCGCCAGGATGTCAGCTGGTAAAGAATACAACAAAATGGTAATGTAAAATTCTGTCTCCATTGGAATTCCTAATGAATTAAATATGCATATTACAATGTTTACCTCTGATCAATGTTTTTTACTCATTTACTGTCAAATTTTAAACCGGGGTAAAAATGGGCCTTCAGAGCTAAGCAGGATTAGGCCAGTACTATTAATATCTACAGTATCAAATTAAAATGACATCATGGGAAATCACAAGAATGTAAGTTAGTTAAGGCACTTCTTGCTGTTCTTCTTTCAAAGATGAAATTGTAGATTCTTACAAAACAGATGTAAAAGCAGCAGCTATGCATGCGTCCTCCAGTACTGCCATGTTTGTGTTTATTCGGCTGTGGGCTCAACCACTCTTGCTTTCGTCGCACCAGTGTGTCCCTTACTACTGCAACATAATTGGCCCAAACCGTTTTTGGTTCGGACACAAACGGTTGAAGCCCGAGCGCTACAAGATGGATTCGGGTTTGTTTATGAATGCACAAATACAGCAAAAATTCATCTTGCAGGCAAGGTTAGGGGACTGTCTGTGGACTCAAGAAGGCTGGAGGTATTATGTCACTCTTGTGGAAATACTTTAATTCAATCCATAATGGATTGAATTATCCACTGATATGATGCTCAAGGAAAAGACAGTATATTCATAACAGGACACAAACAGTTTGAGACACATTTATTCAAACCAACTTACATTGTGGGGACAACAATCAAACAATAGTAAAAGTAGTAAGAGAGATATGAGTGAGTCTAACACATAGGCCTACGGCATCAGTGGGATAAATACCTAGGGGAAGCAATAGATGTAGTTTCTTTAATAATCTGTATGCAACAAAATGCTTAATATTTTAGTTTACGAGCGGCCTGGTGCGCAGCTGCTCATGACATGGAGCGCTGCTGCATATTGATTGACAGCCGAAGCAGCTCTCACTGACGATGACTGCAGCTTTGCGCTCTTTGTTTCAGAAAGGCACGAGTGGATTTATTATTATTTTTTACTTTTTCTGAATATGACCCCGTCAAATGCGGGACATTGTTGCAGTTTGCAGGACAACAGTGATAAATGCGGGACAGTCCCCCTAGTTTCACAAGTAAAGAGGAGGTGTGCTGCAGAAAACTTGCAGTATTTATTATGCTCATAAACCCTTCTTCAAGCATGCTAAATTAGCCTGAGCTAGCGCATTACTCCTCTTCTTATTTTAAATAAAAATTTTGTAGCAAATCACGAGGAGATCCCTGGTTGGTTGACTGCGTTTATCAACTAAATTACTGGAAGCGAGGCCCACAGGTGGAAATACCACTGATTACAAGAGGGACCAACAGCGATAGGTACACTTACAGAGGAAGCGGCTCTCAGATGTTCAATTCGCTGAACTTTCTGAGTTGCTGGTTTGCATAAATCCAAAGGAAACTTTTGACCATCACTACCTTCAATCAGGGTGGATTTAGGAAATGTGGGGCCTTAGGCACAGATAGGCATGTGGCCCTATGAAATAAGAAGACAACACACAAAACAACAGACCAATTATACAAATACATAAATTTTAACAGAATACACATATATTATTTCTTCTACCTTTTGACCCTCTTTTCCTATCCCTTTTCTTGTTGTTTTCCCCTCCATGTTTTCTTGTGTCCCTTTTTTTAGTAGTCTACGCAAAGGCAGGCATGGTGCCCTCTCAAATGAGAAAACAACACACAAAACAACAAGTCAGTTATACTAATAGACATTTTAAAAGAATACACATTATACGTTTTAACTTTTGTCCCTCTCTTCCTGTCCTTTTTTCATGTTGTCTGTTTTATTTTACAAATTTTCTTCCCCTCCCTTTTTTCTTTTGTTATATAATTTTCCTGTCTTTATTCTTCTGTTCCTTTTAGTCATATCCCTTTACTTTTTTTCCTTTTTTCTCTTCCTGTCCCTTTTTCTTGTAGGTTTTCTCTCAATGGTTTCTTTTTGTCCCATTTTCTAGTAGTTGTATTGTCTTCCTTTTTTCCCTAAAATCTTATTTTGCCACACCAAATCTTGCAATGAGGAGATCCATATCCACTGACTCCCTGACTTCTTGCTCAATGGAGAAGAGACAGCATGCTCAATTCGTAGCAGTGGCAGCTCGTAATGGCACTTCACCGTGGCAGGTAGGCCTGCCACGGTGTAGTACTAGCAGCTGCCACTTGAGTGACAGTCTGGCGGTCCTGCCACTATGCTGCCAGACCGGCTCCCACGTTTACTGCCGCCGTTTTGGGGGCTGCCAGAGCCGGTTTTCGGCAAATAACTTAGTTATGGTGCCTCTAAGTAGATTATTGTTTTGAAATTGTGATGTAATTGCTTAATAAAACCTCATATAAAGTGACATTTACTTGATGGAACAAAGTAGTTCATGTGCCAATAAGTGGCCAGTGGCAGCTGCCACTAGGCTGCCAGTCTCTGGTGGCACCTGCCACTAGGGTGACAGTCTGGCTGTCATGCCACTAGGCTCCCAGATCAGCTCCCACATCTACTGCCATTGTTTTGGGAGCTGCCAGAGCCGGTTTTCGGCAAATAACTTAGTTATTTTGCCTCTAAGTAGAATATTGTTTTGATGCTATTGCTTAATAAACTGTATTAAACTTTTCATAAAGTTTACTTGATGGAACGAAGTAGTTCATCTGCCAATAAGTGGCCAGTGGCAGCTGCCACTAGGCTGCCACTAGGGTGCCAGTTCGTGGCAGTGCAAGTCTGGCTGTCCTGCCACTAGATTGGCCAGATTGGCTCCCATTTTTGCTGCCGCCGTTTTGGGGGCTGCCAGAGCCGGTTTTTGGCAAATGACTTAGTTATATTGTCCCTAGATATATTATTGTGTTGAAATTGTGATGCTATTTCTCATTATATAAGTATAAGATTTCCAATATGGTGCTTCGCAGTCAGCAGCCAGTCACCTCGGCTCCGTCTTTTCTTTTCCTACTTTCTCTTCTTTATAGTGTTTTTGGAGTGTTTTTATATTAGTGAACATTGTATCTGGTATTCCAAACTTATGTGCACTGAAGAAGCCGACCTTTTGGACTTTAGTGCTGAGCTTTCTGTTACTTTTGGCACTTTTTGATGCTGCAAGGGGAGACCCCTTTGTCCATGACTCCGGACGTTCCATTGTTTACATGCGGAACCAGCTCCTCAGACTTCGGGACTCCACACGCCACTGCCCTGCTCCCCACCATGCTGAGAAACCAGACATCCCTGCAGACATACAGAGGAGATGGAGAGGCAGCAGGGGTGGAGGGACGAAGTGGAGGAAGAGTTATTTACCATCGGTTGGAAACACAAGATCTCACTACAACAAGACCGAGGAGCTCGCAGCACTAACCCGTTTCCAGAGGAGGTACAGGTATGCTAGTATCATGTGCTTCATGGAGACATGGTTAGATGACTAGGCCACCACTTGGGGGAGTGACAGAGCTTTGGTCCCAGAGGTTCTGAGTTTAACTCCCACAAGCTGCCATTCTGGGTCCCTGATTAAGACCCTTAACCTCCAATTGCTCCCCAGGCACCGCTCAGTGGCAGTCTACTGCTCCCCAAGGGGATAGGTTAAGATGCAGAAGTGAATTTCTCCATTATGAGATCAATAAAGTTCAATATGTATTATTATTTTTTTTAATGATCTGTCCCGGACTCAGTGGTCTACCTGGATAGCTTTAAACTCATCCGTGCAGACAGAACTTTGGCTGAGAGTGGAAAAAAGAGAGGAAGGGGGCTGGCGGTGTTTGTGAGTGAGAGATGGTGCAGCGCGGCTCATGTTCACATGAAGGAGCTGATATGCTGCTCGGATGTGGAATTACTCGCCGTGAGCATGAGACCCTATTATCTACCGTGAGAGTTTGCTCACGTGATCGTGGTCTGTGTTTACATTCCTCCCTCCGCAAACTCCGTTGCTGCGTGCGAGCAGATTCACGGGGTGGGGACCAGGCTTACACCCCCGCGCTCTCCTGCTCATCACATGAGATTTCAGCCGAGCCTCCCTTCAATCAATCAATCAATCAATCTTTATTTGTCAACTACAATTTGCACTGTAGTCGAAATTTCAGTTCCAGTACAACCGACCATCACATACATAGACAAACATTTTTGGGGGAACGATTGACTGGCTGTGTTCCTTGGCAACGCAAGGCCCCAGTCGGCCGCTGCCACTTCTGCGCAGCTGTTAGGCGCATTCCTCCAAATTGCCCCAGACCCCGCCTTACACGGTGCCCATAGGGGCGCTGCCCTTGAATCTGTGGAAGGATAGATTTTCACAATTGGGGGAGGGGAGGAAAGAAAAAAAAGACAGATGTATCACACTCTATCCTCTCACCAGTGTTGTAGTCAAGTCACTATGCCTCGAGTCCGAGTCCAGGTTCGAGTCTCCAGTGTTCAAGTCCGAGTCAAGTCCAAGTCATTAAAAAAAAAATCAGAGTCGAGTCCGAGTCAAGTCCACTGCTCATCCTAGTCAAGTCCGAGTCGAGTCACTATTGATCCAAGTTCGTTTTAGGAACATGCCGTGACGTGTGATGTATGACATGAAGCAGTAACATTCCATTGCACTAACAATGGCGTTCCGCGAGCGAGCTATTTTTAGAAAGTGACGTCATATCACGTACAGGGCAAATATGCGTTTTCCTCCACTCTTTCGCTGTAGTTACCCTTAGTTTTACTCGGTAAAACGACTGCTTTTTCCAAGTCTAAGACGTCTCCTAACTATGGTTTTTAAACATTGTTGTTATGGAACGTGCAACAGCGACTCGAGGTACGCTGATAGGCCGCATATGAAGGATGTTAAAGCCGCAAGCGGCGTCGATCGGCCCTCGCAGCCAAGCGCGCTCCGGCCTATTGGCCACCGATGCGGTGCCGGCCGGCCGGCGGGGTTCGCGCACCGCCGCGGCTCCGGCCGGCAGGGTTCGGTGCCGGTCGATGCAGCGAGGAGATATAGCCGTTGGATAATGATAATGCATTTGGCCACCGGACCGGACTAAATTGTTCGGCGGGCCGGACAATTTATACCGATTCCTGGACGGTGACTACAAACAGAAAAAAAACGGCCGATGACGCCATGAATGCCAAGCAGGAGAAAAACATCGATTTACCTTTCTATCAACTCGGCCCGTTTTCCACTCTAAGCCCTCGACACTCAAGCCATCGTTTGAGCTGAATGTTGGTATGTTGTTCCGCAGTTCTACCAGTAAAATGGGCGCCTGGACATCCTCTTGTGAAAGTTTAAGAGCGGAAACGTCGGTCATATCGTTATAGCTGGTTGCTACGTGCGCTCTCACACTGTTTGCCCTACCTTAGCGGCAAGGGGTGTTGCTCATGAGATGGTGACGTCACGTGCGCGGTACGCCATTTAGATATTAAAATCATACACCAAATAATATTCTAATGACATATTAAAATTATAGCCTAATGATATAAAAAAAGTTGAGTCTTTTTCTCAATTTCCAAGTCAGAATGATCTGAATGTAGGAGTCCGAGTCCAAGTTTGAGTCATCAGTGCTCAAGTCCAAGTCAAGTCACGAGTCTCTAAATTTAGCAAATGACTCGTACTCGAGTTCGAGTCTCGGACTCGAGTACTACAACACTGCCTCTCACGATACAGTATGAGATATCCGACAAAAAAAAAACATTGCACAAGAAGCACAAATATAAACGAGAAACATTTAAGCAACAATCCCCGGGGAGCATTCTGGGGTTAAGGGTCTTGCTCAGGGACCCAGAGTGCAGGCAGTTGGGATCGAACCGGGTACTTGCATCCTTCTCTGAGTGCAAGCGCGCTGCTCTAACCACTAGGCCAGCACTCCCCCTAACAATATAACGTGTGCAGGGATTATACATTTTTGTCATGGCACAGCTTTGCCTTCTGCACCATGGACATATTCTTGGCACTCTCCACCCTCCATACACCCCAGTCTCCACTCCACCTTCTAATCACCTACAACTGTCAGCCACTAATCAAGTCAGGACTCTTTCCACCTATCACTGCTACTTAAACCTCCCTCAGTTAGCTCTTCCCTGTCAGTTCGTCTGTTAATTTCTGCTAACTTCTGCTCACTACTGCTCATTACTGCTCACCACATCCTTTCCTTGTCCAGCCCGAGTTCCATTCATCTCCGCCTGCCTGCTGCTGGTCCTGCTGTTACTCCGGTCCTGCAAGTATTCACTTTGCCGTGCTGCTGGTCCTGCTGTTGCCTGCAAGTATTCACTCTGCCGTGTTGCTGGTCCTGCTGTTGCTCTGGCCTCCAAGTCTTCAATCTGCCATTCTGCTGGTCCTGCTGTTGCTCTGGCCTCCAAGTCTTCACTCTGCCGTGCTGCTGGTCCTGCTTGCCAGTTCCTGCCATTAACATCCTCCGGCTCCAGGCCGGTTCTGCTTCTCTGGTCTCCTGCTTCCACAACTCATCATCATCCAATAAACTCTTTTTAAAACATATCTTTGTGGTTGTGTTCGGGTTCACAGTCAAATAATGACAATTTTTCACTTTAGTTTTAAATAATGTATTTTTACTTTAATTTATAACTCCAGAATCGTCACCATGCTGAGTTATCATAATCAGTCATCCTTTTTTAATCAGTTTGGGGGAAGTTGTGTCACATTGGTGGCAGCCTTGTGTCTACCAGGGATGTCAATCTCCATTCCTCGAAGGCTGGTGTCCTGCAGCTTTTACATGCACACCTGGTCCAACTTACCTAAACAAGAATCTCCTCAGTTCTCCAAAGTCCTGCTAATGACCTAATTATTGAATTAAGGTGTGTTGAAGTAGAGTTCCAAAAATGGTTAAACAAACCAACTGGACTTTCTCAATTCAAATGTCTGGAGTAGTGTGGAGTTCCAAGTTTTTATACTATTGCCCAAAAAGGCCTTGTATGGCTTAGATAACATGCAAATTAAACTGAAACCCTTTGTAATGGGGAGTCATTAGGGTCATCGTTGGTCTGCAAATTCTTCACCAGCATGTTGAAGCAGAGACACATCTAAAAGCTGCAGGACACTGGCCCTCAAGGACTACAGTTTGACACCCCTTGTCGAAACACATTCATCAAGTTGATGGATCTGGGATCCCTCTAAATTCTAAGAAATATCTCCTACAGGAGAATTGGCTTGTTGCAAATATTTATGTTACCTTTATTCACGGCATCAACTTAATTTATGATACAGTGTATGTTTTGGCCTTCAACTAAGTATTGTGTACTTGTTTTATGTCATTAATTTTGAAATATGTTGTCTTACAGAAACTCCTGCCATGTCAAAGACAAAAAGAGTAAAGCTCTCAGATGACCCTGACAATCTGGACTCAAAGCCAGACCAATTTGACTGTCCACATTGCACAGCTTAGCTAAGCACTTACAAAAACTTACAAAGGCATATTAGGGATGGAAACCATCCCTATGATTTATGTGGACATTGTAAATTGACTCTATGTCACTCCAAAGCATGAACACAGTCCAGATTTTCCAATTCATTTGGTGAAGTCAACAAACCCACCCAAAATTGACTGTGAAGTGGAAAATTGTACGAAGTTCATGCAGATAGTTTCCACAATTTCCACAACAATGTCCTCCTTACGCTTCCACTCTGTGAGCTTCTGATGTCAGGGTTGTTGGTAAGACTCCAGATAGTCTGTTAGATTACCAGATAAAACATGTTTTTGAATGTGTTCAAACTTAAAGTAATGTGTGTAAATGTTCTGGGTTTACTTCCAGAACAAGACAACTAGTGGGCGGATGCTAGAGACGTCATCTCTTCAGTGACAACCGCTACCATCAGAAAAGCCTTTCACTAATTTTTGAAACTTACAGACTTCAACTTTGACTTCTCTTGTTATCTGTGTGGATACCACCCATATGTGATTATAGCTGACACCAACTGGAACTGGCCTTTGATATACCACATAAGACATTTGGTTTGGAATCTGTACTTCATACATGCAAAATCCTAAAATGCACTGATGTCAACTTGCAAATATTTGGCAATATTAAGGACTTCTTATTGTCAAAGACAGGAACTGAGTCGCTATTGTGATATTTGTTTAGAATTTTTAGATTTAATTGTACCATCATATGTATACTTTTTGTGTTTATTAAGATGACACTCATAACTCATTTCCATGTGTTATGAGTGTCATCTTTATTTTCAGTTGGGACCTTTAAAAGACCCGATCTAGATACCATATCTGACGAAGATCTTAAAATTGACATAGTTAAGGCATGGTCAGATTTAGACAAATCAGTTGTAGTGGAGGGCCTCATGTCAGGTATGTGTTTATTTGCTGGGTATAATGTCAGCATAGTATAGTTTCAGCTTCATCACAAAATTTATTTGAACAAAGCTCATTCTAGAAGCCTAGATGAAAATGTTTTTACACTTAATTTACACATTTAATTTCCCTTTGGGATCAATAAAGTATTTTTGAATTTATTTGAATTCATTTTGAATGGTACACATTTTACTTGAAGGAACAACTGTGGCTAACCTATACTGCACATCCACTCGTCACTCCACTTTGGCACCCTGGATGGGACAACACAATGGAGTGGGAAATATTCTTCCCAAAACAGAGATGAAAAAGGCTTTGAAAAAGCAACCGGACCACACAACACAGCCCACAAAACAATAAACAAAGACATTATTCTGGTACTCGTCGAGTCAAAAAAGGTAGACTACATATTTATCTGGCTCACAAAAATTTAATTATTTTGTTTATTCTTCATACGTTCTCTTTAACTTTTTTTCTGGTATTATCCAGCATAACAAAAAAGATCTTCAGGAGGCTTGCCTTGCCCTTGGTGTGTCGCCTCATGGGTTAATTGCAGATTTGTTGAATAGACTTAGACTTAGACAACTTTGCCATTTTGTATGCACAGAGTGCGTACAGAACGAAATTACGTTGCATACAGCTTGTAAATTGCAGTAAAAAGTAAAAATTAAATTACAGTATAAGGTGCAGCAGTGATTTGAAAGTAAACAATTTAAATGCAAGAGAAGTCAAAGTGTACAGGTGAGTATTTTTAAAACCATTTGTATGTGCAGAATTGATTGTGCAAGGGCATTTGTGCAAGAATACAGCTTGTAATTTACAGTAGATTTAAAATACAGTATAAGGTGCAGCAGTGATTTAAAAGTAAAACAATTGAAATGTAAACAATGCAGGAGAAAGTCACAGTGTACAGGTGAGTATTTAAAAAAAAACATTTGTATGTACAAAATTTGATTGTGCAAAGGGCATTTGTGCAAGAATGCATTTAAAAACTAAGAGTTCTGCAGCATTTGTAATGCTAGATGGAGATGCAATGATGCAAAATGTGCAAATATGCGAATGTTGTGCAGAGTCAATGGGTTATAGATCAGCAGTTCAGCAGCAGTTCAACAGTCTGATGGCAGCAGGGAAAAAGCTTTTGCAGAACCTGGTGGACCTGCAGCGGGTTCTGCGGAACCTCTTCCCAGAGGGCAGCAGGGAGAACAGTCCATGGTGGGGGTGTGAGGGGTCCCTGGTGATGTTTCGGGCTCGGGACACGCAGCGCTGAGATGAAATGTCTTTTATGGAGGGAAGAGGAGCCCCGATGATCCCTTCTGCTGTCCTCACCACTCTCCTCACGTTCTTCCAGTCGGAGGCACTGCAGCCTCCACACCACACAGAGAGACAGCTGGTCAGAATGCTCTCTGTGGTGCTTCTGTAGAAGGTCGTGATGATGGTCGGGGGCAGGTGGGCTCTCCTCAGGAAGTACAAGCGCTTCTGTGCCCTCTCTACCAGTGACGTGGTGTTAGCAGGCCAGCTGAGGTTGTCCGTGATGTGCACCCCCAGGAACTTGGTGCTGCTGACCACCTCCACAGCTGAGCTGTTGATGAGCAGTGGAGCGTGGTGAGGCTGGTTCTTCCTGAAGTCGATGATGATCTTCTCCACGTTCAGGATCAGGCTGTTTTCTCTGCACCAGCCTACCAGCTGCTCCACCTCCTCTCTGTAGTCCTGGTCGTTGTTGTCTCTGATCAGGCCCACCACTGTTGTGTCGTCAGCAAACGATGTGATTGGTGGTGAACCTGGGGACGCAGTCGTGTATCATCAGGGTGAACAGCAGAGGGCTCAGGACGCAGCCCTGAGGGGAGCCCGTGCTGAAGGTGATAACATCAGAGGTGTTCTGTCCGACCCGGAACGACTGAGGTCTGTTGGTGAGGAAGTCTAGTAGCCAGTTATGAAGGGGTGTGCTGAAGCCCAGATGTTCCAGTTTTCCCACCAGATGCTGTGGGATGATGGTGTTAAACGCCGAACTGAAGTCCAGGAACAGCATCCCCGTGTTCTTCTCCTCCAGGTGTGCCAGGCTCAGGTGAAGAGCAGAGGAGATAGCGTCATCAGTGGAGCAGTTCCGCCGGTAGGCAAACTGGAATGGGTGGAATGCTGGGGGGAGACTGGAGATGATGTGTTGCTTTACCAGCTTTTCAAAGCACTTTATCATGATGGGAGTCAGTGCAACAGGCCGGTAGTCGTTGAAACAGGTGACTTGAGGTTTCTTTGGCACCGGAATGATGGAGGCAGACTTAAAGCATGCTGGCACTGTGGCTTGGTCCAGTGAGGTGTTAAAAATGTCTGTGAGGACACCAGCCAGCTGACCTGCACACTCCTTGAGCACCCGCCCAGGTATGTTGTCGGGACCTGGGGCCTTCCACGGGTTGACTCTCCTCAAAGTCTTCCACACATTGGCAGTGTCAAGGCGGAGGACCTCCTCTTCCTGATGGGGAACGGCTTTCACTGCTCGAGTGCTGTTTAGTGCCTTAAACTTTCCAAAGAAGTTATTTAGTCCGTTAAGGAAGTCAGCATCAACTTCACCCACCGGGGGGGAGGGCGTGTTGTATTCAGTGATTTCCCGTATGCCTTTCCACATGCTCCTGGTGTTGCTGGGGTCATGGAAAAGCTCCTGGATTTTCTGACTGTGGTTCCACTTCGCTAACCTTATGGCACGGTTCAAGTTGGCTCTCGATGTCCTCAGTGCCTCCTTGTCACCAGACTTGAAGGCTGAGTTCCGTGCTTTTAGCGCTCGACGGACCTCCTCAGTGATCCAGGGACGTTGGTTTGCTCGGGTGATGATGGTCTTTGTGGTGCTGACGTCCTCAATGCATTTGTTGATGTAGGCTGACACAGTCATGGCGTACTGATTAATGTCAATCTTGTCCTCTTAAGTTCCTGCAACTTTGAACATGTCCCAGTCAGAGCACTCAAAACAGTCCTGGAGCACCTCCATTGCTCCCTCAGTCCACACCCTCACCGGCCTCACTACAGGTTTAGCTCTAATCAGCTGGGGCTTGTATGCAGGAATTAGCATAACAGAGAGATGGTCTGAAGAGCCCAGGTGGGGGTGGGGGGCTGCCTTGAATGCGCCTTTAATATTTGTATAAACTAAGTCTAGAGTGTTCTCTCCCCGAGTTGCAAAATCCACATGTTGGTAGAAATGAGGGAGAACAGTTTTCATGTTTGCCTGGTTAAAATCCCCAGCAATGATGAAAACGCCCTCCGTATGTGCAGATTGCAGCTCAGAGATAGTCCGATAGAGGACACTCATAGCCTCTTTTGTATTAGCGCTCGGAGGAACATACACCGCTGTGATAATAACCACAGTGAACTCTCTAGGCAGATAAAAAGGTCTGCAGCTAATAATCAGGGTCTCGATGTCCGGAGAGCAAAAACTTGTGATTATTCTAGCGTTTTTACACCAGGTGTTATTGATGTAAACGCAGAGTCCGCCTCCTCGGGTCTTACCCCTTAGTTCTTTGTTTCTGTCGGCTCGGAAAATGGCTAGCCCCTCCAGGCTAACGGCTTGGTCTGGGATTGTTGAGTTGAGCCATGTCTCGGTCAGAATCAAAGCGCAGCATTCTTTAAACTCCCTCTTTGTAAAGAGCTCGAGGTGTAAATGGTCTATTTTGTTGTCCACTGAGCGTACGTTGGAAAGCCAGATGGACGGGAGCGGCGATCTGAATGGGATAGCCTTTAGCTTAGCTGCTTCTCCTCCGCGACACCCGCTCTTCTTCGGCCGGCTACATCGCCTTCGATTTGCTCTCCACCGACATGAGCTGCTCGTCGAGTCCGCCGCTTTACAGGCCTCCGGGACTGGTACCCGTAGCACGCCACAGCCACGTAAACAGTCGAGCGTAGCAGTAGTTAAAAGTCCAAAAACACTACATGACCGTAACTCCAACAGGCGCTCGCGGTCAAGTACTGATCGGCTGTGTAGATGAGAGATTTCTAGCGAGTTTGGCAGCATTTGTGAAAAATGTCGAGTGTTGGTCGGAGCTGTACACGTAGCCGCTGCCTCGGGGGGCTTGCGCTGCTCTAATATTCTAATATATATAATATTCTGCTCTAACAGACTCCAGGAACTGTTAAACTTTAAGGATGTATACCAAAAGCTTTTTCTGAAGCTTCAAAAAGCTGGGGGTGATTTTTTTATGTTTGTTATGAATACATTTTCTGATAAAATATTTCTTTAATTTGTAGGTGGTGTTCTTCACTTCTCTTGGATGCATGGTGTTGTGTACTCCATTCAAAACGTGCTGTTTTGAATGGAGTCCACAAGAGATCACAGTGATTGGCAGTTGAGCTTCAGGTATCTGCCTACCTGCTACATATCTGATATAGGAGGACAGGTTGCTCGCCACACCAACAGCCGCACCAAACAGCCTTTTTTCCAACCACATGATGGAAGACTGTGCCCCCACACCAGAAAATTGAAAGAAAGAATTTAAAGAGACCTCATTGCCACAGCTTGTATGCTGTGGCAATGAGGTATCCATTGCCACAGCATACAAGCAACAGTGTTGATTGAATAACATCATGACAACCAATCAAAGGGACATGTGAAAGATACTCACTCTATAATAGATTTCACCAAAAAAATCAGACCAGAAGAGAAGCTGAGAGGTCTCAATATTTGCCCCTACCTTAAAAAAAGAGGTCAACTCTGCTGTTGCAGAACAGTTCAATCGAAAGCTTGCATCTGTTAGATATTTACTGCGCCAAATGACAGAAACCCATTTTAAACAGACTTTGAGGGTCTTGATTCATCTGAATAATGACAAGATAAACAGGCACATTAAAAAAGAAATGGAGGAGATGTGCAATGTCCAGCTGTCTGTTGGACTTCATGGGATGCTGGGACTTCGGTCTCCTGGTAAGTTTTATTTGCATCAATATTTAAGCTCAACACTTTTTTCCGTTTCTCAATGGCTCCTCCTGCAGTGTCATCTGTGGTCTCTGCTGTTTTGTTGCTTTGTTGGCCTTTTAAGTAGCATCTACAACAATCCTGAACGCTTTCTTAATGTATTGCTTTTTGCAGTAATGCAGTAATGTAATGTAAATTTCAGTAACATTTTACTCGGTACAATTCTCAGTAACTGAAGTTACTTTGCTTTTTAATCCAAAATTGAGAAATGCTTAATTGGCACCAGAGAAGATTATCCAAGAATTTAAAAAGTCATCTATGCTGGTCCTGGAATTTGATTGCCCTGTTTAGATGACTGTAGAAAGGGAATTTGAGTTATCTCATGCAACAGATCTAACATGCTTAGGCTATACTTCTCATTTCAAGCAATGAACAATCACGTTTTTAAAGTTATTGTTATGTTACATGGTTTCCTTTTGTTTCATGTAATTAGCCTATAGCCTACATAGGACTGTTGTATCTCATTGTCAATATGTGTGCTGCTGCAGCACCACAGCTGACCTTCTCCGCCACTTGAACTAGGGTAGTTTTGGCTCATACTAGTGTTGGCCGTTTTAATTAACCTTTTCTTAGAAATGTACCTAAATAATGTTCTACTGTTGATTGTATGTAGCCTAAACAATATCAGTGTTGGGAGGAATGCAGTAAAAAAGTAATTTAATTAGGCTACAGTAATGTATTGCTTTTTGCAGTAATGCAGTAATGTAAGGCATTACCGATAAAATTTCAGTAATATTTTACTAAGTACAATTCTCATTAACTGAAGTTACTTTGCTTTTTAATCCAAAATTGAGAAATGCTTAATTAGCACCAGAGAAGATTAACCAAGAATTAAAAACGTCATCTATGTATGGAGTGAGGATTGTCTGAAAAAGATTTAAATAAATATAAAAAGGATATATATACATATACATACATTTCTAAATATCCAAGTACAAAATACAAATATAAAAATCTGACATACAAATAAATAAACAAATTTATATAAATAAACATGTCTTTGTAAATATATTTTCGAGATTTGAAAATTAATATGCTTGACTTTGTATGTGGAATCTGCATTTGTGAATCTCCTTTTTGCTTTTATGTCGATGACGTAATTTTGAGACATTCCTACTGCACACCAAGATCCACAAATAAATACCACTAGATTTGAATGCGAAGACACCCTCCACTGAACAACCAGCAGATGGCAGTGTTGTGTAGCCACAGCTAGTCTGGCAGAGCCGAGATAAAGGCAAGCGCTAACCACGACATTCAGCAGAATCTGGAGTGGATGATGGATAGAGCCGGTGATCAAGAAGCATCTACTGTAAGTAGTGCTTTTTGCATTATTTTACACACATTGCATTGATATTTGATCAGAAAAATTTCATTAAACGGGTTTGAGCCCTTTCAGATTAACTGGGTTGGTTAGCATCAGCTAATCTAGGTTAACTTTAGCTAGCTCAGGACCATAATCGACGTCTCTGTAGGATGCTAGATCTAGCTATATTTACAGACTATAAAGAACTTTGCTATGATGCTATCGTGTTTGACTCATAGCTGCCAACACTCCCGTTTTTTACGTGTTTCGCCCATATTTCATACCAATCTCCCGGCCGTTTTGCCATTTTTTTTCCAACCGGAAAGTGGCAAAACTGATAGGAGCTAACTGGTGTTTTAGCTATAAATTAGCTATGAGCTTCCCTCATCCACACGTTATTCACCAATATGCAAGCTCTATATTGGTTTATGACAAAGCTTTGTTTAACAGTGTACAGTCACCCTAACATTGACATTTTAAGTTAATTAAACTGATGACATTTTAACGCGATTGTTCATCAGTGTACAGACATCCCAAGTCTAAGGCGCTCCGGGAGTCTCTCATATCAGATAGTGGCTCATGGATGCCACGATCATCAGTCCCATATAGTATTTTTGTAGAAATAGGCTATCTTAACAGTTGACCTCTGTCTCTTTCATCATCAGATAATGTTTTCATTGAAATAAAAGCTTCTTGCATTTCACCCCAAGTGTACTTGTGCATTGTGGGCCTATGCCCAACAGCATATAATTTACTGTGCTTGTCTCCAAGACAGCTGATGTGGATCCAGCTTTGCTGTCCACCTTGTCCATTATATCGGGACACCTCGGCCGCCGTTATCCCCTAACATATGCATATACATGCTTACTGCATCTGGGCATGTAATTATGACTGGACTGATTAATGACTTTAATGACTTTAGCTTATATGGTAAAGTATGGTAGAGGGCGGGCGGGTGGAGTGTTCCATGAAATGAGGTTCCACAGGTTGGGATGTCTGTATGTACAGTATGATGCTTCATTACAGTGCACAATGAGCACTTCCCACATACTGGGAGAGTGTGTGAATTTCAAGAGTTTAGGGCTCTTTCAAATGGAGTAGCATACCTGGTGCTGCACTTGCCATGTTAATATTAACCCTGCCATTTTTTGATTACAGAGAATGGTGGAGACGATGGCCAACGCCCTACTTAATGCGTTGGCCAGGTCAAGCGTTCCCACCTCTACCTCCACTAACCCAGCACCCACTCCCATCTTGACCCTCTCCTACCTCTGCCCCTTTCTCCACTGCTAGCCCTGCAAGCAGGATAAATAACGCATTGAAACGGTATGACCAATTAAGTATTGATGAATATGTGATCAGTGTCATTGAAATTGATAGTTAAACTTTAGTGCTTTTTTTCTCCTCTTTTTTTGTAGACAGTTTCCTGGTATGTACTCTGGGGGGCCTGTAAATAGAGGGAAGGCTAGGTTTAACCCCCCCCGACAGATCCCCTAGAGTCATAAATCTGCCAGTGTTTGTCCTGCCTGGACCAACAAAAGTGACCCCAAAGGGCTCCAGTGAGCTGGCCTGGGGAAGAAGGTGGTCCTGGTGCCAGAAAGTACCAGCCATTCAGAAGTATTATGATACATATAGTACAATATGTACTATGAAACAATTACTCTGTTTCATAGTGAGGGATATCATTGACTTTTTCTCCATTATTGAGATTACCTCCTAGCTGGCTACTCGACGGCTTAAAGGTACACTATGCAACCGGGGTTGATTTTCCAGCGAGGCTCCCCCCAGAGGGCGAAAGTAAAAGTGCACTGTCGTAAAGATGCTCAGCTGTTCTCCTGGTTTCTCCGTCAAGCCAGGCGCGGTTGTTTTGAGCTTAGCAGACAGGCGAACGAATTGAAAAGTCGAAAAAACGGCAGTACAAACAATGACTAACACAGTGAAAGTATGAACATACACACAGAGAGAGAGAAACCATTCCAATGTTACTTACAATTGCATCAGCAGAAACGCGAGGTCCGCGTCAGCCTTGCAGCTTTCTTTTTCTTTTAGCTCTCGCCATTCGGAAAAAGCTTGCCCGTGTACGACTCCTCTCTCTGTCCAGAGCCCTTTTCCTCTTTCTTGCCTGCTCCGACATGGGCTTTCGCTGTTTTCTCGCTGGTTCCGCCATGATAACTGCACAAATATCGCCACTGCGCTAGCAACGAGCATGCCTTTCACTGGGGGCGTGTAGCAGTTCTAGCCGTAAAGCAAGACTGACTCTCGCGATGCACAGACTTCTGAGCCTGTGAGTGCGGGCCGAGGGCTCCTCCAATTGCAAGTACGGTATTTTCCCTACAGACCACCAGGGCGGCCGAGAAAACCTTTGTTCGACCTGAAATGACTCATTTAATTATCCAAAACAGTATGGAACACATTAATTAACTGTTGCATAGTATGCCTTTAATTGTGAATTGTATCCCTTAATATTGTCTCACTGATGGAGGGGGAGTTTACAAAGCTGAGCCCTCTCATGGGGAGGTGGATGTTTTTTAAAGCCACAGGTATTCCCCACGGAATATATCATAAAGATATTATATTGTTTTTTATTTTACATATTTGAGTTGAGTTCACAAGCATATAGAGTGGTGTGGAATATTCCTTTGATAACTGGTATGTTCCTGTTTTTAGGTGGCAGTGGCCAGAGGAAATTGAGCATCATTCCAATAGATTCAGAGGGCTTTTCAGGCCGTCAGCTCCGTGTGGCATCAAACAACGGGAAGAATGTGCTGTTTTTGGTTCCTCTCCAGGAGGAACTGGAGACTTCGCCCCTGCCCTTTAGTTCCCCTGAATTTTCAAAAATGCCGAAGGTGGCCTGCAATACTTGTTCGGAAACCATCCCTTTGCAGATGTTGGCACTACACTCAGAGACCTGCCAGACAGCTGTAAGTTGTTTTCTTTGTCCTCATGTTAAGTTGCATAGCAACTTCCACACCTTGTCAATCTGACTAAGATGTATGATATATGATTTCTTTATGACGCTGTGTTCTTTTTCCAAATGAAATCACTTGTTTTGCTGTTTGGAATTTCCCTCAATATTGTCATTGCGTCATTACTATTTCTAGCAGCAGCAACCGGACAACATCATTATAGATGACAATGATGAGGAGGATGATGAGGTTGATGGTGATGCAGATGTGGACTGTACAATGGGAAAAGGGGTACCTTTTTTTGAAAGGATATTTCTAGTATACTTCTCATCATTCTGTTCAAATGTATGTTCTGGCAGATGCATATCTGGTTTATTGTTTTTGTCAACATTCACTTCTGCATAGGTTTGTCCTATATGCCAGCTACAATTTCCAGCCACAGAGCTCCCACATCACGCCAACATTTGTGCTGAAAGGTACATTATTTTAAATATTCAACACAGTTCAAGCTGCCCCGAATGAAGGTGCCATGTGAAAGGTTATAAGATGTACTGTATGTTCAAGATATATGTGGAGAACAATATGTGGCTTATATTGAGTTGAAAGGAACCATGGTATTAAAAGTGTCTCTTGTAAGGTCCTTCAATACTGAGGAAGATATGGAACCAAACCTTCCAGGACAGTCATCTTCAAACACATCACTACCCCCTCCATCAACACAAACAACAGAGGGTAACAAATTAATTGTAAATCAAAGAGGAAAAGTAACATTTATTTGATCTGATCAAGAGATTCTTTACATACGGTAACATGTTATTCCACTGTTTGTTTTCCTTCAAGTGTGGAAAACCGCAGCCCCATCTGAGGCTGTGCGCCTCTTCATGGAGGAGCTGAGGAGAGGAGCAAACCACCTGCCACCTCTACGGCTGACTCTAAATGCAGGGGACACTGATGAAGAGCGGGATGGCGCCCTAATTCCCTTTTACAAACAACAACGTCAGACGTGCCAGTGGGCTGCTCATTACATATTAGCAGGGGCGTGCATACATAGACACTAGGTGGTGCTAAAGCACTAGGAAGTTTGCCCTTTATCAACTAAAATGCCCTTTTGAAACTCGTTTTTTTTTTTTATTATTAATATTCAGGGCAGTCAAAAGTAGCCGGTCAACGGCGGCAAATCGGCGTCTATAGCAGCTCTTGCCGCCGCCTACATTTCCCCGATTATATAATGGAGCGATATTTGTGCCTTCTGGTTGAGCACGGAGCAGACCCTAGACTGAAAGCCGTCTTCTTTTTTTTTTTTTTTTTTTTTTACCTCGGAGTGGCCATCGACCTTTTAGTACTATCTTTGATGTGTCAATCATACAATTTAACCAATCAAATCAACGACTGAAGGCAACATGCTAGCCAATCACAGCTGGAGAGGGGCGGGACACCGAGTCATAGCCTTCAGTCGCTGCTGCAGTTCGGCTGTGGTGTGGTCACCGTTGGTGTCGGTAGAGCGGGATGGAAATTTGGTCTGATTACCAAACAATTACAAGAAGTGACAACAAAGCAGAGAGCGAGCTGGAAGGAGCGTTATTAATTTCTGTTTGAAATGTCAGCACTGAAGTCTAAACTGGAGTAAACATTCACGCTAGGAGGGTTAGCTAGACAGCTAGCAGGGTGAGCTAGACAGCTAGGAGCCCAAGGAGCAGAATCAAGCACTTAAGTTGCCAAACTGAAGAGACTTGAGTTACTTGCAGGTAGAAGGGAACTCTGCTTTGTTCTGCTCCTTGTTCTGCTCCTTGTTCTCATAGCTGCTGTAATTACAGAACGTGTTCTAGTCAGAATTGTTACTTTAGTCAGTGTTCAGCCTGACACCAGCGCTCATGTTTATTAGCGTGTAGCTTATGCTGGACTTTTGAGTTAAGACACAGCGCTACAGGTTACCCTATGTCACTGTTAGTCCAAAGGCCAAATCTCAAACTCTCTCATGTTAAAAGCACAGAACTATTAAACACATAAGAACATGCCATTAGCACACAACTGAGCTGAAGCAAAGAAAAAAAACTGCGCATATGGGCTCCAAACAAAATGTACAATCAGACAACCAAATAACACACAAGATCTCTTTAATAATCAGGATATTTCACCCAGAAAAAATAAATTATAAATAACTTCCCAACATGAGTTGTAAATCTACCTTAATATAAACTTAATTTCTCTCAGTATAGCTCAATTAAACATTTCTCTTACACGCAGTCATGAAATATTTTTAAGTAGAACTCAACCCCTCTTGGGCGTTTACATTGACCAAACACTTGATTAACCATTAGTCTTTTCTTGTTTTATTATAACAATCAATATTATTCATTATAACTATTATTCATTGATGATGTCAGATCGACAGATTCAACTTATTTAAAAAATAAATAATGACTATTTTGATATATTTTGTTAGTAATTCTTTCTAAAAGCCCAACAAATGTTATGAAAAGCTTTGGAAATTTTTTACAATCTGCCCATAAGCTATTTTTTTCCAGCTCAATGTGTTCAAAAGCTGCCTAATTTGGCAACACCGACTACGCTATTGCTATTTGTCTACCTGATAGTGTGTAGCCTGCTACTGTAAAAAAGTTTGACTGCCCTGAATATTATTAAGATTTTACTGAGGTCGGTTTTGAAATGATCTTTTGAAAACCTGAGCCATTAAAAAACACTGAAACAATGCCCCGAAATGAGCCACCTCCTTGCGCACGCTAAAAAGTGCCCTCCCACCCCCTCCTGAGCACCTGCCCCTAAAATGTCTGTGCACGCCACAGCATATTAGGTACTGATTGACACATCACTTACTCATGAAGACTTTGACATTCAAATCTTGAAATGTATAGCAGACTGCTGTGCTAAGTTTAACAGAACAGAAAGTGAAACAACCAATAACCAATCAGTGATCTGTAACATACTACTTTTCTTTAGCAGAAGCTGTTATCTACATAGCTTAATCATTAGAATTAATATGAAAGCAATGATAAAAAATACTTAATTGTCATGTTGTTAATGACTTCAATACATATTTGTGTAATATGTGGGATAATGTTCTGCAAGGCGGTCATTATTGTGGAATAATAGCCCTCTTCAGGCGTTGGGCTTCTAAGTATCACTCATGAGTTATTCCACGATAGTGACCGCCTTACAGAACATTATCCCTTATGTACATTATCTCTTATGTACAAATGTATAAGGTTAATTTCTAATTTCTACATAAAAACTGATTTGTCCTTGGCAAATCCTGATAGGCCACTTCATTTCATTACAGGGGATGCTACAGTTGGTGTTGGGGTAATGAAAAACACCCTATCAACAGCCATCTCGAAATTGACAAATGGCTTTAAGAAGAACATGGGTTAGCACATTTAATTTAACACATACAGTGAAAATTAATACATAAATAACACTTGCATAATAATGGATGTGGGTGGTATTGTGCACCAATTTCCTTACTTGAGTACTTGAAATGTATTTTTCTTAAATTGTCTCCTATAACTTCAAGATACTTTTCAGTGAAGCATATTTTATGTTTCTGCTTATCAACCAATGTTTAGGAAATGCAAGTGTGACTGCCATCTTTGAAGGACAGAGAGAGCATCTGGTACCAAACCTGTGTGCAGCACTCTTGAAGTGTGATTTGTTTGCTATGGCTGGAAGGGTGGTTGGTCACTTTGCCATCCATAGCGGTCCTTCCCTGTCAGGACTAAGTCCAGCAGTAGTAGATGCCCTTACACATGGGACAAAGGAACTAGTAACATCAAAACTCAGTCTGGAAGATTGCCCAGAGATTGATGTGAGGGACACCATCAGTCTAGTGAGTAATAGTAAAAACATTAATTTCAAAAAATGTAGATGGTCACTTCTAATGTCCTTAAATTCATGGATATGCTGAAAGTGCTGAGATCATAATTTTAGTTATGTCCACAAACTGATTTGTGCCAATTCAAGTGAATTCATTTGTTTTAGCTGCTGAAAGAGGAATGGACTGAAACGGAGTCTGTCAGAGTGGCAAACCTATGCATTGAATGGTATTTCCCAGTGCCAACTAAGGATACTAACAGGCTCCTTCTTTTCCAGCAGCTGCTATCTCATGCAGTAAGTGTTTTTTGACTTTATGCTGGAGCATGTGCTTTCATTTCACAGATTAGTACAGAAATAACAAACAAGTTCCTTTCTCTGTGCTTGCCTTGCACAGTCTGGCAGTATTGATTAAAGCTACATACACTATGCAAGCCTGTGAATTTTTAACTCCAGAGCTCCCCTTAAAAATATAAGAATATAGCAACAAGATTGTACATTCTAACCAATTCATGTAGATTACTCTCTTTAGACCAAAGCATACAAACCAGCAATGATTATTTTTGTGGAGTTACGTTGACTAACAAGGTAATAAACGCGATTTCAGCTTCATTCTGGTTTTGGTTTCGTTTTGCGCGATGTGCGTGACCTGACTCATATACATTGCATAGCGCGGTAAAGCCACTATATATATTAACCTAAAAACATGGCATAGTGTAGCTTTAAGATTGGATAGTGTAGACTGGACAATGCAAGCACAGACAAAAAATGCCTTGTATCATTTTTACAGTATGTATGTGTAAGGGGCATTCCTAAGCAGTCCTTTACATTGATACTTTTTGAGGTACTGGGCAGAGCAAATGCTCAGGTTAAACAGTTCCGGAAAGGGATAAAAAGAGACTGGCATATGGCCCCTGCTAACAGCCAGACCTGATGTCCTGCCCGTTTTGTTCCCCCGTGAGAAAAGACATTGAACTCACCCCCAAAGTAAGTTAATAACTGTATGATCAAAAAAATAGGTTGCATGTCACATGGACTAACAGGTTTTTGTTCACTGTTAGATGGTCCTCCAATGCATAATTTGGCCAGGGGAGAGCATTGACAGTGATGACAGTGAGGACGAGATGCCAACAGCGAATACCAGTATCATCTCGGGGTTCTTTCGAACCTTTGTCAAAGAAGGTATGATTTCCCAATTTCCATTTGAGATCAATAAAGAATTTATCTATCCATTCATCCATCCATGTACAGTATACCTACAGCAAAGAAGATGTACAGTATGAGAAGATAAACCACAGGGATAGTCATAGCTAGTAGTCATGCCATCCCAAATAATATAAATACTAACGTCATTACCTATGTTATCATAACCTAATGTGTGTTTAATGTTTTTCACTGGTATAGCATCTTCAGACGTCCTGAAAGACCTGTTGAAGTTTTGGACCGGGTGGGAATTGCCTGCCAAGCGGCTAACATTAGACGTTGTGAGATCCCGCGGACATCATCATCTGCCAACTTCAAGTTCGTGCTATGAGCGGCTGAAAATTCCAAATCACTATAAGAGTGGCACTGAATTAAGATCAGACCTCTATACATGCCTTCAGTCAGTTGAGACAGGTTTTGGCCTGATATGAAATGTGAAGAAATAACATCCTCTAACATTGTTTTATGGTTGGTGTTGTTATTGTTATTCAATGAAATATTAAAATAAATGTTATATTTTATCAGTAATTGTTTTTATTGTAATTCTACTGATGTTTTAGGAAAGAGGAGAGGAAATAATTTGGTTTGGATTAATACATTTGTTCTATATTGCTAAATAAAAACCTAAAGTATGAGCATCTGAGAATTCTATACGACTTCAAGAGTGGCATTGAAGATCAGACCTTCATGCATGCCTTCAGTCAGTTGAGTCAGCAAGATTCCTCACCTGACAGCGCAAGCCCAAGATCCGCTTCAGCCCGTGCACCAGATGATCAACCCCAGCTGGGAGCAGCTCAGATCATTCTTTCTCTCTCTCTGCCACCTACTTCTCTCTTTCCCTCTCCTCTCCAACCAGTTATGATTTTTGTTAAATAAATCCCATTTTAGGTTTTCCCATGCGGGGCTTCCCTTTGATTTATTATGGTCCAAAAGCCAGGCCATAACAAAAAAATATCTATCTATCTATCTATCTATCTATCTATCGCAGCTGCTCTGTGAAGGCATCAGAGCTTTGTTAGATATTAGCGATTAATATATATATATATATATATATATATATATATATATATATATATATATATATATATATATATATATATATAAATAATATTGTTAGGAAAATGTGAATGTAATCATTTTATTTCTAACAAGTTACAGGTATTTGGTTTGTTTTAAGAGTTTGCTTTCAGGAAGGCTCTGTTGTTTTTAACCTTAGACAGGGAGAACAAATGGTCTTCCCAGATAAGGAATGCCTTGCCTTATCCAGCTGTGCATGAAGCTGGTGACTGGTCACCATCTGCAATAAAACTTGCTCCTTTCTTTGTTTTCATCCCCCATGTTGTAAATTCCTGAATCCTCCTGACCCAACCCTCCTGACCCTCTTTGATGTGTGATAATAAAGGCAGAAGGACAGAAATGACCCGGCACAGAAGATCCTAAACTTTCAGGGAGTGAAGTTCTCCGTTTGGGTTTCTGTCCTTTTCTATAGAACTGTCTAAAACTTGTGTTGTGTGCTTTTCATTCTAGGATAAAATGGGTTATCTTTAATAACCCTATCAAATATATTATTCACCATTGCCTTAAGCTCTGATGCCTTCACGAAGTAGATGCAATTTTGTAGACACTAAGTCACAAAAACTTGGACATGTAGACAAGTATCTCTAATATTAGAAAAATCACATTTTAATATAAACAATATCTTTTAATCTTACTTCTGAAAAGTTATCCCTCGAGCCCTGACGTCAATAGTCCGTCGATTTAAACAAAAATACGCCGCACAGTGCTGAGGTATAATTAGTGTGTTCAACTTGAATCAGCAGGTTAGGGTAGCAGGTCAACCGCCCCAAGATGGCGGCCGTAATTCCTGCGCCGCGACAGTCAATGCGGGGTCTACTCTTATATTATGTCTATGGCACTAAACACCCGCCACTGTGAATGCGGAAACACCCACCTACCCAATTTCTCTGGCTGAAGACGTAATCTTACTATACATCAGCCAATATTTGCTGAGAAGTTATCTCATCCTCCCTTCTCTCATGACAACATGCGCACGAGTCCTATCATGAAATGAAAAAAAAAAGTTCATTGTGCGACTTGAGTAACGTGCAGTAACGGGGTGTCGGCAATGATAACGGCGTTAGTGACAGTCAAAGTAATTAGTTTGTTTACTTGTTACTGAAAAACGTAACGGCGTTAGTAACGCCGTTTATTTCAACGCCGTTATTCCCATCACTGATGATGAGAACTATTTAAAGTCAACACACAATTTCACTATGGCTATATTTTACTAGATTAAGTTGTGAGTGACCTTTGGCCGTTGGGGCCTACATTGTCCCATGAGCGATAAGTGCAACCATTATATTGTTCTTTTGTTAGCCTTAAGCCTAGCTCAGTCATTATGCCATACCACATCACCTCCTGCCGTGTAATGAGCTGCATTGACCATTGAATTTTGGAAATAAATGCTTACCAGTTTAAATGTCTAAATAAATCATCCATTCCAGTTTGTGGGCCAGAATCTGTAGGACGTCTCCTTAGGAACTTTCGTATGAACTGTCAGGGGGCAACTTTCTTGCACTTGGATAAGTTGCTACACATAGCAGTGATCTCTAAACACCAATGTTCCCATGTTTTCACTTGCACATTAATAAGTTATAAATTATAAGTTTTGCGCTCCGGTCCAAGAGGTCACATGATTCGAGTTTTGCTGCTCAGCCAATCAGATCGCTGTATTGTCAGCTGTGCGAGTTCAACCAGTTCATCATGGCTGCGCCCGTAAAGGGCTATAAGCATTTGTTTCCAGACGAAGAAAGCCCAATAATAGCATTTTCTGGTGCCAGTTGGCAGAGATCTTTATGGCAAGGAAAAAGAAATAGCCCAGTCCATCCATCCATCCATTTTCTAATACGCTTATCCCTGCTGGGACCGCGAGGGGTGCCGGTGTCTATCTCCAGCTGTCAATGGGGGAGAGGCGGGGTACAACCTGGACAGGTTGCCAGTCCATTGCAGCGCAGAAATAGCCCAGACTTTTGCCCAATTTACTGTGATATCACCAAGACCTACTGCGCTAGGATAGCACAGGCAACAGGTGTCGTCGTGGCAAACGACTTATCTCCGCCAGAATTTGTATCCCCTGCGTCAGGAGAGGGTTTGAAATCAATAAAACTTTTAACCTCCAGCTTTGTGAAGTCTAAATACTTTTAAAAACCACATTCTAATAAAATGAAATTGATTTTTTTAAACTCCTAATTTGTTTTTTTTTTTATATTTTTAAAACCGACATATCTCGTTTTCTTAATATGGTTAATATCTCTATATGGTTCTTGGTTGAATTAAAATCTTCTGATAATTTTGGCTGTACCTTTATTTAGTGTTCATTTGATCACACGTGAAAACCGCTTTATATGATCCATTTATTGTTTTGTATTCATCATAAGGGGGGCCCGAAGAGGAAACATGGGTCCCCCTTCCAATGGGCTCACCACCTGTCGGAGGGGCCAAAGGGGTTGGGTGCATTGTATAACGGGTGGCAGTAGAGGGCGGGGACCTTGGCGTTCTGATCCTCGGCTGCAAAAGCTGGCTCTTGAGACGTGGAATGTCACCTCTCTGGTGGGGAAGGAGCCCGAGCTTGTGCGCGAGGTTGAGAGGTTCCGACTAGAGATAGTCGGACTTACCTCGACGCACCGCTCTGGCTCTGGAACCAGTCTCCTCGAGAGGGGCTGGACATTCTTCCACTCTGGAGTTGCCCCTGGTGAGAGGCGCCGAGCTGTGGTGGGCATATTTGTTGCCCCTCATCTCGGTGCCTGCACGTTGGGGTTCACCCCGGTGAATGAGAGGGTGGCCTCCCTCCGCATACGTGTGGGGGGACGGGTTCTGACTGTTTGTGCTTATGCACCAAACAGCAGTTCAGATGACCCCCCCTTTTTGGAGTCCTTGGAAGGGGTACTGGAGAGTGCCCCTCCTGGGGACTCCCTCGTTTTGCTGGGGGACTTCAACGCTCACGTGGGCAATGACAGTGAGACCTGGAGAGGCGTGGTTTGGAGGAATGGCCCACCTGATCTGAACTCGAGTGGTGTTCTGTTGTTTGACTTCTGTGCTCGTCACGGATTGTCCATCACAAACACCATGTTCAAGCATAAGGGTGTCCACATGTGGTCTTGGCACCAGGACACCCTAGGCCGCAGTTCGATGATCGACTTTGTTGTTGTTTCATCTGACCTGCGGCCGCATATCTTGGACACTCGGGTGGCAAAGCCCTGGGGGTGGATGAGATTCACCCTGAGTACCTTAAGGCTCTGGATGTTGTGGGGCTGTGTTGGTTAACGCGGCTCTGCAGCATTGTGTGGACATCAGGGGCAGGTTCCCTGGATTGGCAGGCTGGGGTGGTGGTCCCCCTATTTAAAAAGGGGGGCCGGAGGGTGTGTTCCAACTACAGAGGAATCACACTCTTAAGCCTCCCTGGTAAGGTCTATTCAGGGGTTCTGGAAAGGAGGGTCCGTCGGATAGTCGAATCTCGGATTCAGGAAGAGCAGTGTGGTTTTCGTCCTGGCCGTGGAACACTGGATCAGCTCTACACCCTCAGCAGGATCCTGGAGGGGACATGGGAGTTTGCCCAACCAGTCTACATGTGTTTTGTGGATCTGGAGAAGGCATTCGACCGTGTCCCTCGAGGGATCCTGTGGGGGGTACTCCGGGAGTATGGAGTACCGGGCCCTTTGATAAGGGCTGTCAGGTCTCTGTACGACCCGTGTCAGAGTCTGGTCCGCATTGCCGGCAGTAAGTCAAACTCGTTTCCGGTGAGAGTTGGACTCCGCCATGGTTGCCCTTTGTCACCGATTCTGTTCATAAGTTTTATGGACAGAATTTCTAGGCGCAGCCAAGGTGTTGAGGGGATCCGTTTTGGTGGCCTTAGGATTGCGTCTCTGCTATTTGCGGATGACGTGGTCCTATTGGCTTCATCAGGGCGTGATCTACAGCTCTCACTAGAGCGGTTCGCAGCCGAGTGCTAAGCGGCCGGGATGAAAATCAGTGCCTCCAAATCCGAGACCATGGTCTTGAACCGGAAAAGGGTAGAGTGCCTTCTCCGGGTTGGGGAGGATGTGCTGCCCCTAGAGGAGGAGTTCAAGTATCTTGGGGTCTTGAGGGGAAGATGGAGCGGGAGATTCGACAGGTGGATTGGTGCGTCATCTGCTGTGAAGCGGGCGCTGTACTGATCCGTTGTGGTGAAGAGAGAGCTGAGCCAAAAGGCGAAGTTCTCGATTTACCGGTCGATCTACGTTCCTACCCTCATCTATGGTCACGAGCTTTGGGTCGTGACCGAAAGAACGAGATCCCGGATACAAGCGGCCGAAATGAGTTTTCTCCGTAGTGTGTCTGGGCTCTCCCTTAGAGATATGGTGAGGAGCTCAGTCATCCGGGGAGGACTCAGAGTAGAGCCGCTGCTTCTCCACGTCGAGAGGAGCCAGTTGAGGTGGCTCGGGCATCTGGTTAGGATGCCTCCCGGACGCCTCCCTGGTGAGGTATTCCGGGCACGTCCCACCGGGAGGAGGCCCAGGGGAAGACCCAGGACACGCTGGAGGGACTATGTCTCCGGCTGGCCTGGGAACGCCTTGGGATTCCCCCGGAGGAGCTGGCCCAAGTGGCTGGGGAGAGGGGCGTCTGGGCCTCCCTACTGAAGCTGCTACCCCCGCGACCCAACCCCGGATAAGCGGAAGAAGATGGATGGATGGATGGATGGATGATCCATTCATGCAGGTTTAGCTACCAAAAAAGAAAAAGAAAAGACGAACAAATAGACAGGGGTGATGGACTCAGGAAGGTGGGTTTGTGGTTTCAGCTGACAGACATCCGACAGTCTAATAACATAAAGCTAATATTTTCGTGACACGTCTGGAAATGACCACAGAGCCGTTTTCTTTCTCATAACGTGATATGAGTTATCACGTTATGATATTTATTTTGTAGTATTTTGAAAATACAAAAATACTGTATTTTATTTTGATAAATTTTTTGGCTGCTGTATTTTGTAGTTTTAATCGAGTTTTAACCAACATAACAATCCCTTATGATCGCATTAACAAGTGTTACATTTTCAGTTTTAACCCACTTTATTCTGAAATCCACTGCATTTCACTGAAATTCTCAAGCTGTATGCAAACGAAACTTCATTCTGTACGCACTCTGTGCGTAAAAAATGACAATAAAGTTTATCTAAGTCTAACTAACTGAACCATAATATAACGACACCATTGCTATATTTCATTAAGAAAAGTAAAACATCTTCATTTCCATGCCTAATAAGTTGGAGATGAGGCGGCGTTGACTGGATTCATTCTTCCAGCTGAATGCGCTCCCGACGCAGGGGATACAAATTCTGGCGGGGATAAGTCGTTTGGCACGACACCTGTGCAGCAGGTCTTGGTGATATCACAGTAAATTGGGCAAAAGTCTGGGCTATTTCTGCCCTGCGATGGACTGGCGACCTGTCCAGGTTGTACCCCGCGACAGCTGGAGATCGGCACCGGCACCTCGCGAACCCAGCGGGGATAAGCGTATTAGAAAATTAATGATGGATGGATGGATGGATGGACTGGGTTATTTCTTTTTCCTTGCCATCAAGATCTCTGCCAACTGGCACAGGAAAATGTTATTATTGGGCTTTTTTCGTCTGGAAACATATGCAAACAACACCTTACAGAGATAGCCATGATGAAGTGGTTGAACTCGCACAGCTGACAATACAGCGATCTGATTGGCTGAGCAGCAAAATTCGAATCACATGACCTCTTGGACTGGAGCGCTACAGTTTAAATTTTTTTAATCGGCTTAAATTTATTAATGTGCAGGTGAAAACGTGGAAACATTGGTGTTTTGAGATCACTGCTCTGTGTAGCAACTTATCCAAGTGCAAGACAGTTCATATGAAAAGTCACCCTACAGATTCTGGCCCACGGCCTATTTGGATTGTTTGTATTTGAGTTATTGTCACTGATTCATAGTGGGCAATCTATTCAACCAATAGAGTAAATAAGTATACTTAAGGAAGGGCTTCTTGAGTTACTGAACATTTCTCAGGGCAGAGGTTTATATTGGGGTGTCTAACATGAGGGGTCAGCATATGTTTTTCCAGATAGTGTACAAGTGAAGGGATAGAAGAAAAAGGCGCTTAGAATGAAGCATTTTGTAGTATTTTGAAAATACAAAAATACTGTATTTTATTTTGATAAATTTTTTGGCTGCTGTATTTTGTAGTTGGTTTTGATACATTGTTAAGGAGGGTATTTTGTATTTTATTTGGAAATACATTTTGATGTATTTGTGCCCATCCCTGCTCAGTATGAGGGATTGCTGCTTAGCCATGGACAATGCAGACGATTCTCCCTGTAGCTCTACGCTTCTCCAGGAGTGAATGCTGCTTGTCGGGACTTTGATGCAATCAACTCCCTTATATAGGAAAATTTTTATCTTACGGCGCCGTGAGTGGACAAAAAGTGGAACAGTCAAAGACCAACTTGTGAAGCAGATACCAGCAAGTGTTTTTATTTGATTTTAACGCAGAAAACTGTTTAAACTTTATTTCTTAAAGGACAATAATTTCTCAAACAGAAATATTTCTTTCAGCTGTCTGGAAAAATATTCCTTCCTAGGATTGTGGGTCATTCCTCTCCTGAGACAGGGAATCACTTCATTCTTTGGGAGAGCAACAATAAAGTGGTGTCATTTGTGTTGTTCACCATTTACAAGTAATGCGATGTCATAGCAAATACTGTTTTGATTACCAACACTATGTAGAGAAAACAAATTACATAAGATAGAAACATAATTGCAAGCCAACTTTGCTAATATAGTCTCCAATCTCAAAACCTGTGGATGACAGAATGCTCTTCCTTGTAGGTTTTTGACTTCAGTTGCAGAGATTTGGATATATGACTCCCTATTACTACACGGGACAATTAGTAATAATGACATGGCTCTCCTCAGGAACAGGATCACATATGCACATATTTGATGGGTAACTTAATTAAACAATATTTGTTAAGTATAACTTTGTGTTTTGCATATATGTTTTCAGATACTCTGATGGCCTTCAAGGTTGGACTGTAACATTACCTCCACAATGAAAGCAGCAAGACTGTCAATTGTGGCATTTTTTTGTGCTCAGTGAGTTGACCTGGTTCTGGAATATTTATCTTACTGTTTGTTACATGTTATGTCTGTGGGTTCAACAAATATTTTTTTTTTTGGTATTGTCATTAGGCTGTTGTAAATGAAGTCCAAAAGCATAGTGTCACGGCGGAGCCTTTGACGCTTAGTCAATGCAGGACTCTTCGTATACATCATGCAAGCCAAATGATTAGAAACTGATCCTGTGGTTAATTCATTTCATCTCGTTTTAAATGCACATTAAAGAAAACTGTTGTGTGGAAACTCGTGTTTTCTTTGTCACATAGGACTTTCCACAGACAAGAAACTATAGCAATGAATGACAAGGAAAAAATGATTCAAGAAACTGAGCTAAAGAATACAAATTCCAGCATCCATTGCCTGGCCTGGAAGATCAGGGCATGCTTGTTTCTGCGAGCAACAGGGAAAACTTCGTATGTATCGCATAAATTCAGTCCTGGGGTACATGCTGTAAAATAAACTGTGAAAAGTAATAGGTTATTTCAAATGGAAAAATCTGTTTAGTGGTACTTTTAAACTGCATTTAATCTATCCTCTGTCTGTTTTATTTCTCAGCCTTTTCCATGAACACGTAATAAAATACCAGTGGGTTCAATGCACAACCTGTAAAAACTGGCTACATTTTCAGTGTGCTGGTTTGCCAGAAGACTGGAATGAAATGGACTTCTTTTGTGGATGCAGTTTAAACCCTGATACGTAAGAATTGCTTAAGAACTGCTTACTGAATTTCAAAACATTAGTTAGAACAAACTCAAAGTGGTTGTACCTGTGAGTGTGTGCTTTAATGACTAAGTGTAGTGTAAAGCATTTTGGGGTCCTATGGTCTACATTAATTGCTCTAAAAATACAAGCAATTGCTTTTAGGAAATGGACCGTAATGTGATTTCTTTAACATAATATGGAGAGAAAAATTAAACAAAGTGAAGGAAGATTCACTCTGCTTAATATCTAAAGAACATTTTCAATTTTTTTTCTTCAACAGCGCCAACGTTCTGCAGTCCATAAAAGCCGAAGATATTTTTACAGATTCTGAGATTAAGGTGATTCCATTCATTGTTATGTAGAAGACTATAAAATTTTTCAGGAAATTAAATACAATTGTGCATTTACTTTAATCTAAAATGTTGCAGGAGCTGAAAAAAAAATGCAGACTGTTGACATTCTGTCAAATAGAATGTATGTGTGGAAACACAAAGGCTTTGATACACTCCTTTGAAGGTTATACAGTGAACATGTCACCACTTTTAATGACATGATGGTACGTTGTCATTGCTTTATGTAATTCAATTCAAAACCATGTTGAAATACAAAACTGGATGAGCTATACAATGGAGCAGGTATTAGTGCTATATTCTCAAAGAATGATGCAGGGAATCATGCTGCTCTGTATGTCCTGTTTGAGATTGCATAGCTTTTTCTTCCTTTCTTTTTGAATTACTTGTATATTTTTTGTTAAAATGCTGTAGGTTGTCATTCTAGTCACAGAAAAACATTAAGAAGCATATAACCACTTGCTAAAATTTAACTGTCTTGTCAATTTCAATTAACAACATTCTCAGGATAACTGCCTCCTTTCTTGTTACAGACAGAGGTTCTCATCACACGGCTTAAAAACATCCTCTATGTCCCTGGCAGTGGAGTTGTTAACCAACACATGGTCAGAGGTGATTCTGCCTGAGGTGAGGTTCAGTTCATAAAACTGAAAAAGACAAAGCAATTACTAATAACATAGGTTTGTAAGTGTAAATGGACTTTTCTATGTTAATCTGTGCTGGTGAAGATTCTCAGTCATCCAAGGCACGATCATTCCAAAAAAAGGGTTAAAAAACAAACCAACTGGACATTTCGCTTCCCATCTAATAAGCTTTCTCAATTCAAATTTCTGGAGTAGTGTGGAGTTCCCCAACGAATCTGCATTACAAAGGAGTGGAACGTTTCAGTTTAATTTGCAGACCAACGATGACCCTAACGACTCCCCATTACGAAGATGTTTTGGTTTATTTTGCATGTTATCTAAGCCATAAAAAGGCCTTTTTGGGCAATAGTATAAAAACTTGGAACTTCAGTTGTTTTGTTTTTTAACCCTTTTTTTGAAAGGATATGTTCATATTTTTAGTGGACCAAAAACTATCAAGGATGAGAGATGTTCAGAAAGGGTTAAAGAAAGATTTTATAATGTGAAATGGGTAACATTTGAGTTTTATATAGGGGTTTGATGGATTTGGGCTCATCTGTACATTAACTGAAGACAAAATGACCTGCAGAGAAACAAATGCTGATTTAATTGGGGTGGGGAAACCTAAACTGATCATGCAATGGAGTAATAACACAACAAAGCAGAAAACATTAGAGACACATGTACCAAAAACAACTTGGCACAAAATGTGAGTATTTCAGTGAGCAACTTCAACTGAACCAATGTCCCCCTGTTGGGTACTTCTGTCAAAGTAGGTACCGATTTTACAATGGCTTCCAATACCTCCAGGTGGTCTCTTGTCTGCATAACCTCTAAAAACAAAACAAACTTTAAAAACAAAACAAGTGTACATAGACAATTCTGACAAATATTAAACTGGACACCCATAACAATATTTGTCCTGATGCAATGCCCTACATTAAAGTTATGTTGTTTGATCTGTAACTAGTGTTAGGGAATAATAACCAATACTAAGATTGTGTGATTATAAGAGTATTCAACACAGTATTATAAAAAATACTGTAATTGAACATTGAAATGTGACTGATTTAGTATTTTATAACTGCTGTACATGAAAGGTGTTTTCTGTAGGTTGTGATCCAGTGGCTGCAAAATAACAATCTTTGCCGCTACCAAGCGGAGATGATGCTCATGAATTTCGTCAAGGAATATGAGGGGTAAAAAACGATTGTGGGTGCACAATACTGCATATACTGCAGTCATTATAGAATACAGTACTGGCTCACCCCTCTCCCCTCTTTTATTTTTTTTATTTCCAGACTTCAGAGAGTCCAAGAAGAGCAAGCCACAGAAAAGGTTTATTTAACTACATAGGTATTTGAGTGTAAGCCATTTTTGTCAAATGTAAAAGGAAATATGATCCCTTAATGTTGGCTAAATTAGCAATCTGTATTTTTAACGGAAACACGGAGGCAGTCAGTTAACGTTTTTTTCTGCAAGACTTCCGGATGGTCACTTCCTGTCACTGTTTAGCTGGCTGAAAAGCGAGCCATGCAGTTACTTTGTACCAAATTACTCGAGGTTCGCCTCAGTAAAGTTGCATTGCAGAGCCATCCGCACCGAGTGACGACACAAAATTGTTAAACATGTCTTCGTACGTTATATGAATCCACTTCTTCATGTCATCCTCTCAGCCATGAATAGTTTGGGGGTGTGGCACTGACCTGCCACTTCGATCGCTCTGAGATTTTTGGAAATGTTGCTGTGACAGTTTATCATTTCAGTCAAGCTAACGTTATTTGGCCTAGGGAAGCACTGAAACGGAAGTGCCGCACAAAAAAAACGGAAGTTGGACCCATTTAGTGGGAGAATAACACTTTGTTGTTCTGGATATGGACAAGCCAGAACAAGCAGAAGCTCTCAAGGCCCTCAAGACATGGGATGAAGAGTATGACGAACATTCTCCACCGGGGCAATTTACTTTTGTTTTTGAAGAGAGGGAGGACTTTGAAAAGTTCTGTGTGTACATTGTGGATGAAAACAAACAAAGTTTTTGCAAGGTTTGAATAACTAAATAAAGACATTTACAAGTAACCATATGTCTTCATTGCTGCAGCCTCTCCACATCTTAGATAGAGTTAAGGAGGGACACATACTAATCAGTATAGCTTAAGAATTTAGGTACAACTATTACAACATGACCTCATTTTCACCCTCCAGTATCATGTGGAACGATGTCATCTCCCAGTGTATCATTTTCTGAGTAAGAATTCATATTAACTATCAATTCTGTGTAACACACCAGCAGCGTGTGCAATGCCTCTTTCCTTACAGCATGTAAAATACATGGAAAGCACTATTTAGGCCATTGCTTCCAAAGTAAATGCAGCCACTTCATTAAAAGGTTTTACACATGTTAATAAGCAATAACATCATGGTTTTAAAACTGTATTTTGGTGACAAGTGGCCAGGACACCCAGTGGCACCTGCCACCAAATCAGTGGCGGTGCCACTAGGTGGCCAGGGGCAGATTAACTACTTCGTTCCATCACGTAAATGTCACTTTATGAAAGGTTTAATACAGTTTATTAAGAAATAACATCTCAGTTTAAAAACAATATTCTACTTAGAGGCATTATAACTAAATCATTTGCCGAAAACCGGCTCTGGCAGCCCCCAAAACGGAGGCAGTAGACGTGGGAGCTGATCTGGCAGCATAGTGACAGCGGCCACTAGGATGACAGTTTCTAATGGCAGCCCGACCTGTCACCGGAAGTGTCATTCCGAGCTGCCCCTGCCACGAATTGAGCTCGGCCTTACTGCAATGGAGAGAACCGTTAGTGCAGACAGCCTCTCCTGTGATATTGTTGACCTCAGATATGTTTTAATTAGCTTTAGCTTCGAGAAACTTCTCTCACCTGAAGCTACTGCCACAGGGAGAGTGAGCAGAAGTCTGAGCTATACTCATATTTGGATATGGGTCTAGAATATTCTCCTTATAGATATATTTAACTATCTCAGATGGTGAGGATCTAACTGCACCCTTTACCTCAAGTTTCAGGTCCTATGCATCAATATCATCCATTGCCTCTGTTTTGGCACCGTTAAACCCATCATCCCGAAATTCCTGATAGAATTCTGCCACTGCCCTGATTTCTTTCCTGACTGATTCAATTGAAACTTCCTGGTTCTGCAGGATCTTGCTGGGTTTATTTATCTGGAACAATACATTTTACCACACAATGGTACTTACCACAGAAAGCCACCTCTGTATTTCCTGGCAGTGTGAAGTTCTTGACATACTCTGTGAGAATGGACCAGCACTGAACTGAAGAACTGAACAGAGTGTAGCGTCAGCTGTAGCAGACCAAAGAAGCCGATGGATGTCCCAGATGAATTGCCAGCATCCCAAGCACAAGGTTTAAAGTATGACTTCCACAAGAAACACACAAAGCCTTGCTGTTTAGTTCTGACACTCCTTTTGTGAACCCCGAGATTTTTACCCTGCATGTTACAGCCATGGTCATAAGACTGGCCATGACAGTCGGAGAGGTCTAAGCCTAGTGTTTCTAGGTATCCTAAAAATGACTCGCATAAGCCTTTTCCTGTTTTGTCAAGTGCCTGAAGAAAAACAACAAAGTACTCATAAATGGAAATACATTTGGAAGTTTCCCAATTTATAATCTGTAGCACCACAGAAAGCTGCTAATTTTGACTGAGGTCTGGAGTGCAGTCCATGATAACAGCATATTATTTAGCTTTCTTGAAACAATTCCATCGGCACATGAGTTCATCCTGAATGTGTTTGCTTAAGTAATTGTCACTTAGCTCTTTGGCCTGACTTCTCCTCAGATGCTTTCTCATAACTGGGACAAATTGAGCCATGAGTTGAATTTGCCCAAGGTAATTTCCATTTCCAGTCTCAAACAGTCCGTCAGAGTGACCATGAAATGATAGATTGTGCTCTGCCAGATGATTAACAATCGCAATTAGTCTCGTAAGAACTTCTTTCCAGCGATTTACTTCAAGAGAAAGAAGATTTTGGTTCATCTGATCAATAGCTGTCTGCGTCTTGAGTTTCTGTGATAGGGTGAGCCAAGAATCCATATTGGGCAATGTGCTCTGCTGACTTTTCATGCTGTCTCAAGAGGGCTGAAAGATTTTTTCCAATCACTAAGCCCATTCTTACTCAGTTTATTGCTCTGTGTTTCCAAAAAGGCGACAGCAAAAACAAATAACACAGTCCTTCCTTTCACTGTAGACAAGCCATGATCTGCTTATTTGTTCTACATTTTTTATTTGCATGAAGTAATAGCTGCAAGTAAATCTGCCTGTCTTCATTTCTTGGGTAGATCCTGTCCTTCACCTGGAGTGGTCCTGTACTATTGAGTTGCTGTGCATGATTAGACAGCTGTTTTGGCCAGAGTACTGGGTCATCTTCAAGAAGTGCGCTGTGCAGTCTCTATGATCAAATTATTTTTAATCTTTTCAAGATGTACCATTGTTTTTTGTCCAGGCCTGTTTAATTTAATGATTATGTGGAACCAAATTTAAAAAGCAATGTTTGATTTTCACTGGTTAATTTTCAGTATTTTTTATTTTTTTTGCTTTTGCCAGCTTCAAGTTATATGAGTGACCATGGTGTTTTTTTTATTTTGTTTGTCATTGACAGAGAGGTACCAACTATTCTGTCCATGTGAGTATATATATGGTATAAGAGAGATATCTGTTACTCAATCATTTTGTCCAGAAAAGGTCACAGTATTTTTAAGTTTAACATAGCATGACAATATGTAGCATTGCTGAAATGTATAAAATGTATGTTATTTTAATATGCTTTACATCTGTTCAAAGTTCTTTTCACAAGAAAACACCTGGTTATCTTCATAAATCTGTCACTGCGATGTAATTACATTTTTACCTATGGAAAAAGATGAGATCTTCTATGCTAAAAATTATCATAGCAATGTCTGTAGTGCATGGACGACCTGCTTCATGATTCTTCACCAGAATTATTTTTCATGCACTCACAGAATCACCTGAGATGACAACAGTTACCACTGATAAAGTGAACCACTGATTTAAATGAAGAGAAAATCAGGGTTAGTGTATACATACACGTGTTTGTATATAACATACAATACTCAGTGTATTATGATCAATATTAAGATATTTCATAGGTCTTGTCTGATGAAATTCCTGTGGACCTTGAAGACATCATTGACATGGCAGGGTCAATATGGATTTTGTCATTTCCTCAAAAGGCCCAGCAGATGGCTCTGGACACTACACACTGGTACTTCTTCAGTAGAAGTCTGCATTTGAAAGGTAATGATAGTACACAGCCTTGTGCTTGTTGCAGGCAGCACTTGAACCATTCACATTACTGGCATTATTTCAATTTAAAACCCAATACACCAGAAGCAAATCATTTAATGGTGCCCCAGACCACTGAAACAAGTTACTTCTGAACAACATCCTATTTTACAGAGCCAGAAAATCCCCTATGTCACTACTCACTTGTTGCCTTCCAATAGCATCTCTTCATTTAGACAGCTATGGCTATTCTTCCTATTTATTTATTTCACAAAGATTTTATAACATTTTGTTATGTACATATTTATAAAAGTGATTAGACATGGTAAATTATTGAGATGGATAAATTACCACAGCTAAACAACCCACAGCCACATTTTAAAACCTGATCAGATATGTTCTTGACAATTTCTATAATGCTGCAGATTGTATTTTAATACATCCACCCTTCCATCTATTCTCTACAATGCTTCTGCTTTATGGGTCGCGGGTTCTGCTGGCTCTGCACTGTACGCCCTAGAGAAATTGCCAGTCCATCACAGGTCAATACAGAAACTATTTTAATACATAGACTTTTGAATTTTGCTAAATATTAAGCAGGTCAGAAAATTGATGGATGGCTGGATTATAACTGCTCTTGCTGTCAATAAACTAGTATGACATGAAAGAATATAGTATGGTTAGATTTTCTTTGTCAGAAAAGAATTTATATGTGGTAGCCTATCAGCTTTTTAGGTGTATAGATGACTTTTCAGTGTCTCAATGATGGTAGCTATGATCATTTCCAACTATTAAAAGAACTGAAAAACTTTTGATTACTTGTCTTTTTTTTATCTTGTCTACTAACATTTCATTAATAAATATCTTGTTTTAGTGTGGTAATATCTTTGAATGTGTTCAGATTTTGTATTTCTTTTAGACTTTTAGAACTTGCATGTTCATGTTTTCTTTCTAAGCATCAGTGTCCAATAAATCACATCTGCCATGTACCACATGTGCAATTGTGTGCAATTTACAAACTCACTATATAATACTATACTGATAAATGGACCCTAGGAAGATAACAACCATTCTTATGGAGGCTAGTTGAGTTCCTAATAAATAAAAAAGAAACATGAAATAATAATATAAAATTACTGAAATAAAAAAGTGCATTAATTCGTGGCTGTAGAACTCAATGTTTGGAATTTTATTCTATCATTCAAGCTCAAAGATGGTCTTAAGACCCTGGGCATATATTCAGCAAAGCTGGAAAACCATGAGCCCTTCTTGAATATCACATGTCATCAGGACAACCCAATAAGAGCAGAAAAAAGAGCCGAGAAACATTTGGACCAGTGCTAAAACCCTCTGGATTCAACAAGTGTTCCAATGAAAACCTAATCCTCTGCCTGTGGGAGAACTTCACATACAAAAGCAGACTATATGGGAAGAAATGTTGTGAAAGCAAAACCTGATTAAATGTTCCTGTGCTTTCTTGTTTCGAAAGTAAAATTACTTTCAAAACAATTAAACATGTAAAATGACAAAACCAAAGAAAAAACACCAACATGTTTTAGGCCTTTTTACATTCATAGTGCCATCTTTAAAGAGGCAATGACACCCAACAGTTGATAATGAATATATATTCCAAAATTGAAACTATATTTCCATTGCTCTCACATTTTATATTTCTACTATTTTCTAAATTTTTTAGATGACTATTCAAACGTCTCAGTGGAGAATATTCTGTTTTTCTCCACTGGCTTGAAATCCTTTCCTCCACTTGATCTAAGGCCCACCCTGATTCTTTCAGGATCCTTCTTTCAGCATGGATCATGCAGGATGATGGTTTTGGCTATCTAAATATATTGGGTATCTAAATACCCAAAAGAAAACACATGACCAAAGCAGGTGTATCTCCCCCACAGTCCATACAACATAATTTCTGAACATGCAGCCACTTATTTGGCCACTAAAACAGTGACTATGAACACGCATAATGGATTAAGAAAATAACCAGCCTTAAAGGCAGGCAGGCAAAAACAGAAACATGACGGGGGAGACACCAGAGCTGGGGTAGCACAGCAGAGGAACTAACAATGAGATTGACTAAGCCAGCTGAATAAATTGGGGACTAGATAGAAGGGAAGGTAGGTGCAGCGTTTAGGCGCAGGTGAAACGTGTAGAGGTAATTAAGCAGAAGGAGAGAGAACAATGATACGGCAGACAGATATGAGAGAGGAGGGGAGCAGAACCAAACAGGAAAACAATCTTAGAATTATGTTACCTTCTCTTGCCCTCAGGTAACCTAATGTACCTGTGCCAACTTCCTTAAACACCTTCTCTGAGTCATTGAGAGACTTGTTTGTCTGGTTTAGCAACATCATTTTTGAAAAACAAACATTCAATGCAGAACTGTCTGATACAATGTTTGACTGTGATAAGTCTTCTGCCTTTTCCATTCTTTGTTTTATTTTGTAAGTGAAAAACTACAGCTGTAAAAGCTGTAAAACATGCTTTATTTTTTAACACTAAGTAGTGGCTTTTTTTCTGGCCACTCTTTCAAGTGTACGGCACATTGTGGTCCTATGGATACTCTTGTCTCTGCTGTGGAGCGCTGCCACTTCTCCAGGGTTACTTTTGTCTCTGTGCTGCCTCTCTGAATACTGCCTTCTTTGCCTGGTTTGTTAGTTTTGGTGGGTGGGCCTCTATTTGCAGACTTGTTGGAGTACCATGTGCTTTCCATTTACAGATGATGGAGTTAATGATGCTCTGAGAAAACATGAAATATTTCTTTTCCATAAACCCATTCCGACTTGTACTCCTCAACAACTGTGTCCCTCATTTGTTTGGAGAGCTTTTTTTTTGTGTTCATGTTGCGAAGCCTCTTGCTTGTTTGTCTCGCAGCCACTGGGGGCTTTCAGAAAAGGTGTGTTTATACTGTCAGATCATGTGACCCCTGGAATTGGACACAGGTGGCTGTCATTTCACTAGTTTTGGAACTTTTAAAGGTACTTGGTTGCACTAGTGACCATATTTACAAAGATTCCAAAGACTAAAAGTAACTCTTAATGATATCATTTTAGGAAAACCTTCTGAGCGTTTTCTTAGAATTTTACCTTGGTAAAATAGAATTTATTCAGAAAGTGTCTTAGGCCTTAAGAGAGCTCCTAAAGTGAAAAAGGTGTTAGGAGTAGGGAGGAGCACATACATTTCTTTAACAATCATACAATAATAATATTTCAATAAGATAAACTTTATCATTTCCATTGGGAGAAATGAATTAGTTTCAGAGACCTGTCATATAAATGCATGGCTTTACCTAACATAATCTTATGGAGGATAAAAAAAAATAATAGAACATTTTTGGATAATCATGAATAAAAGAGGAGAAATGTACAAAGAATATATATAAAAGAGGTGAGAACGTATTTTCTGTATTAGATGATAATTTTAGTAGCCTAAATGGTCATCTAAGTTTGCCTGTGTGATGTCATCTCCTTACTTTTAAGGAGTGCACACTTTTCAGGCTGGTGCGTAAAAGCACCAGGATGTGAGTAAAATTAAAAGACATTTTGATCTGCGGCAATAGGCTTTAAACAGTGCAACACTGTGAAGTCTACGCCCTTCTCTAAATGCACACACACTACACAAAACAGAGGTCCATCAAATGGGCAACACATATAACTGATGTTCCACAAAGTGCACCTAATTTATTCACATTAATACCCAAATTAGAAGTGTTACATTACAGCTCCTTTAGAATCTTATTGATCTTACACAAATCTGCTATCTTTCGTTGTAAAATTGTGTTTTGGGTGACTTTAAGTAAATATATGACTTTTCTGCATTCACTTTGTGCACATAGTGTTAATTAAAAATTATCTGATGGCATGTTAGATTTATTTTGACCATGAGGTGCTTTAATTTTAATCATACATAATCCTGTACTAAAGTATAAACTTAACATGTCAGGCACAGAACAGAAAGACCCAGTATTCAAGGCGAACAAACGGTTTATTAGGAATAGGAACGGAGGGGGCGGCGGGTTGCCAACAAGATGTGGCAGGTTGTGAAGCTCCGACAGTCCGAGATGCGGAGGAAGTGATGATCGGTGGACAGGCAGAAGGTCAGAACCGTGTAGACAAACAGAAAGCAGGAAAATCCAGTGAGTTAAGCAAAAGCCGAAGTCGGAAACGTAGTCGGTGGTCGGAACCAGGAGGTCAGAGAGCCGGTAAAGTGCTAAGGGATAATCCAGATCACAGTTGGGTCACAGTTCAGGGTTCGGTACACGGTCAGACAGAGATCAGGCAGGTAATCAGGTCGGGCAGACGTCTAAAGACAGGTCAGGCAAACGGGTCCGGTAGGAACAGGCAAACTCAGAGGTCAGTGAACAGAACAGGTCAGGGACAGGGAATCAGAGGAAAGAAGGCTGGTATAAGTCGATCACAAGGACAAAATAAACTGGCACTGCTGTCTGGTCTAAAAGCTGATTTTATACTAGTGGGAGCAGTTCGAACAGATCAGTGGTGATGAGGAATAGGCAGAGCTAAGCAGGTGTGTGATAAGAGAAATTAGATCAGGCAACAGTGCCGAAATCATGACATGACAACCTTAAAAATACTTGCACATTAACACAAAAGAATTATTCAATCATAAAAAAATAAATGAAACCTGCTGATCAAATGTTAGGAGGACAAATGCTTATAAATTGGTACTCCTGCACAATACTTTATATTTCAAAAACATGTGTATGTACTATGAACACAAGTTTGGGCATTACATATAGCAGGTTTTTAAAAGTACTTTGGTCAAAATCTAACAAAAAGAAAATCAAACTTCAAAATGCAATTTTCAATAAAACATTTTTGGTTTGCTTGATCGCTTGAAATTTGCATTGTATTAAGTGCTGGATGAGTCCATGGATCCATTAGAAGACGCATGGTAGCCGCTTGAAGAACCTGTAACAAAAATTAATCTTTTTCAGTTTAAGATACACAATTTAACAACTTATGCAGTATCTAAAAAGGATACTTCTCAACATTTAAAACTCACAAGTCAGTCCTCACTAGAGCAAGATATCAGCCTTTGCTCAAAGTCAGACTGTTATAGATATTCCTATGTTATAGAGATTCCTTATTAGTCAGTGCAAGCCAAGTTGTAACTGTGCAAACTGAATGCTAATGTCTTGATGACAAGCGCTAGAGATTTGTTGAATTAGAAAGCTAACAAGCTTGTTTTTATAGGTATTCAATGCAAATAAATCTGACACCATTAAGTAGGTGTACCAATTTGAATTTAGTTGAATTTAGGAACTATGCATGCTTTTTTGCAGGAACACTGATTGGTATCTGAGATCTTTTACCATTTCCAAAAAAAATGTTTGTTATTCATATTTTATTATTAACAATATTTTATATAATAAATAAACAAATAACATATTACTTGTACTGAATGTTTGAGTTTTTGTAAATGTCATTTAGGGGCTCTAAGAGATAAACTAATAATGCTGTGACTCCTAAAGTTTAAGTCCACCTACATGAAAATCAAATGAAGATTGTCACAAATCAGGAGCAATGTTGTGAGTCATGACCCTATAGAAATTATTACAGATAATCCATTATTTTGCTTTACATTTGATAGTGTTTTAATCAATTACAGTGTTTCACAGCATCTACATCTAGTTCTAGTTCTAGTTACATCTAGTTGTGATGCAATGGGTCAATGATAATGCAGTAAATAGAAAAAGCCTCGACTGAAATCTGTCAATGCAAATCACGGCACAGAGAAAATGTTGGAATGTTAGATACACATTCACTTCAAAATCTGTACTCAAACAAACCCTGGTGAGAGGGGTAAAATCTATTTATTCCTTAGCCAAAAGCACTATATGTTTAGAAAATTAAATGGATATGAAATGTATTGCTATTGACACAATATATATTTTAACTCAGTCATTTTTAATAAATTTCTTTAAAAATCCCCTGTACCAATCAGTGCATATTCACACAAAAGCACATACCTATGTCCATATATATATATATATATATATATAACAAGATATGTTATATATATATATATATATATATATATATATATATATATATATATATATATATATATATATATATATATATATATAACAAGATAAGTGGACCCCCCCACTAGATGGGATCGGATAATGTTTTGTTCCACGTATTCAGACTTTAATTGTACTTTTTCAGACTTTCATAAATTAATATTTTGTTCATTATGTATTCAGTGATTTGCCCTTTTCCAAGTCTATTTTCGACTTTATCTTAACTCTCATGCTATATTGTGGAAAATGTCACTCTACAATTGTGCTAGTTTTAGTGATCATATTAGTTAGTGATTATATTAGTTATTTACATCCTGTTTCTGTTTTCTCCCTGTCTGCCCTATCATCTTTCCTCCTTCACTTTCATTACCTCTACCTGTCACTCTTAATTACTGACTGATTGCCTTCACCTACCCACCTGCTTTCCTCTCTGCTCTTCTCCTATCTAAATCATCCGTTCCTCTCCCTAGTTGTCAGATCCTCCATTGTCAACACCTTTTTTTCCTCTTGATACCTGTCTGTATTATGTCTGGTTAGTCCTGTAAGTTACCATTTTCATTATTAAATCATTCTACACTTCATCATGCAGCTACCTGGCTCCTGTCTCCATTCTGGTATTAGAACTACCAACACAAACATGACATGGTGTTACAATTTTCAATGCATGCATTAATGTAGAAGAAAAGCTTATTCTGGTATTTACCTGGAAACTTAACACCATAACAAACACAAAGATAACTTCAACAAAACTTCTGCATAAACACTGATTTTCTGCCCAAACAAGTCTTTTTTGTTTTTTGTGATTTTCTTTAACATACGTTTTCTTTTTCTAAGTCTTTTGAAAAAGTTGCCCACTCCACTGGATAAGGTTCCTGCACTGGTGCTCTAAAACAAGAATAAAAATAAACGTGAGAAGCTCTAAGAGTAAACAATGAAAAATTAATAAGATAAAGAAAAGAAACTTCTTACTCTTGTTCTGCTTTGGGAAGTAGATCCCTGCAACTTTATTTCTGACAGCACCTGAAAAGTTATTTCCTTCAGTCAGTATAGCTCTTGGGACAGGAGAGTAAAGGAAAAAAGATCTTCTCTGTGCTTTAAATTCCCCTTTCATTGTGTTATCCTGTAAAGCTAACAAAAGCCTGTCAACTAAGACAAACTCACTGTTTTGTCCAGTAGTGTTCCAAACACCAGAATGAAGAATCCCTTTTGAAACACACAAGTAGTATATGACACATTAGGCAAAATCTCTTTCATTTTCTTCACAACATTAAGAAGGAGTCGGTATAAGGTTATAAAAAAGTCTGTGGTTATGAATATAAAATTTTACCTGCAGTGAATTGAAGAATGCAAATGCAATGTGTATCCCTTTGTTGCCTGGGTTGACCATGATTCCAACTCCCAAACCCCAAGTGAGTCCAAAAAATGGTGTGAGCACAGCCAAACTCCTTGAAATCACCACCAGAACATGCTTTTCTCCTGCTTGGGCTGCAATTCCTCCTACTCTTCTCCTCAATATTTTGTATAACACCACAATTAGGATGACAAAATTTATGGCCACTATCATAAGTGCAGGGATCACAAAGGCGAGCAGTGCTTTGGATCCGGCCCAGTTGAGCCAACAGACACCGTTTTCTCGGATGTACTGATTCGAGGGAGCTGTTGCAGCTATAGTTATTGTAGCAATGATCAGTGGTGCACCATATCCCAAAGAGAATCCAATAATCAGCATAGAGATTTTAGACAGCCCTCCTTCAAAGACACTGACAGTGCGGTAGACCAACAGCAGGGCTGATGCTAACATCCAGAAGAACAGGGCGAGGTAGAAAAAGTGGATAAAGAAGGTAGCTGCTGTGCAGGCTGCTGGGTTTTTTGTCTTTGAAATCCACGCCCCAATGATAAACCAAATGTTTGCAATCAGGAGGGACACTGCAATGTTAACGATGGAGACGTGACGCAAGTACGATGTTGTGTTCCTTCTTATTTTTCTCCATACGATGCCTTCAATGATGAGACATATAATCAAGGAACCCATAGATAGGCCAACTCCAATGTAGGTTATGATGTCCAACACAGTATTGCTGGGACTGGAAGGCGACATCAGAATAGAAAACGAGGTGGTGTGGTTACAGTTGCAACTGACTGTATCATTTACATGGTATATGAGTGAACAGCCTTTCCCGTTCCATCCTCCAAAACCGTCAAACAAGTCAAAATCCCAGAAAACACATTTGGGCTTTCCTAACGTATCATTGATAACATCAAACGTTATCGATATGTTCGAAATATAAGATTTGGGGCGAATAAGTGCAACCCTTCCATTTATAAAGCTGGACGATGTATTATCTTTTTCTCTTGTGGGAAGCACAACATCCATGGAAGCAAATATTATTACTGTAATAGACTGCTGGCCTCCCCCAGCCTCTGGTATGTCTATTTCCACTGAGGAATTAAAGTCATCGCTGAAAACGTTTGTGAAATTAGTTTTGGTGAAAATAATTTGCGGTGTACCTATGTTCAAAGGTTTATCGACTACATGGGGGGTTATTGTTTCAAAAGCGCTCAAAAATGAAGAGCTGGCGTTTTTAGTTTCTGTGTTATTCCTGGTGTTGAGTTCATCCCATGATTTTTTTGCTGCATTAGTGGTGAGAATGCCTGCACTTTCCAGGATGTTCTGTATTAAAACAGAAAAAGTTATTAGAACAAGTATTTTTATATTTGATGCACACAATTTGTGAAAAAGACATTTATGACACAAAGAACAGTGTCAGTTTTCATATGAATGGCACCCTCTCATAACCTGACTCTCATCAGATGGATGTCATTCTGCCAAGCTCCACACTTCTCCACACATCAATCTGGACTCGCTGTTATTGGGAGGGATTTCAAAGAAAATGGACGAGCCAATCAGGATCGCCGGGTGGGATTTTTGTAGATGTGACGTATCAGAGAAGCGACTGTTTGGATTCTGACAAACATGACGGCTCGAGGAAGTAATCGGCAACAATAGTCCCTTTTCCATTGCCACTCAAAAGCCTGGTGCTTTTGAGAAGCCTGGGGCTTTTCAAATCCCAGGTAGCGTTTTTACTTTCCCGGGGCTTTGGTCTTCTTTGCTTTCTCTGGGCTTTACGCATTGCAGTAAGAAAAACTGTCCATCTATCAATTTTATAACCTTAATTTATCACAAAAAGTTTAAAATGATTTTAGGCGAGAAAGTACACCTCTAAAATTCATCTGTGCAGTCGGTTCATCAGGATTATGAGCCAATTTTAATTCTGCTCGGACTCGTCAGGAGCGGTAGAGACCCGCTGACAGGCGAGCCTGGCTAGGAAGACTGCAGTGTTATGGCCGCTGCAGCTGCGTTGTTACATCATGTGAAGAGGGCAAGGTGGGTAAACAAGTTTACTAAGTTAGTCGTGGCTGAAAAGTCACCCTAAAGGAAGTTAGTAGGGGATATTTGCACATAACACATAGCAAAACGTAAAATCTTGGCTGGATGTTTTTGCTGTTTTGAGTTAATTTTAATTGTTTTGCCTCTCAACAGAGACGGATAGCTGTGCTGCTCAGGTAGAACTGTTAAAGATTAGTAGATAACAGAGGCTGTGACTATGAAAGGCAGTTACCATGGAAATAAACCCAAGGACTATTGGCATGCATACAAAAACAGACAGTTATCTTCCCTGAAGCTGAGCTCTCAGTCTAATGGTGACGTGGATCTCAGAAGACAACATGACATGGGGTAATTGACCAATCCTGAGCAGAATTTGCTCATCCATATAAGCTGACATGGCCATCTCAGATTGTTGTGTATGACAGGCCAGTACTGAGGCTTTAAACATCACACTGCTTTTTAGATTAAATATGTTAAAATATTGTTTCAATTTCAAGAGTCTTTTTACTAGTAAAGAAGTCTACAAATTGTGAACACCACATTATTTAGGTAAAGAACCTGGGGTGACCATAACTGTTTCTCTGTCTTTACGTAGATAAAATATAACTAAAAGTATACTTGTCTGTTTTATGCGTCCTACATTCAAGGTAATAAGTAAGTGGGGGCGCCTGACTGGGTAAAACGAGCTGGGTCCACCGAGGGTGTTTCACCGTAGACGGGGCACAGTGAAAGCAATAACACAGTCAATTCCTTAAAGGGGAAGTCCGGTCAACAAGGAAAAATCAGGGGATCATTAGCTATAACTAAAACTAATACGTTTGTGGTTATTTAATGAATTTAGCTTTAATCAATAAGAAAATAAAAACATAAATTGTCGGCAGGATCACTGTGTAAGGGGGCGGCCATTACTGCCCAAATATGGGCAGTAAGGGTCTAAAAGATGACCTTTTAGATGTGTGGAGTATGTTACATACTGCTTCAAGTTAGAAGCTTCAGTCATTGATAAAAGATCCATTGCTGAGTTGGATGTATCATTGCCAATATAGGCCCGTTTACACTACATCTAAAAACCGAGCCATGCCGAGACCAGTCCGAGCTTGGTTCAGTTATCCAAGACAAGCCGACCCGTTTACACACAAAGCTTATCTCGGTTCCTTGGTTGCTCCTCGCCCCCTAGTGGCGATCTGCGGTACTACCGCTCTCTGGGATTGAAGGCGGAAGCAGCAAAAAAAAACCAGCTGCGCCCGTAACATTCAGGAAGTTATGCTTGATATTGTGATATTTCGGTGTTTGCAGAGAGTCAGGGGAAGAAGGCAACCATTGGTGAATTTACTTGAGAAAGTTGGCTTTTTGGGAAGAGGATGAGACAAACGAACGTCTAATAAGGATTTACAGACGCCGGAAACAATGACAGACGCTGAGGTTCATTGTGCTGCTAAGCAGAATCATCACTGGAAACCGTGTGGCACGGTAAGGAAGCTAGTATTATTATGAATGTCTGAAATTTGTCTGAATGGAGTGTGAATCGGGACGTGCAGCCAGACACGCCGGAAAACCCGCTGACAGTCAGCTGACTGTAAGGAGATGACGCGGTCTGCTCATGCGCTCTTCGTTATCAGAAACCGGGATAAAATAGAACCAGGCCGAGACCTACTCAAGAGCTGGTCTGCAGTTAGCGCGGTCCGGTTATGTTTAGCGCGGTCTGGTTCAGTCTGCTGACCGTTTACACACAAGAGTTATCTCGGTTACCGAGCTCGGACTGGTCTCGGCTCGGTTAAAAAAGTGTAGTGTAAACGGGCCTTATCAAGGTTAAAACACCCAAGAATTAAGCTGGTGAAGATTCTCAGTCATCCAGGTCATGGTCATTCCAAAAAAAAGTAAAAAACAAAGCAACTGGGCCGAGCATGTCCCAACTAAAACAGAAGGGAAGCACAAGGAACAGAAACACATCAAAGATGCCCTCCAAACCTGTGGGTACCCTAACTGGGCTTTTGTCAAATCAGCAAGAAAATTCAAAAGACCCGCTGCAGAACATAATGGTGAGAAGAATAAACGCAAAAGCATCGTCATCCCATATGTTGCTGGAGTCTCTGAAAAACTCAAGAGGATTTTCTCCAAACACAAAATCCCAGTACATTTCAAACCAAACAGGACCCTCAGACAGAGGCTGGTGCATCCCAAGGACAAAACCCCCAAACCTAAGATGAGCGGAGTGGTGTATGCAGTTCAGTGTAGTGAGGAATGTTCTGATCTTTATATTGGAGAAACCAAACAACCTCTCCACAGACGCATGGCTCAACACAGGAGAGCTACCTCCTCAGGACAAGACTCTGCTGTCCACTTACACCTTAAGGACAAAGGACACTCTTTTGAGGACCAAAATGTTCACATTTTGGACAAAGAAGACAGATGGTTTGAAAGGGGTGTGAAGGAAGCCATCTACGTTAAGAGAGAAAGACCAACCTTAAACAGAGGAGGAGGCCTTAGGTTCCAACTCTCAAAAACTTACAACACAGCTATAGGATTAATTCCGGCCAATCATCACCTTAACTCTCACCCTCATTCGGGTGATCAAAACATTGTTCCTTTAAGCCAAGACAATAACAACCCTAACGACTCCTCGTTACAGAGGAGTGGACCAGTTTCGGACCAATCTGCTGGATTAATGGCTTTAACGACCGCCCATTACTAAGGGGTGGACCTGTTTCGATTGAATTTGCATGTTATCTAAGCCATTACAAGGCCTTTGTTGAGCAAGGGTATAAAGCTTGTTACTCCATATTACTCCAGACTTTTTGAACTGAGAAAGCTTCCGGGAGAGGAAGCGAAACGTCTTCAACTACGGAAAACAAGTCCAGTTGCTTTGTTTTTTACTTTTTTTTGGAACCCCAAGAATTAAAACTAATTTATAATTATAATCCGGTGCACCTTATAGTCTGAAAAATATGGGTAATTCTTTAAAAGAACACCGACTTTGATCATTTACCGACATCGCACTATATCCATGATGGCAGCTGTTCTGTTTTGGTTATCCCTGCTTCACTCTCGTCAGCGTCATGGGTTGGTTTTGATGTGAGTGGTTGAAGTAGCACATCAGTAAAGATGACAGACAAGTGGTTTACCCAAGGATTTTGATAAGGCACCACCTTATGAAATACATCTCCAATGGAGCAATCCCAGATGGATATGTGGAGCTCTGTGGAATGAAATCCATCTGCCAAAAGTAAGGTTAACCCTTTCATTCCTAAGTTAATGGCAGCAAAATGATCAGTGTCTGGGGTAGGATAAAACGCAGTGCAGTTTTGGTCTTGTCTGTTTTTTTTTTTTGTTTTTTAAGGGGCGGGGGTGCAAAATCATTAGGAAACTTGTTCAGAGATGAACTGACAGATAAGTTATACTTTATATGTGGTGGTTCTACAGCTCCTTTTTTATTGCTGCCCTGGACAACTGTCCATATCCTTGCATCATAAAACTACAACTGCACACAAATCAACAGTACCTACCTCTGTGGATTCTTCAAATATTGTGATATTTAACAAATTTGATCTCTTTCCGACATTTTCAAAGATCTTAACCATGGCGTTGATAGTGGCTGCAGAATCAGTTATGGTTTTAGTGTTGTTGATTGTTGCATCCTTGAGATCTTTCAAGAATCCTGGCAGGGTGGCTATATCCAATCCCTGCCGCATTTCAAAAACAGAAAGTTTATTATTACGAGTTATTGAAAGACTTGGAACTTTTGTTACTTTTTTTAAAAAATGCAGAAGAAAATGTAGCATCTATATCTTTTTATATTTCTGAAATATCACATCTAATATATAAATAATAGGCACAGGAAAGTGGATTATTGAGATAAAATGTCAGAATGAAATGAAATAACAATGCCATCGTTAAAGTTCAGATTCAGGTGGAAGGCAAATTTCTCATTTCCTAACATTTTTCCTTTTTAGGATCAGACACACAACATTTGCTGGATTACCTCTGACTGATCAAGCAGGTTCTGTATGACTTCTAGGACACAATTATCTTGGATATCTTCATAATTGCCATCGTCCTTGCAAACTGCTGTTCTGTTTCCCACCTTGCCCTCTTCACATGATGCAAAAGCCTCAAAATTTAATGGTGCGTCACCGTATACACCATCATCTGTACAATGAACTATAAAAATCGAGAAACTGCTTTAGGCAACTTTTAGCTTGATTTCTAATCACTATCCATGTCACTGTAAAGCCCCAAGTTGTTTGTGTAAATGAAAATGTGTATATAAATATGTGTACCACTGAAAATTAACATGTTGAAAGGTGCATTACCGCCACCTACACGATTGGTTTAAGGATCGATAGCTGTCAAGCCAATCTATTTTATGCATTTAATCTCCTCAAAAAAACAAAAAATAACAAAAAGTCCACTGATAATCTCTGATAAGCAATTACCTTGTTATTCATTTATTTTTATTCCTATGCAGATTTCTGACTAATCCTTCTCTCTAAAGTGAATATTTATAACACTCCAAGAAAATATGTTCCATTATTGTTTTTAGTTCCACACAATACTCGCAAAAACCTGCATCATGTTTTGTTGATTTTGTTAAGCGTGCTACTTAATACTGTGTGACCAAATCTCTTCCTAGATATAATATCCTCTTTATTTATTCTGTTACATTTCCTAAATTCTTCCACTTTCTGTTGGACACTATAATAATTTCCTCTTAACATAGAGATTACCTAAACTCTTATTTTCATGTTTGCTTATCTTCACTTTCAAATCCGCAACACTTTTTTCCGGCACTTTTTGCTAAACTGCCTGCCAGTTCATTTCCTTCAATGCCAATATACGAAGGAACCCATATTAGCTTGATCACTGTGAAATTGTTGTCAGTCCTGAAAACTGAATGAATTATGTCTAACGTAATTCCTCAAATCTGAGTGAATCTCATGAATCTACAAACTACAAATTACGACCTTCTATTCTTTAACTTCCTCAAAGTATTCTAGTGCCATCAAAATGCTGTTAATTTATCTGGTATTCTTTTATTTTTCCAAAGATCTAAATCTAGAGGCACAAAAAAATATACCTACCCCAACTGTTTACATTTTTTTTACCATCTGTACAGATTTTAAAGGGGACACGTTATGCTTCCTTTAAACAAGTTTGGATAGGTCTATGGCCTATACAAAAACATGTTCATTATATTTTTAGCACAAAATCATTCTCATATGATGAGATTTCACCTTTCAATTGTACCTATTAGAGCACTAAAACATGCTCATTAAATAAAGCCGGTCATTTGGTTAATAATATATCAAAAATATCTATTCTTTGTGTATGTGTTTAAATATTTAAATTGATCCGCTCATTCTATATTCTTTTCATTTTAAGAGTTGATTATTTGTGAAAACAACTACTTTGTTTTAGATGCAGAAATTATTTAGCATTTATTTTAATTTTTAAAATGTTGTATTCAATTTCCCTTTGGGATCAATAAAGTATTTTTGAATTTGAATTGAAAATCTTAATACCCAATCTAATGCCCAGGATGCTACCTTGTGCAATGCCTCTTATATTTTTTCTTTCATGAATTTTACATTTCTCACCCTGTTCCTAGTAGTCCCACCAGCTGCAAAGAATCTTAGGTTTCGTCTTCTTTATTTTATTTTGTCTCTTTGTTGTTGTTGTTATTGGGTGGTTGGCAAACAACTTGTTGTAGTACTGCCTCCAACCACAATCAAATTCACGTTCCAGGTGATGCTATTTGTCTGAACAGTTTTTTGTTTGTGATCTTGTTTTTGTTTTTTTATCAATGATTGGCCGGATCAAAAACGTGCTCAAACAACATAGAAGTAAAGAGGCATTTTCCAAATTTTAAGAGTAGAAGATACAAATAGTTGCATGAAAATGTAAGGGGTAGTAATTACTCCAGTGAAGTTTAGATAACCAAAATTTCTACTTGAGACTTGAATTGTTGTAATGTAAATAATTAGTTCTGTCTCCAGCGATTATTAATAAGGACATTAATCATTTTCAAGATGCCATTTTTTTAATAAAAAAGTAAAAGCTGATAAAGCATATTTACCAAAAAATGTTGCCCCTTACATTGTCCCAATATCTTTTAGAAGAGGCATGTGCCATTTCATATCAGAACCAAACTCCTTAGTTCAATGAGACAAATTTCAAATCTAAATCAACCAGGGGTATGAATAATTTGAGGCTTAACTCTATACATGACATCGATTGCATTGTATTTAAGTTATTAAGGTAATATTGTCCAGATAAATACCCACCATCTGGGGTTAATCTCAGTTTGATTTTTTTATTTGCCTGTGCGTTTCCTGTCACTTGACAGGTTATCGTCTTATCCTCTGTGGCACATCCAGCAGGGGCTTTATAATCATAGCTGATTGAAGAACCTGCAGTAGGACCTAAACCACAGAATCATGAAAATGTTGTTTAGAATGCAGTTCAGAGCATAATTAATAGAAAGTATTGAGAAACAGAAAATGTTATATTGTATAGTATCATAAAGCCTCAAATGATAAAGTTTAATATTTACTTGAAGCATCAAGGCCCTTGAATTCAACCTTGTAGTCAGCGTTGACAGAACACTGCAGTTTCACAGACCGGGTACATCTCACTGTTCGTGTGATTGGGTTCACAGTGATCAGGGGTGCTGGTTTGGATGTTATGATGGTGCTCTGTGTGAAAGCAGCACCATCTGTACGAGTCATCTTACATACATACATTCCTGTAAGACAAAAACAAAATCATGATCATCGTAAATCTTCTAAAGTCAGGCATTTAAGTACTGTATATTGATCCATCAATATGTTTGATCAAATGATGATTTTGCATTTTAAATAACCATACAAGCTGCTACTTTCAGCACTATTATGCGGTGTGAACTGTAGGCCTAACATTTCATACCATCGTGAATTTCAAAAAACTTTGAGATTGTGTAGCTTGATGTTCTGCCTTGACTGAGTTTTGCTGACGTGATGAATGTGCCAGCATGAGTCCACACCACCGTCAGGTTTGAACCGAAATTAATCGGGGGTGGTCCGCACGTAACAGTTACAGAATCCCCAGCAATTATTTGCTTTGAGGAAACTGAATTAACTGAAGTCTCTAATTCTATAAGACCTGTGTGACAGAAAGATGGGAAAATATATTACAAAAGGTGGTCTTCCCATACCATTTATACATTTTATTGAGTACAAATTAAGAATGTTGAAACATAGCCCAGATTTATTAAGGTTTACTTACTGGCAAACTCCACTGGATACTTTCCTGCCAGTTGATTTAACATTTCATCCTTTGCTAATGAAACTTTTTTTTCATCCTCAGAAGAACTACTTAGAGTATAGTCAGCGATGGTACTTCCGGACCTGGAACACAGAATTGTATTTGAATTAAAACTCAACCACTAAGTGAGTTGACTCTGAAGACTTTATTATTTATCAGCTATTTAAACAACATTAAGATAAATTGAAATATGTTTATACAATGCACACTATCCAAACATTCAAGAATTGTATGGTTAGGTCAGATTGACCTAATTATTAATTATTGTCTAGGATGAAACTCATGCTTTAGATATTCATTGTTTAGCAATGACTTCAATGCATACAATGTCATTTTTAATTTGCTATGTCAAACTCACAAAAATGCCAGTTTGTGGGTCTAAAATGGCTTCTTCCCTGGGTTTGCACAATTTTCGAGAACATTAATGTATAGGTTATGATTGGTCTCTTAACTGGGGGGAAATTACCCAGACCTTGGTCAAAGCAGAGTTAGGGGCTGATTGTTTGAAACATTTGCTGTATCGTCAATAAAAAAGTAAAAAACAAGGCAACTGGACTTGTTATCCGTAGTAGAAGACGTTTCGCTTCCTCTCCAGGAAGCTTTCTCAATTCAAAAAGTCTGGAGTAATGTGGAGTAACCAGCTTTATACCAATGCCAAACAAAGGCCTTGTAATGGCTTAGATAACATGCAAATTCAACCGAAACAGGTCCACCCTTAGTAATGGGCAGTCATTAAAGCCATTAAGCCAGCAGATTGGACCGAAACTGGTCCACTCCTCTGTAACGAGGAGACGTTAGGGTTGTTATTGGCCTGGCTTACAGGAACAATGTTTTGATCCCCCGAATGAGGGTGATCCAGTTGCCTTGTTTTTTACTTTTTTTGGAATGACCATGACCTGGATGACTGAGAATCTTCACCAGTCAATAAAAAAGTTACATTAACAAGTTTTCCGATGGACTAATATTAATCATCAAAATTACTTTTCATTATTATAAACGTACGATATAAACTATAAATTGAGCTAAAATTGCATCTTACCGTAAGATCAGACTCTGCACGTCACAGTCTTTTGACACATACTGCTGACACTTTGTTTTAGTCTGTTTGAAACAATCACATGGTCATCCAAGAAGTACATGTTATATATTAAAAATGTAAACACAAAAATGAAACATGGCTTACAGCATTATAAATGTCTTTGTAAACATCACTGGTTTGGGTATTGTAGGAGTCCTTGAAATCCATGTTTAGAGTAAAAGACCCATTTATGCGAAATGTTGCAGTTGTTGTGGCTACTGTTGCCAAGCTGTGTGTAGTTGTTTTTGTCATCATTTCTGATGTTGTTTTTGTTACAGTGATTTCTGGTGTTGTTGCATTGGTCAGTTTTGTAAGTTCTGGTGTTGCATTGGTCACTGTTTTGTTTTCTGTTGTTAGATTTGTCACTGCCATTTCTGTCATAATTGTTGCATTTGTAACTGTTGTCATTTCTGGGGTTGTTGCGTTTGTCACTGTTGTCAGTTCTGGTGTAGTTGTGTTTAATGTCACTGTCAAAGAGAGAAAAAATGGTGACTCCAAAATGACAAAAAACTGTCCTTTCTAACTTAAAATAATTAATTGAAAAACAACAATACTATCTCCACACCAGTACACAGAGAGATCCCTGTGGAGAAAAAAGAGGAATCCAAAATTAATTGTTAAGTAAATTACATAGATCCCTGAAAAAAAAGTTTTAAAACAATATGCTTACCCATGATTGGCTGACAGTACTGGTCAACAAATGAAGGTTTATATAGGCAAGTGCAGGTTTGACTGCTTTCACTACTGCACGATTTGTAGCTGTTGCACACCTCACATGGCCAAGAAAAACCATCCTCACAATTACATTGTAGTCCATAAAAGGAGTTTGGATCACATACTGTTAAAGATAGTTCACTCGATTAAGTCACTCTATACCTATTAAATCTTTATTATCAACATGAAATCTGTTTAGCTGCATAAATCTGTAACTTACCTGTGGTTAAATTTAGTTCTGTTACTTTTAAAGAAGATGAGAGGGTTACAGGGAAGCTTTCATTTTTCAGAGCTACTCTGAATGAGTCAAGTATATTTGGTGGCACACTGGAGATTGGGATGGACAAGTCATACAGCACATCATGTTTCACTGGAAAGTGAGAAAACAAATAGTTTTTAAAAATAAAAACTATTTGTTGCTACATAAAATCTGTTTTGCAGTCGTTTGAAAATCCTCAGTGCAATCGTCACAAACACTTCATATTTCATACCATAAGTAGGTTGCGTAGTAGGCACTGTGGTTGGCATTGCTGCTGCTGTTGTTGTTGTCACTATATGTGTAAAAAAAATAAATTGCTTGCATTGGTTATAAACCAACAGAGAGAGACAGGAAATACAACCATCCACATCCAGAGCCATACCAAATAGCAATTTAGAGAGACCAATTAACCTAGCAGTCATGTTTTTGGACTATCGGAGGAAGCAGTCCAGGAGTACCTGGAAATAACTCATGCATGCATTAAAGAAACAATCAATCTACGTGCAGAAGGTTTCCAGGATGGGAATCTATCCCAGGACCTCTTTGCTGAAAGCCAACAGTGCTAACAATTGTTATACTGTGCAGCCCTAAGCCATACAATATTACAATAAAAGCAAATGGTTATCAATATAATTGAAAAAATAAGGTTTGGAACAATTTTGTGAACTTTTAGATGTCATAACATGATAATTGTTTTTTTTTTTACAAATAAACTTAAATTTAAATAAAATGTTACTACTACCATAGGTTTCCCATAGCATGTGCTATGTTCTGCTCACTAGCTCACTTATCAGAACTTAATTCTGCTATTTAAGTTTTTCGTTTAGTAAACATAATGTTAATTATTATAAAAAAAACAGAAGAAAATCTCTTTGTCTACAGAGGTTCTTCAAAAACTGTCTAACTTAATAACTGAAACAGAAGACAAAAACTTTATTTTTCCTTTCTGAGTCTTCTAAAAAAAATACTACAGCTGACAAATAAGATTTACATAGGCAATGAAATCACCCCTGTTAATCATTATTCCTCTTTTATAAGTACCACACCTCTCACCTATGGCGAGAGGTGGGGTAAGTGAAGCTGAATAAAAGGTGGCCTTGTGGTTAGAGAGTTGAGTGTTTGTGTCTTGGAGAGACAACAAAGGTCACCAGTTCGAAACTTAGTCTGTCACTCTGGCTTCCTGAGCAAAATTGTTGACCACATCCCTGTGCACCACTCAGTGTGGCAACACACTGCTCCCTAAGGGATGGGTTTAACACAAATCCCCCCCCCCCCCCCCCCCCCACAGGGCTATAAAAGGGAAATATTTGTTTATTTAATTGAAATAAAATGAACTGTGAACATGTACAGTCGTTTAATAAATTGCTACATGTCACTGTCTTCTTTGGGGGGTGATTATGGTTGGAAACACTGATCTGCATACTCATGAGGGCACATGTACAAAGAAGTTTACGCCCATCTTTTTTTACACACACTAATAGCTTTGTGTGTAAAAGATATGTTTTGCCCATGCTAACTAGTTTGCACGTGTTTTAATACATGCAAACCTTTTGAAGATCAAGATCTTATTTGTAATAAACTGGGTTGAATTAATGCAAACTATACTTGATGTACCAGAAGTTGATGAAAGACATGATGTATTTGGCTTGCCTGTTTCAATGGTATGGTACCTGTGGGTGTGGATGTTGTAGTTGTTGGTATTGCTGTTGCTGTAGTTTGTATGGCTGTCGCAGTAGTAGGGATGGCTGTCGTAGTGGGTGACATGACTGTTGTAGGGATTGTTTTCATTACCTCTGCAAATTAAAAACCCTGGTTACCATTTACTACAGTTGTGCAAATAATCATGTTTGATTTTTCCTATCAAATATTACAAAAGGAACACAAATAATAGAAATGAGAGATATTGAAATAATTTTTCCACATTCTCTTCCACAAAAACATCCACCATAGAGAAATATAATCACATATTTTGTATATGTATGTATATATGTTTCCAGTCTGTCAACGTGTACTTTCCTAAATAAAATAAGCATTTTACACCTCATAGAATGATATTCATAGAGAACAAGGGTGAAGGGGCTGTTTTGCTCAAAGCAGCGTTTTATTTGTGCATTCCGACCTACTTAGCTAGGGTGCTGGTTTCCCTCAAATTTGTGGAAAAAGCTATAGTAGAGCACATAGCTAAAACACTAGTCCTTAAAATGGAAGTTTGAAGCAAAGTGGCAAATTCATTCAAAGGAAAACCTTTAGTTTGGGCAAGATAAACCCATGCTAAATTTACCTTGAGTCCTGGAAAACATTTTATAAGCCAAATTATCAGAGTTATATTACATACAGCGGGGCAGCAAGATGGAAAGACTTATTATATGTATACACCAAATCAGATGGTCCTTTAGAAATGCATAATAAAGCTTCACATATTTTAGGTAAAGTTATATTAAAACAATTGTTATGCCATAATCATCATGGCAGCTCTGACTATGGCTCCCAGCATGCCATGCAGCTCTGACTCCATCCACCAGGTGTAAAAGGCACTGCACAGATTGACTCATTCTCTTTACAGCTGCTCACTGTACTGAAGAGACATCCAATGATCTCAGCTGAGCGCCCATGCCTGACCATCTGGCAGACCCTGTGATAACGCACCTTTGCTGGACAAAGGGAATGCACATCACTCTTTCACCCTTCATAAGAACGTTTAGCAAGTTTGAAGCCTACACAGACTAATCTGTGAGGTATGCGCAATGATTAAGTCATACAGAACAAAAATGTATTTGTATATTTAATTTTCTCTGTACATAACTGTGTACTCCAACAGTGTTGATCATATAATGAGTCCATTTGCAGTCTTTCGTCACCTGCAGTTATGTTTTTGTAAGAAGTAAACAACGTTTTTCTGTTTGCCCATGATCAAAGGAGCAGATAGTATGGAAAGTGCTACCGGTACAGATCGGGTAGTGAATTTCTGTCCCTCCCCTATAAGCTACTGAAGCTTACCGTTGTTAGCTGGCTAGCCTATTGTTTTAACACTGTCTATCACTCTTTACCCCTTTGTCCTGTGGCCTGTTGAAGCTATCCTTTGTGTCTTAGCCCAAATCCATTTCAGTGCTGTTTACATCATATTTGCAGCTGGTTTGATGGTGATTATTCAGTGTTTAATTAAGTAAGACTTGATTAATTGTAAAATTGCCTAAAGACTGCTACTGCCAAGATTTATCAATTTTCAGATTTTTCCTGTGTGTTGTTTATTTCAGTTGTGTAGTGTGTTCAAGTAGTGTTATTAAACAGAATATTTTTCTGTAACCGGGAATTATTGGTTTAATTAATTAACAAGATAAAGCACGGTTTTCTGTCATTATTTTTATATCAGAGATCGACTTACTAGTGATCAAATTACTAAATCATCTCTTTAAAATTAACAACCCAGATACATACACACATTTTCCTTTTCTTGCGGTTAATGATTAGTGATTAATAATTCCAATTGCAATTATACATTAAAGTTCTTAACATTTACTGGGTGCTAATACAACCTTAATTTCACAAGTGGTATAAACACCCAACATTAATGGTAAACAAGGTTAATAATTGTTAATTAATAAGCCCAATTGTTAGTTATCATTGAAGGCTAGTAGCCCTTAATCACAACCATTTGTATTTTTTTTTGTTATTCCTTACCTTTGATTAGAATAACACATTATTAATTGTAATATCAAATTATAATTATTAATAATATTCATAATCAGGTAAAATTGCACAACACAACCATCGAAACAAAGCTAACCCAAACCTGAAGCAAAGGAGGTTATCTTGCCAAAATTACCGCATGACAAAATGTCAGTCAATGCCAAAAAAATAATAAAAAAATAACACAGAATGGAGTAAATTTAGCAATAAATGGTCACACTAATGCTGAACATGCCATATGGCTAAAAGTGTTTTTTTTAATATTAGTAGTAAACTTTTATTACTAAAGGATTAATGAAACGGCTACTTTATTTTAATAAATAAATCTGAGACATTCAATCATGCTGACTTTGAACAGAAAACTGAAATCTATAAAGGGAGATTTTACAAATATAACTGACAACTGAAAATTCAAGGGATTTTTTTCTTCTCTGAGATCTTGAGCAAAAACACTAATAATACTTATGCCTAATTTGCCACAGTCAACAGGTTAACAAACCCTTTTGCCACTGTGGCATCTTAACTCCACTATACCAGGGCCTGCAATGAATTTGCTAACTTCTTTACAGAGAAAATCCAAAGGATTAGAGGGGTAGTCTGTTCTATTGTGAAATCAGACAAGAAATAAATAAGAGTGAGAATCTTAAGAGGGCGACATGGCACAGAGGTTAGGGAAACGTACTGCAAAACTGTGTACAATGCAACTGTCTACTTTTAAATCACTGCTGCACCTTACTGCATATTTGTTTACATCAGGGTTTTGAACCGATTTTTTTTCCCAATCGGTTCGTTCTGAACAGAAATGGAATTATAACGTTTCCGGTTATGAGTTCCACCAATAAATTGACGTTCCCGAACCGGTTAGAACAAAAAAATACTGTTCCCGGAACGGTTAATTTCGTTCCTGTCAGCTGTTTAATGCTATAGAATTATGTCACATCTTTCTCATCCAGCTTAAACGAATAAAAGAATAGCTAGTTATATGTGCATTAGGCAAACAGAGGTGTTGGCGCCATTTAGCAGTGTTTCCTGCAGGAATTTGTTTAGGCGAGGCGGTGAGTAGACTGACTGACCGAGCGGGGGGGTGCGCGGAAGAAGACAAGTTTTGCGCGGACCACTCGCGGAGCGGGGGGGCTGTTTGTTCCCTGCCAATCAAGCAACAAACAACCGCGTGTTAACGTCAAATAAACATTTTTTTTTTTGGAATGTTAGCGAGGCAGTAGCGTGAGTTTGGCGAGGCTGCCGCCTCGCAAAGATAGCGCTGCGGGAAACACTGCATTTAGCCAAATATTCGCTAGTCCATCATTAACGTGGATTTCACAAATATAGCTATTGATATTGTGTTTGGAATGAGCGTTTTACTTAACGATGGATCGTAATTTACCTCTTATTTAAGATGTGTAGCTCTAGTAGAGACACCGCTCTCTCCATTCAGTCAGCGAATGTGTAATGTGATCACACAGGAAGTGAACCTCAGCCGTCACGTAATGTAACGTGCGCAGGAAAATAATTCCTTTTTTTTTTAGTTAATTAGGCAACAGAACTTTGAGGAACGAAATAAAACCGGTATTAACCGGTTACCATTATTTTTAAATAAGTGTTCCAGTTCCAGAACATAAAAAATAATAACATTTCCGGTTTCGTTTCTGTTCCCTGTAAAATACAAAAAGTTCCCGGTTTTCGTTTTCATTCCTTGAACCGGTTCAAAGCCCTGGTTTACATTTGTTTGACATTGTTTACATTTCAACTGCCTACTGTTCACTGCTGCACTTTATACGAAAGTCAATTGAAAGTTATCCTGTAAGTGACTGCGATTTATCACTGCACTCTATCCTGTACTGGAATTCACCGCAAGGTATCCTGTAGAGTTACTGCAATCTTTCTGAGCTGTGTGAAAACGAAATTTCGTTCTGTATGCACTCTGTGTATACAAAATGACAATAAAGAAAGTCTAAGTCTAAGTTCGTCTTGCAATTGCCAGGTTGCCAGTTGGTCAGAGGGCCCGGTGGCGCCGGTGCAGGGCAGCCTCGCCTCTGTCAGTCTGCCCCAGGGCAGCTGTAGCTACTAACATAGCTCACCACCGTTAGGGTGTGAATGTGTGTGTGAATGGGTGAATGACTGACTGTAGTGTGAAGCGCTTTGAAGGTCGTCAAGAGTTGAGAAGCCCAATTGTCTGAGGATATAACCTCTTTCTGAGTCTCTGCACTGAACATGTGTTTCACTGCACTTCCCTAGCTGTGGCAGAATGAAGACGCAGTTTAGTTGTATTTTCTTGTGTATGTATGTTCTGCACATAATATATCCTCTTCTCTTATTTTATCCAGACCTCTGGATACCGTGGCTGATGGCTCTTCAGACACAGAAGGCCTCGAAGAAACCAGAGATGATCTTGTATTAGCTGACTCACTGACCGGAGTTAACTCACCTTATAGGAGCAAACAATATACTAGCACATCAACTACTACCATACACACACACATAATGTAGTTATACACACTTTATGTAAGTTTATACATGCTCATGCTGCACTACACACAATCACTTGCATTCATGTCAAGGGGATTTCCAAGTCTGTGCTTTTTTAAACATGTTTAACACCTTTTTCACCTCACATCACCACAACCCATTTTCTTGTCCCATACAGGCTCCATGCACAGCTCCACTTCTTCCTGAACCTCAGCAGCTCCTTTGTTTCCTGCCTTTCATTACTGGACAGACTGATTAATCCAGGTGTCTGACCTCAGAAACCAGCCAGACACACCTAGATTAACCAGATTGTCCAGTAATGAAAGACAGGAAACAAAGGAGCTTCTGAAGTTCAGGAAGTAGTGGAGCTGTGCTTATAGCCCATTAGTGGGAGAAATTAATCTGCTTCTTTGAGATGCACTGGCCCCTGACGCAGTCTGTTGACAGTAAGAAACATTTATCATCCTTTACCTGCGGGCTTGACCGCTACTTCTTTTTGTTGTTAACACAGAAACAAAATATTTCTCATAGATATGTAGATGTGAACAGAATGAGTAATTGTTGCACTTTTTTGAAAAGGTGGGGGAACTCTGTCTCCACAGACAGCCACAGTTTGTATTTACTGGTTTTTCTTTTCCTCATGTCATTTGGCAGAGCTCTTTGGGCCCCACAAAATTGGAAAGCCCTGCTAACAACCCTTGACCCCTCCACTCCCACCCCCACCACTTTGCCCCAACCCAGAGACATAGGTCTAGTTTTCTATTAATAACGCTATTGATGTATTAATTTTATTAATCTTAGAATATAATAAAAGTGTGGAGAGGCACATTCCTGGCTTTTACACTTGATTTTTGTTGTTTAAATATTAATAAATATGTAAAAATAAATGAAACCATTACTGTCCCCATTTCATAATTTCATCTTGACGAGATGTATTGTTTTTTTTATTCACGAGCAAGAAATGTCCCCAGATTTGATTTCAGAAATCTGGTCACCTTATTCTAAACCAGTTAAGATAATTTAACCTCAGTCATTGAATATTCCATATTCTTTAAAATGAATTTTGGTTCTCTGACTTAGATCTGCAGTGCACCCAAGATTTACTGAATCATTCTTACGGTGATGGTTTTCAACTATCTTTATCGATTCATGATTGCTCAGTATGAGGGATTGCTGCAAAGCCATGGACAATGCAGATGACTGTCCCTGTGGCTCCACGCTCTTTCAGGAGGAGTGAATGCTGCTTGCCAAGACTTAATGCAATCTACTGGGTTCCCTTAGAGAGGAAACGTTTTTGACCAATCTGTATAATCTGATTGAATTTGACTTTGGAAAGTGCCTAGAGATGACATTTATCATGAATTGTTGCTATATAAATAAAATTTAATTGAATTTATTTGTCCATTTGTTCTTTTCTATGTGCATTGTTCCCTTAATTTCTTTATTCTTAATTTTGCTTAGCAGCTTTACTTGAGTTTCACTAGCCTAGTAGAGAGGATTTTTTGATTGAAATATAGTGTTAATTCAGACAGACAACATTCTATAATGGTGTTTACTGGATGTGCAATTTATTTCTGTTAATAAATTCTTCTACACTTATTTGTTCCATATGGGTGCGGAATTTGCTGTTAAAGGAATACCAGTGCTCGAATCACTCTTTCAACTATTGTCCTAATATCAACTATTTGGGCTGATATTCACCGGACAATACCTAACAGACCAAAAGTTATTTATTAAACATTAAATAACTTAAAACATGCATAATAGCACAACAATCCATAAAAAGTTCAGTACCAAATTTGCCTTCAAATAGAACTGATTTTGACAAAATGACCAAATTCTGATTAATAAGCTACAAGACAAAATCATACACCAACTAACTTCCTCCTCCTGCTGCCTTGATGTTTTACCTACAGCTTTCTTTAAGAAAGTTTTGCCTGTCATAATGTCTGATTTGACTAAAATAATAAATACTTCCCTTCTGTCAGGTGTATTCACCCAGTCCCTAAAAACAGAAATCATCAAACCACTGTTGAAAAAGAACAATTTGGAAAAACTACTACTGCAGAACTACAGGCCCATCTCAACCTCCCTTTCACCAGTAAGATTATTGTAAAAGCTTTCTTAACAATGACAAGTCACTTTGACGTTTTCCACTCAGGAAAGTAGAGCACATCACCCCAGGTTAGGGAGGAGGACGCTCTCAAGTTCCAAGAGGGGGTCCAAGGGGACCCCCCTCCTTTGAACGCTCCAGAGTTTTCCAGCGTTCTCAAGCCTCCAGAGTTTTCCAGCGCTCTCCAGTGTGCCTCAGAGGAGACCCCAAGGTCCTGAGGCCGGCCTTCACGGTTCCGCCGGCCGCCTGAGATGGTGTTCCGTCGCTGGGGTCGCCGCCTCTGGCTCTGCTGCTTTGCCGCCGCTCTCAAGCCCTCCGAACTACGTATTTACTTTGTTCCCTCGGTCCTAGACCCCCTCCACCTGCCCTAGCCGGGTTATTTTCTTTTTTTTTCCTGACTGGACACTGGTGGGCTTCTGGAATCCGCCCTTAAGGGGGGGGGGGGGGGGGGGATAATGTCAGGATCCTCTGATCTTAATGTGTGTTTAACTATCCCAGCCGGTATTTAAGTTCCCTCTGTTTGTTTCCCCGTTGTCGGGTCATTCTGCGTTTCTGCATCCTCCTGTGTTCAGCCTGTGTTCACCTTCTGTATGCTCCTGAGTTCTCGCTTGCGTTGTTGTACTCCTGCGATCTGTAAGTCATCCTTTTGATCAAAGATCCTCGCACCGTGTATTTGTCTCCGCCTTGTTGCGGCCTAGGTCCTTGCCATCATCGCAAAACCCTGACATGGAGATTTTCTAGTCATACTGACCACTCAAAGTCCTTTACACTAGAGCCATAAACGCCCAAATGAACTTAATAATTTATACACTGATATGTAGATTGGTAGGAAATTTGGTGTTAAGTTTCTTTCCAAGGAGACATGTCCAGATTTAACAAATCTGTAATCAAGCCTTTCTACTTTCCAAGTGCAAGACAAGTAGTCCACCCACTGAGCGATACTTGCAACAGTCTTTATAAACCTTGCAGTCTTCATAGAGTTATTTTGCTTTGTAACAACTAAAGCAGTTGGATGAACTAAAGTGGATGAAAGCAGCATTGTTGGAAATTCTGACAAACACTTTTTATATGAGCCAATAACAGGAAATAAGGTTGCAAATGCACAACATGTCATATCTTGTTAAAGACTTTACAAAAATAAATGTAATTGTTGGGTTAAAGGAGGAACCAGGGTGGCAGAAGAGGCCAGCAGAAAGTGAAGAAACCAGGGAATTAAAATACAGAGGAAAGTGTGAATAAAGGCGATGCAGAATACATGTGAAAATAATCAGATAAGAAATGAGCAGCTGCTGAGAACAAGGATGGTAGAGAGCTGAGGGAGATGAAGAATAATTGACAGGGGCAGACACAGGAACAAAGTCTAACCAAATAAAACAAGAAATAATCAAGAACCTAATCAACAATGACTGAACAAAACTCAACTAAGCAGCCTAAAAAATTAAGAACTAAAATATAAACAAACACATAATGAACTAAACAAATCAGTGTCACTAAAAGAACCAGTAGAAATACACTCTCAAAAGAAAACCCAAGCACAAACACCTGAGATCATGACATAAGAAAGGATTGAGAAAAAGTTAATGTTGGCAATGTGAATGTTGTTCAGAATGTTTGGATTGTGAACTATCGTAACCTCTTAAGAACCAGTTCTTCAAGGGGGAATGTATGCAAGACTGTATGGAGCAGAAGATAAACTACAATCCAGATCTAAACATACCTGGAAGAGTTGTGGGGCACGGATCAATGTCTGGAAGCCAGAAACCAAAAATAGTTATTAATAAGATAATATTAACTAAAAACACATTACTTGTAAACAAAAGTAGTCTTTATTACAGATTTTCAGCATGGCTACCTGTGATTGGTTGACAGAACTCGTCATTAGAAGGAAGTCCATATATGCATGTGCAAGTTTGACTGCTGATGTCACTGCATGAACTGCTGCTGTTGCACATCTCACATGGCCAAGCAAAACCATTCTCACATTCACACAGCAGACCATCAGTGGAGTTTGGAGAACAGGCTTGTAATATTTTAAAGGATGGAAACCATTTACTGCTTTATAATCAGGAGCAATGGTCCTGGTACAAATGCAGCATTGAATAAGCAGACCATCTTACCTGTCGTGAAGTTTAATTCAATCACTTCTACAAACTGTGAGAGTGTTACAGGAAAGATTTCATTTTCCAAAACTGTTCTGAATACATCAAGTATATCTGGTGGACCACTCAAGAAAGGGATGTGCAAATGAAGGACAACATCAATGTATTCTGGTTCTGTTGAAATGAACAGAAGAGAACCCATCATAGTTATTTGTAATCATGCAAACAGTCATAAATAGAAACTTTTTAGCACCAAGATCAGAAATTTTTAATCACCTTGTGAGTACATGCCTAAAAACTTGCTACAGCAACCATTGTCTCAGCCTGTATCAAAATCACCATTCTTTTTAACATTCCGTGTCTTACCAAATGGTGGGGCAAAGAGTCCCATTGCTTTATTAAGTTGCTCAGTCAAAAAAAGACAAAACTAATTGATATCCTATTACTGTAAAACATCTTAAATTATTATGTGTAGGGTTTTATATGGGCAATGATATTTTTCTTAATGTTTTTCAACTCTAGATTAGAGGCAAACTATGATTTGTCATATATCATATGAAAAATGTAGACACTACTCATTTTTACCTTACCAATAAACTATACAAAGGTTTAGTTAGATTTGTACAGACATTTGTTCTGCTGAAGTATGCAATGGTTTAGGCTAGTTTAATCTGAGCTGTTATCAGCATTTCTGTAAGGGCTCCCTCACCAATATGGCAGCCTTGCTAGCATGTGAAATGGCAACCCAATTAGTGCCTAAGAGTTCTTGTTTTCAAATTGTACTCAGAAATTAGAATTCCTAGATCCAAATCAGAAAAAGGAACTAAAATGCTTGAATTTTGATGTTTCCTACAAGCCTCCTTTCTAAAATTCTGACATTGAATCCATTGTACACATGGTGTTACTACTAATTTATGGAAATATAAGCACTAAATGTACACACCTACAAATAGATGGTTTATAATAGTGGAAATACACTATTGTCACATTAAGTTGCTATTGGATGTTAGTCTGGTCACTGAGCACATAATGGCAAATTAGATCAGACTTGTTTTGAAATGCATTTTGGAATTCTTTTAAGAATGTACAGTACATTCTTAGCACGGGTATGCAAACACCTCCATATACTACCCAGCTTTTATTGGTTCATACCATAAGGTGTTGAATGAGATGATGTGCTTGTCATCATGGTTGATGTTACTGTAAATGAAAGAAAAATCCTTTAAATAAGTTTCATGTCAGAATTTCAACAGTTTCACATTCATGATTCAGAAAAGGTTTGTTGACACAGAGAGCAAATCATTTTGCCATCAGAATGTAAGATATCCTCAAATTTAGGGTTATTTTTCAATTTATCTGACCATATGAGCCTTAATTCTTCTGACTGCTAGCTTTATCCCTTTCAAAATTTGTTTCACTAATTTTCTTATAGTGAGCTTAAACAGAATTTTGAAATCCCACCTACATGCACAATTATGTCGGATAATGATATATTTCCTTGGCATACATCTTATTTTTATGCTTTGGCCCTCGAGGGGTTTGACTTGGAAATTTCAGCCCATGAACCAAAAAGTTTGGTCACCCCTGCTTTAAACATACCTGTTTGGCTGCTGTTTAGCTGGCAGAACACACCATCTGCTGGGAGGTCATTAATGCAACCACATTTGTGATCAACGATGACGTCACAGACTTGGTATGTAATGCAGTTGTTATAAGACCAGGCATAGTGCTCCTCGCACATGCACTGGTATCCACTTATAGTTGATGAACACACTGTGGGAAAAAAGACGTCAGTACACAGTAAAAACATTTTTATTGTATTTCTAAGAGAGGAGTTTTCTAATTCATTGAAGCATTTCAAAATGGATTTGCAAACTGTGGCTACAGAGCCCCATGAACCCACAATGGGTTTTGTTAACTTGGACCAAAAATGACAAATGAAGATGAAAAAAAATAATCTATGTTTTAAATATCAAGGTAATAGAATGGTTAGTTTTAACAGTTATTTAAGTGTTTTTATGCATTTTTTCCATTGAATGCTAGAGGTAAAAGGGAGTTACGTGGTACCAGTTTATCCTCATTTACATAAACACGAAAGCACTTAGTTGGCTGCCAAGTATCACAAGTAGCCTTTTTTTCTTTCATTTTACAAATTTCATTCAGGATGAGTGAGGGAAAGATAGCTCACTGGATTTTAAGGGTAGATGATCTGTAAATTTAACAATACTGTACCTGTTGTAGTGTCTATTTGGGAAATCTCAGTGGTGCTGTTGATTAGTATGGGATAAGTGAGATTGTTAAGAATCATTTGGAGAACCCCCAGGTCAGACAGGCTTACAACAACTTGGATCTCATAATCTGTGAAATTGGTGGTAGCTGGAATGAAAACAGACAGAGAAAGACATTTTTACTTTAGCTGAGCAAACCCCATAAGTTGTGCTGATATGTAGACCATAGTCATTGTGCGTTGCAGTGACTCACTTTCTCTTTTTTCTCTTTCATGAAGACTGGTTGATTTAATGGCGTTCAGTTCCTGTAAAAATCCAAAATCCACAGATTGGTTCAACAATGACAAACAACTTTTTGGGTTTTAAAAGTGACATCATGGGTCAGGGCCATCTTTTAGTATTTTTATAGAATGGCACAACAAATTGTGGCATTATTATTTTCTATGCTGACCTCAAAAAAGACAGACACAGGCTGTCTGAATCCCGACTTGTCCAGCGTGTAGTATATAACCAAAAGAACAACAGCAAATTGCACCAACTTTGGTAAAGCCATCCTCACTGTAGAGAAGAGAAATAGTCATGTCTAAAAAAAATTAAAATGATAAAGACACTATGTACATTTGAAAAGCAAGATGTCTTAATGATAAAAAAGAGACATACTATGCTTCCAATTGATCAACTGTCCTGTTCCACTCAGACCTTAGTTGTAACTTTAGCTTTTAAAAGTTTCAAACACATTAAAATATGTTTCTTCCTTGTAACTTCCCTGTAGCTTAGTATTTCACCTTCTGGCATGAAAACAATGTCATCTATATACCACATTCAACCAGCAGAATGAAAATCTATATTATTGGCAATGTATTGACAAATAAGAAAAGAGACTGGTGGCAAAAAACAATAAATTAATCAGTTTTAATTTGTCATGTTCCAATTTTTTTCTGTCACATCCTAAAAATAATCAACCAATATAGTTTTCTAAAGCTATCCAGAATACCGCAGAGCCTAGCATTAAAAAAATACTATAATTAATTTTAAAAGGCACATTCCAATACGGCTTTTTATTGCCCTGCCATAGTGCCTTATGGGAGGACTGGGGATTATGGAGCCACTTGGTTGACCCACCATTAGAATCTCTTGGAGCCTAACTGGAGATAGCAACATAACTGTTCTGGTGGGTATGTATGATGTTAAACACCAGCTTGTGAAAGACAGACACTTAAACACTTGCCTATCTCTTTGCTTAAATGCTTTTTTTCTCACCAGGTCCTACCAGGGCAAATAATATTTTAATAAATACAAATTAAAGACATTAGGTCACTAACAAAAATGCTAAAGCTTGTTGAGCACTGAGAAAAGACAGACCTATTGAGGCAAAACAAGCAGCTTTTTGTTTTGTTGCACAGCCCTCATTAAAATCAACCCAACTAGACATCATAACAATGTAGCCTTTGTCTCCATTGCCATGTTAAGAGAATACGTAGACTTTTTGACTCATCTTTCCGATTTCGGCAGTATTTGATGCCTTGGGATATGTGGATATAATAGGTGCTAAAATCTTAATTCAGCAAAGATTTAATCTAAAAAATGTGATCACCAGATTTGGGAACAACATCTACAAATGTTTACTAAGTTGTCTTATCACTGTAGATTTGTATCTGTGCATGCATGGTTTATTTCCATTTAATACAATATCCTACTCCAGTAGAAAGAAACAAAAAACTTTTCTTGTTTCAAGACATGAAACCTCTCATCCAAAAATGTTCTTCAATTCTGATCATGGATTAGAAGTTTTATATTTATATAATATTGCCATGTCCTGGATTATTCAGAATATAAAGTAACAACACTCTAAACTATTACAAGATGTGAGTGCAATTGCTTGTCTCAACTGTCCCTGTGTTTCATCCAGCCAGCATTCCTTCCATTACTGCACCTGTAATGGATGGATGCCGTCATATGCTGAATTAATGTCAGGATAGACATTGCAGATTGCAACTTCTAGTTACCATCTTTAAGAACTTTCTTTTAAATTTTAATACATTTAAATTCACCTTTCACCTTGAGATACTTCTTTTTTTGAATTATGTCCTACAAGGATACAGTTCCACATTGAATATTGAATTGAACAATTGTGTTTACAAAAACAGCTGAATTATATAGTGTTAATGTTAAATTTATGGGCAAAATTGGCCAAATAAAAGGGCTCTACAGTGCAACTACACATTCCTGTTGCGCAAACTAGAATTCATCATTGTTTTCTTACCTCACTCTGCCAATAAATCTAAGAATGAAAAGTATCTATTATTATTAGAAATAAATATTAGAAATTAAATTCTTATCAATAGGGTGATAGTTTACCTAAAACAGTTTAAAACATAACATTGAAACAATTTATCAAGTTTACTCTGTTAAAGATAATTTTATATGCTAATGGAATCATTGCCTCCTAAAATAATGTGCTTTTCTATTTGATAAAAATGAATAAGTTGTGGAGATTTAAAAATAAAAAAGGTAAAGATGTCTTAAAATCACATCAGTGAGCATACGTCTCTGCTATTTATCAATGACGTTTAAAACAGAGAAGATATCGCAGTGATTTTTTTCACCTTCAGTGATTTCTTTCACCTTCAGTGAATACACAAGAGGTTTTGCCTGTTCTTCAATCAGGAAATTTACAGTACGACTTGAAAAACCTAAAGAGAATCCTTTATTTGACATTCAAACCCCTAAACTGGGAATGAACTGATAAAAGTAGAACAAGAAGTTATTTAGGAAAAAGAAAAAGTGTAATAACTTTACCTCTCCATGTAGTCTGGCTTCCAAAGAGGTTTGTGTCTTTAGTGCACATTCATTCGGCAGCTCTTCTTTAAATACAAAAGGAAAGGTTACCCAAACAGGGAAAGCCCCTTTGTGAGCTTCCTGGAGTGCATTGCAGGTGTGACAACCATTGCATAATCCTTTACAAAGGAAACAACAACAAAAATAGAAATCCACTGCTTGATTACTTTTGGTGCTGAGTGTGATTGTAATCCTTGTTTTGTTCATATCAACATTTGTATAATTTTAAGGTCCATTTGTTTTGTCCTCATTTGTATATTATTTTTATATATTTATAATATACAAATGCAGGTGAAACAAAGTGGGAACAAATATCCCTCACATGGACAATGTAGAATGGATGTTCGACTGCATCTATGAACTATTGCTACACTGCGTCAGAAAAACACAAAGACTAAAGATTAAGGTCTGAAGTGATTCCATACACGAGCAGTAACAGAATGTAAACTGGTTTCAACTATTAAGCAAGCACTTCCTTAAGAGGATTTCAAAGTAATCTTTTCATATTCACATTCTTTTGCTTGAGTTGAATTTTAGTTCAAATCAAGATAGCATCAATGATGTTATTTTTCTTACTGTCCTTCTGTCACGCACCACCTGCATTGGGTCCAGGGGGCATCCCTGCCCTTTCTGATGAGTTTATCAAGCTGCTTCCTCTTAGCTACAGATAAGATGCTGCTCTAATAGACCACACCATAGAAGATGGCTAATTCCACCACAGAGTGAAAGAAGGTCTTCAGCAACACCCCTTGTACTCCGAAAGATCTGTTTCCTCAGCAGGTAGAGTCTAATCAGACCCTTCCTCTAAAAAGCATCAATGTTGTGACTCCAGTGCAGTTTATTGTTCAGGTGAACACCCAGATACTTAATTAGATATTATGTTAGTTGTCTTCCCAAGTTTTCTCCCAACTAAAATTCTAATCTCTCCCTCAGACTGGTTTTCTGCCTGTCTTTCAAGCTCTATTCCTGAGTTATTTTGCTTAAAAAAACAATTTATTTTTTCCGTAACCACACTCTACATTTGGGCCCTCCTTCAACCTCCATTTGTGTCATATATCAGAAAAAACAGAGAACCCGATATTCAGCCAAATATGGTGCTGCACTTTAAAAGGTTTATTAACTGCTTAAGGCCAGCAGGTTTTAGGAGAAATTTCCTTCTGGGGAAATGAGGGATCGTAGCCACGGTGCCCTATAGGTTATAGTACAAGAAATGACATAATTGAAATAAATTATGTACAGCTCCAAAGTTTTAAAGTATAAATGTAAAAGTTAGTATTTGTGGGACACGGAGGCATTACATAACATTTTTCAGGTGGAACCACAATTGCAAACGTCACCGTGTCTGCTTTATAGGTGATAGAATAGAGAAAAAAAGAAAAAGAATTATTTTGTTTTTACTTATTCCAAAATAAACGTCCCTTTAAATTACAGGAGAAGCCCCAGATTGTATAGATCCACATGTGGACTATAACTGCAAGTCTGGACTGAATCAGTTGAAGCATATTTGTTCCATTGAGGTTTTAGTGGGCAGTGTGCCAGGCGGACATGTGATTTTGGCATAGCTGTGCCAAATGGGCCAAAACTGTGCCAGATGTGTTCTTCACCTGTTAAAAGGAAATCTGGTCAAATAAATGTGTTGATTTCAAAGCATTTGTTCATAAGATTTACCCCCAGTTTTATCAAAATATACCATTGTGCACAGCTTAATATCAATAAAATGAAGAGAAAATTAGTTGAATATGTTTATTTTGTCTCAAACAACAACAATTTTATTGAAAAAATTTTATCATTAAAAAAACCTAATAAATAACATGAGCAAAACCTAACTTGTTTTAGAAACTTTAAAGCCTCTGTTTTAGAAGGATTTAGAAAAAAAGCGGGACCGTTTTTAACCTAACCTTAAAGCTGGGCAATAAAGGGGCCGTAGCCCCGCCCCTAGCGACCCTTACTGGTATCAGTATGGGCAGGCTTGATCAGAAACCTGGTGCAAGAAGAGAAAACATGCTGCTGGAGCATACAGAAGCCTGGTGACACTGAATGCAGGCTGCTAGCTGCAGGTTGGGCAGAGTCTGAAATAAATTCCATAAGAAAAGTGTGGGTGCTACGCAGGCATATAGAGAAAGGCAGACAGATCCGATGGGCTTGGCAAGGTTTGTGGTTGTGAGAATAGTTCAGATTGTGCCAGAAGACAGTTTAAATGTCCAACAGGAGCTAAGCTAGGTAGGACAATCAATGGAAACTTGGTCTTGCTCATTAACAGAGATCAGCGAGAGAAACAAGCTGGGTATAATAATGTGGAGCCTGTCTGTCTGTAGAAGTCCAGCATATGTAGGAAGATGAACAGGTGAAGGAGGTGAGCTTGGTTGAGCTGCTAAGGAAGGAGGCTCACAGGTGCATTAGATGATCTTGACTGTAATGGTGGAGGGTGAGTAACAGCAACCAGACAAACCAGGGGTCTCATTTACAGGGCAGTCAAACTTTTTTACAGTAGCAGGCCACACACTATCAGGTAGGAGGGTGCACTTATGCCGGTGCCCGAGGCCCGGAGGGGAGAATTTTGAGAAATAAAGTCTCCCTGATGTATTTTGGAAGCTTTCAAGACAGGTGATTATTTAAAGAATAGAGTCAGAGTGCATGTTTTAAATTGAATAAACGGCAAAAAAAGAAGTGAATGATCAATTCTTCAAAATCAACCTTTGATTTTTTATTATTATTCTTAAAACATTATTTTTTCACATGATGTTATCATGTTTTAACAAGGTAAGGTAATCTTCATTTGCATAAAATTAGTTTAATTTGAATTAGTAGCACCACATAAAACAGATCAGATTAGGTGAGGTCTAGTCATCTTATTATTATTACTCACAGTTCTTTTCTAAAAACGATCGTAACATTTCTTCACGAACCAAGTCGAATTTTTATGACAAAAATACAGGGTTGGAATTTGAAATTGAATTTACATGTTGAATTTATTTCAGTCATATCGCTAATTCGAAATCTCTTATCTCAGTTTAATTTCACTTGCACTCATCACACACACAATATCATATCATTGGCGAGGATTCTAGAGAGGAACACAAAATGCATCCCCTGAAAAACTTTGATAATTTGATAAGATGTGCATAATCAAAAAATATCAGAAATACAATTATAGAGCAATCAGTATTGTAAGAAAGCCCACACTGTTTCTGGATAAATACATTACTGTATGAGTTAAGTTCTATTCCATTTTGTGCCTCTTTCCTTGTAAGTTTTAAATGTCCCATGCTCCTGAATGCACCATAGCTTTCTGACGCTCGTGAATGCATCACATTGGTGGTCTATGAACGCGGTGCTGTGCACGTTTGATCTTCCGCTTCAGACAAAGCTTTGCAGTTTCTAAACTCATGTCGGCTCTCACGGTTTTATTGCACTTTTTGGCATAACACCGGTCTGTGTTTTGATCGGAAAAGTAGCATCTCAGTTGGAACAAGGAACCCAATCACTCGTTAATGTTGCTCTCAGTGGAGACAGATGCTAAGGTGATTTTTGGGATGTATAATCGGGGAAAAGTAGGCGGCGGCAGGAGCTGCTATAGACGGCGATTTGCCGCCGTTGACTGGCTACTTTTGACTGCCCTGCATTTATAAAACTTTGTGTGGAATCCATACTAAAAATGTACGTACAGCAAGAAAAAGAAAATGGCAGATGCCAAAAATTATTCCGATTTCAATCAAAATAATTGTGATTATTATTTTGACAATTATCGAGCAGCACTAGTGCAAATGTGAGTGGAGAGGAAGGCGGTTCACCTTCACAGTTTAATGTTTGATACTGGACTCATAACCAGTGGAAGCCGGTGAGGAGAAAATCAAAGGGTGGTCTGTATAACAGTTTAAAAAGAAACGCCTGTACAGCAATAATGGAAGTGGAAAGATGACAGGAGATCAGGTTTTGGGTCCTAGATGGGAAAAGCGACAGGCGACAGACTGATTTTGGATGAGCATTCTTGAAAAAACTGCAGATATGAAGAAAAGGATAGGCTGTAAAAGACAAACACCTTCATTGGATTTGTGACAATTGGTGGAACTAATAAAACCAGAGTGTTTTTTTTTGTGTGAAACACTGGACTTGTCTTTTTTCTGCTTCCATCAAACTTTAACTGTTCTGCAGCACTTTCTGAGAAGAGCCAGTAAGACCAGAAGCTCATGTGTAGCTGTGATCAGGCACCGTTATGCGCACTTTCTATGAATCCCTGAGTCAAGATTTTTTTATGTGTTTTTACTCTTCTTAGGGCTTGAAAAAAAACAAATATGAACTTTTTTTTTTTTAAAAATGTTATTTTTCCAGGAAGTTACAGAAATGTCCACTGCAGTGGACTACATGTGCCTGAGACCTCAACTCAAAACATTATGAACTTATTCCAAAAACAGAACAGTCTTGTATTCTGTTGTAAATATACAAACAATTGTTTCATTTTATGTTTTGAAAAATATATCAACATATTTTGTTTAAATTTTAACAGTATGGAGGCCCAATGTTTAGAACTGAATAAGAAAACCAATAATAATCATAGCCAAAAGTCTTTAACCTGTGTGACAAACATCACTGTGACTTTCCACATGTCTATAAGAATGTAGGACAGTATAACCAAGTCCTTTTATTAGCATGTTGCAAGAAAACATGAACTGTCATTTTAGTTTCTGCAACACTTTGATGGTCATCACACCTAAGCTGTATGAATGCTTGCAACGCACCCAGGGCACTTTGGCACACAGCATTGCATGCAAATGTATTTGGTCTTCCATGTGCATGCAGCATCATGGCCTCTGTTTGCATTTTTAGAATTTTTGGATGAAATTTATATGACTATTCTGCAGGTTGCCTTATTCTTCGCTGTGTTTGAAGTCTACAATATAAATAATTGGTATAGTTAACATAAGCTACAGCTAATCTGGGCAAAATATACACAAAGTATAAACAAAATATACTAAAATGTAAATTTTAAATGAATAGCTTATATGTGTTACGTTTAAAACACTGAATTATAAACAAAAAAGTTACAAGACAGTAAAGCAATTATATGACTTCTGTTGAAAAAATGTAATGGGAGATGCATGACGTCCACTTCAGTGGACACATGGTTAATCTTAATTTTCTAAATGTTGGAGAAACATTTTTATATTTCAAACTGATAATATCCTTCCTTAGATGTTACTGTAAAACATCATATTTTTTTTAATCTGTTGGGCTCTTCTACTATAGAAGGATTGAGAGGAAATGCCAGCAGTGGTCGACAAAGGTTGCTGTTTGTTGGCCATCTTGGATTCAGAAGAAATTTACTTACAGTTACAATGACGGACCACTGAATTGACCTCAATGGAGTGTGGCAGCAGAGAGCATTCTAGACACTGATATGCAGTTTCACCATAGAAACCATAGAATTAAAGAGATATTTACTTTTTAGTAGCTGTCCACTACAGTGGCCGCTATGCACCAGAGGGTTAATTTGGAATTAATCAAAGTAGCATTGTCATGGTTGGCTTTATGTATTTTGCCCACATGCAGAAGCACACTCGGGAGAAAACAGGTGAAGTTTAAAGGTTTTATTTAAGAACCAGGTAACGAGAGGATACTGCCTCAGCGGAGGCAGCGTCAGGTAACGGTCAGGGAGCAGGAAACCGGGTCGATCACTGGGGAAGAACGAGACAGAGGTTAACTGGGTAAAACGTGGAGAGGAACTGGTCTGACTAAGCTGGATCTGCTGCTGGACGCAAGCTTACCACCTGATGGACAGAAGGCCGACCGGGGAGGAAGCAGTGGGGACTCAGCGCTAGCCGTACGATGGTGGCCACAGGTGTCCGGGAGACCAGTGGGTCGAAGGTGGGGTCGGGTCCGAGCAGCACCGGGGAATCCAGATGTCCAGGACAGCGAGAGGAACCAGGTGACTTTCCGGAGATGGCAGGGTTCCAGGGGAGGGGAACCGACTCAGGAGGAACCAGGAGGTTTGCAGGAGAGACCAACACCAGACGGAAGATGACGATGCTTGGAGCTCCTGCCACGAGAGACTTCACAGGGTCACGAGAGGAAGAGAGCTGACACGAGGAGGTACCACGACGGTAACACTCTGGCATCCTCTCGCTGTCTGCGTGGTGTTTAATTAGTGCCTCCCGATGCCGCTCAACCGCCCGCAGGTGTGTGGGGTCCGCCCACCAGTCAACCCAGAACACCTGTGGAAAGAGTCTGAGGCAGCAGAGCCGGCAGCAAGCTGCACGGCCCTGCTGGCTGAGTCCTGACAAGCATAAACCAGCACACTAGAAATGGCATTTTATATAGGCTTTATATGCCTTGTAATTAAATCATTTCATACATAAAATTACAAATAAAAGCTCCGTCATATTGATCACTTATGGAACAAAGAAGATTCACATTAATCCTTCAATAAACCAGCAAGGACAGCCAACACTAGATGGCTTCTCGCTCTCTGAGCAGTGTGAATTGCACTCAATTGGAATTGCAATTGAGTGTAAAATCAATTGCAATTCCAGTATTTTGTTGGATGATCTGAGCTTGGGGCTTTAGTATATGCACCCTACGACTGTCTACTGAGAGCGTATCAGGCCAGGGTATTAGGCCAGCAGCAATTCTAGGATGTTCCAGGAGGACCAACGCAGTAAACCTGTCAGCATTCTGCACGACCCAGATGTGCATATTTAATGCATGCCTCAATATTTATAGCCAAATTTTAACTCTAAAGAAGGCGGTAAAACTATCATAACAAAGGTGACGCATAGTTCTACCTCGAGAGATGTTAGAACGGAAAACTGAATTAATGAAATGCACCTGCAAAATCTTTGAACAGAGGTTGAATGAAGTGCATAGAAACATAATCTGTCTGAATGTAAACAGGATATGAACCGTGGCATGCTTGCAAAAAACTGAATTTTAGACATGAAATAGACATGGAGAGATACGTCTCACCTGACAAGTCAGAGAAGACATTTAACGAGAGTAAACACTGATGGGTGGAGCCAAGGAACGGGCTGAGCCGCGATGAGCGGAAAGAGAGGAGGCACCGACGTGGCAGGAATGGAGGGAACTCCTGGAGATGTGCTAAGATTGATTATATGGAGTGCTGGAGTGGCCATGGATGAGATGAAGGAAGCGTCAGTAGAAGAAAGATTCGAGCTTGGGCTGAGAGAGGCAATCAAAAAAAGAAAGAAGACACTTCAACGGACACAAGCCCAGTGACACACAGCGAGCTGGGTGGAGCTAGGCAACCTCGGTGATGCTTTGAAAGCGTGTCTGGTAAGTTCTTTGAGGTGCTTGCCGGACTACATGGCGGGTGGAGGAGGAGAGGACGAAAGAGTGGCCAAACAGCAGGAGTGGTGAGTTAGTGAGACATAGAGACGTGTAATGAGTAAAAAGGGGGCGTGTCAGATGAAGCTGCCCACTCATGGATTATCCTGCTCTCCAGCTGAACTTTGATTGAGCTTCGAACGTGTGGCATATCTCCCGGCTCGGGTTCATACTCTTTCCATCTTGCCCACCCCACCATAGTGATGGCCAAAAGAAGCTTCATGAAGCAATGAAGCCTTCCAGCCCATTGCTTCACCCAAATGGGCCATTACCCAGTTCTTCATTTAGTGCTCTCTAGTGACATCTGCTGCTATAGTTATACTATGACAGCCTAGTCACTTAAAATAAATCAGTGGAACATAGCAGTGTGTGCAATGTTGTCACTAGGTTTTTGTCCAATCCATATCCACTAACTGTATGTCTGTTGAGTTTTATGTAATTCTGCAATCTGTATTCAGTTCCTATAATGATTTGCGTTCATGTTTCCTCTCATAAACATGAACGCGGTTTGCTTCTTGTGACTCTCAGTCATGTTCAAAGTATAGGGTGAGATCAGCAGAGGTACAATGAATGACTAACACTGAAGCTTTTACTTGAGTCATTTCTTGGTTGCCTACGTTTTAGTTTAACTTGAGTAAATATATGTGGAAGTATTGCTACTCTTACTTGAGTACAATTTTTAGCTACTCAACCCACCACTGTCTATTACCCTTTCCTAATGAATTAGGTGAATAAGTAGCTATGAGATATTAATTAATTGCTTCTCTCTACTGATAGAAGTGACTTTGTAAAATGTCTTAACATGAAATGTTGGGAATTGGTACTATATCTGTAGCCCAGGAAATACTTAGCCTCACAGGACACAATAACTGGGGTTCTTAATGTGCAATATATTTTATTGTCAGTTGAGACAGATTAAACAAAGCTGTCTTATTTCTTACTTCTGTTCAAAAATCTGAACATATGTGTACCAAAAATTGGGTAACTACTGGTGAGATGTGGCAATCTCCAAAATAACAGAGAAAATGCCCAAAAAACCAAAGATACAATATCTAAAAGACAAAGGACAGAAATACGGCAATGGCCTCTGGATTCTACAGTAACGTTTCAGTTCCCTCTTAATACTGGAGCACACCAATGATCAGACATCTTATTGTCACGTGCATGAAATGGCCGCCCAATTTTCCGCCAAAACTTTCTCCTGCAGATAAAACACGTACAGTCCACCTCCAAGTTCAGCACATAGCATAGCAACACAGGAAGAGAACCAGATGCATTTCCTTTCCCGTCTTGGGAAACAATCACATTGAAACACTGCTCTCTAGTGGTCAAAATGTACAACGCCTAAGACCAACTACCTGAACATATTTAAATGTAAAAAAAGCAAATACAATTACATAACTGAACCAAAATAATTCAATAGCATTTCTACCGTAATAAAAAAGAAAACCAACACTTTGAAACAGTACACTTATTTAACCAAAATCTACCACCCGGCTACATCCTCCCCTGCAACTAGTCAACGACCCCGGTGACTACTAAACCTCAACTAACCGAAAAGCTTCTTGCAACGCTTTTTCAAACAGTGCTGTACCAAAACTTGTTAAAACCTGATATACCATATCTGTGCTAACTGTTACAGCATTACAGGCTGATTTGGGCAAGTGAAATGGGTTTGAATGTGATCCTGCTATATTTCGCTTGCTTTTCCTAATCGCAGGAATGGGCTTTGAACCCTTGCTACACTCCACATCATCACTTAACTTGGTCTCTGACCTGATACAGTCGGTATCAGGGAAGGTAGTGAATCCAGAATGAGAAATAGCCCCCAAGTCTGTGTCACTGGTAGTCACGTCAGGAAAACTTGCATCAGGCCCCTCAACCATCTGCATGTGCTGTTGACACTGGAAGATCATCTCTCTCTGACATATTCAATTCCTCAACAACAACAAAACGGTTCAGGTGCCAATGACTCTTCCCTCTCCACTGGTCGATCATTGATCTGAATAACTGTTTTAGTCCTGAGCGTAGGAACTGGGGTTGAACAGGGTCGTAATTCTGACCTATGAACCTTCTTTGCAGGACCTCCTTCCAATGGTTCAACAGTGTGTGTGGTGTCTTTAATCTCCACTACCTTGTAGATAGTGGGACTCCAAGCATTCTGGATTTTGCGCCTCCCCAAAGATCTATGGCGAAGAAACACCAGTTGCCCAATGTTGACAGGGGGACAATAAACCTTTTTGTTTTGAAAAGAAATCCGTTCTGCGGCTTTTTGCTCAGAATACTCCCTTGCTCGTTTGTGGGCCTCTTTGAGTCTGTCTTGATGAATAGAGAGCCAGTTCTGACTGTTCTCCGACACACACTCACGGCCTAACAGTGCATCAACTGGAAGGCGGGGCTCAACACCAAACAAAAGATAATAGGGAGAATACCCTGTTGTTGAATGAGGAGTGATATTATAAGCGTAGACAAGCTCAGGTAGATATTCTGGCCACTTTCTCTTCTTTTCAGGGGGAAGCGTCCTCAGTAAATCATGAAGTGTCCTATTATATATTTCACACTGAGCATTTCCTTGCGGTCGGTATGGAGTTGTCCTGCTTTTTTTCACACCATACAACTTGCAAAGTTCTGCTATGACTTCACTTTCAAAGTTTCTCCCCTGATCTGAATGGAGTCTTTCAGGCACTCCATACTTCATGAACCATTCTCTAAGTAAAACCTTAGCGGTGGTGTCAGCTTTCTGGTCCCTAGTAGGACACGCTTGTGTGAACTTTGTGAACACGTCGGTCACAATCAACACATTTTCACACCCATCTGACGCTGGCTCAAGGACTGTAAAGTCCACAGCAACAACCTCTAACGGTCTGGATGCTAGAAAGGCTTGTACTGGGGCATGAATCTTGGGTTGTGGCATCTTAGACAAGACACATCTTTCACAGTTTTTAACCCAGTTCTCCACATCTTCATATAAACCTATCCAAAAACACCGCCCTCTGAACAGGTTCACAGTACGCTCAATCCCCTGATGTCCCATTTTGTTGTGGACACTCTCCAGTACCTGGTCTTTGAGACAAACAGGTAAAAGTAACTGCTAGATCGACCCATAGGGTGCTTCTGGAACAACTCTGTACAGTAAACCATCCTTCTCCTGAATAAAACTCCACTGTTTTAGGAGACGTTTCAACAGACTGGATAGAGTTGCCCTTTCCTTGGGGCTAGGTTTCCTTCCACGATCCCAAAATGCTCTGAAACCTGTGATAGTGGAGTCGCTGTTCTGAAAAGCTAATAATTCCTCCCTGGTGTAGGCTGGGAGCGTAGGAGTGTTACCTTGCCCCGCTACCACTTCTGATCCTGACTCTACTGCCCGTATCTGCCTCACTTCATAGCGTTCGAGACCTTTAACCACCAGATCTGGCTCCAGAGCAGTCCCTCGTCTTATTAGGTTACAGACAGCAATACAGCCATCCAAATCTGAATCTGGATCAGTTTCAGGCTCCCCTGCAAACTCCTGCCGTGAGAGGGCATCTGCAGCTTCTCTCTCTGTCTCTCTCCGAGGTCGGTCGTGTCTTTTCTCTGCAGCTTTTACCCCCCCCTATCCTGCTTTGCTTTGCTATGTCTTGTCTTCTGAGCACTTTCTTCATATCAACCGAACTCTGAAAAACATGGATCTGGTAAGCTGGTCTCTCAATACTATTGATACATTTTTTTCGACGGGTAGGCAACGGAAGGGGGACCCGTCCGGTCCTGATTTGACTTATTTTGTGAGATACACCCTAAATTCCTGGAGGAAAACGGTGTGTCTTTCGACCTTGTCATTCCTGGACGTTTGAAATTTTCACAATGGATTAAGGATACTGGGATCTCTACTTATTGGTTTTTGTGGATTTTTGAAGTATCGGCAAATACAGCGGATGTCGGAGCCATTTGGCCTTGATCAGGCTGCCGGCTGCATGACGCGCTCACTCTGGCTGTGAACGGACAAACCTGGCAGGTGAATGGAGCGAAGCCGAAAAGCTACCTGTGTTGGAACGCAGACTGACTTTGGGGTTGAACTCAAGGGGAGATGGGATAAAATCTGGGAGTGAAGCGCGAAAAAGCCCAATAATTTGGAAAATTGGATTTATGTGGAGCCAGCAAAAGACTTAAAAGCTGACAGGAAAGGCAGTGCAGCTTGTCTCATAACAAATAACATATTTGGATTCCCTCCCTATCTCTACTCCTGGATTGTTATGGCGGAGTGCCCAGAAAAGCCCCCAGCTACCCCCTCCCCCGCTGACACCTGAGGATGCTTCTCTGAACTGTGGGCCGGCTGATAACATCAAGGACAATGGCCTCTGGAGAGTGTTCACGGAGAAAAACACTTTCGCCCATACACACACGCATAACTGATACTCATAAAAACTGATGAATTACACACACGCGACAGGTCTCAAATGTTTACCTTCTGCATACATGTTGTCTTGTGTTTATTTGTGCTTTTGTGCTATGAGGGTTTTTTTGTGTCGGTTGTTTGTCTCTTTATAGGTGAGAGCATAAATAGGCAAACATCTGTCTCTTTTTTTTCTCCCTCCCCTCTTTCCCCCATCTTCTTGCTCTTTCTTCGAGAGTTTCAAGGCAGCCCCTGTAAACTCTGTTTAGGCGGGGTCTGGGCAGTTTGGAGGAATGTGGCCTTGACAGCTGCGCTTTTTAGCAGCGGCTGGCTGGCTGCGTTCCTTGGCAACGCAAGGCCTCAGTCAATCGTTCCCCCCAAATGTTTGTTTGTTAAGTGTATGTGATGGACGGTTGTACTGGAACTGACTTTTCGATTGCAATGCAAATTGTAATTGACAAATAAAATTTGATTGATTGATTGATTGATTGATTGATTGATTGAGCTGCATTACTGTTTCCAGGTCGATACTTTACTTTACTTCAAAATCGAAGACTGAAAACTGTGCAACCCATCTCTGCTCTATTGCACCCAACGTTGCAGTTTTAAGATGGCAGAGTGGGTTGTTGTCAGTAAGCACAACAAACTTCGAACCAAGTAAATATCCCCTGAATTTCTCAGCAACAGCCCACTTTAAAGCTAGCAGTTCTAACTTCATGCTGCTGTAATTACGGTCATTCCTTTCAGCCTGGCGTAACCGGTGACTGGCATAGGCTATGACCCGTTTAGCATCATCCTGTTGCTGATATAAAACAGCCCCTAGACCATGCTGACTGGCATCTGTTTCTAATATGAAAGACTGTGTGAAATCAGCGAAACCCAGAATAGGAGTGGAAGTAAGTTTTTCCTTTAGCCTTTCAAAAGCTGAGCTACACTCCTGAGTCCACATCGCTTTGAAATGGCGGCCTGCCCACCCACTTTTCTTTGCATTTAAACATTTGTTTACCAAGTCATGTAATGGCCCTGCAATCTGTGAGAAACCTTGGATAAACCTCCGGTAATAACTACAGAACCCTAGGAATGACTGGAGCTCTTTGACTGTGGATGGGACCTTCCAGTCTTTAACAGCAGACACCTTGGATGGGTCTGTCCCAACCCCTTTAGCTGACACTTGATGGCCCAGGAACTTCACGGTGTCTTGAAGGAATGCACACTTTTCAAGTTTCACCTTAAGGCCTGTTTCAGCTAACCGTCTCAATACAGTTTCAAGCCTCTCAAGATGTTCATCAAATGTCTCAGAAAAAACTAAAAATATCATCAAGATACACCAGTAGTATCTGAAAGACGAGTTCACTCATTGTAGCCTGCATAAGTCGCTGAAATGTTGCCGGCCCATTGCACACACCAAATGGCATCCTTACATACTCATATAGACCAAACGGGGTGGTGAATGCTGTTTTAGGTCTATCGCGTTCATGCATGGCCACTTGGTGATACCCACTTGCTAAGTTTATTGTGGAAAAGAATTTGGCCCCTCTCAATGCATCAAAGCTTTCATCGATTCTTGGAAGCGGAAAAGCATCGCGCATACTTTTGGAGTTGAGCTTTCTGTAGTCAATGCATAACCTCAGACTACCATCAACTTTTCTGACTAACACAATTGGGGAAGCGTATGGACTGGAGCTCTCTTTGATAACTCCTTTCCTCAACAACTTGCCAATGTGTTCTCTCACTTCATTGTATTGTGTAGGGGGAATCCGTCGGTAAGGCTGTGTCACAGGTGTGTCATCTGTGAGGTGTATTTCATGTTGTACTTTGTCTGTGTAACCTAAGTCCTCATCTTCTGCTACAAACACAAATGAGTATTTCTCCAGCAGCAGAGCCAGCTGCGCTTCTTGCTCTGGAGTCCCACTAACCTTTACTTTATCGAGGATAGACTGAACATCTGTTGATGGTTCGGGCTGTCTGCTAATGCTGACTTCATCCGTATCTGCTGCAATTCTCTGGAACTGAACTTTACACAACTGGTCACCGTTTACAGAGTCAACTTCAGTCAAAAGTCCAAGTCTAGTCCTAGGTTGCAACCAGATATCCTCATCAGATAAGTTCATGACCTGGACAGGAAAAACATGGCTCTCAGATGTCACCAAGGTTGGCACCACCACCAAACCTCCAGGTAAAGGGGAATGGCCAGGCTCTAGTAGCATTAAAGGACCTTTTTCACTGACAGTTCTAAGTCCTTTTGCTATAACAGTAGATGCAGATGAGGCTGGCACATGAACTGCCTCTTTTCCAGCAGTCCTGACAAATAAGGGCCTGTTCGATAAACTGTCTGTACTCGATGAAAAGCCTCCCTCCAGTTACAGTCAAGTTTACCATGCATCGTGGCTTCAAATTTGCCATGTACGAGTTCCTGGCACGTTTTTATCACATTCATTCCAAGAAGACATGGCACAGAGGATGACTGTGCTGAATCCTTAACTACAAGAAATCCTCTTTCCGGAATAATCAGACCCATCGCCTCAACTTCAAGCTCGACATAACCTATGTAAGGTATTTCTAGTCCATTTGCGGCTGTGATTTTTAGCCATTCAAAAGTCGGATGAATGATGCTGTCTTTTGCTGACCAGTGCTTGTTGAAAAAAGCCTCTGAAATGGTACTTACTTGACTGCCAGTGTCAAGAAGGCATGAAACTTTCACACCCTGTAGTTTTATTTCCACCGTCTTACATTCGCCAACTGCTCTCTCTAAAACTACATCTCTGTCCAAGGCTTCTGTAAATGAGCCAGTTGTTTCCCCACGAATTGTTTGGCTCATGGCAACCGAGGGTTCTAGTTTCCCTGTGCCCCAGGAGACACAGAAGCAGCATCTGCAGAAACAACTTTGCTTTGTGGACATTTTCTCGCAATATGTCCCACCCCTTGACATTTAAAACAGATAGACTGACCATCATGTGTAAATGCAGGCTGTGGTCTAACTCTTTGTTTGGGTTCTGGTGAAGTCAGATTAGCACGTTTACACAGTTTACCTACAGCAGTTGATAGGGCAGTCAATGCTTTCCCTAACTCAGCTAACTGCTCCCCCTGGTGGGCAACAGCCCGTTGCACCTCATCTAAAGCTGAAGGGGGGTCAGAGCGTGGAGTTGTTTTAGTCAAAGAGCACTGGGTTTCGAATGCTCCTGACTGAACCATATTGTTCCTTACTCCTTTAGCAGAATGGGCTCAGTTATCCTCCATTTCCCAGAGGAGGGCTTCATTTCTCACATCTAGCAAACTAGAGTCTGGTTTCTCTCTAACCATTTTCCTTAGTTCACGTCTCACAGGGACCTGCCTTAAACCTTCAATAAATTGATCCCTAAGAACTGTTTTCTCGTCAGGTACAGCATTTGTGGACTGTTTTACTACAGAACTCAGTATCTGGGAGAGTGCATGAGAATAGTCACGGAGGTCTTCTCCATCTGCCTGTTTACGATTGTAAAACGACTGCAAAAGTTGTGCAACACTGCGTCTTTCCCCAAGAGCATTTCTCAAGAAAGAGAATAAATCACTTGGCCCCACTGATCTATTCCCCATACACAACCTGACTTCCTCCAGTGCTGGTCCCCGTAACAATGAAAGTATGAAATCACACTGTTCCTCAGTCGTCTGTTCTCTGGTCCTTATGACTCTCTCAACCTCTTCAATAAATTCCCCAACAGATCTCCCATCCTTTTCCCACTCCCCACAAAAGAACTGGACCTGGCGTTCACGTGGGATATAAATGTATGAACGAGTGGGGGCATGGCTAGAGTTGTCTCTTTGAGCCCTGGTTTCATCACCTAGTCTGACAAGATCATCTCGCAACCTAGCAAGTTCTTGAAGCTTACTTTGTATCCCATCATCTGTAACCCTGCTTGGCCCTGCCGCTTCTAATGGACTCTAATTGGATGAATCACTACCACGGAGATTGTCCTCAGCACCTGGAACGGTCGACATGATGTGATCGATTTGTTTGATTCAGTCCAGAATTTAGTCCAACAGAAGACTCGGTGAAGTTTTGCAATAACAAGGATACTATGGAAAAAAGTGGTTTGAAACGCCATTAAATCCTGCTGACCGGACTTCAGTGAGGGGATCCAGATGCATTCCGTTCCAAGGCAGCTCCAGTCACGCTGTGAAATCAGCACCTCCACTCGTCCTCTCTGTGTGGTGGTTGATCCCCAGTCTTCACCACTGCCGTATTTCTTAAGTTATTGTACATAAGATGCCACTGTGCAGTAGTCGGTTACATAAGACCTTAAAGCTTTTTCTTTTTTTCTTTTTTTTGCACAACCCCACTCCTGGTACCAAAATGTGTAGCCCGGGAAATACTTAGCCTCACAGGACACAATAACTGGGGTTCTTAATGTGCAATATATTTTATTGTCAGTTGAGACAGATTAAACAAAGCTGTCTTATTTCTTACTTCTGTTCAAAAATCTGAACATATGTGTACCAAAAATTGGGCAACTACTGGTGAGATGTGGCAATCTCTAAAATAACAGAGAAAATGCCCAAAAAACCAAAGATACAATATCTAAAAGACAAAGGAAAGAAATACGGCAATGGCCTCTGGATTCCACAGTAACGTTTCAGTTCCCTCTTAATACTGGAGAACACCAATGATCAGACATCTTATTGTCACGTGCAGGAAAGGGCCGCCCAATTTTCTGCCAAAACTTTCTCCTGCAGATAAAACACGTAGGCCGTTTCTCAATTCATGAGAACACGAGTACGGACTCGCGTTCTCGTCAAGTCCGGTCTTGGCGAGAACACAGGAAGATCGGACTTGACAAGAACGCGAGCACGCAGCACGTATGGTGTATTGGAACAGAAGCGTACTTGTGACGTCATGAGACACACAGTTCTTTAGCATTTCTTTAACATTCAAAACTATTTATATACTACACCACAATAAATCTTATTGAACATTTTTTTTAAAACAACATTTTTAATTTCTAAAAAGCCTAAAAATTATCTTGCCGTGGTGCATTCTGGGCAAGCGGTCAGTCTGAAGAACGCACAAGTCTGCTCTGATGCATGCTCGATAAAGAGGGCGGGCGAGAACAACATCCGGGGAATTCGGCGCGTTCTCGGTTTGGCGTTCTCGGCAATCGGAACAGTGCTCGGGCTGAGGCTGATGACGTGTCACGAGCACACGAGCACACGAGAACGCTCAAGAACGCATATTGAGAAACGGCCGTACAGTCCACCTCCAAGTTCAGCACATAGCATAGCAACACAGGAAGAGAACCAGATGCATTTCCTTTCCCGTCTTGGGAAACAATCACATTGAAACACTGCTCTCTAGTGGTCAAAATGTACAACGCCTAAGACCAACTACCTAAACATATTTAAATGTAAAAAAAACAAATACAATTACATAACTGAACCAAAATAATTCAATAGCATTTCTACCGTAATACAAAAGAAAACCAACACTTTGAAACAGTACACTTATTTAACCAAAATCTACCACCCGGCTACATATCACTAAACTGAGTTGAATTATTTACCTATATAAGTATAAACATGTTTAAAAGTAATATGTTTTGATGGGTTACTGTGTGGGATTCAGATGTGTGAACACTTATTTCACCAAGTAGATACATTAATCTGAGAGGGGTGAAATATGTTGTTCAAAAATCTTTATTGATGAGGTGAAATCATTCAATGTTTATCTAAATTAAAACTATTTTCAGTCATTCCTTAAATGGAAAAAGTTGTGGAGCTTTCAAACATTCTGAATAGGATAGTGTAGGTTGAGAAAACAAAAGGATACATAAATGCTATGGAAATAGCTCCTACCATACATGATTGAAACAATTTTCAAAACATAAATCTGTCACATCTCTTGCTAATAAGACTTGATTGCTGTATCAAAGAAATTACATTACTGATAATGGAGTGTCAATCGTTTAGGATGAGAAATGTAAGTAAATCAAAATAGTTACAATTAGTAAAATGTATCAAATCCACTTGTAAGAGACATGTACAGAACTAGCAGGTTTTTATTCAAATAACAATATCATCAGAAACTCAATAAACAATTTTCTTATTTCTAAATTTTCTTAAAGAAAAAAATTGTAAAGTACATTATAGATATTGATTATTGTACTCACATGTGTTCAGGTTTGCATAATGTAAATGGAAAAATAGTTCTTTCCGTAATCTAGAAACAGCAGCACTCACTTTTCAGCTATACGCCCACATTGTAACAACTGAAAGACCCCAAAGTCCATTCTAAATGTTTTCTTTTAATTGCCACAATTGATTCTGACAAAACAATATAAAACAGTATATTGTCCCTTTTGTTGTCACCTTCATTATGGACAAATAAAATCAAACATACATTTTCAATAACAACATAAATTGAACTATTGTTGAATTTATTGTAAATAGTATTTTTGCTCAGTTGATTGACTTTCCGGATAGGCAGGAGTCATCTGCAAATACCAATTGTTTGAGGATCAATCACTCAACTCGTTAGAAGACCGAACGTAGCCTCTTAAAGAACCTGTTAAAACAAGACAATGTTAATGAAAAAAGTCCTTGCAAAATCACACTGTTAAAGACAGAATAAAAAAATGCTGACAGAGACCAGTATTACCATGTAAACAGACAGTATAAACATAGAAGCGTCAGGTAATGGCATTTTTATAAATGTGTAAATAAATATGTGTTTTTGTGCTGAAATACTTTGTAGACATATGGTATTTCATATTAAAGTACTTCTTGATTTTGAGATCATACAAGTTGCTAAATGTTAGAAAGTTCACATATTATTATGACCCGAGGGAGGAAAAAAATAAATTTGATGAAAAAGTGGATTTTGAGTGACCGATGACGTAAATTCGTAGGCAAGCGTTGATTTGTTGACATGGTAACAAGATACTTCCTGGTTGCAAACTCGCTTTCTCAAAGACAAATAGACGGATTAAACATGGCTATAAAGTGTGTGGCTTATGGTTGGTCAAATACCAACAAGGATAATGTCTCTTTACACACATTTCCGAACCCAAAAAGTCCCGGTGTGCGAAATTCAGTTCCCCTGTGAAAATCTGTTCCCCTCGGTGTCGGGAGCGCTGCAGGCAGGCTTCTGATCAGTTTCTCCCTAAAACAAGTCATATAATCATGTCAAGATTTTAACATTCAGTTTAATCGGCAGCTGTTGTTTACAAAATTGTAAAATAAAAATAAATAAACGCTGTCTTCAGGCAGCTGAAATATCCACCGATATCTGTCATCACAGCAGCCTGCTGTGAAGCGACGTGTTCTCCACACTACCTCTCAGCACGGCGCTACTACCCCGCAGAACCCCGAGGCGTGGTGGGGAAAGACCCACAGCCCTTTCGGTTCGGTTTCGGTCGCCGAGGGACAATTTTAAGTCCTTAAAAAAACTTTTAACGGCGCAATCACAATCTTAATGCCACATTTTTTGAAAATATGGTCACTAATGCATGTATTTGCGAGTTGGTCGATCTCAGAATAAAGAAGTACTTTAATGTATACATGAATACATTTTACATTTTATTAAAGAAGCAAGTTTTATTGTTTAATTTCTTTCACTCACTCACACACACACACACACACACACACACACACACACACACACACACACACACACACACACACGCACACACAAACCAGCATCCACACCAGTAACCACACCAGTAAAAGGGTCAAATCATACAAACACTGGCCCATATTTGATTTACACAACCTCTATACTTTGATGGCAGATGCAACCTTAAAGGTGCTATAAATAAGCGCAGCATTTGGTGTTAACCCTAACCCTACCCCCAAGCAATTAATGCGCCACCTCCAAATATCCTTTTTGTAGCATAACGCTGCTCTGGTACATACTGGCAACCACTTACTTAATATGGTGTGCTAGAAATACCACAACTATACAAATGCAAAATTAAAAGATTAAAATAATGCCTTTATTAATAATTCTTGGTGTTTAATGTGTTTTTATGTGGTTATTATGACTAATTCTGGTTACTTGGGTAACAAGTAAGCAATATCCATGCTTTTGTTTGATGACGTCTGGATTATTACAATGCGCTTTACGCAAGTCTTACATAAACCTCCTAGACTGGTTGCAGTCTGTACAAAATGCTGCAGCTCAGCTCCAGGCAAGAACCTAAAAATGTTGTCCTGTGACTCTACTTCTTACGCAACTTCATTGGCTAATGGTTTGGATTATTATGGAGTGCATTTTAAGATCTTAGTTTTGACTTGGAGAACTTTGCACGGACAGAGACCAGTATATATTGCTGAACTTTTACATCCTGTGAGGGATTTACCCCCTCACTAACAGATGTTGTAAACAGGCATTTGCTGTTTTTAAAGTAATTGAGTATTTGGGGAAAGGTTTAAGTTTATCTTTCTTTGATGTAACTTTATGAACTTGTTTTGTCGTCAAAAGAAGTTCATAAAGTCACCTGGGCCCCGTTCTTTGTACGTTGCTTAAAACATCCAAGATGAAATGAGACATCCAAGATGATTTCATCCGGCTAATCATGATTCGGCTAATTGGGTTCTTCGAACACACCTGTTGTTTATGATTAGTATGGCTGGATTGAGTTATCTGATATAACTGCGCGTTCATGCGTTTGTTTAAAAGGGGAACTGTATCGATAGTAGAAACAATGATCAGCAGCGCTGCTATTGGCTGTTCAGCATGGCCAAAGAACGCACACAGTTTTTCTCCCAAGCAGGACACGACCTTTTTATGCCCAATTTGAGTCATTAATTAAAACGACAGGTAACACCTCAAAGTCTGCTAAAGCCAGAGAGAGGGCTGGCAAAAAGCAGCAGACAAATTAATGCGTAAATACTGTCCATGGTAGACGTTTCTATTACTTTCTACAGTATGAATTTTTGCATTTTAATAATTTCATATTTACTTTGTTCTTTTATATCAGAGCCTCCACAGAGCCTAACCCACTAGAGCATGAGGACAAGTACAAGTGAAATACAAGAATATTCTACAAAATGGTAGCCTTTAATTTTTATACTTTATTTTAAAAAGGCACTTGTTATGTCAAGAGATCCAAATTTAGGTATCATTCCTTAGACACTGGAAGTAAAGGACGTGTGCAAACTGGGAATTTTAACAAATAAATTCTTTATCTATAAAAAATTCTTCCTTTTCCAAGTCATACACAGTTCACACGGTAAAACTGTATTGCTCCATGTCTAGATAATCCATCCATAGTTTTTTCTGATACAATATATGGCTCGACAGGAAGCAAGCCTTTCAAAGTAAAACTAACCTTCACAATAAAATGGCCTGAACAAATCAAACCATCATACAAATAACTTAAAAATTTTCCATTTATGGCTCTAACACCACTTTTCCTCTTTAAAAGCCACTGTTAAATGATTTGTTTGTCTGTTTATAACAGCCAGCAAGAAAAATCTCTCTACAATTACACAGTCGCGCTGCGCTAAAGGATCCTGTCTATTGCGCAACACGCAATTAATTCGAAAAGCTCTGAAATTATTATTTCACCTTCCGCAACAGGTTGCTGTCGTAAAAATGGACAAGACGTGGCTACGACAGACTTCCCTATCTCCTCCGCATATACAGCTGCGATCTAATCCTGTTTACATGAAATAAGCCTGCTCTCGAGCAGGTTTAAACTGGCGCACATGTTGCTATGACAACAAGTCCAAGATGAATTTTGAAGAACCGAACAATCCAAGATCATGCCAAATAGTCAATCAAATCCAGCTAACTGAGTTAGCGACGTACGAAGAACGGACCCCTGGTGTTGTCAATCTGCCTCATGAGGGAAAATCCATTTTCATTGAGAGGAAGGGGAGATGGTTTGGGTTTTGTTTAGGATTTGGAGTATTGTTTAACTTTGATTTGTTGAAGTTGACTGTAAATGGGTTTTTGTTTTTCCTCTAGAGGTTTAATTTAGTTTGATTGTTCCCTAAATAGAAATTATAAATGTTGTAAAGGTTTTCACCTTTGTTTTTTTATTAGTTGGTACCAGCTGGTGTTTTAAAAGCTGGGTTTTTTCAATATGGGAGTGTCTGTTTTTTTTTGTTTGTCCTTCTGCACTGTTGTAAAAGTGGAATCCCTGTTCCTCTGCTGTATAATGTAAGGTCAGCATTTTCGCTTTTTTTGCAAATATATATAAAAAAGAAACAGAGCTCTACAATTTTTGGACGCAGTCTGCACTTTACTGGTCATTTTGAAGTCCCTAAAGTTTTTGTTTTGGCCTGCAAATCCTTACACATCCCTAAACCCCCGTTAGAGCTCTGAGGTCCTGTGATTAAGACCTGCTGATTGTCCCCAATACGAAATTCAAGACTAAGGGAGACAGAACTTTATCTTTTGTGGCTCGAAGACTGTAGAACTCCCTTCCTCCAACTCTGAGATCAGCTGATTCAGTGGCTTCTTTTAAAGACCAACTAAAAATATATGTCTTTAAATCTGCTGTTGTCTAATTTTGTCTTGTGTGGTTCTTACTTTCTGTTGTTAAGCTCTTTGTGATGTTTATCTTGAGAGGTGTTATATACATAAAGTTTTACTTACTTTCAAACAACAGTTTTTCCTCAACTTAGTGTTTGGAACACCACACATGGTGGCGTCATTATGAACCATCCCAAGTGACAAAACTCCAAATTCACAGGAGAGATCAGCACAATAAATCACTCATTGTGCCTAAATTACACAATTAATATGATTGACCGAAGCACTTAGACTGCACTATCAATGATGGTGGAAAAATCCTTTCACATCATGTGGAGGATTTCTAACTGTTAAACTATATAAAAGAATGATGACACGGGAAAACGAGGTCTTTCTGCTTGCCAACTGGGAACCCATTTATTTCAGGCTTTACCTCCTCAGCACGTACGAACGGGTGTGAGCTAGGGTTCTGACACAACATAGTGTACATGGATTTTATATGACACAGATGGGCGTGTGTTAAAAATAAGATTCTACGTGCATCCATTGGTCCGCGCCGTGACCCAGCAGTGTCCACGTGCTTCCAGCCTCCTTTGGCGGACATTGGTCTTATTTCTGGGAACAGTTCCACAAACGTTGAAAAACAGACAACCTTATCTTGTCAGTTGACCTCTGTTTGGGTCACACAGGATGTCATGCCCTGGTCATACTCTGGACTTCTGCTCTCTTCGCCTCGCTGGCAGGACACACAGACTTCAGATGTTTTCCAAACCCTACACATCCTCCCTTGTTACGTTATTTACGTAACACTCCTAAGGAACCCTCTATATACTAAAGTACATAGACTAAACATCGTATAAAGAGAAAATCTGACTCCACACTAATCAAGCTTAGCTGTAATGATAACACACATCTAGAAATGCAATTGCTTACACAACCAATGGATAATATACTAATGTAATCAAGGTGCCCACATAAGTGTCGATCAACAATGACTTGTAATAAATACAGATTACAATCAATAACACATTTCAATAATCTAGAGAGAGACAGAGAGAGAGAGAGACAGAGACAGAGAGAGAGAGAGAGAGAGAGAGAGAGAGAGAGAGAGAGAGAGAGAGAGAGAGAGAGAGAGAGAGAGAGAGAGAGACAAAATAGTCATTGCTTTCACATTGGCATCAATCCAGCTAATATGGAAGCGAAAAACCCCGTTGTTGGCACTTATTCATGTACTGTTCTCAGGGGAAAAAACTCTCCCATGGATCTCGGTTCCCCATCGAGCATCCGCCAGCCAGGTCGACCGGCATCAGTTGGAAATCAGCCATGCTACTCGCAATGCAATCCACCACTTGTCATTCAAAAACATAACATAATAGAATTTAACATATACACCCAACAATCAAACAACATGTGAAATACATGGAATATATATGTATATATATGCAAATTATCTTGCTAATAATACTGATACGGAAATAATACTAAAACGAACGTTAAAATATAATGTTATGATAGATTAAACTAACCGGCCGCCTGTGCTACCTTATCTACTTACGCTTTATTGTATTATATTTTATTCATTTAATCTTAGATTGAGTAACTTAAACAAGGTTAATAGGATTAGTCAGTCTTCAGTTCGTGTGCTTGGTTTGAATGAGTCCATGGACACGTAGCAAAACAAGAGAGTCCGTCTCGATCACGGGTACTCCTTTCCATTTGGAATGAGTCTGTAGCATACGTGTGAGTCCATAGACGTGTCCAGGCGGCCGGGATATCAGCCCTTTCGATGGCTGCTGCCTGATGTCATCCATCTATACATCGTTCCCACAATCCACCTTTTCAAAATAGGCACAACACAACACACAAACAAAAAGATTACAATCAGCGTTATCACCAAAATTAGTCCTGTTTTAGCGGCTAAAGCGCCCCATTCCCCTAAAATTTCTTCCAGACTTTTCCACGACCAGTTGTTTCTACCAGCATTCTCTTTTACTTCTTCTTTAAGTTTCATAAGTTTTACCATTACTGCCCTAAACGAACCTTTAGGAGCTGTGTTCATGGGAATGTATGTACAGCACTGATTACCGAACATGTGACAAACACCTCCCTTAATTGCTAAAAGCCAATCTAAGGCTTGTCTGTTTTGTATTGTCATTCTACTTGTTTCATGTAATTGGTTTCCCAGTGCCATAAATCCTTCTACCGTGAAATTTATCATCCTTTGCTGATTATAGTAAATGTAATTTATCCATTCAACATTTTTATTAATAGTAATTTGAGACTCAAAACCTGCTTTAATTTCATGCTGCGCTTTAAATTCATCTGGAATTCCTCTTGGTTGACCAATGAGATCTAAATAAACTCCTTCATTTAGTCCATAATCGTCTAGACTCCGACGAGACCTATTTTTACCTATTTCTATCTGAGCTAATTCTTTTACCCCTTCATACACTAAAGTTAGCGGTACCTTCATTCGTACTAATGCACAGAGCCCTACCCACTTAAGTGGTAAGGTGTTCATTAGCATGTCGTCACCACACATCCAGTAACTGTCTGCCACTGGATACGTTTGATCTCCTAAAAAGAAAAGTTTGGGAATAGTCATAGTTATATTTTTACAGTCCTCTTCTATAAAATCTGGGTTTTCAAACCAAACGGGCTTTGTAGCAAACACTGGTGTTACATTTGCATGCTTAAACCAGGATAACACCCAAGTTACATTACATTTTACAGTGGTGTTTCCTACATTGATTCCTTCATTGTCCTCAAAACCTCCACTGACGAAACATTCGTAGTCTGCATCATAATCTATTTCATAATCAGTAGGTGGAACATTATCTGTAGTACTAATGTTAAATTCTGCACACAATGATTCTAATTTATACCCTTTCCACTTTTCTAAGTATTGATGAGAATTTCTTGAACCATATAAGAGTCTGCAACCCAAACCACACATAGGTAATTTAAAGAATGACACTGCGTCTTCTCTTGAAGTGAACTCACCATTCCTACATTTTTCACGTTGTACAAATGCACATTCTTTTGACGTGTATTTTTCTGGAATAACCATAGTAACTGCTCCCGGAGCAGCAGTACAGATTAAGCAATCATTTTTGGTTAACTCTCTTGCTGTATACCATGACCAGCTATACCATGTATTGCGTATGGCTCTTTGCCATAAAGGATCACCCCTTGGTCTGATTCCATGCCATTTAATATCCTGTAATTTATTTATTGCTTTTGGCATAGCTACTTTTGGATTTTGTTTTTCATAAAATTTATCTAAACCTTCAGAGAAATCTTCACATCCTTCCTTTTCAGAGCATCCATACTGTTTTGGATCTAGTTCTGCGAATTCTAATATTAGGTTCTTGTCCTGATCTGATGTTACCTCAACCGAAGGAGGTGCCGTTGTAATTAATCTTATTAGTGAGGGTTTAGTAGTATTTAAAACTTCCTTTGTGGTTTTAATTGTATTTGAAACTATTGTCTGTAGATTTGTTTTAGTTATAACAATTGTTGGAGGTTCAGTTATGTTCTCAGGTCGAATCACCGTAGGTTTTGCGTTGACCAAGTCTCTAGCAACCTCTGTAGGTTGCACTTCCATTTTACTTGTATTTACCTCTGTAATATCAACTGGGAACGAATTTGAAATTTGTATTGTGCTATTTAAAAATTTAGACGCTGATGTGACCGTTAATGTCTTTTCCGTTAAAGTTGTCGATTTATTTAGTCCTCATCTTCTAGTAAAGCTTCTTTTTTCGGTAAGTTAAATAATATAGTTAAATCTATTTTTCCACTCGAGGTGACGTCTTCGAATTTCAACTCGTATGTTTTGTTAATCCGGAAAGCTATTACATTTGCTTCAATAATCCATCCACAATCTGCATTCCAAACAGTCATATTACAATTAATGTTTTCTTGATTTTGACTTGATAATTGATGACTTACATTAGCATGAGAATTACACATCCTTCGTCTGTCACTTTTTTGCAGTACTCTAGAGATAATCACGTTTCTTTCAACCAAGTCATATTCATCACTGTCTGGCTCCACATGTATCCTAATTCGGTCATTAAACATTTGGACTGTAGCGTTTAACTCCTTATTTCCTATTCGTTCTAAATCACCACTTCCTGATACTACATTGTGGTTTTGTAGATTCTTCATTGTTAAGTTATATTTAAAATTGTCCTCGGAATCCCTGTGGGATTCTATTTCTATTTCTACCTCAAAACCATCATCCTTTATGTACAGAATAAGTGAGCACTGATTTATCCCATATTCTGTATATACCTTTTTGACACTTTTTCCACACAATTTTTGATCATTGTATTAAATGTTCACCTCAAACTCCGTATATAATTTTGTACGAAATCCTGTATCGGTTACCGTTGCTTTCCATTTGAATTCAGCATGGGTCTCTCTTTTCTTGCGCAACCTTTTTGTTTTTTCTCTTAAGTGTTCTTTAAGACCTAGATGAGTCATTAACTTCAGTTCAGTTGGCAAAAACACTGGTGTGTACTTGTTCAAAAACATTAACGTTGTGTTGTACTTATCTTTTTCTGCAAATGTGGATTTCTCTTTATAGACCGAAGTCCCACATTTCATGGTTGCATGTCGATCGTCTCGACCCTCATTACTCGTTGCTCGTTCCACTCGTGGTTGAGCTGACGTTGGCTGATGCTGTGGTGCCGTCTGCAGGCTGTGAGAGTTCATCTCCGGCCTCGCTGTTGTTAGGCTCACCACTTCTGCCAACATCCACAGGTGAAATGTCATTAATACCAGTTTCATTGCTGCAAACTTTCTGTTCACAGTCTTTTCCATTGTCTGGCTTCACAATGTCTGGCTTCACAGTGTCTCTAGCGTGTACTTTAGTACAATGAGTCAAATGATACCACGTATCACTCCCCTTTACTTGGACGGCGGTTGCGGTTGCTCGTTTGACCTCAAATGGTCCGTCCCATCTCGAGCTGTTCCATTTACGTCTGAACACCTTCACGTACACCAGGTCTCCTGGTTCGACTGGTCTCTTCACCACCGACTCTGGACAGGAACTTCTGGCTTTTTCCTGCAGATAGATAGCTCTATGGATAGCAGTTAGTTGATCCATATATGCTTTCAACTCTGTTTGTAGCTGTTCAAGTGCCGGGCCTTTGAATGGGAGCCTCCATTCGGGCACTGGCATCATTCTGCCTGTTAGCATTTCATGCGGGGTTAAATGTGTGCTGCGGTGCATCTGCATGCGATAGCTCATTAGCGCAAGCGGCAAAGCATCAGCCCAGTTTAGGTTAGTAGAAGCACAGATTTTATTCAGCTTAGCTTTCAAAGTCCCATTGATTCTCTCAACAATACCCTGACTCTGCGGGTGATACACTGCTCCAAAGCGTTGTTTAATTCCTAGCTTTGACAAAACACCTTTTAACACCTTTTGGATAAACGCTGAACCATTATCCGAACTGATTTCTGATGGGATGCCAAATCTCGGAATCACCTCTCTTGTCAGAAACTTAATCACTGTATCAGCTCCCAATGTCTTTGATGGGACTGCTTCAACCCATCGGCTGAACCGATCGATCACCACCAACATGTACCTTTTTCCTTGCACTGGCTTTATCATGTCAACATAATCTATCACAAGATGTTTAAAGGGTCCCTCAGGGACCGGAATGTGACCAATCGGTGATTTTATGCCTTTTCGTACATTGTTTTTTGCACATATTTCACATTGGCTCAAGATTTCATCCACCATTGCTTGCATGTAAGGCGACCAATAACCTTGCTTTTTCAACTTCTCCATCACTTTCCCTCTACCACAGTGATCCAAACCATGTGCTTCTGAAACCAACATTGTCAACAATGCTACTGGTGCAACTAAATGTCCACTTTGTGATCTCCACAAACCACTTTCACTCATTGTCGCACCTCTCTGCGCCCAGAGAGCGTGCTCACTTGCACCTGCTTCCTGCTGCATCAAAATGATGTCTTCTGGTGTCACCATTGGTTCCAAGGTGACCACTGGTGCCAAGATAGCCATCTGGCACTTAGACGCTAGTTTTGCTGCCTCATCTGCGGCGTTGTTCCCTTTAATGACTAAATCATTACCTTTACGATGGGCGTTGCATTTGATCACTGCCAGTCTTGATGGCAGCATCATCGATGCAATCAGCTCTTTCAGCTGTTCTTGATGTAATACTGGACTGCCGTCTGCTCGTTTGAAACCTCTTTGTTTCCAAACAGCAGCAAACAGATAGCACACCCCATGGGCATAAGCCGAGTCTGTGAATATGTTTGCTACTTTTCCTTTTGCTAATTTGCATGCTTCTGTCAATGCTTTTAGTTCTGCCTTTTGGGCAGAGCATGGTTGCTCACATTTTTCTGCTTTGACTGTTACAAAATTGTCTCCTACTTGTTTAACCACAGCATAACCTGCGTGGTTTCCAAGATGATCTCTGAAACATGACCCGTCAACAAAATAAGTGACTTCCGCGTTCATTATCGGAGTTGACTCTAAATCGGGTCTTAGTCTTGTGAATTTCATTGTTTCTGCAAGACACTCGTGTGGTTCTCCTTCACAGTCCAGAGGTACCATGTCAGCAGGGTTGTTCGTTGCACACCTTTGTACTGTTACATCTGGATATGTTAACAATGGCATGTACTGTAAACATCTTGCCTGAGTCATCACAAACTTTCCTTGATTTATCAGTTCCGTGATTTTGTGATGGGTCTGTATTGTTACCGGGTAACCCATTGTTATGGTTGACGCTTTTTCATAAGCGTAGTAGACTGCTGCTAGACCTTGATAACATGGTGGCCAGCCTTGGGCCACATTGTCTAGTTTAGTGCTGTAATAAGCAATGGCTTGCTTTCGTCGTCCTACACAGGTTTCTTGCATTAGTACAGCTGATGCGTACATGTTTTTTCTGTTGGCTACATACAGGTAAAATTGTTTGTCATAGTCTGGCAATGCCAAAGTTGGTGCCACTTGCATTTCCTGTTTTAGTGTTTCAAAAGCTATTTTAGCTTCTGTTGTCCATTTTAACACTGCTTTTAACGACTGGTTTCCTGTTTCTTTTATTAGTTCTCTAAGTGGTGCTGCTTTTTCCGCATAGTTTTCAATCCAGTCTGCATTGAAACCTGTCATTCCCAAAAATGTCATCATTTCGCCGACTGTTCGTGGACTTGGAGCTTTGCTGACACCTTCCAGTTGAGAAGGTGAAATGCCAACCGTTCCTTGTGATATTTGTCTTCCTAGGTAATCTATCTGTGGTTGACAATACTGTAGTTTTTGTTTGGAGACCTTGTGTCCTCCCTCTGCTAATCTTTGTAGAACTTTGATTGAGTCCTGATGACAATCATTTAGTGTGTTTCCACAGATTAACAAATCATCCACATACTGTAACACAGTTCCAGTTAAATTGAGTCCTTCCAAATCATTTTTTAGCACCTGATTAAATATGTGCGGGCTTAAGTTTAAACCCTTGAGGCAATCAGGTATAACTGAGCTTTTTACCTCTGTAGGTAAATGCAAATAAATGTTGTGACTCTTCCGCTAAAGGAATGCTGAAGAATGCGGAGCAGAGATCAATCACGGTGAAAAACCGTGCTTCTGATGGTATTGAATTTAAAAGAGTATTTGGATTTGGCACGTCTGATTCTGCGTCCACTATTATCTTGTTTATTTCTCTTAATTCATGAACAAGACGGTATTTGTTTTTGTCTGCTTTCAGAACTGGAAAAATTGGAGTATTACATTGACTTTCTACTTCCACCAGCACACCTGCTTGCATCAATCCATCAATGGTTTTCTGAATGCCTTGTTCTGCTTCTGGTTTTAATGGGTATTGCTGGTGAAAAGGAAACCGTGCATTTGGTTTTATTTGAACTGAGACTGGTTCTGCAGATTTTACTAAACCCACATCTGTATCATGTTTGGACCATAAGTGCTCAGGGACATTTTTTAGCATATCCTGCATTAATGGTTGATCCTCAGAGGAACCATGCTCCTCAGACTGATCTTTTAGATCAACAGGCACTGTCACAACTTGTGGTTTTGCTGTCATTGTTGTTTTACATAGGATCTTAATCATTGTTCCATCACTCGATTGAAAAATGAATGGGTTATCTGTTTCTTCCCATGTTGCTTCTGTTGCAAGTTTCATCATTGGTCCCAGATCTTTTGCATGAAATCCTTTATTTACAAACAATGTTATGTGTGGTACTGAGTCTGAAACATTGTACCACTATGTGTAGGGGGTGGACTGTGTGTGTATTGGCACGAGTCACGTGGACTCTGGCCGTCAATCGATAACCAGGGTGCTCACTGACAGGCAAAATTAAAAATAAAAAAAACAACAGCAGACAAGCTTGCAGGTTCTATAGCTGAAAAGTTTTTCCAACAACACACCTTTTATTTATTAAAATAACAGCACACCGTCAGGAACAGGCAGACGCCACTGCCACCAGCGAAACCACTGCACAACTATTGGTAAACCTTCAAACCCAGTTTACGTAATCGCACCCACATCTTTCCAACACCGCAGCTCAACACGCACACACACCTCGGTTCAGCAGATTTCTTTACAAAAAATAAAAGATTTCCATGCACTTTTGCTTTCTCAAATTAGACACACTTTACCTTTACTTCTGATCACAGGACTTTGACGAGGAAAAAACAAAGCGACAGCAAACAAAGCAGTTTCATACATGCATTTTTAGTCAAACAACAGAGCTCTAATCACTTAAACTCACACATAGACGTCTGACACACAACACATCCAAAACACTCTTTCACTCACTCATTTCTCACTCTCCCGGGAACTTAGTATTTTCTCTAATAATGGTCCAGATGCCCAATATTCCTGGATTCTTACTGTGCGCACATATAATTTAAACCATATTTATTGGACCCATAGCAAAAAAGTAAATATTTATATTTCACGTGCTCCAGAACAGGCCTTCTATTTCAAATTTGATTTCACCTCGTTACCTAAACCAGAGTACTCAAACAACCCAGACTGCAGTTAACTCTAAGACACACTGATGATCCAAGAGAAACCTCATTTCTCTTTTACAAGCGCTTACAACAACAGGCCTACTATTTAAAATTTACCGGGAGGTTTTTCTCACCTCAAAGCCTAAACCAGAGATCTCAGCTTTACAAAACAACTGCAGTTCACTAAGGCCACATCTCATTTGACTCAGCGCTTCACGCTTCACTTACTCAAAGAGGCTCTACCTCTTAATACTCCGACCAGCCGTATGTTTCTGAAATCAACCTTTCACAATGATTTCTTTATTCTAAAAAGATATATATATATTAGGAAACTTCAGCTTAAACCGTCATGGTCCGATCCATATTCTATTCGTCGTCATACTAGCGTTTTCTAACGAGACGTACGATTAAAGCGGCTGGGAGTCACAAGTCACTTCTTTTAAGTTGTCTTCTTGTAGTCAATTGTGTAGGAATTCTAAGAATTTTTAAGACAACTCTTTCCTCACGTGGGAAATAATGACAGAAGGCAAAACAGAGAGACGACCTCTCCCAATTGTCAAACAATCAATAAACACACTCTTCCCAAACCAAACTTCACAGACGGCAATTTTTGTCATTATCAAGCAGAGAAAGAAAGAGAGCAGTATAAAAAAAACATTTACACTTACCCCCTGTCTTTCTCCGTATCTGTGTGTCCCGGCGCAAAGTGGCCAGCTTGCACCGAAAGCCTTGCCGTCTGGGGAAGAGGACCTCCCTCTTTATGCAAAATCACGTCGGGGTCACCAATTATGTGGAGGATTTCTAACTGTTAAACTATATAAAAGAATGATGACACGGGAAAACGAGGTCTTTCTGCTTGCCAACTGGGAACCCATTTATTTCAGGCTTTACCTCCTCAGCACGTACGAACGGGTGTGAGCTAGGGTTCTGACACAACATAGTGTACATGGATTTTATATGACACAGATGGGCGTGTGTTACAAATAAGATTCTACGTGCATCCATTGGTCCGCGCCGTGACCCAGCAGTGTCCACGTGCTTCCAGCCTCCTTTGGCGGACATTGGTCTTATTTCTGGGAACAGTTCCACAAACGTTGAAAAACAGACAACCTTATCTTGTCAGTTGACCTCTGTTTGGGTCACACAGGATGTCATGCCCTGGTCATGCTCTGGACTTCTGCTCTCTTCGCCTCGCTGGCAGGACACACAGACTTCAGATGTTTTCCAAACCCTACATAGGATAGCATGAATAAAGGGATAGCATGAATAAACAAGAAAAGAAGTCCCATTGCCTTCTATTTAAACCCGTTCAGTAACAATTTAAAAATTTTTGCAAATTCATATACCTGCTCCTCTTTTTAACTTCTGGATCAAATTTGCCAGACCGAAAAAGGATTTGACACTGTTGGTCTGAAACCAGAACAAAAGAATAAAATTAGAGGATACCACCATAAGTACAAACAAAGAAAATAAATACTTGACTAATAAAATTGCTCTTACGTTTGTTTTATTCTGACGGGAGAATTTCAATGTTATCATTGATAGTGCCTAAAATGTTAGTTAAGTTAGTACACTGCAACAAAAGTCTCAATACCTTATTTTACTTTAATATGTTTTGCATAATGTTTTAGGTTAAGAAAAGCCTACCAGCCAAGAAAAACTCACTTTTTTGTCCAACAGTGGCCCAAATATCAAAATGAAGAAACCCTTAAGAAACACAAAGTTGAGACAATTTCAGTATATCGGTTTTAGTATATCAGTACTATTTTAAAAATGTGTAGAACTAAGTAATATTACCTGCAGTGAATTGAAGAACGCAAAAGCCAAATGGATTCCAGTATTTTTAGGGGCAACCATGGTTCCAATTCCCAATCCCCAAGTCAGTCCGAAATTTGGCATTAGTACAGCCAAACTCCTGGCAATAACCACCAGAACATGTTTCTCTCTTGCTTGGGCAGCATTTCCCCCTGCACTTCTTGTCAATATTTTGTATAACACCACAATCAGGATGATCAAATTTATGACCACTATTATAAGTGCAGGGATCACAAAGGCAAGCAGAGCTTTGGAACCGTCCCAGTTGAGCCAACAGACACCTTTTGAGATGTAACGATTTGAGGAAGCAGTTGTAGCTATAGTTAATGATGCAATGATCAGTGGTGCACCATATCCTAAAGAAAATCCAATGACCAGCATGGACATTTTAGACAGCCCTCTATCAAAGACACTGACTGTCCAGTAGAGCAACAGCAGGGCTGATGCTAACATCCAGAAGAACAAGGCAAGGTAGAAAAAGTGGATAAAGAAGGTAGCTGCTGTGCAGGCTGGTGTGCTTTTTGTCTTTGAAATCGACGCCCCAATGATAAACCAAATGTTTGCAATCAGAAGGGACACTGCAATGTTAACGATGGAGACGTGACGCAAGTACGATGTCACGTTGTCCCCTATAGTTTTCCATACGATGCCTTCAATGATGAGACATATAATTAAGGAACCCATGGAAATCCCCACTCCCATACATGTTAAATAAGTGAGTGCAGGATCATTAGGACTGTTAGGTGACATAAGAATAGAAAACGTGGTGGTGTGGTTGCAGTTGCAGCGTATCATTCCATTCTCATTGAATACAAGGATGCAGCCATCATCATTCCATCCTCCAAGACCCTCAAAGAGGTTAAAATCCCAGAAAACACATTTAGGGTTTTCCAGGCCACTGTGTAGAATATCAAATGTTAAAGACATATTTGTGATTTCAGATTTAGGCCGTAGAAGTGCAACCTTTCCATTGATAACATTAGATGAATTGTCTTTATATTTGGCAGGAAGTACATTATCCATGGAAGCAAATATTACAACGGTTATAGATTGATTTCCTTCACCAGTTTCAGCTATGTCTATTTCCACTGAGGAGTTAAAATCCTGCCTGAAAGTCTTTGCTATTGTGGTTTTGTTCAAGTGAATATGGTGTGTGGAAATGTTGAAAGATTTATTAACTAGATGACTTGTGAATATTTCCAAAGAGTACAACAGTGAAGAGCTGGCTCTTTTTAATTTAATGTTCTGATTTGGTGCTTCAGTGTCCTTCTCGTTAAGGGTTTTCCACGAACTCTTTGCCTTCTCAATAGTGAGAGTGCCTACAGTTTCCAGGATGTTCTGTATCAAAAGAAAACCAATAAATAACAAAGCTGAAAAACTACTTTCTTTTTCAAATTTAAACATTTACTTACCATCATGGAATGTTGCTCTATTTCAATTTTTAATGATGACGATGCATTGGCTACATTACTAAGGATCCTTACAATGGCATCAGTGTTGGCTGGAGACTGAGTTACTTTATCTGTGAAGTTAACTGTCGCTTTGCTGAGTTGCTCTAAGAACAGTGGAAGTGTAATTGCATCCAACACCTGTGACACGTGAAATGAAGTATTTATTTGTATGTATTTAGTTTAATAGGAACATTGGACATTAGCATATTATTTTGCACTTTAATTATAGTTGACAATGCATTTGTGGAATTCTTCCCAAGTAAAGTCAATTCTACAACTACAGATTTCAATTACTATTATCACAAATATATTTCAGATAAAGAGCACTGAGCAGGTCTAAGCTACTGTAAATAAACCAGCCTTTTCTCATAAGCATTTAGTACAATTATTAAATTATGCTCTGTCTTCAGACTTGGATAACTTGATTTGAGCAAATTTTGTACTTATGCACTGTTACTAAATGGTTCACACTCTTTTTCCACTTGGGGATCTGTTTATTCAATGAATTGCAATTTTGCAGGGCAATAAGTCAGGAATCTCAGGACAAAAGAATCACCTCAGACTGATCCAGTAGGTTCTTTATAACTTCAAGGATGCAGTTTTCTTCGATTTGTCCATATTCACCATTAGGCTGACAAACAGCTGTTTTTTCTCCCACTTCACCCTTTTTGCAGCCCACCACAGCCTTAAAAAGTTCTGGTCCATCACCAAACGTGTCATCGCTACATTTAATATCTTTGGAGAAAGAATGTTAGGGTGATCGAGGTTGTCTTTTGAAAATGGTGATTTTAATTGTATTCAATGCAAGTCAGTGTTATATGGCCTTGATTAAAAACTCACCTTCTGATGCAGTTAACCTCAGTGTGATATCCTTTGTAAATTGTGGTGATGTGACTGATTGACAGGTGAACTTTTCCTCTGTATTTCCACAGTCTGATACATTGTAGATATAGTTGATGTCAGGTCCCTCAATAACATTTGCACCTGCACTTGACAGTTATCACAGTTACTTTAGAGGGTACTGAACTGAGAATATTACAGATTTTTTTGAACGAAGAACAGAACGTATAATATTTATGTATATATATATATATATATATATATATATATATAACATTACAACCACATAGTTCAATGTGTACTGGTATTTTGTGACATGGAAGGAAGTTTATACAGGGTTATATTGTTGTTTTAAGAATTAAAATCTGAAAGGTGTATGAATTTGTATTCCACCCCTTTTCTGTTTCTATTAAAGGAACAGCGTGTAACTAATTTGGCTTTTAATTAGCAAAAATCAAGTATTGCTTTTATAACTACATATTCTGGCAAAGTCCAATGACATCAAATCAAAAATGAAAGCCTTCTCATAACTTAGAATTAGTTGTTTATAAATACATAGGTGGCAGTGCACCCACTGGAAGACGCCATGTTGCGTCACCATTTCTGATGTTAGTTGCCAAATTTCCTATCTGTCTTCTATATGAAGACGACCTGAGTGAAGTTGGCCCCCCCACCCTCTTCAAATCAGACAAAATTGGTGCCAAAGGTTTGTGCTGGTTTGTGCAGCAAAAATTTTCGTTTGTGCCGCTATCATTTTAAAGATATAAACAAATGTTTTTAGAGGTCATCAAAGGTCAACCAGCCCCCCCACCTTCTTCAAATCAATCAATCAATCAATCAATCAAATTTTATTTGTCAATTACAATTTGCATTGCAATCGAAAAGTCAGTTCCAATACAACCGTCCATCACATACACTTAACAAACAAACATTTGGGGAGAACGATTGACTGAGGCCTTGCGTTGCCAAGGAACGCAGCCAGCCAGCCGCTGCTAAAAAGCGCAGCTGTCAAGGCCACATTCCTCCAAACTGCCCAGACCCCGCCTAAACGGAGTTTACAGGCGCTGCCTTGAAACTCTCGAAGAAAGAGCAACAACATGGGGGAAAGAGGGGAGGGAGAAAAAAAGAGACAGATGTTTGCCTATTTATGCTCTCACCTATAAAGAGACAAACAACCGACACAAAAAAAAACCCTCATAGCACAAAAGCACAAATAAACACAAGACAACATGTATGCAGAAGGTAAACATTTGAGACCTGTCGCATGAGTGTAATTCATCAGTTTTTATGAGTATCAGTTATGCGTGTGTGTATGGGCGAAAGTGAACCCTCTCCAGAGGCCATTGTCCTTGATGTTATCAGCCGGCCCACAGTTCAGAGAAGCATCCTCAGGTGTCAGCGGGGGAGGGGGGTAGCCGGGGGCTTTTCTGGGCACTCCGTCATAACAATCCAGGAGAAGATAGGGAGGGAATCCAAATATGTTATTTGTTATGAGACAAGCTGCACTGCCTTTCCTGTCAGCTTTTAAGTCTTTTGCTGGCTCCACATAAATCCAATTTTCCAAATTATTGGGCTTTTTCGCGCTTCACTCCCAGATTTTATCCCATCTCCCCTTGAGTTCAACCCCAAAGTCAGTCTGTGTTCCAGCGCAGCCAGCTTTTCGGCTTGGCTCCATTCACCTGCCAGGTTTGTCCGTTCACAGCCAGAGTGAGCGCGTCATGCAGCCGGCAGCCTGATCAAGGCCAAATGGCTCCGACATCCGCTGTATTTGCCGATACTTCAAAAATCCACAAAAACCAATAAGTAGAGATCCCAGTATCCTTAATCCAATGTGAAAATTTCAAACGTCCAGGAATGACAAGGTCAAAAGACACACCGTTTTCCTCCAGGAATTTAGGGTGTATCTCACAAAATAAGTCAAATCAGGACCGGACGGGTCCCCCTTCCGTTGCCTACCCGTCGAAAAAAATTTATCAATAGTATTGAGAGACCAGCTTACCAGATCCATGTTTTTCAGAGTTCGGTTGATATGAAGAAAGTGCTCAGAAGACAAGACATAGCAAAGCAAAGCAGGATAGGGGGGGGGGGGTAAAATCTGCAGAGAGAGAAAGACACGACCGACCTCGGAGAGAGACAGAGAGAGTGAAGTTGGTGTCAATCAACTCGACTCCGTTTGTGCTGGTTTGTGCAGAAAAAAATTTCATTTGTGCTGCTTTGGTTTTGAAGATATTAATGAAAAGGTAAAGGTCAAAGGTCAACCAGCCCCCCCCCCCCCACACACACACACACCTTCATCGAATCAAAATTGGTGTCAAACGTTTGTGCTGGTTTGTGCAGCAAAAGTTTTCGTTTGTTGATTGACACCAATTGACACCAATTTCATTAGATTTGAAGAAGGTGGGGGGGCTGGTTGACCTTTGATTACCTCTAAAAACATTTGTTTATATCTTTAAAATGATAGCGGCACAAACGAAAATTTTTGCTGCACAAACCAGCACAAACGTAGCACAAACGTTTGGCACCAATTTTGTCTGATTTGAAGAGGGTGGGGGGGCCAACTTCACTCAGGTATGAAGACATGCTGTCGGTGGAAAAGGAGTATAAAACAAGCAAAGATGGCCGTAAATCATTCTATTTGTTATTTTTTGTTGAGATGGAGGACTATCCTCTTTACCCACCGAGAAGGAAGAGAAAGTAATCAATTAAAGAAGAAGAAGTAATAACCAAGACAAACTGAGAGTCTACATTGGCATACCTATTAGTACTAGGTGGAGTGGAGACAATTCACGAAGGAGCGGGGATTCAAAACGGACAGGGAGGTTAGAGGCTTTCTGCTGGACAGGTAAGTTAATTCAATAAAACAGTGAAGTTTACGTTATAAATAGAGCATTGTAGTCCGGCAACTACTTTGTCCTTCTGGCAGAGCTTGCCAGTTTGTTTGTCTTGTCTCTCTCTCTCTCCCTCACAGGGAGTATGTATGTACGCACCGCAGCGGAGTGATATCAGCCAGTTCACGGCATCCATAGCGCAGCTGCGGGAGCTGGTCTCTTTACTTGTATTTATAGTTGCTTATTTTAGAGTCCAAATAAGCTACTGCACGCTTAGAAATTAGCTCAATTACAACTCAGAATTTACAAGTGACTTTAGAAAAATACCAAGCAGACTTGGCAACAGTGCCAAAAACCCTTTTGGACAAAGGCCGTAGCTATTTGCAGTAGCTTGGTACCAAATACATGTAGGAGATGGTGACGTTGTCACAATCCGAGGCTTCTGTCGTAGTCATTACGTGCTTAACGGCGAGGTCATTTGCAATTCCAGTATGTAAATCTTACACATTGGGGCTTTCACCATTTGCTCTCAGAATGCGACAAAACATTTATAAGAGAAGAAGCCAAAAGACACACGTTAACTCTGGTAGAGCTGTAGATATCAATGGGTTCACTGTCAATAGTGAAATGAACAGATGTGGCCCCCATGGAATGTTTGCAATATTGGGAAACTAACGGTAAAAAAAAGCACAGAAGAAATGTGTAAGAAGATACCCTGTTTAGAAACGACTAAGATGGAACATTTTGATCTGCACGCAAAACACTGGCAGAAAAATGTCCTCTGAGTAAACCATTCCAACCATGAAACATAGTCTTGGCACAATCATGCTATGGTGACGTTTCTTTGGCAGGGGCAGAGAACTGGGTTAGAGTTGATGGCAGGAGAGATGGAGCTAAATTTCTATGCACTGAGTGAAGGCTGCAGCAGCGTCAGAAGTACACAAAGGTCAATAAACTTCTATAAGTACACTGACATGTTGCTTTGACAATTTGACTTAAACTCTAATTGACAAAATATAATTTGCATGAAATTCTAGGAAAAATAAGCGATGTACACAGTTATGCCATGAATAGTATTAAAGTGTTTAAAATGCTAAAACAAAGAAAGATTGAATTAATAAATAAATGCAATACAAGGATGTCAAGATCCATTTATAGTATTTTATTAGGGGAGTTTATGAAGCTTACACATAATCTGAATTTCTGAACATTTTAGCACTAAACAAATATGTTTTAACCTCATTAAAGCATTATGGCTTAATGACACTAGTTTTTGTCTTATTCCCTCAATTATAAACAAAAATAAATTTATAGCTCAGCAGAGCATTTTCATTTTTGACCCTTCTTTCCCCTTCAGCTCACTCTCTCAGAATGAGTCTGTGCTGCTGTGAAAGCCTGGGGGCGAGGGGGTCTTTATAGCTTCAGCAAGGCAAACTGACCTGACTGAGCCACACCAAGTGTGGTTTCGTCCTTGGCGATAGTATAGCTGGCTAGGTCATTGGCAGTGAGAGAGAGGCTGACAAATCGAGAAATGCCCTGATGGCAAGACCACCCATGGAATCCTCTTCTATACACGTAAAAGCCAGTAAATTAGAATATTTTGAAAAACTTGATTTATTTCAGTAATTGCATTCAAAAGGTGTAACTTGTACATTATATTTATTCATTGCACACAGACTGATGCATGGTAGACGGCTGCGTTGACCCTGGATCTCAGGAAACAGAGTGGACCGACACCAGCAGATGACATGGCACCCCAAACCATCACTGATGGTGGAAACTTTACACTAGACTTCAGGCAACGTGGATCCTGTGCCTCTCCTGTCTTCCTCCAGACTCTGGGACCTCGATTTATATATATATATATATATATATATATATATATATATATATATATATATATATATATATATATATATTAGGGCTGTCAAAATAACTCGTTAATTTCGATTAATTAAAAAAAAAAAACAGATTAAAAAAAATAACGCAAATTAATCGTATAGGGTAGTTCACTGCTATTGTTTTCATCCGGGTTTTTCGCGGCTGCGCGCCAGACTGGAAGGCAGAAGGCGAGCACAGTGGCAGACGCAAACAGAGCAAACGACGAGTTCTCGACGTATTTTTCTTCTTTAGGTAACGTATCACAAGATCGTTTTAAGAGTAAGTTGATGGTTGATGGTATCAGATTGCCAGATACCATCCAGATAGCGAGTCTGTGAATGCTGGCCAAACGATTTAGTCCGGCCCGGTGGCCAAATGCATTATCATTATTCAACGGCTGTATCTCCTCGCTGCATCGACTGATCTGCACTAGATTTTTTGTGAGTCGTGGGCGAGCGCTGCCCAACGCGTTCGTGTGTATCGCCCGGTGGACGGGTGGGAAAAATGTTCATTGATTTTCATTGTGTCCCCTACATATGCCACAACGACACATGTTAAAACGTCTGAAGGCATGAAATGTGAATAAGAGTTTTTGAACTTTAATGTATCTAATGCTGATTATTCATTGAATCATTTGAATTTAAATATTTAAAATACTTTCACAGCAAAAATTATGTGCGATTAATTTAGATTAATTAATTACAGACCATGTAATTAATGTGATTAATTTTTTTAATCGATTGACAGCCCTAATATATATATATATATATATATATATATATTTATCCCACTTCCATCTAGATTCTAGAAAATATTTCATGAACATTAGATAAAAAATTAAATAAAAAATTAATTGACTTTAAAACAGCTTCCTTCCCAAAAGTGAAGGTAATCAGCCCTTGCTGAGAATTTTACAAAAACACCAACCCAGTTCATAGTCCATCTACATGTTTAGAAACACGTTGCTGGTTTCACAGGTTCTTGATCAAAGCAAAGAATTATTGCACAGTCTCTCACATGCTAATGTATATTTGCACCCTTTTAGTTTCTCAGGGAGTGTTTCTTTTGACATTCATCCAAATTGCTCATTTCTTAAATTTGAACATTTCCACTAACTTGAACATTTAAATCGTTGCAAAATTGTTCACTTCTCAGTGTAACGTTCACACCTTTTACTTAAATAAATCTTTAAAAAAATTGGTTAAATTATCGGGTCCAAAACTTGATTCAATACACTTAGAGAGTGTTTCTCAGGTACATTCATCACAGTATTTTACATTACATTATAAATTGACTGCAGTCTTTTTATACTTGAACATTTAAATTTTATTGGATGCTAAGGAGTATTTCAACATTTTCTAGCTTCTCAAGAAGTGCTGTCTGGCACATTTGACTTTAACATTTATTTTTGTATCTGAATATGCCCTATCATTTATTGATAATTGCACAGTATTTTCCCCTTTTGTAATACGACTATCGTCTGCTGTACAGCTTAATTTAAAATTTACCTTTTTATTTTCATAGTGATTTTGCATTTTTGTGGGTCTCCTCTAAGAATGCTCATTTTTTTCTATGCATGTCTTTAATTTGTGCCCCCTGTGTTATAAAGACAAATTAAATAAATTTTGAACAATAAAGACTCTTAACTGGTAAAGTCTTGGCAACAATGCCTTAATTGCTAAGACTTTACCAGTGGAACTAGATCCTCTCGTGGGTGATGTTGTGTGCATTGTGAACTTTGTTAAGACACGACCTGTAAAAAGTCGCATATTTGCATCTTTGTATGGAGAAATGGGAATCGGAGTGTTAAGCCTTATTGCTCCATACGGAGGTCCGATGTATGTCGGACAGCAAGGTGCTGCACTGAATGTCTGAGCTGCTGGAGGAACTTAAAGTATTTCTTTCAAATGAGAGGTTGGATTTCTCAAATTCTCTTCCAAGTGATGAGTGGTGTGCAGAAATGGCACATCTGGCAGATGTATTTAATCATCTGAATGAACTGAACACACGAATGCAACGCAGAAATGAAAACCTGCTTACAAGCACAGATAAAACTAGAAAAATTTGCATTTCCTGCGAAAATGCACTGTGAATGCAGATAGCTGAATGATTGAGCAAAAGATGCAGAAGATCTTTGAAGAAGAGAAAAAATAGCTGAAAAGCATTGAAGAAGTTGAAAAAGTTGAAGAATTTGAAAGAGTTGAAGAATTTGAACATGAAAGAACAATAGCTGAATGATTAGAAGAAGAAAAAACTGAGGGAAAGGCACCAAACATTTCCTAACTCATTCTAAACACTGAATCGTTTAACAAAGCAGAAGTAGAATTTCAAACTTGAATATACTGTAGCCATATGTGGGCTTGCATTTCTAGGGAGTATAAGGGGTTTCGCCCCCATTGAAAAGCATTGGATGTTTGACACCTCCTAAGTTGGAGATGCTTTACGTGACGAGGCCCAAACTTATTGTGGAGCACTCTGTATAAAGGAGGTACAGACTCTGTGAAGCAGAAGTTTGTCCGAGCTTCCTAGAGCTACTTCCGATTAGCAACATGCTAACCGTTAGCCGCTAACATGGTTGTGTTCAGTATCACCGGGTGATTGTACTCTGCCAGTTTGGTCCAAATCCTGTACTGGGAAGTGCCTCACAAAGAGGTGCCAATACTTAATGTCACCAAAGGTCACCAAAGTTCATGGGTCAGATTGGCCTCCTTTAGCAACTCAGCCTCACCACATCTGGGCCAAGAACTCAACATTTGACCAAAATGGCGTGTAGCGCCATTTCCCACAGGTGGGTGGTGCTGTATTGGCCAATTGGGTCGTGTCTGGGCATCATGCCAGGTCCTGTTGGAAGCAAAGGCCCAATAGGAAAGCATGTGAAATCCAAAATGGGACAGAAAAGTGACACATGGCTGAAAGTCACTTGAAAATTTTAAAATGTCAAGAGGAAGTGACTGTGCGAATTTCAGATTCCTACATTAATCACAGCAACTGCGGTGAGCGTCGAAAGTTGCCATTCTATCTCAATGGAGCCTCTCCCTCTGGCCCTCAGAGTTCCGTCGTCATGGAAACTCACTGACACACCTGCAGCGGGCCAGTCTACCGAAGTGCAGACACTTTGCTCAAAATATGTCCCATTGGGTTATAATGGAGAACTTTGCCTCGCACAACGCTCCATATCTCCTGATCCGTAAATGGTAGAGACGTATTTTTTTCTGCGTTTATTTCTTAACGGATAGGGGAAGAAGATTTGCTATTGGTTTTTGCAGGAAATATTTTAAAAAAGGCGTAAAAAATTATGATCTAAAGCGGATTTTTAAGGAATTTTAAAATCCTCTAAAAACGGTCCCGAACAAATCGCTCTAGCTGAAAAAGTATAGGAGATATCAAAATAATTCTTTCACTGTGAGTATCAGCAGGCTTTTGAGGACTAAGTTGCTCATTTTTATGTTTGTACAAAAATCGGTGTAGGCACACCGACGATGTAAAAAAGTGGATCATGTGGAAAAATGCAGCTCTAAAGCATTTTTCGGATTTTGCACATTCGCTACTCCCGAACAAATTGTTCCTGCGGCAAAACCGTAACAGTTATCCAAAAAATTCCTCTTTTGTGAGTGCCAGAAGTGTCTGGACTTGAATGTGTGAAAGTCTCATGCCTGTACATCAAACGGTTTAGGAGTAGCGACGATGCGAAAACGTGTGATGTTTTGGATTTTCAGACGTCATTTTTCAAAACCGCTCCATAGGAAATGAATGGGGGAGGTTTCGGGTTTGTGTCGGTCTGAGGTGGTTTGCGTAAAATCTATAAATGCTACACCAATGAGTGTTACATTTCCTGAATCCAGACAAAAATTCCTACGTTTTGATGTATAATTTATGTGGATAGGTTGAAAATTGAGCGAGTGAGAAGAAGTTGTTCGGAGAAGAAGAATTAGTTGAGTTTCTAGAGTGTGCACTCTACCAACTGCCACTTGACGACCATAGCAACGCATGTTATTTGCTGAATTTCTTGAAAAGCCAAAATTATTTTAAGGATGTACTGTATGAAAATGGTAAAAGATATGAAAAAGCTGAAAAACACCATAATAGCTGAAAGATATCACTACATTTTAAAAGTTGAATGGCGTTTCTAGCTAAAAGTAGGCTGAAGCAGTAAGCTGTCAAAAAGCAGCTGAAATGAGCGGAATTTTAGTGAATTACATTAATTTCCTATGGTAGAAAAAAAAGCTGAAAATTTGCAGGAAAAGCTGAATATTTTAAAAAGTTGAAAAGATATAAGTACAAAAAGATATAGCCATCGATTCCAGAAGAAGCTGAATAGTTTAAAAGTTGAATGGTTGAAATCGGAGAAAAACTGTAGGAGGAGAAGCGAATCAAACTTTAAACAGTAAAAAGGCGAAAGAGGATCTCAATAACTGTGAATGCCTACTGCATTCACAGTAATAAACGGATTCCATCTGAAGGTGCACATCTGGCCACAAGATGTGCGAAGTGCCAACCTAGAAATGTTCCCACCCACTGAGAAACGAAAAGATGTCAACACTGTGGTGCTGTGTGAAGTAATTGATAAACATTTGAATAATTTTGAAGAGAAGTTCTCATCTTATTTCTCTTCATCCTTCACTGAATGCCTTGACTGGATTAGGGACCAGTATGTTCACCGAAACAGCCCCAGGTCTCACACTCAGTATAAATAAATTGAGACTATTGCCATTACATACAGTATATTTTATATTACTAGGCTACAGAGCATCATTTGGTAAATTTTTGGTTGGTGGTGTGCCGCATGATTTTATCTCAACATAAAAAGTGCTCCATGGCTCAAATTATGTTGAAAAACTCTAGTCTATCACATGAAGTCCCAATAAAACACATTGCTTGTGGTTGTAATGTGATAAATCTGAAAAGTGTGTAAAGGGTACATTATACAGCACTCTAATTTCTGTAGTTTCAATTAGCATATCCATCATGTCATCATATCATTCTGCAAGCCAGCCAGGTATTTTCCTTGTTGTAGTTTACCTTTGTTTAAAAGTCTAACTTTGTAGGTACCGTCAACATAGCACGCTAGTATGGTAGAAGATTTTCTCCCACAATCCACTGACTTGTTGACTGGATTCACATTGATCTGGGGGATCGGAATGGATGTGATTCTTATGTTCTGTTTAAAACTGGAATTGTCTGCCCGTATGAGTTTACACACATAAATCCCTGGAAAACAAGAACAACAAAACAATTCACTGTTAACATTGTGACCACCACATTAAAGCACCACAGTAACCACACAAACAGTCCAACATCCTGTATGAGCATTCACTTATTATTTGTTATTTTAAGGTAAGAAAGGTGGTGGAGGAAAAGCTCAAATATTTGTTATGTTTTGGTTAGACCTTAACTGGAAACTTCTGCTAATTCTTACTGGAGGTTTGTTCCACATATCTTCAATACAGAAGTCAAATTTTGGATATTTAACATCAAAGGAAGATCACAAAACAGAGTCAGGCTTAATTAATCTGTAAATTGAATGAGATTGAGCTCAGGGACCTCATGTATATAATACTGCACAGCTCTCATACTAAACATTGGCTCAATAAAGAAACTGACTGAAATTAAAAAAAAATAAAAAATTTGTCATTCATCATTTTGTCCTACAAAGTCTGTCAAATTCAAACAGTGCTGTCAAGCTGCTGACTCAAGCTTGATTATAGCGTAATGCTGATTGTTGCAATGTGGGCCATCACCAAATCATTGTGATGTGATTATTATAATTTTCTAATTTTACAAACATGAGTGCCAGGTAGCTTCTTTTTATCCTAAGTTCGTGAGTAAGAGGCAACTGGACTTCTTTTGTATCTAGAAGATATTTTCCATCTTAACAATGAGGCTTCTTCGGTTCTGAAAATGGTTGGGATTAACAGGCTTATAAATTACAATCAGAACAATCACACTAATAGGGTCATTGGGGTCATTACTGGCGTAACTAGGACATGTGAGACACTGACCCAACCCTCTACCTACATGTTTAGGTTGTTGTTGCTTAAAGATCCCAACATACCTAACAAGGCCACATGAGCTATGGTGGTAGGAGGGAGGTGAATGAGGGGTTTTAAGGTAAACAGGTATGCCCCCCATGCCCTCTTCCCCACCACAGCGGTGTTGATCAATATTCGTTCATATTTTAGGGTTCCTTGTTTATCTGATCCAAAGTCAGATGAAATCACTGCATTCATGCCTGCTCTGTTTGCTCTCATGACAATCAAACTGACTCTGGGTCTGCGCTAGACTTTTTGTAGAAAAACACATACCCATGAACCTTTGGCTCCTTTATTGTGCAGTTTGATTGATTGAATTGGAAACGGTGTGTTACTGGGGCTGTTGGTCCGATAGCCAAGTGTGAACCACTGCTTCATCATACCTACCCACACTACCATAACTTAACAATTAGTCAAAACAAATATGTGCAGAGGCAGATGCAGACAATGCAGGGCTGTCAGTCTGCCCAGTTGATTATTTGAACAGGGCTAAAACAGGGAATATGGCCCAATTTAGAGAAACAGAGGAGTCAACCAGAGAAGGGAGCCTGATGCATGTGTGCACACAGGAACAGGTAGAAGCAGCATAATCCAGGTTGAAACAGGAAAACCTAAATGCTGACCCACAATGGCTGATTATAAGTTACAGCTAATTCTTTATGCTTACCCAGAAATAAATAATTAATGGTGGAGGTTTACTCTAAATGAGCATCTCAAGGGTCATCCTGAGAAACAGAGTACAGGGAGTTTTACCGGAACTGCAGTTAAACCTAAAAGCTCTGGCTATGATAGAAAACAGTAGGAACCCTAATTGGGAGCTTCTAGTTAGATTTGCCTCATAGGGATGGGAATCGAAAACCGGTTCCTGTTCAGAACCGGTTCCGTGTTTTTCAATTCCGTGGCACCGTTTGGCAGCTCGCTTAACGATTCTCTTTTCGATTTCGTTGTGCTGCGGCTCTGAGCAAGTTACGCAAGTTACGTAACGTTTTTATGCAAGTTACGCACACGGCATTCAGTAAGCAAGTACGACGTGACCAGGCGAAAAACCAAACAAAAAAAATGCCGCCCCATCGGGTAAGCGGTCGAAGGTTTGGCTTTATTTTAAGGAAGAGAATGATGGCAACGAGGCGCTTTGCAATCATTGCAAAATGGCATATACATCCGCGGGAGGAAATAGATCCAATAGGCAGAAACACCTGCGCACACAACATGGCATACAATTTAACGAATGCCGTGTTTTTGATTCTTACCGGACAGAAGCTAAAGTTACGACCAACATGGAAGGCAGCTCTGGTGGTAAGTAGCTAGTTTTACATCACTGGCTGGTTCCTAGTAAATCATATGCCATTTCTGGAAATAAACCAATTTCCTACCTCTCTTTGGGGTTATTAAGGGAGTGTGCCTTTCTCGTTAATCCAGCCCTTCATTGGTAGCATGTTTAATTAGAACTACTGGTAGCTGGAATTCTTACATGATTCTAGCTATTGCAATGGATGTAACAAAACATGATATGAAGTTGCTCCGCAGTTCAGGGACCGAGAGAAAGGTGATGCTCGTTTACTTAAATCAGGGGGAGATGAGTTTATTTCCCAAAATTGTACAGTAATGCTTTTTCATTAAACGGATGCCTTCTCTGTTAGATTTAGATGACTGAGGTTATCTAAAGAGAGATTAATGAGCAACTGTCGCAACAAACTTACATTTTCATGTATTCTAAACAACTTATCTACTGAATTTAAGTTTGTTCTTATATTCCTTTTTTTATTTAAACGAATATAAATGTTATTCCAGTTGCACATTTTCTGTGGACATCTTGACCTTGTTAGTTTGTAAGGTCGTGTGATAGTTAAGTAAACAAAGTTGATGCTCATCATCAAACTGTTTGTTCTCCTTTTTTCCCCAAATTGGAATCGAAAAGGAATCGAATCGTTTCACAGAATCGAAAAGGGAATCGGAATCGTGAAAATCTTTTCAATTCCCAACCCTATTGCCTCATGATGTGAAAAATACAGGGTGCTTGGTTCCGTCAAAACCAAATAATTTATCCCTAAAGTAGCTAAACACATTAAAAGTCTTTAAATCTCCACATTGTTTGTCATTACTGCAGCTGGTCCAAATCTACATGTTGACAGACAAGGTTTTGCTCAAAAAATCCATAAAATATAATCTAAGTAACATCTACTGGTACCAGTAAGACTGCCCTGCAATGGACTAGCGACCTGTCCAGGGTGTACCCCGCCTCTCGCCCATTCGTAGCTGAAGTTAAGCACCAGCAACCCTCGCAACCCCAAAAGGGATAAGCATGTCGGAAAATGAATGGATGGATGTACCAGAAAGATATTTTGCAGTAAGCGCAAAAAAGAAAGTCTTCTCTTCCATGTTTTCTGTGCTGATTCTAAACATACAGCCTTTGTTTAAAGGTGTAGTATTAAAAAGAAACGAGCCATAGAAATTAATTACAATTAATTTCTCTTGTATTTTAGAATAATTATGAGTCATATGTAGTATGAGATAATTTAAAGTAATTAAACAGTTTTATTCAAAATAAAAGACGGATACATTTTTATGTATATAATGTTAATTACAGAAACATTACTTCTGATAATAGGACATGAGGGTCCACAAAGGTCAGGTTCTGATGAGGCTGTATGTTATATTTTCCACTCTTATAAAGAGCTTTTATGTGGTTTGTTTCAGCTTAGTTTTTTGATTGATATTTGTTAAATTGTTAAAAGCAGTTTATCAATATTCTGTGTACAAGTCTGATAATTATTTAGTAAAATGCATTTTACAATTATATTGTTTGCCATATTAAAGCCATGATGCAATAATTGATGTCAGATTGAATTCTGACCATGTACCATGGAGGAGGTACCAGAAGAGATTCCACCACTCTGCTGCAAAGACAGTCTCTCAGCAGGGTGCCTGCTGTATAACACCCCCCACAGACAAAAGGGCAGAGCACCTCTGACCAGACTCTCAGACCACTTCTTGCTGGAACCCTCAAGGAGAGGGGGCTGCTAACCAGTCTTCACCTTCTCCCTGCCTGAGACAAAGGGAGAGGAGAGGCTGGCTGAACCATGAGGCCTCACGACCCAAAAGCCCACAAGCTGCACAGAAAGTTCTGTGAAACTCATCTGCCTGCTTCGATGGGGTGACAAGAGCAAAAGAGAGGAATTCTCCTCCTCTCTGTTTATAACTCAGTGAAACAGCATCACATAGTGATGTTGTCTGGAAGTTCATTTAATTTCTGTTAATAAATTCTTGAACTTGAAGAAGTTGTCACTCCTTTATTCTGTGTGTGCAGAGTTTGCTGTTAAAAGATAGCTAGTGCTCAAATTCATCCCTTTCAACCATTGTCCTGATATCAGCTTAAGAGCTGATTATCACTACACAATACTTAACAGACAGAGAGTTATTTATGAAACTTTAAACAGTCTATAATTGCACAACATTCTCTCTCTCTCTCTCTCTCTCTCTCTCTCTCTCTCTCTATATATATATATATATATATATATATACACACACAGGACTGTCTCAGAAAATTAGAATATTGTGATAAAGTTTTTTATTTTCTGTAATGCAATTAAAATACATGAAATGTCATACATTCTGGATTCATTACAAATCAACTGAAATATCGCAAGCCTTTTATCGTTTTAATATCGCTGATTATGGCTTACAGCTTACGAAACCCAAATATCCTATCTCAAAATATTAGAATATCATGAAAAAGTATACTAGTAGGCTATTCAACTAATCACTTGAATCGTCTAACTCAAAACACCTGCAAGGGTTTCCTGAGAAAAACACTCAGCTTGGTTCAGTAAACTAAATCACAAGTATGGGGAAGACTGCTGATCTGACTGCTGTCCAGAAGACCATCATTGACACCCTCCATCAGGAGGGTAAGACACAAAAAGAAATTTCTCAAAGAGCAGGCTGTTCACAGAGTGCAGTTTCAAAGCACATTCACAAAAAGTGTGTTGGAAGGGGGAAATGTGGCAGGAAACGCTGCACAACCAAGAGAAGTGACCGCAGCCTTAACAGCATTGTGAAGAAGAGCCGCTTCCAGAATTTGGGGGAGCTTCAAAGACAGTGGACTGAAGCTGGAGTCCAGGTATCAAAAGCCACTGTTCACAGACGTGTCCAGGAAATGGGCTACAATAGCCGTATTCCCACGGTCAAGCCACTTGAACTCAAGACAACGGAATAAGCGTCTGACTTGGGCTATGGAAAAGAAGCACTGGACAGTTGCAGAGTGGTCCAAAGTCCTCTTTTCAGACGAAAGCAAGTTTTGTATGTCATTTGGTAGTCAAGGCGCCAGAGTCTGGAGAAAGGCTGGAGAGGCGCAAAATCCAAGTTGCTTGAAATCCAGTGTGAAGTTCCCACAGTCAACGATGATTTGGGGAGCCATGTCAGCTGCTGGTGTTGGTCCACTGTGTTTCATCAAGTCCAGAGTAAATGCAGCTATGTACCAAGAGATTTTAGAGCACTACATGCTTCCATCTGCTGAAAAGCTCTATGGAGAAGATGATTTCATTTTCCAGCATGATCTGGCACCTGCCCACAGTGCCAAAACCACCAGTAACTGGTGTACTGACCATGGCATTACTGTCCTTGATTGGCCTGCCAATTCCCCTGACCTGAACCCCATAGAGAATTTGTGGGGTATTGTGAAGAAGAAGCTGAAAGACAACAGACCCAACAATGCAAATGAGCTAAAGGCCACTATTGAAGCATCCTGGGCATCCATAACACCTCAGCAATGCCACAGGCTGATTGCCTCCATGCCACGCCACATTGATGCAGTAATCTGTGCAAAATGATTCCCAACCAAGTACTGAGTGCATGAATGGACATTTTCAAATGTTTGATTTTGCTTTGCTGTTATAATTTTTTTTTACTTGGTCTGAGGAAATATTCTAATATTTTGAGATAGGATTTTTGAGTTTTCTTCAGCTGTACGCCATAATCAGCAATATTAAAACAATAAAAGGCTTGCGATATTTCAGTTGATTTGTAATGAATCCAGAATGTATGACATTTCATGTTTTTTAATTGCATTACAGAAAATAAAGAACTTTATCACAATATTCTAATTTTCTGAGACAGTCCTGTATGTATGTATATATATATATATATATATATATATATATATATATATATATATATATATATATATATATATATATATATATATATATATATATAGCTTTGGATCATTACATATTTGTGTTTTACATTACACACTTGGATCCACATTTTTGGTGTGTCAAATTTCACTGGACCAAAATGCACCAGAATATAGTGCTTATAGATTATCCTGCTTAGTTTTTTAGTTTCTCCAGCCATATATTATCTCCATTCAATGGACTACTGGCCTGAGTGTTTTCTTTAGTTTCTGGATGCCTTAACATAAGCACAGTTATATCATGGTTTAGTTTAGTTTTGGCTTCTGTTTTCCATTAGTTGTCACTTTTCTTCCTCATTTGGGTTTTTAGTTATGTTGTTGACTTTATTTATTGTATTTTCAGTTTCATCGTCCCTTCTCACTGAGCCTTCACTACCCTCCCTCTGCAGTCAGTCGCACCTGTTAGCCATTTTCTAATCAATCAGTCAGACTCTTTCCACCTGTCAGTTCCCCTATTTAAACCTCCCTCTGTGCTCATTTCTTCGCTGGTCCGTCGTCATTCAACACCCACTGCACGCCTGTCTGTTTTTGTCTCCTGCATACTGGTGAGTCCACAGAAGCTGTGGACCCTGCTAGCGGTCTCTGAGAAGCTGTGGACTCTGCTAGCGGTCTCTGAGAAGCTGTGGACTCTGCTAGCGGTCTCTGAGAAGCTGTGGACTCTGCTAGCGGTCTCTAAGAAACTGTTGACTCTGCTAGCGGTCTCTAAGAAGCTGTTGACTCTGTTAGCTGTCTCTGAGAAGCTGTTGACTCTGCTAGCGGTCTCTAAGAAGCTGTTGACTCTGCTAGCTGTCTCTGAGAAGCTGTGGACTCTGTTACCCGTCTCTGAAAAGCTGTGGACTCTGCTAGTTATCTCTGTGAAGCTGTGGACTCTGTTACCCGTCTCTGTGAAGCTGTGGACTCTGTTACCCGTCTCTGTGAAGCTGTGGACTCTGTTACCCGTCTCTGTGAAGCTGTGGACTCTGTTACCCGTCTCTGTAAAGCTGTGGACTCTGCTACCCGTCTATGAGAAGCTGTGTACTCTCTCACCTGCCAGTCAGCTCTTGCATCCTTCACCTCCGCCTGGTAACAAACTCTGGTTCTACTTTCCTTCATCACCCACTTCTTTCAATAAACTCTCTTAAACTCAGCTCTGTGTGCGCGTGCTGTATCCGGGTTCATCCACGACAAAATCATGACAAGTTAGTCCACAGGTTTTAAAAAAGTGTGCGCAGACCTCCCCTGTTTTGTCATCACTCTTTTTCGCTCTCTTTCTGACGTCAGCTGGTCTTGGAAGTACATCCACAAGCAAGTCTCATAAGGAACTGGTGTGCTTAAACACCATTTATTCTTGCTGTTGCTGTCTATATCCAAACAACCCTGGTAAACCCTGGGCAAGTCACCAGTCCATAACAGGGTAGCCCAGACTAACTTAGGACAAACAACCATACAAGCACATATTCATACGGAAGGGCAATTCAGAGAAACCAATTGACCTAATGTTTATGCTTTTACACTTTGGGGAATGGGGTACAGGGTTCGAACCCACACATGCAACTTGAGAACATGCAAACTCCATGCAGAAGGACCCAAGGCCCAGATACAAACCATGTACCTTCTCATGGTAACACTTGGTCTAACATTACTTCACCATGTAACCCATGGTTGTATATTTTCCAAGACTTTTTTTTAATCAGTCCAAATTTATAGAATAGTATTACCATACATAGTGATATGGGCTGTACTACTTTAAAAGCTGGGGAACTACTGTGTTTTTGTGATAATTTAGCGACTACAGATAATCATCTACCTGAGCTTTTGATTTCTAATCCTGTGACCTCCTCACCCAACTGAAAAAGTAATTTTATATGCAGCCTCTTTATATATCATTGTGTTTGTGTATTGCGCATTTAGAAAACTTCCATTTGTTTTTCTGTATATTTATTTTAAGCCCAGAAGCACAATGTAACCTGTAGCTCAAGGAATTTGGCACATTTGCATGAAGATAAATATTACATAATAACCATAGCCTTCCTTTTACATCTCCATGTTTTAATTGTTAATCATTAACCTGTGGTCTTGTTGGATTTTAATTCATATGGTAGATGCCAAGCAATGCATTAGAAAGATTACAAAATAACATCCCGTGTAAAGAAATAAAAATAAATAAATAAATAAAATAACCATCATTTGTGCTGTGAAGATATTTTTATTGCTTTTAGCAATACATAGAAGGATAAGGGGGATATTTTCTGTGCTCTGTCCAGAACTGCAATGTATTTTTCCCACGTAGATGAATTCAAACATTTTGTTTGATTGAGGGGCAGAAGGAGGAGTCACTCAAGGTAACATTTATGGAAGAACTCTCATTGTCTGTCATTTTTATTGCCCCTTCCCGGACCTTCTTTGTAAGGTGTTGTTTAATTGTTCTGGTTTTTAGTGTTGTTCACATATAAAAATAACATATTTTAATCAGTAGCTATTGTTGGACTTTGATTTAACTATTTTATTGGTTTCTGTGATTTGCTTTCTGTACCTTTAAGGTTTTGGCTGAAAGTTGTTTTTTTTGTGTCATTTGTATTCTTTTTTTGTTTGGTTTTCTATTTCTGTCCTCCCTAATTTAATCATCAGTTCTATGTATCCTCTGCAAAGACTCTTATTTTATTTGTATTTCCTTCATTGATGTTTTTGGACATGTTTAACTGTTTAATTCAGCATCCTTAGTGTTGGAACTTCCTTCACACAGTGTCTTGTGTTTATTTTTAAATGTTTGTATTATTATTATTGTTATTATTATTATTGGAAGACCTCTTCAGAGCTTGACTGTATCCTATTGAAATAGTTGAGCAATTTGTTTCAGATGTGTAGGGCAAGGGACACATCTAAAAGTTGCAGGACACTGATTTGAGTTTGAGACCATTGATTTAAAGAGTGCTAATATTTTATGTTCAAATAATATGTTAGTCCATAGTGGTTGTAAAGGCAGAAAACATCTTGACATATTTGGGAATTGGGAATATCATTATTGCTTACAATGAACAATATTTTTCTTACCATCATTCAGTGGAATAAAAGAAGGAATCTTTAGGACCGATTTTCCTTCCTCAAAAGTCCCATCATCAATGACTCTACCGTTGTGTGTCCACTCTGTCCTTATGTTCACACTAAAATTGAGGTCTTGAGGAGGAGGGCCACAGGTTGCGTTCATGTCTTCACCAGCAAACACTCTTATAACTTTTTCATCTTTTCACATAACAAAAATATTAGAAAAGCAATAATACATTACTGATTGCATATCTTTGTGACGACAAAAGAGTGAAACATTCTGCAGCTCACTTACCTACAAACTCCACTGGGTATGTTTCTGCCAGTAGTTTTAACATTTCATATTTTGATAAATCAATCTGTGTCTCACTATCAGAAGAAGCACTGAGAGTATAGTCAGTGATGGTACTTCCATGCCTACAAAAGAGAGTTAAATCAGTTATATTAAGTATAGCAAATAATGATTCTAAATATGTAATACTAATGATTGTTAATATTAAAGAAAAAAATAGGGGATATACTTTTAATGAAGACTACATAGTTGATTTTGTAAAAATAAAATGCATATAAACCAGTTAAAAATGCTATGTTCAAGGCTAAAAGAGTGGAGGACTTACTGGCTCAATTTATGAAGGATACTTTTTATTTGTTAGAATTTTGAAGTCAAAATTAGTTACTACCATAGTGCACCTGCTCTTGGACCTATTTGGTTTTATTTAAATGATTATACATGACAGTGAGATATGAAAACCAACATTTCAAAGCTTGGGCATACACCATCCCAATGACTCTTGTTTCCCTGCCTTGGCTTATTGACAAATGGTTTCACAAGCCCATGAAGCCATCACATTCCACCAATTCTTTGAATGTAAGTTGTGATGTGTCCGTCAAAATATTGAGCCGTTAGGCTTTCATCAGTATTTGGTAAGAACCTAATGGCATATCAAAAAGTGCATACATCTCTATCTCTTTCTCTCTCAAATTCCATAGCTCTGTCAAAGATTGCAATCAGCTCTGTGTGAAAGATATTGATACTTCAATTAAAAAGGCTTTTGGAAATGAATGATTTGGAGGCCGGTAAGTTTGTTTATTTTTTTAAACATGCATATTTCATGTAGAGAGTATATAAAGAGCATAAAACTAGACTCACCTGAAGGTCAAATTCTGCACTTTGCAAACCTTTGAGATAAACTGCTGACACTTTCCTTCAACCTATTTAAAGAAAATAGCGATGTCAAACCACATGTAAATATGCCTGTCTTTGTAAGTTCACCAGTAGTGTGCTAAGACTTAAAATGGACATATATGAATTACGCCTTACCGCATCATAAACATCTTTGTAAACTTTACTGTTAGGAGAATTGTATGAGTCCTGGAAATCCATGTTCATTGTGAAGGTCCCATTAACAGTGAAGGTTCCATTAACAGCAAAGCTTGCAGTAGACTGTGTGGTCATCTCAGTTGACTCTGTCCTTTGTTCTGCTGTTGACTCGGATGAGATATGGTTTCTTGTTTTGTTCACTGTTGCTTCTTGTATTATCTCTAGCATAGTTGAATGTATTACTGTTTTGTCAAGAGATTGTTTTAGAAAATATAAAGTGTGGTTGCACTTGCCACTGTTCTCTCTGCTGCCATGTCTGCTGTTGTTGCATTTGTTACTGTGTTTTCTAATGTTTTCTCTAGTGTGGTTGAATTTTTCAGTACTATATCTGGTAATATTTCTGGTGGTGTTGCATATGCCTTGATTTTTTTTATTGGACCTACTCTGGTTTCATTTGTTAGCATTCTGTCTGGTGTTATATCTGGCAGAGTTTTATGTTTCACTGTTGTGTGTATTATTTCTGTTGAGGTTGTGTTTTACAAATGGTTCTGTTTAATACAGTGTACAGTGCGGTTACATTTGTCTGTTTGTTGTCTGGTATTATTTTTAATTTGGTTGTATTTGCCTCTGTATGTACCACAAATGTTCATCTGTTGATTAATGAAAAAGAGCTTGCAACCAGGGCATCGGCGTAACGGATGGGGGTTAAGTGGTACATCCCCCCCAAGTTTTTATTAGGAGCTCTATGTCCCCTCTTTGTAACCTCTCCTTACCTGGTAAGGAGAAGTTACAAAGGCTATAAATTTGCTGATCAAATGCATTTACCGGCAAGGAGAAACCAAACAGTTATCAGGACAGGGTTTTCACAGATATTTTACAAGAACTCTCATTCACACTCTAATTTATTTATTTTTTATCTAAATAGCTTAGGGAGAATGCCATGTGTCAGGTCGGAGTCCAGGCTGCAGCACTGACAGTTAGGTCAATGTCTGCAGGCTCTCCGTAACAGAAGATGGACCTTTTTCTGATTTATTTGTATTTTTAGATATTATTTGACTTCTGCATTATTTGTGTTGTTGAAGGAAGCTGGAGTATGCCATGCCATTTTGCTTAATCTTAATTCATTTTGCACATCTGTTAATTTTGACTAAAATGTGGATTTGTTTAATATTGTGTCACTTTCTGTTCATGCCAATAAACTAAATTATGTGACTTATAACCGCTCAAACCCTTGTCTGCGCCTAGAAATTCTGACCATAGAAGTTATGAACAGAATCGGCAACACAGGGCAACCTTAGCGTAGTCCAACTCTCACCAGAAATGATCGCGTCTCTGCTCTTAGCGGATGAAGTGGTCCTGTTGACTTCTTCAGGTCGTGATCTACAGCCCTCACTGGAGCGGTTCGCAGCCGAGTGTGAAGCGGTCGGAATGAGGATCAGTGCCTCCAAATCCGAGACCATGGTTTTGTGGCAGAAAAGTGTAGATTGGCTTCTCCGGAGAATGTGCTGCCCCTAGTGGAGGAGTTTAAGTATCTTGGGGTCTTGTTCACAAATGAGGGGATAATGGAGCGGGAGATAGACAGGCGGATTGGTGCTGCGTCTGCTGTGAAGCGGGCGCTGTACCGGTCCGTTGTGGTGAAGAGAGAGCAAAAAGCAAAGCTCTCGATTTACCAGTCAATCTACATTCCTACCCTTATCTATGGTCATGAGCTATGGGTCATGACTCAAAGAACGAGATCTTAGATACAAGCAGCCGAAATGAGTTTTGTGAAATGAGTAGTGTTTCTGGGCTCTCCCTTAGAGCTAGGGTGAGGAGCTCAGTCATCCGGGGAGGACTCAGAGTAGAGCCGCTGCTCCTCCACGTCGAGTGGAGCCAGTTGAGGTGGATCGGACATCTGGTTAAGATGCTTTCTGGACACCACATTTGTAATGGAAACGCAACTATTGTTAGGGTTCCAAGCCCGCAGCGCAGGCGAACGGCTATGCCGTTCGTCTGCTCTGTGAGCAGAGAACCCTATTGTTTTTCGTCTGTTTTTAAATTATTTATTATTATTATTACGGGTAATTATTATTCTCCGCTAAAACGCGTTGGGCGGCCCATGCGGATTTGTAACGAACCTATTGAATCAGGTATCCAAGTACAGAATGTGCACCGCTACTCAAACCCAGAAATTCAGACCCCTCAACAACTAGGGGGCGCTATAACAAAGGACAATGCATTTTGGCCTATAACCACCAAACTACTGGTCCCACACTCAAAAACTTCACATCACTTTGTTTATTGGATGATTCTGCAAAATAAAGGGAATTGGCACACCCTTCGTTTCCCAGCTAGTTTTTGCGCTACATGGCTACAAAGGTTAAACCTTTCTTGTTAAACTCCTCCTACATTTTTTATGCAATCCGCGCAAAACTCCATATATAACAGCGTAATGGACAAATAAAAAAAGTGAACATGCCGGATTTTTGAATTTTGACTTTTTCGAAAAGTAACGCTAAAATAAGTGATTGTTAGCTAGCTAGCTCTAAATGTAATTGCTGATTATTCTAAAACCATAACAGATTTTGACATGTCCTTCATAACCCATACTCCAAATAAGATTTTGCACATGTGACCCGCGTTTGAGGATCGTCCATCACTAGGGGGCGCTGTAATGTCAAGAAATCTACTACGCAAGAATGGCTGATCGGATTTTTACAAAACCTTCTTCATCCCCTTCCAGTCATACCCCTGAACTCAGGTATTAAATATGGTAATGATTAAAACAAGTGGGCGGGGCCTATTTCCAAAAGTGTTAAAAAACCTGGAGAATAATAAAAGCAATAAAGTAAAGAATAAAAAATGCTTTAAAATCAATTTTTTGATCCCAGATTTTCAGGATGTATTCCGTGAATAAGGTGTAACAATTCTCTCACTGCATGTATTGTTTTTTTTTGAAGTGCTACACTCTGAATTTTTAAAAGTTTGTAAAATGGAGAAATCAATGTATTTTCCACAAATATTGTTCAACCCCCCAAAATATGGCCTCTATTTGTAAAGCACATGCAGAATAAACATGGATTTCAGTTTGGTAAAAATCCAGGCGAGTTTGACCAATTTACAAGACTTTGAAAATAAATGGTACAAGACTATAAAGTTTAATATTTTATTTCTCTGAATCCATTTTTTTAATGACCATAAAAAAAATCCTGTGGTTAGATAAAGCACTCTTTGAGATCCATGAATATTTTCAGAATTTTAGAGCAAACCGTTGATTATTAACGAATTTATGAAGTTTGTGATCAGTTCACAGCTCTCATCCAGAGCTCTGACTCCACAGCTGTGAACAGGGCGGCCATTTTGCCCATATTTGGGCACATCACAGGAAGTGATGTCACAGCGGCCATCTTAGGTCAGACAAAGCTGCGCTCAGAGAGAATATATGTCAATTCAGGAAAATGTACTTTATGTTTCAGACACTCTGAATCCGGTGAATTCTAACCCGATTTCCAGCTAAATCAACTGACTGAAAATGTCACCCCTTTAGGGGCTACATGGGACCAATTGATTGAATTAAATGATTGTCTAACTTAATAAATAATTTCGGTTTTGTATTGAAAGTAAGCAAACTTCCTGAGCTACGTCCCAAGGAGCCAGACTTTTACTCCGCTTATGGGTGCGCATATAAAAGGACACCAGGAACCAGATCCTGGGGAATTACCTTCAATAAGTAAGATTTTATGATAGATAATCCTCATGCTTTAACACAATATGTGCTAATGGGTACAGGGGTGGAAGTAGAGAAAAGTACATTAAACACCAAAAACAAACAAAATGGTCCTAAATTACTGGATAGACATGATTTGTGGGGAGGGGGGGGGGGGGGGAGCCCGTGCTGAGGGTGATTAGGTTTTTTGTTGATTTCTTTCCCCCAGATCGCGGTTTGTATTATATCATTTTTAAATGCTGTTATGAGCACCTTTGCTCTCACTTGTCTGTATATAGTTTTGCTCATATGTAGATAATTGCTGTTGTCTGTAGATCGGTGTCTGTAGATCGGTGTCTGTGTATATAGCTTATATATATATATATATATATATATATATAAATATATATATATATATATATATATATATATATAGGAAGAAAGAGAGAGAGATTTATGTTTATAATTTGTGTGTATATTAGATTAATATTTAACTGCAAAATGTGTAAGTGCGTGTACATTTTTCATCCAGTTTGACTTCAGTTTAAATAGTTTTGGTTTTGAATAAATATGTGTAATCTGTCTGAAAGGTCACGATCACTGTGAACATATGATTAAAATGAGATCTGAGCTGCCTCCTATTCATTTTGACAGCAGCTGTCTGATCTGTGGTCTGACCCAAGATGGCCGCCCTGTAGGCACGTCAGCCTAGTGGCCGGCAGCGTCCAATGGGGCGTCTACGTATATAATGTCTATGTTTCTAAGCGGAGCAGAAACTTGAAGAGGGAGGAATTGGAATTTAAAATCAGAAAAGCTCAAATTAATAAAGGAAGTATTGTAGCAGTGTTTTTGGATATTGAAAATGCATATGATATGTTGTGGAAAGAAGGTTTATTAATTAAAATTATAAAGATGGGTATTACAGGTAGGATGTATTGGTGGATCAAAGATTTTCTAACTAAAAGACAAATACAAGTTCAAATAGGTAATTATCATTCTGAGAAATATATTGTTGAAAATGGTACTCCACAGGGAAGTATAATAAGTCCTTTATTATTTTCGATAATGATAGATGATGTGTTTCAAAATATAGATAATGGAATGGGTTTTTCTCTTTTTGCTGATGATGGAGCTATGTGGAAGAGAGGAAGGAATTTGAGAATTTGAGTTTAAAAATAGCTTCTTGCATCTTTTTAGTAATAAAGTTGAAGAATGGTCATTAAAATGGGGATTTAAATTCTCAGTGGATAAGACTAAATCAATGCTCTTTTCAAGGAAGAAAATTAATGATGATAAATTAAAATTATATAATCAAGAAATAGAAAGAGTGAAACAATTCAAATTTTTAGGGGTTTGGTTTGACGAAAGAATAACATAGAATATACACATTCAAAGAGTCTTAATTCAATTCAATTCAATTTTATTTTATTTATATAGCGCCAATTCATGAAACATGTCATCTCAAGGCACCTTACAAAGTCAAAATCAATCATATTATACAGATTGGTCAAAAATTTCATATATAAGGAAACCAGTTGATTGCTTCAAAGTCCCGACAAGCAGCATTCACTCCTGGAGAAGCGTAGAGCTACAGGGGGAGTGGTCCGCATTATCCATGGCTTTGTAGCAATCCCTCATACTGAGCAAGCATGAAGCGACAGTCGAAAGAAAAACCACCCATTAGCTGGAAGGAAAAACCTCCAGCAGAACCGGGCTCAGTATGAACGGTCATCTGCCTCGACCGACTGGGGGTTACAGAAGACAGAGCAGAGACACAAGACAGACAAAAAAGCACAGAAGCACACATTGATCCAGTAATCTGTTCTACATTAGATGGTAATAGCGGGTGATCTGTCTTCACTGGATGATGTCACAGTTAACAGAACATCAGACCAGGTGTACCTACTATGAAGAAAAAAGAGAGAGCAAAAAGTTAAAAGCTGAAATGACAACAGTCAGTTCAATGTAATGCAATGCAAAACTGCATGTACTTTTTTTTAGACAAATGCAAGAAAGTAATAAATATTATGACATGCTTAATTGGTAGGGAGTGGGGAGCAGATAGAATAGCACAAAAGAATATATATACAGGATTAATTAGATCAGTGATAGATTATGGAATTAGTGTTTATAATTCAGCAGCAGAGACAAATCTACAAAAATTAGATCGGATTCAGTATCAAGCATCGAGATAATGTACGGGAGCAATTAAAACTACTCCAACAGCAGCATTATTAGTAGAAATGGGAGAAATGCCACTTGCAGTTATAAGAGAGCAATTAACATTGGTAATGCCAGATAATGATGCAAATGTGCAAATACGGTATAGACTCCAGTTTACAGTTCAACAGTCAGATGGCAACACAAAAAAGCTGTTGCAAAACCTGGTGGACCTGCAGCAGGTGCTGCAAAACCTTTTCCCAGTGGACAGCAGGGAGAACATTCCATGGTGGGGTTGTGAGGGGTCTCTGGTGATGTTATGGGCTCAGGACAGGCAGCGCTGGGATGAAATGTCTTTAATGGAGGGTAGGGTACCCCGATGATCCCTTCTGCTGTCATCATCACTCTCCTCAGGTTCCTCAAGTAAGAGGCAATGCAGCATCCACACCACAAAGACAAACAGCTGGTCACAATGCTCCCTATGGTGCTGCTGTAGAAGGTCGTGAGGATGGGCGGGGGCAGGTGGGCTCTCCTCATCCTGCGCAGTAAGTGCCAGCGCTTCTGTGCCCTCTTCGCCAGTGACATGGTGTTCACAGACCAGCTGAGGTTGTCTGTTATGTGCACCCCGAGGAATTTATTGCTGCTGACCACCTCCACAGCTGAGCTATTAATGAGAAGTGGAGCATGGCGAGGCAATTTCTTCCTGTAGTCCACGATGATCTCCTTCGTTTTCTCCACGTTCAGGATCAGTCCTGGTCGTTGTCGTCTCTAATCAGGCCCACCACTGTCGTGTCGTCTGCAAACTTCAAAATGTGATTGGTGGTGAACCTGGGGACACAGTCGTGTGTACCCAGGGTGAACATCAGGGGGCTCAGGGCACAGCCCTGAGGAAAGCCCGTGCTGAGGGTGATGACATCAGAGGTATTCTGTCCGTCCCGGACCAACTGAGGTCTGTTGGTGATGAAGTCTAATAGGCAGTTGCGAAGAGGTGTGCAGTAGCCCAGATGTTCCAGTTTTGATGGTGTTGAACACTGAACTGAAGTCCAGGAACATGCTCAAGGGGGTGGGGCGTGGGTGGGCTTGGAACCCGTTAATAACTGCTTGCAGTTCTAGTTGTGTGTTGTTATCTCTAGGGTGGTTGTATTTGTCAGTGATGTATCTGGTATTATTTTTGGTTTGCTTGTATTGGCCACTTTTGTGGGGTCATCACTGTTGTGTTTAATATTATCTATGAGGTTGCATTTGTCACTGGTGTATTGAGGGTTATTTCTGTTGTAACTCTATTTACCCCTGTTTTCTCTACTAGTTCTGCTGTGGTCACATGTGTCTCTGCTATATCTGATGTTGAGTGAGCCATGGTTGCATCTAGTGTTATTTGTACCTGTTGTACATCCATCTGCATTGTATATGACGTTCTGTATAGCAGCGTCACTTCTGTCAGACTCGCCCAGGGCAGCTGTGGCTACTAGCATAGTTCACCACCATCAGGATGTAAACATGTGTGTGAATGGGAAAATGACTGATTGTAGTGTAAAGCGCTTTGGGGTGTTAGACTAGTTAAACCGCTGTACAAGTACAAACCATTTACCATTTGTATTCTTTTGTGATACAAGCAGATGTGTGTGCTGGACTGGAAGACATGAGCCAAGACTTTCATAAGAATACATTTAACTCCACCAAAAGCTACCCAATCCCTGCTTTATCTTGACTGAAATAAATTGATAAGAGATTAGCAGGCTTCTGAATAACATGTTGTGTAGGTAATAAAAGCCTTTGAATCTGGTCATTGAAAACAGTGCAAAAATTACTCTAGTATAAACATCAGAATATATCTTGTTAAAAAGCCTCTAAACCTACCTGTTTGGCTGCTGTTTAGTTGGCAGAACTGGCCATCAGCTGGGAGGTTATTAATGCAGCCACACATGTCACCAAGAATGACATCACAGACTCCGTATGTAATGCAGTTGTTATAAGACCAAGCAAAGGTCTTCTCACACCTGCACTGGTACTCAGTTATATTTGTTGAACACACTGTGGGAAAAACATCAGCACACTGTATAAATGTTCAATGTTACACTTGGCAAAAGATTGGAAAATGATGAGCGCTGACATTTTAGGGAGCTCTATAAACTAAACAATACCTGTTGCAGTGTTTATGCTGGAAATTTCACTGGTGCTGCTGATTGATATTGGAAAGCTGAGGTTGTTGAGAAACAGCTGAAAAATCTCCAGTTCAAAAAGGTTTATAACAGCTTGGAACTCATAATCAGCAATAGTTGATGGAGCTAGAGTGAAAATGGACACATTAGGGTATTATAAAAACAACTACATCAGCTACCATACCTATGCAGACGAAACATAGCTCTACATCACCATGTCACCAGGTGACTATGAACCCATTCAAGCACTGAGGAAATGTTTAGAAGAAATCAATGCCTGGATGTGCCAAAGTTTTCTTCAATTGAATAAAAACAAAACTGAAGTAATAATCTTTGGACCAATAGAGGAGAGATCAAAAGTTAGCACACAGCTTCAGTCGCTTCATCTAGGCCCGAAATCTGGGTGTAGTGATGGACTCAGACCTGAACCTCCAAAAGCATCTAAAGACAATTACAAGGTCGGCTTTTTATCACCTGAAGAACATTTCCAGGATTAAAGGACTAATGTCTCAGCAGGATCTGGAAAAACTAATCCATGCGTTTATTTTTAGTAGAATTGATTACTGCAACGGTGTTTTCACAGGTCTGCCTAAAAAGTGGATCAGACAGCTGCAGCTGATCCAGAACGCTGCTGCCCGTGTCCTCACTAAGACTAAGAAAGTAGAGCACATCACCCCAGTTCTAAAGTCATTACACTGGCTCCCTGTATCTCAGAGAATAGACTTTAAAATACTTCTGCTAGTCTATAAATCCCTGAATGGCTTAGCACCTAAATACATCACAGACTTGTTATAAGTGTTTCAACCCTCCAGACCACTAAGGTCGTCTGGCCTCAGCCTTTTCTGCATACGTAGAACCAGAACCAAACATGGAGAAGCAGCATGTAGTTCCTATGCTCCACTTATCTGGAACAAACTTCCAGAAAACTGTAAAAGTGCTGAAAGCCTGAGTTCTTTTAAATCAAGATTAAAAACAGATTTGTTTAGGATTGCCTTCGACTGTTCTAGTTAAACTGTTCTACCGAAACATCACTAGTTCAACTTTTTTAGTCCAACTGTTTTTAATGTTCTATTTTTGTTTCTACATTTTATTCCTACTTGCTTTTATTCTGTTTTATTTTTCCTATATTTTAATCATGTAAAGCACTTTGCATTGTCTCTGTACTGAATTGTGCTATACAAATAAATTTGCCTTACCTTGCCTTATATGAGTTTGGTCAATAATTTCTCCCAAGTGATATGTTGATTCAATAAGACATATTTGATAAGTAAATAATGGCCATTGTGCATTGCAGTGACTCACATTCTCTTTTTTTGTTATACCAAGGCTGTATAATTTAATACCCATCAAATCATGTCTGGTGTTATTTCTGGTGGAGTTCAATTTTTTACTGTTGTGTGCGGTATTATTTCAGTTGAGGTTGCATTTGCCAATGGTGTTTAGTGTAGTGTATAGTGTGGTTGCATTTGTCAGTGTTGTGTCTGGTATTATTTTGGGTTCAGTTACATTAGCCACTTTTGTCTCTACTGCCATATCTAATGTTGTGTTGGTCACTACTGAATTTAATTTTATTTATGGTAGGGTTGCATTTGTTGTTGGCATGTTCAGGGTTATTTCTGGTGTAACTGTTTTTGCCACTGTTTTTTCTACTAGTTCCACTGTGGTTACATTTGTCTCTGTTGTGTCAAGTACTATTTCTGGAAAGTGTTGCATTTCTTTTAGTTCTGTTTAATATAGCGACTAGTGTGGTTGCATTTGTTTCTGTTGTGTCTACTATTAACACTGAATTGGTTGGGTCTGCCTCTGTTTTTTCTACTAATAATTGTACTGTACTTGCATTTATCATTGTTGTGTCTACCATTATTTTTATTTATGTTAAATTTATCTTTGTTGTATCTTTTGTTCTTTTAGGTGTCATTGTGTTTACCACTTTTTGTGTTATAGTGTTATTTCTGCTCTGGATGGATTTCCTATTGCTGTCTTTAGTGTTATTTCTGGTGTGGTGACATCTGCAACTGCTATGTCTGGCGTTTTCTTCTGGTTAGATCTTTCACTGCTATATCTGGTGTTGCGTTTGCCATTGTTGCATTTGGTATTATTTCTAACTTTTGTACATTCATCTGCATTATATTTGATAATGTGTTGGTCCTACCATCCCACAAGACTTTGTTTATAAGGCTCTCCACCCATGGATTATCTTGCTCTTCAGCTGAACTTCAACATCGAACCCAGCTGCATCATGTCCGACTTCAAGTCTGATCATCTGCCCGGTTTCATTTGCTGTCTCGTCATGGATCCTGGCCCTCCCTCTTCCAGCTCTCCCGGATGAGTGTTCGTTTGACAACCCCACCTCCAGGCCACCTCCTCGGCTTCACAAATTAGAGCTTGTGGCTTTCTTCCAACCTGGACTCCTCTCATCTTCCTCGTATCACTGTGCTGCTGCCGCACGGTGTCTCCTTTCCCTCTCCCTTACTCCTCCACCACCTGCTATCCAGTCTGCCAATTGCCACTCAAAATCTGTCAATCCTGTTCCAAAATGACACGAGGCCACCTGACTTCCACCTCGGGTTCCCTTCAGCGCATCACCGGGCCCGTCTTCTGCACCAGTCTCCTCAGATCTCCGTTCATTAACCTGTGCCCCCCACAGCCCAAGCTCGACTCTTCTTTGTCATTCAGCACATCCATGGACTTTCTCCAGCGCTACATATCATTGATCATAGCGCATCTCCAGGAGTTCACCTAATTTCTGCCACATCATCAACTCCTCTCTGTTCATCGCAGCCTGTCCGTTCCCTCAGCTCAACCCTTCTGCATTTACTCTTGCTAAACGCCCGCCCCTGCTCGTCAGGTGAGATGGATCTCTCTATTTTTCTCTGTTTCATGTCAAAAATCATAAGCTGTTTTTTAAGCATTCCTTGTTTCCCATCCTTCTGTGCTCACATACAATCAGATCATATATTTCTATGCATTCTAACTTTTCACACAACCTCCGATCCAAGAGTCTGCAGGTGTAGCTCTCACGTTGTTTAAAGAATGATCTGAAATTGTTGTGTGCACACCCTGCACGCTCTCAGTGACAGCCATGAGGCACAAATGGCCCCAAGCTCAGATCATCCAATAGTGTTGTGTTTACGTTCTGCCAGATAATGTGTAGTCATCTAGTGTCCATTATCCTTGCTGGTTCATAGAATAATTATTGTGAATCTTTCCTGTCCTGTAAATTAACTATCAGAGAGCCTTTATTCGCAATTTTAGTAAAAAAAATGTTGTTGAGCAGATATAAAATGGTATTTCTTGAGTGTTGGTGTATGCTAATTTATCTGTATCATTTGGACTTCAAAGTCAGTTAATGTGCATAATGTTTTTTAAAAATCTGTCTGTTCAAATGCTCATCTCTCCCACAAGCCAATGATGACCCAAAATTTGATCTCCCATCATCTTTTTACTCCCATTATTACTCCTGAATAGGCATTATTTTAAACGTCATCTAGATCGCTTTTGATTTCCTCCTCTCAGGGTCAAGTCCATGATGTTGGTTTGTGGGGATAACTACTTACAAATATTCAGGAAAAGTGCAATAATTGACCCTTTTTTCCACGGTGGTCTTTGAAATATAGCTCATCGACACAGCTGGACATAGCTCTTGGCTTGCTAAGGCCGATATTGCAGGTGCTTTTAAACTATACCAGCTCACCTCTCCCAGTGACATGTCAAGTGGGATTCATGTTTTGAATTTTACTGTGAGGCTTAATTTTAGCTGTAGAAGTAGCCTGCTTGTTTATAAAATTGTCCAAAGCTCTTTGTCAGGTCCTCTTTATTGGAAAGAAAACCCACCCGGCAAGTCAAGCAGCTTAAGTACCCTGGAATCACCGTCAATTCTGAAGTCACGCTTGCCTTGCTGCCCGAGTACAACTATCGCTTCTGTAAAATTTCTCAGTCCTTAATCCCCCCCCCCATCCTAAACAGCATCTTCTGTCTTTCCTCGCATATCATTGCCCAGGCTGTTCTTTTACAACTTTTGTCCCTTCTCTCCCCTCACAAGTTGCCGTGTATTAGGCTGATTAGTTTCAGTTTTCAGCTCTGTCCCTGCCATCAGTCAATGATCTCCCTACAACGTTGCCTCCTCTTGATGTTCTGAAGATAGACTAAATCAATCCCTTCATCATCTTTGTCAGTTAGCAATATTTTATTTGAAGGTCAGGTCTATCACCTTCCTCTCTGAGATCATATTCTTTTGCTTGGCACACCTCCAAAAACTCTTTCACTCACAATGCTCCTTTGTTATCATTCCTTATTTAAACATTCCTAGCTTTTGTCATCTTCAGCCACGAGCACTGCCACCTTAAGCTTCCTAGATTCAGTTTATTAGGAGGTATCTATTTTCTCCAAAGGCCAGCAGTTCATCCCGACCACTTCAAACTCTACTTAAAACATTCTCAGTCCATTCATTTAGAATTGGATCAGCCACTGTAGCAGTATCCCATTGAATTCCTTCAGTCTCCCTCCAACAGCTCGGTGTTGGTCTTCTTAAGCATTCCTTTCTCATATTCATCTAGACCTTCTCTCTCAATACTAACGGCCTAACAATCTCTCAGCTCCTAGGTAAGAGCATCCATCAATTAACTGGTGCTGGTTGGCCTTTTACAGGTCTATTCTATATTTCCTTGCAATGTCCCGCCCATGGAATTTCATCCCTCTCCTATACCATCGTAGTTTTACTACACTCAATCTTGCTGCACCTAGACCTGCAAACCTGCTCCTCACTCCCTTCTCCTTCGCAGGTACTGCCTATTCAATTCTCACTTTGCCCTGTCAGACTCAGCTCCATCCATACCTTCTCTACACCTAGCCAGGCCGGCCAAGCCCACACCCTCTCTATCCGTTGTGAGTACAATCAACATCACATTCCCATCACTGTCCAAACTCCCCTCTCTATGACGTGTCAGGCATGATCAACGTCACATTCCTGTGACCGTCAAACCTCCCCTCTCTACACCTTGTCAGGCTCATCAACCCCTTCCTCACCATGGCATGCTCCTTTGTCACATCCCTAAGGTCCTAATTCACCTCCTCTCCTTTCACCTTGCTCCTAAGGCTTTCACTTTCAGTCTCTCTCATTCGCCATTTTTTCTGCCTCGGCCTCAGCACCCCTCTTTTTTGGGGGAAACTCTTCTCTAATCCTAACTCATTCTCAGATCTTCCTCTTCGGTCTAAATTCTCTCTGCTTGGCCTCTGCGTTTATTTGGGGGAGGGGGGCAGATTTTGCTAATCTCAATCCTGAAATGAACATCCAAGTTCATAGACATTAACAGCTTTCACATCTTCTTCCGGGGTCTGAGGGCCAAAGAAATTTCTATTTTTTTTGTCATTAAATCTCCCTAATTGCTTCTTGTCTGTGTGGATCTCTCCAAGTTGAAAAACATTGTTGATAGAGAGGGTCAATTGTTATAGGAAATGTTACTTCCATCCCAGGTGACAAGTGAGAATGATTTTGGTAAGTTTTACAGTAAAAGTCTTACTAATTGCTACTTTAATGTTAGTGAGTTTTGAGCCCCTGAGCTTCATTCCCCACTTAAAATGCACATCAAGCCGAATGTATAAACCTCCAGTAAATAAGCAAAAGTCCAAAAGCTTGTATTTTTACCCAGCCATAAATACCATGGATATCTTGGTACCACCTGAATCATCACATTAGTTGACTGAGGCAATAGCAGTGTATCCTTTTGTGACACAAGCCCATGAGCCAAGACTTTGCTAAGAACTAGGGCTGTCAGTTTTAAGGTGTTATTAACGCATTAATTTTGGTAGACCATAACGCAGAAGTTTTTTTAACGCACATTAATCGCGCATCAAAATGCCTCAATTCGCGCTGTAGCGCATCCTCCTCTAGAATGACATAGGAGTCGACGGTAGTAAAGGCAGAGGGAGCAACCTTGCCAGCATTTTCTGCAGTTTACGGTTGCAATAACCTGTGATAACTGCTGAAAGTAGATTATGCGGCGTAGATCACCATTTTGAGCAGAGACTGGTTCAGAAGATGAGTTTTTACACCCTGACAACATTGCAGAATCCCAACCTATAAACCACACTTTAATGCTTATTAAATTGTTGTCTCTGTATTTGACAAACTAAGGCTGAATTACATTGCCAAATAAAGTACTCTGGAGTTACAGTGTAAGCACACGCAAGCTGTGCTAAACAGTTCTCTTTCAAAGGTATTAAGGTCCTGCCTAGTTGCAAGCAAATTGTAAAACCTTTTTCCAGGCTTTAAAAAAACTGTTTATGAATGTGGATATAAACAGCATGCAAAAATATGCAAAGAAATTATTGTTGTTGGTGTGAAAGCTCAGGATTATATGTGTGTGAGAGTGAAAAAATGAACATGAATAAAACTTGTAACTTTATTTAAATGTCTATTTGCAAGTGCTTGCAAATAAAAAATAAAAATATTTTTTGTACAAACACGTTTTTTACGTGTCATTTATTGCAAAATTGCATAATAAAATGCCAAAATAGGCTTTTACACTTTCAGAAATAAAAATATAAAACATGCGATAAATCGCAATTAAAATTTGTAATTGTTTGACAGCCCTAATAAAAACATTTAATATGACTCAACCAAAGCAGCGCAATCCAAAAGTTTGAACAGGTCGCTGGTAGCCATATTTCTACAAGTTTTAACTTGTTTCCCTGCTTCAGCCCAACTGAAATATATAAATGGGAGATTAGCAGGCTTCTGAAGAACATATTGTGTCGGTAGTTAAAGCCATTAGAAGCTGGTAATTGAAAACAGTGTATAAATCACATTAATCAGTGCCAACATCAAGCATGTTGTTTAGTAGTGGTATTCAGTTGTCAGCATATGTCTTGTTAAAAAGCCTCTAAACCTACCTGTATGGCTGCTATTTAGTTGGCAGAACTGGCCATCAGCTGGGAGGCCATTAATGCACCCACATGTGTCACCAAGAATGCCATCACAGACTCTGTATTTAATGCAGTTGTTATAAGACCAAGCAAAGTTCTTCTCACACCTGCACTGGTACTCAGTTATATTAGTTGAACACACTGCAGGAAAAACATCAGCACAATGTATAAATGTTCAATGTTACACTTGGCAAAAGACCAGAAAATGTTGAGTGCTGGCATTTTCCAAACTGTGAAGCTCTAACTCAACACCTGTTGTGATGTCCATGCTGGAAATTTCACTGGTGCTGTTGATTGATATTGGAAAGCTGAGATTGTTGAGAAACAGCTGAAGGATCTCCAGGTCCGAAAGGTTTATAACAGCTTGGAACTCATAATTAGTGATAGCTGTTTGAGCTAGAGTAAAAACAGACACATCAAACTATTATAAAAGAGTTTGGTCAATTATTTCTGATATGTTGATTTTATAAGACAACATTTGATGAGTAAATAATAGCCATTGTGTTTTGCAGTGACTCACATTCTCTTTTTTCCCTTACATGAAGACTGGATGATTTAATACCCAATAACTCCTGTAAAAATAATAACAATCAAACTATGAAATCAACACTACCTAATGAGAGATTTTGGTATCAATCTGGGACAAGTCATTTTTTGTGTACACAGTGTAGCACCATGTCTGGCATTTAAATCTTTTGTGCTAACCTCAAAGAAGCCCGACACAGACTGTCTGAATCCCGGCTGGCCCAGATTATAGTATATAACCAGAAGACTAACAGCAAACCACACTGCTTTGAGTAAAGCCATCCTTACCAAAGAGAGAAGAAAAATTAACATGATCAAAAAAGTCATAAACAAAAGACATTAATCATTTGGAACACATTGTTCTTTTAACAAACAATCTGACTATTGGAAAAGCTACAAGGGAGTAAGCTATAAAAAAATGTACCAGCTTGCTAATTATTCAATTATTAGTTAATTGTCCTGTCTGAGGATAATTACTTGATTGTCATTTTTGTCCTAGGTTTTTAAAGTTTTTAAAGTTTATGTTGAGAAAAAACTATATAAGGCTGCTAAACCTATCTTACCCATTGTAAAGTTCAATATTCAACATTCTTAAACCAGTTGTGTCAGAATACGAATGCACATACAGACTGTGCTAATAGTTAAAAGAGGAAGAGAAAAAATGAAAAGTGTTTATTTATAGAATACTGTCAACTACCTTTTTGTTCCAGGATACAGTTTAGCAAAAGGAAACTCAATCTTAAACAAACTCTAACATTAGAAAAATTAAAGAGCAGGAAATGTTAAAAATCATTAGGTTTGATTTGCTTTTCCTTCTGAACTCTCCACTCATCAAGCAACCACAGTTCTTCAACATTTCCTCCCTGCTTTAATACATTATGTCTTAGTCCCTGTACTGTTTTAAAACTGATTTTCTGGTTTACAGAAACCAAATGGATTTTTTTTCAATACCTGGGACAGGAAAAAGTTTTGTTGGGGGGGGGGGGGGTTAATTAGGCTATAGTTGTTGGCATATTGCATAAAAAATTGTACAAGGTAAATTATCATGCCATCATATAATGAACTACTGGGAAGAAATAAATTAAACTAATTCAGTCTACCCATTCTAATTATTATACAGACATGACTTAACCATGGCTGTACCTACCTCACAGACTGCACTTTCAACAATCGACTCAGACTTCTTCATATACTCTTGATGTTACCTGTGTGAGGACCATGGTAGCAAGGGGTCAATGAAGTAATCCACCACTGAAAGCGGTGTCATAGCAGGTTTTGCAAGTCACTGTTAAGTCAGAGGTAGTGAATAATAGCTCTTGTGGTGCTGAGTTAAATAGCTTCTGTCACTCATGAGTCCCATATTTTTATGAATTAATTTGCATAAATATCCACCATCAAAGGAGCAAGATCTAGTGGTTGAACTAGAAGTAGCAGAAGTGCCTTTAAGAATTTTTTGATCTCTTCAAACAAATCAGTTAAATCTTGTGTGGAAAGAGGCAATTCTAGAGTCCTACAAGGGCCAAGCAAAAATAAATAAATACTGTGGGTTCCTACAATAATCATTGATCACTAAAGCGTGATCAATGATTGGACATGTCAAAGGTACATACCCAGGTTATAGCCCTATTGTATAATTATGAAATATCAATGAGATGAACATTATTAACTGAGCTCTTGACAAATATATTTAAATAGTTTAAGCATGCACAGATTCAGATCAAAGTTATGTTCAGCTTTTTAACAAATTGCCTAATTTTGAGTAGTTGATATTATGTGTCCTTCTTGTGAAAAAACTCTAATCAATGAAATTGAGAAAAGATCAAGTCATCTCAAAATTTTGTGTTGCACAAACTGGCCACTGCAAAATGTCTAGTCAGGTTGAATGTTATATGAAAATTACTTTTCCACTACTCTGTAGTGGGGAAGCAACAAACAATGTGATCACCAACCTCAGACTAGTTTATATTATCCAAATCTTTTGCCTACAAATTCTGGTGCAATGCACTCTAAACATGATTGGTCAACTTTGTTTAGACAAAGCTTTTAATATGATAACTAAAGAAGGAGTACTTTCCAAGTTAGGTGTATGCAGTAATTTTTACTATGACACCCAGATACTCAACAGGACAGACAAAGCTATCTCAGCCTAATAGGGTTCTGTATTATTTACACTTCTCACTGTGCATTATTTGCTCTTCCAGTTTTTTGTTTTTGTTTTTTCACTGTAGACCGATAACTTACTTCAATGTATTTTACCTGCTCTTATTTAACTATATATTAGAAGAATACATACTGGTGCTTCTTGCTGCAAGAAATAAAATTAATTTAGGAGTTGTGCACTGGTTGACCGTTGTCATAGCAAGCTCTCTACACTGTTACTGGTCTTTAAGGCTTGTTCACACAGCAGGATTTTTAGCAGGATTTTCGCCCCCTCTCCAGAGGCACCAACTATCGCCGTGTCTCTTAAAATAATTTTTAGAGAATATCCTGCCATATGTGGTGTGTTAAGAATGATTGGGTCCGCTCGGTGGAACATTGGGACTGCTCAGACCTCAAATTGGGATATTCAACATGTTAGATTGTCTGCCCCGATATCCTACCGTGTGTGGTGTCTCCCGAAGACAAACAAGCCTGTTGAAGTGGCATGTAGCCAATCAAAAAGGCAGGTGAGGGGATCCTCGAGACTCCCAGACCTCTGTATCATTAAACATTAAACATCTAAATGATCTTAAATGAAATCTGCTTGTGTGTGGTGTGTTGTGCTTGACTTCTGGCAGGACACCACACACTGTACAACCGTCCGTCCGTCCGTCTTCTTCCGCTTATCCGGGGTCGGGTCGCGGGGGCAGCAGCTTCAGTAGGGAGGCCCAGACGTCCCTCTCCCCGGCCACTTGGGCCAGCTCCTCCGGAGGAATCCCAAGGCGTTCCCAGGCCAGCCGGGAGACATAGTCCCTCCAGCGTGTCCTGGGTCTTCCCCTGGGCCTCCTCCCTGTGGGACGTGCCCGGAACACCTCACCAGGGAGACGTCCAGGGGCTATCCTGACCAGATGCCCGAGCCACCTCAACTGGCTCCTCTCGACGTGGAGGAGCAGCGGCTCTACTCTGAGTCCTCCCCGGATGACTGAGCTCCTCACCCTATCTCTAAGGGAGAGCCCAGACACACTACGGAGAAAACTCATTTCAGCCGATTGTATCCGGGATCTCGTTCTTTCGGTCAGGACCCAAAGCTCGTGACCATAGATGAGGGTAGGAACGTAGATCGACCGGTAAATCGAGAGCTTCGCCTTTTGGCTCAGCTCTCTCTTCACCACAACGGATCGGTACAGCGCCCGCTTCACAGCAGACGCTGCACCAATCCGCCTGTTGATCTCCCGCTCCATCTTCCCCTCATTCGTGAACAAGACCCCAAGATACTTGAACTCCTCCACTAGGGGCAGCACATCCTCCCCAACCCGGAGAAGGCACTCTACCCTTTTCCGGTTCAAGACCATGGTCTCGGATTTGGAGGCACTGATTTTCATCCCGGCCGCTTTGCACTCGGCTGCGAACCGCTCCAGTAAGAGTTGTAGATCACGCCTTGATGAAGCCAATAGGACCACGTCATCCGCGAATAGCAGAGACGCAATCCTAAGGCCACCAAAACGGATCCCCTCAACACCTCGGCTGCGCCTAGAAATTCTGTCCATAAAAGTTATGAACAGAATCGGTGACAAAGGGCAACCTTGGCGGAGTCCAACTCTCACTGGAAACGAGTCCGACTTACTGCCGGCAATGCGGACCAGACTCTGACACCGGTCGTACAGAGACCTGACAGCCCTTATTAAAGGGTCCGGTACTCCATACTCCCGGAGTACCCCCCACAGGATCCCTCGGGGGACACGGTCGAATGCCTTCTCCAGATCCACAAAGCACATGTAGACTGGTTGGGCAAACTCCCATGCCCCCTCCAGAATCCTGCTGAGGGTGTAGAGCTGGTCCAGTGTTCCACGGCCAGGACGAAAACCACACTGCTCTTCCTGAATCCGAGATTCAACTATCCGACGGACCCTCCTTTCCAGAACCCCTGAATAGACCTTACCAGGGAGGCTTAAGAGTGTGATTCCTCTGTAGTAGGAACTCACCCTCCGGTCCCCCTTTTTAATTAGGGGGACCACCACCCCAGTCTGCCAATCCAGGGGAACTGCCCCCGATGTCCACGCAATGCTGCAGAGCCGCGTTAACCAACACAGCCCCACAACATCCAGAGCCTTAAGGTACTCAGGGCGAATCTCATCCACCCCCGGGGCTTTGCCACCGAGGAGCTTTTTAACAACCTCGGCAACCTCAGCACCAGAAATGGGAGAACCCGACCCAGAGTCCTCAGGCTCTGCTTCCGCAATGGAAGACGTGTTGGTGGGATTAAGGAGGTCTTCGAAGTATTCCGCCCACCGAAACACGACATCCCGAGTCGAGGTCAGCAGCACACCACCCCCACTGTAAACAGTGTTGGTACTGCACTGCTTCCCCCTCCTGAGACGCCGGATAGTGGACCAGAATCGCTTCGAAGCCGTACGGAAGTCTTTCTCCATGGCCTCTCCAAACTCTTCCCACACCCAAGTTTTTGCCTCGGCGACCAGCCGAGCCGCCTGCCGCTTCGACTGCCGGTACACATCAGCTGCGTCCGGAGTCCCACAGGCCAAAAAAGCCCGGTAGGACTCCTTCTTCAGCTTGACGGCTTCCCTCACCGCTCACCGGTACTGTACAACCAAATCTGTTTTATCTAAGATTTTTTATCATTACGTGTGGGGTCTCTCAGGCTTTGCAAATCAACCAACTATTTTAAAATCCTGCTGTGGGAACCAGCCTTTAGGTGTTCCAAAACCCCAGGTGCCCCAAGCATCTGTCTGGCTTTCCTGAGTACAACCAGCACACTCGTGCTTGTAAATAAAAGGCTTTATGTTCATGACAGTGGAAGCATGAGTCAACTGCAGGTGCTGGGAAAGTTTAGGGTGAATTTATTTGAGCATAATAATTTGCATCTCATTGTACAACAGAGCTGTGAATAGGGAAATGCACATCAGTTTAGCATGTTTATCATGCTGGTTATCTCTATTAGAAAAAACAAAAATCAGGATTCAGAGGTAATATATTTTTAGTTAACATGAATATTGAATTTCGAAGACATTTATGGACACATTAAGCTAGACATTTGCTACAGTGGCCAAAACAAACCTGATCAACACAGATTTTTCTCTCTTCCTTTAGTTATTTTCTAAGTCAGGGTTACATTTTGCCATTTTAACTCCTGTTTCTGTAACTACAGAACCCAGAATTTCTTTTTCACATTTACTATATTCCCTTCTAGCTACCTTGAAAATGTGCTTGCTAGAGTCTTACTTTTAGCCAAAACACCCTTTTACTCCACACTGACAGGATCCTGAACTTTAATTGTATCTTTGTTATTAAGATCAAATAAGATAAGTTGTTTAAATGCTTCCAAAAACATGAAGTATCTGTCATATTAAATATGTTATTCTGCATAATTAGATAATTCAGGAAGTTTTTATTTTCTCTAACTGTAAACTAAGAATATCACTTGATGTATTTGTTATTCTCTGAAATATGAGCCACTCATTTTATTTAACTGAATGATTACATATTTGAAAGCTTGACAATGGGAATGCAGCTCCAAACAAAGACATTAGTTTTTCTCCAATTATATATTTCTGCCAGGAATAAACAAATGTTGTCTTCCTCTTTAGTTATTTACTCTAGTTTTGGCAGAACCATTGATGCCCCACTTTTCGGTTAAGTGGTTGCGATGTCTTTCTTTCCCCCAGAAGATGCCAAGCAACTAGATATTTGGGTTTACTTTCTCAAAAAAAGTGAAAAACAATCATCTCTTGATGGTCTTCTCAGAAAGTGTACATTTCTGGAATTTAACTATCTTTTTGTCAGCTCCTCAAGTAGGGAAATTGTAGTTGGAGTTAAAACTTGTAACAAGTCTGTTTTTTTCTTTAAGTCAAGCCTTAGTAAATTGAGTCTAAAAGGCTAATTATAGAATGTAGATACATGCTAAAGAATAAGCGTAGAAGTGCAAAACAAGATTATTACTTTACCTCTCCGTCTGGCCTGGCATCCAAACAGGCTCGTGTCAGGAGTACAAATTACATTTCCTGTTCATATTTGAATAAAGTGAGGAACAGTCTGGGCTTCCTGGAGTCACATACTGCAGTCTAAATTTTACTTCTGACTTTAAATTATGAAATTGAGCAAAAATAAACAGAAAATATACAAACATATAAGAAAGAAAGTGAAATAAGTGGAAGGAAACTTGAGTGTTATAGTGTAAATGCTATTAATGCTCTTACTGTGGAACACTTTAGCCTAACATACCTAGGGTCATGGTCTACAGAAAGCATTCACTCTCTAATGTAATGTAATTCAGCTGGACAAGAGGAGTGGCGTTTCACAAGCACAGTGTCTAGCATCTAATGCTACAGGTTACTCTACATATTTGAGAAGTACGATATTCACACCAGAGTACTCCATTACGTGTTTGTTGTGAGAAACAGCCAGGAAAAAATCCTATTCCTATACTGCAGGGGATGTGTGGCAACCCTAGAGGGACCTTTCAGCTGTCTGGACAGACATGTTCTCTAAACAAAGCCTGCACAATCCCCTTAGAAAAAACCCACAAATCTAAGCTGCTATAAGGACTGCTTCAATGTAACCAGCCTGTCTCTTTCTTTTGGGATCGACTGTTTCACGTGCAAGTAAACATCACAAGCCCACATTATGGTGATAGTTTCCTGAAACCATTCATGCACATTAATAGTACACTTTGTTTCCATATCACTATTGAAAACTATAATATGAAGCTGCAGTGTAAGGTATTATACCAAAAACAACAATTTAATCTGAGTCGGTTAGCCATGTTTATTTCCTCTGCAGCAAATAACCTTTTGTCATGTATTGGTTATTGAGCCCAAATTCAGCCACACACAAAGCTATGTTTCACAGTTTTTATTGAAGAAGATGAGTTGTGGAGAAGACTGTACCAGACAGCAGCGGAGGGATGATAAAGATGGCTGGAGCTGGAGGACGCGGTGGAGCTGGAGCTGGCGGACTTGAGGGAACACAGGCAGGGTGGCGAGAGGCGAGGACAGGCAGGTAGGCAGACACAGGAGAAGGGAAGAGCAGCTGACTTGAGACGGAGGCACACAATGAGGGACGAATGAAGCTGGAAGACGTGAGGCATGAGCAGACGTGGGAAGGACGATGACGAACCAGCAGGGAAGAGTAGACTGAGGTGAGCTTATATAGGAGGTTGGACAGGTGGAATGAGTGTTGACTTGATTATTGCAGCAGGTGAAACTGATCAGACATGGGGTGGAACTGAGCTGAGTGAACTGTGGAAGGATCCGGAACTGTCCAGGGTGAGACGGCAAAAACTGAACCCTGACACCTTTCTTGTCCCTTTTCAGTGTTTCCTGATTTAGCTTTCAGGGGCTTTTTTGTCTCCCACCAGTTAATCCATTGAAATAAATCTATTAAAACACTCTCCATGTCTGGCTGAAAATTTTGGGTTTTCTGTCTGGCTCATTACACAACCTCACAAATTGCCATCACACAAAAACAGCTTCATATGCTTACAAATTGTACAGTACACCTACATAAATCACCTTGAGTACACGTATCGATTCACATTTACATGTATAATCAAACTGATTTGTTTTATTACGCATGTAAGATCAGATTTTGAGAGTTTTCACACTGTCACAAATATCAGCTGCGATTAAATGCTACTGGAAGGCTGGATTTTCTGAGATCTTATCAAATAAATGCAAATTTCCTTTCTGTGATTAAATCGAGTGGGTAGGAAAATTCTCAAGATTTGACATAATTGGTGGAAAGAAAATCTCTAGGTAAAATCGTAATGTTTTCAGTTACAAATTTACAACTATCCTGACTTACACACAAATCTTGTCTTGTTGTATGCATCTCTGATACATATGACTCTAACTTCACCCAGTACAATGTCACACTGCATAAATTAAAATGTCAAAAGAAAACATTTAGTATTCAGTCCCACAACTTTGTAAACAAATTGTGAAGTATTTCTATAGTCTTACGGAAAGTTTTTCTGACAGAATTGCAATTTGGCTGCAACAAGTAGGAAAGCTCTTATGAACATTTTATAGAAAAGTCTTAGTTTTTTTATAATACTTTCAAATACTAAAATCCTTTCTTTATACTTCCTTAATACTTTTATATAGGCAAACATTTAACAAATGGCATTGATGGAGCCGATCAAAGGAGCCCAGAGAGATCGATCTGATTCGGATGCTATCTCAAAACTACTATGATCCAACAAAAGATCTCTATACTGACTGATACTGAGAATGTTTTTGCTTTTCCATTTCACGAGGATAGTTTTCTTTGCGATACACAAGGCAGAGAAAGCCATGCAAACGGATCTTTTTCCAAAGTGCTTTCATCTGAGTTACCCAGCAAGCAAACTGATGGGGAAGGTGAAATTTTACAACGCAGGCACTTTGACAAGTCCTTACATATCTGGACCCAGAACCTCTGAACAGGTGTACATAACCATAGTGCATGAATATAGTTGTCAGGACTATTGCCTGTGCACTGGTATTAGATTGTGCAAAAACCATCAAATCCTGTATAGTGTATGATGTGAAGGATTTTGTATTGCATTGGTTGTAATTTTTTAATTTTGAAAGTTCTTAAACATATCTGAGCCCAGATGTTTTGTTCAAAGCTGACTGATAAATCCTCTTCCCATTTCATAACAGGAAGAGATATTGAATCACCTAGTTCAGACAGTTTAGACAGTGTCCTGTATAGTTTAAACCGTAGGCATTGTGTTCTCTGATGGCGTAATTAGGGGTAGAGAGTAGTTACCCGGCATTGGTGTGGTGTTATTTGTGTGAGTTCCTGGGCCATGTACTGGTATGGTGGACTCCCGTCTGATAGCATATAACTCCAGTGGATGTGGGTGGTTGTGAGCCATAGGAGCTATGCTTGGCTCTGGTAGATTCCCCCGCCCCCCTCTTGACTTCTCAGGGGTTAGCACACCAAGTGGGAGGGGTAATGTGCTCCCTCCACCTTGGTCTTTTCCGATTTACAGCTGCCGTGGTGGGCTGGTAACTGTCTCGCATGTTGAAGGCTCCAGGTGTCATCTTCCTTGCTTTTTTTTTTTTTTTTTTTTTTTCCCAGTGTCCTGTCTAGCAATGTGGCAATAAGAAAAGATATCTTAATGCCAAATAGAGCTCGACAGATTTTACTTTCACAAGTGGAGCAAACAGCTTTCGCCATAATGCTCCGCTTGATTTGTGCGTGTAAATAGCTTTATTGTGATTCCTGCAGGGAGAATTTCAAATTATATGGACACTACAATGGGAAAGTAGGAGAGTAAAAGAAAAACAAGAAGAGAAGAAAAAAAAAAAGAAAGAAGAGGTGAAAGAAAGAAGAGATAAAAGGAAGAGAATGATAAAACGTCCTCTGTCTGCTCCATCACCTGGAAAGAGACACAAAAAGAACAGCACAACCAACAGACATAAAGCAACAGATACAATCGTGTAACACCTTGATACCATTGCTAAATCATATGTATTATTAATTAAGCTGACATGTGTAATGTGATACCTAAAAAAGAAAGTAAAAGAAAGTAAATAAATGAATTATAGCCTTTCTGTATATAAGTGAACATTTAATACCTGGGACCCAGCACCTGTGGGAGTTTGTGAGAGTGCACTAGTTTAGGTGAAAATTTATCCAGAAGGAAATAGCTCGATAGTGATGGTGGAGAACCGAAGACCCACCTTCCCCGAGCACAGAGGCAGGAGAGAGGGAGCGGACCGGACCCGAACCTGGAAAAAAAAAAAAAAACATTCACACCATCCCTCCCTTGTGGGATGGTGTGAAAGATGGGGGACCCTGGCCAGCCAGCCCGCACGAGCCATCCCAAACCCCACCCCCCAGGTGAAACCCGCACCGCGAGACTACACGGACCAGGACCGGGACAGGGGGCCGGACACAAGCCCACCAGAACGTCCACCAAACCCCCCCCCCCCCCACCCCACCCGTAGATTTAACCCCTCCCCAACACTAACATTCAAACATCTCACCATACATTCGACACTAGACATCCAGACTGGGTAAGTCACTACTCCCCCTCCCTCCCCTCCCCCCACTAGCAGAGTGCCAACCCAAAGAAGGGGAAGAGCATCTGCCCTGAGATGTTAATGACCATGCCCCCCTACCAGCTCAACAGGCCCCGAGGCCCCCCAGCGCACCAGAGGCCCCGTGCAGGGGCAGACATCCGGGCGCACGCCGGCCCAGACCCCGGCCCAGACCCCAAAGTGCACACCCCCCGGAACCGATGGTTCCGGGGGGTGTGCACTTTGATAAGTCCTTACATATCTGTGTCCAGAACCTCTGGACTGGTGTGCATAACCATAACGCATGAATATAATTATCAGGATGATTGCCTATGCAGTGTGGACAGATATTAGATTGTGCCAGACCCATCTTGAATAATCTTTGTCCTGTGTAGTGTACTCTGTGAAGGATTTTGTATTGTATTAGTTGTAAGTTGGTGTTTCTAGTCAATTTGAAAGTTCTTAGACATATCTGAGCCCAGAAGTTTTGTTCAAAGCTGACTGATAGATCCTCTTCCCATTTCATAATAGGAAGAGATATTGAATCATCTATTTTAGTCAGTGTCCTGTATGATTTAGACAGTAGTTTGGGGGGGTTTAAATCTAGGAACTCTAATATATTACTTGGAATTTGTAAACCACCTTTAATATGCTTAAATTTTTTTCTAATTATAGATTTAAGTTGTTCATATTCCAAAAATGTATTTTTACTAATGCCATATTGCATATTTAGTTTGGAAAAATTGATGAACTCGGTTCCATCAAGTAAATGTTCCAGATATTCAATACCTTTATTCTTCCAGTATGTAAAGTTTATCATATTATTATTTTGTAGGATGTCAGGGTTGTTCCAGATGGGTGTACGACTGCATGGGATAAGTGACGACTTTGTCATTTTAAGAAACTCCAACCATGCTGTCAGAGTAGAGCTGATATTGATATTTTTAAAGCATGTATGCCGTTTTATATTTGAGCTAATAAACGGCAAATCTGAAATCATGATATTATTGCATATTTTCTGTTCTATATCTATCCAGGGCTCGTCTAAAGGATTATGCTTTATCCATTTAGTGATATATTGTAGTCTATTTGCCAAGTAGTACTTATGGAAGTTAGGCAGATCTAGTCCCACTCTGTCTCTGTCATCTTCCTTGCTTGATTAAGGCCCTCAGGGGCACTGGGTCTCCTGCTTGGCCTGCATGGCAGGAGATGCTATTGTAGCTTTGCTGGGGGTTTCACCTCTTTGTCCTGGAATCTGCTGCTCTTGTGCTTCACTAACAATCTTCCAAAAGCATTGTCCACCTGTCCTTTACTGCTCTTGACAAACCTGCTCGCATACACCCATTCAACACAAAAACATTATTTTTCCACACAAACTCTTATCCAAACTCTCTCTCAAACACACATGCACTGACACAAATGATCCAAATGGTTGAAGGTCATAAAAGTAAACACAAGTGAATGTACATCTAAGTGTCCTTTATGTAATAAAGCCAATCACACAATTAGGTAGTAAAAAGAAAAAGTAAAAAAAAAAACAAGAAAAAAAAACAGCAACTGTCTTAGTGATAAAATACAAACGACTGACTGCTCCACTTGAGCAGAGCATGGCTACTAAAAGGGGAAGCATTTATATCCAAGCTCAAAAATGGACGGAAGTTTCCACTTAGTCTGTAATATTCGGTTCTGGTTCATGTTTATGATTTGTTTTTTTTTGCCTTTTTTCTGCTTTATGGTTTTGGACCACTCCTTCCTCTGCTAGTTGTCGGTCCGTCTCGTTACTTACGATTCCCATCACTCTGTATCCCTGAGTGCATCCCCGGTTTTTGGTCCCGTCAGTGTGGTAAGAGCTCCCAGCACCTTGATTCTGTTTTTAGTAATCTGTTCTGTCTGTTCTGCCCAGTCCTGTCTGCCCGTTTCCCTGTTCAAGTGTTGCCTGGATGTCTGCCTTTCCCGTCATTGGATTTTGGTTCTGTTTACCTGCCTGTTTGCCACTCATCATCGTCTCCTTCAATAAATCCTGATCATCATATTTTTGTATTTGGCTGAATACCGGGTTCATCCCATCAGTGAATCATTACATAGTCCTAAAGGACGAGAGAATCAGAGTGACTGAAGTTCATTTATGGGGAAGTACCACACTAATAAGGCCAGCCAGATTGACGAGGTGTAGCACTCTATGCTCTGCGCATTATCAATCCAGGACTGCTCCCACTCAATCCATTTGGGGAAGGCGGGACAGTCAGCAGGGATTCCGAGTTGATTGGGTGAAAGAACATCTAGTACTTGCCTAACAAAGGTTGGTTATAGCCAAACATATCAAATGACGATATCAAATTAATGCGTAAGCATCACGCATCATGAGAAGCCACAAGAAGGTAAGCTAGTCAAGGCATTTCTTCCTGCTCTTCTTTAAGAAGAAATTGTGGAGTCTTACCAAACAGATGTGATAGTGGCAGTTATGTGTGCGTCCTTCTGTGCTGACATGTTCATTGTGGTTTGGCTGTGGGCTGGCCAGCTATTGCTTTCATCACAACTGCTATGTCCCGCCTTAAACCATAATAGTGTAAAGTGATTGTGACACAAACGATTGAAGCTGGAGCAGTACTAGATGGAATATCGCGAGAGTGCATCTTGGTGGTAAGGTTAGTACCACACAAATATAACGCCAGTTTGAACCAGGCTGAAGTTAGTTTTTGGTTGGATATTGGATATTCTGCTCTGTGCCATCAGTGGCGTCTGCTTCCTGATCAAGCCAATACAGAGAGGCTGATCTGGGGCTGCCACTTTCAGTCTGCTCTCTCGCTGCCGAAGCTGGGGAGCGTGAATATCCAATATCCAACTTGTACTGAACATATATTATTTTCATATAGCACATTTAACTGAAACTGTTTCCAAAATGTTTTCAAACAAACTGATTTTGAAAAAAATCAGTGGGGATCACAACGCTGTCATTACGCATACGTTTCTTTAATTTCTAAATGCTGTCTCTTCTGATAAACGTATCATTGCTGTTTGAAGCGGAAACAGCATGTTGCAGCAGAGAGCTCGCTGCCCTGCTGTCATAGACCTCGGTCCCACTGTGTGGATGATAAATTGTGCTGCCAGGTTAAGCCTTTGATCAGCTTGGCCTCACCTGCATGACATCCTGCAACACAAATACTTCCATTAGCCATGATACCATAATATGGATTTGTAAGTGTGAGTGTTGCGCCGAGAAGAGAGGGGTGGATAGAGGAAATAAGGGTGTGTGGGGGAGCATTTGACCAATTTCCCAAATATGCTTGTAGCCAATAAGAGTGAAGTCAATTAGGTAGAGCCACATATGATTACCGTACCCAATCCTTTTACTGAGGAGAGAAATCTGGCATGCCAAAACAAAAAAGGTGACATTATTTTTAATGAAATCCTTTGGAGAATTTACATTTGCAGCAATATCAACTACATGAAATAGTTTATAGAGTTATGTCATGGTCATTTTAAAATGTAACCTACCCCAAAAATTTGCAGATAAGATGTACAAATTGGGTCTAAGGGTGCTACTTCAATGTCACAATGTTACATTTTAACTTGTTTAGTTCTGCTATATTTGTCTTAGAACCATCTTAGTGCTGTCCTCTTAGGATTGAACGGTGGCTACTGGAGTTGAATTGCCCATTGGTTCAAATAGTACATGCTTGCGTCTGAGGGACGCTTCCAGCTTCTGGGGGACTTAGCAAAAGTCCCCCAGAAGCTGGGGACTTGGCAAAAAAATCTGCAAACAGCAAAGCAAATTCAGGCCAGTGCTACCACCAGTGGCACCTAAACAGTCATTCATCTGCAGAATAGAGGAAAATGCACTTTCTGAACAGTGTGTGATTGAATAATTATGTGCACTTTTCAGTTTCAGACTTCTTTTGTAACAGGTGCAGCTGCTGAGAATACAGCATTTATTTTTGTTTGTTAACTGGTTTGGCTAGTGTCATTGTTATGTGTGTAAAGTATAGCCAAGGAAGGAACACTTTTTTTTAATCAAGCTTGCTTAATATTGTGCACAGCATACAACCTCAAAATATTTTTCTTGTTGTTTATTGTATGTATTTATTAATTTATTTGTATTTTATTTATTTATAAAAATATTTATGTTAAATTTTGGGGTCTTTGTTTCTATCCTTGTGGTATCGAAAATATTATCGAGTATCGAATATTTCCTGAGTATCGTATCGAGTTGAAAATTTTAGTAACATGACATTGGGGTGAGTTACACTTTAAAGATTCCAAACTACTTCCAATGACAACATATTCTGTATATTTGCTTGCCTTTTTACTACCAAGGCTTGCACATGACGTAGAAAATACCCAATAAGTGTTTTTCACTCTCGTAGCACAGCTTAAGTGCTGGGAAAAAAATGGAATGTAGTCTTTAGGGAAGCCTGGTTACAGTCCACCCCTACAATGTGTACTCTATGAATGGCCACACTGCAGTTTGTTTATAATAACATCAGCATCAAGGGCTTTGTAGACAGCAGCAAGCATTACTACAGTTAGCTCTCGAGGAAGATAATAGGACCTGCAAAGTACTGACAAGGATTCAAGGTCAAGAAAACGTGCTTCGCTACAATTCTGCTGTTGGTGCACCATTCATTGTAATTACATAATACTACTCTGCTTATACCAAAGTAGCAGTTTCTGTCATGCCAATAGTTTGAACAGCCTGCTAGCTGTACAACATTGTCTGGGAGGAGATAGAACAGCCATGTCTTGGTGAAAATCATGATATAGCAGTTCTAAATATATCTGTTAGAAACTGTTAAGTTCTTGCTCATCCACTTTATAAAGGATAGACCTGACATTCATGAGTAAGAGGCTCCAAAGTGGAGGTTGATGATTAGCAATGTTAAATCTATGCACATAGAAACATTTATGACTACATACCTCAACAAGGCTTTACAGTAATTTTCCTGGACTGTACCTAAATCTCCCAGTAGTATTTTGTGCCCTCATGCAGTATAACAGGAGCATGAAGATTTTACTCCTTGGCTGTTACAATGTGATATACGTCATGCATTATTCTGAGAGCAGAACTAATGGTAAATGGACTGAATTTATATAATGGTTTTCCAGTCATACTGACCACTCAAAGAGCTTTATTGGGGTTCTGAGAAAGTTACAGGCAAGTTCTCCAGTTTCAATCTCCTTACAATTAAAGAGAGCTAGACCAAAACAATTGCCATCCCGGTCTCAGAAAATCTAATAGAGAGGAGACAAAGGTATCCTTGTGTTTTTCTCAGTTGAAAAACTGTGGTTTTCTTAACTTTTGTTTCCCAAAATGAAATAAATCAGTCGATCAGTGGATGCGCTAAGGTTTCAAAAATTAAACGCAAATGTCCATCCTGAGCCAGCAGAGGACAAGTTCTGTGTTCTGTGTTCATTCTGAACACAATAGGTTATGTCCTTGGAAAACTTTTGGCCAGAGCCTTTCGATAAGATGAGAAGAACCAGAGTGTCACAGTTATGATTCTCTTTTAGTTTGGTTTTGGACTCATGAGGAACTTTTCTGTCTACCCTGACAGCCACCAGCAGTTAACCAATCAGGTCAGTCCACCTCTTGTCACCACCCTTCCTTAGATCAGCTCCACCTGTTACCAGTAATAAGAGTTCATCTCTTGTCACCTGTTTAGCCAGCTATTTATACCAGCCTCAGTTTACTCAGGGTTGCCAGAACGTCTCACTTCTTCCTACTCCTCATCACTCGTCTCAAGCAGGATTTGTTGGACAATGAGGAAGTGGACACTCCGGACCCTGCTCTGCCGTAGGCCACAGGAGATCCTGCTTCATCGGCGGCCATCGAGGGTCCTGCCTCAACGCCGGTCATCATGGGTGCAACAGTCACCGACCCGCCAGTCAGTGTGGGTGTGACGGCCCTGCTCCGATGACACCGCCCATCAGGGGCCCTGCATTGTCACCAGATTCGTAGGGCCCTTCTCCGTCGTCGGTCGCTGGACAACTTGACACGCCAGGGACGTCCTCTGGGACGTCCGCCAGACATCCTGACACGTTGGGCTATCCTCTGGAAGGTCCGGTGGACATCCTAACACGCCGATGCTGCCTGTGGGATGCCCGCCGGACATCCAGCTACATAGAGGTTTGCCTCCAGGACGCCCACCTGACAAGCCGTCACGTCAAGGTCTGCCTCCAGGACGCCCCCCAGAGACTTAGTTTCACCCTTAATTGTTTTTTTTTTTTTTTTTTTTTTGATGGACTCAGTTCTGTTTTTCCTCGCCTTGTCTGGGTTGCTTTTAGTTAGTTTTTTTATAGAGATTCTAGCCCTCCGGCCTTGGTCCCCCTCCACCCACGCGCTCCGGGTTGTTAGGTGTTTTTGGGATTTGTTTAGTTTTTTTTGTTTGTTTCTTTGTTTCTTTTAGGGCTTCTGGAATCCGTCCTTTAAGGAGGGAGCTTTATCACAGCTATGGTTCTGTTTTAGTTTGGTTTTGGACTTATAAGGGCCTTTTCTGTTTACCATGTCACTATTCAGCCACTAGCAGTTAACCAATCAGGTCAGTCCACCTGTCACCACCCTCCCTTAGATCAGCTCCACCTGTTACCAGTAATTTAGTGTTCGTCTCCAGTCACCTGTTTAGCCAGCTATTTATACCAGCCTCAGTTTACTCAGGGTTGCCAGAACGTCTCACTTCTTCCTGCTCCTCACTACTCGTCTCAAGCAGGATCAGTACCTCTTCTCTACAAGCTCATGTGTGCTCTACCAGCTGGACTCTGCTGCTAAGAGGATCACCTATTCTGCGTGTTACAGTTCTGCCAGTTTCTTCCTGTGAGTTCCTGCCGTTTGCTTGGCTTGTTCTGGTGGTTCTCCATTCTACTTTTGTTCAATCTGGTCTCTCCTTACCTGCCTCATCTGGTCTTTGGCTCATCTTTGCCTGCCTGCACCATCTGCCAAGATTCTCATCACTAGCCTGCCTAACCTTCTACTATTTAGCACTCTCAATAAACCTTTTAATCGGAACTCAGTGTCTGGTTTAATATCGGGATCACCTGCAGTAACCGTTACATAGAGGTAATAAAGACAGACAGAGAAATGTCCTGTCCGAGCCCGGGGATGACTCTCAAGATGGCGACCTTGCCGAGTCCGACACCGTATATGGCCTTGCTTGCTAAAGCTCTGAATGTAATGACCTCCAAAATCATTAAACTTAGTGCTGAAACCCTCAACCCTCTGGCCGAGACAATCCATAAGCATGCTATGGAGATCCAGAACCGCTAGTGAGTGGTTAGAGGAAGCTGGGCTAGACTACTGGTACTCCGTTGCAGTACAAGAGCTGATGATTGTAGAACTGGGAAATCAGGTCTGTGGCCATAATTGTTAAGGGTATATGTGATGGAGCGCCGCTAAGCGCCCATCCCAGACTCAACATGTCCGCGCTCCCTCTGACTCAGGGGAGCGCGGTGCCGGGAGCGCACTTGGCGCCGAGCTCCCACACACTCACCTCTCGCCTCCGCTTCATTCCAGCTGTTCCTGGTCCAGGGACCAAACCGGACCACTTCCGCGTCATGCTGGAAATAGCGCAGAGTAGCGCGCTTCGCCAGTCACGTGACAAAGGACTTAACCATTTTGGGTGTTAGTATTGTATTTTTATATTGTTTATGTTTCTGACGTTTTGTAGATTTGTATGGAGTCATTTTGTATGGAGTCATTTTTGTCTAATTTTTTTTGAGTTTCTATGCAGAAAACTGTTTTGAGTCTTGTTATATTTTCCTTTTTTTTTTGTTTGTTTTGTCCTTAAAACCCCTTAATTTGTATTTTGGTTTACCCGGGGGAGGGGCTAAAGGGGTATTTAAAGGGGAGCTGAGCTCACTAGAGGGTTATGCTGGATCCCATGGTAGTGTTGGCTGTCTGAGTAAGTTTGTCCTGTAAGTAGTCTTGTGAATACTTGTTTTTGTGGGTTTTTTTTTTCTCAACTGAGAATATCAACATTGTTTCATTTTTTCACCTGGGACTAATAAAAGAAAAGCACAAAGGCTATTTTTTGACTGAGCCATCATTTTTTTTTGTTTATTTTTGGAATGAACCCGTGACATTTGGTGTCAGGAGTGGGATGGCCAGTCGACGGAAGCACCCTACTGTGAAGCGTACAGGGCTGCGCTCACAAAAAGTGAAGCAGGACTTACCTGTGGATGACGGAGGCTGGGCAACTGAAGATGAGGAAGGTGGCGCCGCTACCTCAATCAGGCAGCCTGCACCAGGTACCAGGGAGGAGCTTGTGGAGGTCATGAGGACATTTCTGAAAGGACAGGAGCAGAGGGACAAGGGGTTTTTGGCGGAGCTGAGAGGGCTTCGGGCCACCTTCCCAGCCCCACAGCTGTCTGTCCCTGTGTCCAGACCTGCATCACCATTTGAGGAGTCAACACCGAGTCTCCGGGTGGACCCCCCCACTCCAGCTCCTCGGAGAGGAGCTGGCGCCAAGGAGGCCCCAAGGATCAGCATGGAGAGAGCTGAACCCGCGAGACATGAGGGCCAGCTTTACGGCGACCCCAAGATCCCTCAATATGTCTCAGGGGAGGACATTGAAAACTACCTGCTACGCTTTGAGCGCATCGCAAGAACTTGGGGTTGGCCGGAAGGTGAGTGGGCATGTCGGCTGGTGCCCTTACTCACCGGGAAGGCGTTAGAAGCTTATACAGCCATGGATGAGGAGTCGGCGCACTCCTACCCGGACTTGAAAGCTGCACTGCTGATCAAGTTCGATGTTTCACCGGAGACCTACAGGCAGCAGTTTAGGTCCATATCAGTGCCAGCTGGAGAGAGCTCGACCGAGACCTACCACCGTCTGAAGGGGCTGTACCGGCGCTGGATCCGACCGGAGCAGCACTCCAAGGAGCAGATCGGGGAGCAGATTATCCTGGAGCAGCTTCTTCACGTCCTCCCGGCAGACGTCCGCACCTGGGTGAAGGAGCATGAGCCGACAGAAGGCCTAGCTGCAGCCAGGCTCGCGCTGCAGTATCGCAACGCGAGGAGGGGAGGCCCCGCTGCTTACCAGGATGTTCGTCAGCCGTCGTCGCAACCCAGAGCCAGCTTCAACCCACCTAGAGATCCCGGGACTGCACCCAGCCAACGTGGTCCCGGTAAGGAGCTCATCTGTTTTTATTGTCAGCAGTCAGGACATAAAGCTGCCCTGTGCCCAATCAGAAAGGCTAAGCTTACCGGGGCTTGTTACACCCCACGGGCTGAGGACATGCAAGGGGTAGGGAGAAAACAGTGGTTCAAGGAGGTGTGCATTAATGGGGAACCTGTGACTGCTCTGGTGGACTCAGGGAGCTTCATGACTCTTGTACGGAGGGACTTTGTGCCAACGGGCTTGTTGGATTACAGTAAGCAGGAGGACATTTGTTGTGTACACGGGGACAGACATTCTTACCCCACAGCAGACATGACGGTGATGGTGGATGACCAACCATACTTACTTACTGTGGGGGTGGTGGAGAAGTTACCGGTAGCTGCTATCTTGGGCTGGGATTTACCTGTACTCCTGGATTTATTGCGGGAGGCGGGGGCCGAGGAGAGTGGCTGTGACAGGGGTTTGGCTGGTCCTGTGTTAACCCGGGCTCAGTTCCGAGCAGGGGTGGCACCCAGTACAAAGCAGCAGCCGGAGCCTGAACCTTTTTCCAAATTGGACAGTGACCTGTTTGAGGGGGGCAAAAAGGGTCCAAGGAAATCACGTAGCCAGCGGAGGTTCGAGAGGGGCCTGAAGTCAAGGGAGCCAGACTCTCAGGGGCTGGACAAAGACTGGTGGGAGGTACCAGGGGACATTGGGGCTGTGCAGAGACAGGATGAGACCCTGAAACCAGTGTTTACCAAAGTGCTTGGGGGGCTGGACAGCGCCAAGGGGAACAGAAATAATTATGTTATCGATGACAATGATGTTCTGTATTTAGTGTCAGACTGTGTCAAGCGCCTCGTTGTTCCCTCGTCTTGCCGCCAAAGAATCATGCACTTGCCTCACACCGTGCCTTGGGCTGGTCATCTGGGTCGCAACAAAACATACATGCGCATTGCTTCCCGTTTCTATTGGCCCTCCATGTACTCTGATGTTCAAACTTACTGCAAAACCTGTCCCACCTGTCAAAAAACCTGCTTTGTCCGCCAATCTGACCGTGCTTGCCTTCAACCGCTACCTGTCATCTCCACCCCATTCCGGCGCATAGCCATGGACATTGTTGGCCCACTCGTGCGAAGTAGTGGGGGCTACCAGTACATCCTGGTGATCTCAGACTACGCAACACGGTTTCCTGAGGCGTTTCCCTTGCGCACCGTCACTACCCCTGCTGTGCTGCGTTGTCTTGTGCAACTTTTTTCCAGGGTCGGTGTTCCGGATGAGATCGTGACCGACCAGGGGACCAACTTCAGTTCCCGACTCATGCAGCTCTTCCATCGCCAGCTAGGGATCTCTGCGATCAAAACCACTCCGTATCACCCGCAGACGGATGGTTTGGTCGAGCGGTTTAACCAGACCCTGAAGAAAATGTTGCAGAAGTTCGTGGATGACACTGGACGTGACTGGGACCAGTGGCTGCCCTTTGTGCTGTTCGCCTACCGAGAGGTGCCGCAGGCATCCACCGGATTTTCCCCGTTCGAGCTGCTGTATGGCTGGGACGTCCAGGGCCCATTGGACTTGCTGCTGAAGGCCTGGGAGGCTCCAACAATGGCTACTGGTGATCGGAGTGTGGTGCAGTTTGTGCTGGAGATGAGAGAGCGCCTGGCCAAGTATCGGGAGGAGGCTGAGGTCAACATGCGAGAGGCCCAGCAGACACAGAAGGCCTGGTACGACAGACAGGCCAGACATCGAGAGCTCCAGCCTGGCCAGAGGGTCCTGCTCTTGCTGCCGTCCTCCACCAGCAAGCTGTTGGCCAAGTGGCAAGGTCCATACACTGTCCTGAGGAAGATGGGCCCTGTTACTTACGAAATACACCACCCTGACAAGAAGAAAGCCAAACAGACTTACCATGTCAACCTGCTGAAAGAGTGGAGAGAGGCCGTCCCAGTCTCTGCTCCTGTGTTGTCTCTTCTCGTGGCTGAGGTCGACAGCGAGGGTGATGAGGAGCTGTCTCTCGTTGACCACCACCAGCCGCCTCCACCCACTCTCGACCATCTTTCTATCACCCAGTCCAGCCAGCTCAGTGAGGTCTTCCGGAGGGTCCCCAAGCTGTTTGCTGCCAACCCAGGGAGGACTGCTATGATCGAGCACGTCATCCGCCTGAAGGACAAGGGGCCCATTCGCCAGCGGTCCTACCGGGTCCCTCAGCATTTGGTGGCGCAGCTACTAAAGGAGGTGGAGGAGATGCAGCACCTGGGGGTGATCGAGCCGTCAACGTCCGAATGGTGTAGTCCAGTGGTCATCGTGGTGAAGAAGGATGGGTCGCTCCGCATCTGCATCGACTTCCGAAAGCTCAACGCCTTGTCAGAGTTTGACGCATACCCGATGCCCCGGATTGACGACCTACTGGAAAAGATCGGCCGGGCCCGGTTCATCACCACCCTTGATCTCTGCAAGGGCTATTGGCAGGTGCCTCTGGAGCCGTCCAGTCGGCCCTATACGGCGTTTCAGACCCCTGCTGGATTGTTCCAGTTTACGGTGATGCCGTTTGGTCTCCATGGGGCCCCCGCAACCTTTCAGAGGCTAATGGACCGTGTTTTACAGGGTTGCGGTGACTGCAGTGCTGCTTACCTGGACGATGTAGTAATCTTCAGCGACACTTGGGAGCAGCACTTGCAGCATCTGGAGAGGGTCCTTGGCAAGATCGAGCAGGCGGGACTGACGCTGAATCCTGCCAAGTGTCAGTGGGCCAAGGAGGAGGCGCAATACCTTGGCTATCGGCTGGGTCGAGGTGAGGTCCGTCCGCAGGTGGACAAGGTGGATGCAATCCGCAGCTGCCCACGGCCTCGCACGAAGAAGGAGGTGAGGTCCTTCTTGGGCTTGGCCGGCTGGTATCGGAGGTTCGTGCCACAGTTTGCCACCATAGCCGCTCCACTGACCGCACTGACGGAGAAGGCTCAGCGGAACCCCGTCGTCTGGAGTAAGGACTGTGAGACCGCCTTCCAGACCCTCAAGACCTGTCTCTGCTCGTCGCCGGTGCTGCGGAGTCCGGACTTCAACCAGCGGTTCTTGGTCCAGACCGACGCCTCCGCAGTGGGTCTCGGGGCCGTCCTGGCACAGGGAGACCCCGGAGAAGAACGCCCGGTGCTGTACCTAAGCCGCAAGCTGCTGCCACGATAGACAAGGTACTCCACTGTGGAGAAGGAGGGCCTGGCCATCAAGTGGGCTTTGGAGAGCCTGAGATATTATCTTCTGGGGAGGGAGTTCGACCTGGAGACCGACCATCGTGCCCTGATATGGATGAACTCTATGAAGGATCACAACAGTCGACTCACCCGCTGGTATCTCGCTCTCCAACCCTTCCGATGCCAAATCCGCCATCGGGCGGGAAAAACTAATGTTGTGGCAGATTATCTCTCCAGGTTGCCGCACGTCGTCAACCTCGGGGAGGAGGCGGATAATGTGATGGAGCGCCGCTAAGCGCCCATCCCAGACTCAACATGTCCGCGCTCCCTCTGACTCAGGGGAGCGCGGTGCCGGGAGCGCACTTGGCGCCGAGCTCCCACACACTCACCTCTCGCCTCCGCTTCATTCCAGCTGTTCCTGGTCCAGGGACCAAACCGGACCACTTCCGCGTCATGCTGGAAATAGCGCAGAGTAGCGCGCTTCGCCAGTCACGTGACAAAGGACTTAACCATTTTGGGTGTTAGTATTGTATTTTTATATTGTTTATGTTTCTGACGTTTTGTAGATTTGTATGGAGTCATTTTGTATGGAGTAATTTTTGTCTAATTTTTTTTGAGTTTCTATGCAGAAAACTGTTTTGAGTCTTGTTATATTTTCCTTTTTTTTTGTTTGTTTTGTCCTTAAAACCCCTTAATTTGTATTTTGGTTTACCCGGGGGAGGGGCTAAAGGGGTATTTAAAGGGGAGCTGAGCTCACTAGAGGGTTATGCTGGATCCCATGGTAGTGTTGGCTGTCTGAGTAAGTTTGTCCTGTAAGTAGTCTTGTGAATACTTGTTTTTGTGGGGTTTTTTTTCTCAACTGAGAATATCAACACTGTTTCATTTTTTCACCTGGGACTAATAAAAGAAAAGCTCAAAGGCTATTTTTTGACTGAGCCATCATTTTTTTTTGTTTATTTTTGGAATGAACCCGTGACAGTATACTTGCAGGGAAAGAGGTAACATTCATCAATCTATATTGTCCCCCAGATTATTCTGATGATTTTTTCCTTAAAGGCTTTTGCGTTTTTTATGGAACGGGCTTCAGGGAACTCTTTTGTGGGAGATTTCAACTGTCACCTTAACCCCTCTGTTGACAAACTTCCACCTGATTTGTCGGGTGCTCACTAATATGTGACAATATTAAATATTCACATGTATGGAGGAAGCTTCTAACCTGACTCCGCCAGATGTATTTCGCTCCGCCTAGCTCCACTCACATACATCTGGGACACCGCCGGTAGACAGTGATTTATCCAACCAATTTTATGGTCTGGCCAATCAGGACGCAGGGCTGGAGTTTCATATATGTGACGTAGTGGAGACGCGACCATGACGTGAGACTGTTTTGATAGCAATGGCGGCTCGCCGAGGAAGCAAGCGTTAGCATTGATGCTGCTATTTCTACCGTGTTGTCCAATCTACCTAATATTGTTTCATTAAAAGAACATCAGAGAACGCCTCTGAAGGCTTTTGTTGGTGGAAACCATGTTTTCGCCCTTCTCCCGACCGGATTTGGCAAGTTTTGTTTTCTGGGGCCAGCGGACGCGCAGACGCGGACGCGCCCCGGAGCGGTTAGCGCTAACTATGTTAGGAGGCCTTTAGTCCTCAACGCGGTCGGCCCGGAATCGACTCCGACCCGCGGCGCTTTGCCGCCTGTCTTCCCCCCTCTTCCTGTCAGCTCACTGTCAATAAAACGCGTGCCACTAGAGCCGCAAACACATTATTATTATTATTATTATTTATTTTTTTCCTGCGTCGCTATCATTAGCGTCACGGGTTAGCTTCGGTGTGAGTGGTTGAAATAGCACGTCAATAAAGATGACAGACAAGTGGCTTATCCAATCATATGCAAGAATTTTTGATAAGGCCCAGCCTTCTGTAAATGCAATTCCTATGGCGGAGTCCCAGATGTATGTGAGTGGAGCTAGGCGGAGCGAAATACATCTGGCGGAGTCAGGTTAGGAAGCTTCACCCTAATGAGTTAACTTTTTTGGCCCCACATGAAAGCTATACCAGAATTGATAACATTTTTATCCCCTCCTCCAAAATGTGTCTTGCTTTATCATGTTGTATAGGCAAGATTATGTTATCATACCATGCTACCCATTATTATTTGGTGTTCTCTTCACCTGTTCTTGTGACAGGGCATTGTCACGGTGCTGGAGAGTTCAACCATATATTTTTAAAGAAAACAAGTTTATCTCTTACTTTACGATTATTTAAGATTTTCTTTTCTATCAACTCATCATCCACAGAAAGTCCCTCAGTCCCCAGGGAAACGTCTAAGGTATACTTTTGTGGACTAATTATGTCTTTTGTTGCATTCAAGAGACATGGGAAGAATGAACAGCACACACTGTCTATTAGCTGAAGTGGACAAAAATCCTATATCTAGCCCATGTCTTGATTTACTTGAGGAGCTGTTACAAGTACATGCTGTACTGAATACCTTTCTCGTTCAGGACTGAACAATCTCTTACATTTGCCAGGCAGAAGCTATATGAGTTTGGGGACAAATCTGGCAGATATCTTGCTAGTCTTGCCAAGAAGAGGGCATATTCTCAAAACATAGTTTGTATTGTTGATTCTAATGGTGTTAGATCATTTGATACTAGAACCATTAATAAAAACCTTGCATCACTCTACTCTGACCTTTATGGTTCCGAACAGCTTCACAATGCTTTGGCCCTTATGCACTAGTTTAGAATACCACAGAGTTTAGTGGTATTCTTTTAGACCCTTTACTGTCTAAGTCCCGGCTTGATTGGGCATGACAGGTGAAACTGATCAGTGGAGCATGGAGAGGATAAGAAAGACCAACATCTCTCTTATCCTTGAAAAAGGAAAATGTCCAGACAGCTGCGCCTCCTAGAGGCCAATAGCCTTACTTAACTTTGACCAAAAATTGCTCTCCAAAATTTTGGCCTTACTGTTCGAGAAAGTTCTAACCCATATTGGCAAGGAAGATCAAATGGGTTTTACAAAGGCCCAGAACTCCTGTGATAATGTGAGGAGGCTCCTTAACATAATTTATTTAACCCATAACTCAAAAGACCCAGCCCTTCTGCTGTCTGTTGATGCTGAGAAAGCATTTGACTAGGTCGTCATATTTATTTTACGATCTGGGCAACAATTTTGTGAATTGGATTACTTTTCTTTATAATAACCCAACGGCAGTAGTGCTGACTAATGGGCTGAGATCCGATAACTTACTCCTCAACTGCGGGAATAGGCAGAATGACCCCCTCAGTCCACTGCTCCTCGATATCGCTATTTAGCCACTGGCCAAAGCAATAAGGCAAAGTACTTTGATTTCTGGTATTTTTATGGGTTAAAAAGAACAATAAAAGACTTTATATGCAATGACATTTTGATACACTTATCACAACCACAGACTTCTGTTACCTGTTTGATTAAGGTCATTTTTTCATTCTGTGTCTTTTCAGGATATAAAATGAACTTTCCAAAATCTGAGGCCATGCCGCTGGGGTTGTTACCATGTGTTCCACATATGGCTGAGCTCTTCCCGTTCCACTAGTCACCCACTGGATTCAGTTATGTAGGAGTGCTTATAACACCCACTTTTGGTCAGATGTTTGAGTAAAATAATAATTTCTCTCTCTGGGAATGATAAAGTTTATCTTATCTGCAAATGAATAATTGTACAATTGTTTTGGAAATTTATGTGCTTATTTTCCCCCACATTTTGGTGGTGGATCAGCCGAACAACTCTCTTTTTCCACCATCTTCTCTCTGCTTAAAGGCATACTATGCAACATTTTTCAGTTAATTAATGTGTTCAATACCGTTTTGGATGATTAAATGAGTCATTTCAGGTCGAACAAAGGTTTTCTCGGCCGCCCTGGTGATCTGTGGGGGAAATACCGTACTTGCAATTGCAGGAGCCCTCGGCCCGCACCCACAGGCTCAGAAGTGTGGTGCATCGCGAGAGTCGGTCTTGCTTTACGGCGAGAACTGCTACACGCCCCCAGTGAGAGGCATGCGGACGGACTGGCGGAGTGGGGGGGCGGGGGGGGGGGGATTGTGTTCGTGAACACCTTCTAATCACCTACACCTGTCAGCCACTAATCAAGCCAGGACTCTTTCCACCTGTCATCACTGCTACTTAAACCTCCCTCAGTTAGCTCTTCCCTGTCGGTTCGTCTGTTCATTTCGACGGATTCTGCTCATCCTACTCATTAGTGCTTACCTCACCTTTTTCTTGTCCAGCCCGAGTTCCCTTCGTCTCCGTCTGCCTGCCCGCCTGCAAGTATTCACTCTGCCGTGCTGCTAGTCCTACTGTTGCTCCTGGCCTGCAAGTATACACTCTGCCGTGCTGCTGGTCCTGCTGTTGCTCTGGCCTGCAAGTTTTCACTCTGCTTTGTTGCTGGTCCTGCTTGCCAGTTCCTGCCATCTACATCCTCTGGCTCCAGTCCGGTCCTGCCTCTCGGGTCTCCTGCTTCCACAACTCATCATCATCCAATAAACTCTTTTAAAACATATCTCTGTTTGTGGTTGTGTTCGGGTTCACCGTCAAATCATGACAGACTGTGGCTCCATGCATTTTCAGAGGGAGTGAATGCTGCATGTTAAGATCCGATGCAATCAGAGGGAGTGAATGCTGCAGATAGGTCAAAACTTTTTGACCTGTTTTTATAATTTGATAGAATTTGATTTTGTAAAGTGCCTTAAAATGACATGTATTGTGAATTGGTGCTATATAAAAAAGCTGAATGGAAATAAAATTTAATTGAATTGTTAACGTTAATATAACGGTGATCTGCTGGCTCATTTAAATGCATATTAACATTCATAAGATGATTTGCATTGACCATTTATGGGTGTGTAGAGGGCAGAACAGGAGGAACAAACTGGTACAGCTGTGATCTATAAAGGGAAATTGCATGCAGGTGTACATTTGCATAGTTTGAGAAATTTCAATTTTATTTGGCATACCCATCCATCCATCTTCTTCTGCTTATCCAGGGTCGGGTCGCGGGGGTAGCAGCTTCAGTAGGAAGGCCCAGCCGTCCCTCTCCCCAGCCCCTTGGGCCAGCTCCTCCAGGGGAATCCCAAGACGTTCCCAGGTCAGCCGGGAGACATAGTCCCTCCAGCGTGAACTGGGTCTTCCCCTGGGCCTCCTCCCAGTTGGGCGTGCCCAGAATACCTCACCAGGGAGGCGTCCGGGAGGCATCCTAACCAGATGCCCGAGCCACCTCAACAGGCTCCTCTCGACGTGGAGGAGCAGTGGCTCTACTCTGAGTCCTCCCCGGATGACTAAGCTCCTCACCCTATTCCAAAAAAAAGTAAAAAACAAGGCAACTGGACTTGTTATCCGTAGTAGAAGACATTTCGCTTCCTCTCCAGGAAGCTTTCTCAATTCAAAAAGTCTGGAGTAATGTGGAGTAACCAGCTTTATACCATAGCCAAACAAAGGCCTTGTAATGGCTTAGATAACATGCAAATTCAACCGAAACAGGTCCACCCCTTAGTAATGGGCGGTCGTTAAAGCCATTAAGCCAGCAGATTGGACCGAAACTGGTCCGTTCCTCTGTAACGAGGAGTCGTTAGGGTTGTTATTGGCTTGGCTTAAAGGATCAATGTTTTGATCACCCGAATGAGGGTGAGAGTTAAGGTGAAGATTGGCCGGAATTAATCCTATAGCTGTATTATAAGTTTTTGAGAGTTGGAACCTAAGGCCTCCTCCTCTGTTTAAGGTTGGTCTTTCTCTCTTAACGTAGATGGCTTCCTTCACACCCCTTTTAAACCATCTGTCTTCTTTGTCCAAAATGTGAACATTTTGGTCCTCAAAAGAGTGTCAGAAAGATCAGAACATTCCTCTGATCTTTATATTGGAGAAACCAAACAACCTCTCCACAGACGCATGGCTCAACACAGGAGAGCTACCTCCTCAGGACAAGACTCTGCTGTCCACCTACACCTAAAGGACAAAGGACACTTTTTGCATGCTCATTGGCTGTTTTTTACACAATGCAATACAAAGTCAAATTCCATGTTTGTACCCACAAAATTTTAACTCAGGGTTCTAACATACTGGTGAACTCTTGACTCTGAGTTGTACTGCCACATATTTTCTGCTCGTACATATCACTAATGCAGTCTTTGTGGCACTCCTTATCTAGCCTCTGCATGTACAACCATCATCCCTCACCATTCTCATAGCAATACAGTTCTTCTGCAGTTCATCTGTCTTCTGCAACCCCTCTTCCACAAATCTAGAGGGCAGAACATGTCCACCAAAAAAGGACACTTCACCCCACGTATGCAAATGCGCTGTAACAGCTTTGCGTATTTACCGAGGCTTTCTCTCATTTTAAACACACTAAAACTATTACGTTTTGTGTCTGAAGAGTGTTTGGTTCAAAAATGTGTTCATGGCCGTTGATTCAAACACTGTGTACAGTAGAAGATATAGCTGCTGTGTGTCTTTCAGACTGAGAGCAGCTCTCCCCAGTCCGCAGCCGGGGAGTAAAGATATAAAATATAATATCACTGCGGTTTAAAATCTTTTGTGCAATTAAAGTACCACACACAAATAGATTTCCCTTAAGATAAATCAGATATCAGACAGGAAATCTTACGAAACCTCTCCAGATCAAACGTGAGTTCAGAGTACACTGTAAAAAAGAAAAAGTTAGTTCAACTCAAAATTTTAAGGCAACCGACTGCACAGAATTTTTGAGTTGAAGGTATCAACCTAATCTTTTAAGTTTGGTAGAACTACACTTATTAAGTTGTGTCAGCTAAGTTTTTCAAGTTCAAGTTACTGGAACTTTCAAGTCTGTAAAAACGTATTATTTTAACTTCAGATTATCTGTAAAAATTTATTTGAAATTCAGATTACCATCCCCTGTAATAACTTACATTTTTTAGTTTAAATTACCCCCCCCCCCCCCCTCACATTAAATCATCCACTGACAGGAAACCAGTTAAATTTTGCATGTTTATTTGAACCACTTTGGCATAAACAGGTTTACAATTCCACAATGTAAACAAGCAATGTAAACAAGTAATCTTATGCTTAAAGCAAATCAGGTTTCAGTATATATTTTTTTACTTTCCAACTCCTGTTAAGACCTTACAAATAATGCAATATTGCCAGAGATGACAGGTAACCAGTGCCTATGTGTTCACCAGTCTGTAAATCTACAGCTGAAAATGGGAAAATATCTGAACCTCACTTTAAACATAGCCAAAAATGCAAACATGCTGCTATAACAGTAATGGTGAAGAGTTTGCTACTACTGATCAATACTGAAGTCTCTTGACAGTTATGACAGGTAACCAGTGCCTTTTTTTTTTGTTTTATCAAAAACACTTTATTAAATGTATGAAAATAATCTACATATGGAGTGCAGTTGCAAAACAAGGAAAGTATGTTATATGTATATACAGAAAAAGTTAAATCAGCTTATCACTAAGGTGTTTTTTTAATCACAGACACACATTTACTCACATTTTAAAGCTGCCAGAGGATGGCTCATTCTTAGCAGGCACTACACATCACAGAGCAGTGAACAATATCCAAGTAATGGCTCGTATAAATGAAATTTTCGATACTGGCTATAATGTTCTGAACATTAACCAGTGCCTAAGTATTCACAAGTGTGTAAATCTACAGCTGAAAATGGCAAATTATCTGAACCTCACTTTAAACATAGCCAAAAATGCAAACATGCTGCTATAACAGTAATGGTGAACAGTTTGCTACTACTGATCAATACTGAAGTCTCTTGACTTCAGTATTGATCAGTAGTAGCAAACAAAAGATTTGTTTTTAGTCTAAATAAAGCTCGTGTCCAGAACAAATAAGGCACATGTCAATAAGTTGGGGAAATCAAAAGAACATACAAATTATAAGGTGGTCTATGTGAAGACTTGCAAAATATCCAAACATAATAAATGAAGACATAAGAGAAATCTTCCCCATGGCAAATGAATCACTGGTTTAACAGCTTGGTCTTGAAGCTCCGGACACGCTGTGAGCAATTGGTGGACATTTCCATGAAAATGTGCTGGATAGTTTCAAAGGTATACCTGCTGTCTTTTGGGAACTCCATGTTGAGGGCATAAAGCAGGCCAAAAAGAAACGCAAGCGCAGTCGGGGTGTCTGGGATGTCGTTGAGGACAATGGTTTCCTCCAACACGACGGCAATATTAATGACTGCGTCATCATCATCAAGCACTGTGAGGACACCGATCTTGATGCCTTCTGTCTGCTCGTCATCTGCATCAGTTGCCTGACAAAACAAAAACACCACTAAAATAATGTCCTGTAGAAAACTAGTCAATAAAGTGTGATGTCTATTTGTGTATGGCCTCTTTGCTATATAACACATTCCTAAAAATTGAAGCTCTTCCAAGCTGCACTCACCAGGCATCTAGAGAAAAGCTTCTCAGTATTGTCCCGCAGAAATATGGGAAGACCTTCCACAGCTGTCTGTCTGCGATGACTTGTGATGTCAGATGTCTGTTTTGGAAGATAAATAAATACTTTTGTTTAGCTCTGTGAAATACACTCGTGCATGTTCACTTGTGCTTGTACGTTTTCTATTCGTATTCCCATATCTACAATTGCGCATGTAGGTAGATAAAATATTTGCAGGATTTGTTGGTTTGTTAGTGTTTCTTTTTATCTTTTAAGGATAAGTTCACTATTTAGCATTTTGAGCCCACTTTCTGGGTTGTCTTGGATGAAATAGAGTGTTTGACGAACCCTCAACGAACACCACTAACCGCTCAGTGAGTTGCACGTCTTTGAAAACCAATGTTTGGGTTGATTTAAGGACAGGTTTGTGAATGCCCATAGCTAGCCATCCTGAAGCATGAGATGGCTTCATGGCTAAATCAGCCAAAAGCTCAAGGCTGGACCAAAACTCAAAATTTCTGTGTCAAACACAATAATTCATCAACCGAGAAAGGGGGATCAAAAGGCAACACAGTGAACGTATACTTTAAATATTAATGTATCAAATAGTCAATCAAAATGGAACTCTCTCACCAATGTAGCTGATGCAAAATAATTCTTCTTGATTAATGGTTTAAACATTAGTGGACAAACTGAACAAAAGGCCTTGTAGTCAATATAACAACCTGTTTGTCAAGCATTTCCAAAAGGGTTTTCATCTCTCGAAAGGCGCCCTTCCTGGCACGATACAATTTCAGCAGACGAGGGGTAAACATCTCAAGGGCAGTTTTAAATGTTCCCATCAGGTCCTTGGTGGGCACACGAGTGAACTCCTGACAAATCTGAATGAAACAAATGCAATACAAATACAACAAGCTGATTATGTGATTTCATTATTCTAATTAAGACTACAAACTCTCAGCCATCATACTATAATGGAAAAGCCATAACACAAATGTAAACAAATGCACCAAATTCAAGAAAAAAAAGATGCCTTACCTGTTCTTTAAGAAATAGACCGGGCCACCTCTCCAGCACTTCTAAGACCATGGGTTCCATCTCTACAATCTCCATTCTCCTAAAGGAGAATGTGACGTCCATCTTCTGGCTGATGAACTCCATGTCCCTGTTTTTCTTCTTCATGGCTTCAACCAGGGAAGACCTCAGGTCTTCCAAGTCATCCTCAGTGTAGCTTTCAGGATGATCTGGGACATGGTTGACCTCACCTCGCTTTGGTTTTTTCAAGGAAAACCTTCTCTCCGGATCATCATCCCCATCGTCATCTCTTCTTCGCCTGTTGACACCATGATCATCCACCACCTCCCTTCTTGTTCTCCTGTTGACACCAACCTCATTACATCCAGCTTGACGTAGTTTTGTTCTGTAGTTCCCCATCTTGTACTTTATGCTGATTGTCCATCCCGCATATCCAGTACCACCACCAGGCTCTTTGAGGCAGGGATGTTTGTTGACAAGTTCAGCAGCAACAGACTCAAACTCATGCTTGTCAGGGTAGGCTTTCACAGTAAATATTTCTTGTGCCAACTTGTCCAGAATCTCTGTTTTCACATCTGTGGTTACATGTAAACTCTTCCCTGATATTTCAAACGTTTCATTCCCCTTGCGGAGTATCAGTTCAACATCATATGAGAATTCTGGTATCGGGAACGGAGTGGGCCACTGTGAAACGTTCCTCCTATATGTCCGCACAACTGAAGATAAGCTGTGGATTGAGTCTGGAGATCCAATGCTGGCTGTGTCAAGGGAAGAGATGGAGGACGACCGAGTTGGTGTTGGAGGTGGTGGTGATGGCAGGTTCTCATTGCTCCACAGAATATGCAAGACAGCCTTTTCTGAAGGTAACTCTGCTATGTCAATCAGGTTGCAAACTGCCTGGCCAAAGTCAGAGTCTTCATACTGTATACAGAATTCACCCACAAGTTCAAGTTTTTGACGCAGTTCATTGTACAGTTCCTCTATAGTTTCAGGAGCTTTGGTCAGCCGAATCTTACGGACGAGTTTGGGATTTATGTGGACCAGAAGCAACAAAGCCTGTGAGGACAAAAGAAGAACAGATATTTGCACGACTCTTTAAAATGAAACCATATACAATCATGGCCAAAAGTATTGGAAGTGCTGGTTTTTAAGCTCAATTCGCACACTTTTGAAGGTTTTTTGATAAAAAAAAAAAAAAAAAGCTCAATTCAACTTAAACAATTCGTTTCCCCAAATGGTCACAAAATATCACCAAAATACTGCGGTAAGTGAATACTGCACACTCAAAAGTATTGGCATGTTTCACAACAAGTGTCTTTTTGAGACTTTTCATTGTTAAAATCCAGTGCTAAGATTATGGGTAGTCAGACATCAGCTGTGGTAGCACCCCTGAGAAATATAAGCCATATTTTCTATTTGACAAAAATCTCCGGTTTATATACACAGTATGAGGTTTTATTCAAGTAGAATCGTGGTTATTATCCTTTAGAAATGGGCTTATACTTCTCAGGAATGCTACCACAGCTGACGTCTGACAACACATAACCTTAGCGGTAGATTTTAACAATGATAAAAGCAGACTTTAAAAGTCTGCTTTTATCACGGCAAAAGACACTGCAAAGACACAATTGAGAATGCCAATACTTTTGCTGCATTCACTTCCCACAGCATTTTGGTGATATTTAGTGTTGAATTTGAGGCAACCAATTGTTATTTCAGTTCTGTTGAGGTATTGAAAATATCCTGGTTTGGTTATTCCATAAAAAACACCTTCAAAAGTTTTACTCGAAAACCAACACATCTGGAGGGGTGCCAATACTTTTGGCCATGACTTGAACACTTAAAAAGTCATCAACACATGATAAAATTATGAAAACATACAAATAAAGGTGCTTACCATTTCAAGTTACTGCAGTAGCCAAGTCCTTGGGGTCACCATCAAAGTTCTAGCAACTTGGTATGCAGCCAATGGGTGGTAATCGTTCAAAGTCTCTGGATCCAGAATCTCAAAATCTGAGTAACAGTTATCAATGAGTTGGTAAGACCGATAATGTTCCATGTACCAAGATGATAACCTTGCGGTGACAAAATACACTTTCCACCACTTGTCCACCAATATGTGTAGTATTCTAAAGAATTCTGGCAGTCCACTGCATTCACCTGCAGACACTATCATGTCCCTCACATACTGGGTCCCATACAAATGTACTTCTTTGGCAAGAGACGCATCATCTTCGTTTGGGTACTTCTTTTCTAGTATTGTCCTGAGCTTTTCATCTAAAGATGATATTTTCACTCTATCTACACTACCAACATGCAATTTTGGCTTGAACAACTGCTGTGTGTCAAGAAGATATGCCATGAGCTGTTGATGCTTAGTGGAAAGGGTGAGTAGTACATTCTTAAAACAGTGAGCATCATTGATTGCCTGTTTGAAAAAACTATGCTTAGATTCAAACCTAAATGTCCACAGATCCACTAATGGCCCAAAGCACCGTGTGAGATGCACATAATGATCAATGAAGTGATGCTTTGGTTTCAACTTAAATTCAGGAAAGGTGCCAGTGAGTAACTGTCGATGGTCAGACAATTTATTCCCCAAGTAACATAATGTTCCCTCTGATAACGTAGTAGACACTGAAATCTCCACAATCTCTTTAAGGTCCATTAAAATTTCCCATGACGGCTCTTGCTCAGGTATATAGTTCCCGATCAAAAGAGGCAGCAAACGCAAAAGTGCCCAGTTTTCATGTCCGTTACCGTTTACCTTTCCAGATGCCAGGCTCTTTTTTGTAATTGGCTGTGGCTTGTTGACCAAATCAGAGAATTTGTATGGAAACTGTTTTATGCGGTTATTCAGTCCATCAAATGTAATGAAACCTTTTCTAATCAAGTCTTTCAAACACAAACATAACTCCACTGAGACAACACCTTCAAATAGATCATGCAAAAGATCAGGGGGAAATCCAGTAACTGGGTGGAAGAAAGACAACTTACTTAAAGCACAGGATGATTTAACTCCATTCACACATGGCTTAGGCTTATCACTCAACTTGAGTTGTTCTACAAAAGAATCATGCTGTGTCACAGTTCTTAGTGGAAAGTTCCTTGGCTCACAATTTCCAATTTGGTCTCGACTGATGCAACAAAATCTGCAAAAGTTTTCGACATTGAAAGCTTCCTGAAAACCTGCTAAGCTATGTGCACCAAGGTTATCAGCACAGACACAGAACACGGTTCCCTTTAAAAATGTATCTAGGGCCTCAATGTACACTCCTGACTTTTCAAGAAATCCAAGATCCTTAATCAAAGGATAAAGAAAGGCATCATACCCAAATTGTCTGACATCGACAGTTTTTCCAAGACAAGCCAGTTGAATTAGGGGGAGAGTAGAGCGAAACTTGCTTGGTAAATTTAACAAAATCCAATAAACAGCTGTAATTTTATGGATTTTTCTTGAAGATCCCAAAGGATTACACAGTTCCAAGTCATCAATGTAAAGTCCTATAGAGATACTTGCATCTTGCACACCCAGAAGATCATTGTCTTTGTAGTACTGTCCGTCTCGAAAAGAGCAAAATTGACCTGGGTTGTCCCCCTGACTAAACACCAACTTCTCCACACAATCTGGCTGTCTCAACAACGTTTCAAGAACCTGGATGATTGAAACATAAACAAATGTTTGTTTATGGGTTCCTTTATATGTATACTCAGTAGGCTGAATTACAGGGAACTTCTCTTTAAAAAAAACATTCCTCCTGTGATCAGTGGCCAATGCACCCTTTCCTTCAGTGCTCACAATTAATGGATTTGTTTGCAAGACAGCATCATTAATCTTATTGAGAACACTATCATCTAATTCAACGCCATGTTTAGCAAGCACTGCTTTGATACCTTGTTGAGAGTGGGATTTTGAAAGATGTAAAATGTCATTAAACCCCTCAACTATTTTCTGTACAGCGCGTCTACTAACATGTAATTCAGTTTGCATACATAGAAAAAATCCAGCAGCCCTGTGTTCTAGAGTCTCAGCTTCTACATACTCCTCCTTTTCTTGGACACCTGCATTTCCAGAACTACTTGGAAGTGTATCTTCCTCACTACAGATTTCTAATGGTTGGTCAGAGGCATCTGTTACAGTGGACACAGGCTCATTTTCTAAGTCTGCTCTTAAACAGGTTCTGATTTCACCATGCTTGTGTTTCCTACTTTTGTGTGAACTAAAAGTCTTTAGATAGTTTGTTTTAAAATTACATCTCAAGAAGGGGCAACACACAGTCTCGTGTCTTTTCAAATGGCGTGCAAGGTGAGTGAAGAAAGACTGCTGTGTGCAGATTTCCCGGAATTCACATAGATTACAAAAAAAGGTGAATTTCTCTTGTATTTTGGTTGTCCTACAATGTGATCTAGTCAAATGTGATTTAAGGCGCTAGGTGTTTTAAAAGTACATACACAGTCACTGTAAACACACGGCCAGTAAGCTCGTCTTATGTGCCTGAGTCGATGGTGCCTGAGCAGACGCTCTTGACTGGTGCTAGCAAAGCTGCAGAAGCAACACTTCATAGAAAACCTAGGACAAAAATAAGAGAAGAAAATTAACACGGGGACATACTTCGCAACCGCTCACATTAATTCTTTTGAGTTTCAGAGCTAAACACACAAAGATCGCATGCTAGAAGCTATATCTAGTTAATTACTGTATCAAACGTAGTTATGCATCACAGTTATAGCACGTTAGAGCTAGCTTAAACTACCCTATACAGGCACACACGATATATCATCGCGAGGATTCTAGAGACGAACACAAAATGCATCCCTTGAAAAACTTTGATAATTTGCTGCTGTAATATTATATTATATGTAATAATATAGATTTTTCAGAATAAAAAGCTAACAGATGTGCATAATCAAAAAATATCAGAAATACAATTATAGAGCATTCAGTATTGTAAGAAAGACCACACTGTTTCTGGATAAATACATTACTGTATGAGTTAGAGTCTAACTCTTAGACTGAAAAGAAAATCCTGAAAACCGTTGAATAACTTCCAGAACAAGGTAAACTCTGAATATTCATGTATCAAAAGTGTTCAAATCAAGTTGTATATATGAAATATTGCGTATTTTTACACCGATTATTGTATTCCGCGTTTGAGAGCTGCCTCCGTTTACGGTCGACAGTTTCCGACGTGTGACGTCAGTTCAAGAACACAGAGAATGCGTGAAGCGAACTTGCATAGAAAAACACATTGTTTACGTTGTACAACCGGTACGGCGAACAAGGATTTATGGATGTTTTCCAGTATATTCTTTCACACACCAAATCTGCTGATCCACGTCTACTTTGAGCAAGCACTTTTAAAATAAATCGCCGAACTAAGTCCACAATAAAATGCCTTCTAGGTGCGTAGTTGGTGGCTGTAGTGCAGACCGCGGTGAAGTTGGCTTGACATTGGCCATTCAAGCTCCGCGGAGTCAGTGGGATCTAGCTCACGGTTGATCCGGTTGAAGGACTCTGATTTCGGCCAGCGTCTCTCAGCTGCTCCCTTCTCCCATACGCGGTGGGACCGTCAACAAATCTGATTTGATTTTTGTTTCTCAAGAGTGCTCCGCTGACTCCGCGGAGCAGGAATGTCCAATGTCAAGCCAACTTCACTGCGGTCTAGTGCGGGACAGAAAATAGTGCTACATACTTGGCCGGTGGATCAAAAGGTCCGAATGAAATGGGATAAATTCGTAAAAGAAACGCGAAAGGACTGGATTGCCGGCAGTGACAAAAGTGTTTTATGCAATTCACACTTCACGAGCGAGGATTTTGAGGGGTACTTACAATGAAGCATGGGCGCTAGCGTTAGATATAGTCTCCTCAGGTTCCCCTTGTTCAAACTCCGTTTCTTCGTATATATATTCGGTATCAGAGTCGCCGATGCTTGAGGTGGAGTTTGTAGATGTAGCAGACATTTTTTTATATATTTTTTTAACGTAGAGTAAGAGTTATTAATTAAATTTAATAAATCGGTAGCGAAAGTCGTAGTGTTAGCAGCCGGATGCACTGTACTAGTTATGTTTGTGACGTCACATTACGGAGCAGCCTATAGAGGAATGTTCGGGCTCTTTCACTTATACAGCAAGTTTTATCGAAATAACTTCCAAACGACGCACATAATTCACATATAATTACAAGAGACCACAACAAATAAATCAGCCGTACCTCGGATAAAAACTTTGGATTTAATGTTGTTCATAACACCCGTAATTTTGTAAACGAATCTGCCAAACAACAGTTTTTTCCCCACAAGAGGTATATTAAAACGTCTTGATATCATTAATTTAAGAACAAGTAAATGCATTGGTCACGGCGGCAAGAGCTGCTATAGATGGCGATTTGCCGCCGTTGACCGGCTACTTTTGACTGCCCTGATAAACCACCGCCGGTGTTTCGTTTTCAAGTCAATGAGCAAAGCAGACGTGCATAAAGCAACTCCATCATTCATATAACAAACATAACGGCATCACACATTTTGCAATTAATATGTGGACAATAATTATATTGAGCTCAGCTGCTCAGAATAAGCTAACCGATTAGCTAGTGTGGGCATTTGTATTGCCATAAAAGCCTCGACTGGTTATTATCGATTTTGTCTCCCGCAATGGAATCTAATACAAATATAAAAGGCATATAGAAAAGTATGATTAACTTACCCGTTAGAAGGAACATTAGTCTTCTCTTCGACGAGTCGTCAGGGAAAGTTACCGCCAGCAAAGTGACAAGATGGCGCATGCAAACTTTCAAACTTTCGAAGGGAGCTCCTGGGAAAATCCATGGAAACCCCGTTGCAGCTGGTTGCCATGACAGATTTGAAATGAGCATGCGCAGATAAGTTGACCTCGCTCTGACTGGGTGTCAACTACAACTTCAAAGTAAAATCAACTTAATTTATAGAATAAGATGAACTTTTCATCAGAAACTTATGAAAGTGAGTTCAAGTGGCTCATAACAGACTGTTCAAGTTCCAACTGGAAATTTTATTGTCAGTGAATGCAAAAATCTTAGTAAGGTGAACAATTTTGAGTTGTCATTTTTACAGTGTAAATTAACATGGACGACCAGGAAGAATAATGGTGATAGCATGTGGACTAATTTTAACAGAGAAAAAACACAACAAAAAGAAAAGCTGTTGGTTAAAGGTGCGGAGACAACGAGACCGGGGGCTCTATGCTTGCTGCACTATGAAATGGAGGCGAGTTGGGTGGGTGGTGGTGGTGGGCGATTCATTTGATTAATCCCTCGACTTGGCTACACGTCATATTTAGCAGGCTGTCTGCTAGTTTGTCCTCAGGGGACACCTCACACAGTAGGATATCGGGGCAAGACAATCCAACAATTTCAATATCCCTGATTTCAGGTCAGAGTGGTCCCATCGTTCCACCAAGCAGACCAAGTCACACTTAACACACCACACACGACAGGAATATCTAAGATTATCGACATGCCGATAAGCGGCCAGATACCCAGGACACAATAATAATAAATAGAGAACTTCTGCTATTCAACTTGAAAAAAAATATTTTGTCAGCAGAAGTTCTGCAAAACAGAAGCAAAAAACTTTTATGTCTGAATTTAATAAAAAAATATTATAGCTGACAAATCAGATATAACCCTATTGACCTATCGGTTTGTGTATCAGTGACGGTGGCCATGTCAAATGTGACAGCTGAACGGAGCTTCTCCAGCCCTGTTGCCTGAAACCTCCCTCTTGTTGTTGGAGATAATAATGATAACAATTTAAAAAATAAAATTCACATGCTTTAATACTTGCAAACCTTTCGAAGTTCAGGCCCTAAGCATACAAAATAATTTTGAACAAAAACTAGACATTTTCTTGCATTATTATGCAGGCTTTTAAAAGTTCATGTTGCATGCAAGAAAGGATGCAGCAGTCGGTAACATCTGAAAAGTAAGTTAGAAAAGAACTGCATGCAATAACCTGATATTTGAGCAGCTTTTTCACACCCCTGTTCTCTGATTACCACCCGGAGTCAGGGGCCTGGAGGAGGAGCGGTCAACCTGGTCCGGGATCTTGGCTGGCGGTAGGCGTTGGGGTCCTGGTTGGTCCAGGGCTGGCACTTCTGCTCTCCCCTCGAATAAGGAGGGGAGGGTATGGGGGAGGTAGCACCTCATGGTCTGTGTGTGTGTGGGGTGGGGGGGGGGGCCTCTGGTCGGTTGGCCCGTTTGGTTCATGTTGTGTCATGATTTGGGTTTTGTTACAGTTTATGTTTATTTGATTAGTTCTCTCTCCTGTCTTAGTATTAGCTCTGGTTTTTATTATTTGCTTGTGTTCTGTTTAGTCTTAGATTTGGTCTTTATGGTTATTTTGGTTCTGGATTAGTCTAGTTTAAGTTTCTGTTTTGGTGTAGTGATTCTCTTCATTCAACCAATTCTGTCATTTAGTTTCTGTTTTAGGTTGGGGTTGTCTTTATTTCACCATGAAACTGTTTTAGTTTATCAATTTTTCACCTGCCAATCATTGAGTTTCACATCTCAATACCACCAGTCTGCTTGCCTGTCACTCCCCTTCACCAGTCTCCATTCAATCAGCTTCGGTTTACTTCCAGACACTTTTTCCTCCCTGATCAGTTCCACCCATTCTAGTAATAAGTTTCTTTGTTGTATGTGGGGGCATTAGGGTGGGAACGAGTGAATGTTACTGGGTTCGTAGTTTTCTGTTTGTCAGGTTGGGTTTGTACCTCCCCCTTTCTCGGGACGTCTCAGGTCTCCGCTAAGTGTGGAGCCCATCCCCTCGTCCTGCTCCCCTCCACTGGCTGGCGCCTTGGCCCGCTGGTGCATTGGTGTTCCTCGGTGTCCGGGGCTAGGACTTGGGCAGGCACCGGCCTCCCCTGGCGGCTGCTTCGCGGGCACTGGCCCCCGCCAGGGGGCAGGGTGCCCCTGGAGCCTCGGGTCCCTTGGGCCCATGGCTGGATCCGCTCCGGCATAGCTGGTTGTTGGCGGGCTCAGCCCCACGGGCTCTGCCCCGTGACTCCCAGGGGTGTTGGCACTGTGGCTGTTGGGGGATTTCCTGGGCGCCATCTCTCCTCTTCCCTTGGGTGGGGGAGCCAGATTCCCTATGTTGGCCCCTCTCTGGCACCTTTGCTCTGAAGATCCCTTTGGGCATCAGGGGTTTTGGTTCCCCTAGTGTCTGACTTTGTGCTCTGGGGGGCAGGTATTTGGCTCTTCACACAAACACCTACAGGTGCTTGGATTCAGGTACTTACAGATTCATTTCTATATAAAAAACCCTATTAATATATTCAACTGTCACTTTATACATTCCACTGCTTGTTTGTCCCTGTCATATTTTATCGTCTGGTTTTGCTGTTCTTTTTATTTTTCTCTTTGCAGGTAAAGAAGCAGACTGAGGATGTATCACTCACTCCCTTTTCTCTCCTCTTTCTCTTTTACCATTTCTCCTTTTTTCCTCTTCTACCTTCATGTTTCGGTGTCCATTTAAAATGAAATATTTCCTGCATACATTATAATAAAACTTCCTGCATATATAAATCAAGTTGAGCACTATGGTGAAAGCAGTAAGGCTCCTCTTGTAAAACGTAAAATCTTCTTGGCATTAAGACAACAATTCTTATTGCCACTTTGCCAGAAAGGACACTAAAAAATAGAGCTGCTTGTGAGTGCAAGATAAGGTTAGCTCTGGAATTTTAATTTTCAATTTTAATTATTTTTATAATATTGTATTTACTTCCTTTTACTTCACCAACATAGAATTGTCAGGGTTCTCTGTGTTGTTCTGCTCTAACTCTACTCCTCAGGTGTGCCTAGTTGGCTGAGGGGGCGTGGCCCACACCTGCAGCTCGTTGCAGGCGGCTTCCTCTGGCTTCTTAAGCAGAGCGCTGACAGATGGAAGACGCCAGAGCCTTAACCAGTCGTGGTACGACGTAGCCTCTGACCCAACTCCTGAAAACCTGCTTGTGAGTTTTTTCGTCTTTGAACTTTGACTAATTTTGGATCTCCCTGTTTTTGTCACAGTTTTTTGGTGCTTGGATGCACTCACCTGTCCTGACGTCTTGTCCGAAGAACCAGACCTACAGAATCCTCTTGCTCAGATTTTGCTCTGGCTCACCCCTCATACTCCCTGGATGTTACCCAGCGGGGCTTGAGATTCCCCCTCCCGGATACTTTCGGGCGGCAGCTTGCCGCACAGCAGGAACAGATGCAGTCGTTTGGGTTTGCTGTAAATTCGACACAGGAACAGCTTCAGAGATTGGCCGCTCAGTTTAGCCAGCTGATGGATGCAGTAACTTCCGCGATGACTCCGCCTGTCACTCAAGACCCTAATACCCCGCCTCCCGTCGCTCAGAGTGCTGAGAGTCATGATCAGACTCCACCTCCTGAGAGCGCGTCACCTTGTCCGGAGAAGTTCTCTGGTGACAGCGGGGATTGCGGCGGGTTCTTATTTCAGTGCAAACTCGTGTTTAACCGTTCCCCTCAGACATTTGCCTCAGATCAAGTTAAGATATCATATGTTTTACGATTTTTAACGGGTAGAGCTCTCAGATGGGCTGAGGCTCGTTTCCCTGATTGCCAGTCAATTCGGGTGTTCTTTTCAGGAATTCGTTACAGAGTTCAAGACGGTTTTTCAGCTGAGTTAGATTCGGCTCAACAGTCTCGTAATCTCCTTTCTTTAAAACAGCGCGGCCGACGCGTATCTGACTTCCCTGTGGAGTTTTGCACGTTTGCCGCTGCAGCAGGTTGGCAACCTAAGCCGTTAAAGGCAGTATTTTTTCAGGCTCTATATGATGTTTTAAAGGATGAGTTAGCCCGAGTTGAGGAACCTGAGGAGTTTGAGGATTTTGTTGCATTAGCCATTCAGTTGGATTCCCGGTTACGCAGTCGGAACCGGGCTCGACCGGACCGTATCTTGCGGTCTCCCCCTGTATCAACGTTTACCAATAGGGCACCCCGGCCAGCAGTTACTCCACCCCCAGAACCTATGCAGTCGGGGCAGGTTCACTTAACTAATAAAGAACGTCAGCAGCGCTACTCGGGCAACTTGTGCCTGTATTATGGTGGCGAGGGTCATTTTTTAAGAGACTGTCCGGTTCGGCCAAAAGACCGAGTCCGCCGTTCGTAATGGGGAGAACGGCGGACAGTAACAGAACAATTCCCCAGGTAACCACTAAGGCGCCGTCTCTCTCTCGTTTTTGTTTGCCAGTCACTTTAATTTTTGACCAGGACAGCTTTGACGCTTCAGCTCTAGTAGATTCAGGTTCTGATTTTAATCTTATTGACCAAGCCATAGTTGATCAGCTCCGTGTGCCCATCGAGCCTTTACCAGAACCTCTACAGGTTTCGTCTTTAGATGGACAGCAGTTAACCCTGATTACCCATCGGACTCGACCCTTAGTGGTAATAGTCTCTGGTAACCACCGGGAACAACTCTAATTTTTTGTTTTTCCAGTGAAGCGTTCACCCGTGGTTTTAGGTTTAGCTTGGTTAACCGTCCACAATCCACAGCTAAATTGGGCCGAGTCCCGACTGGAGTCATGGTCCCCTGCCTGTCATTCCAGGTGTTTACAGTCCGCTCGCCCCGTTTCTGTCCCTCTGACCACCTTGTCTGAATCAGAGGATGTTATTGACCTCTCTCGCGTCCCGGAGGATTACCACGACTCACGAGTGGTATTTAGCAAGACTCAGGCTTGTTCACTTCCTCCTCATCGCCCTTATGATTGCGCCATTGATTTGTTGCCTGGGGCTCCACTACCTGGCAGTCGGCTTTACAATATTTCGAGGTCAGAACGTCAAGCGCTCGAGAAATATATAGGAGAGTCTCTAGCTACAGGGTTGATCCGCCCTTCATCCTCCCCATTAGGCGCTGGTTTCTTTTTTGTCGGCAAGAAAGACGGGTCCCTTCGACCCTGTATTGACTATCGAGGGCTCAACCAGATAACTGTCAAAAATAAATACCCGCTTCCGCTGTTATCTTCAGCTCTTGAACCAGTCCAGAACGCCACAATCTTTACTAAACTCGATCTGCGCAACGCTTATCATCTGGTTCGGGTGAGACAGGGGGATGAGTGGAAGATGGCTTTTAAGACCCCGCTATGTCACTTCGAGTACCTAGTTATGCCTTTTGGATTGTGCAATGCCCCGGCAGTGTTTCAGGCACTGGTTAATGATGTCCTTCGGGATTTTTTGAACGTTTTTGTTTTCGTCTATCTGGACGACATCCTTATTTACTCTCGTGATTTAGAACAACACAAACAACATGTCCGTCTTGTTCTCCAGCGACTATTAGACAATCGTTTATTTGTTAAGGCAGAGAAATGTGATTTTCACCAGACCTCTGTTTCCTTTCTTGGTTTAGTTTTAGAAGGCGGACAAGTGAAGTCAGACCCGGAAAAGATAAGGGCAGTAATGGAGTGGCCTGTTCCTGAGTCGCGTAAACAGCTCCAACGGTTTTTGGGTTTCGCAAACTTTTATAGGTGCTTTGTCAGGAATTATAGCCAGATAGCCTCCCCATTACATCCTCTCACCTCCACCAAGGTCCCATACATCTGGAGTCCTGAGGCAGAGGAAGCCTTCAACAAACTCAAGTCCTGTTTTTCCCAGACACCCATACTCGTTCACCCCGACCGAGCTAAACAGTTTGTCCTAGAGATAGATGCTTCTAATACCGGTGTGGGTGCGGTTTTATCCCAACAGTCAGAGGTTGACAACAAGTTACATCCGTGTGCGTTCTTCTCCCGTCGTTTGTCCCCTGCTGAGCAGAACTATGATGTGGGCGATCGTGAGCTACTAGCTATTAAACTAGCTTTAGAAGAGTGGCGGCACTGGCTAGAGGGATCCGAGCAGCCCATCATAATCTGGACAGATCATAAGAACCTCTCCTACCTGCAGTCAGCCCGTCGACTCAACTCCAGACAAGCCCGCTGGTCTTTGTTTTTCTCACGATTTAACCTCACCATCACCTACAGACCTGGCTCAAGAAATGTCAAACCCGATGCGCTGTCTCGTCAATTCTCCCCCAAAACGCCAGGGGAACAGGCGTACGGGAACGCCAGGGGAACAAAGCCGGGACGTATAGGAACGCCGGGACGTATAGGAAATGCCGGGACGTATAGGAAACGGGGAACTTCTAAAACACCAGGGAACAGAGAATGTCTAACCCGCCAGGGAACAGAGAATAACTAAAACGTCAGAGAAACAGGGGAACTAGAAGGACTCCGAAGAACTAGAACAGGGAAACTAAGGGAAAGCCAGAACCAGACAAAACCAAGGAACACTAGAACCGGACAGAATAAGGAATACCAGGACCATAACAAAACTAAGGAGCGTAAAACAGCTCAAAACTAGGGAGCTCAGGAACCTAACTAGCGCAGGGACCTAAATAAGCGCAGGGACCTTAATGAGCCCTGGGAGAGCGCAGGAACCCATACCGCGCAGGTACTCATAAAAACGTAGGGACTAGCAACAAGACAGAAACTACAAAAACTAGAAAACTACAGCAGGAACTAGAAAACTAAAGCAGAACTGGAAAACCAAAGCAAAACTAGAAAACTAAAGCAGGAACTTGAGAACGCTGGGCAGCAATGTCCTGACATGCTGGGCAGCGGCGACAGATAACGCTGGACAGCATCGACTGGAAGCGCCGTCCTTTAAAGCTGGGCAGCGTCGGAGGCAGGTGTGGCGGAGGGCGACCCCGGCAGACGAACCAGAGGCGGGGCAACAAAAAAAAAAATAGAAGGGCGTCTAATGTGCTAGTAAACAAACGGAGCGTTCAAGGAACGAAAACGAAAACCGGGAACTTTTTGTATTTTACAGGGAACAGGAACGAAACCGTAAACGTTATTATTTTTTATGTTCTGGAACTGGAACACTTATTTAAAAATAATGGTAACCGGTTAATACCGGTTTTATTTCGTTCCTCAAAGTTTTCGTTGCCTAATTAACTAAAAAAAAATAAAAATTTTCCTGCGCACGTTACCATGACGGCTGAGGTTCACTTCCTGTGTGACATCACACATTCGCTGACTGAATGGAGCGAGAGCGGTGTCTCCACTAGAGCTACACATCTTAAATAAGAGGTAAATTATGATCAGTGACGGACTGGACGGTCTGGCATTCGGCATGATCGTCGGGTGTGCGCCGCCCCTTTCACCCTGTTCATTGTAGGCCTACATTATCTCTCGGCCCACTAGCGTGAGTTTGGCGAGGCAGCCGCCTCGCCAAACTCACGCTACCGCCTCGCCAACATTCCAAAAAAAAAAAAAAACACAAAAAAAACACAAACAAACAAAGAAACGAACTCGATTTGCTGCATATTTATTTGACGTTAACACGCAGTTTTTTGTTGCTGCTTTCGCGCGTGCATATACTGAATGGCAGGAAAAAAACACATGGATACGCCCCCCCCCCCCCCCCCTCGGTCCGCAAAAAATTTGTCGTCTCCCCCCCCAACGCACCTCCTCGCCTAAGCAAATTCCTGCGGGAAACACTGAAATGCCTCTTGGTTCAGTTTTCATGCATATTAAAGTTAGAGTTCAACACCAATGGGGCTACAAACTTGCGTGTTATTTCCGTGCATGTGAAGTTATATCTGTGTGTTGCGGGCACGTGCACGCGCGTGCGTGCGCGTCCCCATCTGGGCCGCCGGTTGGTGAAAATGCCAGGGCCGTTTTTTAATCCCAGTCCGTCACTGATTACGATCCATCGTTAAGTAAAACACTCATTCCAAACAGCTGACAGGAACGAAATTAACCTTTCCGGGAACAGTATTTTTTTGTTCTAACCGGTTCGGGAACGTCAATTTATTGGTGGAACTCATAACCGGAAACGTTATAATTCCGTTTCTGTTCGGAACGAACCGATTGGGGAAAAAAAATCGGTTCAAAGCCCTGGTCTAAACTATGCTGGCAGGCAAACAAAAAGTGTAGGAAAGGCGGGGGAAACTAGAGGGCGTAGGGAAACGCCAGGGGAAAGCAGGCGTACAAAAACGCCAGAGGGATAAACAGGCATACGACAACGCCAGAGGGAAACAGGCGTATGTAACCGCTAGGGCTCACCAAGCGTGCCGAAATGTTGGGGCACAACTAGTGTACGGAAAAGCCAGGGGAACAGGCGTACGGGAATGCCAGGGGAACAAAGCCGGGACGTATAGGAACGCCGGGACGTATAGGAAACTGCAATCCCGGCAGAGCTGAAGCAGAGGCGGATGGCACCCACGAAGACCTCGGGCTGAGGCGGAACAGACCCAGAGGTGGATGGCACCCACCGAGACCTCGGGCTGAGGCGGAGCAGACCTGCCAGCTCCTGCACCATGCTCTGTGCGTGGCCGGCTCGTACCAGCTCGCCAGACAAAACTTAAACCATGACACCTTCCAATTGTACAATAATGGGTGTAAATAGATTTAGATCACTACTCATTTTGAGGCTTAGCAGCAGGAGGTTCACGTAACGTCTGACATTAAATACCAGTTATCAAAGATTAATCAAGTGCTTTTGATAAACAGCACCAGACTTATTACTATATTTGTAGTAATAAGTCTAGTAATACTTTTGAATTTATTGTACATTAAGGATGCATTTAATTGTTCAAACTCTCTCATTAGTTTTTTTAACCATTCCATTGTTAAATTAGTCCGATGATTTTTTTTTATCTAGGATTCTGCTTACTCAGAATCTGATATATCACATGGAATATCGTTGATATGTTGAAACTTTAGAACTAAAAAGGGTGTATTTTCATCTTATTCTGCCTGAGATTAAAGAAAACAGAGCACTGCCGTTAAAATATCCCAGTCATCCATCCATCCATCCATCCATTTTCTGAACCGCTTTATCCCTCATGGGGCCGCGCGGGGGTTGCTGGTGCCTATCTCCAGCATTCTCTGGGCGAGAGGCGGGGTACACCCTGGACAGGTCGCCAGTCTGTCGCAGGGCAACACAGAGACAGACAGGACAAACAACCATTCACACACACACACACACACTCTATCCCAGTCATGTTAGTGAATATTTAAATTGTTTTGTTTGTCTCCTGGATACAAGGAGGGTATGGTGAGCGAAACATAATGATGTTAATGAGATGAAGACTCAAAAGTATGACAGTGTAAAGGTTCTTGTTCAGACTTCAGAGTCATTGTGAGAGAAGCAGCAAACCAAATCAATGTGTGTGATAGATATATGTATCTAACATAAAACGTGGTTGAGATTGCACATATTTTCATTTAAATAACATATTTTCTTATTGCTGGTTAACTGAAGTTAACTAGTAGAAGTTACGTGGAAAATATGGACGCTTTAAACAGAAGTGGAGCTGTAGATTATATTCATCCTTGCAATGAAATTGACAGTTTTTCCTTTTCCTTAAACAATATCTCATCTTCAATGTGTGTTTTATTATATATTTTCCTTGCATTTTTAGCTGTTGTTACAGTTTGCGGTAACCTCCTGATAATAATCTCTGTTGGTTACTTCACACAGCTCCGCACTCCCACAAACTCTCTCATCATCTCTCTGGCTGTGACGGACCTTCTCGTTGGACTCATGGTCTTTCCTTTTAGCATGGCATTCTCCCTGAGCTCATGTCTGCTTCATGCAGGTTTTATATGTCAAGTGAGGGACAGCTTTGATGTATCTCTTAGTACATGCTCTATTCTGAACCTGTGTTGTATTGCTATCGACAGATATTACGCAGTGTGTCACCCCCTCACCTACAGAGCCAAAATGACTAATAGTGTTGTTGTGGTGATGATTCTGGTGAGTTGGAGTATTTCTGGATTTATAGGAATTGGGATAACTATTGCAGGATTGAGTCATGAACCATGTGAAGAAAATTGTTCTTTGGGGGTTCTTCTATCTAGTACTCTGGGTCCGACATTTTCTTTTTACCTTCCAGCTCTCATCATGCTGTGTATATACCTAAAGATTCTCCTTGTTGCACAGAGACAGGCACACATCATCCATAGCAATAAAAACTCTGGGGTGACAGCAATTAGGTTGGAGAGAAAGGCCACAAGGACTCTTGCTATTGTTATGGGAGTTTTTCTCATCTGCTGGACTCCTTTGTTTGTTTGCATAACCCTGGTTCCTTTCAGCACTGATCCTGTGCCAATTTCAGTAATTCAGACCCTTAACTGGGTTGCTCTAATTAATTCAACGCTTAATCCGTTTATTTATGCTTTTTTTTACAGCTGGTACCGAGCCGCTTTCAGAATGATCATTTCTGGAAAAATATTTCAGGGGGATTTTACTAATTCAAAGCTGTTTGCTCGATGATGAAGAACCTTTATTCAGCTAGGGTGCATATATGTGATTAAGTTTCATTTTTACCATGTGCATTAGAAATAAAGCCAAAGTGTGCACCCAGGACTTGTATTTAAAATGTTTTTTCAGGGTCAGCTAATAACTCAACATAGAAATTCTATATTTAAAACATCATTAAACCTTGTCATGCAACTTCAAGTCTTGTGATGCCAGCCGATCTTTTAACCCAGACTTGGTCAAATGAACACAAATTAAATCTAGAAAACTAGCCAGCACAAATTTAAAGCAATGTTTGATTACATGAGACATGAACGTCATCAAACATTGCTTTGAATTGGCACTGGCTTGATTTCTTTTGTTTCCATCGTGTAAATAATTGTTCTGAACTTATGCTGGTATTTAAAACAAGAAAAGTACACTGAAACCAGTGTACGACCACCTCACTGTACCCTTTGACAGCTTGTTGTTGTTGCACTGTATGGCTGCATAAACTTAGGAAAAAAGGGAGTAAACTTTCTTTTAATAAGGAAGCAAAGGCTGTTTCAATGTCATGAAAGAGGATAGAAAATTATGAAATAGGAACTGTTATGAGGTAATCAAAACTTAAGTAAATAAAGAAGTCGAACTGCACAGTGTGCCGTATGTTCAAAATGTGCATTTATTTGTTCTGTCTATAAACTAATAATGGAACATATTTACCAAGAAGGCTTGTCAAAGGTTTTAAGGAGGTTTTAAGAAGAAATCTCTCAAACCATATAGAGGTTTATACAGTAAATAATTTGACATATTGAAGACACGGCTAGCTCCAAAAAAAGGAAAGAAAAATGAATAAGCTAATATTGTTCATGTAAAAGTATTTCAAGACAAGACTTCGCACAATCTGAAATATTAGACTTACTTAAAATAAAACCAAAACCCAAATAGAATAAAATAAACAATGACAGGAACACATAGAAGGGTGAAGCTGTGGAGGGGGCCATTCAGAGTGTCACTGTCACATAAGATTACCAGGTTGTTTTATAAAGGGACTAAGTGCAGTTGACAACTGGTACTAGACAAAACAAGTACAGGGGCCAGTTCTTCGTACGTCGCTAACTCAGTTAGCTGGATTTGATTGTTGACGATGTGACATGATCTTGGATTGTTTGGTTCTCCGACACTCATCTTGAATTTGCTGTCATAGCAACATGGCCGCAATCTTTAGCCTGCTTGAAAGCAGGCTTATTTAATGTAAACAGGATTAGCTTTATAAGCAGAGGAGATAGGGAAGTCTGTCCAGCCAGTGCACTTAAACCAAACTAGGGGCAGAGCTGCACAGGACAGAATTGTGGAAGACCATTTTTGAATGTTTAATAAAAGACAAGACAAATAATGTTAAGTTCCTGTTGTTTTATTTAAACAATTCTTGATAAAACAGCAAGCAAGTCATCTTTCTCCTGCAATAAGACATAGTTATGTAAAGTCTGCAATACTACTATATGTCAAATGGTGTATTACCACTTACTCTGAAGGTCCTTTTGAAGCAACTCGATCTCTTTTTCAAGTTGTCGAGTTGAAATTCTCCTCTTAATTAGTGTTTTTTCAGGTAAAAAATACTAAATTTTTTGTTGAAGATGCTGTTTATATAGGGAACGGATGTCACCCTGTATCATTGTGTGAAAGAAAAAGACAGGGTCAAAACATGCCTCATGCAACAAAAGTAAAAAGTAAAAGTACAACACTGTCCACCTCTGTATCAGTTCTTTGTGCAGACTCTTCTTCAAGCCTTTCTGTAGGTTTTTTATCTAGCTATGGACTCCTGCAGCTCACATTGCAGACATAAAGAATAGGTACACAAGTATATACAAATTACTGTAAAGTTATTTATGCACTCATTTCAGTCAGCTGACAGACACACTGCTAACCGACCTAGCATTTCCGCTCCTCCTAGCTCTTCCCCCGAGCCAGCTGCTGCAGAGCCACCCCCACTTGTTCTGGAAACCTCCTCTCCTAGCCCGGAGTTTTCAGGAGACAGTGGGGATTGTGGGGGATTTTTGTTTTAGTGCACGTTAGTTTTCAACTGGTCTCCACACATTTATGCCCTAGATCAGGGGTGTCAAACATACGGCCTGCGGGCCCGCCGACCAATTTAGTCCGGCCCAGTGGCTAAATGCATCATCATTTAAAAAAAAAAAGAATAATTCCGCTTGATTTATGAATGTGAATAGTTTTATTATGATTCATGCGGGGAATATCTCAAATGATATGAACACTACAATGGGAAAGTAGGAGAGGAAAGGAAGAACAAGAAAAAAAAGAAAAGGTGAAAGAAAGAGGAGATAAAAGGAAGAGAATGATAAAACAATTATTGAAAAAAACATGTACTTTGTTTAATTGAAAATCTGTAGTTCCTATATTGTCCATGAGGGGCGCTGTGTTATATTTAGCAGATGGTAGCACTCGGCTTCAGATGTCGAAAATTGATTTTAAATCATTTCTTAATTTTTATCTGTTTGATGTATTTTGTCATGCAGGACAGTGTTTTTAAGTTCCGAAAAATGTGAATAAATGTTTTTAAACATTCTACAATCACTGTGATCAGCTCTTATGCATAATGCACAAATAAAATTGCACATACTTTTCTTAAAAACGCTGAGGTTATTCATAATATATTGTTTATAAGTGAAATTCATTTAATATAAAAATCAACAACAAGTCCACTTTTATTAGTTCTATTTAATCTTGCAATGAGTTTACTTGTGTGGCCCTCTTGAGATCAGATTAAGCTGTATAAGATAAGAGATAAGATAGTCTTTATTGATCTCATGTTGGAGAAATTCACTTGTCATATCGGGGGGCAAATACATACAAAAAATTTATGTATGCGGCCCCTAAACCAAATTGAGTTTCACACCACTGCCCTAGATGATGCCAAGATCTCATTTGTTTTGCGTCTGCTAACTGGAAGAGGCTTAAGATGGGCCGAGGCCCGCTTTCCCGATTGCCAACAGTTTGGCTGCTCCTTTAATTATTTTACTACAGAATGTAAGATGGTTTTTGTGGCTGAATAAGATCCAGTGCAGCACTCCCGCCAGTTGCTGGCTCTCAGACAGCGCAGTCGCCGCGTTTCCGATTTCGCTATTGAGTTCTGTACTCTAGTGGCTGCTGCGGATTGGGAACCACGCGCCCTTAAAACAGTTTTTTTTTCAAGCACTGGCCTCTTTAGATGAATTTATCACCCTCGCTATCCGGTTGGATAACTGGCTAAGGAGTAGGGGCCGGTGAAGGTCGGATAGACCTTAACGCCTGCCGGCGCTCCCTCTCCCCGAGCGAGCTCCGTCTCGACCCGTAGCTGCTCCTCCCTCTCCTCCGGAACCCATGCAAATTAGTAGGGTTCGTCTCACTCCGGAGGAGAGGCAGCAACGAATAGATTCGAGACTCTGTATTTATTGTACTTCCCCTAAGCACTTTATCGGTGCCTGTCCAGAGTGGCCAAAAGATCAGGTCCATTGGCTGTTGTGGGGAAGCTGGCGGACCCGATTGAGCTCTCCTCTCCCACATCACCGCAAAGGTCCACACTCCCTCGTTTTGTCTGCCAGCGACATTTCCCACGGCTTATGAGAGTCTCAGTCTTTTATCCTTAGTGGACTCCGGTTGCGACTTGAACTTAATCTACCGTGCCTTAGTGTCACAGAAACGGATCGAGACTATTCAACTGACCGCTCCCCTCCAGGTTTCCGCCCTGGATGGGGGAGCACTTCCCCAGGTTACCCACCAAACCAAGCCACTAAAAATCGTTATTTATGGTAATCACCAAGAACGAATCAGCTTTTATGTTTTTCCCGTCAAACATGCTCCCATTGTTTTGGGATATTTGTGGTTACTTGAGCACAACCCATCAAATTGAACTGTGCGGAGGGTTGAATCCTGGTCACCTTTCTGTCACTCCCGTTGTTTACGCTCCGCTGTCCCATCCGACCCTTTGACGGAGGGTCCCGCTGTGAGCGAAGGATCCAGTGGACTTAAGCCTAGTCCCTGACCATTACCCAGATTTGCAGTTAGTATTTAGCAAATGTTAGGCGGGATCTCTGCCGCCACATCGTCCCTATGACTGCACTATAAATCTGCTCCCTGGTGCCCCATTGCCTGCTAGCCGTCTTTACCACATCTCCCGGGCTTAACGATAGGCTCTGGAGAAACACATCAATGACTCTCTCTCATCCGGCCTGATTCGTCCATTCTCCTCTCGACTCGGAGCAGGGTTTTTCTTTGTAGGAAAAAAGGATGGCTCCCTACGCCGGTGTATTGAGTATCGTGGCCTCAACCAGATAACTGTGAAAAATAAATACCCTCTCCCTCTGCTATCTTCCGCTGTCGAGCTGGTTCAGCATGCCACCATTTTTACAAAACTTGATTTACTTAAGACTTATCATCTAGTGCGTATCCGCCGGGGGGATGAGTGGAAGACGGCAAGTTGATACTTTGACACCCACCTTGCATAATTCTGGCGATTTGCTCCAAAAAATAAGTCGACAGCCTTAGTGAGAGCCCAAGTGTAGAGGTCAAGATCTGATTCTCGAATAGCTCGGTAAAGATCATTTTTCCTCACTTAGAAACATTACACTCATTAACATAAGATGCCTCACTTCTCTGAATTTCAGTTTTGTACTCAAAAGTGTAATTTGACCTACTTTTGACCCCAGGGGTGATTAGCCCCTTCTTAAGCTTAAGTGCCATTGATTTTCATTTCTTAAGTTACATTTATAAGCGGTATGAGAGTATTTCATAGTGTGAATTTCAGCTTTGTACACAAAAGTGTAATTGAGACCCTCTTTGGTCTCCCATTGGACCGTTTCTTAAAGGGAGACCCCTGTGCTATTTTTTTCTTAAGATGCATTTTCCTAAGCAGTCATGTATGCAGTTTCAGCAAGACTAATATGAGCCTTGTACTCAACATTGTAAATGAATGCGTATTTTAGGGGGCTTTGGTACCCCTCCATCCCTTGGGGCCAGGGCTGACATGCTTAAGAAAAGGGTTTTGTACATCCCCAGAGTAGTGTGTACAAAGTGAGCCTATCAAACCTTTTTTACTCAATTGTGTAAATGAACCCAGGCTAGCTCCCTGACTACCTCTATCTCCCGTGGCCATCCATGGGCCTTCTGGATGGGTAGCAACTGAAGAAGGACGATGGTGACCCTGTTTAGCCTGACGGCTGGTTTCAGGTCCCCTTCATTGAAAAAAGATTTGGAGGATTGGCACAGAGGTGTTTGTTTATCCTCACATATTTTGTTGGTGTTTCATTCTGTAAATAAAAAATGCCAAATGTTACCATAATTGGTTTTTCAGTTCTCATCTTTTCACATCATAAAACTATACCTGGTTAAAGGCACACTATGCAACATTTTTCAGTTAATTAATGTGTTCCATACCGTTTTGGATGATTCAATGAGTCATTTCAGGTTGAACAAAGGTTTTCTTGGCCGCCCTGGTGGTCTGTGGGGGAAATACCGCACTTGCAACTGCAGGAGCCCTCAGCCCGCGCCCACAGGCTCAGAATCTCGTGCAAGATCGCGAGAGTCGGTCTTGCTTTACGGCGAGAACATGTTTGTTACTAGCGCAGTGGCGATATCTGTGCAGTTATCATGGCAGAACCAGCGATAAAACAGCGAAAGCCCATGTTGGAGCAGGCAAGAAAGTGGAAAAGGGCTCTGGACAGAAAGAGGAGTCGTACACGGGTGAACATCGGGCAAGCTTTTTCCGAATGGCGAGAGCTAAAAGAAAGAGATGGCTGCAAGGCTGACGCGGACCTCGCGTTTCTGCTGATGCGATTGTAAGTAACATTGGAGGGTTTCCCTCACGCTACCGCCTCCCAACATTCAAAAAAAAAAAAAAACTAACTCATATGCGCGCAAAGCTTGTCTCCCCCGCTCTGCCGGCCGCTCGCTCCTCCGGCCGCTCAAAGCTTGTCTCTTTCCCCCGCCCGCCGGCCGCTCGCTCCGCCGGCCGCTCAAAGCTTGTCTCTTTCCCCCGCCCACCCGCCCGCCGGCCGCTCAAAGCTTGTCTCTTTCCCCCGCCCACCCGCCCGCCGGCCGCTCGCTCCTCCGGCCGCTCAAAGCTTGTCTCTTTCCCCCGCCCGCCGGCCGCTCGCTCCTCCGGCCGCTCAAAGCTTGTCTCTTTCCCCCGCCCGCCGGTCGCTCGCTCCTCCGGCCGCTCAAAGCTTGTCTCTTTCCCCCGCCCACCCGCCCGCCGGCCGCTCGCTCCGCCGGCCGCTCAAAGCTTGTCTCTTTCCCCCGCCCGCCGGTCGCTCGCTCCTCCGGCCGCTCAAAGCTTGTCTCTTTCCCCCGCCCGCCGGCCGCTCGCTCCTCCGGCCGCTCAAAGCTTGTCTCTTTCCCCCGCCCACCCGCCCGCCGGCCGCTCGCTCCGCCGGCCGCTCAAAGCTTGTCTCTACACCCCCCCGCCACCCCCCGCTCCGCCGGTCGTCCGGTAAGCAAATTCCTAGGGGAAACACTGCATTGGAATGGTTTCTCTCTCTCTGTGTGCATGTTCATACTTTCACTGTGTTAGTCATTGTTTGTACTGCCGTTTTTTCGACTTTTGTATTCGTTGCGTTCGCCTGTCTGCTAAGCTCAAAACAACCGCGCCTGGCTTGACGGATAAACCAGGAGAACAGCTGAGCATATTTACGACAGTGCACTTTTACTTTCGCCCTCTGGGGGGCGCCTCGCTGGAAAATCAATCCCAGTTGCATAGTATACCTTTAACATGCAGATTAATATAGTTCTCAAGAAAGAAAAAGTAAAATGTATAGTCCTGTAAAACTAGTCAAGTATAGTAAATGTAACAAATGGCTTCCCTTCTCTGGTAATAACTATAGTGTTTTTGTATTGTAAAGATTCTCATTGTAAGATGTATTGATTATTTTTGCCATTTCACTGAAAGAATGAACTTAACTAACTGCACATCGTTTATAGCTTAATCACTGTAAAGGTGAGTAGACATAGAAATTGTCATGGTTCAGTTTTGGCCTGTCTATCTCCCTCTGTTATTTTCCAGCACCTCCTCTCACACAGCTCAGCCTCCACTCCCTCAGCAATCAGTCACACCTGTTAGGCACCAATCAGTCAGTACTCACTCCACCTGCCAGTCTCTCTATATAAGCTCACTTCGGTTTGCTCCTCGTCGCCGGCTCGTCTTCAGTCACACCACGCCTGGCAAGTCCTGTTCTCATCAGTCTCCACTCTCTCCACGTCTGTCAGCCAAGTTTGCTCCCTGCTTAGTTACTGGATCTCCTGCTTGCTAGTGATGGGCAAATTAAGCCTCATGGAGCAATGAAGCTTTCCAATATTTTGCTTTGGAAAAAGGTTCTTTACTCAATGCTTCATTCATCACTCACTAGTGACATCTGCTGGTGAAACTGTAACAGCCTTGTCACTTAGTTGGATCATACTTCCAAAAATTAGTAAATGCAATATTGTTACAAAGTTTTCATCAAACTCATGTTTAGTAAGAGGAGAATCAATTAATCATATCATATTTAATTGTCATGTTTTAATTATTAAAATGATTTGTAGCCAATCTAATCCTTTACCATCAGTGGTTGTATTAGGTTTTCTTTTATGTCATGGACTTATTTGACAATGAAGATATGTATTACTTTAGTATACTGGGAATTGAGTGATTGTTGGGGCAGACTCTGTATGCTTTGAGCTTGAAACTTGCTTCTTGAAAAACAGAATTTGTTTAAAGTCATCTCTTCCTGGGAGTTCAAGTTCTGGTTCTTAATATTAAGTTAGAATCAGAATCAGATATACTTTAATAATCCCAGAGGGAAATTGCTGAAACACATAGTTTGCCTCTTCCAATGGCTTTTAGTCTGCTTTTGATGTGTGATTCTGATGTATCAGAGGACCTCACCCACGAAGAACAGGGTTCATCGGGCTTTTATTTTGAAAAATGATACGTAAAATGGAACAATGACTGTAACGTTTCTGGCACTGGGGCCGCTGATTGCAATCAGCGCACCTGTTCCATCTCCACCCTACCTGCTTAAAAGGTCTGCTCTTTGCAGCCTCCAGTGCCAGAACGTCTCTAGCCAAACGGTGAGCGCTTCCAGCCTTGTTTTCTGAATTCCTGTCTGCCTGTCGACCTGTTTTTGCCCCTGTTTTTTGAGCCAGTCTAACCCCTTCCTGGATTTGTCTGCCCGCCTGAGTTCTGCTCGTCAGCCTCAGTGATCTGGACTGCCTTCCCGTGTTTCTCACCCCAGCCTGCCCGTAAGTTACCGAGATTGCCTGCCCCTTTAACTGTCTGTGCTTTTTGGATTCTGGACCTGGATCTGGACCTGGATACCCTATTGGATTCTCCCCTGGACACCGCTGCTGGATTTAAACGGATTTCCCCCTCAACAAGACCCGGACTGTCCCTGGATAAAGAGCCATGGATTATCCCCTCTCGGACCCCGTCGACACCTGGAGCCAGACTCCTGCCCTGTCTACCCGCATTGCGGCCAGGAGCTGCCAGTCGCGGAGTACGAGCCGCACAGACCGAGGGACCGTGCCGCCACCCTCTTTAAATAAACAGTTTATACTTTCACTGACCTGTTTTTCGGGTTGTCCTTGGGTCCATCCAAATTCATTACAATGACGTGGCAGATGTAATGTGAGGCCTCTTTTGTTGTTGATCATGTGATTTTCCTTAATATGACACAAGCTCCGAAGCGGGGCTTCGTCTGACACACTACCTTTTTACTCGGTACACGCCTCGAAGCCTGGCCTCAGATGTCCCATCACTACCTGCTACCCCTGTGCTCCAAATAAGGTCTCTGCTAGCTGCTGGATTTCCTGCTGCCCCAGAGCTCCAAGTTTGCTCCCAGATGGGCTTTGTTATTTTTATGCATGATAAATGCCATGCGTTGCGTGTGAGTATGAAATATGTGTGTCATGCGTGAGAGTTGACAGCCCTGAAGAAAATAAACACAAATATTAACAGTACACATTTACACTTGGTGGATAACGAATTACAAACATGTGCATACCTCCTTGGCTGTGTGCTTACAAAAAATAAGTAAGCTTAATTTATTCTGTTTTAGCCTCATTTATCTGTTCATCTAACAATTTTGTAGCATCGCTTCCATCAGCCTTCTTCAAACCTTTTTTCTTCACCATAGACTAATTCTAGCACTACATTAGTGACGTGTAGTCAGGGGAGGCAAGTGAGGCCAGGCCTCACTTGTCATCATGGAAAGAAAGAAAATATATAATAATAATAACATAATATAAATTGTGATTCACTCAGTCATTTGTAATAAAAGTTCTTTTTTTATCTAATTTCCTTATTTTTTTATCATATTCTCTTTAAAATGGCAGACTTTTCCCTATTTTTCATGTAAATCCTTGGTGGCGCTTGATAGCGAAGCCGGTGAGGCCGCAGCAAGCTTGGCCTCCCCTGGGATTGCGCAATCCCATGTTAACTGCGCTGGCTTCCATTCTGTGATGTATTTTCCTGTCTCTAGATCATAAATTCAATTGTTCAAACAGTTATGAACTGATTTTCGACAATTTAATGTATGTGGATTACGAATTGTGTTTTGGTCATCAAACTGTGCATAGGTAACATGTTTTCGTGCTGCTGCGCGCGATCATAAATGGCAAAGAACTGGTTGTAGGTGAGGCTGGCAGTTCCTTGGTCTCTAGGCAGGGGGCGCTCAAGGGGCACCGCTCGTGATCCCAAAACTGTAGAGTGACAGCAAGTTATGGATGTATTGTTAGCGAGTTATGCTGAACAAGTAAAGCACTAAAAATACTCTAAACATACAGCTGGAACAGGACTGATTAAGGAAGGCTTTCCTCCCTGGCAGTGATCTTCATTGAGACTGAGAGACTTTTAAAACTGAAGAAGATAAAGAGAACTTTTACCGGAAAATGGCCGAAATTTTTGTTCAGAAAGAGCGCCGCATGGACTTAATTTATAGGTAGAGGTAAGCAGTGACGTGCGGTAGGGTTCATAGCTGATGAGGCACTGACGTCATCAGAGTCAGATTTACAAATATATACACTCTACAGAGTAGACTCATTGCAAAGTGCTGAAGGAGACTGATTGAGCCAAATAAATTCACCAAGAGACATGGAAAAAATATTGATTCTTTGATGAAAAAAAATAAAACTAAATCATTTGTAACTCATAAACTGGTAACAGTTTATGAGTTAAACTGGTAACAGTTTATGAGTTATGATGGATTTCTGCATTTGCACATTATAACACACATTACGCACATTTCATTACAAAAACAAAACATGAATAATTATCGCTATAAAATAAAAGTATAAAATAAAATGTGGCCATGCATAGAAGAATACTTAGCTCTAGTGATGTTACGTTATGTGCCGAGGCTTCGAGGCGTGTGTCGAGTAATGGAGGGGGCGTTTCCGCAATGCGCGTATCGAGGCTTGCTTCATTTGGGGGAGGAGCCGAAAACGATGACGTCCGAAGCCTCGCTGGCCGGCTGTACCACGTGACTGCTTCGGGAAGTGGCTCAGATTGTTGCGCGGGGTTTGACGGCTTTAAAAAGTCCACAAGCTCCATTCAAAATGTGGGTTGTTGTAGGAGAGTTGCGGTCAGTTGAGAGAGTGGATAGAGTTTGGATAGTGGTTATTTAGTTTGAGAAAGTTAGTTTGGTGTTTGGAGAGTTTAGGAAAGAGATACATAGGAGATTTAGGAGTGCGAGGACAGGATAGGAGTAGGATGGAGCAAGCGAGAAAGAGGAGGATGTCCCCTATGTGGGAACATTTTGATTTGATAAGCCCTAACAAGGTAAGGTGAACTGAACATTTGCAGATGCATTAGGTTTGCTTATGAGGAACTGTATTTTTCACTGTTTCTTATTTTGTGTAAAGGTGAGGTGTTTATTGTGCTCCAAGGAGTTGGGGTACAATAATAACACCTCATCCATGCTAAGGCACTACCGTGCCTTGCATGAGAATAGGGATGAAACTGGAGCTTCACCCAGCCAAGGTATTTCATTACTATATTAAAAACACACTTTCACAATTTTTGCATGCTGATGTTTGCTTGTTGTGCAAATAAAGATAGGTAACAGACACTGTATTTATTCCCTTTTAACCAGCCACCAGAAAAGCAGAGCTGGATGAAGCTCTAGTCTCCATGATAGTGAAGGATACCCAGCCTTTCACTATTGTGGATGACGTTGGATTCAAGACATTTGTGTCTAAGCTGGATCCCAATTATGTTCTCCCTACAAGGCAGGTATGTGTGGGTCCATACATGAAACGAATGACTACATTATTGTATGTGTCACAATTCAGCAATATATATATATATATATAAATGTATGTATGTATGTATGATATATATATATATATATATATATATATATATATATATATATATATATATATATATATATATATATATATATATATATATATAATCTCTTCCTTTAGGCTCTGAAGGCCATGGTGGAGGCCAAATATGAGTCTGCTAAGGAGCACGCTAAGGCTAAAGTAGAGGAGGTGGCTGCTGTTAGCCTTACATCAGATATGTGGACATCCATCAACATGGATGCCTACCTGGCAGTGACATGCCACTTTGTGGAGGAGAATGAAAAGCTGAGCTCGGTGTTGTTGGGAGTGCAGGCATTCCCCCAGTCTCACACTGCTGAAAATATTGCTTGTGTGAAAGCCTCCCTGATGGAGGAATGGGGAATCTCAGGCAAGGTGACATGCATGGTCACCGATGGTGCTCCTAATATGGTGGCATGCGTGAGAGACCTGAAGCTTCGCCACCACATTTGTGTTGCTCACACCCTCAATCTTATTGTGAAGAGGGCGCTTGACCACCAACCTGCGCTCTCTGGCCTCCGGGCCAAAGCAAGGAAGCTGGTTGGCTACTTTAGAAGCAGCACCACTGCTAAGGTATCCTCTTTTATTTTATTCCAATATATAATGTTAATAGTTTGTCTGTACTCCTACTGCAGTGACTTAATGGCCTACTCTTCTGTATCTTTAAAGGAGAAGCTTACACAAGTGCAGCTTCAGCTGGGCATGCAAGCAACCAAGCTGATGCAGGAGGTGGAAACAAGATGGAACAGCACCTACTTGATGCTGCACCGTCTGGTGGAGTTGAGGGAGCCAGTAGGAGCGGCATTGGCTGGATTGCACACTGACATTCCCTATTTAACTGCCAGTGAGTTTGATATTGTTGTAGCGTGCCTTTCGTTACTCTCTCCTTTCTATGACGCCACCATGGAGCTCTCGGCAGAACAACACGTGTCGGCATCAAAAGTTATCCCCCTCCTGAAGATGATAGAGAATGCCCTTCAGGAGGAGGACACCAAGTCGGCACCTGGAGAAGCAGTGCAAATAGGAGAGCAGCTCATCAGACATCTCAGGGAGAAGCTGCACATGCTCCAGTCAATGAGCATCTTGTCGCTGGCTACACTCCTGGATCCACGATTTAAAGTTATAGCATTTTTCAGCAACACAAAAGCTGCTGAAGCAGTGAAGCGCTTGACTTCAGAGTGTGCCACCGTAATCCGACGGAACCTAGAAGAGAACACTCACGAGATTCCCCAGGCTTCCACCTCTCAAGAATTCAGTGGAGGTAATCTTTTGTATTACATTTTGAGATTACTTATTCCTATTAAAACACTTACTAACCTGACCTGTGGTTTCCATTTAGGTAGCAGACTTTGGCAAAGATTGGACACTAGTGTCATGGAGGCAAAGAGGACTCCAAATGTCTCAGCAGATGCCACCGTAGAGGTCCAGCGCTACCTCTCAGAGGCGAACATAAGCAGGCTGGAGAACCCCCTGGAGTACTGGGCTAATCATCGGTCACTGTACCCCAATCTGTACAAACTTGCACTTATTTATTTATGCACCCCGGCATCATCTGTGCCATGTGAGCGTGTCTTTTCAAAGGCTGGAGAAGTAGTATCAAAAAAGAGAAATCGTTTGAAACCAAAAACTGTGGAGAAATTGTTGTTTCTGAATAAAAATGCATGAAATCATCCAAGTTACACAAGCATCAGCCTATTCATTACCCCCTCCCTAGTTCCATAAGCACTTTCACTGTCCTCTGCCTGATTAAGGCTATGCCATTTTTGTAGAGTCACAGAAAAACATTATTACACAACATGCCATATCACATGACACTCCTATTTTGGGAATAATTACACACAGAATACATTCAAACAATATTTTATTGTACACATGTGTTTACAAAATTTATGTAGACAAATGATTTCGTCCTACACCTTCTGTGAAGTCATTCCCAAGAGCCATAATAGACAAAAATTAATGCATCACACGTGTTAAGATACAGCTGGCTGTGATTATACAACTTGCCAGTAGGTGGTGCTGTGTGCACATGAACCATCAAGAAATGAACCTTTTCTCGAACCAGTTGGCTGAGTGGTTCAATGCCTCATGAGGCTTCATCTCGCCATCACTACTTAGCTCAAATATAAGTGTTAAGAAGCAATAATATTTTCGGTAACAATTAAGTTCTGGAATGTGTATATGTGATCTTTTTTGTTTTCAAAATGTTTGTTACCTTTTGGGTGTGTCCTTATAGCAGCCATCTTGGAACCTACCAAAGAGCAGGCCCGCCTCAAACCCAGCTCTTTTATAGAAAGGACCTTGTTTGCTGGACTTTGATTGGCTGGGCAGTTAATTGAGAAGGCGGGGACAACAGTATATAAGGAGACTGTTGGCTGTACCAAGGAGAGAGAGAGAAGGCTTGAGAGTCTGAAGGGAAGATGTCATGGTTTTTTCCCCCGTGGTCCCTGACTTATGCTGTGCTGAGGGAGGCCTAATAAACCACCTTTGTTTAAACTACAGCCAACTTTGAGGAGTTTTCCTTCCACACCACACCTCGCAGCATAACAGTGGTGTCAGGAGTGGGACAGTTTACGCCTGTGAATGAAGGAAGACAACCGGCTAAATGAGAGGAGTAGGGTGTGGAAGAACTCGTGGGACAAAGAAAAGCCCCCTTTCTGAGATGGAAGAAGGACAAAGCGGAGGACCAGCAGAGCCGGATTCACTACCTGAGGGAGCCATGGCTGGTGAAGACATTGTTGAACCGGTTGTGCGGCCTAAGCAGACCACAGTTGGAGCTGTGAGTAAAGAGCATTCTGAAACTGACATCTTTGATGAAATAAGAGAATTTATGCAACGTTCTAAGCGAACAGAAGCAATACTGTTTGACCAGATTAAACAGTTGTGCAGTAACATGCCAAAGCTGCAAAGTGATGTTTATGCTGAACAGGAGCTGTCTATCAGAACTGGCATTTCTACAGAAGCAGCTGTTCCAAAGCGAGAGACCAGGACACTGTCTCAGCTGTCTGCAATAGAGGAAGTCCAAGGAACCTCTGGTTACCCAGCGGAACCTTATTCTCCATCGCAGCCCCAGCGGCATAGAACACAAGTAGCTCCAGCACAAAGAGTGGAACCAACCCGTGGAGGTGATCCAAGAATACCTGATTTTAAGGAGGGTGAGGATCCTGAAGGTTTTTTCATACGTTTTGAATGCATTGCTAAAACATGGGGATGGCAACCAGCTGAATGGGCTGCTAGAGTGGTCACATTATTGACTGGAAAAGCCCTTGAGGCATATGCTGGAATGGATGAGGACCAGTCTGACTCTTATGACGCTATTAAAGCTGCTGTGTTGTCTAAGTTTAATGTAACAGAAGAGACCTACAGATACCGGTTTCGAAGCATTAGTGTTCCAGTGGGAGAGAGTGTACGTGAAAACTACGGCCGGATAAAGGGACTCTACAAGCGATGGATGCGGCCTGACAGTCAGAGTAAAGAAGAGATGGGGGAAACTATCATCTTGGAGCAGTATCTACGTGTGCTTCAACCAGACGTCCACACATGGGAGAAGGAGAATAATCCAAAGACTGGAGAGGAAGCGGCAGACCTGGCTGAACGTTACCTGGCTGCTCACAGAGAACCTTCTAAGTCAGGAGTGACTGAGAGACCAAAGTCTATGGAGGTAAAACCTCCAGGTGCAACTAATGTTGCCAATTTGGACAAGAGGGGTGGTAAGAAGTACACACAACCTGGACCAAGGTATGGTCTCATTTGTTACTATTGTCAGCAGCCTGGTCACAAAGCTGCCTTATGTCCATTAAGAAAAAGTAAGTCAGTAGATTTGTGTGGTACCTTCCAAAGAACATAATTATGAACTTTCTGATGACATGATTCCACATAAACATGTAGTTGATGTGGTGATAAATGGCAAAGCTGTAAAAGCTCTTGCAGATACAGGTAGCTCACGAACTCTGGTGAAATCATCTTTGTTGAGTAATGTACTGCCTAACTTTAACAAACCGGTAAACATTACTTGTGTTCATGGATGTCAGAAAGAGTATCCAACTGCTGATGTCACTATTGATGTTGAAGGACAGGTTTTTATGTTGACTGTTGGAGTTTGGAATCAGTTAGCATATGATGTTATCCTAGGAGAAGATTTACCAATCCTAGACAGTTTGGTTCAAGAAAACTTAGTGGCTTATGCCTGTGCTGTCACCACACGTTCCATGAAAAAGGATTTAGAACTTCTGCCAGATGTAGATGATGATCTGTATGAAGGAGGAAATAAAAGCAAGAAATCAAAACGACAGCGTAGACAGGAGAAAAATAAGAACAAAAGCAGGTCAAAACTCCCTGAACCTGCATTGCCATTAACTCCATGTATTGATTTCCAGTGGAAAATTCCTAATAACTTTAATGAGAGACAAGAAAACGATCCATCTTTGAAACCTCTCTTTAATAAAGCACATAAAGATGGTGGAAAAGAGAGTGCTGCTGAGTTCAAAAGTTTAGCAGGAGAGCCTTTCATTATAAGGGATAAACTTTTGTATCTAGCAGACATTGATGAACCCAGACTTGTTGTGCCAAAAGAATACCGTTCAGTAATTCTGCATTTGGGTCACACTATACCATGGTCAGGACACTTAGGACAGGCAAAAACTTATAATCGTGTTGCTCAACGTTTTTATTGGCCAGGATTATATAAAGATGTAGCTGAATACTGCAAAACATGTCATGACTGTCAGTTGGTGGCCCCTACTAAAGTTTCAGACCGTGCCCAGTTGCAGACATTGCCTATAATGAGTGTTCCTTACGAGAGAATTGCCATGGATATCATAGGTCCTTTACCTAAGAGCAGTAATGGCCATAAATATGCATTAGTCATCTGTGATTATGCAACCCGATATCCAGATGTTTATCCATTACGTTCTCTACAGGTCAAACATATTGTCCGGTGTTTAGTAGACCTTTTCTCCAGAGTTGGTATTCCAAAGGAGATTCTGACAGATCAGGGTACCAATTTCATGTCACAAGTGATGAAAACTCTTTATGATCAACTGGGTGTAAAGGGTATTCGTACTACTCCATACCATCCAGAAACCGATGGTTTGGTAGAACGATTTAATGGTACATTAAAGCATATGTTGAGAAAGTTTATTGATGATACTGGCAAAAACTGGGATAAATGGTTGCCTTTCCTTTTGTTTCCTTACAGAGAAGTACCACAAGCCTCAACGGGTTTTTCTCCTTTTGAGTTACTTTATGGGAGACAGGTTAGAGGCCCTTTGGACATGCTGAAGGAGAACTGGGTGGCTGGAGCGGCATCAGGATCCAGTGAAGCGGCTTCACCAACTAACATCATCTCCTACATACTTCAGATGAGAGACAACCTGGAAAAGTACAGAGAGCAAGTTAAAGATCATATGGAGAAGGCTCAACATAGGCAAAAGGTATGGTACGACAGACGTGCCCGTGAAAGAGAGCTGAAGACTGGCCAGAAGGTCTTAGTACTCTTGCCCAGTGGGCCAAGTAAGTTGCTTGCTAAATGGCAAGGACCCTACACTGTGGTTAGAAGAGCAGGACAAGTGACTTATGAAATTATCTGTCCAGAAAAACAAAAGTCAAAGCAACTTCTTCATGTAAATCTATTAAAGGAATATCATGAAAGAAATGTTCCAGAAATGGATGTGAAGCAGATCCTGATGGTACAAGATGTTCAGCCTGAAGACAGTGCCATGTTGAAAGATGGGGAAGCTGAAATGAGTCCATGTAGAGACTTGACCAAATCTGAAGAGGCTCCAAAGCATCTGACTCCTGATCAGTGGCAACAGCTGGGTGAGATTAAACAGTCTTTTCCATCTCTATTTGCAGATGTACCTGGGCGAACTGAAATTATAACACACAAAATAACTTTGAAAGATGCAACTCCTGTTCGTCTTAAGCCTTACAGGATTCCAGAAAGAATGATGGATCCACTGAAAAAAGAGGTCCAGATGATGCTGGAAATGGGAGTGATAGAGCCATCAAGAAGCGAGTGGTCAAACCCCATTGTGCTGGTTCCTAAAAGACTCAAAGCAATTACGTTTTTGTTCTGACTTCAGAAAGTTGAACAGTATTTCCTGTTTTGATTCTTATCCCATGCCACGCATTGACGAGCTACTGGAAAGACTGGGGAAGGCCAAATATATCACAACCTTAGATTTATGTAAAGGTTACTGGCAAGTGCCTTTAGATCCATCCTGTAAGGAATACACAGCCTTTCAGATTCCAGGAATGGGTTTATTCCAGTACACGGTTCTACCTTTTGGTCTTCATGGAGCACCAGCTACGTTTCAAAGGTTGATGGACATTATCCTTAGTGACTGTTTAGAGTTTGCTGCTGCCTACCTGGATGATGTTGTGATCTACAGTGAAACTTGGGAGAATCACCTACAGCATCTAAAGGTTGTAATGGCAAGGATCCAGAATGCTGGTCTCACTTTGAATGTGAACAAGTGTGCATGGGCACAAGAAGAAGTAAAATATCTGGGCTACCTTGTTGGCCATGGACAGATAAAGCCACAACTTGAAAAAGTAAAAGCCATTCAAACAATTCCCAGACTTCAAACAAAGAAGCAAGTGAGATCATTTTTGGGCTTAGTTGGGTGGTATAGAAGATTTATACCCCATTTCTCAACTTTGGCAGCCCCTCTGACTGAGTTGACAAAAAAGTCTACTTCTAAAATTATGTGGAAGTAGGACTGTGAACATGCATTTCAATCTTTAAAGAAACTGATTTGTCAAGCTCCTGTTTTACAGAGTCCTAACTTTTCCAAGCCATTTGTTGTTCAAGTGGATGCTTCAAATGTTGGTCTTGGAGCAGTGCTAGCTCAGGGAGAAGCTGGGGAAGAAAAACCTGTCCTTTTCTTAAGTAAAAAGCTTTTTGACCGGGAGAAGTACTCCACAGTAGAAAAGGAAGGACTTGCAATAAAGTGGGCTTTGGACTCTTTAAAATATTATCTCCTAGGAAGGGAGTTTACTCTGCAAACTGATCACAGACCTCTGAAGTGGATGCATTCCAAGCAGCATCAGAATGCCCGTATATTACGTTGGTGCCTTGCCCTTCAGCCATACCAGTTCACCATACAGCATTGTCCAGGTAAGAAAAATCTTATTGCTGACTACCTTTCTCGTTTGCCTGAGTTTTGTAAACCAGAGGGGGAGGAAGTGAGTAAATGTTAAGAAGCAATAATATTTTCGGTAGTGATGTGCCGAGGCTTCGAGGCGTGTGTCGAGTAATGGAGGGGGCGTTTCCGTGAAGCGCGTATCGAGGCTTGCTTCATTTAGGGGAGGAGCCGAAAACGATGACGTCCGAAGCCTCGCTGGCCGGCTGTACCACGTGACTGCTTCGGGAAGTGGTTCAGAGTTTGCCAGATGACCGGTTCATTCAGAACCAGTTATGGCTGCACGCTGGATCATAAAACAGATCTGCTAACCAGATGCAGTTTGAAACGCCACTTGACGTTTTTATTAATTCTGCATTTTTTAACTACATGCACCGTATTTCTGTGCCTCAGCGCTTGCTCCTCCCCCCCCCCCCCCCCCCCCCACTTCCCTGGGAGCAGGTGCTTTTATCACCGTTCACCATTCAAAACGTGAATCACTACGTTTAATGTCCTCACATCGGTAGCAACGCGTGCCAGTTAAAGTCAATAGGAGAGTTACTAGCTGTGTTTAATGCTCTTTCGTTTTTAACAACATAGAATCAGTGGCGCTTCGGTGGGCTGCTGCCTCGCGCTTTAATTCAGGTGCGCACTTTTAAGGGTAATTTTAAAGAACTTGTAACATCAGGGGCTTCATCTCAGATCTGTCAGTACCCCTGTTCCCTTTATAGGAGCCCTTTACAGTATTTAGTTATGCATTTTCCCCGCATCGCACCAACGGGGGTAAAATCCGCCCACTGCACTGCCGCACTGACGAGAGCAATAGAAATGTGTCTGGTCAGCGCGGCGACTGACTGAGAAACCTGTCGCTGTGAAAGGTGATGAGAATGTAATAAACTGTAACAGTCTAGAAGTGCATTGAGCTGAAAAGAGAGGAGACATCAGCAGCAGGATCGTGCGTAAAGACGCAGCGTGAACCTCTGTGTGCTTCAGTGTTGCTGCTGAGGGGAAATTGTTGACCATAATCCCCCCCCCCTCCCCAAAATTAGCATAATCTCATTCTAAATTTTTGATCAAAGTTGACAGGTCTGATTATTACACACCATGCCATATCACATGGGACTACTATTTTGGGAATAATAACACACAGAGAATACATTCAAACAATGTTTTATTATACACATATGTGTATACACAATTTATGTAGACAAATTATTTCGTCCTACACCTTTTGTGAAGTCATTCCCAAGAGCCATAATAGACAAAAAAAATCAATGCATCACACGTGTTAAGATACAGCTGACTGTGATTATACACCTCGCCAGTAGGTGGTTCCGTGTGCACATGAAGCTCCAAGAAATGAACCCTTTCTCGAACCAGTTGGCTCAAGTGGTTCAATGCCTCATGAGGCTTCATCTCACCATCACTAATTTTCGGTAACAATTAAGTTCTGGAATGTGTATATGTGATCTTTTTGTTTTCAAAATGTTTGTTACCTTTTGGGTGTGTCCTTATAGCAGCCATCTTGGAACCTACCAAAGAGCAGGCCCGCCTCAAACCCTGCTCTTTTATAGAAAGGACCTTGTTTGCTGGACTTTGATTGGCTGGGCAGTTAATTGAGAAGGCGGGGACAACAGTATATAAGGAGACTGTTGGCTGTACCAAGGAGAGAGAGAAGGCTTGAGAGTCTGAAGGGAAGATGTCATGGCTTTTTTTCCCCGTGGTCCCTAACTTATGCTGTGCTGAGGGAGGCCTAATAAACCACCTTTGTTTAAACTACAGCCAACTTTGAGGAGTTTTCCTTCCACACCACACCTCGCAGCATAAAAATAAGATAAGATTTCAACAAATTTTCATTCATATCCCCAGTGGCAGATTAAAAAAACATAAACAGATAAAAAGAGATAAAAATAAATGAAGAAAAATCAACAAAATATTACCAAATAAAATGAAATCCCATAACATGCAAACACAGTTATTTATGGAGCATTCCTGAAATCTCTGATATATGGGAGATTGACGGGGAGTTCCTACCTCAAGTGAAGGAGTTTAAGCTTGTTGAGGTCTTGTTTTTATGAGTGAGGGGAGAATGGAGCGCAAAACCAGACAGATCAGTGTGGCTGCTGCAGTGATGCACACACTGCACCATTCTGTTCTGGTGAAGAGAGAGCGCCAAGTCAAAAGGTAAAGCTCTCAATTTACCAATCGTCCATGTTCCTACACTCACCTATGGTCATGAAATTTGGGTCATTACAGAAAGAACGAGACCTGAGATACTAGCGGCTGAAAGGAGCTCTCTCCTTGGACTGGCCAGGTACTCCCATAGAGATTGGGTATGGAGCTCAATTATCCGGGAGGAGATGCAGCTGCTCTTCCACATTAAGGATTTGGCAAGGTTTAAGATTTTTAACTAGCTTAAAGATGTCTTATTGCAAGAAATTCATAAATCAGCTACAACTGTGAATGATCTTAACTCATATGAGTTCCCTTCTGTGATTTCCACCTGCTATCTCTAGACAAAGTGGAGTAGCAAATTAAATCCACCAAAATGTTAGTTTTACAATATTTTACAAAATTATAGATCCTAAAGGTAGTTTCATAATAATAAAAATATAAAAAAATATCTAACCAGAAGCTATGTATTGTCAATATATATGGGCCAAATGCTGATGACCCCTCATTCTTTGACAAACATTTCCATGCACTTTCAAACCACCTGGATCGTTCTCTATTTATTGGGGTTGCCTCCAGTTTGGCTTGCTAGTGCTTACCTAGCCAGCAAATGGTAGCAAACAAAGATAAAGTGAAGGAGGTTTCTGTGTCATAAATAAATTAACTGATAAGCCCCTTAATTTTTCCAACATAAATGCAACATGGATGCCAGGCTATAAATAGTTTTAAACAGGTTTATCCAGCAGACATTAACACTGAGGAGGAGCACTGTGAAGTTAGAGCTAGAGTTGGTGAGTTTCTCCAAGTCCCTTTTTGAATACCTGTAAATGCACCATACCGTCTTACCTTGCTCTTCCATTCTTCAGGGGGTTCGTGTGAAAAAAAAAATCTTCCAAATCCATTCTGGTCGTGTTTCTTTCTACTGAGGCTTCCTCTTCTTCATTTATGACTCATCCATGTTAGGGTGACCAGACATCCCCGATTTCTGGGGATTGTCCCCGGTTTGGACCACCTGTCCGCGGCTAAAGCTGTCCCCGGAACAGTGTTGTCTGTCACTACCCGATCCGTACCGGTAGCACGATCCGTACCCTCAGCTCATTTGCGCACTTCCGGGTCGCCAAAAAAATAATGTAATTACGATACTGAAAATACTTATTTATATACTTAAATCATTAAAAAATGCTAAACTATATCGTAAATAAAATATTGAAGACTTTTCTGAAAGAAATTGATACGTTTTACATTCTCTCCATTGTATTGCTTGACGTCATCATCGGATATGCTCCAGCTTCCAGTCCGGGAAGATATCATTGCGTAACGTTTATCTGTATTGTCTGAATGCACTCTGTTAGTTTTATTGCTTCTTCAAACAGGACTGGAAAAAATATTTAATCCTTAATTATACGGTGAATTTCGTTATACAAATAATCTTGTTCTAAAAATTTATTTTATTAGAAAGATAAAATGATTGATTGAGAAATTAGCGCCCTCTGGTGTACAAATCATAAACTAGAGAAGACCTCGTCATTATAGTAGCGGCATTGTTTTTTTTTTTTGTTTTTTTTTTTTAGAAAAACGAACAGGGAATAGAACAAAGAACACACAAAGCGAAGGCAAACCTTATTAAAATACATTTATTAAGCACAAAATACAGACATATGCAAATCAAATAAATGATAAAAAAAGCTTCAAACTTCAAAAAAATTCAAAATCAAATACGTTTCTGTACTCCTATATGTGTTTATAGCTGGGGGTTTATGTACTTTAAGAAATGGTTTATATATTTTTATTTCCCTAACTACAACTGGGAAACATTTTTGCTATTAAAAAAAACAAAAAACAATGTATTTTTTATGTATTTCTGTTGTTTATTTTTTAGAATATGCAATATTGCCGCAAATACAAAGATATACAAAAAGAAACCCCTGCCTCGAAAAAATACAAAAGAATAAAAAAGTAAGAAAAACAAAGGCCGTTTCTCAATTCAAGAGAACGCGAGTACGGACTCGTGTTCTCGTCAAGTCCGGTCTTGGCGAGAACACAGGAAGATCGGACTTGACAAGAACGCGAGCATGCAGCACGTATGGTGTATTGGAATAGAAGCGTACTTGTGACGTCATGAGACGCACAGTTCTTTAGCATTTCTTTAACATTCAAAACTATTTATATACTACACCACAATAAATCTTATTGAAAATTTTTTTAAAATCCATCCATCCATTCCATCCATTTTCCAAACCGCTTTATCCCTCATGGGGTCGCGGGGGTTGCTGGGGCCTATATCCAGCGTTCACTGGGCGGGAGGCCGGGTACACCCTGGACAGGTCGCCAGTCTGTCGCAGGGCAACACAGAGAGACAAACAGGACAAACAACCATTCACACACAGACTCACACCCTAAGGACAATTTGGAGAAGCCAATTAACCTAACAGTCATGTTTTTGGACTGTGGGAGGAAGCCGGAGTACCCGGAGAGAACCCACGCATGCACAGGGAGAACATGCAAACTCCATGCAGAAAGACCCAGGGGTGTACTCGAACCCAGGACCTTCTTGCTGCAAGGCAACAGCGCTACCCACTGTGCCACTGTGCAGCCCCGGGATTATTTTAAAATAACATTTTTAATTTCTAAAAAGCCTAAAAATGATCTTGCCGCGGTGCATTGTGGGCAAGCGGTCAGTCTGAAGAACGCACAAGTCTGCTCTGATGCATGCTCGATAAAGAGGGCGGGCGAGAACAACATCCGGGGAATTCGGCGCATTCTCGATTTGGCGTTCTCGGTATAGACCCTTTTCACAGTGACGTCATGCAACTTCCGTTCTGCGGTGAAGCAGGGTATCTTTACTTCCGCTTTCTCCGCGAGCAGTGTTTTTACATAGGGAATTCACACAGTCCCTCACCAATCTACCCAAATTTCGTTTGGTAGACGTGCACAGACTGGCACAAAAGCTTTCGACCACACCAGCCTCCAAACTCGACAAAGATGACAAGTTCTTTGTGGAATAATACCTTTTCGATTATGAAGGTAAGAGCTTTGTCTTCTTAGCTCTGTTGTTAGCATAGATGCTAGGCTAATGATAGCAATGCTACCAACAGGACTTTTGTCATTTATTAGTTTTCTATTTCTCCATTATATTGCTACGCTAGCTTTATTGCTATATCAGCTTATCTGTTTCACAGCTTTTAGCCAATGAGTCTCACCAGGGATATAGTTGATATATAATGTTGAGCCTTTTCATACTTTGTTTTGGAACAGTGTCAATGCTTTTGGTCACAGTTAGAGCACGCTGTCACACCTCTATGAATAAAAATGAGGAGCCTCATTCCCTCCCGTTTTTTTTTTTTTTTGTGTAGTATTTTACTGAGGTTGCAGACTTTGCAGTATCCCTCAAAATTCCTCTGTGGGTTCAGTGTGTTTCTCAGTCTCGTCAGTACATTTGGAACCTCAATTAATAAAATAATTCTGCCCATTCCTGTTAAAACTGTGATAGTTTAGGACATCATAGACTGAGAAAGACGCTGTCAATAATGTTGAATGCACACTGCATGCACACTAATAATCAGTTCACTATAGTATTTATGGATTATGCTGCTGTCGGGGCAAACCCCTTGTGTCCTATACTGTTATTTTTCAGGCACTGACCAAAAAAAACATGGATTTTAAAAAACTTCAGACATCACACTTCATATATTTTAGTTATTTATTACATAGATACTTCATAGCAGCTCTGTCCATTTTACCTTTTACCTGCCCTGTTTATCCTGCTGCCTTGCTCCGGTTCCCCTCTGCCTTACAGAAGAGCCTGCTGCCGAGCTCTGGTGGGTTCTCCCCTGAACTGTCAATTCTCTTCCGAGCTGTGGACCCTGCTGCCTGTTCCTGGTTCCAAGAAGTCTCTCCCCGGGCCGTCAGCTCCTGCCAACACCATCACCCTGTTCCCGTGCAGTTCTACCTCGCTGGTTACATCACCCTCCATCCCATCAAACCTTCAATAAAGACTTTCATTTTAAGTCCCGTGTGTGTGGTTCTGGGTTCATCCATAGACAGATTAGACTTAGACAACTTTATTTGTCATTATGTATGCACAGAGTGTGTACAGAACGAAATTCCGTTTGCATACAGCTTGAGAATTACAGTAAATTACAGGATAAAGTGCAGCAGTGATTTAACAGTAAACAATTGAAATGTAAACAATGCAGGAGAAAGAGACGGTGTGCGATCACAGTGTACAGGTGAGTATTTTTAAAAACCATTTGTATGTGCAGAAATTAATTAATTTCTCAGATTAATTTCCTTTCATTAACAAATTGATTTTGACAGCTCTAATAAAAATTTACGTGGTGAGCCACTGAAATTATCTTGAGAATAGCTAAATAAACTTATAACTCAATTATCTTTAAGAAAGAAAGATGTTTAATTTGTTAAAGACCACTTGCAGAAACATAGGTGTCCTCGGAAGAGAAGTGCTGACTGCAGGCGTAAGTGCTGCTGCGAAGGATTTTAAAATTTGGCCCCTCGTCTCTTCTTATTGCTGTCACCCAATAGGCTCCAGTCTCAGCATCAGCCGGGAAGTCGTGAAAACTGAGATATGGAAAGTTTTTTTTGTTGTTCGAACACTGTGGGACACTGCAGTAGCAGTTTCTCTGTTATTGTGCCATGCTTGGTGGATATGATGCTGCTGAGAGATGGACACAAGGGGAGAAAAAATAGATTAATTATAATACTTTTTTAAAACCTTTATTTAACCAGATAAACTCCCATTGAGATTAAGATCTCTTTTTTAAAGTTTGATCTGACTAAGAGGTCAGCAGCACATGTCATTACTAATACAGTATAATAAAACAATTTCAGGCTTCTACTTAAAATATACAGTATTTTGCACAAAAACTAAAAAAAAAGTGCATTAATATAAGTGCAAATAATATTATGAAGAAAATTCATTATAATACACAGAAAATTCAGAAACAGAAGTACTGTCCAATAGACCCACAGTAATTTTTTTTAGGAATGAACAAAAAGATTCAAACGGAATAAGATCTTTTTAATTCAGTGACTGCAATTATATATAACACGTCACCATAATCAAGTAAGGGGAACAATGTAGCAGATAAATGTCTCTTTTTTCACTATGTGAACAAGATTTATTTCTATAATAGCAAAGCTACAGTAATCATTTTATAACATCTACATCAGATTAATGACAGGTAAAGTAAGCTAACAAGCTGCTGCATTTTAGCTTTGATCTTCATGTTACTGTCCCAATCAAAGCATCTATATAACAGCAATGATCGCTACAAATACTAAGGAAAATAAAGACAGTCAATAAGACACGTTTAATATTGTGCTCTCAGTCTTACTTAATGAAATCACGCTGATTACTGATAGGTAAAAGTTTGGTAAGGTAAGCTAAGAAGCTGCTGCATGTTAGCTTTGATCTACATGTTACTGTCCCGATCAAAGCATCTATATAACAGCAATGATTGCTACCAATACTAAGGAAAATAAAGATAGTCAATAAGACACGTTTAATATTGTGCTCTCAGTCTTACTTAATGAAATCACGCTGATTACTGATAGGTAAAAGTTTGGTAAGGTAAGCTAACAAGCTGCTGCATGTTAGCTTTGATCTACATGTTACTGTCCCGATCAAAGCATCTATATAACAGCAATGATTGCTACCAATACTAAGGAAAATAAAGATAGTCAATGCGACACATTGTGGTCTCAGTCTTACCTTATGAAATCGCGCTGATTATCAGTGAAACACCTCTTCACCTCCCGAATTTTCTATGTAAAAGCATGTAGCCGGAAGTAAAGATACCCTGCTCCGCTGAGAAACGGAAGTTGAGTGACGTCATGTGAAAAGGGTCTATAGGAACCACAGACATATATACGTAGACGTGTCATAGGGCGCAGGTTCGCACGTCAACGTCACCGCCATATTGTATGTGGCAGAAAAAAGTTGAGTTCTGTTATTGTGAACGTGGATCAGAGAAGATGCCTCATTCCTGTGCTGCAATAAATACACACACACACACACACACATATATATACATATATACATATATATATATATATATATATATATATATACATATATATATATATATATATATATATATAATGTGTGTGTGTGTGTATGTGTTATGAATATAAGGATCAATTTGTTAAATCTAAACATTGTGGTCTTCATTATTTCACATGTGAACGTTTAGGAACAGACTTTTTGGGTGAGTATTAAAGAGGTAAAATTACTAATATGAGCAAGAAAAGAAATCCTAGGTCAATAAAGTAAAAATAAACAAACAAACACAAAAGTGATAATGTTATGATAAAAACATCATATTATGAGAATTAAGGGGGAACATTTCCAGAATAATCACAGTTTGCAGAATTATTTCACTCCTGGAGTAATAGGGCCAGGTTAGATTATTTTAAATATTTTTATTCTTTAGGAGAATAAATTCAGGAGAATGAAGCTAAAGGGATACGAAAATAAACTTGTAATATTACAAAAAAATACTACGAATACAAAGTATATTCAGAGATTAAAGTTCCTCTGATTCTGTTTAAGTGACTGAGTAACTGCAGATTTGCCACATTTAAGATGGCGGACGCTCTGACACATCGCAGCATAGGCAGAACCCGCCCAATGACGCGTCTACTCTCATATTATGTCTATGATTGGAACAGTGCTCGGGCTGAGGCTGATGACGTGTCACGAGCACACGAGAATGCTCAAGAACGCATATTGAGAAACGGCCAAAATATTTCCCACCGGAAGTTATTCTGTTCGCGCATGCGCAAATGAGCTGATGGTACGGATCGTGCTACCGGTACGGATCGGGTAGTGACAGGCTCTGCTAAAAGTCGCTAGAAGTTGCTAAATGACGTCATCGCCTAATTTGCATAATCTGCCACATGACGTGATGTGCATGTTATTGGTGCTGTGGGAGAAATAACGTTGTTAGAGAAAGACAAAAAGTAAGTAAAAACACTCAGGATATATAGAGCTACTTTTTTTCTGTCCATTAATGTTTATTTATTTATTTATTTATTTTAATTAATATGCATTTTATTACTATACTAACCCACCTCCTTTACCCAGGCTTGGGACCTTTGGAGTTACAAATTTTTTTTTTTTACTTTTTTTTTTTTAACTTTTTTTTTTTGAACATTTGGAACCATAACATTAACATTAGAAATCTAAATGGAACAAAAAAGACAACAAAGAATCAATGGCAATGTGAGCAAATAATGGTACTTTTTTTAAAACTAATAAGACTTCCCTCCACACACAGGCAGTGGTTGCCAACTCACAGAAAGAGTGGGTCATCATCATGTTGGTCAAGGCTCTCTATGACAGGCTCAGCAACCGAGGGAGCTGACTTAAATGAGTAAGCAGCTGATGTGCCAAATAGCCGCAAAACATGCTCAGGCAGCTGGTGCTCATAACAAGCCTCACCAGACAGCTTCAGTCCATATCGGATGTACAGGATGGAGTTAAGTGTCTGCAAAGACATCCGATTTCTAAGTTTGCTTTTTACCACACTCATTTGGCTGAAAACTCTCTCAACATCAGCATTTGAGTGTGGCAAGGACAATGCAGACACAGCAGCCATGGCAAGTTCTTGAAACGGGTTCATACCAGTTGCATCCCTGAACTTCCAAACCTCACTCCAGAATCCCAGTGTGTTTTTTGTCTCGTTCCATTTACTGAGATGGATGACACGCCGTTGCTGGACAATCTTGTCGATGTCTATAGAGGAGTAGCCAAGGAGCTTGGTTACATTTTCTATTTCTCCAAGGCTTTTATTGTGGTTTAGAGTTACCTCCACACTGAAAACCGACATGTACTGCAATGCCTCGATGTTGTCTGGAAGTCTCATCCTCAGCTTATTAGTGAGGGAGATGATGAAGGCTACACACCGCTTTCGAACATTATTTTCATCTTCAGGCGCAAGGTGGAACTCAGCTGCCTTTGACTCAAAAAGATAACCAAGGTATGGTTTGGGACTAATATAACCATCTATTGGCCCTTTGAGTACATCAACTTTTGCCAGTGGATTCAGCACCCTGATGCTCACAGACTTGATCAGGCTAACCAAGCTGTCCAGTAGCTTAAGAGGAACTACATGCTCTCCCTCAAAAGCCTTGATGGCCAGCTGTACCTCACCCAGCACTGACTTCAGAAATGTAAGATACAACCTGTTTTGAGGATCATTGTACATGGAGTATAAAACCTCAGCCATGTGGCAGTGCTCACTGGACTTGGTGACTTCAAAATGCAGTCTGAGCTCCTCCCACTGGTTCAAAATGCGTGAAACCGCCGGTTCAATAGAGAGCCAACGTGTGGCACACACCTTGGTAATCTGTAAAGGTTTCTCCCCACAGTTGATGGTCTCATAAATGGCTTTGTAGGACTCCCTGCGCTTTGAAGACACTGAAAACCAATTATAAGTCTCTCGTATTAAGTACTCAAAGCTACGGGGGATGGTGTCATTAGAAGCATGACTTACAGCAAGCTGCAGAGAGTGGCACACACAGCGAATGAGGACCAAATCTTTGAGGCCATACTCCTCCTTCAGCACTTTATGGACTCCATTGTTAATCCCTGTCATAACAGATGCATTGTCAGTCCCTATCCCCAGCAGTTTCTCTTTTATGAGACCACACTTCTCAAGAAAAGCCACAACAGCACAGGCTATAGATCTGGCATCTCCTCCCTCCAACTCAACCAGTCCCAGAAACGTTGACACCATTGTCTGCTTGGTGACACTAAAGTACCTCATGACCACCCCCAGATACTTAGAAACACTAATATCCGTGGACTCCTCGAGGAGGAGGCTAAAATGCTAGTCACCCACATCTGTGACAAATTTTTTTTAGAAAATAAGGTGCTAAAACACCATTTATCATTTCCGTACACTTTGTCCTGTGCATTTTGAAGTGGGTAGCAGCAGTGGAGTCTGAGAATGCTGCTCTACATGCTTCTCCAATGTGATCACATGCCAGCATAGAGCATTGCTCAGCAATAGCTAATGCCATGGTTGCCTCAGCTTTCTTTGCAGATTCTGCTTGTTTAACCATGAATGGCAGCTTGGTTTGTGTTGAACTGTAAGGCTTTGCCTTTTGAGTATGTTTTTGAGTAGTCTGCAGGAGTAGTCCGTCCCATTAGCTCCTGGGTTCATCCGCATGTACATGCTGCCCCGAGATCCATTTGTGTATGCCTGCCACATATGTGACATCCTCAGTGTCCATGAGTTATCTTTTGTTTACCAGTAACTTCTTCCTTCAACTTCAGCATCTGTAATCTCATAATCTCTTTTGATGTGCTCAAATACTATTTTATGATGTCATTTGTGAATTTCTCCAACGTGAGATCAATAAAGCCTATATTATCTTATCTTATCTTAATCCTCAAATTACCATACATCATTAGTTCATTTAGTGAGTTACCATGCCAATTTTGCAGTTTCATCAAGCAGAACCTGTATCATTTTGGTACTACAAGTGTTATTCTAACTTATCCTAACTTTGTGCATCTTATTTGTGTGTTTTCTTACTTCAAGCTGTCTAATAAATGTAGCTTCTGCAATGTCTTCTTTGTATGAGCTGGTAGTGTAAATGAGCAAATATTCAGATTTTAGTGCTCTTACAGTGAAATGTTAAAAGCATAAGTAATTATTTAGCTTAAATATACACTATATATCATTTTCAGCCTATAGACTTCAGTTTCTATTTATTTATTTCATATATGTGTTTATTCTTTTGAAAGGATGTCATGTTTACAACAGCCATTCATCCACAAGCTGGGTTTTTTTCTATAGCTTCTAAATTCCTGTTTTATTTTATTGTACCATCCTGTATTTTAAGTTTTAAATGGTTGAGCTTTTCTGCATGTTATTTCTAAGCAATCATGCAGATCTAATTATTTCCTCCAAGTTTATTTAGGCCAATACAATCTGATTAGATGTTATTTATTAAATCAGTGATCTAAATTTAATTGGTGAAATAATTTTGTGGTTAATTACTGGTCTATACTGCCCCCGAGTGGATATAGTCTTCTCTCTGTGACAATGCTTTTAGCTGTATTAATCTATGCTCAAATGATGTTATAATTTATCTATATTGATGCTATAGTTACTGATATTTAATAGTTATTAACCCTGGCTATTGTCATATTATTGATGAAGTTTCTCTATACTTACGCCACATAAATGAATATTGCAGTTGGTTATAATTAATACTCATTATACAACACTTTCATGTGAGTCATATTTATTAATTGTATTCCAAGGTCAGTTGAAGTTCACTGATCACCCCATGTTAGCCGTGGCCATTTCTGTCCATTTTCAGTGTCCCTCCTTCTAATGAAGGGCAGTTGTCATGAAACCCAGTCTCCACTCCTTGTCTGTCGATGTAGAATGCAAGTGGCCAGTATCTTTGCCAAAATCAAGTCTTTACGATGTCACATTATCTAATTTAAACATTCTCCATTTTTTTCCATCCGTAGTGCAGTGTTGATTAGTCCAAACAAATTGAAAGTAAACCAGTCACAAACATTTCAACCAAAGTGTTTTACTATAAAAATTAGTCATAAAAAGTGTTTTACCACCTGCAAGGTGAATCCCTTCACAACCTGAATAAATAGTGATCTTATGTTTTTTATCTAAATGCAAGCATGAATAAGACAACCGAATTAGTCGGTGATGTCAATGACATCACCGTTTTCTCTTTATCCCCAGAATCAGCCTTTCTAGTCCATTTTGGGTAATTTGGTTCTCTATTCAGCACCTGAGAATGTCTGAAAATTTTAATCATACCACCTTTTTCTGCTGGAACAACTCAATTTGCCTTGAATAAATTGGTTAAAATTGAGCTTAATTAAGTCATTGGTCGCTTATCCCTGCATGTCCAAAACTAAACTAATTATTGAAATGACCACCTTGCGACCACCTGCTTGAAGCAGCTCAGTGTATCAAGCTCGTTGCCACATATAAAACAGTTCGTTAGGAAGAGTTCTTATGGTGTGATGCCATAAGTATTGAGCTCTGCGTGCACCTGTCTGAGCTCTGCGCACACCTGTCTATATATATATATATATATATATATATATATATATATATATATATATATATATATATATATATATATTAGGGCTGGGCAACGATTAAAATCTTTAATCGCGATTAATCGCATAATTTGCCCGATTAATCATGATTAATCGCATTGTATGCGCAAACTCCAAGAATTAATTCAAAAGTAGTGTAAAGAGCACTTTTATTTTAATGTTCTGCTGCCATATGAACAAGTGTTGTAACATTTGTAGCACTTATCAGTAATACATATTTAGTGTAAAGCTCAACTTAAACATGTAAAACAAAAAATAGCAATAATAATAAATTAAAGCTTATTGCCACTGACAGGAAAATCTCTTTATGGGGAAAAAATCTACCAAAAACAGGCAATTTCTGAGGTAACAGCAGGGAGCAGCATTACCATTTTATGTTCAATACCAAAGTGTGAAGCACAAAAAAAGGTCTACAGTAGCTATCCACTTCGCCATTGCATTGGTTAGCTTCTCTGAGTCATTGAATTGTTTGGTGATGTGTGTTTGGCATTTAAGTGATATGTTAAGCTCAAGGTGCTCCGGTGATAAGAAAGTTTAACTTGGCAGTGGTTACAACCAGGCCAGCTGACAGCTTTGCTAGGGCCCGGGACAACGCAGTCTTTTTGGGCCCCCCCTCTACACCTGCCGCCACCACACACATACACACACACACACACACACACACACACACACACACACACACACACACACACACACACACACACACACACCAAAAAAAGTCAACTTAACTGTATACTTCATGCCCTGGGAATCTCTGTATTCCTGTATGGACTTGGGGGGTCGTCACAATATATATATATATGTATATGTATATATATATATATATATATATGTATATATATATACATATATATGTATATATATACATATATATGTATATATATATATATATATATATACATATACATATATATATATATATATATATACATATTGTGACGACCCCCCAAGTCCACTTGGTGTCTCTGCCCTTTTCTTTCTTTCTTTTTCTTTCAGGAAGTAGTTGGACGGTTGGGCTGCCTAATTGAACACACCAGGCTGCCTTTAAAAGGCTGGTTTTCAGCCAGTTACTACCTGCCTTGTTTGGCATCCAGATGGGATCTGGTGGGAGCAGGCAGCAGTGCTTGTGCACTCATTCCTATTACTTGCTGTGGTCGCTACACATGGGTTTTTCTAAATAAATGATAAATAAACGATTACTGCAACTCTCTCTTCTTTGGCTTTCCTCAAAAATAACTCCATAAACTACAACTGGTCCAGAACTCAGCTGCTCGCTTATAACAAGATCTCCCTCTATCCACCACATCACCCCTGGTCGTCCGACAGCTCCACTGGCTCCCTGTACAGTTCCGCATTCAATACAACATTCTCATGATGACATTCAAGGCCGTTCACCACCTTGCCCCCCCATATCTGTCAGACCTCCTGCATATTCCCACCCTCCCTGTGCTCTTAGATCCTCATCTGCTTTACACCTGTCTGTCCCTTCTGCCCGTCTCACCACCATGGGGAGCAGAGCATTCAGCCGCTCTGCCCCCCGCCTCTGGAACTCTCTACCACCCCTACTGAGAAACACGGACTCACTTCTCCATTTCAACTCAAAACTCATCTATTTAAGATAGCCTATTCTCTTTAAATATCAATTTCCCTGTCCCAGCCTCAGTATTTTTTTTTATGTTTTTTGTCTTGACTTTGTTTCTGACATTGTGTTTGTTTTTTTTCATCCTTTTGTACATTGTACATTTTTGTAAAATGCATTATTATTATTATTATAAATGCTTTTTGACATAGATCTGCTCGTCTACCTCCCATTTTTGTCATAGCCTTTGAGCTGGGCGTGACTATATATATATATATATATATATATATATATATATATATATATATATATATATATATATATATACAGGGGTTGGACAATGAAACTGAAACACCTGTCATTTTAGTGTGGGAGGTTTCATGGCTAAATTGGACCAGCCTGGTGGCCAATCTTCATTAATTGCACATTGAACCAATAAGAGCAGAGTGTGAAGGTCCAATTAGCAGGGTAACAGCACAGTTTTGCTCAAAATATTGCAATGCACACAACATTATGGGTGACATAACAGAGTTCAAAAGAGGACAAATTGTTGGTGCACGTCTTGCTGGCTCATCTGTGACCAAGACAGCAAGTCTTTGTGATGTATCAAGAACCACGGCATCCAGGGTAATGTCAGCATACCACCAAGAAGGATGGACCACATCCAACAGGATTAACTGTGGACGCAAGAGGAAGCTGTCTGAAAGGGATGTTCGGGTGCTAACCCGGATTGTATCCAAAAAACATAAAACCACGGCTCCCCAAATCACGGCAGAATTAAATGTACACCTCAACTCTCCTGTTTCTACCAAAACTGTCCGTCGGGAGCTCCACAGGGTCAATATCCACGGCGGGGCTGCTATAGCCAAACCTTTGGTCACTCGTGCCAATGCCAAACGTCGGTTTCAATGGTGCAAGGAGCGCAAATCTTGGGCTGTGGACAATTTGAAACATGTATTGTTGTCTGATGAGTCCACCTTTACTGTTTTCCCCACATCCGGGAGAGTTACGGTGTGGAGAAGCCCCAAAGAAGCGTACCACCCAGACTGTTGCATGCCCAGAGTGAAGCATGGGGGTGGATCAGTGATGGTTTGGGCTGCCATATCATGGCATTCCCTTGGCCCCATACTTGTGCTAGATGGGCGCGTCACTGCCAAGAACTACCGAACCATTCTGGAGGACCATGTGCATCCAATGGTTCAAACATTGTATCCTGAAGGAGGTGCCGTGTATCAGGATGACAATGCACCAATACACACAGCAAGACTGGTGAAAGATTGGTTTGATGAACATGAAAGTGAAGTTGAACATCTCCCATGGCCTGCACAGTCACCAGATCTAAATATTATTGAGCCACTTTGGGGTGTTTTGGAGGAGCGAGTCAGGAAACATTTTCCTCCACCAGCATCACGTCGTGACCTGGCCACTATCCTGCAAGAAAAATGGCTTAAAATCCCTCTGACCACTGTGCAGGACTTGTATATGTCATTCCCAAGACGAATTGACGCTGTATTGGCCGCAAAAGGAGGCCCTACACCATACTAATAAATTATTGTGGTCTAAAACCAGGTGTTTCAGTTTTTTTGTCCAACCCCTGTATATATATATATATATATATATATATATATATATATATATATATATATATATATATATATATATATATAGTGCAGTTCTGCACTATGAAAGCATTTTAACTTTTTAATGACTTCTAGTAGAAACATTAAAACCGTACATCTATTGTCTGTGAAGAGACACTCTGATAGCTTGGCAACAACACTCAAAAAAACATGGCCATCCTCCATAGGACGTTGCAGCTACGACAAACTACCACACTCATTTTTAGTAGGCTGTCTTCTTGTTAGAGACATCCAGTTTCAGAAAACTAGAACAGTATTTAATGGGGTACCGCGAGCGAGCTATTTTTAGAAACGTAACGTTACGATGACGTCACATCACGTGGTACGCAGTAGGACAAACCCGCCGCTGTTTTGCTGTGGAAGAGACGTGCGTTAGCCTAGGTTGTACTCGTTTAAAAGATTGCTTTTTCCAAAATCTAAGACCATGGTTTATAAACATTGTTGCTATGGAACGTGCAACAGCGACTCGAGGTACGCTGATCGGCCGCATATGAAGGATGTTTTCTTCATTACTTTCCCGAAATTCAAGAGTGCCAAGGAGAAATGTGTGCGCTTGGTCCATCGGTGCGGTCGGCCTACATATGTAGCAAGCATTTTGTCGGAGGAAAGGGCCCAACCGAAGAACATCCTGACCCAATTCCAGCGACATCAAGTAGTGAACAGGTAAGATTATTTTGGTGTATGACATGTTAGTAATGAAGCGCCTGCTACCATGATAGCATATAGGCTATCATAGTAGCAGGCGCTAACATGATACCCTGCTACCAGGATAGCCTACTCAAAAACATTTCAAATGAGACAAACATTAAACATATACCGATCCCTGGACGGTGATTACAAACAAAAAAAAACGGCCGACGACGGCATGACCGCCGCGCAGGAAAAAAACCCAAAGCTTACCGTTCGATCAACTCGGCCCATTTTCCGGTCTTTTTAAGCCCTCGACACTCAAGCCATCGTTTGAGCTGAAGGTTGGTGTGTTCTTCGACAGTGTGACCAGTAAACCGTGCGCCTGGGACATCGTTTTGGGAAAGTTTAATGGCTGCAAAGTCGGTCATATCGCTGGTTCTGTTGCTGGTTGCTACGTGCGTTCTCTATCGGTTTGTCATACCTATGCGGCAAAAGGGGCGTTGCTCTTGAGGCGGTGACGTCACGTGCACGGTAACCCATTCCATCTGTTAATGTTTTTATGGTTTTGTATGAAATGCAAAATGCATTCAAATGTCTGAACCTGTTATGGTCCCTCACCAAGTAAACAGCTCATATGTCAACTTATTTAAAATTTTTACATTCTAAACCAAACAAAAAATACCTTTTCTTTAAACGATGGTTCTTAAAATGAAAATCACTGCATGAAAAGTGTGATTTTCGTCAATATGCGGCACTGTAGATTGTCGTGGAAGTTCAGGTTAACGGCTGTTCACGGTCATTTGCAGGCAACACCGAAAATTGCCATGAATTGTCAGAAATTGACGTGGCAGTTGTCCCCCCATGACCCCCCTCCTCCTAATTCTAGGGGAGGCTTTAACATGTAAATGAAAATGCTGTGAGCTATACAAATGCAAATCAGGGTTGCAGGGGGAGTTTACCCCACGTCTCGCGTTCAACTCGCCTTCAACTCCTCTCGATCCACAACTTTCAGCCAGTCCGCAGACTGACGAGAAGAAACTGCTGATTGCTATCCGTGGACTGTCTCATATGAGTCAGTCGGTATTGAAGCAATGCCAAGAGCGTGGAAATGTTCAAGTCAGAAGTTTTGGTTGGGTCATTCATGATAAAGTAAATGAAATGGGGTTTAATGAACTAAAAATAAGTCCCACTGTACCTTTCCCAGATACTCCACCATGGGTTTTTAGGGAGGTGGCCACTGATTTGGGATTATTAGAAGAAAAACAAAATAATGACATGGACAAATACAGGGTGCAGAGTTATGTAATGGAGAGGTATAGTGAGGATTTAACTATATATACAGATGCATCTAAACTAACTGATAAAAGAATGGGTGTTGCTTATGTCATTCCAAAATTAAACATTAAAGTTGGAAAAAGAATCAGTGATTTTTTAGCAGTTTACACAGCGGAATTGATTGCTATGTGGCTAGCTTTGCTTTGGGTGGAGGTCAATAGACCAGTTCATTGTTATTGTTTTGATCCGGGGTTTTCGCGCATGCGCGCCGGACTGGTAGGCAAAAGACGAACACAAAGGCGGACGCAAACAGAGGAAACGACGAGTTCTCGACGTATTTTTCTTCTTTAGATAACGTATCACAAGATCGTTTTAAGAGTAAGTTGATGGTTGATGGTATCAGCTGTATATACCGTGACATATACAGCTGCCTTATAAACACGCAGGCCAGTACAGACGAGAGAGCATGGAAGCATGAAACCACTGGACGGCTACAATTATTTCATATCGGGACATAGACAGCAACTCCCGCGACCCCATGAGGGATTAAGCGGGTCAGTAAATGGATGGATGGATGTTCAGACATGTTTGTGTAACATCAGAAAGCGGAGTCTGACACACAGCTCCTCAGCAGAGAGGAAGACCTGCCCGGTAGGTTAAAAAAACATTGTTCACTACGGATTATTTTGGTGTTTTTGTCTTATTAAAATTGGTGGGGGTGTCGGCGACGTTGCAGCGTAAACAGGGGCGTAATGCAGCCGCTGTCTGGAGCACATTATTACACACTGAAGAACGAAGAAAACTAAAATGATGCGGCGTGCTGCTGCTGCAGCGCATCGACTCTGCTTCTCCTGGCCCCGTCTAGCGATCGCCACCTCCCCTCCGCCGCTATTTAAGTAGAACAATGACCAGTGCAAAATTAAGTTGTATTTACCGGAGATGAAATGTAGACTGCTTATTCTGTCGTAGTATGATGGCTCCCACAGTCCATTGAGATTGTCTGCCTGCATCCTTTTCATTGAAATTATCCATTTCTTTCTTCTTTCCTCGTCGTTCGGGAAACGACAGAAACATACATCCGACGATTTGGAATGCCTCTGTGTGCAACTGGGAGCACAACAAGTCGTAGACATTGTTTAGATTCCAAAAATAAACTAACTAAAAGTACGCTCTAAATCACCCGTTTTGTAATGATAGTAGACGGGAACAGTTCTGCTTTTGCCTACCCGCGGGACCCGGATGTAGCGCGGACGTCACGCATGACCTGGTCTATAGGCCAAGGAAGGCAGTAATTGCTTTAGATTCCAGCTCAGCTTTAATCAGTATTAAAACATTTCAGTCAAAATCAAGGCAAGACATTGTGTATGATATACTGCAAGCTGCAAATAATCTAATAAAGTCAGGAATTAATATAGCTCTGGTATGGGTAGGCTACCGGCTCATATAGGAGTAATAGGAAATGAGTTAGCAGATAAAAGTGCTAAGCAAGCAGCTAGACATTCTAATATAGATGTTGAAGTGAACTACAGCAAAGCAGAAATTAAAAGTATGGTCAAAAACATAGACGTCGGTGGCGGCGGGGCGGGCGGGGATCCGCGCCGCACCCGGCCGGCCCGCCCGCCGATTTTTAAGGGGGCCGGCCCGGCCGCGGCGAGGGTTGGCCCGCCGCCGCGCATACCTAGACATTGGGGCCGTACGGGGCTGTATGGAAATGGAGGGTCGCGTTACGCCCGTCCGCTCTGAAAATTTTGGTTTTGGCCCTAGGGGGGTTAAGGGTAAATGGCAAACATTATGGGACATGAATGCAGCGAAACCGCGCAGCTGGCCAGGCCTGGCTGGAATAACCTTACTCAGTATTGGATGAAACCACTATTTTCAAACAAGTAAAATCACTCGTGATTGGCAGCAAAACCACATGTGGCCAGGTCAGGCTTGAATGTTCTTACCAAAATCACTCCTGATTGGTTGGCAGATCCCCAATAAATTATATATATATATATATATATATATATATATATATATATATATATATATATATATATATATATATATATATATATATATATATTTATTTATTCATATTATGCTGTATATTCATGTTATCCTATGTAGGCTACTACACTATTATTAGGCTACCATCAAGGTTATGAATGAATTTATAGAGGAAATGAACATTTGCCAGGAAGATGTTTATGCAAAGAAAGAGCTTTATTAAAACAAACACAACTATATACAACGCTAGGATCTGCCCACACATGGGTATCCAAAAACTACAACTCCGTGAACTGTCCGTTTGCCTCCTTGGGGTTGTAGGTAACTGGCGGCGTTGTTTCCGAGGCAGGTCCGTTGTGCAGACGCCTACTGTGCGTGGCTCTGTATTTCGGCGTCGCCTCTAACCGGGACTGCAGCTTCACACAGAGTTCAGAGAGATCCGGCCTACGAAATAACGGCGGCCGTACAATCCATCCAGAGACCCCACCAACAACGCCATCTTCTTCGTCAGACATGAGGTCTACGGTGGCGGACTTCCAGAGTTCCACCTCGTCATCCGCTAGCACGCTTTGTCTCGATTCCAGCAGCTGTAAAAAAACAAATGAATCAGTACTGTGCGATGGGATGCACTGCGTATGGACACAACACATCTATCAATGCACCTGAAAAATAGTCACCAAATAAAGTCTTACCTTCTTTCTTCTCGCTCGACTCCGAGCTAAACCGCAGCTTCCGCCCGCAATGAGTTTTCTGGCTGCGTACCGTCCTGCGTACCGTCTCATAATACGTCTTACAGGCGGCTGGAAAACAATTAAATGACAGTGGTATGAATAAAACTCAAACGCAAGTCACAGTAACGTTAAACAAGGAAGGAGAAACAGTAAAAACGAGTCACTTACACACAATTTCGTCTTTATCAACATCGTGTAAATCTGGACTTGCAGATATTGCTCCGAGCAAATAGGAGGTCACCGCCTTGCTCCGGTTCATAGCGTCTGCAATTGGGACATTCTAAAACGCTTAACGTGAAAAAGCTTAACGTGGCTTAAGGTAGGAAAACAACAAGGAATCATCACCAAATTTCGCATGGCCATATCTTGTCATGAAGACTTAAGTCTGTCAAAAAAAATACGATTATAGAAGATATCTCACATTAACGTTTTCTTCTTCATTGGCGCCTATGGCGAGAAAAAGGCTTAACGTGGTTTAATGTACCTAAACAACGATCAATGATCACCAAATTTCTCTTTCATATTGCTCCTAATAAGCACATGAAATTATCAAAAAATCTAAACCAAAGTCCAATTATTATGGACGTTTTCTGACATTAAGCGTTTTTGCTTCATTGAGGCCTATTAAAAGGAAAACGCTTAACGTGGTTTTCTGTACCTAAACAACGATCAATGATCACCAAATTTCTCTTTCATATTGCTCCTAATAAGCACATGAAACTATCAAAAAATCGAAACCAAAGTCCAATTATTATGGACGTTTTCTGACATTAAGCGTTTTTGCTTCATTGAGGCCTATTAAAAGGAAAAAGCTTAACGTGGTTTAATGTACCTAAATAACGATCAATGATCACCAAATTTCTCTTTCATATTGCTCCTAATAAGCACATGACACTATCAAAAAATCGAAACCAAAGTCCAATTATTATAGTAAGGTAACAGCGTGGTTGTCGTAAGAGCACGATTCATTGGCGCTTATAGTATGTCTACATGCGCACCTGCATCAGGCTACTCAGCTAGAGAACTTTCCCTGTTTGTACCCAACTCTGCACTGTAGACCATTAACTGGCTATTTATATTTTTCTGTGAAATAACCAAATCTATTTGTTCAACTTTATGAAGCAGAATTACGCAGTAGGCTACTTGGAACGTAGGCCTAACACATTTTTGTTTTTATTTATGGCGAAATCTTTTTTTGTAATTTATGGCCTTCTGTAGCCTATGTCCATATAGACTATAGGCAATCTCTGATGTAGTTACAAGAAAAATGAGTTAATTGTGGCTTATAGGCTCAATGATGTTATGAGGTTTCTGCATCAGATACAATCCTTCTGTTCATCATCTCTCCTATATTCTCTACTCCTTCTCTTTTTTTCTCTCTTTCCTCTCCTCTCGTTCTTTCTCTTCTTTGGCAGGCGGATAAGTTCGACATGTGTGCTGCTGACTGTGTTAAGACCCTGCACTATTTAGATAGATAGATAGATAGATAGATAGATAGATAGATAGATAGATAGATAGATAGATAGATAGATAGATAGATAGATAGATAGATAGATAGATAGATAGATTAACTATTTACACCATTGGCTTGTTAGCACTGCCAGGCGCAAGTGCCCTACCCAGACGCTACGCTGGGCTTACCAACCCTGCAAGATGCAAAGTTGTAGTGTAAGGATGGAAGTCACTCAAACTTGCCTGCCATATTCAAAACTGGTTGAGTTGTAACCAAAAAAAATTCTGGCCCCTCGGGCTTGAGGGAATAGGGGAAAAAACTAAAAGAGCATGTGAGTCAAGATCTAGTTGAACCTAGCTAAAAAGTAAACAACTAAAACTATAATACAAACTGCTATTCTTTTTTTTTATTCTTTTTTTTTTATTGTAACGGTCTTTTGCTTTATCCCTCACACTTGACTTCAGTCAACAAACAAGAAAAGGTGATGATTCCCTGGAAGACGAAGACGACGAATGCCTGGAAGACCCTCATAGGTGAAAATGCCTAGGTTGAGTTCAGTTGGAGCACATAACACATTTGTGGTAATCAGTGCAGGCGATGGCTACACGATCTTCTGCCATGCACTTCACGTGAAACCACCGCCTACAAATTACACACAAAATGTACTCATCTCTATATTCTGGATCACCCTTGCATTTGGCTGAGTAGCACAGGGTCCAGTTCTTGGAGTTAGCATCATCAAACTGTAGCCTTTTCCAGGTGGACTTGTAGTCTCTCTCCCTAAGTTCTACAGCCTTCGTCTCCGCATCATACGACTGCACCTTTCTCCTATGACATAGAAGTTTTTTTTGGGAGAGGCCTGAACGTCTGATTTTCCCTGGCATGTACTCTTCAATGAGAGAGTGGATCCATAGTCTGGCTTTGTGGCTGTCCACTGGCCCTAATTGATCGTTCCTGATGATTGCACAGGCATAGAGAACAGTAAAAACACCACAGTCATATCCATTACTTTGTTGTGGGACATTTATGACGTCTGTAACAGTCCAATCAGATACCTTAAAATCTTCTCCAGCAGCCGTGAAAATACAGGCCACAACTTTGAGAAGTGTTGAACAGGCAGTGTTTGCAGTTTTAGAGCTGTGGATGGAATTGTAGATGGAAATGTCCCGATCCCTAAAATCGGCTGATGCTAGAACCCAGTGTAAGCCTGAACCTTGAACATCGGTGTTGAAGGGCATCAATATCGTGTCGAAATTCAGAGCCCTTTGTGCTGCGCAGAACTGCAAAATTGGGCCAAAATGCGAAACTGCAGCCATCTGATAAATGTACGTCGGCACACATAATACCATTTTTCCATTTCCAGAGTCCATTTTTGCCGCCTGACCAATGTAGCCTGCGATGCCCTGCTCAATTGTCTCCCCTTCAAGCCAGATCTTGGGAGCAAGACACTGGCTTCTGCGAGACACTGACGACCAGTTAGGCTCAGGTGTTTGTACATGTAGCCAGGGAGCAAAGGTATTGTTGTCAGTATCACTATCACGCTCAGGTTCTTGCACTTGGGAAAGGACTGAATCTGGGGCCGGATTGACTGTATAATCGTTGTCCTTCGTTCTAGATTTTTTCCTGCCAGATTTGCTTTCTTTTCCTCTACCCCTTTTCCGCATCAAAGAAAGGCTGTAGGTACGTTTTGTGGGTAAATGCAGCCCAGTAGCCATTTCTACAGCAAGGATGTGGAAACATTTCCCTGAACTTGGACAGGAGCATGTTGTGCCGCTGGAGGTGTTTTGAACAACATGGACAGACTCATTTGTTGGACTTTTAACTATGAACACCCCTGAAGATGCATTCAGACTCACCAGGCCCATCTCAACCACAGTTCTAGCTAAGAAAGTCTGTGACATCAATGGTTTTGATGCAGGTTTTGATGCAGTACAGCTGAAAGCTCTCCACATACGTCATTGTCCGGTTCCGACAATTTGTGGCACTGCCAAACGGCGACAAGCGCGGGTTGCAAATTGTCGTCAACTGCCGAAAATGAGGGAAGTCTGTGGTCGTTTACGGGGACGAAAATCTCACTTTTCATGCAGTGAATGCAAAAGCAACAACATGCACAGGCATATCAAACACCTTTGCAGCATTTACAAATTTCATCACCAACTGCAATCAATGAATTAAATGAGGACCTCTCACAAGGTCAGATGGGTTCTTAAATATTTTCATTTTAATATTCAAAGGTTTGCAAAGATGCTTAATACATTCAAAATAATTGATTATTAACAAGATTTGAATCATAAGCTTATTACAGTTTCATTAAGATCCAAAGAAACATCTTTAGCTTGCTTTACATCTACAAACACCACAAGCTTTTTTAGGCTCTGTTGCAAAAGTTTTAAAGATGTCCTGCTTTTGACAGAATTGAGGGGGAGATGGAGTCCTGACAATACTATTGTTTAAATCTTACCTTTTCAGTGGCCCTTTCAGTACACAGCACAAAGGAATGTATTTTTCCCGAACTAAACTTTGAGTCGATTTACCATAAATTTATCAACAGTAAACATGCACATAAAATTTTGATATCCTGGTATCACCTAGAAAGATTCAGTTTAACCTGTTACATGTAAAAAAAAATACTAACTGTTGCTGTAATTCAAAATAAATCCTTCACTTCCAAAACAAACAAATGAAAAACAGATTAAAACTTAGCTGTTATGTCTTCTTTCGGTTTAAATTTTGTGCATAAAACAACAACAAAGTTGTTGTGCATAATAGGTAATGTAGTTGTTTAATAAGTAATAAGTACAACGATCAGCATCCATCCATGTCCTTTCCTGGAGGTGAGTTTGATTAACCTTCTGAAGGTGGATGAAAGTCTTTTTACCTGTCGTTGCTGATTGAACTGGGGAGTTTGCCGCTTCTCAGCAGAAGTTTTACAGTTTAAAAAAATAGACATTTTCAAACTATTTTGTAAACATATAAAGCAACATATATAATAGGGGTGGGTAAAATAATTGAAAAATCGATGCATCGCAATAATTCCACTCCCTATTCAGAGTCGATTTGGGAGCTCCTCTGAATCAATTCACCTCCTGACCCATGGGGGGGGGCACTGTGTGTTTAATTACCATTGTAAGCACCTTAGTACGGAAGCCAAATTAGCTCGCACAACAACAGTCAAGGCGAGTAGGGGCAGAAAGCCAACTCTGTCAACTTTTAAGTCCGGTAGCGATGGTGGTATAGTGGTGAGCATAGCTGCCTTCCAAGCAGTTGACCTGGGATCGATTCCCAGCCATCACAGTCCTTAATTTGGGAGTGGTGGCCTAGTGGTTAGAGCACAGAGCTTCGGTCCCAGAGGTTCTGAGTTCAACTCTCACAAGCTGCCATTCTGGGTCCCTGAGCAAGACCCTTAACCCCCAATTGCTCCCCAGGCGCCGCACAGTGGCAGCCCACTGCTCCCCAAGGGGATGGGTTAAGATGCAGAAGTGAATTTCTCCATTGTGAGATCAATAAAGTTCAATTATTATTATGATATCTGGGCTCATTTTGGATTCCCGTGTAAATCCGGAACTTAGGAAACCGACAAAAGCAAGGTGGTTTGTAACCACGACAAATTTGCGCAATCACTTAATCAGATATCATGCGGACGCTCTACAGCAACTAGTGACTAAACCTGTTGATTCCAAACAGACGCAAATCGACAAGTTATTTACCTTTAAACTGGCGACAAGGTCTTCCCGCATACAGCAAATCACAAAGTCTGTTGATGTGTTCATTTGCAAGGACCTATGACCATACAGTTTTGTTGAAAACCAGGGTTTAAAGAATATGTTAAAGATACTCGAAAAACACTATGCAATACCAACAAATAAACACATGACAGAAGTTGCCGTGCCGTTTCGTTAAAGACGGCAAAAAGAGATGTTCTGAAGTGTGATTGCTGGACCTCGAGAGCGACTGACCCCTAATTAGGATTATTTATACAGACCAGATTCCTGATACACTCTTTTATACACATTGTGCAAAGTAGTTTTTGATAATGTGCTAATTGTACAGTTTATCTGCTCAGAAATTTGAGGTCACCTTCATATGTTTACATGGGCATGAAAATAAGGATTTACAAGAACAGGAACTTAAACCATTTTTGTCTTTCTACTTTTTACTAAATGAAAATCTAAGCCTTTAAATCGGTATTGTATTGAATTGGATCAAATCGCAACTCCAATAATCGAAATCGAATCGAATCGTGAGATTCCTAACAATACCCACCCCTAATATATAGCATTAGAGGTGGGTATTACCACCTCTAATGCTATATAGAGGACATTCTGTCCCATCTAAGAAAGATAGAAGACAATATATTTTTTAAATATAGTCACATGGAAAATCGATAAAACAGGCATTGTATTATTTTACATTTCCTAAAAAACAAAGGCTGTGTAATATAGAAATATGTTTGCTTCTCTGCATTACAAGCTTTTAAAAATGTTGGTTTTACAAGATAACAGAATAAATGCTTTCTTCATTTAGACTTACAGTTCATACTATAATAACTTAACATGTCAGTAGTAAAGAAAGCATAAAAAAAGCATATTTTATTTTGGAGGTTGTGCTTCTTTCCTGCACATACTATGTGTTGAATGAGTCTCCTGATCCACTTTGTCCGGTAGAAGACACATTGTAGCCACTTCTAGAGCCTGTAACGCAAATATACACATGTAAATATATATAAATGTAAATGTAAATATATATAAATGTAAATGTAAATATATATAAATGTAAATGTAAATATATATATATATATATATATATATATATATATATATATATATATATATATATATATATATATATATATATATATATATATATATATATATATACTGGGTGTGCACAAAGGATTGAGAAATGAAAAGGTGTCCTAATTTTGTTAGAACCAGAATTAGCTTTTTTGTATTTAACGAACTATATGAACATTTTCTTCAGTTTAAAATATTTTCAATATATTAAGTAACTTAAAATTTTAATGTTCATATGTTTAAATATGTTAGAAAGAACATGCTTTCAAAGGAGAATTGATTGGATATTTTTTGGATTCTGCAATTGACAGAGTTAAATGAAAAACACAACTACTTTCCCTGTGTGTTCCTCAGTCTGCCGTCTGCTGAGGCCCTTTGCAGTACTAACAACGGCAATATGCTGCTACACTCACTTTTAACAAAGAAATTATTTGGAGCTTATGTATTGCTTCTTTAATTTGACTGTCATCTTAATAAGGTTTTGTTTTAGTGCTTATGTGTTTATCTAGTGCTAATTTACTTCAACTCATTTTGAAGTTTGCTTCAAAGAAGACACACTGACCAGTTGTAAGTTAAATGTAAGTAAACCAAAATAGGTTACAAAGCCTTAACATATCTTAGTTATATTTAGTTAATTCCCAGTGTTTATTTTTAATTGTCAAGCTGTATTAATAATGTATAGCACTATACGTTCTGCACATTATCAGTCTGGGTCTGCTCCTATCAAATCAATTAGGGGAAAGGAGGGACATTCAGCAGAACTTTCCAAGCTGATTGGGTGAAGCGATACGTAGTGCCCCTAGTGTCAAAGGTTGGTTATGTTGTAAGCAGCAGGCATCATGAGAAACCACAATAGGTTTACACTGGTCAAGGCACTAATTCATTTTATTCTTTCAAAGAAGAAATCCTGGACTCTTACAAAACAGATGTTATAGCAGCAGCTACACATGAGTCTCCCTGCGCTGCAATACTTAATGTAGTTTGGCTATGGGCTCGGCAGCTCTTGCATTTCTCACAGCTGTATGTCCCCCCTTAAACCATAATGCTGTGAAATGATTGGCCCGAACCATTTTTGTTTTGTGCCAGTCTAGAACAATTGAGGCAGCAGTGGGACAAGATGGATTCTTGTGTATTTGTAAACATCCCAATACCACGAGAATTCAGCTTGCAGATGGATCATTTTGTCATTAACCTTGGGTGTTATTGATATTATTGATATCTTAAATGTTTGACATCGCACATTTTTACTTATTAATAATTCTACAGGATGGTTTATTTGTCAAAGATTTTGTGCTGAAACCAAGGACCTAAACATAATAAAAATGGTACCTTTTTATCTAACATACCTCTGTTTCCTCGCATTCTCTGGAACAATTTGCTCAGGCCACTAGATGAGGTTCCAGCAGAGGTGCTCTGAAAACAGAATGAAAATTTCAGGAAGAATTGATTTTAAAAAATAGAATAAATACAACAAAAATGAGAACAAAACCATAACCAATGCAGCTTTTCTTACCTGTGTTCTACCCTGTGACGTCAGTGATCTTATTGTCATCGCTGACAACACCTGAAAAGATAACACCCAGAGTTAGCTCATTATTGCTTAAACTAAAGTCGCTATAAAGGAAGGTGTGAAGTTCCAATATTTGTCATATTTAAAAGTATCCTTTTAAGGGACAAACACACCTTTTTGTCCAGCAGCGTGCCGAACACCAGAATGAAGAAGCCCTTTAGAAACAGAGATGAATTTTTAATAGTTTCATCTTTTCAGTCCAACATGCTGTAGCAGTAAACAGTCAAAAACACCAGAACATGCAGCTATAGATTATGATACATAAGAGTAAAAATATTACCTGCAGTGAATTGAAGAAAGCAAATGCGATATGGATTCCAAAGTTTTCTGGGTCGACCAAGGTTCCAACTCCCAAACCCCAAGTGAGTCCGAAAAATGGTGTGAGCACAGCCAAACTCCTTGCAATCACCACCAGAACATGCTTCTCTCCTGCTTGGGCTGCATTTCCTCCTACTCTTCTCCTCAATATTTTGTATAACACCACAATTAGGATGACAAGATTTATGGCCACTATCATAAGTGCAGGGATCACAAAGGCGAGCAGGGCTTTGGATCCTTCCCAGTTGAGCCAACAGACAACATTTTCTCGGATATACTGATTTGAGGGAGCTGTTGCAGCTATAGTTATTGTAGCAATGATCAGTGGTGCACCATATCCCAAAGAGAATCCAATAATCAGCATAGAGATTTTAGACAGCCCTCCTTCAAAGACACTGACAGTGCGGTAGAGCAACAGCAGGGCTGATGCTAACATCCAGAAGAACAGGGCGAGGTAGAAAAAATGGATAAAGAAGGTAGCTGCTGTGCAGGCTGGTGGGTTTTTCTTGTCCGCATCTGAAATAGCTGCTCCAATGATGAACCAAATGTTTGCAATAAGGAGGGACACTGCGATGTTAACGATGGAGACGTGACGCAAGTACGATGTTGCGTTCTTGTTTATTTTTCTCCAGATGACTGCTTCAATGATGAGACATATGACCAAGCAGGCCATAGAAATGCCAACTCCAATGTAGGTTATGTAGTCCAGAATAAGGCTCCTTGGACTGTTGGGTGACATGAGAATAGAGAAAGAGGTGGTGTGGTTGCAGTTGCAGCTGACTGTTTCATTTTCAAAGTACACTAAAGAGCAACCGTCATCACTCCATCCTCCAAGACCGTCAAAGAGGCTGAAATTCCAAAAAACACATTTAGGGTTTCCCAGGGTATTGTTTGTATAGTTTATTACATCAAATGTTAATGATATATTGGAGATATCAACTTCAGGACGAACAAGGGCAACCCTGCCATGGACACGGTTGGATGAAGTATTGACTTCATCTCTTCCAGGAAGCACATTGTACATGGAAGCAAAAATTATTATTGTAATGAATGTTTCCTTTTCACCAGCATCTGGTATTTCTATTTCCACTGAGGAGTTAAATTCACGGCTGAAAGCGTCTGTGAGTTTAGATTTGTTCAGGAGGATGGAATCTGTGTAGATATCCAATGATCCATTGCCTATAAAGGTTGTTAACCTCTCGAAAACATCCAAGAATGAAGAGCTTGTACTGCCTCTTAATAGGTTGTCTTCCGTTGTATTTCTAGTGTCATTGTAATTTAGAAAACCCCAAGACCTCCTTGCGTCATCAATCGTGAGAAGGCCGGCACTTTCTAGGAAATTCTATAAAACAAAGTAAAACACCCACAGATTCCACATACATTATTTCTCTTAAAAATAATTTTTGTTCTCAATTATGATTAATTGTAAACATGTACCTACCCTTGTGGAATTCTCACTTATATTGAATTTTAAAGACGATGATTTAGTGGCAACATTTTCAAAGATCTTAACCAGGACGATGATTGTCGCAGGAGACTCAATGATTTCCTGATTATTTGCAGCAGTCGCATTTCTGAGGTCCTCCAAGAAAATTGGAATTGTTAACTCATTCAAGTTCTATCAAATGAAAACAAAGAGGTATTACTATGGTTTATCATCAAATTACATTTTTGTGTGTGTAATGTCTCTGAGGCACAGCGCCGGCCCGGGACATAAGAGAACTAAGCGGATGCTAATCGTTCTTTTTTTTAACAATTAAATAACTTGAATGATGATGATGAAAAAAATACTCTTACATGTTGTCATTTCACTTGTTTGATTAAAAAAAAACAACCTGAAAATAACCTTTAAATCGATCTATCTATTCCTATTAAAGTTAAAAGATCCGTTATGATATCTTCAATTTAGCAGAAATAAATACTAATGTGTGACATTCCATCATATTATATAAATAACAAAAAAAAACAAATATTACAATTTGTTTCTGCTTCAGACCTTAACACCATCTCCTTGGCTAGATACATTGTGCATGACTTGAACAGATCAATTTCTTTGCATGTGACAAGAAAAAAACAGTTTTAAAATAAGGCCACTCAAAAACAGATCACCTTTGATCGATCACGCAGATCCGCAATCACTTTTAGGACACAATTGTCTTGTTTATCTCCATACTTTCCATCTGCCATACAAACTGCTGTCTTTTTTCCTTCTTTGTTCTTGTCACAGTCTCCAAAACCCATATCCCCAACCAATGCATTTCCATATATTTCATCACTGCAATCAAAGCTCTCTAGAGAAAAAGAAAATGTATTTCAGGTAATACTTTGCAACTGCATGTAAACATATCTTTAGCTTCTAAAACTGCAAATAAATACTTTCTTGTTTATTTAATACTTACGCCTTGTGGTTAGTATCAGCGTGATTACTTCCTCATATTCTATCACATTTGGTTTTGATCTACATTTGAATTTCACCTCAGTCCCTTCTGTACACGATGCGGAGGCTACATAGGTATAGGGAGTTGCACCTAAATCTAGTAGTACAGAAAAAAATATAAATCCCACAATCATTTATTTGTTTTTTGAAGTGTCAGAAGATTTAACTGATGTCTCCTTCTCCAATTTACCTTTACCATCTGAATCAATCAATGTAACTGTAAAGCCAGTGTTTACAGAGCACGTCAGTGTCCTCTGGCCAGAACATGTCAGTCTATCTCTGTCTGGTTCTGCATCAATCAGAGGGGCAGGTTTGGAGTTCAGCCGTAGAGTCAGTTTAAAAGTCGAATTAGCTCCCCAATTTATCTGACATTCATAGAGTCCTGGGGGGGGGGGGGCAATAAAGTGACAGTTTGAAACTACAGGCAATAACAAACGTTTGATGATGCAAATAAGTAGAAGCAATAATTGTGCACTTTAACACAAATATATTTAGCATAACCATGTCATTTTGCTTTGAAGTGCATACGAACACAGATAAAACATTTTGAAATTACTTCTTATTTTAAATTTCATAGCTGGCTAAAATGTGCTAGATTTCTTTCTTACCATCATTATATTGGAGAAACTTATCAAATATGTATGTAGATATTCCACCAGCTGAACCTTTTGATGTGGCAATGAGTCTTCGATCATGTGTCCACAATACAGGATATGTTTCAAGGACAGATGGAATTGTACATGTCAGATTGACGCGCTCTCCAACATAAAATGTGGATGGAGTGACCAGAGTTTGGCCATCTTCAAATAGACAAGAATATTATTAGTGGTCCTCAAACGAATAAGATACATTTTATATTTTAAACATTCTTGGGATCTGTTAAGCTCTACTTACCGGTAATCCTGACAGGGTACTTTGAAGCCACTTGGGTCAATATTCCATCTTTCGTCAACTTAATGTTTGTGTCTGTTAATGTTTCAGTGGATGGAACATTAAGCTCATAATTAACAATGGTACTTCCTTCACTGCAATAAAGCAGAACAAAATATTACAACATATAATTATCAGTCGCTCATACTTTTTGCGCTTTTGTTCAATTTTGAGACAGGATTTGGACTATTAAATATAACTTATGCAAATAATATAAATTAAACTGGACTTACCTAAAGGCAAGATTTTTAACTGCACAACTGTTTGATACACGACTTTTGCACTCTTCTAGAGTCTGCGATAATAACAAAACAAATAATGATAAATACATTTACAATTCAGTGCTTTGATACAAAGGTAGGAAGGTGGTCACATGAAGTAATAAAAACTTACAGCATTATAAATAGTTATATAAACTGTACTACTCTTGTCATTGAATGAGCTGTTGAATGTAATGTCCATGGTAATGTTTCCTGTGATGGCTTTAGGTAATGGTGTAGTTTTTGGTGCAGCTGATGTGGGTGTTGTTGATGGTGGTTGTGGGGTTGGAGTCACTAAAATCAGAAATAAAACAATTAGGGTTGAAAATCTAAAAAAAAAAAAAATGAAGGCTTCAAACACATACATTTGGGTGGAATTTATCTATGTGATTGAATTAAGTAACTAAAATAAATTAACTTTTCACCAATGTTCTAATATATTAAAAATAACTGTATGTCTCTCTGCGTGTAGTACATGATGTGATAGACTGATTTTCATAAGATAAGAAATTCCTTATTGTCCCACAATGTGGAATTTCAGGTGTCACGGTGGCAAAGACACACACAGTTACACAAAATGGTAGCGGAAAAAAAGAACCCAAAGCAAAATGAGTCCTATCAAGTTGTGATCCACTTGGAGCTTATTTTTTATTTAAGACCTGAACTTTGCTTCAGCTGAAAAAGTTCAGAAACTTAAATGATTAACAAGATGAACTGTCCTGTTAATTGTGACTTCTTACCAGTGCAGTGGCCTCAGTGAAAAGACTGTTTGCTGTTGCCATGACCTGGATAACTGAGAATTTGGACAGGTAGTCTTTATCATACATACCCGTTGTAGGCACGGCTGTGCTCGGTGTCGGAACAGTAGTGTTTGTTGTCGGAACAGTAGTGTTTGTTGTCAGAACAGTAGTGTTTGTTGTCAGAACAGTAGTGTTTGTTGTCAGAACAGTAGTGTTTGTTGTAGGAAGGGCCGTGGTTGTTGTCGGAGCAGCTGTAACAACAAAACAAAAACCATGGACCTCAGCATTTCTATATGTCCTAATTTGATAGTTTCAATCAGAAAAGACGCCTTGTGGATCCTGTCGGTATTAACTGTCCTACTTACAATACAAAGGATTAAGAAAACTCTGGGTTTGTTACGGTGATTACGGTACCATTAGTCTCAACACAACCTATCCTGGTGATTGGGAGCCCTCCAATAGCAGACAGGAAATTTCTCTCTAACTCATCCCTGAAACCTATTTTGGACAGAAGCTAAACTATGGGCCTGTATAATCTATGTTAACTATATTTTTAAGAATATGTTTTTTTCTGAATTATACTTCCATATTTATGAACATTTAGTCCACAATGTGAACGTGAGGGAATATGGCTTAATTCCCTTTAGTTGCTGTGTTTTGTTTTTGTTATATTTGTCTGGAGTGTCTTAAATTTGTGCATTTTGGGTTTTGGGATTTTCTTTTATAGAATGTATTCTCTTTTGCGAGATTGTACTTTTGGTTCAGTTTAGACCCCCAATAAGAAAAAAATAAATAAACTTCAGACTGCAGATATTAGCAGAGTGTGCGTGTTCCCAATTAGCACTCCATCAGGAACAAGACAAAATAGACACAAGGGCACGGTGACAGCAGATGAGCAGCGGGGTTTATGCAAGTGCGGAGGGCAGCAGGAGCATGGTAGACGGGTGTTAGCGTGGGGGCAGAAATATCTGGGACAACGACAGGAGCAAGCAGGTCTGCTCATTCCAGATCTACAAGCTATACATACCTGTCGAAGGAACTGGACATATAGAGATATCTGTGGAGAAATGAGAGATTAGGACTCAACATCTTCAGTAAGAATTTATACTGTTTAATCATTTGTTAGAAAAGCAGAACAACAGAATGCTTACTGGTTTCTGGTTGGCAGAACTCATCATTGAGAGGAAGTCCATTTATACAAGAGCAGGTTTGATTGCTAACATCACTGCATGAGATGTTGCTGGTACACATGTCACATGGCAAAGCAAACCCATCCTCACATTTACACTGCAGTCCATATGCGGAGTTTGGAGAGCAGACTGTTAAAACATAGTAAAGCAGGAAAGTAATTCACCTGTACTGCATATAATTGATTATAAATACTGTTTATACTGAAAAAAATAACTGTTTGATAAGCTTATCTTACCTGTGGTCAAATTTATTTGTAAAACTTTTAACTGTGGGAGGATTATAGGGTATATCTCAGTTCGGAGAGCAAGTCGAAGTAACTCAAGCATATTGGATGGGAACCTGGCAGCTGGGATTCTCAGGTTAATGACCACATTGAAGAATAAAGGCTCTGTTGAGATTCAGAGACTCAGTCATACAACAATTTAGAACATTTGGATGTGACTTTGTATGAAAATATTAGTTTCACAACTGCATTTTTCTAGCAAGAACGCTATCTGGTACCTCACAATGCTTTTGTCCTGCCCATTTGGAATTAAAGAAAAGTTTAACAATAGAGCAAGTTGGCATGTTTAGTCTGGGAACCTATCCTGCTTCTTCACAGAACATCTTTAACTGTCTCCAAATTACTTTAAAAGTCTTTGTCTCATATTGTGTAAAATCTCATGCAACGCATGCAGAAACGCATATTGTAATATAGTCAATGACGCATTTATATTTCTGCCAATCAGAAAGTGACAAAAACCCTGAAGGACAAAAACACAAATCACCTCATTATCATAGTATAGCAAACATAGAGCCCCTGTTTGTGCTGTCTCCACTACTGTAAGCTGCACCTTTTTCTTTTTGTAAGTTTTGTTTCTACATTAAAATTAGTCCTAACACTATCACTATTGCTCTTCCTCATTGGCCATGTTTAATTACGCAGAACTCACATCTGATCTGAAGAGGGCTTGAAAAACTACTCATCTGACATCTGAATGTTTATGAGGAAAATCTGTTTGTGTGTGGTGTGTGGAAACAAGAACAGTCCTCTCTACCAGAAAATCATAAAGAATATTCACAGCTATCAGTTTTTCTACTTTAGTTTAGAAGATTTAATTTATGCAAAAAGACAATAAGTTAACTTTTGATTGTCTAATTAAAAATATTAAACAAGAAAATGTGTTGTAGCATAGTCAAAATGTAGATTTATACATTTTACTGAAGATGTGATGCTGCACAGTGAGTTTAAACACAGGCTGTTCATGCTCAAAAACACTTCAAAGTGGCTGGAAAAACAACAATTCTGCAAAGAGGATAGAGCCAAGTAACAGAGACTGCCTCTCTGAGTCCCTGAGCAAGAGTCCAGCCCCAGAATACTCCCTGGCCATCGCACAGTGGCAGTCCACTGCTCTCTAAAGTATGGGTTAAATGCAGAGGATAAATCCCACTGGGATGTGTTGCAGTGAAAATTACCAGTTTATTGGACATTGATGTTATTCTTGCCATAGGCGGTACAACTAGTTATAAGGTTTAGTGGCATTTAGTTTTACACGAAGGGCCAGATTTTTAAATAATTTTTTGTCGCTAAATTATAAAAAGTCATCATTTGAAAAAATAATACTTTATATAAATAATGCTCAGGTTATATTTGTCTGTTTAAAATGTGTTTTTAAAATTAGACAAATAAGCAAAAACAAGGCATCTGAGGGAGCATCTGCTTTTTCACAACACTGCATTTGTATTTACTATATCCTCTATGTATCAGTGTGGGACAGGAAACCATTTTTCCATCATCAGCAAATGAATAAATTAGTGATCCATTCCACAGCTTCATTCAAAATAGATATATTGTATATTACCATAAGTTGGAAGAGGAGATGTGGTTGGGATGGGTGTTGTAGGGTCTGTGAAATAAAAAAAGGAAAAATAGCATAACTTAGTCAAGGAGGTGATGTGCTTGGTCTATATGTAGTCCTTGAAATATCAGTATATGTACAACTTGTTTTATGTCAAACTTTCAACATTTTCACAGGTTTATTTTAAGTGAGCTTTGTGAAACATCGCTGAAAGGTGACCTTTAACTTAAGTCAAATACCGTAGTTGCTGAATCTCCCTTAAAACAATGAGGGTCAGGACATTGTTTTTCCCATCATAAGCAAATTAATATCTGAGCTATCCATTACACGTTTAATTTTCTTAAACAAATCTCAATGAACTTTTTTCGCCTATGGCCCATGCCCTTTGCCCATCAATAATGATTAAAAGATAACTTTCCTAAAATAATGCCCAAATGTCCCCATTTAACATACCTGGAGAAGATGTTGGGCATGTAGAGTTACCTGTGTAGCAAAAGTACAGATCATATTTTAACGTTTCTATCTAGCAAAAACAACAAAAAATACTTCTATAGATATGACTTGATTTGTTTTTATGGATAGCGTACTGCTTTGGAATTCATAATCTTCTGTGAAAAGCAATGGGGCAGTATGCTTACTTGTGATTGGCTGACAGAATTCATCATTAGAAGGCAGTCCATATATGCATGTACAGAGTCCACTGCTGCATGAAGTGTTGCTGTTGCACATGTCACACGGCAAAGCAAAGCCACTCTCACATTGACACTGCAGTCCATAAGTAGAGTTTGGATAGCAGACTGTTGGATATTTCAAAAGATGGAAATCACAGTTATATTCTTAGTATCAAATCCAGTGAGGTGGCTAAATCCTTAAGAAAGCAGTAACTCTTACCTGTGGTCAAGTATAACTCTGTAATGTTTACAAATTTTGAGGATGGTATGAGGAAGGTTTCATTTCTCAGTGCCTCTCTAAACACATCCAATTGAGCTGATGGGTAACTTGACAGTGGGAGGCGTAACTCCAGGACCAAATCAATCTCTGTTGAGGTAAACAAGTAAAAAATCAAGCAGGATTAAGACCACAGAGCAGTTTTGACTGGATTAAATGGGGAAAAGCTTTGCATTTGGTCAGTGATTTTTTTCTACACTTCCACGTGTCAGATTATCAAGCTAATATTACTGCACAGGGTGGAAAACTGGCCCTCTTCGAATAATATTTTGCCAAAAGTAAAATATTCTGTAGAATGACTAGACAAAAGTGGAACATTTTGAGAAGTGTGCACCCTCAGGAAAAGCTAATGCCAGATTCACATGGCAAGATAATATACAGATTTTTGCCCCAATCTCACCCTTCTGAGAATCTTAAGGATGTGCCGATTATCATGATGGCTCTTAAGACGATTTTGTAAGATATGGCTGCTGGGTATGGTGTATTATGAGTGATCTAGTCGGCTCCAAAGGTTATCAGAACCACTTCCAATCAGGCATAAAAAAGCATTTCAGGATGCTACCATTCTAAAGATAGAATTGTAAACATTGTGGTAGTAGAGTGGTGTCCTGGGGCTATTTTGCTGCTTCAGAACCTGGATAACTACCTGTAATTGATGGAAACATGAATAGTCCTCTCTACCAGAAAATCATGAAGGACAATAACCAGCTATCGGTTTGTCTATTTTATTTCAAGCAGATTAAAGTTATGCAAAGACACAAAGACCTGAAACAAACCAATGAGTTAGCTTCTGAATGTTTAATTATTAAATTCAACAACAAGAAAAGGTTTTGTTGTGGCATAGTCAAAGTGCGGATTTAAATCTAATAGAGATACTGTGGACTGACTTTACACAGGCTGTTCATGCTCAAAAACACTCCAAAGCGGCTGGAAAAACAACAATTCTGCAAAGAGGATGGGGACAAAATTCCTCCACAGTGATGCAATTCCCAGAATCCTTGAACCTCCCAGAGTAACAGAGACTGCCTCTCTGAGTCCCTGAGCAAGAGCCTAGCCCCAGAATACTCCCTGGCCACTGCACAGTGGCAGTCCATTGCTCCCTAAGGTATGGGTTAAATGCAGAGGATAAATCCTATTGGAACGTGTTACAGTGACAATAAAGACGATTATTAAAAGACTCATTACCAGTTTGTAGCAAATGATTGATGGCAGTTCTTGCCATGGGTGGTACAAGTAGTTATAAGGTTTAGGAGGCATTTAGTTTTACACATAGGACCAGATTTGTTTAAACGGCTTTTGTCCCCGAATTTAAAAAGAATAATCATAATTTGAAAGAAAATAATGCTTTGTACATACTCAAGTTACCTTTATCTGTTTAAAATGTGTTTTTAAAATGTGACAAATAAGCAAAAACAAGACATCTGAGGGAGCAAGTGCTTTTTCACAACACTGCATTTGTATTTACTATATCCTCTATGTATTTTGGCCCTTATTTGACAAATTCACATTGATATAAATCATGTATTGTTACATCATGAACTCTACAGCCCTTGCAGTCGCTTTATAATTAACTGTTTGTATGCTTACACAGCTTCATTCAAAATAGATATATTGTATATTACCATAAGTTGGAAGAGGAGATGTGGTTGGGATGGGTGTTGTAGGGTCTGTGAATAAAAAAAAGAGAAAATAGCATTACTTAGTCAAGGAGGTGATGTGCTTGGTCTATATGTAGTCCTTGAAATATCAGTATATGCACAACTTGTTTTATATCAAACTTTCAACATTTTCACAGGTTTCTTTTAAGTGAACTTTGTGAAACATCGCTGAAAGGTGACCTTTAACTTAAGTCAAATACCTTAGTTGCTGACTCTCCCTTGAAACAATGAGGGTCAGGACATTGTTTGTTTCATCATAAGCAAATTAATATCTGAGCTATCCATTACACGTTTAATTTTCTTAAACAAATCTCAATGAACTTTTTTTCGCCTATGGCCCATGCCCTTTGCCCATCAATAATGATTAAAAGATAACTTTCCTAAAATACTGCCCAAATGTCCCCATTTAACATACCTGGAGAAGATGTTGGGCATGTAGAGTTACCTGTGTAGCAAAAGTACAGATCATATTTTAATGTTTCTATCTAGCAAAAACAACAAAAAATACTTCTATAGATATGACTTGATTTGTTTTTATGGATAGCGTACTGCTTTGGAATTCATAATCTTCTGTGAAAAGCAATGGGGCAGTATGCTTACTTGTGATTGGCTGACAGAATTCATCATTAGAAGGCAGTCCATATATGCATGTACAGAGTCCACTGCTGCATGAAGTGTTGCTGTTGCACATGTCACACGGCAAAGCAAAGCCACTCTCACATTGACACTGCAGTCCATAAGTAGAGTTTGGATAGCAGACTGTTGGATATTTCAAAAGATGGAAATCACAGTTATATTCTTAGTATCAAATCCAGTGAGGTGGCTAAATCCTTAAGAAAGCAGTAACTCTTACCTGTGGTCAAGTATAACTCTGTAATGTTTACAAACTTCGAGAATGGTATGAGGAAGGTTTCATTTCTCAGTGCCTCTCTAAACACATCCAATTGAGTTGATGCGTAACTTGACAGTGGGAGGCGTAACTCCAGGACCAAATCAATCTCTGTTGAGGTAAACAAATAAGATAAGACATTCTATTATTGCCTCAAAATGGGGAAAATGGCAAAAACACAGAAAAAGTTTCACACAATTTCTAGTAATGAAAAAACAAGCTAATCTGATCTAAGGTTAATTCTAAGGCAACATACGATGGGCTTAAAATCCATAAATAAAGTAAACATAAATACCAGATAATATGGCATACTCAGGTAAAAAATAGGAAAGAATGAAGCTTAAAGCAGTAGAGACACTGGCCTATTTGTGGAACAATACGAGATAATATGCAAAATGCATGATGGAACAGTAGCATCTCAAAGTACGTAGCTAAGGCGTGTGCAAGTTTACCTTTTCTGGGAGACTGTAAACTACTCATGATCAGATCAGAACCCATGCAACCATTAGCATGTTTCTAAACAGTTCTTGGTTTTGTTGTCAGCAGCAGAGTTCATAAAGTCTAACAGTACTGGGAGAAACACATTGTGGAAATGGTCCTTTGAGAATCTGGGATGCAGCAGTCTGTTACTATGAGAGCTCTCCAGCTCTGCAACAGCTCCATGCACAGGACGGAAGACATTGTCCATCAATTATGTTACTTTTCTTACAGTGTTTCTGTCTCCCACCCTCTGCACTGGGTCCGTGGGGCATCCCAGGACAGAGTTGACCTTCCTAATGAATTTATCCAGCCACTTCTCAGTTTCAGATAAGCTGCTGTGACAGGCTACACCACAGAGATGCGGATGATGCCACCGCAGAGTCAAAGAATGTCTTCAGGGGTTCCCTCTGCATTCCAAAAGACCTGATTCTACTCAGCAAGTAGAGTCTGCTCTGACCCTTCCTATAAAGAGCATCACTATTATGACTCCAGTCTAGTTTATTGTTCAGGTGAACACACAGGTACTTATAACAGTCCACTATCTCAACATCAGTACCATGGCTATTCATGTGTCAGTGAGGATGGTCTCAGTTTGCGAAAGTCTAACTCCAGCTCCTTTTTTTTCTCTGCCTGAGGTGGGTTTTAAATAATTAAATAAAAATAATTTTTAAATAAAAATTCCAAATGACTTAAGAGCCCCAAGCAATTGGGAGAATTGTGTAATCTCTGTCCACTGAGTGATAGAGGGAAAATACAAGTGGAAATGCAAATATTTGCTTATCATCACTACATTCCTAGTGTGTTTACTCTAAGAATCAGTGAGTAATTGCTGATTGTAACAGCCTTTATTGTTACTTCATGTTCTCATTAACTTTTGCAGTCTTTGGGTTAACTTATTTTACATTTAATTTATTTATGATGTGCCAATTCACAGCACATGTTGTCTAATGGCATTCATTCAGTCAAATCATAGAAACAGGTTCCAAGTTCATTCCTATCAATCCTGGTAATCAAACAATCCGACTAAGTTTTTTATTCATATCGGTTGAAAATTATATTTAAGGTTTACCAGCAGACTCATTGACTTGAAGTAATGCAGCACTCACTACTTCTGGATGTGCATGTAGTGACAGGGGACAGTTACTAGCCTTGCTTCACTGACTTTGCAGCAATCCCTAAAACCAAGCTTGCATGCAGCAACACTAGAAAGGAAAACTTCCCTTTAACAGGAAAAACAACCTCTAAGAGAACCACAACCAAGCTCAGTGTGAAGGGCCATCTGCAATAACTGACTGAGGGTTTGAGAAGACAGAGCTTACACACAAAAATAACACAGAAGTACTGTTTCAGGACTACTTTCTATGTGAAAGAAAAGTAAAGAGCTAATAGCAGAATGAGCTCCTATAGTTGCTTCATCTAGGAGAGAAACAGCTCAGCAGAGAGTTTTCAACTCCAGACGATGGACTTAAACTTTTGATCAACTCATGAAGAGCCTATTTCAATTTAATGGACGTTTACAATAAATTGCTTACTCATTTTTTTGTCTCACTCCCATTTCTTCTTTTTGCATTTGAAAGCTTAGAACTTAGGACTTTCTTAACATCCAACAGTACAAAATGCAAATTCTTGCCATTGTCAACTGTTCTTAAACGATTGGTCAGCAGTGTATATGCCTGTGCTTTATTAAGTTATCATTGATATATATATATATATATATATATATATATATATATATATATATATATATATATATATATATATATATATATATACACTCCTTCCTGTCGAGTGGCTGCTGGTGCAGCTTTCTGCTGCTACTCGCTGACAACTTCCAAGAGTTTTTTTTTTTTGGACTATATGGACTCAGCAATCTTTAACGATATATTCCAGTTTTTTTCCCTGATAATAACTTATTATTCTTAATTCACCATTTGGTAAAAACCTATCTGTGTCAGTAAGATTGCTTTGGCCTGCTTGCTTTGTATCTCACCTGACATTCTGACTTCACCTAGCTGCAGTTATCAAGAATTTGTACAGTTATCTTGAGTTTTATAAAAGTCACTTGTAAATAATGTGCATTATTATTAATAGTATTAACTTAAACAACAGACGTTTTTTTAAGTAAAGGCTTAAATGCAGCTCTCTAAAAAGCCTATGAAACTGACCCATCTCCCAAAGATAGATGGATATCCCCCATATCTAAATTGGGGGCAGAATCAAAAGGAATCACTTCCTTAAATCATTTGGTTGAGATTGGGGCTACCCTACAAGTTAAAGGATTAGATAAAGCTAACATATTTGCTAGAAATATCAACTGAATCAAAACAGCCCAAACAGATCATTAACACTGTCTCACTTACTGAGGAGGAAGTAATCATGTTGAGAATGCCAACAATCTTATTTTTAGCAGAATACATTGTATTTATATAGAATCTCATTAAGTCATTATTCTTGAGAGTTTAGTGAAAGGAAGACTCAACAGAGCTATAACACTGTGTAAGTTTGACAAATATTCTAAACCAATGATCATTCCTATTCTTCTCTATTAATTATGAGAAATACCCTGTTCTAGCTTGACAAAGTGTATTTTTATACAACCGTATAAAAATATATTTTTAGTAGAAATTCTTTAGGGTGCTGATTTTGGTAAAAAATCTTTTTTACAATTTCCCTGCATCAAAGTATCTACAGTACATGGGTCTGAATTAAAGCAGGGAGCAAGCCTCCTATGAATAACTATCTTATTTTTCAAGGGGGGTACATCTTCTAATGCAACTCGCAATGTGAAGTTAACATTATCAATAAACACATCAATTTGCAAAAGATCTGGGTGTTAACTTTCATGGCTACAATGAGCAGCAATTTACATTTTTCCATTTCACAAAATATTTATTTTGTCATACCGTAAGTTGGTGAAGGAGTTGAAGTTGTTGTTGTCACTGTTAAGGGGAAAAAAAGATGGATGAGAACCATTGAAAAAGACCTGTGGGAAAGTGACTAATGAACTCAGGAACACACAGAGGTGGTTGTTGTGCGACTTTTGGACGTGTCACTGTGTCAAAACAACTGGATTGTGTAATTTGGGAACCAGCAGGACTCTGTAGTGTATAAGGACGTAATTCAGTCATTTGATTCTTTTGCATTGCATGCATCGTGATGAAAATGTTTTGTTTTTCTTAGCTGTGGCCAAGAAGCATCTCCTGTAGTAGTTTGTGTTGAAGTGGTCCAAATAAGCCTACAGTTACTCAACAAGACACTCTCTTGTTTAATAACTGTATTCTGAAGAATTCATCTTATTACACTATTGGATATCTGCCTTGCATTTCATTGCAGTTGGAAAATATAGTGCAATCTGTAAAAATGTCCCAGCTTTATCTACTTATGCATACGATACTGTAAGATACCCAAGTAGATGATCAGATAAGCTAGGCTGCCGATTCTTTGGACAAAAAGGATATATTTTTGTTTTTGCAGCTCTGGGAGAGAGAACATATTTCTCTGTTCTTGCAGCTTATATATAACATTAAGGACCATGACTCTAATGTGCAAATATTCATATATCTACCACATTTCGAGAACTTAAATAAGTGAAACACTGATTTAATGATGGCATTATCAAATATTTTGCTACACTGCAGAAAAGTTTACTCTGCTGAAGATGCAAACAGAAACATCATCAGTAGATGGAGTGGCTCCAACTGACGACAGCCCAACCAGTTTTCTAATTATTTTAGTAATGCACTAATCTGTCCACATAGAAGCACTTAAAGGAGCAATAAGTAATAATGACAACAGCGTGCCGCAGACAACAATCATATATGCCTCTTGTAAACAGTCTGTTGGTGCTGTGAAACCCCACATTAGGTATATGATGTTGTGCTCTGTTTCTGGTCTGCTTCTCTTACTGCCTCCCTTGTTTGCTGCCTTGTGCTCTTTTGTCTAGACCAGGGGTCACCAACATAGTGCCTGCGGACACAAAGTAACCCCTGAGGACCACATGTGGTGTCCCACGTGCCTGTGCTAAAAAAATAAATAAAAAACAATCCGCCTTTGAGCTGCATCCAAAACGTATAGATTTAAAAACGGCAATATCTATAACAAAGCATGACAAATTTGTTTATTTTACACAAAGTTAAGGTGAACTCTGACCGTTCTAGGTCAAAGGTCAATACTGGTAGCCCTTCGTATGACACAACACCAATGAAGTAGCTCTCAGTTTCAACAAGGTTGGTGACCCCTGGCCTAGACAAAATACCAAATGCTGTACTCTGTTTTGGGAACCCTGGGAGCTCTTATATTGGCTCAGGAACCAGGAAATAAACATGGGCTACACACTGCACAAAAGTGGTTCCAGACCGTACCTCTAGGCTTGAAATGAGAAAAATGTGACTAAGACATTGTAGATGGAGAGGACTGATTGTTTATAGGGAATGTTACTTCCATCCCAGGTGACAAATGAGAATGTTTTTTTGGTAATTTAGCAGTAAATTTCTTACTTATTGCTTCTTTAAGGACTGTGCAGTATTGAACTTTCATCCCCAAGTCAGTAATTTAATAAGTGAAAAAAATAGCTTTCTTTATCCATCTGTAAAAATGTTTGGGACAAAGGTTATTAAAAATATGGTGTTCTTATGTTGCCAGCATAAAACCCCATTAACGACTCTTACTCAGTCTTTAGGTGTTCAAAGATATAATCCACCTTGTGATATTGATAGCCCCATGAACATTTGTTCTGCTGGTTCTCATGTACTTTGTTTCATTGTAATAAAATTGGGAATTTTCAATCTAAATTTAAAATGCTAGTTATCACACTGTCCTTAACAAAGTTTCCTGTGGAGTCTTTTGCTTATGCTCAGTCTGACGAAAACACTACATTGTTATGTGGAAAATAGCAGCATGTCCAGATCAACGTTTTCCTGTTTTCTCCCAGGTTCATCGTGATACAATTAAGGTTGATTTTGTTTGTTCAACCTATTTTCTTAGTTTGTAATTAGTTAAATAAATAAAAAATGTTACATACCTGGAGCAGGTGTTGGGCATACAGAGTTATCTGAGGAGCAACAGAAAATAATATAGTAAAAAAATATAGTTTTTGTATTTCAGTCTAGAAAACACAGGCCATTTTAGGCCTAGTACACACGTAGCAGGATATCTGGGAAAACTGATAAATTTTTTATGCCATTATGCCTTTCGTCCACACATTAACTGGTTTGTACATCCCTTAAAACAAATGATTGTAAAAACTCTGGCGAAAGTGGAGATTTATAAATACTTTTTTTGAGCCTGCGTGTGTACATGAATAGACAGAGATTAAGGCCCGGCGCTGAAGTCACAAATGTGCAGCCATTGTTATAGACTCGCCACAGTTGATTAAAGAAATGTATGATGTCTAAGAGCTGCTGGTTTCTACATGGATTTTGTGATTGACTGTTAATGATATGTGTCTAATCAATGTTAAACTGGACAAATTCAGTAACCCTCGGCATCCCTGGTTCGTTCACTCCAATGATTTGTTCAAAAGAAAATAAATCATTTGAGTGAACTGAACCAAATCACTTCATTAACGGATTCATACATTTCATACGCAGAAATGCATGCTCATTCACTTCCAAATTCATTAGCAGCGACTGGTAGAAACAGTGCCACTACTTCCCGCACACTATAGTCACTAAATCACTCATTCCTATATTGCATGAATCAGTATATGTTCTGATCAGTGTTTCTCTCCCACTGTCACTCAGTCGAGATTCGCAAATCCCCCGAACCGCTGTGCTTACCACGGTATTGACGAATCAGTGCTAATCACTTAGATCCGTTCAGCGTGAACACGACTAAGGCTGCGAACCGTGTGCTCCTGTGAACAGGACGAGTGGAACCTGATTTGTGCAGCATGTATATCTTACTGAGGGTGGTGGTGTCACTGAATCTCACGGTACACCAAGGACTGAGATGGATGACAGATGTGTTTTGGGATCGATAATGCAGTCATTTATGTAATGGAGTTTTTCCTGGGGAAATCTGGAATTATATATTTTTCAGAGGTGACAGACCTTTTGCCTTTTGCGGGGAGGACTCAGAGTAGAGCCGCTGCTCCTCCACGTCGAGAGGAGCCAGTTGAGGTGGCTCGGGCATCTGGTTAGGATGCCTTCTGGACGCCTCCCTGGTGAGGTGTTCCGGGCATGTCCCACCGGGAGGAGGTCCAGGGGAAGACCCAGGACACGCTGGAGGGACTATGTCTCTCTGCTGGCCTGGAAACGCCTTGGGATTCCCCTGGAGGAGCTGGCCCAGGTGGCTGGGGAGAGGGACGTCTGGGCCTCCCTACTGAAGCTGCTACCCCTGTGACCCGACCCCGGATAAGTGGAAGAAGATGGATGGATGGATGGATGGATGGATGGATGGATGGATGGATGGAGGGATAGACTTTTGATCCAGAAGTTTTATTCAGCAATTTATTTTTGCCAATTTCCCAAAAACCTTGGGTGTGGATTTGAAATATGGCAGCAGAGCTCCATGTCTGGCTGCAGATGAGTCCCCGCTCTTGCGGTGAAATACTGTGCTGCTTTGTTCATAGCCCGAACGAAGGAGGCAGAGGCAGTGATATTTTTTTTATCCAAAAGTTGTATTTTGAAACGTGTTTTCTTTCTTTCCTTTTTTCTATTTAAGCTGACTGATTTCCGGTTGCTAGAATTTCAAAATAAGCTAAGGAGAGAGCCTGAAAAGTCAGTTTGACTTGTTTTAACTGTAAAGAAACAAAATAGGGAGTTAAAGTTCTATAAACTTAGTGTGACTAAAGCCCTGCTTATTCCCTATTTTAAATGTAAAGGAACAGCTAATGCTGTTGCAGCTCTATGAATAGCACACTAAGCCATGATAATTAAGTTATATAATGTAAGGAAATGAAAATGTAGTTATAGGAACGTAATGATTCAGTGAACAAATCATTTTGAAAAAATCCTTTTAATGTACTGATTCTAGAGATTCAGTAACTAAAAAGAACTGTAGTGCCCATCACTAACTGATGTTGCCTCTCCAACAGAGCATTTCCTGTCTTTGTCTCAGTATCAAGATGTCAAAGTAAAAGTGTAAATGGAACATTATGAACATTACAGTTCAGAGGTCTTTGTCTGTTTTGACAAGCCCAGCTGCTCCTATACGTTGAGATGCAAAGGAGAAAAGGGGCTGGGAGGTCAGCTGTTTTACACAGGCACATTGCTGTTCAGCATCGCTTTTATTTTTGAAGGACTCTGACTTGCTGCCGTAGGTTTAGATTTGTAAGACACTGCCTTCTATGCCTCTGAGATGTTTAAAACAATGGTCAATGGAGAATATAATGGTTTGTGTGGATGAAAACCTTACTAAAAACATGTGCGTACAACATTATTTTTAAAAATGATGTGGGAAAGATATTTGTTTTTTAAATACCCTGCTACATGTGTACAATGAGATCAGAAATTCCAAATATTTTATTAAACATTATCCATGGTTCTGAAATTGTACTGCTCCCTACCTGAATACCGTATGTTTCGGGCTATAAGTTGCTCCGGTATATACTGTAAATCACATTAGTCAAAAAATGCTTTATAAAGAGAAAAACATACATAAGTCGCACCAAACTACACGCATTTATTTAGAAATTTATTTCTAAATAAATGTTACGTGCTAAGCCAACAGTACAACACATATGTTTCAGAGCGACATTAAGCTCATGTGCTGCACCACGCAATGCAACGCTTCCCTGTGTGAATGCATTCTGAAACAGCATACAAACATGTATTCAGGCTTTGTTGCCTATAAGTTGATGTTTCAATTAATTTTTAAGTTAAGGTGACCAGATTTCTCTAATGAAAACTGGGGATGTCTCTGATTTTGTTGAGAATCTCTGTCTAGGAGTTGGTTTGTTTTGCATGATATGCCACGCCGGGAGGGGAAGGCTCATTCAGCTCAACTCTTCCACTATGTCGGGACAGTGGTAGGACTGGGTGAATACCTCTCGTTGCGCCAAACCTTTTTACTTAATCATGATACACTGAAAACGGGGCCATTTCCAGGGACAGCTTTCGTTGGGGACAGGTCATCAAAAACGGGGACAATCCCCCAAAATTGGGGATGTCTGTTCACCCTATTTTAAGTGGTACAGGAACAGGATAGTTTTCACTAGCCTAGCGAGCCCTGTTGTGCCTGTAGATGGTAACGTTTACTCCTTGGTTCATGGTGGTCAAGATGAATTGCCATTAAAACTTGATATACAAGTCGCACCTGAATATAATTCGCAGAATCGGCCAAACTATGAAAAAAGTGCAACTTATAGTCCGAAAAATATGGTAATACTATTTATTTTTCAACAAAGGTTTTTGCTTACTTGTGATTGGCTGACAGAAGTTGTCGTTGGAAGGAAGTCCAAACGCACAAGTACAGTATTCCTTCCTGGGCTCATTGCATGAATTGCTGCTGTTGCACATGTCACATGGCCAGGCAAAACCTTCTTCACATTGACAGAGCAGTTTATCGGTGGAGTTTGGAGAGCAAGCTGGCAAAGGTATTTCAAAAGATTTAAAGCTTATACATTCAAAGCATCAATTCCGGGCAGATAAATCTGTAGTCGAGCTGGAACTCTTACCTGTGGTGAGCTCTATATCTATTACATCTACAAGCTGGGAGAGCTGAATTGGGAAGATTTCATTTTCCAGTGCTGTCCTGAGTAAATCAAGCAAATTCAAGGGTGCAGAGTTGAATGGAATCCGCAAGTCAAGGACCACATCCGTCTCCAGTAGCTCTGATAATGTAAACAGCAAAAAAATCATGGTTATTATGAGTCAACATAGTGATTGTTCAGAGAAACATTGTAATAACCAGTTCTGCATGAACAGATATATTTCCTGTAAATGCCAACAATCCTAAAACAGTTCCAAAGCACCTGTCATTTAGTTTCGTTTTCTATACGTTTTTTGTATATACTGGGCTGACAGGATAGGGGGTACGAGTGAGGGGGAGAGACATGCGGCAAAGGACCACAGGTCAGAGTCAAACCTGGGTCAGCCACGTTGAGGACTAAGGGTACATGGGTCGTGTGCACAACCCACTGTGCCACCGAAGTACGTCCATGTGTGATTTACTTTTACTAGTTCTCAGACCATGGTCTTCCTATATCAAGTTGGCCATTAACTGCTGGGGATAGGTACCAGCCCCAAACAGTCTTTCATGGATTAAGAGCGTATATCATATGTAATGGTTGATATTAGATGGAACTATAAAGATCTACAGGCCAGTGATAAAAAAAAAAGGATTGTCCATGTTCCAGCAAATACAAGCCTACAATCTAACAATAGAACCCGTCATCTACTTTTGCTCCCCACCAGAGAGTTGTAAATTGTTAAAAAGCTCTTACAATATTGTGGACTCTTTCTAGAGTTCACTCTGGCAGCTATAAACCCAGATTTCTTCATGACAAACATTTGTTGTCAAAAAAGTAGTTTTATATGCACTTTGGTTTGATTTGACTGTTGTTGGTGTAACTACTGTAAATTTAAAGCAAAGCAGGATTATTAAAAAGTAAAAAAAAATCTAATAAAACATTATTTAAAAAATCTCTGCCAATTATTTTTGTGGAACTTCTGAAGGCTTGATTCATACCTCTCTTTCAGAATGAAGGATAAGTTAAACATATCCAGTGTCTTACAAAGTTATGTACACCCCCTTATTCAGCTTACATTCAATGTATTTTTGTGGAATCTTATATGATATAGCAACACAAGTATTTCTTTATTGTGAAGAGAACTTGAAATTATTCACAATTTCTGTTGTTTTTTATGACAAATAAAAATCTTACAAGCACCACAAGCTAACCACCTTTTGCTGCAATCACAACTTTGTCTTCTCTTTTGAGGTAAGACTCAGCCTTTGCCATTGATGTGGAAAACAATGCCTATTATTTTATTTTCTATATTATACTTTAAACCAATTTATTAAAGAACATCCATATAAATGTATTCTTAAGTAATTTCTAAATGTTTAATTTTGGTCTTGTAGATCAGAAAAATTATTCCTGCATTCACTACATGACTTGAGGCTAACTTTGAGTCGGAATTGTTTAAGCTTTGTTTGAAATAGAGCTGTTGTCTCTTCACTGTTTTCTTAACAGTGAAGAGAACAGTGTTTGTGGAGCACATGCCTAATAGTTGTCCTAACAATAGATTTTCAATCTGTACACAGCGTGTACCTCTTAATTTCACTATAGATTTATACACTATTTAGTGTTTAAAATTGTCACTTGTTCTACAGCATGACTTTCCTTGAAATGAGATAGAAGATGTGCAGGTTTTGATTACTGCAGCTTGAATTTTTTTTGAAGCAAACTGCAAACTGTTCACTTGTTGGACTACAACTCAGATCTCCATGTTTCACATACCTGCAGAAGGTGTGGGAGTTGGCTTGCATGTAGTTAAATCTGTGGAGCAACAGGAAAAATAAAACTGTATGAAAACAACAAATGTAGGATCATCTGGACTAGGATCTAAAATACATTTTGTCAGTTGAACAATTAGGTCTCTATCATACCGCACATACAATTGGTTAGCATTAACAAACTATTTCAAAAAAGGCTTCCAAAAGTGTGCTTACTTGTGATTGGCTGACAGAACTCATCATTTGGAGGAAGTCCATACATACACGTACAGGTTTCATTGTTGCATGAGCTGCTGCTGTTACAAATGTTACATGGCCAAACAAAGCCGTTCTCACATTGACACTGCAGTCCATCAGCAAAGTTTGGATTGCAGGCTGTTTCAGGTAAAGACAGACATTTTTTTAATTCTTACAGGCATCAAAACCTGACTCTGCAGGTTAACAACTTAACAAGCAGACAGACACTCTTACCTGTGGTGAAGGAAATCTCTTTCACTCCAAGAGACGGCGAGATGCTTATTGGGTAGCTGACAGCTTGCACATAACTTCTGAATAAGCTGATTATATTTGACGAAACTCTGGAGCTTGGGATGAGCAAGACAAGGTCCACGTAGATGTCCACTGTGTCTATGTGTGGGATCATAGAAGTCATTGAACAAGGTGAACATGATGATTAGAAACAGCTTTCACATAGCCAAGTTTACTTGAGGTGGGCCAAACTGCATGCACTTTGAGATTCTCTATTACATTTATAAACAGTATGAGGTTTTACAAAATATGTTTATTTCACTTTAATATGATACTCAACACATAAACTTCATCACATGCACACAAAACTGCAATGTGCCATACCATTTGCTTGGGTAGAAGGTGGTGTTGCAGTAACTGTCACTGTGGAAATGTAACACAAAATCATTGGGAGTATAACAGTGGTCATTGCTACCAAACAAGTTTCTCTGATTCTGCAGATGCAAGATGTTTGTTAAATGGTGGGAAAAATAAAACAAGAGGCCTATTTTCTGGGAAATGGCTTTCAAACAACATGGGGGTTCTGAGAAAACTGTTTGCAACACATTTTTTATTCTTACAGGCATAACGGAATGCACTTCCTTGTTTCATGTTTGATTGAAGTAGATAAGCTTTGCAGATAAGCTTAATTTAAAGACACAACAAGTTCTCTCTTTATCAATGTCATTGTCTGTTTTGGTACTACCCTTCAATATTTTTATTTTAATGAGCTTATTAAACAAACTGCCCTCCCCCTATCGGTAAGATTACCAGACCACAGAAGTTAAATAAATCACATTGTCAAAGAACAGAAAAACTGAAATACATTAAACCAACAACAAAAAACAAACAAGAAAATGAAAAAGGGGGATAAATAATTTTCAAAAATGTACTATCACCTGTGATATACCAACGATAGAAGGGTGCTATAAATATGATTTATTCAAATAATATTTGTTCCTAAATTACATTCATGGATTTGTACTTGTATTTGTTGTTCGTTTTGGCCGCTAGATGTCCTCAGTCACCTCTTTCTTTGTCTCACCATCTGTTACATCTAGTTATTCTTCCCTCCCTTCTGTCACTCAGCTATTCCCTGGTTTGTCCCAGTTTTGTGCCTTTAAATGTGCTTTTCATCAATTAAACCACTTTTCACCTCATCATGCGACTTCTTGGCATTTTCATATGGTCATCTTCATATGGTCATGATCAACATATCCTGAGTCACTCCAACAGATACAAATGCAGCGTTGTTTTTTCCTTTAACATAATAAGGTCTGTTGAGGCAATATTCAGGACAGGCTTGTTCACTATTTGACCTGTACAAGTAAACCATTCAAGCTTTACTACTCTTGTCCAAATGTAAAATGGCCGCGGTGTCTGCGCACTGTGCTGTTCTAAATTTAGCAATTTGACATAATTTGTGAACAGCCCCATTGGCAGTGGTGCTCTAGTGTTTAGGGAGCCCAGGCATTTGCATCTTGGAGAGGCCGCAATCGTCGTCGGTTCAATACTCTGGCTCATTAAACAAGACCTATGACTATAGATTGTTCTGTGTGGCACTCAGTGTGGCAGTACACTACTTTCTAAGGGATGTTAAACATAGTGACAAATTTCTCTTTTTTGATACTATAAAGTGAAATACATTTATCATATATATTGTGTGGGTTAATACACCTAACAACCGAACATCCCTTATCCACTTCAGCTTGGACTACAAAATTGCATCAAAAAATAAAAATGGTGGATGCACGACATTGTTTAGCCAGAAGTCCCTGACCTTGTTCAGCAGTTCCACAGCAAATAGTCTGACATAATTGTTCAGGCAAATGTAATAAAGAATAGAGAAAACTGAACGACTTGGATAATATAACCAAAATATAATATGAAGATACTACGGAGCACCAGGACAAACAAAAGTAATTTTTTTAATTCCTAAAGACAAGTACATAGTAAAATATATTTAAGGTCACAAAAAAATTGACATTTGCATGATTTGCCCCTTTTAGAACACTAGTAAGGCACTAACAGATGAATGTTGTAGGGGGACTTTTATAAAGCAGTGTGCATTTTAAACCTCTAGTAAAAATCATGGAGTTTAAAATAACAGAATCTTTGTAAAAGTACTAGAAGATGCATTATGACAGAGCTTTCAGACCTACCTATTTGGCTGTTGTTTAACTGGCAGAACACACCATCAGCCGGTAGTTCAGTAATGCAGCCACATGTGTCACCAATGATTGCATCACAGACTCCATAGGTAATGCAGTTGTTATAAGACCAGGCAAAGTTTTCCTCACACGTGCATTGGTAGCCAGTTATATTTGGTGAACACACTGTGGGAAAAAAACATCATTACACAATACTAAGGCTGAATGATCATTGTCCCCAGACAAAGGATAAAGATAAAACTGAATTGTATTATACCTGTTGTGGTTTCAAGGCTTGTGATTTCCAGAGTGTTGTTGATCTGTATAGGAAAGCTGATATTGCTGAGAATCATTTGGAGACTCTCAAGGTCTGAGAACGTTATGACGAGTTGGAAGTCGTGTTCAGTGAAATTTGTGGGAGCTGGAATGGAAACAGACATGATTAAAAGCTGTATCAGAAACTGTTTAAACAACAGTCCTGACAAAAACGTTAATAAGACATTTTCTGAATGCAGGAGCTGGCATTCAGAAAATGTCATTCTTTGCAGTGACTTACTTTCTCTTTTCTCCCTTGCATGAAGGATGGATGATGTAGCATCCCTCAGTTCCTGTAAAGAATCAACACATCTGTGTATTTCTGTAACCTTGACAACTAACAGCAACTATCTAAAATTCTTACAAGGAAAGACTACAAGTATGTTGACCTTTTAGGCTCACCTCAAAAAAGAATGTCACAGACTGTCTGGTTCCTGGTTGGTCCAGAGTGAAGCATATAACCAGGAGCAAAACACCAAACCGCAGTGTCTTTGGTAAAGCCATCCTCCCTATAGGGAGAATAACAATAAATACTTTCCAAACCTCTGAGTATTTATTAAAAAATCTACGAGAAAGTCCACAATTAAGTATGTTCCATCTTTCAAGTCTACATTGACCGAAGTGTCGCAGCTATGGAGAGACATCTGGTGCGCTGTAATGGGGAAAGCTTGAATGCATTGGCTCTGGGAATCCCAAGCGCCAGTGATTTGATGTCAGCTGTGGATACCTCCCATGATGTATTGGAGTATGCGGATTCCCTCGTTCCCACGGATGGTGGTAACTTTTCCGCCGATGACCAGCTGGCCTTCTCCACGAAAGATACAGACGTGGGCTATACCTAGACTACCAGAGAGGCTGTCACGGTGAGAGGCAATTTACAATCTGTTGCAGTTGCACCTCCAAATTTGCCCAAATGGAGCTTAGTAGTTAAACAAGGGTGACACATGAGAGCTGAGAGCCATTCTGTTCCAGTAAAGTGCAAAGCCAAACCTGAGCATAAAAGACCAACACCGATCATTGGTACTAGTGTAAAAAGCACCATAAAAGTGGTTTGGACAAAGCTTGTACATGTTTTTTTTCCATTCGATTTCTCCCAGATCTTGAGGAAGATACATTAACTACCTATCTTAAAGGAAAACCCGGGCTCAATGTTCAGTGTCAGCGTATTGTCACTAGGTACACCAGTTATAACCCAGTTATAGAAAGAGTGGAGTGTGACAGCGTTACTGAGGTGTATAACCTGGAGATGTGGCCAGAGGGATGTGTTGTTCGACACTAATATAAGACAATGAGTGGGCATATAGTGCATGGAGTGGTCGTTTCCCGTGATGCTACGGGGTGGCTGGAGCGGCCACTGCACATTCTCTGTAGAAAATCTAATGCGTGTTTTATCCTACAACTGTTGGTGCCTGCGTGTTGAAAATTCAGTAAGCGATAGAGCACGATGTCTGATTGTTGATAATTTGTTGCAAAAATGTGATGTTTTATGTCTGCAAGAAACTTTTCTATCCAAAGAGGATTTGGTAAACTGAACTCTAATAATGACTGTTTCTGTGGTGCTGGTAGATACTACTGTGGAAGAAGTCACGGAGAATATGGAATGGTTCTCATTAATTAAAATAACAATGTAGTTGCTCTGTCGGGCGGACGTGCATGTACGTGAAAGGAATAGAGCATGGAGGACGATACCCTCTTCATGTGGCAGCCAGCCACATGAGGAGGGTATCGTAAGAGTTTAAGTATAATTATGTGCTTTGCAAAGTTTTTGATTTACTGTGTTTTTTTTAAATTTTATTTATTTATTTTTTTCCCCCAGTGTCCTGTCTAGCAATGTGGCAATAGGAATTGATGTCTCAATGCCAGATAGAGCTCGACAGATTTTGCTTTTACAAGTGGAGCAAACAGCTTTCGCCATAAGTGCTCCGCTTGATTTATGCATGTTAATAGCTTTATTATGATTCCTGCAGGGAGAATTTCAAATTATATGGACACTACAATGGGAGAGTAAAGGAAGAACAAGAAGAGAAAAAAAAGAAAGAGAAGAGGTGAAAGAAAGAAGAGATAAAAGGGAGAGAATGATAAAACGTTCTCCGTCTGCTCCATCACCTGGAAAGAGAGATGCAAAAAGAACAGCACAACCAACAGACATAAAGCAACAAATACAATCGAGTAACACCTTGATACCATTGCTAAATCATATGTACTATTATTTAAGCTGACATGTGTAAAGTGAAACATGAAAAAAGAAAGTGAAAGAACATAAATAAATAAATAAATTACAGGCTTTCTGTATATAAGTGAACACTTAATACCTGGAACCCTGCACCTGTGGGAGTTTGTGAGAGTGCACTAGTTTAGGTGAAAATTATCCAGAAGGAAATAGCTTGATAGTGGTTGTGGAGAACCAAAGACCCGCCTTCCCCGAGCACAGAGGCAGGAGTCAGGGGACCCATAACCCCGGACTCCCAAAGGGGCCCCCAAAGCAGGGCGCCCAGGAGGGGCTGACACAGGATATCTGCAACCCCCCCCCCCCAACCCCCCCCCCCAAAGGAAAGAGGAGAGACGACCCCGAGGAAATCCCCCAGCCACCGCAATGTTTTTGATTTACTGTTAACTTCCAAACTTTTAAAGCTGCTGTAGACCCTTATGGAAACTGTGACAGAGCATTTTAAAGCTTGGTCACAATATTAACATCAAATCATTGGTGCACAAATGTATATCAACAGATGAGTTACACATTTTAAATAAATGAAACTACAAGCCAGCAGGCACATCAGATTTGTGCATTAACATGGAAAAAAGTCTGTACTTTTGATTTATTTGTAGATAAATAAAAAACAATCACCAATACCCAGTTAATTTAGTTAAAGTAGAGAGTAGAGAAATGCTATTTGGCTTTCAAAATGCAACATAAGGTCCTATTAGGATGTGATCAAATTCAGGTCAAAACAATGATTTATTTTAAATTGTGATACTCTCTTTCTCTCTCGCTCTCTCCAGACATTGGACAATATTGTGCACGGATTTACAGAATGTCAGCAGGGAAGAAACCAAAGGGGACAAAGTTGAGCAAGTTATGAATAGCAGTGTCTTCCATGCAAGTGAGGGACATGAAGGCCTAACCCATGCTGATGTCTCCATTGTTGTCGAGTGAACTGAGGTGGTTCACAGTTCAAGCGTTGTGAAAGTCAGCCTCCTGCTTATGGGGATCATCTATGCATTGAACTTATGTTTTCCATCAAAACTGAAGTTCACGTTTGAAGTGTTTCAGAAGCTCTTCTTTGAGGTAGATGCCCTGAAACTTTCACCCGAAGTCCAGCCCCTGTAGAAACAACTCCAGTGTAACTGAACATGTCTATGAGAGTCATTGTTCATTTGAAATTCAGGTTCAGTTTTATAGTTTTGGTTTATTGTTTGGCTGGAAAGGTTGCACTAGGTTTGTGTAGGTGTAATCTAGAGTGCATTCCTAGAAAAAAAGACTTTTAGGCTGTATGGATGTTATTTATATTTTATGTATTTTGGACTGTATTAAACCTCCTAGGCCACATTAGTATTGCAGTGGACTGTTGGGCCAAAAGAAAGCATGTCAATTCCTGTTTGTTGTCATAGTTGTTTCTTTCAAATGTTTTTGTGAGTTTAGGACAAAAAGGATCCACTACAAAGAAAAAAAACTTGAGATTTAAATGCACTGAAGTTGCTTCATTATGTTTGTTGTTAAAATTGCAAAAACTAATTTTGAGATAAAGTGTCCTGCTTAGCAGGTTTTTTGTTAAAGTGCTTGTCTAAAAGTAATGCTCAGGGACAACACGTTTAATACTTTGTTCATGCAAAATTGTTTCAGAAATGTATTTTTGCAAGTATGCTCTTGCCAAATAAATAAAAATGCAAATGACGTTTAAACCGAACTGCTTCTTGATTTTTATGTATTGTTATCAAGTTATACGGTTAGAAAAACTAATATATTCAACTGAAATTTACTTAAGAATTCCCTTTGTTAATTTTAGTAGGAATTTCTGAGTGAAAAAAAAGTTTCCTAGTTTTATTCAAGTAAATGTCACTAAAATTCTTTCAGTGTATGTTTTAATCATGTAAACCACTTTGCATTGTCCTTGTACTGAAATGTGCTATATAAATACATTTGCCTTGCCTTGCCTATTGCCCCCTGCTAAAAATCAACAAACCACCAGCCCTGTTCACAATCTGTTACATGTTACAAACACAGTACTGGTTACACAGAATTATTTATACTGTCTCTCACTTGCAAATATGTATTTGCACACTTCAATCTCTCAGGGACTGTCTGTTTAGACTTCCATGCAAATTGCACGATTCTGCAACTAAACTCTTTGCACAGTACTGTAGACTGCTGTCTGACTTTTTGACATGAAAATGAGTCCATTGGATGCTAAGTACTATATACACATGTAAACCCCTCAGGGGGTCTTGTAGTTGGCCAGTGCAACTACAAGAACAAACTAAAAAAATCAAAAGTGGAAAGATCATGTCTTGTCGTGTCTGCGCCAGTGTCTGCCTCATGAAAAATGTCATAATGGTAACACATAATGACAATAAAGCTTCTTGTTTCTTAGTATCTCCATGTCCACCTTTCTTTTCATTTGATGTAAAGTTCATCATATTCACCACTTTAGTCTACCCGTCCGTCCGTCCGTTGTCTGCCGCTTATCCGGGGTCAGGCCGCGGGGGCAGCAGCTTCAGTAGGGAGGCCCAGACGTCCCTCTCCCCGGCCACTTGGGCCAGCTCCTCCGGGGGAATCCCAAGGCGTTCCCAGGCCAGCCGGGAGACATAGTCCCTCCAGCGTGTCCTGGGTCTTCCCCTGGGCCTCCTCCCGGTGGGACGTGCCGGAACACCTCACCAGGGAGGCGTCCAGGAGGCATCCTAACCAGATGCCAGAGCCACCTCAACTGGCTCCTCTCGACGTGGAGGAGCAGCGGCTCTACTCTGAGTCCTCCCCGTATCTCTAAAAACTAATTTCAGCCACTTGTATCTGGGATCTCGTTCTTTTGGTCACGACCCAAAGCTCGTGACCATAGATGAGGGTAGGAACGTAGATCGACCGGTAAATCAAGAGCTTCACCTTTTGGCTCAGCTCTCTCTTCACCACAACGGAATCAGTACGGATGGCTAGACTAGCCATCTCATATTTTTTGCAGCAATGCTGTGCATAAAATCACAAATATTGATGATCCCAGTTCAGTCATAATTTGAATAACCCATCTGATTAAACATCTTAATAACGGCAAGCATACCCAAACTGCTTTGACTTTGTGATTTAAAATTGGCTTGTTTTTATTTTGTTTTTTATTAGTTCAGTTTCTCTTCTTCAGGGAAGACAGTGAACAATGAGTGCAGTTTTATCGCCAAGACAAGTCGGGAAAACTATATTTTTGAGTGGAATGTGTTTGTTCAGCTGAGTTTAAACTGTGAAAATGACTGTATATCTGTCCGCAGAGTCCTAACCATTCCTGCAGACAGACCAAGAGAGGACCATAAAAACAGGTGTTTTTCTGCTGCTCATGATATTACATGTTTTTTTCTTCTTTGTCATGCTTGCTTTTGTCACTGCATGGAAGTTTTGAAAAAGTTGCATTCCTCTTTTGAGATAAAGTCAACAATGTCACACCTTGGTTAATAAGAGAGAAGTAGGTGAATGAAAATGCCTCGTTTTATGTTAGACGATTAGGAGCCATTCAACACCAGTAGAGGACAAAATGTGACCTGCAGATACATTTTTCAAAAACTCAGGGTAAATTGCCTTTAACTAATAACAATAATGAAAAGAATTAGTAAAACCTTTCTGCTGAGGGTAAATACAGTAGGACGAAATATGTAAGTATGTTAATCAAGTGTCTGATATGACAACCTGTTTGACAACCATAGGAATGTTTTTTCCTGGTTGTTGTAGTCTCTGAACAACATGATAATTGTAGTGCTCACCTAAATATTTTCTTTAAAAATGTTTCTGCAATAGTTAAAGACAACAGACGAACTGGATGCAGACTGTTAACAATTTAAAGTCCATGGATGCACAAGAGAATTAATTTCTACTGCTGCCAACTTCACATTACAGGACAAGGTAGAGCTCCAAAGAGCAATAAAACCAAGCATATTAAAAATACAAATAAATCTTTAATCTGGTAAGGAAACTGTAGATCTGATAAGTGAACTGAATTGAACTTCTGCATTTGTCCCCCATGGGGGACATTTACTTTCAGTACACCTCATCAAGAGAAAGACATACATGGGTAGATGGGAGACTGCGGCCGCAGTCCTGCCAGGCTAAAGAACGGCATGTAAAGGATGAATTCTTGGCCCATCTTGTGTGAATTATCAAAAGCTTTCCAGCTGTAGTTTACAGGAAGTATTGCAGATTTACTAGAAATAGACCAAGACAACACTGCTGAAAAATGTTAGACATGCAAAGAATATTTGTCTTCTATGGTGCAGCTGTGATGCTGGAGGCGGGCTGGGCGATATAGAAAAAAAGCTTATCGATAAAAAAAAATGCATATTAATCGATATTGATAATTATTGAAAATATTTAAAACCATATTTTATGTGCAGCTGTGCCTGGGCATTTTATGATATTGCTAAATGATTTGATTTAAATAAAGAACACAAACACAGAATTCCAATTAAATCTTTATTTAACCAACTTTTTTAACCATAACAGAATTTTTTTTAAGAAAAATAACTTAACTTTATATCGCGGATCAAGAGTGGCAGGTTTTTCAGCTGCAGAGAACAGCAGACATATCCATCACTATGAAGCACGTTACTGCATGCGTTATGTCCTTATGCTGCTTGGACGCTTTGTCATTTTATCACAAAGAAGGGAGCCCAGTTTAGCTGCTATACCTGCTTTGTTTTGGAAGAAGTTCCAGAAAATTCCGACGACGACGACGCGGGGCCGCACAGCTCGCGCTGCTGCGGGTGTGAGCGGCTTACGTGATAAATACTGGTGGGTTGCGTTACCAGACTCTGCTTTTACCGGTTCCTTGCAAGTTTTACAAATCACTGTGGTTTATTTCTATCAGGCTGGCGAACTAGTAAAACCCCGTTTTGGGACAATTTCCTCCGCCGCTACTTGCTGCGACATATTCACATGCTCTGTGTTGTGGTTTGAGAGGGCGGCACTTAGTGACGGCGTGCCGACTGTAGCAAGGAAGTAAAACTGTCTATCGAAGTTTTTATCGACCCTATTTTTTCCTATCGCGCCACACGTCTATCGATCGATATATATTGTTATTGAATTATCGCCCAGCCCTAGCTGGAGCTGTTTATTTTCCTTTTAATCTTGAGATCTATAGAACTACTCTAAAAGTACAAATTCGAAAGGACAACTCCCTGCGATGAAGAGCAATGAGATGTACATTTAAACACAACAACTAGTTAGGACAAAAAGATGTGTTGCTGCAAATGACAAGAAAAACAAACCAGAACCATTTACAAAATAAATCAATTAAAAACATGCAGAAATGTGCTGTAGGATAAATGTTAAAACAGTGTAGCAAAATTTAGAAAATCTTGCAATGCATAATTTCTAACATTTGAAATGTGAGGATTCATGCAAAATCCATACCATTAAAAAAGTTACCTTTTGAACTGTGTACTTATTTCCAGCTAAACCATCCCTTTACAGAAAATGTTTTTAAACATTTGCATCCAAACGTCTTGTTAAAGTACCTAAATACTTGAGATTAAGCATCTATTGATTGCCAAATAATTGTAAGAAACACATAAAAATAAAAAACAAGAAAAACTAAGCTCATGTAGTTATGACAACTTACAAAGGTATCATAACAACAGCAATGCCATTTAAAGTAAATTTTGCTGTTTACATGCAAAAGTGTTCATATTTGTTTGAATTATTTGCTCAAACAAGCCTTCAAACATTTAAGTGTCTTTGGAGTTGATTCCAACTATGGAGGCAACATTATTTAAATATTTTTACGTTAATCTATGAGGAACTCCGTTCTCATTCAAAAAGCAACAAAATATTTTTACTTTTCTTCCAATGAATGCAGAATTAAAGATAAAGGAAGAAAAAGCCAATCACAAATGTATGAGAATACGACACACAAAAATGTTCTGCAGAACGAGACCATCCATAGACCATCCAACATTAGGATATAAAATATACTGAGAAGTAACACATTTGATACATAAGGATACATAAGCACTGCTTACCACCACACCAGAATGCTGACCTTTGTAGGGAGGTGTAGCTTATAGCAGTTTTAGTCTTTTGGGTTCTCTTTTCTACTAGCCTAGGAACATGCATTTTAGATTAGGGAATATAAAATAACTGTAGGAATATGCATTTGAACAAAATCAATTGTTGTTTGTCTCCACCTACTTACAATGTATACCTACATACATTGACCTACATAACAGTAGTTTTTAAATCTATCATCTTTCCATGGTGGAAAGTTTTGGACCAATCATATATCCGCAAACATTTTTTTTTTTAAATCTCTGTAAAACAACCCTGTTGTATCATATGGGAGTGTTGGGTATTGGGATTTTGATTATCTGCCAGTGTGGAATTACTTATCCTTGCATCAAACTGGGAGTGGGTCAAATTGCAATTAACAATAATCCTCACCATGGGCTTCTGTTTGTTGCTGTCTTAACAGTTAAGACAGCACACACCCCGTTTCAGATAACTCTAATTGCAGAATGTACTTTGGCCTCACATGATGCCCAGAATCCACTACATTGTCACACAGAATTATAACCTCAAGGCACAAACCGACGTCTGTTTTTTGTTCCACCAAACACTTTCTGACCTTGTGTTCATCTTATGTACATTTTGGACTGTAAAAAGTGGAACTGATTAAGAAATGGGATGGGTAGGTCACAGGATGAAAGCTGGCAAGGTAAGTAGTTTCCCTGCATGCGATTAAATTCCTGACAACCTGATAGTACCAGTTTGACCATTTATCTCCTTAAGAGATAAAGAAAGAAAATGGAAGTATGGCTCTGTTCCACTGTGTTAATGCCTGCTTTGTATTGTTCTGGAACAAAGGTTCCTCGAATTATTCCAGTATGTTCCAGTATGCGCCTACACCCAGTTTTGTGTTAGAGTCTGAGCTGAACTGTTGTGTAGAAAATATTAATGGACACATTTTGTATGATTTGGTTTTAAAAACGAAACAAAAGATACTTTTAGGTTTGGGATCGGGAAACTGAGCATAGGCGACAAAAAGGTTTTTTTTAGATTTTTAAATATATTTGTATATATTTTTCTCACTGCCTGAGATTAAATAAGACAAAACCTTCCCTGTTTTAGGTTAATTAGAATTGCTATTACCATTTTTCTCATTTGTTGATAATGTGGTACTGCTGGCATGTACATCCCATCTTGCTATCCTGTGTTAAATGTGTAGTAAGTGTTTTGTCCTTGAAAAACTTGATCACTGTAGTTAATTGTAAAAATAAATCGGTGAAGTGGAATCCACAAAGTCCTGTGTTTCTTGATTTGTGAGCCAAGCTGGGGTCTTTGATCGAAGACTAAGTAAGTTGACCACCTGCAGCCTGCTATTCCACCATGCAATACCATATTTCACTGACACTTGTCCAGAGTGTACTCTGTGTCTTATCTGCTAACTCCTAGGACACAATGTTACGTTACATAAAATTTCTCAGTTTTCTCATAATGGGGTCTTGCAACAGTCATTGCTATTCAACTTAATCCTCCTTTAAAATGAGCCCATTTCATACAATTGCTCAACATAAAAATTATTTATTTCTAAAGTGAAACTAAGCAAGTCTTACAGAAAGTGAGTGTTGACAAGTCACCATACCAGTTTGGCTATCAATGGACTTACTGAAACACAGCTGACTCAGTTTCATTGTCTTGACATCAAATAAAACAATCCTGCCTTGGGCGGGATGTGTAAAAGTATGCTTTAATTGGTCACTTAATTGAGCTTTTCAGACTTGGACCTTCTGCAAATGCATGCAGCATGACTCATTACAGGATAAACCTTTTTTTCTTCTACTGTTTATATCCAGCACAATCTCAACAGCCTTAGAAACACACAGAAATCACTCCCTGCTTCAAGGTTCTATTCAGTGACTGCCTCATGGGGAAAGAAAAAACAAAACAAAAAAAATCCAATGAAATTTGAAGGACCATGAGTCGTTCCCTTATTTTGAAACACTGAGGCATGGGACACTTAAACTGGTGCCTTTTTTCTATAGTGGCTAAATGTGGTGCACTCCTAATGCTAGCTTAGCAGTGCTCCATGAGTAAAGATCTCTGTTTCAGATCTGTTTTTCTTTGTCCAGACAATATTTTTGCTAGCAGCTACATTTATAGAAATAGTTCTTTAGGATGTTACTTTATTTTAGGTGTTAGCAGCTCGGCTAGGGGAAAAAAAAATCCTGGTTACCACTGAGACTAAACCCAGGTTGAAGAAAATTAGTGGACGGATAAAATTATTTCTAAGGCAAATGTTCCAGCTGCTGTGGTATCAAGAGAGCTTCTCATCTCCCTATTGCTGTATGATTTCACACATCTAAAGCAAGAAACTGCCTCACTTATATCCTCTTGACAGTGAAACACAATTACAATTAAAGATTTAAAACATTTCATGATCAGCTCACCTCTTCTTTTCTTCTGGCTTCCAAATAGGCTCTTGTCAAGAAGATAACTTCTTTTTACTGCTCTCTAGAGACACAAAGATGTTATCCAGGAGGCAAGTGAAAGCCTTTGATTTAATTTCCTGAACAAGTGTTGTTGAAGAGCACACTCGTCAGATTGTTGAACAAGAGCAAGTTTAATACTTGCTCAGGCAAGTGTCTCGTCACTGACTGTGGGGATTGTCTGTCAAAACAAATGTCTGCGTCAAGTCTTTTCAGAGTGTAACTCAGTAGCTGGGGGACATTCCTATTACCTTTAACAATGCCTTTGTATTTATGCTAAGCGGATGACGTTTTTGTTTTAGCCAACACCCACACCCAAAAACAGCCTTCTAGACTAGAGAAAAAATATGTTGAAACATGCAACATTTCACATTTCTTGCAGTTTATCTAAGTTCTGCACATAAATAATCAGACATTAGTAGAGTGGTGCCTCAGAGCATCCAGAATTTTTTTCTGACCTGAGTTGTTTCTCTGAGAAACACCTTACAAATTGGTTTGAAAAAGACTGTTCTTTTTGATTTTGTGAAGAAGTCACATCAGTTGATGCACACAACAAACTCTTGAATGTCGGCATAGCAGCTGCTTGGTTGTTTGGATAAATTCTCTCTCTCTCTTTCGTTTTCTCTCTCTCTCTCAGTTCCACTGAAGTCTGTTTCTGAGAGAGTGGCATTCCTTGAATGAGGTCAGATTGCTAAATTTAGAACAGTGCAGCGCACGTACGTCGTGGCCATCTTGTGGTCATACAAACAGAGCAGTAACGCTTGAATAATTTACTTGTGTGAGTCAAATAGTGAACATGTCTGTACTGAATTTCACCTTAACAGACATATATGCCAACAACAAAACACAGCTGCGTTGGTATCATTAGTTGTGCTGTTATCTGCTGGAGTGACTCTTGATATGATCAGCGTGACCATATGGAGTTTTTCTCATTTCCGGCTAAATACATGCATTCCATTCCATAGTTTACTAGTATGAGTCAAATAGTGAACAGATCTGTCCTGAATATCACCTCAACAGACATATTATGGCAACAAAAAACCACCCCTGTGTTGGTATCTGCTGGAGTGACTCTTGACATTTAAGCTGTTTTATGCTGAGTTGAAATGAAGTTCCTGGGACGTTGTCATCTTCTAAAATGATTGGTTTTGCAGTTGTTGCCATTCTAGTTTGTACTCTCCTTGTCTGGGCAAATGTGACGTCATTTGAAGAGTGCCCCATACTTCCTGCTCATATCGCTATACTGACAAAGCCAACCACAGTGCTCCTTCTTCTAAAACGCGTAGAGATAAAAAAAAACAACTACAAGAAGAAGGTCATGGGATGTGTAAAACTAAAGTCTAATATCATGCACATAAAGGAATTTTATAATCTACCAAACAATCCTATATTAAATTTGAGAAAACCTCAGTATGTAGCAGGGATTTGTGCACTTAGAAATGCTGATTCTTATCCCTGCAGAGTGCAAACCCAACCTTTATTCAGCTTTCAGCCCAACAGCAGTGACAAAAAATACCTTTCAAATGACATTACTTCAAGACTGGAACAAACTCTGATGTGTCTCTTTATGATCTTTTATTCCTTTGACTATACCAGAAAGTGCAATACATTTCATCTGTTAAACAGTCACAAGATTTTATCTAAAGGAAAATGAGACCTTTTACTTCTTTATATATCGGAACAAGTAGGTCAGCTTCTCTTATCTTCTTCACAAGTCAGAAGAATTTGCTTCCTTTGACAGGCACGCAAACTTTCAGCAATAGAGTATTATCTTCTGCAAGACTATAGAGTTTAACTAATTAACAGGTATGTTCAGGGGTGCGCTGGTGTTGAAATTGAGCCTGAGAGTCTGGTGTGTAGAGGCCTTTAATCCGATTGCTCAACGGAAGAAAGCGTAACCAAAATTTCAACAGGAATACTTTATTTGCTGTATAAAAACACTTTTAAACAATAAACACTCTCTGTGTTTGATAAAAGAAATTAGATCAAATTAAAACAAAGTTTGCTAAGCAAGCCAGCTTATCATATTGACCAAAGGAAATATTAAGGGAAAGAAATAATCATGTTAAGGCCCCTCCTAAAAGGGTGATAAATTATGCGTGCTGCCTGCATCCGGCTCAAAATGTTTCTTCTCCACCTATCCCTTTCTCCATTCTTTCCAGCATCTTTGCTAATTTAACCCACACCTGTTTCTTTCTTTCCTTCTTTTCTCTTTCTCAAATTGGAATGGGACGCTCGTATCTCCCCTTAAAATGAAAATATTACACTCAGTTGTTATGCCATTATGACGTGACAAACTGCAACTCCCAGCATGCAACACAGTTGGGACTACAACGGATGGAGACATCCCCATCTCCAATCACCACGGAAATGTCCAGAGATTACAGCCAGGCATAAAAACACAGTGGACAATTACATCCTCCTTCTGTCCAGCGCCGCTGTGTTGAGAAGGCGTTCAGCTGAATTTCTGCTTGCTGTCTGCGTGTGGTGGGCTGGTGAGCGGATTTATTGGCTGGACCAAATTTTCGCCGCATCACCTGTTTTCCCCTTCCTCTCACCAGGGAGGTCTTGACTTAAAATTAAAGTTAATTCTTTTTCAATTCACCTGGAAGATCCATCATCTTTCAGGGACCGACAAGATCTCTTTGATTTGTTTTGGCCAAACAGATCGTTGGAGGAGCGCCCAGAGAATCAATGTGTTCTGCCCCTCAGTGAAGTTTGTCAATCTCCACGCCAGATCCCAGCTGAGATCCACGGACGCTGAGCAGTGCAACATCAATCTCCTTTGTTTGGAGCAACATCACGTAAAAGATTTTCTTTCTTGTTTTTCACCCATAAGGTGATGTTTTGTGCCTGGGCAGAACATATTTGGAATATTGTTAATGCTTAAGTACTCCAGAGGGAGTTTGCTTGAACTGTGCTGAATACTTCCAATGTGTGATTACGTTATAAGTGATTGTTGCTGTGTTCGTTTTGTTTTGTTGAGAAACGAACCATGCCAATCGGCTGAGTTAGAACTCTTTTCATATTTCTCCCACCCCTCCTCTCTCTCTCCCTCTCTCTCTTCTGTCTCTTCTGTCTGTTTCTAAGAGAGTGGCAAACCGCCCTTTCAGGATAGGGCATTCCTTAAATGAGGTCAGATTGCTAAATTTATAACAGTGCAGCTCACGTACCTCGCGGCCATCTTGTGGTCATACAAACAGAGCAGTAACGCTTGAATAGTTTACTTGTGTGAGTCAAATAGTGAACAAGTATGTACTGAATATCACCTCAATGGACATATTATGCCAAACACAAAACACCGCTGCGTTGGTATTGTTAGTTGCGCTGTTATCTGCTGGAGTGACTCTTAATATGATCAGTGTGACCATATGGAGTTTTTCTCATTTCCAGCTAAATACATGCATTCCATCCCATAGTTTACTAGTATGAGGCAAATAGTAAACAGATCTGTCCTGAATATCATCAACAGACATATTATGGCAACAAAAAACCACAGCTGCGTTGGTATCTGCTGGAGTGACTCTTGATATGATGAGCGTGACTATATGGAGTTTTTTTCCATTGATTTAACGCTGAAGAATTGCCAAGAAATGTCCTGTGAGCTGCCATCTTGCGCACATGCCGTACAGGCTGGAGGTTACATGTCATCAGGGCTGCCATCTTACATACGACACGCAAGGCCATACAGTAGCCAACTTGTGCGGTGCACCAAGTAGCCCCAAGGCTCTTAGCTGCAGGCTGTTGTGAAGTCACACTAACTGACTAGCTATCGTTAGCCGAGCTGCACCCTACAACGAGTTATAAACTAATCGTGCATGAACTAACACTGCTAGCAGCTAGTTTTGCCAGAAGTGTCCCTCATCTTAGCCTCGGGGGCCTGTTTCAGTATACCAGCTTTGCTACCTCAGAGCTATTTAGCCATTATTCTTTCAATGCTGTTACCTATAATTGCTGACATGTGGATTGTGATAGTCAGTGTTGAAACCAATAGAATTCTTAATCAACTGTGAATTGATTACACATCGCTACCTCTCAATTGATCCATTTCAACTTTTATTTTCATTTGTTCTCTTTTCCATGTGTTTTTTAGTAGTGCATAGTGTTTTCTAGTATTTTTATTAAGCACAATAATTACTGTAATATTTGGTATTACTGTAACAGGGAATTATCAGTTTAATAAATAACAACTAGCGAAATCGCAGGTGTTTGTGATTATTTTGAGTCAGAAATTGAATGGTCTGTAAGAATTACCATATTATCTCCTTTTGAGTTAATAATTGATTAAACTGAGACATTTTAAGTGACTTGTGATGAAGGATTAATGGTTAAAATTCAATTGCTATTATAATTGAAGTTGTCAACGTTTGCTGGACCTCTCTAACCCTGTCAACAACTGGTTAGACAACACTTTTCCAGTCTAAATAAGTTAATAACTGTTAATTAATAAGCCAATTGTTCGTGCTTATCATTACAGGCTCATAGCCAATGATCACAACCATTTGACATAATTTTCATTATAGCTTTCCTTTGATTTTGAATGCTATATTATTAAATTATAATTGCCAATTATAATTAAAAATAATCTTCATAATCAAACAAGTATAATTGCATAACACAGTCTGATGTTGTGCTATGCGGCGCATCAAAACGGGTGTGTGTTATGGAGTGAAAGAGATGACCAGCAAGTCCATCAGGTCTGGCCTGAAACCTACTGGTCATCCGGGAATTCTCCCTGTGGCTACCATGCCCCGGGGTCTGTAATAGAACCTGTCAAGAAAGATTAAATCTAGACAGAAGAATTAAAACAAGCAAGAATGAGGCTGTAAGAAACAGAAAAAATAGGCAAACAGAATTACAGACGGTAATAACTAAATTGAATAAATTGACCCAAACTATTTAATTAAAACAATTAAAAACAATCTCAAATATATCCAAATTCCTTACATAATCAAAACTTCACGAAAGACACTGTTGTTTCTGGCGTGGATATTTTTTTGTTCTACTGAACTTTCCCACCATAGCTCATAAACAAAGTCTCATTTATTTTCATTGTTGTTATAATTTTAGTTATTGTTAGTCAATAATTTCTTGTGTTATCCCCATTGAGGTTAAACACTGCCAACCTGCTGAGGAGTTCATCTAAACACCCACATATGGCTGTTTCACAGTTCCTGGAACAGCTGCAAGGAATCTATTTGATTAAATTATATTTATGTGTAGCTTTGTTGTAGATGCTACTCTTCAATTGAGGATGTTGCATTGGAACAATGAAGAGGCAAACACCAGTGGGGACAAGGCCCTGTATAGGCAAGCCAGCCATAAACTCATCATGTTACAGTTTGGAATGTTGTGAAAAAGATCTACAGGAACCCATTCCCCCACCCTATCATAATCCTCATGCGGCAGATGGCCTTAACAGTTTCTGCTGCAGGTTTGAAAAGTGGTCTTTCATACATCCCACCAACTAATCCATATTTCACTCTGACACAAAATACAGGTCTAGGGTCAGGAAAAAGGCAGCTAATATTTCTGCAGACCCCCTTTTTTTTAAATCAAATAAATGTCACCTTTTATGTTTAGGTTTAGGTATCTCCCTCTGATGGTGAAACGCGTTATTACACTTAATGATGTACTGCGACTCTTAATGTGGTGCACAGCACTTATGCTTTTGAATTTAGTTCAGAAAATTAAAAAAAATGATACAATAAATAAAAATAGTCAATTAAGTGAAATTATGAATATGGCAAATTAAATGTGTAGGATGGCATCTTTTTAGTATATTAAACATTTTTACTATGTATTAACTTATGTGTGAACTGTACTTGCTATTCTCACATTTATACTTAAAATATTTTTATTGGAAGCAAATTAGATAAAAATTCAAATTCCTTGTTTGTGTGCATTCTAAAAGTATTTTAAAGAGATTTAAGTCAGACGTTTTAGTGATGTGTTCTGTCATATTACTTGATAGTTTGGTAGAAATCTACAATTCGTCACCAACATCACTACTTGGAAAATAAACAAGGTGTTGATCCTTCATGCAGCAAATCCCTTGACGGCTGGTGTTAGATGTCTTGTTTTCTTGTTCATTATAATCCTAACCTCTGTGGGTACACATTCACCATTACATCGTTCAGTGGCCAACACTGTGTTTTGCTTTACATCTTTAGTGCGTCTAAAGTGCAGTGGAAAAGATAAGATGGGAGGGCAGAGGCTAAGTGTGTCTACAGTGTGCATGAGAGTTCAGAGGCAACGGTAGCTTAGGGACTGTCAATAGAGACAGCAAACATTCACACCTCTAATTGAAGGCTGTCTAAGGATGCATTTATTATAAATACATTATTTTTAGTTTATGATTTATTTACATTAAATTATCATATTTGCCAAAAATATATTGTAACCAAATATATATTTTTGGCAAATATGCTGCTATCCTGGTTAAACAATCCTATTAATAGAATAAATTATACTGGCATGTAAAACCATTACATATTTCCTTTTGATTATTAGACAGAACTATACATGTTCTAATGGTTAATGTTAACCATTTAGAACACCCTCTATAAGGATGTGCACAAGAATGGATGGATAGCTGGGTTTGAGAACTGACAAAGGTTATCGACTCGTTTGATTGCAAGGTTTTGGAGCAATGTAGCTCAGGAGTTGAATACGATTTTTTCACTTAAAGCTACAAAACCTCTTCAAAAACACTATCTCTGAGTAGAACCGATTTTTACTTTGGGACAAACTTCTGTTTCTGGCTAAGAGATGTATTTTAAAGCAGTGGATAAGCTATAAACTTCCAAATGCCACACAGTCTTACCAAGAAACATCTAAAGTTTTACCCCTAGAAAGACTTACTGCATGGATGAAAGCAGATGATAATTTGTTTAAGGGAAAGTGGTTGGCCTTTCTGAGGCCCCTCTTGGAAACAGTAAATAAGGGGAGATATGCTCTTGACTGGAATATCTCCTCTGAATTATTTATTTTATGATATCTGCTATTCTCTCGATCTCCCTCTCTTTGTCATGATTTAGGTTTTTGCTTGTTTGTTTTGGACTTTTCCGGACTTTTTCTTGCATCAGCCTTGTCACCTCTCTGCTACCAGCCACCATCCACCATCCTACCAGCTCTGTTAACTCCTCAGTCACGAGTTTTCATCCAATCAGCTCAGTCTCCTTCAAAACGCCACTCTACTCTCAATCAGATCCACCTGCTGTACTAATTACAGTCCACTCTGCTTACATGTTGAAGTGCTTACTTATATATGCCTCAGTCATCCACTCTCTACCAGAACATCTTGCATTGTGTGCTCTACTTCTACCAGTTTCTGTGTGCTCAGTTAGCTGGACTTTACTAACCTGACAACAGCCAGATGCATATCGCTCCGCCTAGCTCCACTCACATACATCTGGGACACCGCCATAGGAATTGCCTTTACTGAAGGCTGGGCCTTATCAAAACTCCTTGCATATGATTGGATAAGCCACTTGTCTGTCATCTTTATCGACGTGCTATTTCAACCACTCACACTTTTTTTTTTATGTGTTTGCGGCTCTAGTGGCACGTGTTTTATTGACAGTGAGCTGATAGGAAGAGGGGGAAAGACAGGCGGCAAAGTGCCGCGGGTCGGAGTCGATCCCGGGCCGACCGCGTTGAGGACTAAAGGCCTCCTAACATGGTTCGCGCTAACAAAACTTGCCAAATCCGGTCGGGAGAAGGGCGAAAACATGGTTTCCACCAACAAAAGCCTTCAGAGCCGTTCTCTGATGTTCTTTTAATGAAACAATATTAGGTAGATTGGACAACACGGAAGAAATAGCAGCATCAATGATAACACTTGCTTCCTCGACGAGCCGCCATTGTCTGAATCAAAACAGTCTCACGTCATGGTCGCGTCTCCACTACGTCACATCTATGAAACTCCAGCCCTGCGTCCTGATTGGCCAGACCATAAGATTGGTTGGAGAAATCCCTTTCTATCGGCGGTGTCCCAGATGTATGTGAGTGGAGCTAGGCGGAGCGACATACAGCTGGCTGTTGTCAGGTTAGGACTTTACAACTCCATTCCTGTTTCAGCCCTCACTGTTGAAAGCTGCCTGTGTCTGTGTGCTGCACACGTCATCTTGTTTCCTAATGAGTTCCAGCTGCTTGCTCTGTCCATTCTGGTAGTTGCTCAGCCTATATCAGCTGTTCTGGTCAGTCCCTGCCTTCTTTGCTGGTTTATACTGCCACTGCCTTTAGCCCCCTATCAGTCTGGTTCAGCTTACCTGCCTCACCTGACAATAACTCATCTTTTTCAACATACACTTTGTGTGTATATATATATATATATATATATATATATATATATATATATATATATATATATATATATGCGCTTTCACTCCACTCACCCCTCATACTCCTGAGCAGGGTGGGTGGCTCTCGATTTCTCAAGCTCTGGTCGTCTACCAGAGGCCTGGAAGCTTATGGGTTCTTCTTAGGATCTTAGCTGTTCCTAGGATTGTGCTCTTCTAGACTGAGATGTCTGATGTTTCTCCAGCTATCTGTTGGAGACACTTCTCCAGAGTTGGGGTTTCTGCCCTGATGACCAAGGGCACAACTATTGTCTTCAGCTTTAAGGGTCTTCCTAGTTCTTCCCTGAGCCATTGGTCTTTCTCCATTTTCTCGTGTTCTTTTTTTTTCCTGATGTTTCCATCACTCGGGATTGCAACATCGATCACAACCGCTGTCCTCTGCTGCTTATCAATGATTACAATTTTTGGTTGGTTGGCCATTACCATTTTGTGTTTGTTTCTGGAAATCCCACAGGATATTAGCTCTGTCATTCTTCACCACCTTGGAAGGTGACTCCCATTTTGACCTACAGTTGATATTCTTAACAGATGTTTCTGTAAACTGTAACAGCCACTTGGCTATGTCGTTTCATGTACTCCTTCCCTGCTAGTGTCTTGCACCCTGCTTTGAGATACTGGATGGTTTCCGGGGCCTCTTTGTATGGCCTGCACCTGGGGTCTTGCTTGGTATGGTAGATCTGGGCCTCTATTGCTCTGATACTCAAAGCCAGCTGCTCCTGTGCTGCCATGATCAGTGCTTCTGTGCTGTCCTTCGGTTCAGCCCTCTAAAGCCATTGGTAGGATTTGGACATTTCAGCCACTTCAGCTATCTGTTGGTGGTACATCCCATGCAGGGTTTTTTCCTCCCACAGTAGTTCCGACGGTTCCTTCTCGTCCAGCTTATATTGTCTGAGATGTAACCCCGTTGACTAGGGTTACTGGAGTAGTAGCATTCCAGTAGTGCCTGTGTGTGTGTGTGTGTGTGTGTGTGTGCGTATTTTATATTAAATGTTATTTGTTTTTATTTCATATGCTTATCCATTTTATTAATGTTACCCACCCCGTTATTGTCTTGTGTCATTTATTTCTTTATTATTTTTTTACTTTAACTATAACAGGAAGAAAAGGCACAATATGTGTATGGGGTGACTAATACGACAGTTAGGGTAGCTGTGGGACTCTTCATTTTTTCTTCTTTTTTTGGGTTCCTTTCTTACCTTTTGGAGTGAAGACAGTCGTGAGCTACCTAAATTCATTTTGATTTGGATGGTGTTTTTTTCCCTTCCTGTTTTGATATCTTTGTGAATATAGAGAGCACTTATATGTTGTTTATGTTTTGTTAAAAAACTATTAAAAAATAATAGATGCATTGCTTAGGTCAAGGAAAACTAGGGTGACACAGTCCCCCAGAGCCAAATGACAGTAGCAAATAATTCTGTATTTTGTTTTGGCAGGGCAGACTGTGTATTATGTTTAATCGTTCCTGGTTACTGCTATTCCAAAATACTATTTTCTTTAAAGTATGGAAGCTGTTGCATGGTGAAAGAAATATACTCTTGAACTAGCAATATGTCTGTCAACAGGTGGGAGGAGTAGACACACAAACTCTTAGACTCATTGGTCATCACTGCTCTATGACAGGAGATAGCGACAACCATCTTATTGGACAGCAATTATGATGTTGTAAAAGAGATTAAGTGATGAGTTTCTAAAAGGTTTTTGCACATGGACTCATGTGGCAATGAACAAAAACTACTGATACACTGACTGCCTGTAGGTGGTGACTGAGAGTTTAACAGAAATAATGTCCTGTACTTGATGTCTTCTTTAAATGCTCTTAGATTAATTTTCTATGTTGTTTCTGTGTCTGGCATATCTTTTCAATTGTTAGGTCATGCATGCAGAGGTGACTGTGAACAGTACTGATATCGTGACTGACTTACATCCATGCTATGAAACTCTTAATTTTGGTTACAAACTTACCACAACTCCTTCTGTTGTATGTGTAATTTTATATGGTTTTCTTATGCTATTATCTATTGTTACAGTATGTGGAAACCTACTCGTAGTGATCTCAATCATTTACTTTAAACAGCTCCACACACCCACAAACACTCTCATTCTGTCTCTGGCTGTAGCTGACCTCCTTGTTGGGATTTTAGTATTTCCTCTCAGCATGGCCTTCTCTCTGAGTTCATGTACCTATAATGAGAGTTTATTTTGTAAGGTCAGGGACAGCTTGGATATATTGTTTAGCACATGTTCTATTATGCACCTGTGCTGTATTTCAGTTGACAGGTATTATGCAGTGTGCCAGCCTCTAACATATAGATCTAAAATCAGCCATCAGGTTGTTGTCATCATGATCGTTGTGAGCTGGGGTGTTTCTGCTCTCATTGGAATTGGGGTGATAATTCCTAAAATAAAAAATGAACAGTGTTTGGAAACCTGTTTTATTGATGTTCTGATGGCAAACACAATAGGACCTTTGTTATCATTTTACCTGCCAGTGCTCATAATGCTTTGCATCTACCTGAAGATTTTTCTTGTTGCCCAGAGACAGGCACGATGCATCCAAACCATAACAAAACCTGGAGTAACTGCTAGTAAGATGGAGAGAAAAGCCACCAAAACTCTGGCTATTGTTTTAGGAGTGTTTCTGTTTTGTTGGACTCCTTTTTTCCTTTGCATCACTTTTCTGCCTTTTACCAGTAATTCGGTACCAGTTCCTGTGATTGAAACACTTAACTGGCTAACTTTATCAAATTCAATGCTTAATCCATTTATCTATGCTTTCTTTTACACATGGTTCAGATCAGCCTTTAAAATTATTGTTTCTGGGAAAATATTACAAGGTGATTTTGCTAACTTGAGACTGCACTGAATAGTATCAAAACAGAAGCTGGGGCGTTTTTAAATGTAACACACAATAACTCAACATTGCAATCTACAACATTTTAAAACAGTGATGGCAAGTCTGGTTACTATAAGAGTCCAAAGCCCAAAGGCTTGTTTTTTTCTAAAGTTGCTTGCAGACTTCATGAGTTGTGGGTTGTGTATTTTTGGGCTTGTTTTTGAATATAAAGTCATTTATGTGGGCTTTTTTACTGACATAATCTCTTTTCCAGGTCATCATACAGCAGAACAAGAGTTAGGCAACAAGGCTTGCGTTGCTGCTTACCCGTTGACAATAGTTTTATGAGCAGGAAAAGTTCCAGTGGGTATAAATACCATACTAAATACATACATATGTACTGATTAGAGGCAGCATCTGTATTACAGTGTGGTGTGTTGCCTGTTTTGCGCTTGCTTTTATAAAGCAGGTTGCTTTTTTCTGTCACAAGTCTGTGCAGCCCTATTCAATTTGAAATTCTTAAAGGGGAGATACTGTGCTTTTTAAAGCCTTCCTTTTTACATTTAAATCGCTCAGTTGCTGTCTATATACAGTGCTACTGCAATCCTTTGGTCTGAATTACTCATTATTGTAACTCCCTGGTGCAGTTTCTTTAAAGGCAAAGGAGCCAGTTCATAGTGAACATGTAGCATCACTAGTCTTGTATGTATGTGGTGGGTGGGGGGTATTGGGAGTCTAGCAGTCTTATTACCTGGGGAATGAAGCTGTTTTGGAATCTGGTTGTTGAGCTGCTGAACCTCTTGACAAAGAGGGTGGGAGGAGTTTTTTATGGTTATAAAAAAATATCACCCAAATAGAATATAAATACATGTCCCTGGAGAGATTAAATTTAACTTGTCTGCACTTCTAGAGACTCCAAGTACATAGCAAAATGTAGTTACGGGCTAAAAGGTGGATTTTGTATGCATATCTCCTAGATAACTAAACCAGAACACCAATTGGTTGTGTACTTTGAAGTATTCTTCAAAGAATGAACATTAGTAATAAAATACAGGTTCAATTCGGTCTACTGTTAAAGTATGGAATAAATATTTATAGCATTTGCTTGGCAGGTGGCCATGTTACACTAAATGCTTAACTTTGCAAAAACAATTATTTCAAACTAAAAATGTCATAGATGTATTTATTGCAATATTGAAAGAACAATATAAAAAATATGGTTTGCAAATTATACTGTATTATCCACAAAACATAATAAAATTGCATGGTTTTCCTATGGCGTGTGCTTTGAATCCTTTTAGATATAGTAAATAATATTGATCCAATATTAATTAAGATGTTTTTATCATGTGGCTCATTAAACATTTACTTTTACAGGATGAGATACCCACTATTTATTGTCATTCCACAGACTAGACTAAGTTAATTCATTTTAGTTTCATTAAATTCAGGATAAGGATGTCATGATTTGGGTGTTGTTTATTTTGCTTTTGGACTTTTCTAGACTTTTCCTGCTAGCTTGTTCACCTCTCAGCCACCAGTCACTACCAATCAGCTCAGTCCACCTCCAGCCATGACTCTTCTCTAGATCAGCTCCACCGTTTCAGCCTACTGATCCTTGCCAGATTATTACGAGCCAGCAGTGAGTCTTATCCAGCGTTCTGAATCCTGCCTGCCTGTTTCTGTCTCCTGATTCACCGAGCCTGCCTAACCCCAGTCGGACCTGATTGTTGTGCTTCCTGGATTTCTGACCTGCTTCTGTGCCCTGATTCTGTTCTCGGATTATGTTTTGGATTCTCCCTGGATCTCTGATCACCTGGCTCTGACCCTGGACCTGCTCTCTGACTTCGGACTCTGATTATTCCCCCTGATATTCCTGCCTGACTTAGCTTCCACGGTTCTGACCCTGTGCCTGTTTGTCGGCCACCAAGCACCTGCCGATCCCACAAGTAAGATCAATCAAGCTGCCCTGAACGGACTCTGATTTAGCTTTCTACCCGCAACAGTTCCATCTTAATAAACTGCCTTCTTAACCTTATCTGATATTGTCTGGTTTGAATTCTGGGTCCTCTGGTTCTGGTCTTTACAAAGGATAGATTTTCAAATGTGCAAAGGGGGAAAAAATTAGAAAAATGTAGATTTGTACTTAGTCGTTTTTTGTCTTTGCTGTAACATTGCTTCATGCTTAGGTCTGCTTATTCACCTTGAAATGTACCTTATTTGTAGAGAAAATGCATCTGTCAGTTAGCACTGTAGATTTGTCTATGGGATGTGCCCATTAAAACTTTACCAAACTCTCTCTGAAATGCCAAACTATGGAAGCCCTTTTCCGCCACATGAAAGTAAAAAAATAATAAAAATTTCTACATGGAAAGTCATAATTCTGAGATTCAAAGTCATAATTATGAGGTACAAAGTCATAATCATGAGATACAAAATCATAATTTCGACTTTCAAAGTCATATTGATATGCAAAGCCATAATTATGAGACATATTGAGGAGTATTTCCGACATGATTTAACAAATTATGAAATTCTTGCTTTACTGGCCGAGGTTCATGGGGTTATTCTAAGCAAGGAGACATTGGAAAGGATTTTTTGTAAGAAGAAACTTTGGTGCCGAACGAACAAAACAGATATTACTGTTGTGGCAGCATTCATCCAACAGGAACCTGAAACCTCTGGGCATTGCCATGGATATTGATGTATGCACCAGAAATGTTCAATGAATGGTCTTGTAACAGACAGGGAAACAGTTTGAGTTCTTCTATGCTTACTAGATGGTGAAGGAGTTGACCTAAGTTCAAGAACTCGACTGCTGAGATGAATTTACCATAGTTGTGGCCCAAACTACGTTTGGCATACGGATGGTTATGATAAGCTCAAACCATTTGGAATTAGATTAATGGTTGTATTGATGGATTTTCCAGAAGACTAATATGGCTTGAGGCATTCAAAACAAATAATGATCCAAAAATCATTGCCGGGTGCTTCATTGATGCAGTGATTAAAGCCAAGGGTTGTCCTGAAAGACTGAGACAGGATTTGGGGACAGAAAATGTTCATGAGGCTGATATGCAAAGATTTTTACATTTTACAGAAAATCAACCTGAAATAACTAATGTAATATTTGGTCCAAGCACTGGATATCAGCAAATTGAAAGATGGTGGCTAATCCTGCAAAGTGAATATATCCAGTTCTGGATGGACCTCTTTGACAAATTGAACGCAGATGGATAGGGAGGCTATCCATCTGGAGACCTGGTGCAGGGAGAACAACCTGGAGCTCAACGCTGTAAAAACAGTGGAGATGGTTGTGGACTTCAGGAAGAACTCAGCCCCAGCTACCCCCATCACCCCCTGTGACTCCACAATTGACACTGTGGAGTATTTCCGCTTCCTGGGAATTATCATCTCCCAGGACCTAAAGTGGGAGCTGAACATCAACTCCCTCACCAAGAAAGCCCAGCAGAGGGTGTACTTCCTGTGGCAGCTGAAGAAATTCAACCTGCCAAGGACAATGATGGTGCAGTTCTACTCCTCCATCATTAAGTCCATCCTCACCTCGTCCATCACCATCTGGTATGCTGGTGCCACCACCAAGGACAAGAGCAGACTGTAGCGTGTCATCCGGTCTGCAGAGAAGGTGACTGGCTGTAATCTTCCATCTCTCCAGGACCTGTACGCCTCCAGGACTCTGAAGTGTGCAGGGAAGATTGTGGCTGATCCCTCGCACCCCAGTTACAAACTGTTTCAGACACTTCCCTCTGGCAGGAGGCTGCGGTCCAACCTCACGCCACAAGAACAGTTTCTTCCCATCCGCTACCAGCCTTATCCAGACCCGGCTGCAGAAACAAATTACAGGGGGGGCATTCCATTTTTTTAGGGGGGCACACTTTAAAAAGAAAAAAAAATTATATTATATATATATATACTTCAGGCTGAACAGTGGCTCTGTGACTACTGTAACGAACAAACAAATAGCAATAGTGTAGTCAGTGTTGCCAAATTAGGCAGGTTTCCAACCAATTAGGCTTTTGAACACATTGAGCTGGGGAAAAAAAGTAGCTTATGGGCAGATAAAAAATTTCGGAAGCTTTTCATAACATTTGTTGGGCTTTTAGAAAGAATTACTAACAAAATATATCAAAATAGTCATTATTTATTTTTTAAATAAGTTGAATCTGTCTATCTGACATAATCAATGAATAATAGTTATAATGAATAATATTGTTATAATAAAACAAAAGAATAATGGTTAATCAAGTGTTTGGTCAGTGTAAACGCCCAAGAGGGGTTTAGTTCTACTTATCAACTTAAAAATATTTCATGACTGCGTGTAAGAGAAATGTTTAATTGAGCTATACTGAGAGACATTACGTTTATATTAAGGTAGATTTACAGCTCATGTTGGGAAGCTATTTATAATTTATTTTTTTCCGGTTGATATATCCTGATTGTTAAAGAGTTCTTGTGTGTTATTTGGTTGTCTGATTGTACATTTTGTTTGGAGCCCATATACGCAGTTTTTTTCTTTGCTTCGGCGCAGTTGTGTGCTAATGGCATGTTCTTATGTGTTTAATAGTTCTGTGCTTTTAACATGAGAGAGTTTGAGATTTGGGCTTGTTTTTTTATTTTAAGTTGGGCAGGTTTTATGCTGGTTTGGGTTACTGGAAACTAACAGTGACATAGGGTAACCTGTAGCGCTGTGTCTTAACTTAAAAGTCCAGCATAAGCTACACGCTAATAAACATGAGCGCTGGTGTCAGGCTGAACACTGACTGAAGTAACAATTCTGACTAGAACAGGTTCTGTAATTACAGCAGCTATGAGAACAAGGAGCAGAACAGCTTGTGCTCGTAGCTGTCCTAGCTAACCCTGCTAGCTGTCTAGCTCATAGACATAATATAAGAGTAGACCCCGCATTGACTGTCGCGGCGCAGGAATTACGGCCGCCATCTTGGGGCGGTCGACCTGCTACCCTAACCTGCTGATTCAAGCTGAACACACTAATAATACCTCAGCACTGTGCGGCGTATTTTTGTTTAAATCGACGGACTATTGACGTCTGGGCTCGAGGGATAACTTTTCACAAGTAAGATTAAAAGATATTGTTTATATTATAATGTGATTTTTCTAATATTAGGTAGAGAGATACAGGTCTACACGTCCAGGTTTTTGTGACTTAGTCTCTCCAAAATTGCATCTACTCCGTGAAGGCATCAGAGCTTTAGACATTGGTGAATAATATATATATATATATATATATATATATATATATATATATATATATATATATATATATATATATATATATATATACACACACACACACAGTGAGCCCTCGCTATATCGCGGTTCACCTTTCACGGTCTCGCCGCTTCACGGATTGATGAGCCGCTGCCGTTCATTACAGTTCTCAAATCGGTGTTGGCATGTCGGTTTATAAGAATCTTTTTGCCAGAAGTAAGAGCGACAACAACTACCGATAACTATGTTCTTCTCCCGAAAAAAAACACACCAGCACCACGGGCTTTAGAAAAAAAAAAACGCTACAGAGCGCAGTCAGGATGCAGCGGCTCAGTCAGAAGAGCAGTGAAATACACGGGAGTCGCTATTTGTCCTACTGTACTTCGTATTTTTTTCATAATCATTTTTCATTTTCTCCCGTTCTAATCCAATGAGTTGGGTCGCGGTGGGGCGGTACTGATCTCCGCACGTGATTAAAATTATTATTTTACAGCACAGTAGTTCTTTGTCAATAATAATAAAAAAAACGTTTATACAGTACTTTTATTTGTTAAACAAATGCTTGGGCCTGTAAAAAGACTTTGTTCTTTGGTTTCAATGTACTATGGAGTATTTCATTGTATAATTGTAAAAAGAAATAAAGGTTACTACTTCACGGATTTCGCCTATCTACCTTTTTGGAACGTGTATATATATGTGTACATATATATGTGTACATGTACAAATGTGTTTGTTTATATAGTAATAAAAAACTTATAAAAATGTGTGAGTGGCTGTGTTTTGAAACATACATACATCATGTCAGAATATTCTATTACTTTTAACCCCACTAAGATTATTTAAACGAACTGGACCATTTGTTGTAATAGCTATAGTTGTAAAGTTCTAAGCAAAACAAATGTGAAAATTAGTTCAACATTAAACGAGTTATAGTTGATTAAAATTGATTCTGCACCTGGTTAACACATTAGACTGAGCGGAGTTGTCGACCGCCCCAAGATGGCGCCCCTAAATCTCGTCAGCGCCTATAGGCGAGAGCGGTCGATGCCGGGTCTACTCTTTATATATGTCTATGGTCTAGCTAACCCTGCTAGCTGTCTAGCTAACCCTGCTAGCTGTCTAGCTAACCCTCCTAGCGTTAATGTTTACTCCAGTTTAGACTTCAGTGCTGGCATTTCAAACAGAAATTAATAACGCTCCTTCCAGCTCCCTCTCTGCTTCGTTGTCACTTCTTGTAATTGTTTGGTAATCAGACCAAATTTTCATCCCGCTCTACCGACACCAACGGTGACCACAACCGAACTGCGACGGCGGCCGGCGGCGACTGAAGGCTATGACTTGGTGTCCCGCCCCACTCCAGCTGTGATTGGCTAGCATGCTGCCGTCAGTCGTTGATTTGATTGGTTAAATTGTATGATTGGCAAATCAAAGATAGTACTAAAAGGACGTTGGCCACTCCGAGGTAAAAAAAAAAAAAAGACAGCTTCCAGTCCAGGGCGGGCACAGCTGGCTCACAGGGCGGGCACGGCCCCCCAATGCCCGCCCATGCCGCCGGGTCTGGCCTTATCAACAAGGCCCAGAGCCGCCCATGACCTTTGAGACTACCTCTCTCCCTCCCCCATTCAGGACCTACAAGCTACACCAACAATAGTAGACTAACAGAAGAGTGTGATTTCTGAGCTGATTTCTATTTAAATTTTACATTGAACTGTTACATTGGAAACAATCTGTCATTGAAGATATAAGCATACTTTTACAATAACAGCAGTAAAAGTAAAATGCTAAGTGAAAAAACAAGTTTCTATGAATAAGGATAATTGATACATTTGTTTCAGAACTCAAAATCATGTCATACCAAACTTAAACATCTTACTGTTGTGAGTCAGAACTAGCAAAATGTGTTAGTTGTGGTGGACACTAGACTAACCAACATTTAGAAATGTCAGCCAACAAGTTTTTCATAGCATTTTTTGCATTGAAAAACATGTTCACCTCCAGAATACTTAGTGTACATAAACTATGCCTCTAACATAGGATACAAAACTTGTGCAATGCAATGCTATGTTTATAAGGATGGTTGCCATATTGCAATTTTAACTCAGGTAACTTGTCTTTGTGGTCTGAAGTAAAAACACAAAAATCATAACAGCAATAGAAAACCTTCAAAAACTTTAAACCCAAACATTTAAGAAAACATATTTTACCGCATACTAAAATGTATATATATGTCTCTCTTCCCCCCCCCCCCCCCCCCCTAGTTTTGGAGTACTTTAACTAAAAAAAAATCCCTAAAAACAGTATGTAAATCCCTACTACTACTATTAAAACTTTGCAGGTCTTTATTTAGTCTCAGAAAACAATACAATGCAAAAGTAGAAAAGTGTGGAGCTAAGAATGACAAGAATCTTTCTAAAACAAAATGCTAAACTTTAAATGTTCAGTGGAAAAAAATCCTTAAACTCGCATTTTCCTCATCTGAAGTCTTTTACACTATGTCCATCACCCATACAATGCTTTCTGGGACTAATTTTCATAGTTAACTGGCAACTCCAGGTATCAACAGCATCTGTGGATAATTGGGCGTCTCTGAACACCTTGAAGTTGAGTGAAGCAGATACTGATGTTCCTTCCATAAAAGGAATCAGATCCCATACAGAACCGAAGAGAAAGTGACAGGTGCTGTGTGTCTGATTTCTGATTTCCAGCAGCTCTTCACAGTCCACACTCTGAAAATCTGAAATACAAGATTCAAACACAACGTGATCTGAGTCTGTAACATACCTGAGGAACCTGTCAACAAAAGGACTCCTTATACTGCCAAGAGCTGCTTGTTCCAGTATTACTACAAAACTCAGAGAGGACATCCCTCAAAACTCCTCCATTATCAACAGCCTTGTCTTGCCTTCCATCAGGGAACACAATTTTAATGGATTTGTTCTCCAGAGTGACACTTCTATCACAAAAATGTGAAATTAGTTCTTTAAGGATTTGGCCATTGTGAAGAACAAGGATTTAAAAAAAATCATTTCTCTCTGAACAATGGGCTCCTTAAAAGAATCAAGGAGAGAAGAAGAAAGCACTGCGCTATATGACTGTGGAGGCAGTGGAAGTGCGTCACCAAGACTAGCACTATCTTGTATTGGAAATGTGTCCTGTGAAAAAAGTAACAGTGCCACTATCTTCGAAAACGTCCACTCTGATTGCTGCATCTAGCTCTTGGATACTGGACAAATCCCCCATGTCAACTGTGGCGTAAACTAGGTGAATATCATTGCTGCTGTTGTTTGTCAGTACACTGCTGCTTCCAACATATATGACATCTGGTGCTTTAGATTCAGCCAATGGTGTGCTAACCTGAGAGCGAGTAGGAAAATGTAAACCTTGTTGTGCATTTGCACTGGGGCTGTCTGTTTCTGAGTCACTGCCACTATCCTTGTTTTTGGTTGTTAGGTTAAAAACATAAAGACAAACGTTTTGTCTGCGTATAAAATTCTCCAACAGTGATATGCTCATCAAGTGAATGTTCCTGAAAATATGTTATATCAACCTCAAAATCTGTGATTCTTCCCTGTGCATTTCTTTGCGCAGGAAAAAACAAACCCACTGCATTTTCAACAATTTTTTTCTACAGTCCATTGACAGCAATTTGTCTCGTTCCACCACCTTTCTTTGCCCTAACTTGAAAAAACTTTCCATCTCGAAAATTCAGCCATCCTTTCTGAACTTTTTGTACACTTTTTTGAGCCTTTCTGAAGGTTTCATTTGCTGCAACCTCCTTATGATCCTTGCTCTTGCTTCTTGAAATCTTTGCTCTCAGTCTGTCAAGAAGTTTTGATTTCTGGCCAGCAGGATAATTTTCCCTCCATCTGCAATATCCAAGAAGGGCCAGTGAGATGGGAGATAACCCTTAAGCTGCTCATCAGTCATGAACCATATGACACTGGAACTGATCAACAACAAAAAAAATAATAAAAATGTTGAAACAATTATTTAGCCAATATATAAAAATAAAAAAGCCACGTCTCTATAATAGTTTTGTATCATAACCTAATGGTAATGTAGGCCATATTATTTAGGAGCCTTAAATAATGAAAAGTAATGAACTATAAGTGCTGTATTAAGCTATTAAAGTTCATAAGATGCAACTAAAGGGTTAATGCTTTGCCAAGAGTGATTGACAGTGTTTTTAGCCAATGATATTCCCCGCTGCCTCATATTGACTTCCAGAACAAGCTCTCAGTCAGTTCCCGCACTCAGAGCTCCCATGACAGTAGCACCTCACTCGAGTACTGAAAAAAAAAGATAGAAAACGAAAATAAACCAAACAATCATTCAGTTATAAAATTGGGATCAATGACAAAGGCCAGATCAAACCACCTGGAATCATCTGCCAGGAAGAATATTCACTCTGAAAATAAGTTTAGACGAGCTAACTGATTAGCATCTCATGCTAGTTGACCCTCGATGCGGCCAGAATTTCATGCCATTTTGTGGAGACGTCGGAAGCTTCGAGGCTCCGCTGCCATTTTGTTCTGCATTAATTTCGAGAGATCGGGCAGTTTTTTTGTTTGTATCTTTTTTTAAATACAGGATGGCTATTTACACACTTAAAGTTCAAATAGAAAACCACATACTTATAGTTTCTCATTTGATCGTATGTACAACATTAAATACATCACAAGTGAAAAAAAATTAAAAAATTCCAGCATTTTGTTGTTTATAGCACAAAATAGTTCACTAAAATTGCAGACGAAGCAAAATTCCTCATCCAGTCAAGTGACCCACTGTCTTAGTCAAAAGGAGGCGCTGTAGGATGCCGTGACGTCAGTGTAGTCGGGAGGTAGTGAAGAAGTAGTCATTTTATATAGCGAGTCAACATTTATTCACCTTTGTGATGGAGTTTTTATCCTTAAACGAGGACGAATATGAAGCCAGCCAATTGGATGTTAAAAACGAAGAGTGCCGTGTCCAGCCATTTGCTTTTGAGCCGATAGTTAGGCGTGAAGTCCGGGACAACACCGAGGGAAGTGGAGAGGGGAGTAGCGATGATGACCACGCTATTAGGCCGACATCTTCGTCTTCCGACTCAGAATCTGCCTGTGAAGAGGATGTTGATTACCGTTCCCAACGACTGACAAATACTGACTGGTATGTTTTTTGATTCTACAATTTTTTTGACTTGCAAGTAGTGACCCCTCTGAGAGTGACGTCGATTGAATTGCTTTTATGTCAAATAAAATTAAAATTCAAACTAACGCTAAGCTGCTTCTTTCGTGTTTTTGATTTAATTTTTAAGCATCCTCGTACTGTAGGCATAGTAGAAAGAAAATAACATTAGCCATTTGACCGTTACTAACTCAGATTTTTAGGTGGGTGATTATGAATTGGGATCGTTTATATTTTACAGGTGCAAATTTGGCAACTGTGTGATTATGCCCACAGTGGATGAATGCAAATGCTGCACAGAAACGCACCTTGTTGATCAGGAAGTCGAGTCAGCTGGGTTGTCTCATGTATAACCTTACATGAAGGCTTTCAGGGAAACTGCCTCAACTAGTATGTCCTCAAGGCATCTTTTGTTGAGTTTTTGGAGGGACATGGTCCTCTTGGCAATGATGAACCAGTAAACGAGTAAGTAGTTGAAAAAGTTGTTTTATTGAAAATACATGTACCAGTGCTAAATTCTAGTCTTGCATTGTATGCACCTGTGATGTAGTTATTGTTACTGTAAATTAAATGCAGTTGTTTCTGCACCTTAGGCCTATGTATTTTATTTAGAAACAGCAAAAAACATTGAAATATAACTACATTGCTTCAGCAAAACACAAAGGACAATAATATTTGCATGTAGATAGCAAACAAATATATCAATTCCATTCAGAACATATCACTTAAGTAGGGCCTAGTTTAAAACAGCATTACAATAATTTTGAAATTATATTACAGATCTGTAAACACTTTTTGCATCATATTTTCTTTCCATTTTAGGATTTACAGGTACATTGCATATAGAAGAATGATCAGATGGATTTGGGGATGCATTGGAAAAAGAAATATGAAAATTCTTCCGTCCTGTGCAGTGAATAAAATAAGAGAGACTTGGGAGTCAGCAGACTACACTGGTTTTAAATACCCAACTGTGTGAACCTCATGCATGAAGGGTGAAAAGCCAAGTGTGAAACTGAACATTATACCAATTACACACCATAAGTACAAGGGACTTTAACTTGTTTGGCTATTGGTTCTCCTTTTTTTGCTTTTGGAAATGAGAGCTGCCTGTAATGAACAGAGGCAGCGGACCCAGAATTCAGCCAGACCAGCAGAGGTTTGTTCAAAGGAAAGGCTCTTTAATAACAAAATCAAAAACAGGGAAAAATCCAAAAGAGACCGTCAAACCAAAGACGGTATAAAAATAAACAGACCAGCAGGGCAGGTACGAACAGGGACAGACCGACAGAACAGGATGGCTCAGGCTTCTGGAGACAAGAGGGACAAAATAATCCAAAAAGCAATACAAAAACTGAATGCTGCAGGAGGAGACTCACCCATCAACTCAACAAGACAACCTGGCACTGATGTCTGGTCTCAGCAGTTTATATGGAGGTGGAATCAGGTGAAACCGGTGAGAGGTGATTGCAGCAGGGGTGGAGTTAGGCAGGTGTGCAGTGTAAGTAATTAGACCAGACATCAGTGCCGAGGCTCAACAAGAACAAACCAAAACCAAAACTAAGAAACTTCTGAAGACATAACAGAATAAACTACAACAGTAAACCCTAATCTAAACAAGAAACCAGACTAGACAGAACTCAAAACAGCCAGATAACAAAAGACAGGGAAGAGAAGGAAAACTAACACTAACAAACCATAACAGAACTCAGAATATTCTAGAACGCAAATAAACCAAGAGGCAGGAAAATACTAACCAACAAATAAATGTGCACCAGAACAGAATATAAAATAAATAGGCTAAACCGGACTTCAGAACTTAAAAACACAAAGGAAACATAAGGCAGGGAAACTAACTTAACCGAATCATAAACAGGAACCAAGACAGAATATTACAGAACCCCCCCTTCAAGGACGGATTCCAGACGTCCCTCAAACAAAACACATAGCTCTCCGGCGGGCGGCCCCGGCGTGACGGGCTCTCCGGCGGGCGGCCCCGGCGTGACGGGCTCTCCGGCGGACCAAGGCGACAGACGGCCGTCGGCGGACCAGAAACCTCAGAGGTCGTCGGCGGACCAGAAACCTCAGAGGTCGTCGGCGGACCAGAAACCTCAGAGGTCGTCGGCGGACCAGAAACCTCAGAGGTCGTCGGCGGACCAGGAACCTCAGAGGTCGTCGGCGGACCAGGAACCTCGGAGGTCGTCGGCGGACCAGGAACCTCGGAGGTCGTCGGCGGAGCAGGAACCTCGGAGGTCGTCGGCGGAGCAGGAACCTCGGGGCCCATCGCCGCGACCTGGAAAGAGAGAAAATAAAACCTGGCGCCGGACTACAGGGTACGTAAGGCGCCGGACTACTGGCTAAAGGAGGCGCCGGACTACTGGCTACAGGCGGAGGCGCCTGGTTAACGGCCACAGAAGGGGGAGCCTGGCTACAGGCGGCTCAAGGGGGAGCCTGGCTACAGGCGGCTCAAGGGGGAGCCTGGCTACAGGCGGCTCAAGGGGGAGCCTGGCTACAGGCGGCTCAAGGGGGAGCCTGGCTACAGGCGGCTCAAGGGGGAGCCTGGCTACAGGCGGCTCAAGGGGGAGCCTGGCTACAGGCGGCTCAAGGGGGAGCCTGGCTACAGGCGACTAGAGAGGGAGCCTGGCTACAGGCGACTAGAGAGGGAGCCTGGCTACAGGCGACTAGAGAGGGAGCCTGGCTACAGGCGACTAGAGAGGGAGCCTGGCTACAGGCGACTAGAGAGGGAGCCTGGCTACAGGCGACTAGAGAGGGCCCCGGGCTACAGGCTTCAGGAGGCCCCGGGCTACAGGCTTCAGGAGGCCCCGGGCTACAGGCTTCAGGAGGCCCCGGGCTACAGGCTTCAGGAGGCCCCGGGCTACAGGCTTCAGGAGGCCCCCCCCCCCCCCCCCCCCCCCCCCCCCCCCCCCCCCCCCCCCCGGGCTACAGGCTTCAGGAGGCCCCGGGCTACAGGCTTCAGGAGGCCCCGGGCTACAGGTTTTGGATGAGGAAGCCTGTGTGCAGGCTGTGGATGAGGAAGCCTGGCTCCAGATGACTGTGGAGGGAGCCAGACCCTTAATGACAAAAAGTCTCAACACCAGCCTCTGGAGAATGTCGGACAGTGACAACCAGTAGAGTCTCTCCCAAAGTTGACCGTCTACCAGGGCGACTAGGGGTTGAGACTTTAGAAGAACGCTGAGGGGGTCAAAGTCTCCAGGAGGCCATGGGTGCGGAGCCTTCTCCCGAGGCCCGGGGCGCCCGAAGGTGGAAGCGTCCGTCTGAGTTCCCACCTCGCAGATCAGCGACGGACCCTTCTGGGTCTCCGCGTCGCATGACGGCGACGGACCCTCCTGGGTCTCCGCGTCGCATGACGGCGACGGACCCTCCTGGGTCTCCGCGTCGCAAGTCGGCGACGGACCCTCCTGGGTCTCCGCGTCGCAAGTCGGCGACGGACCCTCCTGGGTCTCCGCGTCGCAAGTCGGCGACGGACCCTCCTGGGTCTCCGCGTCGCAAGTCGGCGACGGACCCTCCTGGGTCTCCGCGTCGCAAGTCGGCGACGGACCCTCCTGGGTCTCCGCGTCGCAAGATGGCGACGGATCCTCCTGGACCCCTTCTTGAGGCTCGGACGGAGACGTGTCCTTCAGAGCCCCCCCTCGGAGCTTGAACGGAGGCAGGTCCTCCTGGACCCCCTCATTGGGCTTGACAGGAGCCGAGGCGTCGGCCGGACCCTCGGGGACAGATTCGGGGGCCGAGGCGTCGGCCGGACCCTCGGGGACAGACTTCGGTCGGCTGTAGAACGCTTGGAGGGCTGACCTGTAATGTCCCTCCACCTCCTTGCTCCAGCCCCTCTGAATATTGGCAGAGGAGAGCCTCCCTGAGGCGTTTAATAATGGGGGCAAACGTCCTTATCTTATTCTCCAGGACCAGATTTTCCCCCTCGTCACCTGCTGATGGCGGACCCTCCTGGACCTCCACGTCGCCCGCTGGTGGCGAAGACTCCTGGGTTTCCACATTGCTTGCTGGCGGCGGACCCTCAGGGACAGGAGCAGAGGCTTCAACCGCCCGACGACGTCTGCGGGACGGCTGCGGCAATGCGCTCCGCCCTTGGCGGTGGCGTCCTGGACCGAAACCAGGGGGACAGAGCACTAACCTGGAACCTTCAAAAGAAACTCCCTGCATAACTGCTCTGCAGGTGACAGGGCCCAAGGAACGCCGCAAACCTCAGAGAGAAAAAAAAAAAAAAAAAAAGGGGCAGGAAAAAACAAAAAATAAACTTGCTGATCTGGCGATGGGTCCAAAAAAAGGCCAGGTTGTAATGTAATGAACAGAGGCAGCGGACCCAGAATTCAGCCAGACCAGCAGAGGTTTGTTCAAAGGAAAGGCTCTTTAATAACAAAATCAAAAACAAACAGGGAAAAATCCAAAAGAGACCGTCAAACCAAAGACGGTATAAAAATAAACAGACCAGCAGGGCAGGTACGAACAGGGACAGACCGACAGAACAGGATGGCTCAGGCTTCTGGAGACAAGAGGGACAAAATAATCCAAAAAGCAATACAAAAACTGAATGCTGCAGGAGGAGACTCACCCATCAACTCAACAAGACAACCTGGCACTGATGTCTGGTCTCAGCAGTTTATATGGAGGTGGAATCAGGTGAAACCGGTGAGAGGTGATTGCAGCAGGGGTGGAGTTAGGCAGGTGTGCAGTGTAAGTAATTAGACCAGACATCAGTGCCGAGGCTCAACAAGAACAAACCAAAACCAAAACTAAGAAACTTCTGAAGACATAACAGAATAAACTACAACAGTAAACCCTAATCTAAACAAGAAACCAGACTAGACAGAACTCAAAACAGCCAGATAACAAAAGACAGGGAAGAGAAGGAAAACTAACACTAACAAACCATAACAGAACTCAGAATATTCTAGAACGCAAATAAACCAAGAGGCAGGAAAATACTAACCAACAAATAAATGTGCACCAGAACAGAATATAAAATAAATAGGCTAAACCGGACTTCAGAACTTAAAAACACAAAGGAAACATAAGGCAGGGAAACTAACTTAACCGAATCATAAACAGGAACCAAGACAGAATATTACACTGCCACATTTCTTTGCCAGCTTTGTTCTTAGCCTGCTGTCTGTTGGAGTTTTCATTGAAATGGAGAATGGCAAGCATCCAGTGTTGTATAAAGTACTGAAATCTCAGAGTCAAGTAAAAGTATAAGTACCTCTCCAAAATATGACTTTGGTAAAAGTCCAAGTCACTGACTGAAATGTTACTTGAGTAAAAGTCTTAAAGTATCTGAAATGTCTTGTACTTAAGTATGAAAATTACTGTAAAAATAGATGTACTCAAGTAATGTAATGAAAAGTAAAAGTAAAAACTAAAACAAAACACATGCAGTTTGAATGACATTTTTTAGATTTTGGTAAACTTTGAAAGTCAGATTCACTTAAAATAATATAAACAACCAAGTGCAGGAGAAATTTATACCAAGTTTAGACAGAAAATACAACCTTTTTGTAAGCTTTCAGTTTTCCTTCTTCAAGTAAGGTCAGTGCTATGCACTTTAAAATTGTACGCAACCAAGTGCAGGCAAAGGGGGTGTATACTAAGAACATGGTGAAGTGATAAACCAGGCTTAGTTAACCTACAGGAAGTGGTAAACCTGCTAATAGATACACCTGCAGGCCGGCCAGCTGACAGCTTTGCTAGGGCCCAGGACAACACAGTCTTTTTGGGCCCCCCCCTCTACACCTGCCGCCAACACACCACACACACAAATCTCTGTATTTTATACTGGATATTTTCAACCCAGCTATCGAATTTAGTGCACTAGATGATCTTTTCTTCATAAGAGAACAGCAAGCACTGCAGCCAAAATATGGCCTTTTTTGACCTGCTGTATATCAGCCAGCCCATAACAATTTTCCCTTCCATTGCAGGAAGTAGAATATGTTAGATACTTTGGGAATTCTCTGCCTTCTGAATCTGCTAGCTCCGGCCCTGGTTTATACTAATTTACTAATGGACAGTGTGGAATTCTATGTACAACAAAACCAATGTAAATAGTGTTCCTTTGTTTTATTTGTCTTTATCCTAATTCTAGAAGTAGAAATAGTCAAATGAATAACACTATTATTTTGTGGAGCCCTAATCATACTATTATAACTACGCAAAGGTCTAAACAAGAGTAGCAGTTGTTTAGGTAGCATCTAGTGTTCTTATGCAAAAGAAATTACACCTGCTATTTATGCCTGAACTGCCTCAAATGGTCGAAAATAAATGAAAGCAACAATAACAACGAAATAATGGGAAAAGTGACACTCTCACCTTTTTCAGACGGCTGTGGCTAAGAATCTGACTTTTTAATAGTCTACAGTCTTTGCTTTTCCATCTTTCCAGCAGTCTTCAGAACTCCTGCCTGGCACAGAATACTTAGTTTTATAGAGGAGATTAGGTTTTTGTTGATAAAATGTGTTATACTTCAGAATTAAATGCTAGTTTGAGATATTAACGTTGTTTACTTACATTTCTCAAGTTCAACAATTCAAAACTCTCTCTGCTGCTTCTGATCAGAACTGCACTCAGCAGCTTTCACCTATTTTAGTGCAGATAATATGCACATGCACGCACACACATAATAAAAAACAGCCAATCAGGAAGAGGGAAGGCGGGATTTAAGGCAGCGCAACCAATGAGAGCGGAGTTAAAGGGGGGGTCTCTACCTTGTCAATCAAAGGCCAGGCGCGTTAGTGATTGGCTGCGTGGAGCGCCAGGTCCCGCCCCCACTGGCGCACAGCAACTTTGAAATGACACGCCGAGCACTTCAAACGGAGCGAACCTGTGCATGTACGCACGTCTGGCAGAGCCAAACCGACACTTTTTTTGTAACGAGTAACTAAACCAAACATTGAAAATGTATCGGAGTAAAAGTATGCAATTAAGTTCGGAAATATAGTGAAGTAAAAGTAAAAGTAATCAAAAAAAATTATACTTGAGAAAAGTATAAAGTACTCCAAAATATACTTAAGTACAGTAGTGAAGTATTTTTACTTTGTTACTATACAACACTGCAAGCATCAATCTGTAACACAAATTTTCATGATGAGATAATACTTGGAATTAGGATGACAGTTAAGTTATTATCCATTCAGGGTTTAAGCAACCTACCTGGCATTCATACTGTGATAGAAGAAGTGCAAGAACTTTGGAGCAAAGAAGCACACCACCTTGTGGTAGCTTTCAACACTTGATGTCTGCACATGAGGTGACAATTTACCAATGTCGGCAAGCAGAGTACGGGTAGTGACAATTGATTTCACCTCAACATGGGCCCTTGAACCTGCAGTGATTGTGAAGGAAGTATTATGAAAAGTCCTTAGGAGATTGACTTTTGAGAAAGCTGATAATAATTATTCACCTTCTGCAATCCACTCTCTCTCCTCTGCCAACTCATCATGTGCACAGGTTGGGAAGTTCTCAAAAGAGCGTTCATGGATGTCTACAATGTGGTTCATCACTGACTTCCACTTAGCCACAACCAGCTCAGCATTTTCATCACTGCTTGCCCCACGCCAATATACATGGTTGGAGATGCTGTGGATCCACGGTGAGATGGTGTGACATAACTTTTTCTTTCATGATGCATCAAGCTTTTTTGTAATACCTGGAATATGTAAATGTGTATTATATAATTATATCTATGAGTGTATATATCATTAAATCTATGAGTATATATAATTATATCTATGAGTGTGTGTGTGTATGTACTTATATATGTATGTATATATATATATATATATATATATATATATATAGCATATATATATATATATATATATATATATATATATATATATATATATATATATATATATATATATATATAGCATATATACATATGCTATGTATATACAGTATGCCATCCTGAAAGACGAGGGATCCTCTTCTTTCAGGATGGCGCCGCGGACGGCAGCCACGGTGTGTTGGTGCGCACTTTTTTGCTTTGTTTTACTATTTAACTCTGTGTTCTGCGATGAAACCCAGAGCTCTTTCACCAGAGAAGAACTCATGAACATCAGGGCAACATCATCAGAGGATTTATTCCCCACTTTTCTACTCCCTACGCTGAAAATTCTGGACATTCTGGTCAAAGGTGTGCTCACCTTTGCTCATGCAGCGAAACGCCGGAGGAGACGGAAACGCGCTGGTGCGCTAGTGCGTCACCGCTACCGGGCATAATCCTGTTCAACGTGCGTTCCCTGCCCAACAAACTGAACAAATTGCAACTGATGCTGGGAAAAAAACAGGGACTTCTCTTCATCTGCTGTTTTTGCTTCACGGAGACGTGGCTGTGTGGATTAATCCCAGACTCCGCGCTGCAGCTGGCAGGCTTCCAACTTCACAGAGTGGACTGTGGCACAGATCTCTCTGGCAAAGCGAAAGGTGGAGGGATCTGTTTTTACATCAACAGCGGCTGGTGCAACGAAGTGCCAGTGATCCCGCAGCACTGTTCTCCTGACCTGGAATCCTTCATCATAAACTGTAAGCCTTTTTATTCACCCCGCGAGTTTGCTTCATTCATTCTGGTTGGTGTTTACACGCAAACGTGCAGGTCGCACAGCGCACGCTCGCAGACCAGATACCAAGTGTGGAGCAGAGCAATCCGGACTTCTTAGTTATTGTCCTTGGTGACTTTAACAAAGGAAACCTCACTCATGAACTTCCTAAATATAGACAGTTTATTAAATGTCCGACCAAAGAGGAGAACATTCTGGATCACTGTTACACCACAGTCAGAGATGCTTATCACGCCGTCCCCCGTGCACTGGGCCAATCTGACCACGTCATGGTTCACCTGATTCCTGCTTACAGGCAGAAACTAAAGCTCTGCAAACCTGTAGTGAGTACATCAAAAATGTGGACCAGTGAGGCTGTGGAGGATCTTCAGGCGTGTTTGGATTCTACTGACTGGGACGTCTTCAGGGCTGCTACCAACAGTCTGGATGAGTTCACAGAGGCTGTGACATCATACATCAGCTTCTGTGAGGACTGCTGTGTTCCATCACGAACCAGGGTGAGTTACAATAATGACAAACCCTAGTTTTCAGCCAAACTCTGAAGGCTAAGGCTGGAGAAGGAAGAGGCCTTCAGGAGTGGGGATAAATGCAGATTCAAAGATGCAAAATACAAGTTTAGCAAAAATACAAGTTTATTTTAAAATAATCCGTTGTGTTATTTCATGTCTTAACTTACTCATCACTCATTTCCATTTCAAAATCTCGGTCAGAGTCTTCATCTTCCTCAGGAATGTAGTCTAAATCACCATCATCATCATCATCATCAGCACTGTCGTATTCATCTGAAAAATCAACTTCCATCGAAGAACAATTCTTTGCAACCTTGATGCCGAGCTTAACCTGGCAAGAAAAATCTGTTGATCTTGAAAGCAGGCTTTCGGTCCCACAATGACATTTGGCAACTGGAGGGACATCCCAGGATTTTGGAGTTTGACAGGATCTAGTGCATTTCACAACTATTTCAGTCTGTGACATTTTATTCTGAAAATGAATAAAAAATAAAATGTTTACAATTCTGAAAATAAGTTTTCAAAAGATCGTTGGGTTGGTATTTATAGAATTATAATTCCCAAGTCTTGCTCTTTTGTAGAGAAAATTGAGTTTTATGGAAGGAATTTTTAAATTTATATTAGACCCAATCCTACATACCATTCCGGCTGACATTGTCTGTACACAAGCATGGGTGGTCAGATGAGGTAATTCAAAATACACATTAGGCTCGGCATTGGTTGAGATGTCGGTTTCATAGCAAGCCTCTGCATCATCCGACGACTCCACTTCACATACACTTGCCTCATAAGCTTGTGTTATATGCCCTACCCTTCAGCATGGAATATCATAGGCCAATAGTTATACAGAATAATAGAAATCTGAGAAATACTGTAGGCTGTCCTTGAAGGCCTACCTCGCCTACATATCTAGGCCTATGCTATAATAAATCCTACATGGGCATGTAGACTAAACTTCATATAATTAATAAGGCAAAGTTGTAGGTAGGGGCAGGGGCTGTTTAGCTATTTCATTTTTTATCAATTCAGTTAATTTTCATCTTAAAATTTTCAAGTCAAAGGCTTGATATATGTAAAGAATATACAACTATTTGTGTACAAAAATAAGGACAAATGGATGGGGGCAGCTATATAAGCAGATATTGAATTAAAAATGTCTTTGATGTCTTATTATAAATGTCCTCACTTCTAACATGCGGATTGAATTGGTTTACTTTTGCAAAGGATTTGGTTTTAAAAGTTTGTCTTTATTTAGCAGTGCCAACATGAATTGACATCTAATCCCTCTGTTTCTGTAGAAACTGTCTGTGGACCTCGAGCCCCTGAAGAAGGCCCTACAGTCCTTGACCAGCAATGTCACGTTCAAGAACACTGGATAACTGGAGGACAAAAAAATAAAAATAATAAAAATAAATCAGCTACTCTTGATTCTTCCCATAGTCCAAATAAACGGGTTACTCTAAATTGTGAGTGTTTGTGTGCATTTGTCCCTGTGATGAACTAGCAACCTGTCTAGGGTGTACCCCTCTTTCTCTCTAGCATGGAGAAGCAGGTGTAGAGACTTGATGGAAAGGTAAAGCTTCAACAAGTTCATTTTTAGTAGCTATATTAATGTTAATGTATTTAATTTAATTTTTACCTCAGCTCGTTGACGTTTTTTCACTGTGCCCGTGGGCTCAGGGTGCCCCACATTCAGGGTAGGGATGGCACCTGGCTTAAGCTGTAACTTTGGTATATTGAATCCGACTGATGCTGCGAGAGCAGGATTGATGACAAAAGAATCTGCCATGAAGTGATCAGAACGTAGTTTGCTGTATCGGCTTGGATGCCACAAAATGTCCGGTTGATGTTTGTCTAATCTATTTACTTTCCGGATCCAAATTTGACGCAAAACCTGGTCCTTCAGATAATTAAACATTCCTTTTCCCAATCCAAAGCCATTCCTACAATTGGCAGCAGTACAATAGACCATTGTAATGACTTTTTACCGATCCTTTCAGAGTACTTAACAATGCGGGAAGTGGTGGTTCTTGACAGCCGCTCGAGGACGCTTGACAAGTGTGACGTCACAGCTGTTTTCGTCACATGACTGCTCTGGCCGGATTCGGGGATCGCTGAAGGCGCCCAGCATACTGTAAATTCTCTCGATTTTTATTACTTGGAGCATTTTTAGCGCGATTTCGACCAGCCACATAGAGAAAAAAACGATAATCTACCATCATACACGATAAAACTCCTTTCTAATTGAACTTTAACAGTTATCTCAGTCTCATTCACTCCAGATCTCCTGTAGTAGTCGTGTTACAACTTGGCAAGTTAGCCAGCCAGGAGTTATATTGTGAGTGTTTGAGACTCTTTTTGTGCAAATTAGACAACAAAAGAAAATAATACAAAATGGAAATAGTCACACGAGAATCAATTAAAGTCCCCAACTCAGTAGTCATAAAAGGACTTACCAAATATTTTAGCGACTGATCGCTGCAGCACCCCTATCTCCCGGAGGTATAATCGCATAAAGAAAAGTAAGCGCTCCGAAAGTAATCGTTTTGCTGAGGAAATCAGTGTTTAGAATGTTATTTACTCAAAATAATGTTCTGGTTGACTTGGAATTTGCATTGTGAATGAGTTGAAACACATGTCAAATGTTGTTCTGAATTAGTTAAGCTAATTTAACCTCAATTCACATTCTTTAAGATGAACTTTGGTTCTTTAACTCAAACAAAAAATATTTAATCAAATAATGTTTTGTTTAACTCAGGATTCGTATTGTGAATGAATTGAAGCACATGTCAAATGTTGTTCTGAATTAGTTAAGCTAATTTAACTCCATGCTTTTTGAATCAGATCTGCAGTGAACAAGGATTCACTGAATTATTCTGATTATGATCAACCACTTTTGTTTTGTCTTTTGTGTTCTTTTATATAGTTCCTTAGCTTAGTTTCTTTTTATCTTCATTTTGCTTAGTAGTTTAGTTGAGTTTCACTGGCCTAGTAGAGAGGATTTATTGATCAAAATATAGTGTTAATTCAGATAAATAGCATTAAATAGTGATATTCTCTGGATGTTAATTTTATTTCTGTTATTAAGTTCTTGAACTTGAAAAGAAGTTGTCACTCCTTTATTCTGTGTGTGCAGAGTTTGCTGTTAAACGATTGCTAGCGCTCGAATTCATCCCTTTTAATCATTGTCCTGATAACATCTTTAGAGCTGATTATCACCAGACAATACTTAACAGAGAGTAATTAATGAAACATTAAATAAACTGTGTATAATTGCACAACACTGTTGAAAGCTGCCAGTGTCTGTGTGCTGCAACAGTCGGCCTGTTTCCTAGTGCTCTGTCCATTCTGGTAGTTGCTCAGCCCACATCAGCTGTTCTGGTCAGTCCCTGCCTTCTTTGCTGGTTTATACTGCCACTGCCTTTAACCCCTTGTCAGTCTGGTTCTGTTTGCCTGCCTCACCTGCCAATAAACATTTTCAATAAACTTTTTGTGTGTGTGTGTATGTATGTGTATATGTATGTGTATATATATATATATATATATATATATATATATATATATATATATATATATATATATATATAGAGAGAGAGAGAGAGAGAGAGAGAGAGAGAGAGAGAGAGAGAGACCTAGTAGGGTCACTCTCTCTCTCTCTGGTCCACTATCCGGCATCTCAGGAGGGGGAAGCAGTGCAGTACCAACACTGTTTATAGTGGGGGTGGTGTGCTGCTGACCTCGACTCGGGACATCCTGCATCGTTGGGTGGAATACTTTGAAGTCCTCCTTAATCCCACTAACACGTCTTCCATTGCGGAAGTATAGCCTGGGGGACCTGAGGGTGTGTTCCAACTACAGAGGAATCACACTCTTAAGTGTCCCTGGTAAGGTCTATTCCGGGGTTCTGGAAAGGAGGGTCCGTCGGATAGTCGAATCTCGGATTCAGGAAGAGCAGTGTGGTTTTCGTCCTGGCCGTGGAACACTCGATCAGCTCTACACCCTCAGCAGGATCCTGGAGGGGGCATGGGAGTTTGCCCAACCAGTCTACATGTGTTTTGTGGATCTGGAGAAGGCATTCGACCGTGTCCGTCGATACCGGGCCCTTTAATAAGGGCTGTCAGGTCTCTGTATGACCGGTGTCAGAGTCTGGTCCGCGTTGTCGGCAGTAAGTCGGACTCATTTCCGGTGAGAGTTGGACTCCGCCAAGGTTGCCCTTTGTCACCGATTCTGTTCATAACTTTTATGGACAGAATTTCTAGGCGCAGCCAAGGTGTTGAGGGGATCCGTTTTGGTGGCCTTAGGATTGCGTCTCTGCTATTCACAGATGACGTGGTCCTATTGGCTTCATCAGGGCGTGATCTACAGCTCTCACTAGAGCGGTTCGCAGCCGAGTGTGAAACGGCCGGGATGAGAATCAGTGCCTCCAAATCCGGGACCATGGTCTTGAACCGGAAAAGGGTAGAGTACCTCCTCCGGGTTGGGGAGGATGTGCTGCCCCTAGTGGAGGAGTTCAAGTATCTTGGGGTCTTGTTCATGAATGAGGGGAAGATGGAGCGGGAGATCAATAGGCGGATTGGTGTGGCGTCTGCTGTGAAGCGAGCGCTGTACCGATCCGTTGTGGTGAAGAAAGAGCTGAGTGGTGAAGAGAGAGCTGAGTCAAAAGGCGAAGCTCTCGATTTACCGGTCGATCTACATTCCTACCCTCATCTATGGTCAGCTTTGGGTCGTGACCGAAAGAACGAGATCCCGGATACAAGCGGCCGAATTGAGTTTTCTCCGTACTGTGTCTGGGCTCTCCCTTAGATATAGGGTGAGGAGCTCAGTCATCCGGGGAGGACTCAGAGTAGAGCCGCTGCTCCTCCATGTCGAGAGGAGCCAGTTGAGGTGGCTCGGGCATCTGATTAGGATGCCTCCTGGACACCTCCCTGGTGAGGTGTTAAGGGCACGTCCCACCGGGAGGAGGCCCAGAGGGAGACCCAGGACACACTGGAGGGACTATGTCTCTCGGTTGGCCTGGGAACGCCTTAGAGGAGTTGGCCCAAGTGGCTGGGTAGAGGGACGTCTGGGCCTCCCTACTGAAGCTGCTTCCGGATAAGCGGAAGACAATGGATGGATGGATATCGATGGATGGATGGATGGATGGATGGATGGATATATATATATATATATATAGATAGATAGATAGATAGATAGATAGATAGATAGATAGATAGATAGATAGATAGATAGATGGAGAGGTGCGCTTTCACCCACCCCTCATACTCCTGAGCAGGGTGGGTGGTTCTCGATTTCTAAAGCTCTGGTCGTCTACCAGAGGCCTGGAAGCTTATGGGTTCTTCTTAAGATCTTAGCTGTTCCTAGGATTGTGCTCTGCTAGACTGAGATGTCTAATGTTTCTCCAGCTATCTGTTGGAGACACTTCTCCAGAGTTGGGGTTTCTGCCCCGATGACCAAGGGCACAACTATTGTCTTCAGCTTTAAGGGTCTTCCTAGTTCTTCCCTGAGCCCTTGGTCTTTCTCCATTTTCTCGTGTTCTTTTTTTCTCGGGATTGCCACATCGATCACAGCAGCTGTCCTCTGCTGCTTATCAATGATCACAATTTTAGGTTGATTTGCCATTACCATTTTGTGTTTGTTTCTGGAAATCCCACAGGATCTTAGCTCTGTCATTCTCCTCCACCTTGGGAGGTGACTCCCATTTTGACCTACAGTTGATATTCTTAACAGATGTTTCTGTAAACTGTAACAGCCACTTGGCTATGTCGTTTCATGTACTCCTTCCCTGCTAGTGTCTTGCACCCTGCTTTGAGATACTGGATGGTTTCTGGGGCGTCTTTGCATGGCCTGCACCTGGGGTCTTGCTTGGTATGGTAGATCTGGGCCTCTATTGCTCTGGTGCTCAAGGCCAGCTGCTCCTGTGCTGCCATGATCAGTGCTTCTGTGCTGTCCTTCGGTTCAGCCCTCTATAGCCATTGGTAGAATTTGGACATTTCAGCCACTTCAGCTATCTGTTGGTGGTACATCCCATGCAGGGTTTTTTCCTCCCACAGTAGTTCCGACAGTTCCTTCTCGTCCAGCTTATATTGTCTGAGATTTAACCCCGTTGACTAGGGTTACTGGAGTAGTAGCATTCCAGTAGTGCTTATGTGTGTGTGTTTGCGTGTGAGTGTGTGTGTGTATTTATTGTACTGCATTAATTTAAGTATTTTAAATTAAATGTTATTTGTTTTTATTTCATATGCTTATCCATTTTATTAATGTTACCCACCCCGTTATTGTCTTGTGTAATTTAGTTCTTTATTATTTTTTTACTTTAGCTATAACAGCAAGAAAAGGCACAATATGTGTATGGGGTGACTAATACGACAGTTAGGGGTAGCTGTGGGACTCTTCTTTTTTTGGGTTCCTTTCTTACCTTTTGGAGTGAAGACAGTCGTGAGCTACCTAAATTCATTTTGATTTGGATGGTGTTTTTTTCCCTTCCTGTTTTGATATCTTTGTGAATATAGAGAGCACTTATATGTTGTTTATGTTTTGTTAAAAAACTATTAAAAAATAATAGATGCATTGCTTAGGTCAAGGAAAACTAGGGTGACACAGTCCCCCAGAGCCAAATGACAGTAGCAAATAATTCTGTATTTTGTTTTGGCAGGGCAGACTGTGTATTATGTTTAATCGTTCCTGGTTACTGCTATTCCAAAATACTATTTTCTTTAAAGTATGGAAGCTGTTGCATGGTGAAAGAAATATACTCTTGAACTAGCAATATGTCTGTCAACAGGTGGGAGGAGTAGACACACAAACTCTTAGACTCATTGGTCATCACTGCTCTATGACAGGAGATAGCGACAACCATCTTATTGGACAGCAATTATGATGTTGTAAAAGAGATTAAGTGATGAGTTTCTAAAAGGTTTGCACATGGACTCATGTGGCAATGAACAAAAACTACTGATACACTGACTGCCTGTAGGTGTTGACTGAGAGTTTAACAGAAATAATGTCCTGTACTTGATGTCTTCTTTAAATGCTCTTAGATTAATTTTCTATGTTGTTTCTGTGTCTGGCATAGCTTTTCAATTGTTAGGTCATGCATGCAGAGGTGACTGTGAACAGTACTGATATCGTGACTGACTTACATCCATGCTATGAAACTCTTAATTTTGGTTACAAACTTACCACAACTCCTTATGTTGTATGTGTAATTTTATATGGTTTTCTTATGCTATTATCTATTGTTACAGTATGTGGAAACCTACTTGTAGTGATCTCAATCATTTACTTTAAACAGCTCCACACACCCACAAACACTCTCATTCTGTCTCTGGCTGTAGCTGACCTCCTTGTAGGGATTTTAGTATTTCCTCTCAGCCTGGCCTTCTCTCTGAGTTCATGTACCTATAATGAGAGTTTATTTTGTAAGGTCAGGGACAGTTTTGATATATTGTTTAGCACATGTTCTATTATGCACCTGTGCTGTATTTCAGTTGACAGGTATTATGCAGTGTGCCAGCCTCTAACATATAGATCTAAAATCAGCCATCAGGTTGTTGTCATCATGATCGTTGTGAGCTGGGGTGTTTCTGCTCTCATTGGAATTGGGGTGATAATTCCTAGAATGAAAAATGAACAGTGTTTGGAAACCTGTTTTATTGATGTTCTGATGGCAAACACATTAGGACCTTTGTTATCATTTTACCTGCCAGTGCTCATAATGCTTTGCATCTACCTGAAGATTTTTCTTGTTGCCCAGAGACAGGCACGATGCATCCAAACCATAACAAAACCTGGAAAAACTGCTAGTAAGATGGAGAGAAAAGCCACCAAAACTCTGGCTATTGTTTTAGGAGTGTTTCTGTTTTGTTGGACTCCTTTTTTCCTTTGCATCACTTTTCTGCCTTTTACCAGTAATTCAGTACCAGTTCCTGTGATTGAAACACTTAACTGGCTAGCTTTATCAAATTCAATGCTTAATCCATTTATCTATGCTTTCTTTTACACATGGTTCAGATCAGCCTTTAAAATTATTGTTTCTGGGAAAATATTACAAGGTGATTTTGCTAACTTGAGACTGCACTGAATAGTATCAAAACAGAAGCTGGGGTGTTTTTAAATGTAACACACAATAACTCAACATTGCAATCTACAACATTTTAAAACAGTGATGGCAAGTCTGGTTACTATAAGAGTCCAAAGCCCAAAGGCTTGTTTTTTTCTAAAGTTGCTTGCAAACTTCATGAGTTGTGGGTGGTGTATTTTTGGGCTTGTTTTTGAATATAAAGTTGTTTATGTGGGCTTTTTTCCTGACATAATCTCTTTTCCAGGTCATCATACAGCAGAACAAGAGTTAGGCAACAAGGCTTGCGTTGCTGCTTACCCGTTGACAATAGTTTTATGAGCAGGAAAAGTTCCAGTGGGTATAAATACCATACTAAATACATACATATGTACTGATTAGAGGCAGCATCTGTATTACAGTGTGGTGTGTTGCCTGTTTTGCGCTTGCTTTTATAAAGCTGGTTACTTGTTTCTGTCACAAGTCTGTGCAGCCCTATTCAATTTGAAATTCTTAAAGGGGAGATACTGTGCTTTTTAAAGCCTTCCTTTTTACATTTAAATCGCTCAGTTGCTGTCTATATACAGTGCTACTGCAATCCTTTGGTCTGAATTACTCATTATTGTAACTCCCTGGTGCAGTTTCTTTAAAGGCAAAGGAGCCAGTTCATAGTGAACATGTAGCATCACTAGTCTTGTATGTATGTGGTGGGTGGGGGGTATTGGGAGTCTAGCAGTCTTATTACCTGGGGAATGAAGCTGTTTTGGAATCCGGTTGTTCTGCAATTGGAGCTGCTGAACCTCTTGACAAAGAGGGTTGGAGGAGTTTTTTATGGTTATAAAAAAATATCACCCAAATAGAATATAAATATATGTCCCTGGAGAGATTAAATTTAACTTGTCTGCACTTCTAGAGACTCCAAGTACATAGCAAAATGTAGTTACGGGCTAAAAGGTGGATTTTGTATTCATATCTCCTAGATAACTAAACCAGAACACCAATTGGTTGTGTACTTTGAAGTATTCTTCAAAGAATGAACATTAGTAATAAAATACAGGTTCAATTCGGTCTACTGTTCGGTTTCCTACTGTTCGGTATTATCCACAAAACATAATAAAATTGCATGGTTTTCCTATGGCCTGTGCTTTGAATCCTTTTAGATATAGTAAATAATATTGATCCAATATTAATTAAGATGTTTTTATCATGTGGCTCATTAAACATTTACTTTTACAGGATGAGATACCCACTATTTATTGTCATTCCACAGACTAGACTAAGTTAATTCATTTTAGTTTCATTAAATTCAGGATAAGGATGTCATGATTTGGGTGTTGTTTATTTTGCTTTTGGACTTTTCTAGACTTTTCCTGCTAGCCTGTTCACCTCTCAGCCACCAGTCACTACCCAATCAGCTCAGTCCACCTCCAGCCATGACTCTTCTCTAGATCAGCTCCACCTGTTGCCACTAATTAGTTTGGACTTTGGTCACCTGTTCACCTGCTTACTTATACCCGTTTCAGCCTACTGATCCTTGCCAGATTATTATGAGCCAGCAGTGAGTCTTATCCAGCGTTCTGAATCCTGCCTGCCTGTTTCTGTCTCCTGATTCACCGAGCCTGCCTAACCCCAGTGGGACCTGATTGTTGTGCTTCCTGGATTTCTGACCTGCTTCTGTGCCCTGACTCTGTTCTCGGATTATGTTTTGGATTCTCCCTGGATCTCTGATCACCTGGCTCTGACCCTGGAACTGCTCTCTGACTTCGGACTCTGATTATTCCCCCTGATCATCCTGCCTGACTTAGCTTTCACGGTTCTGACCCTGTGCCTGTTTGTCTGCCACCAAGCACCTGCCGATCCCACAAGTAAGATCAATCAAGCTGCCCTGAACGGACTCTGATTCAGTTTTCTACCCGCAACAGTTCCATCTTAATAAACTGCCTTCTTAACCTTATCTGATATTGTCTGGTTTGAATTCTTGGTCCTCTGGTTCTGGTCTTTACAAAGGATAGATTTTCAAATGTGCAAAGGGGGGAAAAAATTAGAAAAACGTAGATTTGTACTTAGTCGTTTTTTGTCTTTGCTGTAACATTGCTTCATGATTTGGTCTGCTTATTCACCTTGAAATGTACCTTATTTGTACAGAAAATGAATCTGTCAGTTAGCACTGTTGATATGTCTATGGGATGTGCCCATTAAAACTTTACCAAACTCTCTCTGAAATGCCAAAATATGGAAGCCCTTTTCCGCCACATGAAAGTAAAAAAATAATAAAAATTTCCACATGGAAAGTCATAATTCTGAGATTCAAAGTCATAATTATGAGGTACAAAGTCATAATCATGAGATACAAAATCATAATTTCGACTTTCAAAGTCATAATGATATGCAAAGCCATAATTTTGAGACATATTGAGGAGTATTTCCGACATGATTTAACAAATGATGAAATTCTTGCTTTACTGGCCGAGGTTCATGGGGTTATTCTAAGCAAGGAGACATTGGAAAGGATTTTTTGTAAGAAGAAACTTTGGTGCCGAAAGAACAAAACAGATATTACTGTTGTGGCAGCATTTATCCAACAGGAACCTGAAACCTCTGGACATTGCCATGGATATTGATGTATGCACCAAAAATGTTCAATGAATGGTCTTGTAACAGACTTAACAGTTTGAGTTCTTCTATGTTTACTAGATGGTGAAGGAGTTGACCTAAGGTCACAAAATCGACTGCAGAGATGAATTTACCATAATTGTGGCCCAAACTACGTTTGGCATACGGATGGTTATGATAAGCTCAAACCATTTGGAATTGGATTAATGGTTGTATTGATGGATTTTCCAGAAGACTAATATGGCTTGAAGCATTGAAAACAAATAATGATCCAAAAATCATTGCCGGGTACTTCATTGATGCAGTGATTAAAGCCAAGGGTTGTCCTGAAAGACCGAGACAGGATTTGGCAATACAGAAAATGTTCATGAGGCTGATATGCAAAGATTTATACATTTTACAGAAAATCAACCTGAAACAGCTAATGTAATATTTGGTCCAAGCACTGGATTTAAGCAAATTGAAAGATGGTGGCTAATCCTGCAAAGTGAATATGTCCAGTTCTGGATGGACCTCTTTGACAAATTGAAAGCAGATGGATAGGGTGGATATCCATCTGGCGACCTGGTGCAGGGAGAACAACCTGGAGCTCAACGCTGTAAAAACAGCTTCAGGACTTCAGGAAGAACTCAGCCCCAGCTACCCCATCACCCCCTGTGACTCCACAATTGACACTGTGGAGTCTTTCCACTTCCTGGAAACTATCATCTCCCAAGACCTAAAGTGGGAGCTGAACATCAACTCCCTCACCAAGAAAGCCCAGCAGAGGATGTACTTCCTGTGGCAGCTGAAGAAATTCAACCTGCCAAGGAAAATGATGACGCAGTAATACTCCTCCATCATTAAGTCCATCCTCACCTCCTCCATCACCATCTGGTACGCTGGTGCCACCGCCAAGGACAAGAGCAGACTGCAGCGTGTCATCCGGTCTGCAGAAAAGGTGATTGGCTGCAATCTTCCATCTCTCCAGGACCTGTACGCCTCCAGGACTCTGAAGCATGCAGGGAAGATTGTGGCTGATCTCTCGCACCCCAGTTACAAACTGTTTCAGACACTTCCCTCTGACAGGAGGCTGTGGTCCATCTGGACCAAAACCTCACGCCACAAGAACAGTTTTTTCCCATCCGCTACCAGCCTTATCAACAAGGCCAAGAGCTGCCCGGGACCTTTGACACGGCCTCTCTCCCTCCCCCATTCAGGACCTACAAGCTACACCAACATAGCATCTCCAGACCTTCTGTGTTACATTAACGCACAGTCTACCATGTATATAGCTTTCTGTATATATACATCTATTTTGTTTTGTCTGCACCATCAACACCAAGTCAAATCCCTTGTAAGTGTAAACCTACTTGGCAATAAACTTGATTCTGATTCTGATACTTCTCAGACAAAGCCCTGATTCAGTTCTGTTTTCTCTACATAATACAAGTGAGATTGCTTTGATCTGCTCTAACAACACTATCACACTTATAGTAATTATAGCATTCATTAATATTTTTAGTGATTATAATACAAGGAGTACGTTTCTGAGTATGGTTCTAAATATGTACAATGTTTTAAATATTCTACGGGTTGCATGTCTAGATAGTCGCTTATAATGTTTGCCTATTATTAGATACTTTTTTCTCCAAGAAAGAACTAAATGAAGTTGCTCCAGCTTGGAACAACCACAGGATATGTCCAGCACACAACTCACAAAGTCCTCATGGACGTGCATCCATCATGGCTTGGTAAATGGTAAATGTCTTGTACTTATATAGCGCTTTAACTAGTCTTGACGACCTCCAAAGCACTTCACATGTATACAGTATCTCAGGTGTATGGAACCAAAACTGTGTTTTCAAAGACTTTCCATGTGATGAAGATGTGTTGGGATTAATGTTTATACTTCATTAACTGATTTATCTTGTTATGATGTAGTAATGCAAGCTTCTGATATAATCATATTACTCACATGATAGCTTAATCATGTCTATGTAAAGATACAGAAGACACTGTTTCTTCGCTTCCTGAAACAAGAAGACTCAGCTACAAGATTATGTGCTGACTGGACATGATTGCTCAGCTGTGTATCTTTGTTGACAACTGAGGCTGTAAACTATCTGTTCCCCACCCTTCAGTACAGCCTCAGTCATGTAACTAGGGACACGCCCCAAACTTAATAAAATCGAGGAGAACGCTGAGACCGGCAGAGTGGGTTAGAGATTTTAACTGTGCGGTCTTCTTCCTACTCTCCTCAAGAATGAAACCAAACTAATTGTCTTTGTGCCTTTCTTTCCCGGTTTGTATGATGTTCTAGGTGCTTAGACCTGACATTAACTTGCTTCTTGGAGCCAGATACCAATATACCTGAAGATACTGGTGGACGCGGGTGAAATCCAGAAAGACTGTGGCCACAGCAGGACTGAAAAGTCCTTCAGACCCTTTAACGGGATTGGGTTTCCCCCCGTCCCCTAGGATTCTGAAGGTTGACGGTGATCCGAGCGGAGTCTTGTAAATTTCGTAAGTAGGTTTTTCATTGAAACAAAAACCTGATTGAAAAAGGAAACAAAATAGAGTGAAACGAAATGGAGCTAGGTTTTCATTGAAACAAAAACCTGAGTGAAAAAGACAAAATAGAGTAAAATAATTCCTACAAAGGGAGCAGGCCCCTGAAACTGTCTGTGGTAAAAGTAGGATATTTGTCATCTCAATTAAATAGGCCTTAAAGTGTGACTGAGAGTGTGATTGGGAACAATATAACCACTAGGTTCTATTGATCCATACTAAAACATCAGGAAAAGTACAATACGACTTTTGTGGATGCAAAGGCAAGAATTTCTCACCAGAAAAGGTTGAAGCAGAAATTACCACAATAGTTTTTAGTATTGTCCTGCTGAAAAACAAACCCAGTGTTTAGAACACCCTAGGTGTTAACACACTGGACCAAATTGATTCAAAATGGGAAAAAAAAACTCAAGCAAAATAAGAGAAGGATTAACCAACAGTGACTGGAAATTTGTACAAAGTAAAGATCCTGGTAAAAATAAACATTTGAATAGGTGGATTGAGAAATACGGATTTGAGGGACGCCTCAATTCCCAAAAAAATTGCAGAATTAAGAGACAAATTAACAAAATGGTGCAAAAATAATAAAAACAAAATGGCAGAAGAAGGATGGGAGGATTTAGAATAGTGGGAAAAAGTAGCAAAATCTAGAGTAAAAGGGCAAAGAAATAAGAAAAAGGAGGATGAAACAGGGCCCGTAGACCAAGGTCATGTTAGAATAAAAATAGGAAGTACCAAACAAAAACAGATGAAAGTTTTGATGAACACCGAGTAAGGATGACCGTTGTGTTCAAAATGCATTCAGGTCTGAATGAGGATCAAAACGCCCAAAGTCCCTATCAGCAGCAGTTAAAGAACACTCTGCATACAGGCTCAAGTAACGCAATACAGCAATGGGTAAATCGACATTACATAGGCATTGTGTCTGGTAAACCGGAAGATTACATTAATCATGCACTCCATGCAGAAAAAGTAATTAAAGATAAAGAACGACAAAAAACTAAAACAAAGTCAGACACCTTCCTCTCAGAAGAAGAAGTGTTTTATCAAGGCCATAGAGCCCATTGCGATAACAGAGGTAGAGGCCGAGGAGGGAGAAGAAGATCCCACGGTCGTCCTTACTTATCAGATAAATGTTGGGACTGTGGACAGGTGGGACACATCCAAAGAGATTGTCCTAATCCAAAACAAGGGAGAAACCATTTAGTATGACTAACCAATGAAGAGAAAAATGCAAATCTTATACATTTCCAGCTGCCCAGGTAATCTCTTGGGAAGAGATGGTTTTGTATCAATTAGGATTAGCCTGGTGCCCACAGCAAATGGAAGCATTGTGGTAAAAGGACAACATGAAGACGTACTTGTGCAAAGGGGTTCAGGAAACCCTCACTATTACTATACTCTGGACATCCCAAACACACCTCCACATAAGTCAGCCTCAGCCCTGAAACAGGAAGGGAGACAAGCTATAAGCAAAAATACAAGATAAAATGACAGAAACAGATCTGCATGTCACTCTCTGGTACAAAAACAGCCCAGGATCGGACAAAGATCATGAAAAACAAGTTGAAAAGTGTACACCGGCAACAATAACAGTGGATTACCTCTACTCGGATGCTCACAGCACCACGGTAGCAGGAATAATCTTGCAAAAAAAACAAAACAAAACTAAGAGGTTTAACAGAATGCATTTCCCCTCACATGTCGTTTAAAAAAAACAAAAACAAAAAACGTTGTTAAAAGATCTACTAGGGCTGGACGATAATTCAATAACAATATATATATCGATCGATAGACGTGTGGCGCGATAGGAAAAAATAGGGTCGATAATAGTTCGATAGAAACAGTTTTTCTTCCTTTCGGCCTATCATATTAGTTCACTACTTCCTCTCGACCAATCGTAATCGCGGACCCAGGGACGTCGTCACAAAGCGCCGCCCTCTCAAACCACAACACAGAGCACGTGAATATGTCGCAGCAAGGAGCGGCGGAGGAAGCGGTCCCAAAACGGGGTTTTACTAGTTCGCCAGCCTGACAGAAATAAACCACAGTGATTTGTAAAACTTGCAAGGAACTGGTAAAAACAAAGTCTGGTAACGCAACCAACTTGTTTCATCACGCAAGCCGCTCACTCCGCACGAGCTGCTGCGCGGGCTGTGCAGCTCCGCGCGACACCACGGGCATGCTGCTGTTGTCTGCAGTTAAAAAACCTGGCTTCAAACAACTACTCGCTACTCCGCGAGGTACGCAAGTTTTTCTCTAACAGCGCTCCCTAAATTGTGCAACGAGTGCCGTGAATCAGTGCAAAATAAGCTGCAGCCTGTGTCCTTACACGCCACAACCTCGGACCTGCGTCAGCCTCTCAATTATGAAACCTGAGAAGTAACTAGTGTATTCCCACCTAAATAGGCTGTTTTATTTATTTATTTATTTGGTATATTTATTTTGGTCTTTATTTAATAATAAAGTCTTTATTTAATAACATAACTCAGGTCTCTTAAGTTATTTTTCTTAAAAAAAATGCTGTTATGGTTAAAAAAGTTGGTTAAATAAAGATTTAATTGGAATTCTGTGTTTGTGTTCTTTATTAAAATTAAATAATTTAGCAATATCATAAAATGTCCAGGCAGAGCTGCACATAAAATATGGTTTTAAATATTTTCAATAATTATCGATATCGATCAATATGCATTTTTTTTATCGATATATTTATTTCTATATCGCCCAGCCCTAACATCTACCACCTTCCCTGTGGTCCCAGGGTCCCACTGACGTAGGACTACTTAAAGGAGCAGTACCAGTACCAGTGCAAATAACAAATAAAATAATACAGAAATGATGTCCTTTTTAGGCCTCACAAACTACTGCAGAAAGAAGAACCCAAATTACTCGAAAAAAGCAGGGCCTCTACAAAAACTAATGTATGATCAAGAATTGAAAATGTCAACACAATTAAACTGGACGGCAGAAGCAGAAAAAGCCTTTTGTGATCTAAAACAGACCTTAGTTTCCAGCACCGCTCTAGTGTTGCCGGATTACAATAAAACCGTTTATTCAAATAGTAGACTGCAAAGGCCATTACATGACCTCTGTTTTAGTACAGCAGCACGGTGCAAAAATGAAGCCAATTGCTTACTTTTCATCTAAACTAGACAGTGTGGCCTGCGCCTTCTGTCACCAGCAAGACACTTGTCATGCATGGCCACACTGCTCTCACAACCTCATTTGAAAATAGAACGCTGCACCACTTTGAACCCAGCAACACACCACAACAGGTAAAAGAAAGTAAAAGAAACAGGTTTAAAGACTGAATTCTATCTAGAGCAGTATGGAGCAGTTAAATGATCAGGGGGAGATGTTTTTAAAAGAAAAACAATGAATTACTGTTCACAGCATACTACAGTTTAATTTTTTTTTTTTTCAAACAAGATTCAAATAGGGGACATAAAACACAACCAGGTTGCCTACAAAAGCTGTCTGTTCAAACAAGCAGAAATGATCAAAAAATAAGAAAATAATGGGGTTAGAATTGCTCTTCGCTTTGGGTGAAAGGTGTATTCCATTAGAAGTCCTTTGGTTTGATGCATGTCAAGCTGAAACTGCTTCACAGAACTACTTCCTGTCTCCGCCCTGGGCTACACCCATTTCCTGAATAGCAACCAATTATGACTTTGTGTGTGCTTGGGGTATGCACACACTTCCTTTTTCTCAAGCTGAGCTTTTCAAAATCAGACAAAAGATACATGGGAATGCTTCTGATTAACAACACAACAATACTCTGGAAATATACATAGTGGAGCTTTCTTTTACAAACTTAAGGGTTTTCTGTTTGGGGTTTTTAGAAAAATGTGAAGTATTTTAAGGCTGGTTCAGCAAGAAGTTTTTGAAAGGTTTTAATACAATTCTTTGTTGAGACTGTTAAAGAGTGTGTTAAATGAGTTGAGATGAACCTTGACACAGTAGCCATGAAACAGAAACTTCACCCAAGTGGGAAGGACCCCTTCAAGTGCTCCTTACCACCCCTACAGCAGTAAAAATAGCAGAAAGGTCCACCTGGATCCATTTATCTCATTGTAAAAAGGTCATTCTGTCATGATTTCAGCACTGTTGACTGGTCTAATCTCTCATGTCACACACCTGTTTAGCTCCGCCCATTCCTCATCACTTCAGATCTGTTCCACCTGCTCTCATTAGTATATAACCAGCTCTAAGACCAGACAACAGTGCCAGTTTATTTCGAGCATTTGTGAGACTTATTCCAGCATTATTTGTTCTGACTTCTGATCCTGACCTTTGAGCCTGCCTGTTCCTGCCTGATTCTGATTTGCCTGATCTGTGTTCCGACTTCTGCCTGTCCTGACTTCCCGCCTGATCTCTGCCCACTGTGTATCGAACCTGGAACTGTGACCCGACTCCATCCTGGATTGTCCTTCGGCACCTCACTGGCTTTCTGATCTTCTGGCTCCGGCCTTCGACCACGTCCCCGACTTCGTCTTTGGCTTCACTCTACGGCTCATCCTGCTCACGTCTGCCCTCACGGTTCTGATCTTCTGCCTGTTTTCCGACTTCCGATACTTCCTGCCTTTTGGACTCTCTGAGCGGCAATCGCCGCGCAGGATTGACGACCCGCCAGCTGGGATCTACCTCTGCTACAGGATCGGAACTGGACATTAAGACCAGGTTAGTGACCGACACGTTTGTGTGCAAACACTCTCAGATAAGCGTGGTCACTAACCTGTTGTCACCTCCTGCAGAGGCTCCCGCAGTAGACGCTGACGCCTCCCGCTCCGTTGCCGATCTTAATAAACTGTTAAACCTCAACTGTTTGTCTGCCTCGAATACTGGGTCCACCCGTTCTGAGCCTAACACATTCCAGCTGAAAGCTCCGATAGGGGAAGTACTTACCAGTCTGATAATAGGGTGGACCCAGACATTTAGAGTCGGGAAGACCCGAAAGTCAGTGAAGAAAAAGAGCATTACGGAACCAAGTAGAGGAATTCGGCTTGAATGACGCATTAAACTGTATTACACTAAAGAGGCAAAATGAATACCCTTTTACTGCTGACTGTGTGCGTTTTCTTCAGTCTGGTAGAAACCACAATAGACTATTATGACAAATCACCCGAATTATCAACAACCTTCCCGAACCCATGTTTAAAAACAGAACATAGAAGAACAGGAGATCTGTATTTCTGTTATAACAGTACAATATTTCAGGCAGTTCTGGTACAAGACATCATCAAAATAAAGATAGGAGGCTACAGCGGAGATTCCTGGAAAGGGTACGATTGGTACTTGGACAGCACTGGCCTAAAACAGTCAGAACATTGTTGGGAAAATGTTTTTGCAACCACTGGCTGAAGATCATATGGCCACTCCAATAGAGCTAAAATATGGAAAAGAAGAATGACAATGCATCTAGCAGGAAAAGATTTATTTTTTTACATTCAATACAACTAGTGAGCCACTGCCAGAAAAACCTGAATCCTCCGGTCAATACATAGATCCTCCTTGTCATGTATTAATGGTTTGTATTTGGAGAGAACATGAACAGGACCCCTGTTTTCATTTAGGATTTTGTCCTAATGTAGCTGCCTTCAATGTAAACAAAATGAATAACAAAATCTCTGAAGAAGGAACACTCACACGGGGACCCAAAACAGATTCAGAGATGGTACCCTTAATAATAAAAAGCCCCCTTACTACAAATGAATGATTTCAGGTCACAACAGGAGTCTCAGGACAAACAAACAACTGGCTGTTAATGGTAGAGCAAGCTGCTAACATGGCTGGACAAAGCTGCGTAGTGTGGATGGGTCCCAGGCCGCTACTCCAAGTTGTTCCAGCAGTAATGGATGCTGAATGTTTACTAGAGGTAATGAACAAAACTGTTCCAACTACCAACTGTTCACAATGGACAAAATTTACCCTTTGGCTACAGCACAAGAACAAAAACTCTTGTTCTTGAATCAGCATTGAATCAGCATTGTGCTGGTGGTGTACTATCTACAAGAATATGGAAATTACATTCATTACAATGTGCAACGACTAGGAAATTGGACACAGAGTGGTTTTGAAGCAGTACATGGACAACTGGCTGCGACTTCACTCATGGCTTTTCAAAATAGAATTGCTCTAGATATGTTACTGGCAGAAAAAGGAGGAGTCTGTGCAGTTTTTGGTGAGCAATGTTGTACTTTTACTCCAAACAACACAGCCTCAGACGGCAGTCTCACTGTCGCCCTCGAAGGCCTACGGTCACTGAATGGTAAAATGAAGGAGCATTCCGGCGTGGACACGTCCATGTGGGACTCATGGTTGGATGTTTTTGGAAAATACCACACCCTTATTTCATCAGTACTTGTGTCCACAGCTGTGTTTGCCGCCATCTTGACCCTTTGTGGGTGCTGCTGCATCCCACGTCTTCGAGGTTTAATGCAGCAGTTAATAACTACTGCAATAGCTCCTCCGCAGGAACAGTATCCTCTTTTGGCTCCCAGTGACGATGCAGATGACCAGGAAGAAGAAGACAATTGTAACATAGAAACTTTATTTGTCGACCAGGTGTAAACTCACAACCCCTCCGAGTGTACGTGGTAATGTTGCTGTTACTCCATGATCTAGCAGCCGAAAATCGTCAATGAAGTGGCTGTTTAGTGAAAATTGTAATGGTATTTTTCATCTGACATTATACACCATAACAGGGGCGAAATGTTGGGATTAATATTTATACTTCATTAACCGATTTATCTTGTTATGATGTAGTAATGTAAGCGTCTGATATAATCATATTACTCACATGATAGCTTAATCATGTCTGTGCAAAGAAACAGAAGACACTGTTTCTTCTCTTCCTGAAACAATAAGACTCAGCTACAAGCTTATGTGCTGACTGGACGTGATTGCTCAGCTGTGTATCTTTGTTGACAACTGAGGCTGTAAACCATTGTTCCCCACGCTTCAGTACAGCCTCAGTCATGTAACTAGGGACACGCCCCAAACTTAGACCGCTGAGACCGGCAGAGTGGGTTGGAGATTGTAACTGTGCGGTCTTACTACTCTCCTCGAGAATGAAACCAAACTAATTGTCTTTGTGCCTTTCTTTCCCTGTTTGTATGATGTTCTAGGTGCTTAGACCTGACATTAACTCTTCAGTATTTGTGTGGACACGCAGAGCATAACCTGGGTGTCACAGATGATATGTTTGCAACACCTGATCTATACAAAAGACTTAGACAGCTGATTACCAATGATTTGGAGCTGCAGTGATGAATGTAAAAATGTTTTGTGTCTTTCAAACTTTACTACATTTTCACTGATTTGGACATTAGTAGACATTTCCTGAAGTAACTGCATTTGCTTCAGCACATTGTTGCACCAGTATGAAGGTGGGTCAAATCCATTCCCAAGCAATGATTATGATGATGATGATGATGCAATAAATCAGATTTTAGAAAAATTCATTGATACATGGCACTTGAATGATGAGCTCATTTCAATGCTTGCCCTTCATACAATTCACACTATATTTAATATTAACATTAAGTAGATTATCAAATGGTAAAAAAAGAAGGAATTAAAAACTGCATTTGTAACTTTATCATTTGTGATGTGTGCATCCCAATATAAACTTAAATTGGGCCTTCTCACCCCCTCCCTCTAAAAACATTTAATAAAAAATGTCATTCTTATAAACAAGTGCTTTATTATGTCTTTCAAAATAGAATAAAAAAAATTCTTTCCACAGCCATTAGAGAAGACTTTGGGTCACTTTAAAGCAAGTTTAAAATAATGACAAATAATGTTTCAAGGCATAGTTATTTTGCGATTTAAGGTTCTGTTAAACAATAGTAGACTAACAGAAGAGTGTGATTTCAATCTGAAAAACTCACACGGAAAGAAGAGACAATTAGAATGTTTCCTCGGCAGGAAACATTCACGCTGAATTATACTTCAATATGGATAAGCAGGTGTATGAGAATAGGGATGGTCCCCCCAAAAAATTGGCAAGTTTTTCATAGCCTTTTTTGCATTGAAAAACAACATGTTCACCTCCAGAATACTTAGTGTACATAAACTATGCCACTAGCATAGGATACAAAATTTGTGCAATGCAATGCTATGTTTATAAGGATGGTTGCCATATTGCATTTGTAACTCAGGTAACTCGTCTTTGTGGTCTGAAGTAAAATAATTTTTTTAAACACAAAAATCATAACAGCAATAGAAAACCTTCAAAAATTATAAACCCAAACATTTAAGAAAACATATTTTACTACATACTAAAATGTATATATATTTCTCTCTTTTTTCCCCCCTAGCTTTGGAGTACTTTAACTAAAAAGAAATCCCTAAAAACAGTATGTGAATGCCTACTAGTACTATTAAAACTTTGCAGGTCTTTATTTAGTCTCAGAAAACAATACAATGCAAAAGTAGAAAAGTGTGGAGCTAAGAATGACAAGAATCTTTTTAAAACAAAATGCTAAACTTTAAATGTTCAGTGGAAAAAAATCCTTAAACTCGCATTTTCCTCATCTGAAGTCTTTTACACTATGTCCATTACCCATACACTGCTTTCTGGGACTAATTTTCATAGTTAACTGGCAACTCCAGGTATCAACCACATCTGTGGACAATTGGGCGTCTCTGAACACCTTGAAGTTGAGTGAAGCTGATACTGATGTTCCTTCCAAAAAAGAAATCAGATCCCATACAGAACCGAAGAGAAAGTGACAGGTGCTGTGTCTGATTTCTGATTTCCAGCAGCATGGACCGCGGAACGCATTTCAAATTGGTCGGGCCCACCAGGCAATACTCACAATACCACTACCCATCACATACGCACGCACCCGCATACACATAAAACACCAGCATCCCCTTGATCACGCAACTGATTTGCGTCACATGACACAAGACAAGCCAATCCATTTTTAGACACCAGAATTTATTGCTTTCTCATAGGCTGTGGTCCCTGAGCATGATTAATGTGTCTGCCATGTTATAATTAAAATCGGCCCCGAATTTTTATTTAACTTTTTTTCTTACGTTCCAGCACACACGCCCCGGATTTATTTCCACTTACAATCATTATATTACAGCTAACACAATATTTACAGAATAAAAATACTTTCAAAAGAAAAGTCAATCTCACCCCTGCTCTAAATATTCCCGAAAAAGTGTCTCCGTCTGTCATTATGCTGGATGAAGTCCCTGGCTATCCTCAAAGCATCCACTGTGGTCAAAAGATCCCTGTGTGTGTGTGTGTGGGCGCACATCAAGCTATTTAGTCTTTTTTGGGTCATTGTTGATCTCAGATAGGTCTTGATATGACGGAGGGACGAGAAACACCTCTCAGCACTTGCAGTGGACACAGCTAACTAAGCTAACTAAGCTAGCGAAGCAAACGAAGCTAACGAAGTAGCGGTCATAAGCAGCGCAGAGGTGGGAAAACTTTTGTTTACATCACATGACACAATCAGCCAATACATTTTTAGATGGGATGATTTATCGCTTTCTCATTGGAGAATGATGCTGCTGCCATAGACTACTGTGCATTTGAAAAAAATAGCTATTGAATATTTTAATTTTATTTATATATATTATTTTACATGTTTGATCATCAAAAGTAGGTAGGGCCGCGGCCCTACTGGCCCTACCCGTTCCGCGGTCCATGTCCAGCAGCTCTTCACAGTCCACACTCTGAAAATCTGAAAGACAAGATTCAAACACAACGTGATCTGACTCTGTAACATACCTGAGGAACCTGTCAACAAGAGGACTCCTTATACAGCCAAGAGCTGCTTGTTCCAGTATTACTACAAAACTCAGAGAGGACATCCCTCAAAACTCCTCCATTATCAACAGCCTTGTCTTGCCGTCCATCAGGGAGCGTAATTTTAATGGATTTGTTCTCCAGAGTGACACTTCTATCACAAAAATGTGAAATTAGTTCTTTAAGGATTTGGCCACTGTGAAGAACAAGGATTTAAAAAAAATAATTTCTCTCTGAACAATGGGCTCCTTAAAAGAATCAAGGAGAGAAGAAGAAAGCACTGCGCTATATGACTGTGGAGACAGCGGAAGTGCGTCACCAAAGCTAGCACTATCTTGTATTGGAAATGTGTCCTGTGAAAAAAGTAACAGTGCCACTATCTTCTAAAATGTCCACTCTGATTGCTGCAGCTCTTGGATACTGGACAAATCCCCCATGTCAACTGTCGCGTAAACTAGGTGAATATCATCGCTGCTGCTGTTTGTCAGTACACTGCTGCTTCCAACATTTATGACATCTGGTGCTTTAGATTCAGCCAGTGGTGTGCTAACCTGAGAGCGAGTAGGAAAATGTAAACCTTGTTGTGCATTTGCACTGGGGCTGTCTGTTTCTGAGTCACTGCCACTATCCTTCTTTTTGTTTGTTAGGTTAAAAACGTAAAGGCAAACGTTTTGTCTGCGTATAAAGTTCTCCAACAGTGATATGCTCATCAAGTGAATGTTCCTGAAAATATGTCATATCAACCTCGAAATCTGTGATTCTTCCCTGTGCATTTCTTTGAGCAGGAAAAAACAAACCCACTGCATTTTCAACTAACAATTTTTTTCTACAGTCCATTGACAGCAATTTGTCTTGTTCCACCACCTTTCTTTGTCCTAACTTGAAAAAACTTTCCATCTCGAAAATTCAGCCATCCTATCTGACCTTTTCGTACACTTTTTTGAGCCTTTCTGAAGGTTTCATTTTCTGCAACCTCTTTATGATCCTTGCTTTTGCTTCTTGAAATCTCAGTCTGTCAAGAAGTTTTGATTTTTGGCCAGCAGGATCATTTTCCCTCCATCTGCAATATCTAAGAAGGGCCAGTGAGATAGGAGATAACCCTTAAGCTGCTCATCAGTCATGAACAGTATGACAATGGAATTGATCAAAAAATAAATAAAATAAATGTTGAAACAATTATTTAGCCAATATATAAAAATAAAAAAGCTGTAAAAAAAAGGGCAAAATGAAAAAACAGCTGTCTTTGCCACCTCTCTTTAATAATTTCACAAATGATCTCCTCATAGCTGCTGATTCTGGATTCCTATCCATCATCATCCTCCTCGATCATAGTGCGGCCTTTGATACCATTTCTCACCCCATTCTCCTCAATAGATTATCCTCTCTTGGCATCTCTCACACCCCTCTTGACTGGTTCCACTCTTATTTCTCCGACCGCACTCAGTTTATTCAACTCAAATCTTTCACATCTTCCCCTGTTACTACTGGTGTCCCTCAAGGCTCAGTTCTTGGCCCCCTCCTTTTCATCACCTACCTCCTTCCTCTTGGCAGTATTTTTCGCAAATTCAACATTCATTTTCATTGTTACACGGATGACACCCAGCTTTATTTATCCAGCAAACCCACTTCCTCACTCCCCCCTTGTCCCTTACTAACTGATTACTTGAAATGAATCACCTCAAACTTCCTTAAACTAAACAGTGATAAAACCGAACTCCTCCTCGTCGCCACCAAATCCACCCTATCCAAAATCAATAGTTTCTCACTACCCATTGACAACTCCTTGGTCTCCCCCTCCCCTCAGGTCAAGAGTCTGGGCGTCATCCTCGACTCGTCCCTATCCTTTCAGTCACACATAAATAATGTTACCGGCCTCAGACCTAGGGGAAATCTGGACCGGCACAAGCGATGCACAGGCAGGATGCGCTGTGGATCTGTGAATGATGAGGAACAGACACGTTAATACGTTGTGCCTGGCTCTGCTGGCAGCGGTTTATTATTGACTGCAACAATCTTAAACATTCAGTTTAAACACAAATATCAAACTATCCTTGCTTTGAGAATATCACAAAACATCATAACATGGGGATAGTATTCATGTCAAAATACACTGTCATAGTCTTTAACTTCAAAACAACTCAAAATACCATTGACCTCTTGGTTTACAATATTGTTAATAACCTGAGTAATACAAACAAATACTCTTGTAAAATAAAATAAAGTGCAACATAATAACCCATTACATGTGTCTGTCTCTGAGTGTATATGTCTTTCATTGCAAAATAAGCTTAATGTTCATCAAAATAATAACTTCCCATCACCAAAGACTGTAATAAATCTAATGCCCATTCATACCTTCAGCCATTGGCTCAGATACAAACAGTAAACATAAAACGGACACTATATTCTGTTTCACATGCACATCGGTACATCCCATGTGCTCTCTGTAATCAAGCCGTTAAAGAACTACTAGCGGTAGCCATTATTCGACTCGACAAAACAAAACAGATACTTATCAGAACTCGGATCAAGCTCTCTCAAAACGTTACTATAATGTCACAGACAGTTCACATTACTTTCAACATCTTTAAGAATGTTTAGTAATAGTTACAAATAGTACCTGTGAATGATGAGGAACACGTTAATACGTTGTGCCTGGCTCTGCTGGCAGCGGTTTATTATTGACTGCGCATGCGCAGGCAGAGACTATTGTTATGATCGTGAATCAGGCAAACCCAGTATTCAAACCCAACAAGTGAGGTTAAGGCAAAAAACAGGACTTTAATAATGAAAACAGGAACAGGCGGGCTCAATAGTCAAAAGGGCAGTCCAAAATCCGGTACACAAAAAGCAGTCCAAAATAGGCAGAGGTACAGACAGGGCAAAGCAAGCTCGGATAACCATAGGACAGAAACTAGTCGGTAAACCGGTAAATCAGTCAGACAGGGCAGGAAAAACAGATCAGGGAACAGGCTGGCTCAGAATCAAAAAGGCTCTCGGGTTATCGTCAACAGGTCAATCAGAATAAAGAATGCTGGAACTAAACTCACCGTGGCTCGTTAAATGATCTGGCAGATAGCAGAGGTTTGTGGCAGGACTATATAGGGGAGTGAGCAGGTGAACAGGAGTGAAGGCTAATTATAAGTGAGCAGGTGGATCTAATCAAGGCAAGAAAGCTGACAGATTGCTGAGGGGAGACCGAACAGAGCTGATAAAGTGACAGGTGGAAAACAGGTAACCTAAACAGAAAAACATGTCTAAATCAAAACCAAACAAGACCCCTTAACTAATAAATCTGATAACATAAACCAAGACAAAACCCAAATCGTGACAGAACCCCCTCCTCAAGGCCGGATTCCAGACGGCCTCAGAAACAAAACAGACTAGCTCGGGTGGGTGGAGGGAGGTACAGGATGGAGGGCTAGAATCAAATAAATGTCCAAATAAAAACTCAAACAAAACAAGACGAGTCAAGTTCTCAGGCGGGCGTCCAGGAGGACGGCCCCGACGAGTCAGGTTCTCAGGCGGTCGTCCAGGAGGACGGCCCCGACGAGTCAGGTTCTCAGGCGGTCGTCCAGGAGGACGGCCCCGACGAGTCAGGTTCTCAGGCGGTCGTCCAGGAGGACGGCCCCGACGAGTCAGGTTCTCAGGCGGTCGTCCAGGAGGACGGCCCCGACGAGTCAGGTTCTCAGGCGGTCGTCCAGGAGGACGGCCCCGACGAGTCAGGTTGTCCGGCGGACGTCCCGAAGGACGGCCTCGGTGTGTCAGGTTGTTCGGCGGACGTCCCGAAGGACGGCCTCGGCGTGTCAGGTTCTCCGGCGGACGTCCCGAAGGACGGTCTCGGCGTGTCAGGTTCTCCGGCGGACGTCCTCGGCGTGTCAGGTTCTCCGGCGGACGTCCTCGGCGTGTCAGGTTCTCCGGCGGACGTCCTAGGCGTGTCAGGTTCTCCGGCGGACGTCCTAGGCGTGTCAGGTTCTCCGGCGGACGACCTCTGTGAGACAGGTAATCCGGCGGGTGTCCTGAAGGACGGCCCCGGTTAGCAACGATGTCCGGCGGCCGGTGGCGGAGCAGGTCTCTCATAGACCGGCGGCGGAGCAGGTCTCTCATAGGCCGGCGGCCGAGCAGCAACCTCGGGGACCGTCGGTAGAACCGGACCCTCAGGAACCGACGTCTGGAGAGAGAAAGAACAGAACCTGCCGCCGGACTAAAGGCTGGAGACAACGCCGGACTAAGAGCTAGAAGAGAGGCCTGGTTAAAGAGTTCAGGAGGCGTCTGGCTACAGAGTTCAGGAGGCGCTTGGCTACAGAGTTCAGGAGGAGCCTGGCTACAGAGTTCAGGAGGAGCCTGGCTACAGAGTTCAGGAGGTGTCTGGCTACAGAGTTCAGGAGGAGCCTGGCTACAGAGTTCAGGAGGAGCCTGGCTACAGAGTTCAGGTTCAGTCGGCCCCTGGCTACTGGCTTCAGGTTCAGTCGGCCCCTGGCTACTGGCTTCAGGTTCAGTCGGCCCCTGGCTACTGGCTTCAGGTTCAGACGGCCCCTGGCTACAGGCTACAGGTTCAGACGGGGCCTGGCTACAGGCTACAGGTTCAGACGGGACCTGGCTACAGGCTACAGGTTCAGACAGGGCCTGGCTACAGGCTACAGGTTCAGACGGGGCCTGGCTACAGGCTACAGGTTCAGACGGGACCTGGCTACAGGCTACAGGTTCAGACGGGGCCTGGCTACAGGCTACAGGTTCAGACGGGGCCTGGCTACAGGCTACAGGTTCAGACGGGGCCTGGCTACAGGCTACAGGTTCAGACGGGGCCTGGCTACAGGCTTCAGGTTCAGACGGGGCCTGGCTACAGGCTTCAGGTTCAGACGGGGCCTGGCTACAGGCTTCCGGTTCAGGAGACCCCGGGCTACAGGCTTCAGGTTCAGGAGGCCCCGGACCACAGACTTCAGATGCTCCCAGACCCTTTAACACCCAGAACCTCATCAATAACCCTTCCAGAACCTCCGACAAAGACAGTTTGGTCAGCCACTTGGGAAATTGGCTGTCAAGCCAAAGATGAGGGGGTAAGAGCTTCCGAAGAGGTCCAGGGGCCTCTAAGTCTCCATGGGGCTCTGGGTGCTTGTCTTCTCGGCGAGGCCCCCGACGGAGCTTGTCGTTCGGGCGAGGGCCACGACGCCGCTTGTCGTCTGGGCGAGGACCACGGCGCCGCTTGTCGTCTGGGCGAGGGCCACGGCGCCGCTTGTCGTCTGGGCGAGGGCCACGGCGCCGCTTGTCGTCTGGGCGAGGACCACGGCGCCCAGTGTCCCGATGAGCCCCCGAGTTGCGGCCTGAAAGAGGGCTCGTCTGAACCCCCTCATCGTGGCCCTGTGGTAGACCCTCCTGGGTTCCCACGTCGCATACTGGCGGCGGACCCTCCTGGGTTCCCACGTCGCAGACTGGCGGCGGACCCTCCTGGGTTCCCACGTCGCAGACTGGCGGCGGACCCTCCTGGGTTCCCACGTCGCAGACTGGCGGCGGACCCTCCTGGGTTCCCACGTCGCAGACTGGCGGCGGACCCTCCTGGGTTCCCACGTCGCAGACTGGCGGCGGACCCTCCTGGGTTCCCACGTCGCAGACTGGCGGCGGACCCTCCTGGGTTCCCACGTCGCAGACTGGCGGCGGACCCTCCTGGGTTCCCACGTCGCGGGCCGGCGGCGGACCCCCCTGGGTTGCAGCGTCTCGGGCCGACTGCGGACCCTCCTGGGTTGCAGCGTCTCGGGCCGGCTGCGGACCCTCCTGGGTTGCAGCGTCTCGGGCCGGCTGCGGAGCCTCCGGGGTTGCAGCGTCTCGGGCCGGCTGCGGAGCCTCCGGGGTTGCAGCGTCTTGGGCCGGCTGCGGAGCCTCCGGGGTTGCAGCGTCTTGGGCCGGCTGCGGACCCTCCGGGGTTGCAGCGTCTTGGGCCGGCTGCGCAGACAGTGCTGCCTTATAGCTGCCGGAGGCCGGCACTGGAGCTGAGGTAGGAGGCGGGTCCTCTGGGACAGGTGCAGGTGCCGGGGCGTCGGCTGGACCCTTGGGGACAGGATTGAGTCCACTATAGAAACCTTGGAGAGCCGCTCTATAGTGCCCCTCGACCTCCTTTAATTTTGCCTCCAGCTCCTCTGAATACTGGCAGAAAAGAGCCTCCCTAAGGTCTTTAATAATAGGGGCAAAAGCTCTTAACTGGTCCTCCAGAGCCAGATCCTCAGCATCACGGGCGCCAACAGGAGGCGCTGTGGGCTGCTCAGCTCTGGGAAGCACCGGACTCCGATCCACTGGGCAGGAAGTGGCAACGGACGGGCGCGGTACTGACTCGCCTGTCGGCCGAACAGAACGGGTGAAGGAGCGACCCACAGGTTTCCGTCCCCTCCTCCGACGGCGGGACGGCAGGACTTGCTGGAGGTTTGATCCTGTCGGTAGAGCCGGGATCGGTGGAGCCCACAGCGTTCCCTGCATCTCCTCCTCTGGAGGGAGAGAGAAAAAAAGATCCGGACGAAGATCCCGCACCACCTCCGCTTCGACCTCCATAAACAAAGTTGGTTCTGGATAAAACCCATGGGCAGAGCCGACAGCGGTGTCGCTGGGTGAGTGATCCCTTCTATTCTGAGTTGAATCTGAATTTGTGACAAAGAGCCCTCCCAATCGTAAACTCGGAGCAGGCAGCGGGTTACTGCTGCTGCGGCTGCTGGAGAGATGGCGTCTGGGACCGATACCAGGGGGACAGAACGCCAATCTGGAACCCTCCCAAGCCATAGCGTGTGGAGGGGGAAAAAGAAAAAAAAAACCTCTAAAAACTTGTTGGGCGATAGGTTTTAGTGGGCCAGATCATTCTGTTATGATCGTGAATCAGGCAAACCCAGTATTCAAACCCAACAAGTGAGGTTAAGGCAAAAAACAGGACTTTAATAATGAAAACAGGAACAGGCGGGCTCAATAGTCAAAAGGGCAGTCCAAAATCCGGTACACAAAAAGCAGTCCAAAATAGGCAGAGGTACAGACAGGGCAAAGCAAGCTCGGATAACCATAGGACAGAAACTAGTCGGTAAACCGGTAAATCAGTCAGACAGGGCAGGAAAAACAGATCAGGGAACAGGCTGGCTCAGAATCAAAAAGGCTCTCGGGTTATCGTCAACAGGTCAATCAGAATAAAGAATGCTGGAACTAAACTCACCGTGGCTCGTTAAATGATCTGGCAGATAGCAGAGGTTTGTGGCAGGACTATATAGGGGAGTGAGCAGGTGAACAGGAGTGAAGGCTAATTATAAGTGAGCAGGTGGATCTAATCAAGGCAAGAAAGCTGACAGATTGCTGAGGGGAGACCGAACAGAGCTGATAAAGTGACAGGTGGAAAACAGGTAACCTAAACAGAAAAACATGTCTAAATCAAAACCAAACAAGACCCCTTAACTAATAAATCTGATAACATAAACCAAGACAAAACCCAAATCGTGACAACTATAGAAGTTTCCTCGTTTGTTCATTCACTCACAGTAGCGCCCTCTACTGACTAGGTGGTCATCGACATGAGTCAGTTAATGTTAGAAAGTTGTTCTAATCATCTCAAAATAAAATAATCTTTTCAAAAATGGGGGTGTCTGCTTTAGTAAAACATTAATTTCTAGACCCACTATAATAACGTTAGCCGGTCTGCATACTTCCACCTACGCAACATTAACCGCCTCCGTTCCTCCCTTACCACGCACACTGCTTCTGTCCTTGTCCACAACCTCATCACCTCCCGTCTTGATTATTGTAATTCTCTTCTTTTCGGTCTCCCTCATAAATCCCTCCATAAACTCCAACTTCTTCAGAACTCAGCAGCTCGTTTCGTCTTATCTCTCGGCTTCAGCCGCTCTGCTCCCCAGCTCTGGAACACACTCCCACCTGACCTCCTGTTATAAAAATATTATTCTGAAGTCACTATGGCCTCACACCACTCAGACATAGGAGGCCTGCAGACATGATGGCTGTGTATAAGATCCACTGTTTGCTGATTGCAAGGCCAAATGCTACAGCTGCTGGGGGATACTGATTGTCTACCATAAACTGTCTCTGTTTTGTCTCATGCCAAGGCCACTGTGCAGTATTAGGGTGAGCCGGAAAAGCGAGGTAGGGCAGACGCAGACTGCAGCGGGACCGTGGGGTGCGATTACTTTCCATCTATGTGATCTCTGCTCTGTTTCTCAATAAAAGTGCTGGAACTTCATCACCGCTGTCTCTTCATTTAGTAAAGATAGGAATTCAGTTAATATTGTTTCCCATAACACCTCCGCAGAATTGACTCTCTCCCTTTGTTCAAAACCAGACTCAAAACCCACTTGTTCCAGCTCCCTTATTTGTAAATACACTGCTCTTGTCCCTCTTCATAACTGTTTTTATGTTCCTGTATTTGTATTTTTGTATTTTCATTTTTGTTGTCTGTAAAGTGACCTTGAGTGTCAAGAAACGCCCTGTTAAATGAAATGTATTATTATTATTATTATTATTATAGTTTTTTTATAACCGTTAAATGGTAATGTAGGCCATATTATTTAGGAGCCTTAAACAATGAAAGGTAATGAACTATAAGTGCTGTATTAACCTATTAAAGTTCAGAAGCTGCAACTAAAGGGTTAATGCTTTGCCAAGAGTGATTGACTGTTTTTAGCCAATGATATTCCCCGCTGCCTCATAATGTTCCGCCCCTTGCCTTTGTGACTTCCAGAACAAGCTCTAAGTCAGTTCCCGCACTCGGAGCTCCCATAACAGTAGCACCTCACTCGAGCACTGAAAAAAAAGAAAGAAAACGAAAATAAACCAAACAATCATTCAGTTATAAAATTGGGACAGATCAAGGACAGAGGCCAGGTCAAACCACCTGGAATCATCTGCCAGGAAGAATATTCACTCTGAAAATAAGTTTAGACGAGCTAACTGATTAGCATCTCATGCTAATTAACCCTCCATACGGCCAGAATTTCACGCCATTTTGTGGAGACATTGGAAGCTTCGAGGCTCCGCCGCCATTTTGTTCTGTCTTAATTTTGAGCGATCAGTGAGTTTTTTGTTTTTTTTTATACAGGATGGCTATTTACACTTAACCGTTGTCTCAGTCTCATTCACTCCAGATCTCCTGTAGTAGCTGAACCTGCTGGCCCAAACATCTTACTTCTTAATTCATTTAGGTCCAATCGTATGCTTTTCTCTCATCCTGCAAAGTTATGTGTTACAACTTGGCAGGTTAGCCAGCCAGGAGTTATATTGTGAGTGTTTGAGACTCTTTTTGTGCAAATTAGACTACAATTAAAACAATACCCAAAAGAAAATATTACAAAATGGAAATAGTCACACAAGAATCAATTAAAGTCCCCAACTCAGTAATCATAAAAGGACTTACCAACACTGATCTCGATGAAGAAATATCTACTTACCTTAGTAAGCATGGCTCGATAAATTGTCGAAACCGACTTCTATTGCCACCTGATCGTGGAGTTCACTTTTGCAAGTTCAATGGAAACTTTACAGCCTTTGCTTCCAACAACAGTTCAAAGCTCCATCCAACCTGAAGTCACCTTTAAAATCAGGCAGTCTAACAGAAGTCTTTGCAGTAAGTGCACAAAATGCTACCAAAGCATACACTTTGCACTCTCCTGTTTCACGTCACATAGATTCTTCTGAACATGAAACTTTTGAAACTCAAGTTGATTCAGTACAATTCCGGAACAAAAACCTGACCCATCTCAATCCTTCTCAGACATAAACTACAAATGCGACTTTTCAGCCCACATTTGAGCTAAACCCACTCAGTGTCCAATGAGTCGTGATCGAACATGTGGTGCGAAACAGCGAGACCTCTTCATACTCCCTTATGCCAAGTAGAATCCGAGCTTTCTCAGGCATTCCAAAAAATGAGGCAGACTACGACACCTAGCACACAAGTGTGGAAGTACTCATTAAAGACCCAGCTGTTTCGGAGTCGAACTGCACTCAGAGAATACTGGACAGTCTCTTGCCCCCTGCGACAGATATGACAAAGCATTTAGGGTCTCAAGCCATACCCCCTGTTTACCTGGAAGTGCTTGACTCTGATTACGTGGCGGTTGAAGATGGTGACGAGCTCTTCGCAAGATTTATGAATACACTGCAAGATGAGGGAGAGAGGCCGTTGAACTATCGGTTTGACAAGTCTTGATCCTAAGAAAGAGAAGTCATGATGTTGTCATTTGTACTGTAAATATTCTGGATCACCACTGTAATTAATTCCATATTGCTCATAAATATACAAGGTCAATATGATAACAACATGCCATGGGCAACAAATACACAGTTTTTGTACCTTCGTTGTATCTTATTTTACTTTGCAAAAATCTAATTCAGAAATTTGGACATTGATTATTAATACCAGGCCTCTGACTATCCATTTGAAGAATACAGCCATCAGTGAAGGTCTGTGGTTTTACTTCAGTGCCTGTAGTGTTAAAACAAAGTATTACAAGAATAAACACTTAGGAAAATTTGTCTTTAAAAATAATTTTTTTCACTTGCCTTTTAGGCAACCTGGTATTACACCTTTCAAATTTATATACTGATGGAACTGTTTAAATGTCACCTTATAGTGTGTGGTAATGTCTAATATTTTTACATAAAAAATCACAGTTTTGATAGGCATTGGTACTTGTGAGATTGACTCTATTTAGCAGTTTGTAAGCACAAAACATTTCTTGAGAATCAAAACTGCTGCACCTGTGCTGTAGATTAAACATTCATAATAGTTCACTTTAATAAATGTTAATAAGAATTGTGTCAGATTTTCAATCCTACCCTAATGCACAATGTAAACGGTAATTAATGCAAGACTTTCTTGTCAAGTGCACTTTTCTAACTGCTTACTTTATTTTCTATGAGGCATCCCTTAACCTACATGTATATTTTACATGTAATTTGTGAATCTATCAGTCAACTGTCTATGATAATGTATGTATTGTAATACAATGATCAGTCTCACTGATGTAAAGTGGATGGAAGGGTCTGCCTTAAAAAAAGCAAATAGTTACATAAAGTCATAATTACCTTGAGCATACAAACGGAGAATGAATAATTACGAATCATTGATCTGCAGGGTCTCCCCTTCCTTCCTATTGGGTAAACTTTGGATGATGCAATTTTTGAGCATGATAAATATCAAAACAAGGTGAGGCAGCTAAACACTGACCTTACCACAAAATTTACACTCTGTTGCAAGCAATTTAGATGTTCTAACAATATGCTTTGAGAGATTAGACTAAATTTTGTTTTCTAAACCAAATTATACTTTGCAGCCATTTGAATGAATGTATTATAATTATTAATCTGTGGAGTTACTATAGACAGCAATGGAAACAGCATCAGGTTTTTATGATGGTTATGACTTTCATCCTTGTTATGAAATTAACAATGTTTCTAAAACGCTGCGACGGACTTCTTCTCCAATATGTACTTTGCTCTACATTTTCCTAGGCTTTCTGTCTGTTATTACGGTGTGTGGAAACCTCCTTGTAATAATCTCCATCGTTTACTTTAAGCAGCTCCACACACCATCTAACTATCTGATTGTCTCTCTGGCTTTGACTGACCTACTTGTTGGGATTGTAGTCTTTCCTCTGAGCATGTCTTTCTCTCTGAGCTTCTGTCTGCATTACAGAGATCTATTCTGTAAAATACGAGACAGCTTTGATGTCATACTGAGCTCCACCTCCATTTCAAATCTATGCTGTATTTCTGTAGACCGATATTATGCGGTGTGCCACCCACTGACATATAGATCAAAGATAAACACCAGTGTTGTTCTGATTATGATCCTTATGAGCTGGGGAGTTTCTGTACTTGTTGCCATAGGTTTCATTGTTGCAGAGTTAAATCAGGAAAAATGTCAAGAAAATTGTTTTTCTGATGTTGTGCTCCAAATCGCTTTTGCGCCAATTATCTCTTTTTATCTCCCAGTAATGATAATGCTGTATATTTACCTGAGAATATTTCTTGTTGCTCAAAGACAGACTCGCAGCATCCAGAATGCAGCAAAGTCTGGAGAATCTGTCAGCAACATGGAAAGGAAGGCCACTAAAACTCTGGCTATTGTTATGGGAGTTTTTCTAATGTGTTGGCTTCCTTTCTTTCTTTGTTTTTCATCCCAGCTGTTAGGTGGTGTTTCAGTGCCAGTGTATGAAACGCTTAACTGGCTTGCATTGTTCAATTCAATGCTCAATCCGTTCATCTATGCTTTCTTTTACAGGTGGTTCAGGTCAGCGTTCAAAATAATAATTTCTGGAAAAATATTTCAGGGAGGTTTTCCTAACACAAAGCTCCTTTGAAATATTTCAGATATAACAGAAGAAATCCCTCAAACATATTATTCAATGTTTTTTTTTAGATAAATAGTAATGATTTGGTTTATAGTACTGTTTGTGCAAAGTAGTTACGTCACTTTTTACTGAAGGTTTTGTTTTTTAAGACGGATCAAGATCATTCACTGCTTTGTAGACAATATATTATGTAAATTTCTGCTGAATGTTTTCTGGTTAAAAAACAAAAACAGTGTTATAAAGAGATAAAAAAAAGAATCCTAACTGTGTAATGACAAAAAAATGGATGAAATTAAGATGCAGAATATTTTATGATGCAACAAAAGACAAGACATATTTTTCAATCTTTAATCTTGTTTCAGTCTGTTTCCACCATGAAAACTTTTGCTTGTTCTGCTGTCTTAAACAGTAATAATAATAATGCTTTACTAACCTATAGTAGGCTACCACAATTTATATTTCCCCCCAAGTTTTATTCTCTTTTTAACACACTTAACTGTTTCAGACCATCAAATTAATTTTAACATAAAACACACAAAAAACACACACATATCTATCTATCTAGCTATACACACACACACACACACTTTTTTAAGTACATAGTGAGAACCGTGGCTACTGTTAACGCTTGTGTATTTTCTGTGCGAGACTGTAACTGTTTGGATTTGAGATATTTGTGTTATGTCTGCTAATGCAGCTGATATAGCAGAATGGAAAGAGGGGGTAGGGGTCAGATTTGGTGGAGACCAGGGCTGGGAGCAGACAGGGGGTAGGCTGTGGCCTAGCCAGGGACGTGATTACTTTGTCTCTGCTCTGGTTTTCAATAAAGTGCTGGAACTTGATAGAATCACTGTTTTCTTTTATTTAATAATTAACTGAGGAATCAGTTATCATCAGCCATACTGGCTGACAGCCCTCTCATCACCACTGGCTCCTGAACCTAAACAAAGTGAAAACAAACACAAAATACATGTTTATGAATTTGTTACATAAAGAATCCAGTATATTCAAGAAGAAGTGGCCCTTAACATCCATGGAAAATCAACACCAGATATCATGTTTGAGCTGCCATCTTCAGAGGCCACCCCTTTAGAGCTTATGGTTCCAGTTTTAGTAACAGATTAAGAGGAGGCAGCCAATGAAACATTGGGTTCAATGTAATTGAGTACCTGGTATACAGATGCATAGATACACCACAGGTAGTGACAGATGCAGTGAGTATTGCATTTTCCTTTAACTGCAAAAAAGCAGAAGTGTTTTTAAACATGATAAGGAATAAGGAGGAGGGGCGAATTGAGGGTACAGTGAAAACAGGGAAAGAACTACTCAACATTCCCCCTGGCCAAACAAAATGGTCAAATGTAACATAAGGACAGGACCGCTCCCTGACCTCATCCAATTCATAATCTCTTCTAATTGTTTGGACACAAGAGCATGAACAAGTCCTCAGTAGGGTAATTAATTTCCTGTTTGAGCCACCAGTCCTGCATACCCTGACTTTGAGCAGCCATTCTAGCTTCAGCAGTAGGACAACAATATAGTGAAAATGTGAAAATGCCAGTTCAGCAGATGCCCCGATCATCTCTGAGGGAACCACAGAGGACTCTGTGATAGGACTAGTACGGAAGTGTGTCCTCAATGGCCATTGGCCAATAAGACGAAAGCTAACTCAAAACACAGACAAATCTGCTCTTGCACATGAAAACAAAAGCTGTATATTGACGAGGAGGGCCTTGTTTACAGAAAAACAGGTAACCAATTACAACTTATCCTCCCCAGGAAATATCATGAACTGGTTTACAAGGACCTGCATGAGGAGATGAGTCATCTAGGTGTAGAGAGAGTCCCTAATTCAGGACTGCTTCTGTTGGTCCCACATGCTGCAGGATATTGAGCATCACAAGGCTAAGGTTTGCAGCTATCAGAAAAATAATAGTCCACATAAGCCAACTCAAGCTCCTCTCATCAACATCACAAGAACATCAATTTGAGCTTGTTGGCATTGAAGTGCCAGGGTGGACACAAATACATTCTTGTCGAAATGGACTGTTTCACCAGGTTTGCTCAAGCATACCCCTTCATGGACAAATCAGCTAAAACGGCCAATGAAAAGTAATTGGAGATTTCATGTTGAGGTTTGGCTTCCCCACATAACTCTATCACAACCAGGGGAGGGAGTTCTCAAACAAACTGTTTGCCAAGCTTAAAGAATGCAATCGATTGAAGCGATCTAGAACTACATCCTACCATCCTCAAGGGAAGGGGCAGGTGGAAAGGTTCAACAGAACACTCTTGAGCATACTTAGATGCCTCCCAGAGACAGCTAAAGAAAACTGCAAAGCCTCCCTGGCAAAAGTGGTGCACACTTATAATTGCACCAGAAGTAAGGCCATATGATATGCGCCCTACTTCTTGCTGTTTGGCTGGAACCCCAGACTCCTAAATGGCCTAATGTTTGGTCTCACAGTTGTTGTGCATGTTTACCTCTTTGATTATATAATTAATAATTATAATTGGATATTATAATTAATTATATGTTATTCTAGTCAAAGGAGGAGTAGATGTAAGGGACTCAGCTGCTGAAGAGGAAAATGAATACCAAGAAACCAGCAGCACAAGGACATACAGTAGACAAAGTGATGAGGAGGATCATCAGTTCCCTGAGACTGCAGAGAGTGACCTATAAGACAGCCCTGACAGTCAGGGATACAGCCCTCACTGTCAAATGCCTGAATACTTAACCTGTGTAAACACTAAGGAGACTAGTTATTTATTTCTGTTCAGTTAAAAACTACATTAGTATGTTTAAAACGGTTATACATAGCCATTATAATGTGAATAAAAATAACTTGCTAAATGATGAGATGTTATGGGGTAAGACAGTGAACTCTTGCCTGAAAGGTGTTTCAAATATGAAGTTATTGTTATGTAATGATGACTTTACTCAGAGAAGATGCCGATATCCCCTACATGTAAGGGAAGGGGCAGCTGACTGTTATTGTGCACAATAAGGTCTGCTGCATACACATGACATCAACAGGAGTTACATGACACATGGTTTACTAGGATAAGTAATGCATCTTTATGAACTTCTGACTTCTACTTAGCTTTGACTTTTGAGTATGTGATGCATGAGCTAAACACAACAGCTGATAATGTCACAATGTTGAGATGCCGTTTAATTTTGGACGGGAGAGGGTGAGAATAGCAAGTAAAGTTCGGAAAAGAAGTTACTAAATGGGAAAGATGTTTACAAAAGTTCAAAAATGTTTACCAACCACAAAACTGGAGACAGATTCACAAAATATGTTTAAAACCCTTCAGAATGCTTGAAACCCAAATCTACAACTTATCCCCTAAAACATTCTTCACAGAACACATTTTACAGGATAATGGATGATCAAGATGGGTCTTGCACATTGCACAGATAAACAGATTGCACTGTAGGAATAAACTGCTCTCTGCAGGTCTCCCTGATGTTGGGTTAGTGATGCTAATTCCTCCATTTTACAAGGAATCCCATGTTTCCCATGATGATGGTTGGAAAGATTGGTCTGTACTCCCTTCTCCAGCTATGATGTATTCTCTCGGCCCATTTCCTGTGTCTCCTTCTCACTGGACGTTGCCAGCCGATCGGTTGTGGGTGCGAGGGCTAGCAGCTAATTTCTGGTACAAGAAATAGCCACATGTTGGTTCCCCAAGTCTACAAACACAAATGTTGAATAAAATAAAATGAAAAACAAAGTTGTCCATAGCACGATTAATTTCATGAGGTGAGCAGAAAGGTGAAGAAAGACACACACACACACACACACACACAAATTTTACACATTAAGCTTTGACAAACTCCTTCTAGTTAAAAGCTGGCACATTCATTTTAAGATGAAAAATCCGCATTGTGCTGTATATGCGCATATGTGGTCTGTGCTTCAATAGTTCTCGCAAATATGCTCAATAGGCTGAAATCAGGGGAACAGGTGAGACATCTAAGGTGAAAGTTAGTCATTAAAGAGGAGAGGAAAAGAGTGAGAGAGAAATTGGAAGCAACAGAGGAGAAAATCGCAACGGATCCGGGAGAAGAAAACGAGCACATCAGAAAATGTGTCTTCCTCTCTCCTGGCTTTACGTCGTTTATGTCAGCAGAGGAAACATTTAATTCGGGCCGAAAGTTTTATTTACGAGATTAAATTGAGTGACTCAGTCTCTATGGATCGCGCAGCGCTGCTGCTCATGGTGCCGCGACTTTGAACCGGTGACAAGCTCTGACGCGCATGACGCGCATGACACGCATACCGCTGTCGTTACCGCGGGTCCTGGAAAAAAAAAACGCTGCTCCTGGGGGGATTTTTTGATTATGCTCACGCATATATGTGTAATACTTCTCATTGCGATTCAGACAGGCGCAGACTGCGCCGTGCAGATCATTTTAAAGAGGCAGTTTTGGCGCATATTCAGACAGAATTAAACGACTCTTACCCTGCTGTTTAGCTCTCTTTACCCTCATCAATGACTCCATGTTATTTTAGGTCCTGTGTCACCGTGGTGTTCTTGTCATTTGTAGAATTTACTACAAATAAGCAGCATTTAAAAATGCCGCCTCAAAAAGAAAAAAACTAATGCTGCCTCAACTACGCCTCGCTGTGTTTATTTCGTCTCTCTGCAGCCAGTCAGCTAACAGTTCTTCTTCTTCAGTTTATTGGCAGTGAACAAACATCTTTTCAGTGTGCATTACTGCCACCAACTGGTGAGGAGTGTTCATCAGCCAACATTGACGACAGCCTGCATGAGGTAAACGACTCTGCGACATAATTATTTTCAACAGCTGAGCCGCATCAGAGGGATCAAAGAGCCACAACTGGCTCGCGAGCCATAGGTTCCCGACCCCTGACATAAGGGGTCCCCAAGGGTCCAATCCTGGGTCCCTTCCTATTCAATATCTACATGCTCCCTCTACCTCAGATCTTAAAAAACAACAATATCAGTTACATTAACGACGCAGATGACAAACAGCTCTACATCACCATGTCACCAGGTGACTATGAACCCATTCAAGCACTGAGTAAATGCTTAGAAGAAATCAGTGCATGGATGTGCCAAATTTTTTCAATTGAATAAAAACAAAACTGAAGTAATAATTTTTGGACCAATAGAGGAGCGATCAAAAGTTAGTGCACAGCTTCAGTTGCTTAGGGGCCAAAATTTGGGTGTAGTGATGGACTCAGACCTGCACCTCCAAGAGCATCTAAAGGCAATTACAAGGTCGGCCTTCTATCATCTGAAGAACATTTCCAGGAATAAAGGACTAATGTTTTAGCAGGATCTGGAAAAACTAATCCATGCATTTATCTTTAGTAGAATTGATTACTGCAACGGTGTTTTCACAGTTCTGCCTAAAAAGTCGATCAGACAACTGCAGCTGATTTTTGAAAACAGTTTTCTCTGGTGTCAACCTGAAGGTAAAGGTCTAAACAGTTTGTGCGTGGGTTGTGTTGGGTCTACAGAGATGTTTGCTACACTTTTCCCTCGACCTGTACCACTAGGTACAGGTATACCACTGACCACTATCAGTCTGTGGTACTCTCTGACTTTTTCTGTCAGTGAGTACCATTGACAGACTTCTAATGTTGTGTCTTTAGGCCAACTCACTGCAATTGGAACTACATTTAAGTAGGTACTAAAAATAGTAATACTTCCACGTAATTGTTGCTAATGGAAAAGTCTAGAAAGTGAGTCAACTCACAGGAAACTACTCTGAGCTGCTATGGAATAGAATGCTATTTTTATGCCATCATGCCATGGCTAAATCCAGAGTAAAATTTGAACAATATGTGACATGGGGAAAGAATAAAAAAAGGACCAAAAAGGTATTTCACATTCACAGGCACCAAGGATCCACCTTCACTGCAGGGTGCCTGCTGTGAACCCAGACCACTCCCCCAGACAAAAGGTCAGAGCACTTCTGACCAAACTCTCAGTCTGCTTCTTCTCCCCTGGGGCTCCCGAGGAGAGGTGGGCTTGCGAGCCACCCCTGCAAGCTGCAGAGATCCAGTGTCTTCACATATTCTGCTTAGACAGCTGGAGGAGAGCGTAACTGGGACCAGACCAGCACCATGGGCCTCAGGGGCCCCGAAAAGATCCGCAAGCGAGCACAGGGGAGAAATCCCTCCTCGCCCGGAGGACATGACGGGGCAAATCAGAGTTAAGTCTGCTGTCTTAACTTCGGCGTGGATCGGCCTCCTTTACCCACTTCCCACGCTGAGAGAAAGAGGGAGCTGAAATCGTGACTGCAACCGGGTCAGACGACGCGGCAGAGCCTCGGACCAAGCCCCCGATCCCGAACACGTTTCGACAGGCTCATGGCCACATGTTTGCTGCTGCTAGAGCCACAGGCTAGCCCGCTGCTGAAACGACCAACGATTTTCCCTGCTTTTCCACTGCTTTTCCACTGCTCCCTTCCTTTGATGGCCAAAGTAGACCCGACTCACACGAGGCACCGACAGGTTCGGCAGAGAAACCAGAGGGAAAGGTTACATGGTCATTTGGAAATGTTTGTGTAATGCGTACATGGTGTTTTTAAACACAAAGAGCTAACGGGCATAGCTCATGCTACCATTCTGTATCAGGTCATTGCTGATATGATTCGAGTGTGTTTTTATGGTTATAACAAATGTTATCTCCACAGGGGTTTCATACACTGATGGTATATTAATGTTTATGTTAACCAGCTCAGTCATTATTACTAAAAATAAAGCTGAAGTCATTAAAGTTACTGCCGAAAATCCGCTAGCCAAAATGCTAGTTAGCTTCTGGTAACTTCCGATTTCTGGTTATTCAACAAAAGCTGTTTTTAAACATAAGGCTTGTTGGTTTCGCTCTGCCATCGTTCGATAGAGCTATGAGCGTTATCACCGCATTAATATGGAATATTAATGTTGATTTAAAGACATTAAAGCATAATGCTGCTTTTTTGTAGTAAATTCTACAAATGACAAGGGGACCACGGTGACACGGGACCTAAAATGACATGGAGTCATTGATGAGGGTGAAGAGAGCTAAACAGCAGGGTAAGAGTCGTTTCTATATCTGACGTTTGTTCATTTTCAAAGTGAGGAAAACGAACAGCGCTTGGCTCAAGGCTGTGAGCGGAGTCCTGCACGGCTGAAGTCGAGCTTTAGGTGCCGCCTGAACGTCTGATAGCTCGTCTAATGCAGCTGTTAGCTTGTTAGCTTGTTAATGACAGGAGCTCGTTCATTTTCGCAGATGTGATTAAAATGTGTTCGGATTAAAAGGAAAGAAAGTATTCCGGATGAACCATTTATATGGGCTAAAAATCAAATAGTCCGACCATGATGTGCGTTTCACCAAGCTTTATTCAAAATAAAAACTCTGACATTAGCAGAGTTGATGATTTCCATAAAACAACAGTAGAAGTACAAGCGCAGAGGTGCATTGGTTCTGGTGCGGGTCCATTCTGTTGCAAAAAAGCCCTTATGTGCAGCGTTATTTCATTTAAAATTTCAAAAGGATTTTGTGGCTCCCAGTGTTTTCTTTACTGTGTGAAATGGGTCCAAATGGCTCTTTCAGTGGTAAAGGTTGCCGACCCCTGAGCTAGATAGATAGATATGTGTGTGTTTTTTGTTAAAATTAATTTGATGGTCTGAAACAGTTAAGTGTGTTAAAAAGAGAATAAAACACAGTTGTGCATATAATGTAGACATCAGTGTTTCCATAGACTGTCAGTGTGTGTGGTGCTGGGAGACGACACTAACATGCATGCATAATCCAAATAGCCTTACCTGTTTTTGCGTTTCCCCCTTCCCATGTTCTCCGCAGAATCAGACTCTGTCAGGACATCTGTGTTCTGTTCAAACTCAACCAATTTTATACTGGCTATCTCGTATGTTGCTGTCCGAGAGATACAAAAGAAAGAGCTACAATTACTTTCATTTCAGAGAACAAATTCTAACCAAATCAATGGTGAGCTCTTCTTGTCGCATCATATCATACATTAAGAAAGATGGTTACACTACCTGCTTTCCTCTTGACAGTCAACGTGTAAGTTGCCCAGTCAGAGTGTGGGTCCAGTTGCTCTATGACCGCCTTTGCAATGTTAACTCTTGCTGGTGGCCAGTAGCATTCAACCTCCTCAGGCCCGATAAACCATTTGGTCAGACTTTTTGCTTGCCACTTTCTGCTTCTCATGGATGCGCCTTACGAGTTGGTGGACAGGGTTTTGTGGTCGACGGACAAGTTTTTTCAATTTACCTAAAAATGTCTCAAAGCGTTTTGCTTTTCGAGCATAAGCAAATGTTCCTCCACTTTAGCCAATATTTTCCTCCTTTTTGTTCTTTCTGAAGTCTCCATTATTTCTAAAAAAAAAAAAAAAAAGAACAAAAAAAGAAATGTTTTAGCTTTCAGCTATGATAACAAACACGGGAGATAACAAACTCCAACCAACAACTGCAAATGATTTGGTTAGAAAATTTGTTTCTGTAGTTAATCACAGATCTAAGTCCATGTAAAATTAAGCTAGATTTGTTTTGAGTTTATCACATCACAGAGGTGAATATAGGCTAATGTGTGCATTATAAGGCGGGGGGATTTCAGCTGGTTATATGCACTGCATCGTCACTTATTTAAGAGTCAAAAAGCGACTTCACTTTCAGAAATAAACCCAAAGAACAGCAACCTGCAAATAGAAAAAAAACCTCAAAGTCGTATGAAATAATCAGGCTTGGAAACAGTGAGCGCGGGTCACTGGAACAACCGTGTCGAGGGGAAAGAAAAAAAAAATCCAGCACGGCGAGGGAAAAAAACATCAGCGCCATTAACGCGTGTTAAAAACGGTCGGCGTTGTGGTATACTCACGGCCCTTTTAACTTTTAGTCAAATATCGACTGCCAAAATAAATAAATAAATACACTAAACAGCCCAAGCAGCTAAGGTCTAATAGTGTAAGTCCAGCTCTGATTCCCTTAAGACGGTAGAATCTGCCGCATATAAACTTTATTTATATCCTTAAATCATTAAAGAATACCAAACTACACCGTGAAGACAATATTGAAGACTTTTCTGGAAGAAATGGATGCTTTTTAAATTCTATCCATTGTATTGTTTGACGTCATCATCAGACATGCTAAGAGCAGTCCGGGAATACATTATTGCGTAACGTTTATCTGTATTGTCTGAATGCACTCTATTATTTTTTTTATTTGAGAAAAAAATAGATTTTATTCCTTAATAATAAGATTAATTTTGTTAATCTTATTAACAAAATTGGGAGTGCCATATTGTAATGTTTTACATTACATAAAGTTGTATATTTAACTTCAACACAATTAAACTTGTATAAAATAGTTTTATTAGAACGTTAAAGTTATTAGTTGACATTTTAGCGCCCTCTGGTGTACACATCAAAAACAAGAGAAGACTTCGTCATTAGTGCCCACATTGTTTATTTTTTACAAAAAACGAACAGGGAATAGAACAAAAAACACATAACAAAACCAAAGCATACATTATTACAAAATGGTAGTTAGAAAAATTGAGCAGGGAAAAAATAATTCAGAGAGAGAAAGAAAACCTTTAAAACTTATTAAGAACTTATTAAGAACTATGCTCGCAAAACATGGTATTGACCTTTAGCCCCTTTACATCAACACAGTTGATATAAAACATTTCCATGTCTTCCTGATACTGGAAGGAAATTAAGAAGGGATCCTTTGCAGAACTGTATCCTTCAAGCAGGCATGGACTGGTAATCGGGCGTACCGGGCATTTTCCCGGTGGGCCGACGTGCTGTTTGGGCCGGCAGACCCGACATGTATATTAATAATATGTATTATTATTATTATTGTTATTATTATTATTATATATATCGGCCTCGTTATATTTGCATAATGCATGAAGAAAAATAAAATCAGCAGCGCAAGAGTCTGTTCCGATCATCCGGCCCTTACCACAGGCTACTGCAGCCCATTGGTTATCATCCCTGACAGTCTAAAGGGCTAGGCCAATCATAAAGTAGAAAAACACCTTCACGCTCCATGTGGAACTTTGTGCAGCGGTGTTCACAGTAGTGATGGATAAGAAACGCAAGGGAGGCGCAGAGAAACTGCGCGAAAAAAAGAAACGAGTTCTTCAAACGGACGCTGCGAAATGTGTCAAACTGACTGACATGTTCCCAACAGCAGGCCTTCATCTGCTCCGGTGTCTGATGTAAAATATGGTGGTGGTGGTTGTAGTCAGTGACGTGCGGTAGAGTTCATAGCTGGTGAGGCACTGACGTCATCAGAGTCAGATTTACAAATATATACACTCTAGAGAGTAGACTCATTGCAAAGTGCTGAAGGACACTGATTGAGCCAAATCAAGTCACCAAGAGATATGGAAAAAAATATTGATTCTTTGATGAAAAAATAAAACTATTTGTCATTTGATTGGTAACAGTTTGAGTTATAATGGATTTCTGCATTTGTAACACATTCAAAATCTATAACCCACATTACGCACATTTAATTACAAAAACAAAACATGAATAAGTATCGCTGTCTTACCTCTACTTATAAATGCAGTCCATGCGGCGCTCTTTCTGAACAAAAATATCGGTCATTTTCCGGTAAAAGTTCTCTTTATCTTCTTCAGTTTTAAAACTCTCCCAGTCTCAGTGGAGCTCACTGCCAGGGAGGAAAGCCTTCCTTGATCAGTCCTGTTCCAGCTGTATGTTTAGAGTCTTTTTAGTGCTTTACTTGTTTAGCATAACTCGCTAGTAACACATCCATAACTTGCTGTCACTGTTTTGGGATCAGGAGCGGTGCTCCTTGAGCGCCCCCTGCCTAGAGGCCAAGGAACTGCCGGCCTCACCTACAACCCGTTCTCTGCTGGTTATGATCACCCAGCAGCACGAAAACATGTTACCTGCACACAGTTTGATGACTAAAACACAATTCGTAATCCACATATATTAAATTGTGGAAAATCAGTTCATAACCGTTTGAACAATTGTATTTATGATCTAGAGACAGGAAGATGCAAATTAGTAAGGTGAGAGGAACTTCTTAAATTTATTATGAATAATAATAATACTATTCTGTGCAACATTTGTCTAATCTTTATTCCTTCTCATCCTCTCTGACAGGATTTCTACACGTTTCAAATGGTTAATTTTGTCATTGGCATCCTTTTTTACACAGTGAGTGCACAGTAGTCCAATGTTACCCTACAGTATCTGGAAGACTGAATAGATCTGATGAGCAACTTACAATAACTTCTTATGATGATGTAACGTGATAATATGTGTAATTGACCGTGACTTTTCTCTCTCTCTCTCTCTCTCTCTCTCTCTCTCTCTCTCTCTCTCTCTCTCTCTCTCTCTCTCTCTCTCTCTCTCTCTCTCTCTGATCTAAGAATTGTTGCTGTGCTGTGGTGGAGTTTACATTTTACAGTGTTAATAAATTAAGATTTTGGAAGTATTTTAAGTGTCCACTCTCACTAATTTCCATTAACCTGGCCTCAAGGTATTGCACAGTTGGTATACACATTCAGTACACAAAAAGAAAAATGTGGTGGGCCAGTCTAATCCAAAATGCCAGGGCCGATTTTTTGTCCCAGTCCACCCCTGCTTCAAGGCCCATTTTCTGCCTGGGTTTGCTCATCTGTAAGACTTCAGGTTCTTCTATTTCCCCACGGAATAAGGATTTGTGCTGTTGTATCCAGTCCCATGCTTTATGCAAGTCCCTCAGGATCTGCGTCTGTCCCTATATTAAGAAAAAAAGTAAATAAAAAACCCAACATACTATATATACATGTGACTCAATTCTATAGTTTCAAAAGAGGTGTTTAGGAAAGAGCAGAACCAGGAGCTTGGTGCTGTTCACCCTCGCTACACCAGCACTAAGCATTAAACACACACCTTCGCATTGCCCTCTCCACCATCACCATTTCTGGGGGAAGTCTCTGCAATGGTGGACTTTGGAACCCTGAAGACCGGTTCCAGGATTCCTTCAAGAAGATGGGAGGATTCTTCTGTCCAGTGAGCAAATCGATGTCCATGCCTTTGAATGGAACAACAGGATCATTAGCACATAGTAAACTAAAATACAGAGGACATTGAAGTTTCCTGTGTGAAGGTACCCTTCAATGCAAAACCTCTCCATTATCTGGAGGCACCACCAACGGCGAATGGTTGGCATCTCCCACTTAAAAAAACAGGCAAAAACAAGTATAATAAAAATTGCAAGTGGCTAGAAGAATTTCAATGTAATCAACCCCCCAAAAACAAAAAAAAAAACATACCTGGGAAAAGGTAAATGGGGTTGATGTGCTGATGCAGAGGGCATACTGTAAAACATCAAACAACTGTAACACACAGTTTGAGCCATAAGTAAAAGCTTTGAGTAACCAGTAATTACCATTAACATGAAGATCCCACAGTCATGTCTGTTGGACTGAAGAGGAAAATACTAAGAAAAGAGAAGCAAAAAGACACATGTAAAATTAGAGAAGAGTACAACAATATATGAGCGATAAATATGTGTTTTATTGCAATTTTTATTGCAACAATTGATAATTACAAACATACTTCAAGGTCTCCCCCTGTCTTCTCAGACCATGGCCCTGGATCGATAAAGGCTGCAATACGTCTGCATACATTTGAATTATAAATTCAGATTAAGGTGACGCACTGAAATATGCAAGTAGCCTGAGAACGAGGCTTTTAGGAACACCTAGCCTGAGAACAAGGCTTTTATGAACATATATCCAAAGAAACAGAACTGGCAATAGGCCACAACCAGTGAATCAATATAGCTTGAACTTAAATATATTTCTGTAGGCCTCGTCACCAAAACCATCTGGTCGAAGGGAGTCAAGAAACACTATCTCTCTCTGTTTTACCAGTAGAACCTGCAATTGATATTCTTTTTATTATCACATCATTAAACAGCAATACATATCCATCCTTCACTGAGATTATTTCAAATACAAAAATGTCATTACACAGAGGAGGTAGTGATCAGCAGCGCCCTGTTGTTGGCTCCATGCTGGGAAAACTACAAGGTCTTTCGTTGTCAGGTACTAATAATACCAATATGCATTAATATTACATCATACATGTTATATACACTGAAGAATAGGAAGAGTGAGGAGAACAGCAATATAGATAAATTCACGAAAATACCTACAGGCAATGAACAGAAAGGATCAACATCTTCTGCCTTCCACAGGGGCACCACATACAGACTGAAGATGTGTATTTCTCTTCCCTTGTGAAAACAGAAAGAATGATGTTAAGCATTTCAATTGTTTCACAGGGCTTAAAAACGAAGATCTAGGCAATTTAATTACAAATCTTTTTGCCGTTTCCTCTACTATTTTCAGGCAAGCATTTCCAATCTGAAAGACATTGAAATTAACCAGTGATTAGACAGTTAGATATTATAGGTTTTATGAGACACATTTAAGAATACTTACATTTGATTCCATGCACTGACTTAACCCCAAGGACCAGAAATCCTCACGTGTAAGGCACACACTTCCCTCCTTCACAATTAGTTCAGCAGGTGAGCGATCCTGGTCCAATATGTAACTTAGCTAAACAGAAGAAAATTAAATGATTTCAGGAGAAGTTATTACATTTGGGGCAGCAATGTGAGAAAGGAGAGGAGATTAAATTAGCAGAGCCAGTCAGGCGCAGAGTCAGAGCAAAATATGTCAAAGCATACCAGAGCCTCTTGAACTGGGTTCACATCCTGTTCCCACTTTGCTCCAGAAAAACAATAGGAATGCTCCAGCTGCCAGTCCCTTGAGGAGTATTCATGGTCGTTGAGGAGCTGCCCTTCAGATAGTTGCTCATCTGGTTGTATATATGATGACAATATTTTTTCAGTTATTCTCAAGAAGTAAAAATATGAACACAAAGACACAAAAGTGTAGAACATCTAAAAGCACTTACTTGGGAACCTATAATAGGGCCTCAGTCTGGACACATTGACCTTCATGGTTGTTGATCCCTTCAGCACAGTGGCCACTCCTTTTTTGTAATGTTTCCAATCATGTAAGGTCCTCTGTGCTGGCTGGTCAATGTGTCCCCTGTACGTGGCCTTTTTGAAGCCCCTGAAATCAGGCATTCGTCCCCAGCCTCAACAGTTGTGACACGGGTAAATTTGCGTTTCCGGTCTCCAAAAATCCTCTGCTGTCTTTCTTGTGCGCGTTCAATATTTTGAAGAACCTTCAAAAATAGAAATGCACTTTAGAAAAGGTTGTAAAAAAAAATCCTATTTCTAGTATTTTCTCAACATTTACAAACCTTGGTATTAAGATTTTGTATTTCAGTAAGCTGTTTATTGATTTCATCCTCTGCATCGCCAACCTCAAAGTTGTCTCCCATTGGACAGGTATTCATAATCTCAGGCAGACGTGGGTGGCGGTGGAACAAGAGGAAGTATGGGGTGTATTTGGTTGAAGACTGATAGCAAAAAAGTTCATGGTTATCTGTTTTCAGATATTTTGTGCAAATGAAACATTAGTGTACTACCTGCTTGGCAGTGTTAATTCCATAAACAACTGCAGGAAGGTGGAGGTCCCAGTCATTATGGCTTTCGTTGACGTACTTCCTCAGAGCACGCTTTATATTTTGATTTGTCCTTTCATTCTAAATGAAAGGACAAATTTCTTTGTCCTAAATAAAGCAACTTGATTTAAACATGGAAGTTCTTGCAAAACAAAGGCTAACTACCTGTCCATTGGTCTGGGGGTGGTATGCACTTGACACAGCATGCTGGATGTTCAGCAGTTTAAATATACTGTCATTGAGCTGCAGGGAACACATAAATATCTTCAAAGGACTGAAATTTGCAAAAATGACAGAAGAGAAGATGGATAACATTTCACCTGCTTCACAAACTCCTTCCCCTGATCTGTTATTATTTTTCTCACTAAGCCAAACGTGTACAGCTTAGAGATGATTGCTGAACAAACTTCTGCAGCGGTCTTTGTTCATAGAGGTTCAGCAACCACCCACTTTGTGTACAGATCGGTCATAGTGAGGACATAGTTGTGTCCCAGAGAGGTCTCTGGCAATGGCCCAATCAGGTCCAATCCAAGAACCTCCCAGGGTTCTTTGACCTACCACACAATAAAAGAACAATTAATAGAAACATATAATGCAAATGGGTTATATTTACTTATAAAAACAGTGCTTGTGTTTCAGTCTATTAATTAAAAAATTAGAACCTTGATTGAATGTAGAACCGGTGCTACAGTTTTCATGGGATCATTTATTTGGCAGCGGTGACAACGCTTGACCTGAAAGGAAAATTGGTTTGTGTAGTTGATTCAGGCTCATAAACATGAAAATCAGCTAAAGACAACATATAGCTTCTACTAATTGTGTATTAAATTCTTTATGCTAAAAGTCTTCAAATTTAAAAGTGATGGAAGGTATGAGCCATAATTAATTTGTTTTACATTACCCAGTCATTAACATCCATTGTGATGGTGAGCCAATAATACCCAGCAATAACCCTGTCTCGAGTGGCCCTCCTGCCATTATGGTTGCCAGTACCAGGATTATTGTGGCACTCAATCAAGACAGATGTTATTTCTTTCTCAGAAAGTACCACAAGCCGCATGAACTGCCGGCTGGGACAAACGTAGAAGAGTCTGCTGTCTGTTGGAATGGTTGGATGGAATGATATGAAAACAGTATAAATAAAACATATGGGTTTATTATTTCATGCAAAGACATAAAATTTAAAGCATACAGTAATTTTTGTGCATCCCACAGTAAGTGCAGTAACCCAAAAAGCATACAAGATAAAATATATAAATAAATATTTAAAATTGTAAAACATATTGTTGCATTTAACATTTTAAATATATATTTTTACTTTGACCGTAACGTGATTGCCAGAATAAAAAGTGAATGAAATAAGAACATAATCATCTTAAATGTGAAATATATTCTAGATTGGATTTAAAATTGAAAGACTGCTTTCCAAGGGAAAAAAAAATCATATCATTCTTATTTAAACATTAAATTGACTTATAAACTAAATAAATATATAATCAATATTTTTTTCTGGCTAGTTAATTAAAGTTAAATTTACTTTGCTTTTTACTTTTACTTTTTAATTTTCTTACCTTTAACTTGAAAATGTGGAGACATCCTTTTTATTTTTCTTCTGGAATAATAATCCAAATCTTCGGGAAATTTTCCCTTATCAATAAAAAACTGCAGGTCACGAAAGATAGCAAATTAATCCATTGTGGGAACAGTACTGCTGAAGTGAATAGTTAAGTACAGAGTAAATGAAATATTTAAACAAATTTAAATGTATACGCTGTGTGACGTATATTTCAAAGTAACTATCAAAAGGCGATTTAACTTTTTTTTTATGTATTTCTATTTTTTCATTTTTAGAATATGCAATATTTACGCAAATACAAAGATATACAAAAAGAAACCCATGCCTCGAAAAAATACAAAAGAATAAAAAAGTTAGAAAGACGAAATATTGCCACCGGAAGTTATTCTGTTCGCGCTTGCGGAGATGAGCTGATGGTACGGATCATGCTACCGGTACGGATCGGGTAGTGACAGAGAGAATACTGGATGATCCTGGACGATCCAAGGTTTAGTTCTGTTTCAGACAATTTTCGTATTTGTTTAGTTAGCTTGGGTTATTTTCAAGATACTAATTTAGTTGTGAAATTATTAAAATGTGAACATTATAAACGTTCCCCTGTCTCGTGTTCACTGCCCCCTAGTGACTGAATTAGGAATTGTGGTCATTTATTTTTCCCTTTCTAAAGTTTGTTAATAATGGCCACAATTAATGAAATACTAAATTCTTAGCATCCTTCGTTTGCAAGACATCTTAGCAAAACATGTTTTTTTTTTAAAAAAAAGCTCTTAAAAGCTACTTAATCCATAGCGTGGTGATGTTAGAACAGAATTAACTTAATGAAAAGTGTACAAAATCATTACACTATACATAAAATAATAAAACAACAAAGCACATACTTTTTGGTTTGACATTAATTCCAGTGTATCAATATGAAAGTAGAACTCACCTGTGTGAAAACAATAAAGGAAGAGAAGACATTAAAAACTTTAAGAATATGAAATACTGATCAGGGCCGGTTTATTATGAAACATATTGATCTGTCATCTCAGTAAAATTTTCAGATCTAAATTTTCAGCCGCTTCACTGAAAGGGGGGTTATGAAGTGATTTAAATTTAAATAATTTTAAAAAATTTAAATGTATCATCTAAATAGGCTGGATTAGTGTGCGATTAAAGACTTTTACTTATTAAAAATAAATAAATAAAATAGCATAAAAAAGGAGACCTTTCAGTGTCTGTTGTTATATAACATGTCGATTTGACCATTTTGAATTTGTAAGGGCTGCCCAACTGGAGCCCAACTATTGCCCATGCTTGGCCTATCTACCATGAGTCATGTGGGCAGTATATATGGGCTGCCCACATGGGTCCCAGCAACACAGCCCACCCTGAGCCCATGCCCAGCTGAAGCCCATCTAGCCCAAGTGAGGCCCACATGGGCCCCACCTGGACGTGTTTGCTGGGGTAACTTGGGATTTGCATTGCAAATGGCTTGAAAACATGCCAAATGTTGTTCTGAATTAGTGAAGCTAATTTAAGCTCATTCCATGTTCTTTAAGGTGAACTTTGGTTCTTTAACTCAAACAAAATGTTATTTCATCAAATAATGTTTTGTGTAACTCAGGATTTACATTGTGAATAGGTTGAACACATGCCAAATGTTGTTCTAAATTAGTTAAGCTAATTTAACTCCATTCCATGTTCTTAAATCAGATCTGCAGTGAACCAGGATTTACTGAATTATTCTGATGATGATCACCCATTTTGTTTGTGTCAGGACTCTGCCAGCAGGGCCGTGCAGCTTGCTGCCGGTTCTGCTGCCTCCGCTCTCTCCACAGGTGTTCGTGGTTGACTGGTGGGCGGAGCACGCACATCTGCAGACAGTTCAGCAGCACCGGGCCGCGCTATAAGAACTGTGCTCGAACAGAGGGTGGATGCCAGAGTGTTGCCATTGTGGTTATCTCTTGTGCTCTGACGTCTCCTCTCGTGCTCCTGTGTTTCCCTTCGTGGCTGACGCCTCAAGAATCCCTCTGGTTCCTTCCGAGTCGGTTCCTCTCCACCTGGATCCAAGACCACCTCTGACGTTCACCTGGTTCCTCCCGCTGCTCTGGATCCCTGGATTCCCCGGTGCTGCTCGGACCCACATCTGCCTCCGCTCACTGGCTTCCCGGACACCTGTCAACTCCACCCGCAGGCAGGGCTGAGTCCACACCGCTTCCTCCCCAGTTCGGTTCCCGTGCTTTGTGGTAAGCTTACGATCCTCCGTAGATTCCCCTTAGCTTCATCCACAATTAATCGAATCTCCCGTTCTCTCCAGACTGAACCGATCACCAGGCTTTGGTTCCCCGTTGTGTCCCGATCTGCGGTGGCAGATCCTCCTCGTGGCTCCTGTCGCTCTATTATAATAAAACTCTTGAGATCTGAACTGTTTTCCCCGGGTGTTTTCTGCATGTGGGCCAAACACATAAAGGCGAACATGACATTAGCTTAGCTTTCTTTTTTATCTTCATTTTGCTTAGTAGTTTAGTTAAGTTTCACTAGCCTAGTACAGAGTATTTATTGATTGAAATATAGTGTTAATTCAGATAAACAGCATTATATTGTTGTGCTATAACGCCATGATGTATAGTGATGTCAGATTGAATTCTGACCACACAGCTACAAAGGAGAGAGAGTCAGCGGGGATGGCCCTTCTCTCAGCAGGGGTCCCCTGCTGCTATAAAACTTTCCTCTCACAGACAAAGCCTCTCTCACCCTCTTTAGACTCTTCACTTCAGACTCCAAGCTGCAGACCACGTCTCGAGGACAAAGCTACCAGCCGCCACCTCCTCCCTCCTTTTGACAAAAGGAGGAGAGGGAGGCTGGCTGAACCACGAGGCCACATGGTCCCCTCTGCCTGGGACATCTGAAGGAATGTGCCTGGACCAGCCACGCTTGATCCGGGGTCTGCTAAGCTCGTCTGCCTGCTTCGATGGAGGACCTTACTGGCATCGGAGGAACTGCTAGGACAGAGCTAAGTTGCACTCTGACTGCTGCGCAAACCAGCCGCAAAGTAAGGGAAGCTGAAACAGCTTTGTTCATTTTTGTCAGCTGTTGCAGGAAAGCAGACGCGAGACGATGGATGCCTTCCCTCACCAGACAAGCTGAGCGATCAGACTTTTAAATGGACATCGGTCGAGGCCTCCAAGCTGTCCAGACCACGCTTCGCCAAGCTGCCCGACCACGGTTTGCTCATAGCTGCAGAGCTAAGCGCTAGCCCGCCAACAACAAACCATAGATTCTCCCTGCTTCTCAGTGCTCCTTCCTGGAATGGCCAAAGTGGACAAACTCACACGAGGCAAAAGACAGGTTTGGGCAGAGAAACCTGAGGGATAAGTTAAAAGGTTTATTGGGTTATGTTTTGTAAATCGTTGTGCACATGGTGCCTTTAAAACAAAGGGCTAACGGTATAGCTCATTGCTAGCATTCGGTACCATGTCATTGTCGAGTGTGTTTTTATGGTTATAACAAAGGTTATCTCCACAAGGGTTTCATACATTGATGGGACATTAATGTTTACGTTATCCAGCCCACTCATGACTAAAATAAAACCGAAGCCTTATTTGTTAGCGCAAATAAAGCTTCAGTTGGAAACACATGTCCAATGTTGTTCTGAATTAGTCAAGCTAATTTACCCCAATTCCACCTTCATTAAGTTGAGCTTTGATTCTTTAACTTAAACAAAATATTATTTCGTCAAATAATGTTTTGTTTAACTCAGGATTCCCATTGTGAATGGATTGAAACACATACCAAATGTTTTTTTAACTCCATTCCATGCTTTTTGGAATCAGATCTGCAGTTAACAAGGATTCACTGGATTATTCTGATTATGACCAACCACTTTTGTTTGTCTTTTGTTTGTTTTGCATGTAAATAGTTCCTTAGCTTAGCTTCTCTTTATCTTCATTTTGCTTAGTAGTTTAGTTAAGTTTTACTAGCCTAGTAGAGAGGATTTGTTAATCGTAATATTGTGTTACAGCTTTTGTTGATTGCTTTGACCTGTTTGAAGTAACTGTCAACCTCTATGTTTTCATCATCACCACCTCAGCAGAGCAAAAGACACCTCTTGCAAATGAGTTAACCCATTCTCATTGGTTTGACACATTGTCCCCATCCCTTTGCAAAACAGTTAACGCAGATGTCATTCATGCAGTCCAAACTCCATTGTTTTAGCTGTGGTAGCGAAAAATAAACCATATGTTCCAAGCTCTTAGAAACCTCTTGATCGGAATGAAATCATTGAAGCACCTGATTGACACTTCTTTACACAATTTTTCAATTTGCAATCAGTTTGCAGGCTTTACGTAAAAGGTGCCATGTTGTGTGTTGTTCTTTGCAAGCATGGATGGTCTAAGGCAGATGAGAGTCATAGTAAGAGGTAGATGGGTCAGGGGAAGAAGATGAAATTCAGGCAACTATGATTGATTATGTGGTAAATCATGGCCTTTCACTTAGAGGGGCGGGACAAAGAGTCCATCCTGTTCTCAATAGAAACACGGTTGCATCCATGGTAAGAGTTTTTCGACGGGAGAGCAGGTATTGCTGCTATACAGTATATACATCTCTAACTATTCCTATAGAGGAATTATTCAGTGCATGGAGATGGAAGGTATATGATCACCACCCCTATGAGCAGATGCCCTTGCTCAGTGCAATGACTGCTGCTGCCCATGATATAAATGCAGAGGCATGTCAAGGATGGATCAAGCATGCAAGAAAATTTTTCCCTAGGTGCATCGCAAGGGAAAATATTGAGTGTGATGAAGATGAGGCCATGTGGCCTATTCGTCAAGAGAGAAGAGACTAGAAGAGACAGACAGCTCTAGTATCTTTTGTTGGAATATTTCATTTGTAGCCACAATCTGAAAAAAAAGAATGAATAATCAATAAAATTTGGATCACAGCATATCTGATTCTGGATCCATTTTTTGCAACAAGGCAAATTTGACAACAAATGACACTGACATGTAAGCTGCATACAGTTTTTGGCTACAATGAACCAGCAATGCCGCACTGATTCACATTGAGTGTGGTATTTTGTATTTTGTTGCCCCTTGTGTAATGAATGATTGGAAGGGCTTAAACATTTGTGTGGAGGTTGTGTTGTTTGAGGGCAAAATTTGCTTTTGGTTCATATTTTAAATGTTTTGGCAGAGTTGGAGCCTTTTGCAAACAAAATGTGTAATTCTGACCATTGTTGCCACTGTTTAGGCCTCTGCGTTAACAGTTTTGAAAAATGTGGGTTTTGAGTTGACTGCTGCGTCAAAGCAATCAATAAAAACTGTAATTCAAATAAATAGCATTACATAGTGATGTTCTCTGGATATTCATTTTATTTCTGTTATTAAATTCTTGAACTTGAAGAGAAGTTGTCACTGATTTATTCAATGTGTGTGCAGAGTTTGCTGTTAAAAGATCGCTAATGCTTGTATCATCCCTTTCAACTATTGTCCTGATATCAGCTTTAGAGCTGATATCCTCCAGACAATACTTAACAGACAGAGAGTTATTTATTAACATTAAATAACTTTAAACAGTGTATAATTGTACAACACTACGGAATGGGTCGCTCCCATGGAAGAACCTGAAGTGAAGTCTAAACTAGATGATTCAATATCTTTTTCTATTATGAAAAGGGAAGAGGAATTATCAGTCAGCTTTGAACAAAATTCCGGGTCTCAAATATGTTTAAGAACTTTCAAAATGACTAGAAACCCAAATTTACAACTAATACAATACATGATCCTTCATAGAGTACACTATACAGGTCAAAGATTATTCAGCATGGGTTTTGCACAATCTAATATCTGTACACAGTGTACATGCATTACCCTATTGAGACGGTGTCTTTCCCACGGCCAAAACTGAATAGATCAAAAACTGATCTAAAAGGAACAAATCATAAAAATCTAATAAAAATCAATACGGCTCACCTTGAACCAAAAAATAAAACAATTAAATGTGGTCTATTAAATATAAGGTCTCTCCTTCCATAGACTTTGTTAGTTAATGAATTGATTTCTGATAATCAAATTTATTTTGTCTTACAGAAACCTGGCTACAAGAGGACTACGTTAGTATAAATGAGTCAACTCCCTCCAATTATTCAAATTTCCACATTCCCAGATCTGTGGGAAGAGGAGGAGGAGTGGCAACCATCATTCAGTCTGATTTATTAATTAGTCCCAGGCCAACTAATAACTACAGTTCTTTTGAACCCCCAGTTTCCCTCATCCAAATTGCAAAACAATAAAACCTCTTCTGTTTGTTGTTTTGTATCATCCACCAGGCCCTTACACTCAGTTTTTGGATCAGTTGTCAGACTTCTTATCTGATTTGGTGATAAACACTGACAAGGTTATTATAGTGGGGGATTTTAACATTCATGTTGTCACAGAATGTGATAACCTTAGTGTAGCCTTTAAAACTATCCTAGATTCAATTGGTTTTGCTCAAAATGTGCATAAGCCAACACACTCTTGGTTCCATACTTTAGACCTTGTGCTGACATATGGCATTGATTGTGAAGAATTAACAGTATTTCCTCACAACCCTGTCCTATCTGATCATTTTTTAATAACATTTGAGTTTAATCTAACTGAGTTCTCCACCCCCAAAAGAGGGTTCCATTATAGTAGATCTTTATCGGACAATTCTGCATCAAACTTTAAAGAGTCTGTCCCCCTTTTAATATCGTCAGTATTGCAGAAATACCCAGCAGATGGCAGCAATGTTGTTTCTTCCCATTCACAAATAGATGTCTTTGTTAACAGTGTGACTTTGTCATTGCGTTCTGCATTAGACAATGTAGCTCCCTTGAAAAAGAAGGTGATTATTCACAGGAAGCTGGTTCCCTGGTTTAATTCAGAGCTGCGTTCCTTGAAGCACAATGTTAGGAAATTGGAGAGAAAATGGCGCTCTACACACCAAGAGGAATCCTACCTAATCTGGAGGGACAGTCTATTGTTGTATAGAAAGACCCTTCACAGAGTTAGAGGAGCATATTTTTCATCATTAATTGAGGAGAATAAAAATAATCCTTGATTTCTCTTCAGTACAGTTGCCAAACTTACTCAGAGTCACAGCTAGCTCCGTTGATCCATCCATCCCCTCAGCTCTTAGCAGTAATGACTTTATGGGATTCTTCATAAATAAAATTGATTCCATTAAAAATAAAATAATTGGCATCCTCCCAAACATGATTACCTCGTCCTCAGTAAGTGAGGCAGCGTTGGAGGAATCTTCAGAACCTGCGCGGTGTCTGAACTGTTTAGAAGCAGTAGAGCTTTCTGAGCTATCTAAAATTTTAGCTTCATCTAAACCTTCTACCTGTATGTTAGACCCAATCCCAACCAAGTTGTTTAAAGAAATATTACCTTTGTTCAGTGGCACTATTTTAGACATGATTAATATATCCTTAGTAAATGGATATGTACCACAGTCTTTTAAAGTAGCTGTTATTAAAGCTGTTATTTACTTAAGAAACCATCTCTTGATCAAGATGAGTTAGTAAATTACAGACCTATATATAATCTTCTTTTCTTATCTAAAATTCTTGAGAAAGTAGCTGCTAATCAACTTTGTGAACATTTACAAAGCAATGACCTACTTGAGGAGTTTCAGTCAGGCTTCAGAGCTCATCATAGCACTGAAACAGCTCTGGTGAAGGTCACCAATGATATTCTCATGGCCTCAGATAATGGACTTGTGTCTGTACTTGTCCTGTTAGATCTCAGTGCTGCATTTTATACAGTTGATCACTGTTGGAGAAATATGAATGTAATCATTTTATTTTTATCAAGTTACAGGCATTTAGTTTGTTTTAAGAGTTTGCTTTCAGGAAGGTTCTGTTATTTTTAACCTTAGACAGGGAGAACAAATGGTTCTCTCAGATAAGGAATGTCTCCCTTATCCAGCTGTGCATGAAGCTGGTGACTGATCACCATCCGCAATAAAACTTCCGCCCTTCTTTGCTTTCAACCCCCATGTTGTAAATTCCTGAATCCTCCTGACCCAATCCTCCTGACCCTTTTTTGATGTGTGACAATAAAGGCAAGAGGACAGAGATGGCCCGGCACAGATGATCCCAGACTGTCAGGGAGTAAAAGTTCTCCGTCTGGGTTTATCCTCTGTCCTCTTCTATAGAACAGTCTAAACTTGTGTTGTGTGGTTTTCGTTCTAGGATAAAATGAGTTATTTATAATAACCCTATCAATCACAATATTCTCCTACAAAGACTTGAACATACTGTAGGGATTAAGGGGAAAGCATTAGGCTGGTTTAAATCTTAGCTATCGGACAGATTCCAGTTTGTTCATGTTAATAATAAATCTTCTTCAAACTCTAGGGTCACTTGTGGAGTATCACAGGGTTCAGTCCTTGGACCAATTCTCTACTGTCACGATTCGGTTCTGGTATATGTTATTATTTTGGTTAAATTAGCTTTCCTGTCTTGGATTAGTTTGTATTGTTACTTTAGTTCAGTATTTGTCTAGTTCAGTTCTGTCCTGTTCCCTGCCACTTGTCCTGTCAGTCTTTCAGCCACTTCTTCTCCTTCTGATTACTTCCACCTGTTTTGTTTAATTGGCTCTCCCTCTCTCCTTTGTTCTCCTGCCTTTTTAAGTCTGTCTCTTCTGCTACTGCCAGAACACCATTTCTTATTCCTCTCATATCTTGTATCCCCGCTCACCTGTCCGCCGGTAAGAGCTCTCCAGTTTCTGTATTTTTGCCTGTCAGTCTGATTAACTGATCCCACTCTGTAACTTTGTTTTTGAGTCTGCCCTCTCCCTGTCTAAGTTTTTGAGTTTTGCCTGGATGTTTGCTCGGTACCCTGCCTGGACTATTTTCTGTAGACCTGCCTGCTCCACTCACATCATCATGTCAATGAAACCTGTTAAAGCATAGATTAAGTGTCTGGCTGAATACCAGGTTCATCCCCTTTGTCATTCATTACACTTTACTATATATATACTTCCGATTGGCAAAATTATCAGACAGCATAGGATTAATTTCCACTGTTATTGTAACGTACAAGAATAAGGACCCAATATGCACACAAACAGGTATGAGCCTTTAAGTGCTTTATTTACTCGAGCTCTGAGCGTATCGGGGAAAACGCGCAGGCAGCGCGGCACGGGGAGCGCACAGCAGGCAGCTCTCCAACTGGAAACCCCCTGTGGCAGACACTACAGGTTAGTGATCGGGAAAAAAGGGAAAAAACTGGCAAGGAGGGAGAAGGAAGATCACTAACCTGGTAGAGGGATTCAGAGCTCGGGTCCGGTTCAGGTCCGGGGCGGAGGTCCGACGGCGGACAGTAATGTGAGGCCGTTGAGCGGCAGGCAAACAGGGGCAATCCAGCAGGGAAATCCAGGTCCGTTCCAAGGTCTGTTAACTGATGGGCAGAGATGCAAAAGGGGTCAGGCAGATTCGAAAACTTAAACTGAGCGGGGGTCCGGTACACAAGCAGGCTATCCAGGGCAGAGACAGAATCGGTGGTCAGAAAGCTGATCAGGTCGGGCACACAGGCGGGCGAACAGGAACAATTCAGGGGTCTGGCAGGCTCGGTAAACGGTGGTGGAATCAGGTCGGATAACGGTAAAGCTGGCAGGTTTCAGGAACGCTGGAAAGTAACAAGGGTTTGGCTTGAGACAATCTGGCACTGGGGGCTGATCTGGACTGGGTATATATGGAGGTGAGACAGGTGGAACCAGTGAGGACTAATTGCAGAAACGAGAGGAGTGGAGCAGGTGTGCTGAATTGTGTATCAGCTCCAGTGCCAGGAACGTTACAGTTATGCTGATGACACTCACCTATATTTATCCATAAATCCTGATGAATCCAATCAGTTACTTTGACTGAAGTCATGTCTTGATGACATCAAAAGCTGGGTGACTTTAAATTTCCTGCACTTAAATTCTGACAAGACAGAAGTTGTAATCTTTGGACCCGAGTCCTCAAAAAATAAACTTCTTAATCAATCACTTAATCTGGATGGCATTAACTTGGCCTCTGGTAATAAAGTAAAAAATCTTGGTGTTATTTTTGACCAAGACATCTCATTTAAATACCATATTAAACAGGTTTCCAGAGTTTCCTTTTTTCACCTCAGGAATATTGCCAAAATTAGAAACATTCTGTCCAGGGGTGATGCTGAAAAACTAGCCCATGCATTTGTTACTTCAAGGGTGGACTATTGTAATTCTTTACTATCAGGAAGTCCACAGAATGCAGTTCAAAGTCTTCAGCTGATCCAAAATGCTGCAGCAAGAGTTCTGATGAAAATCAGCAAGAGGGATCATATTTCTCCAATTTTAGCTTCCCTTCATTGGCTTCCTGTTAAATCAAGAATAGATTTTAAAATTCTTATTCTAACGTATAAAGCCCTTTAATAATCAAGCTCCATCATATATCAGAGCTCTGATTACCCCATATGTTCCTAATAGAGCACTTCGCTCTCAGACTGCAGGTTCCTAGAGTCTCAGGCTCCTCTCCTGTGGAACCAGCTCCCAGTTTTGGTCCGTGAGGCAGACACCCTGTCTACTTTTAAGACTAATCCTTTTTGAAAAAGCTTATAGTTAGAGTGGCTCATGTTACCCTGAGCTACCTCTATAGTTATGCTGCTATAGGCTTAGGCTACTGGAGGACATCAGGGCCTATTATTCTCACTCTACTGATTTCTATTCTCCAGTTTTGCATTGCATTGTTGTGTCTCTGCTCTGTCTTCTTCAACCCCCAGTTGGTCGAGGCAGATGACCGTTCACACTGAGCCCGGTTCTGCTGGAGGTTTTCTTTCCCGTTAATGGGGAGTTTTTCTTTACGCTGTTGCTTCATGCTTGCTCAGTATGAGGGATTGCTGCAAAGCCATGGACAATGCAGACGACTCTCCCTGTGGCTCTACGCTTCTCCAGGAGGGAATGCTATTTGTCGGGACTTTGATGCAATCAACTGGTTCCCTTATATAGGAAATTTTTGACCAATCTGTATAATCTGACCCAATCTGTATAATATGATTGAATTTGACGTTGTGCCTTGAGATGACATGTTTCATGAATTGGCGCTATATAAATTGAATTGAATTATATTTATGCACTATGGATATGTCCACCTGTTCAGAGGTTCTGGGTCCAGATATGTAAGGACTTTTTTTTCGACACAGTGGAGCCGTGGTTAGCACTCTTGCCTCACAGCAGGAAGGTCCTGGGTTTGAGTCCCAGACTCGGCAGGGTTTCCTCCGGGCGCGCCGGTTTCCCCTACCACTAAAAAGATATGCTGGTCAGGTCAGCCATTAGTGGCAGTGTGTTCAGTCAAACCCTCCATCTGATCTATGTAATTTGGTTGTATGTACTTTGTATGTATAATGACAAATAAAGCACTTTCCTTTCAAAAGTGCCTGAGATGTAAAATGTCTCCTTCCCCCTAAGGTTGCTTGCTGGGTAACTTGGACGATAGCACTTTTGGAAATAAAGAGTTTTTTTATACACTGCCTTATGTATCACAAAGAAAACTATCCTCAACAATTGGAAAAGCAAAAAAAATTCTCAGTATAGAGATCTTTTGCTGGATCATATTAGTCTTGAGACAACATCTGCCTCCATATCAGATTTATCTCTCTGGGCTCCTTTGATCGGCTCCATCACTCAGTGTGGTGGATAATTTGGGGGGTGCCTGGGTCTTGGCGGTGGCCGGAGTGGGGTGTCTTGTGTCTTGCGCCTGGGGGTGTGGCCTCTGATGAGGTGGGGCTTTGGGATTTCCTTGCTGACTTGACAGAAGCCCAGTTAGGGTATCCGCAGGTTTGAAGAGCGTCTTACATTTCTGTTCCTTGTTCTTCCCTTCTCCCCTAACTGGGCTTTTGTCAAATCAGCAAGGAAATCCAAAAGATGCCGCAGAACGGAACGGAGAGAAGAACAAGTGCAAAAGTATTGTCATCCCATATGTTGCTGGAGTCTCTGAAAAACTCTGGAGGTTTTTCTCTAAAGACAAGAAACCAGTACATTTCATACCCAATAGGACCCTCAAACAGAGGCTGGCCCATCCTAAGGACAAAACCACCTAACCCAAGATGAGTGGAGAAGCCAAACAACCTCTCCACAGATGCATGGCTAAACACGGGAGAACTACCTCCTTAGGACAAGTGTCAGACATCCACCTGCACCTCAAGGATAAAGCACGCTATTTTGAGGACCAAAATGTTCACATTTTGGAGAGATAAGACTGATAGCTGGGGTGAAAGAATCCATTTACATAAAGCAAGAAGCATTAACTTTAAACAGAGGAGGAGGGCTCAGGTTTCAACTTTCAAAAACTTACAACACAGCAATAGGTTTGATTCCTGCCAAGTTTCACCTCAATTCAAACCTCTATGCATGTGACTAATACATTTCTCCTGTAAGCCAGGAAAATGATGGGCCTAACCACTCTCCATTGTGAGGGGTGATCAGTTCCAGGTGAATCTACATGCAAACATCTACAACTCAGTGCAAACTACCCTCATCACGTCACTTCCTGAGAAGAAACATGTTGCAGGATGTCGCGTAAGTGCAACACAGTGCTAAATTTAATTTGCTTAGAAATATTTTTTATTTAATTAGCCTTCGATTTCAAAAGAATAAACATTGTGAATTATATAAAATATATTTATAGAGCATATTTATGCATAGTTTAAATATCTTGACACAGGCACTTTAAAAAGAGCAACTATAGATTTATTTAATAAAGTGTCATGCAATCATCAGTGGACATGTACTGAATGAGAACCATTAAATAAGGTAAAGCAACATTTTTTACCTACTAAACACCATTCTCACAACCAACATCCACTGCTGCTCAATGGTCTGGGTATTTACTCCCTTCCTGAGCTAGTTGTAGTAGTAGTGCAATGAACTGTTGTTTCTTTATCCTTCAGTTTTGGGTTAATTCTTCCCTTAAATCTAAATATTAGAATATTTACATAATCTCTGGGAAAATTTTGTGCCAGTGAAGGTTTTGGTAGTTGATTAGAATTCTGTCCACTACATCCTTTTATGTCCACAGAGCTCACCTAAATTTCGTGCATAAATGATTTTTATAGGAAAAGTGTTAGATAATTTCCTTTTTATGAGTTCCTTATTAGTGGCCACATCTAAACTTATTTGTTTACAATCAAAGAGAGCGATATTGGTTCAGACAATGTAATTTTGTTCATGTATAATTCTACAGGGTTTTATTTGATCCAAAAGATTGGATTTAATATTTAATGTTGGAGTTTTTGAACCAAACTTTTGAAGTTCAACATAACTATGTTAGTCAGCATGAAATGTCTTGCATTTTACCATCTAGAGCAGGGGTCACCAACCTTTTAGATGTTGAGAGCTACTTCATCGGTACAATGTCATACGAAGGGCTACCTGTACTGACCTTTGAACTAGAAGAGTCAGAGCTCACCCTAACTTTATGTAATATAAACATATTTTTAATGCATTAATCATTTTAAATCAATGTAAGTACAAGTATGATTAAAAAGGAAGAGCAAGTAAATAAAATAACATTTTAGATGCAGCTCACTGGAGGGTTGTTCTATTTTTTGAACAGGCTTGAGGGCGCCACATATGGTCCTGGGGGGTTACCTGGTGCCCGCGGGCGCCATGCTGGTTACCCCTGATCTAGAGTGTATCCTCTGTGTTGTCGGATGAAATGAAAAAAACTTTGCATGGTTTACATTGAGAATAACACAATTACTTTGTTTCTCATGTTTGTTGCTAGGGGATCTCCTGGGTGCAGGATACCATATTGGACCCACCAAGGGAGTTGTCTACTCATGAAGTCAAACGTAGAAAAGATAGGCTGCAGAATTCACAATCGCAGGGGTTAGAGAAGGGCAACTGAACAAATGCTGATGCTACACCGATAGTTTGTCACGTACAATTGATGGGCTGAAAGACGAATCATTTTTGACAGTGAATCCAGGTTTTTGATGTGGGTTTAATGGACTTACCAAACAATAACTTTTAAATGTGTCTCCCTTAGAGCTTAGTTACTGCTTTGTAGTTGTGAGCATATTACTAAGCAATAGATATGCCGGAACATGGAACTTAATTTTAGTAATTTTGGTATCAACAACACTGCTGTGTTAAATGCAAATCCTTGCTATAAAATTGCCTCCTATCTACCAACAGAAACTCCTATGATATTATGTGTATTTTTTAATGTTTTTCTTGGTTCTATATCTGCAGTAACTGTTTGTGGAAACCTCCTGGTAATAATCTCTATAATTTACTTTAGACAGCTTCACACTCCTACCAATGCTCTCATCCTTTCACTGGCTGTGGCTGATCTTCTTGTAGGGGCTCTGGTCTTTCCACTCACAATGGTGTTCTCAATAAGCTCATGCATGTATCAAGAGAATTTATTCTGTAAAGTGAGAAGCAGCTTCGACATAACACTCAGTACATGCTCTATTCTGAACTTATGTTGCATTTCAATTGACAGATATTATGCCGTGTGCCAGCCACTGGCATACAGAACTAGAATAAGCAGTCATGTTATTGTGGTGATGATATTGGTGAGCTGGGGTGTTCCAGCTGTGGTTGCAATCAGTTTGGTGGGATTTAACAGAGCAGAATGTGGACAAAACTGTTTTTTCACTGTTGTGCTAGGAAAAATTCTGATTGTTCTGATTACATTCTACTTACCTCTGCTGGTAATGATATGCATCTACCTAAAGATCTTTATTGTTGCACAGAGACAAGCGTACAGCATCCACAGCTTGAAAAATCCTGGAGGATCTGTTAGTAAAATGGAGAAGAAGGCCACAAAAACATTAGCAATTGTACTTGGAGTTTTTCTGCTGTGTTGGCTGCCGTCCTTTCTCTGCACAACTATTCTTACTTTCAGTAATGCTGCACAGCCTGGTCCTCTGGTGGAAATACTTAACTGGCTTGCACTGTCTAATTCAACATTTAATCCATTTATTTATGCTTTATTTTACAGCTGGTTCAGATCAGCATTCAGAATGATTATTTCAGGAAAAATAATTTTGGGAGATTTTACTAATATTAAACTTTTTTGATTTTTTTAAACTTTGTAAATTCACAATGTCTTATTTGAATTTAAAGACAAAAGCTGTGAAAGCTTTGAGGGTGTTTGTATTTGTGAATGTATATTACAAAGATTATGTTAATTTCATGATAAAAAGAAGAAAACAAAAATATGTAAATGATTTTACAAGCTGACACTGAATAAATTTCGGCTGAACACATGCCTTTTTATGCAAAGTCTTTATGTATTGAAGTGAAATAATCATTTAAAGGTGTAAAAATAGATATTATATTAAGCTACTTTCTCTTGTTTGAGATATAGTAATACTTTTCTCTAGAGTGCTACAATACAACATGTCTGGCAGTGGGACATCTCCATAGCCCGACATTAGATATGATCACAAAAACAGAAAATACGATACACAGGTACCTCTCAAAATATTAGAGCATTGTGGAAAAATTCTATATTTTTTTCACTCGTTACAGAAAGTAAAACTTGTTTATTATATAGATCAATTAAACAGAATAAAATATTTTAAGCCTCTCTTTCTTATAACTGTCACGATTTTGTCTTGGATGAACCAGGACAGAGCACGCATACACAGAGCTGGTTTAAGAGAGTTTATTGCAAGCAGTGGATGATGACGATGAGATGAACCAGAGTCAGTTACCGGACGGAGATGTAGGATGCAGGAGGTGGCTGGCAGGAGCAGAGTGGAGAGACTGACCAGGAAACGGGAAAGCTGTGCTGCTACAGAACCGGGAGTGAAGCCATAGTCCATGAAGACGGGAACAGAGGTACAGAGTCCAGCAGACCAACGGAAACCAAGGCAGGAGGACAGGAGCAGACAGGCATGGTGTTGGAGTAGCTGAACCTTGTAGCAGGTTCCACAGCACGGCAGAGAGGGAACCTTGCTGGTCAGAGTCACAACAGGATAAAATAGCTTGGTAAGGTGAATACTTGCAAATAGAGTCTTAACAGGATAGTTGCACCGATGAGACTGGAATAATCCATGGCAAGATGAGGTAAAAGAGAAGCAGAGGTGGCAGGGTTCCAGCAGCAAGCAGAGAACACTCAGATAGACGGGCAAGGAGAAGGTATTGCATGATGACGAACCGGTAGAGGAGTGACAACAGAGGGAGGCTTAAGTAGGGAGGCTGGCGGGTGAAATGAGTCTGACTGATTAATGGCTAACAAGTGTGACTGACTGCAGAGGGAGTGAAGGGAAAGCTAAATGAGGGGGAGGAGGAGCTGAAAACTAACAGAAAATAAAGTCAAATCATAACTAAAACCAGTGTCCGAAATTAACTTCCTGATTCACCAGCCAAGTTGGCCGGTAGATGTATAAATCAACCGGCCAGGGATATTTTTTACCGGCCAAAATATTAATCCTGACCAGACCTCAATTTTTATCAAAAATTAAGAGTGAGATTATGTTAATTTCCGAGGGGCGTGGTTGGGGGCGTGGCTGTCTGGACCCTGGAAGAGACATCTTTGTTTCCTGACTTTTATAAGAAAATATTGTAGTTGATTATAAAAGGCACAATATGAATTATCACATTCACATCCAGGCAATAAAAAACACTACAGATTATCATTAGTGTAATTTGTGTATGAGGTGGAGTTTGATCAAGCCTATACGGTCCAATATTTTTCCCTCAGCTGCCACAATTAAAGCACGCAGGGGTTCACCCTGCGTCTTTTCGCTGATCTAGCTGCTGGATTTTACCCTTGTGCGCTGCGCGCGAGGGATAAACAGTGGGGAAAATGCATAAATAAAGACTGTAAAGGGCTCCTTTAGAGGGAAGAGAAGGAATAATGGGTCTGAGCTGAAGCCCCTGATTTTACAAGTTCCTTAAAAAGTCCGCACCTATATTACATGTAACGTAATTTTGCGCACCTGAATTCAAGCTCAAGGCAGAAGCCCACCGAAGCACCACTGGCTCTGTGTCGTTAAATACAAAAGAGCATTAAACATAGCTACTGACTCTCCTATTGATTTTAATTGGAACATTTTTGTACGAGTGGAAGGACATTAAACGTAGTGATTCACATTTTGAAGGCTGGCCGCTGATAAAAGCACCTGGCTCCGAGGGAAGGGAGGAGAGAGGCGCAGTTACAGCGCTGAGGCACAGAAACAGCGCACGTAGTTAGATGCAGAATTAATAAAAACGAAACTTATAAACAGACTAATTGGCGTTTTAGACTGTATCTGGTTAGCAGATCTGTTTTCTGATCCAGCATGCACCCATGACGGGAGTATCTGGGAGCCGCTCTCCCCAGAAATAAGATGTGAAAGAAGCTGAACCAGCTCCGCAGAAGGCGGGTCTAGACTGAGCTCTGTGAACGGATCATCCGCAGCCCAGATGGGCTTTGTTATTTTTATTTTATTTTTAATTTATTTGGTACAAAGATTTACTCGCCATGTGGCAGCTAGCCCTCTGAAATTCACTCGCCAAACGGGAAATTTACTCGCAGTTGGCGAGTGGCGAGTGTTAATTTCGGACCCTGACTAAAACCCTAACAAGGAGGAAGAACTGAAAACTAATAGTAAACAAAAGCCAAGTCAAAACTAAACCCTGACAATAACCTTGATGATTATAGTTTACAATGAAGCCCAGACTGCTTTGATAATGGCTGTCAGCTCATCCACATTGTTGGATCTGGTGTCTCTCTTCCCAACCCACCTGTCCACCCTCTGGACCATCCGGGGGGAAGAAAATGAAAAAAAAAAAAAAACTCTAGTCAGCCAGCCTGCCCGGACCATGCGGACCCCTGATAGCCGGATACCCCGGATAGAACCAACACCAAGAGCCACCATGAACCAGGACCAAGACAAGGAGCCGGACATGGAGCCATCCAAGCATCACCCTCCCATCCTCCACCCCTCCCTCCACACACAGGAAATAAGAATTAAATTAAACCCACACTAACATTCAAACAACTCCCACACCAAATACGATGATAGACACTTGGGCTGGGTTTACCACCTCCCCTCCCTTAACACCCCCCCTCCCCCTTTTACCTGGAACCGGAGCCTTTTTGTTGGGCATGCTTTTGAGAGCTTCCTGAATTTCAACTGTTGTGAGCGGTGAATGCAGGGTCTTCGTTTGACTATCTGAAAATTTAGGAAGTGTTATTATATCCACAAATTGATTGATGTAATTACCTAATGGGTTTATCTGTGATGCGTATAAGGATTTTTAGAAATCTCAGAAGGTGTTGTTTATACTTTAAGGATCATATAATGTATTCCCAGTTCAATCTGTAACTGCAAATGTAGTTGTTTTTTTCTTGATTTGTTTTTAGCTGATTAGCTAAGCAGCTCCCTGACTTATTGACATGTTCAAAGTTTTCTATTCGAAGTCTTTGTATTAAAAATTTATTTTGCTTTTCAATATATGCGTTTAACTAATTTTGCCTTACAGGACCCAACTTTCCCTCTTCCTTGGAGGCTTTTAGTTTGTGATGCACAATTTCAACCGATATCGATAACTGATGATTTTTGCTTTTCATGACCGATTCCGATACCAATAAATTCATATTCAATATAATCTTTGCATAATCTGCTGCTTGTGCTGGACGCAGCTATGAAAAACAAATTATTTAGTAGCTCTGTCTACTAGGTTTTGGGTCTTCAAATGTTTATTTTTTTATGTCATCACACAAAAACTGGTCATTTTGTAATGATCTCAGCACCGATGCTGGTCTGATCACTCACCTCACACCTGCCCAGCCCTGCCCCGTCTTCAATCAACTCTCACCTGATCCACTTGCACCTACCCTTATATAACCAACCTTCAGACCAGTCATCAGTTCCAGATTATTTAAGGTACTCCAGGTTCTTGTAGTCCGTCCACACCAAGAAAGGGAGCTTGGAACCCTCAAGCCAGTGCCTTCACTCGTCCAAGGCCAGTTTGACCGCCAGAAGTTCCCGGTTGCCCACATCATAGTTTTGCTCCACGCTGGATGACTTCTTGGAGAGACGTGGAACTCACACTTCTCGGCCTTAACAAACAGCTGGTTCTGGAGTAGGCGAAGAAGGACCGCAAGGACATGTTGTTTGTGGGCCGAGAGGTCCTCTGAGTATATTAAAATGTCATCTAAGTAAACAAAGGCAAATTACCCAACCATATCCTTGAGAACCTTCAAGAGGTTCTGAAACACTGCCGGGGGCGTTAGTTAACCCAAATGGCATGACAAGGTACTCATAGAGGCCAGTGGCCAGTGGGGGTGCTGAAAGCAGTGTTCCACTCACCCCCCCCCCCCCTTTAATACGAACCAGGTAGTAAGCATTCCGTAAATCCAATTTAGTGAAGATTTTGGCCCCCTGGATCTGGTGGAAAGCAGTGTTTATGAGCAAAATTGGGTAGCGGTTCTTAACCGAAATCTCATTAAGTCCCCTATAATCTATGCAGGGTCTTAGGGAGCCATCCTTCTTCCCCACAAAAAAGAATCCTGCGCCAGCGGGGGAGGAAGAAGGGCAAATTATTCCTGCCTTTAGTGACTCACTTATGTATTTCTGCATTGCCTAGGATTCAGGTAAGGACAGTGAGTAGAGCCGACCCTTAGGGGGAGTTGTTCTAGGCAGTAACTCAATGCTGCAATCAAAGGGCCGGTGTTAGAGCTGTGGCCTTAGATTTATTAAATACCTCCTTTAAGTCATGCTATTATGGCGGGGACCCTTGACAGGTCAGGATACACCTCCTCCATCTCATTCTCCGGCACCTGGAGAGGCTGAGCAGAGCGCAGACAGGTCCTAGAACAGGAAGGTGCCCACCCCATCACCTCTACCTTCCGCCAGTCAATCAGGGGATTGACTGGCGGAAGCCACATGACCCCCAAGACAACGGGAACCTGTGGAGACTCAATGATCATAAAAGTCAGTCTCTCTCTGTGGTTACCTCCGGCTAGCAGCCCGACGGGCTCTGTGATGGGGCAGGAGTGATTTAGCCGGTGACCGTCCAGAGCAAGGACATTATGGGGTGACGGTCCCCGGAAAAGTCTGATGTTTAGCCTCCTGGCGAAACCCTCGTCCATGAACTCTGTGTCAGCCCCGGAATCAATAAAAACAGACAAGTTATGAGTTTTTGCAGATACCGTCAGGGTCGCCAGGAACAAAAAGTCTGGAGAGATGGAGAGTCTAGTGCGGCTCAGCTGGGATCTCTCACCCCCTACCAAGCCTGATGTTTTACTGGACAGGTCTTAATGCGGTATCCCTCACCACCGCAGTAGAGATTTAATTGATGCCTGCGTTGGTGCTCCTCTCTCGTCAGCTTGGTTGTTCCCAACTGCATGGATTCAGGTTCAGCCTTGCCGAGAGGGGAAGCGGAAGCAACAGGTGTGGACGAGAGCACCCTGGAACTATACGGCGTTACAGCCCATCGCTCCCTTCACCGTTCCATAAGACGAAGGTCTATCCTAGTTGCTAGGTCTTCTAGCTGTTTTAATGTTTTAGGATAGTCACGGGTGGATAACTCGTCCTTGATTTTCTCATTCAGGACGATAATAAAGACATCCATCAGAGCGTCTTCGTTCCAGTAGCGCTCCGCAGCCAAAAGGTGGAAAAACACGATATACTCAGCCACGGATTTCACGGCCTACTTTAGGGCCAAGAGCCCCCTAGTGGCCTCCCGTCAGGGTAGTGCAGGACTGAACACTCTGACCAACTCCTGGGAGAAGACATGATACGAGCCGCAGATCCGGGATTTATTCCCCACAATTTAGCCTTGCCTGCCAGAAGGGAGATAACACAGGCGACCTTGGAGCGATCAGTGGGGTAAGTGGACGGTTGGAGTGGAAATGTATCTCACACTGGGTGAGAAATGCCCTGCACTGATCGGGATCACCTCTGAAAAGCTCAGGCGAGGAGAGACACGGTTCAGGAAGCGTCAACGTCACCGTACGTGGCGTGGTGACGGAAACTGATGTTTGCGGAAGTGGCGGAGCCGGTGAAGCCTGGCTGTGTAAATTATTTAAAATCAGGGATCAGGCAGGCTCGGTAAACGGAGGACAGAACAGGTCAGGTAACAGGCAGGCAGGTAATCAGGATTTAAAGCTGAATTAGTTTTACCTGGTGGCTCAAGATAATCTGGCACTGATGACTGGTCTGAAGGTTGTTTATATACCTTATCCACCAGCCGGTATTCACCATTGAGGAGAGGGAGCCCAGGGTTCCATCAGCCCGTTTGTCTGCCCAGAGGTGCCAACGTGCATGAAGAACGGCAAGAAGAGGCATTCTCCACATGTCCCAGGTTCAGTCTCAGGCTGCTAATTGCTGGAGGATCCGGGCTCCCCGTTGCAAGGCTGGAGAGAAGGTCTGGCTCTCCACCAGGGACCTACCGCTCAAGGTAGAAAATAAGAAGCTAGCCCCTCGGTTTATCGAGCCTTTCCCGATCTCTAAGGTGGTGAATCCGGTGGCTGTCCGCCTTCAACTGCCTCACTCCATGAGAATCCACCCCACGTTCCATGTGTCTGAAATTAGGCCAGCCAGGATTTGTGCACTCCTCCAGACCCCCTCTGCCCACCCGTCTTTTCAATGGGGGCCTCGTCTACACCGTAAGGTGTATCCTCAAGTCCAGGAGATGGGGCAGGGGCATCCAGTACCTCGTTGATTGGGAGGGTTATGGACCTGAGGAGCGTTCATGGATTCCATCCCGTTTTGTCGTCGACACGTCTCTGATCAGGGATTTCCACAAGGCCCATCCTGACCAGCCCAGGAAGGCTGCCGGAATCTGCCCTTGGGGTGGGGTGTGGGGACGTTCTGTAATGTTCTCAGCACTGATGCTGGTCTGATCACTCACTCCACACACCTGCCCAGCCCTGCCCCGTCTTCAATCAACTCTCACCTGATCCACCTGCACCTACCGGTATATAACCAACATTCAGACCAGTCATCAGTGCCAGATTATCTTGAGCCACCAGGTAAAACTAATTCAGCATTCAATCCTGATTACCTGCCTGCCTGTTACCTGACCTGTTCTGTCCTCCGTTTACCGAGCCTGTCTGATACCTGTCTGACTCTGATTGCCTGCCTGTAAGCCTGACCCGTTTCTGACTCTGGACATCTGAACCTGCCTGACCCCTGCCTGCCTGTAAGCCCGACTTGTTCTGCCTCTGTATTAACGAACCTGCCTGATCCCTGTGTGCCTTTCAAGCCAGCCTGTTATCTGACCCAGATCTGTGCCCCGACTCTGCTTTGGATTTCCCCCTTGGATTTCTCTCTGGACCTCTGATCTCCCGGCTCTGAACCCGGACCACACCTCGGAACATGAACCTGGAAATCCCCTCAAAATCTCCTGCCGTTGTCACGCTTCTGAACCCCTGCCTGCCCCCAGACCACCGACCTCTAGCCCGTGCCCATAAGAGGGTTTCCCCGTTCAGCGTGGGAGTCGCGGACATGCTTAGTTGCTTCGGACCCGGTCTCGAAAGAGGTTAGTGATCTTTCCCCTAAACACATTTGGGCATAAGGAGCAAATTAAGAGCACTAACCTGCTGTCTCTGTCTCCAGGGGTTCCGGTCTTAGTTGCAGATGATAGTACAGCGAACTGCTGCGCTTACAATTCCAATAAACTGTTTGTAAACTTCACTGATCTGTCTTGGTTGAATAGTGGGTCCAGTGTCTCTGTTCTTTACACATTTGCTTTAAATAACAGAAGTAAGAGACACCATTCAATTCACAATACAAAGAGCATCCCTTGAAAACAGATCTATGGTTTTAACTGCAAAGGTACTTGCACTTGCACTTGACTGAAGTCAAGTCAAATATTTTTCAAATACAAAAATATATGCATTGACATAGTCAACCTCAGTTACAAAAATGTAATGAAATAAATAAAATAAACTGCATCCTCAAAAATAATCACAGCATAAGACAATTCCAGGCAAGGAAAGAAGTGCATCTCTTAAAAGATTTTCAGAAGACTATCTGCAAAGGTGGAGTCAAGTCCAATATCTTTCAAACATGACATTATATGCATTAATATACTGTATGTCAGCCTATGTTACAAAACTGTATTAAAGTAAATAAGTGCATGCTCAAGTATGAGGTGAATAATCAACAAAAGTTTACCTGACTGCATGAGGCATGGTAGAGATGTTTTTTTAATCTTATAGCTCAAAATAAAATAAAAAAAACTTAAATAACTTCCACTTTCTACTCAACATCTAGCACCCCCATTGTCTTTGTCCCCATTTTATTTAAAATTTTCTAGGTTAGGGCATCAATGGTAGATTTTTCTTAAAACAAAGCATCTCTGCTTTCTCACATCCAAGTTGGTTTCTCTTTTCATCAATAACATTTGCAGCAGCAGAAAACAAACGTTCACTGTCTATGCTGGTGCAAGAACAGGGCAGGTATTTTCGTGCAAGTGAGGCTCTGGGAACTGGGTTTTGTTGTTTTCACCAGTACGCCAAATAAATGAGTGCTAAAATCTTAGTTCCAGGCACGTCCCACCGGGAGGAGGCCCAGGGGAAGACCCAGGACACGCTGGAGGGACTATGTCTCCCGGCTGGCCTGGGAACGCCTTGGGGTTCCTCCTGAGGAGCTGGCCCAAGTGGCTGGGGAGAGGGACGTCTGGGCCTCCCTACTGAAGCTGCTACCCCCGCGACCCGACCCCGGATAAGCGGAAGACAACGGACGGACGGACGGACGGACGGGCTAAAATCTTAATTGAACAGAGAAGGAAGTGGTTTTACTTCGATATTTTCATGCAGGAGTGTTCTTGTAGTGTTGCAGCGGAAACTGTCAAAAGTAAGTCAAATAAATTTGTTTGTCCTGGTCTGGCTGTCTTTGTGTCTGCCTCTGCTCACAGCTGTTGATGTAATGAAATTTTACAAATTTTTAAAATTTTATTTTGTGTGTGTGTGTGTGTGTGTGTGTGTGTGTGTGTGTGTGTGTGTGTGTGTGTGTATGTATGTATGTATGTATGTATGTATGTATATATATATATATATATATATATATATATATATATATATATATATATATTATATATATATATATTATATATAGGATCAGTCTCACTGATGCACTGTGGATAGGAGGGACTGCCATACAAAAAGTAAACATTTACCTAAAGTCATATCACCTTAAGCATACGAACAGAACTTGAACAATTATGCATCATTGTTGTGCAGGTTCTCCCCTTCCTATTGGATAAGCTTTGGATGATGCAATTTTTTAAAACAATAAACATCAAACCGAGGTGATGCGGCAGCACAGTGATCTTACAACAAGACTTACACTGTTTCTGGCTATGCTGAGGTAATTTAGATGAGCCAACAAAATTGGAGAGATTGGACAAAAAATTTATTTTCTAAATTAAACCATGCTTCACAAACCTTTTAAATATATGAGTATTATGAATCTATGAAACTACTTTAGACAGCAATGGAAACAGAATCTAGTTTTTATGATGGTTATGACTTCCATCCTTGTTACGAAATTAACAATGTCTCTAAAACACTGCGACGGACTTCTTCTCCAATATGTACTTTGCTCTACATTTTTCTAGGGTTTCTGTCTGTTATTACGGTGTGTGGAAACCTCCTTGTAATAATCTCCATCGTTTACTTTAAGCAGCTTCACACACCATCTAACTATCTGATTGTCTCTCTGGCTGTGACTGACCTACTTGTTGGGATTATAGTCTTTCCTCTGAGCATGTCTTTCTCTCTGAGCTTCTGTCTGTATTACAGAGATCTAGTCTGTAAAATACGAGACAGCTTTGACGTAATTCTAAGCACAACCTCTATTTTTAATTTATGCTGCATTTCTGTAGACCGATACTATGCGGTGTGCCAACCTCTGGCATACAGATCCAAGATAAACACCAGTGTTGTTCTGGTTATGATCTGTATGAGCTGGGGAGTTTCTGTACTTGTTGCAATAGGTTTCATTGTTGCAGAGTTAAATCAGCAAAAATGTCAAGAAAATTGTTTTTCTGACGTTGTGCTTGAAAAGATTTTAGCCCCTATTTTCTCATTTTATCTCCCAGTAATCATAATGCTTTATATCTACCTGAGGATTTACCTTGTTGCACAAAGACAGGTTCGCAGCATCCAGAATGCAGCAAAGTCTGGAGAATCTGTCAGCAACATGGAGAGGAAGGCCACTAAAACTCTGGCTATTGTTATGGGAGTTTTTCTAATGTGTTGGCTTCCTTTCTTTCTTTGTTTTTCATTTCAGCTATTAGGTGGAGTTGCAGTGCCAGTGTATGAAACGCTTAACTGGCTAACCCTGTCGAATTCAATGCTCAATCCATTCATATATGCTTTCTTTTATTGCTGGTTCAGGTCAGCTTTCAGAATAATAATTTCTGGAAAAATATTTCAGGGTGATTTTACAAACACTAAACTCCGCTGACATGATTGGAATCTCAGAAGACGAAATATTCTCAGTAATAAAATGTCTGAAAAACTACTGTTAAAATGATAATCCTTAGTTGTAAGGCTTTAGAAAATGTCAAAAACAAACTGCAGTCTTTTGTTTGATATACTTGTGAATAACATGCCTTGGAAGGAGAACAACTATTTGTAGAGAGCTGTTATATCATCACTGAAATAAAGTTCCTATGCTATACTGAATCCTGTTTTTCAGCATGTGCTTTCCCGTAATACATTCACATTTATAATATAGTTTGGAAGGTTTATAAAGGTTTTCCAGCTAAGAAACTAGAAATATCCAAAAACCTTTAAATAGGGTGAAATAGATCCTTGAGAGAAGTTGGTTTTAAAGAGGCCATGACAAAAAAAATCATTTTTCTGAGGTTTTGGAGATATAACATGATCTATTGTGCACTGATGAGGCCCTGTGAATTTGAAAAGTGAATACTAAAGAACCTGCTCAGGGGGCAGTCAGCTTTATTGCTTTGCTCAAAAACAGTCCGATCAGAAAACTGTTTATCTTTCTACATAATTCATATTCTCTAACCAGAGCACACCATCAAATAAACAGCCTTCCCCCTCCCCCCAGCTGATGCACCGGTTGTGAGTCCTGCTACCATGTCTGACTGCTCCATTTCAGTGGAGGAAGGTGGAGAAGCATGCAGATGGCAGCTCCAGATCAGCCGTCCTGTATCAGCTCAAACAGGATACAGACTCCGCTGAAGTCGCGGATCGCAAATATCCAATAATCAACCTGAAACTAACTTCACAGCAGTATCTAAAAAGGAGAGCTGATATGTCCAAGGGTGAAAAAAATGGATGGAAGGTTCCACTTACTCCCGAAGGATGATAGAAACACAGAAGAGTGGCTGAAAATTCATTCATGGGAGCTTTATTGAAGACTGTTTCCTGTGGAGGAATTCAAGTGGGAGTTTTTGAACAAACAAATTAAAAAAAAATACTTCTGTACCAACACGGAAAGTGGTGACCACAACACTGTCATTACCCTTAAAGGAGCTATAAATAAGATGTTTACTGTAAAATCAACGTAAATTATTTTCATTTCTCACCCAGGATGGAAGTAATATTCCCTATAAACATTCGGTCCTCTCTATCAACAATGAATTGGTCATGTTTTTCTCCTTTCAAACCTAAAGGAAGGTATAGTCCAGAATGACTTTGTTTTAGAGTGTAGCACATGTTTACTTCCTGGTTCCTGAGCCAATCATATGAGAGTTCCCAGAGCTTTTGACTGGTTTTCCAAATATGGTAGTGGCTGCATATCATTACCTCAACCAACCCTTTTACTGAGGGACATTTGGCCTGACAAAACAACAAGCTGACGTAATTTTTTTAAATGAAATTGTTTGGAGTTTTCATTTTTAGCAATATCATCTAGAAGAAATGGTTTGTACAGTGATGTCATACCAGCTTTAAGTTTAGTGACAGCCATTTAGTGACAGCCTTCAGAAAAAATAGTAAAAAGGAATCAAAATACAGAAGTGTCCTGCGCCTAAAAAAAGGGAAAACTGTTATGATGGAAATTTTTCTTTGTCCCCTCTTTGTGCATAAACCTTGTGCAAGAAATGTTTGTCACATTTAGCAAAAGTGCAATTAGAGTTCAAGCTGTATTTAGAAGAAGTGTGAGATTAGTTAAATTTCAGCCTTGGTTTGTATGCATGGCATTGGTTTATACTTAGAACTTCCACATCTCCATCTGTATGTCAAAACATAGGTTGTACAGTGTTAACTTAACCAGCCAGAGTATATGAAGTTTATGAAGAAGCACAGGAACAGCAGGGTTTTTTCTGTTATCATGGTTTAAGCAGTATGCACTTTGTTTCCTATAAAAGACATGGAGTTTCTTGCTCAGTGCCCACATCTGTGAGCTTCTGCCGGGGTGCGCCTCGAACACTGTTTTGCCTTCGAATAAAGAAGACAGACAAGACCCGTCTTCTCTCTCTTTAAGGAGGCGGAACATAGGGGATAAATAACTGATGACAGAAACAAAAATCTACACATAATAATAATAATTCATACTAAGAAAGTGCAAATATAAACCGAACTGCAGAATCCACAGGGAAGCTAAGTAAATTAATAATGGGAGATACCGTTATTAATACTTGCACAGTGGAAGAACCACAGTGCGAGTATTATTGGACCTTAGTGCAGGATTTGATACTGTCGATCACTCCATTCTGTTAGAGCGCCTGGAACTGTCGGCCTTTCTGGTACAGCACTAGACTGGTTTTAATCTTACTTAAAGAACAGGGACGTTTCTGTGTTAGTAGATAACTTTACATCAGAGACAACAAAAGTGTGGAGTCCCCAAGGGTCCATCCTGGGTCCCCTCCTATTCAATATTTACATTCTCCCTCTAGCTCAGATTATAAAAAAACAACAAAATCAATTACCATAACTACAACACACAGCTCTACATCACCATGTCAACAGGTGACTATGAACCCATTCAAGCACTGAGTAAATGCTTAGAAGAAATCGATGCATGGATGAGCCAAATTCTCTTCAATTGAATAAAAACAAAACTGAAGTAATAATTTTTGGACCAATAGAGGAGCAACCAAAAGTTAGCACACAACTTCAGTTGCTTCTGCTAGGAACCACCGGTCAGACCCGATATTCAGGTGTAGTGATGGAATGAGACCTGAACCTAACAAAAGCATCTAAAGCAATGATTCCACTCCTAGTGGGTTTGTTTACATCTCTCAAACCCGTGGTTCCGGGCGTGGAGGAGGTCTTGCGATAATTCATCGCGAGAATTGGAAAGTCTCGCCGGTACCTGCGCCAGTCTCAAGCACGTTTCAATCCACAGTCTGCAAGCTATCTGGTCCAACTCCAACCATCATTGCTGCTGTCTACCGCCCCCCAAAACCGAATAGTGCCTTTTTAACTGAGTTTGCCGATTTTCTCACCCACCTATCCTCTCTATCACCAAACTTAATCCTACTGGGTGATTTCAATATCCACATGGACAATACCAATTTGCCTCTCACCAAAGACTTTACTTCCTGCCTAGAGAGTTTTGGATGTCAGCAATACACCACTACCCCCACACACTCCAAAGGACATATTCTGGATTTAATCTGCTGCTCTGGCGTCATCCCCCACAACATAACATCTGATGAACTCCCCATAACTGACCATTTTCTCCTCTCATTTGCAGTGAATCTTACTTTCTCTATCTCTAAAACATCCCGCCCCATATCCTTCCGGAACATAAAGAACATTGATCCCTCCACCCTTATTTCAAGTATCCACTCTTCCTGCCTCCTTGACTTCAATAATCTGCTAACCCCTGATGACCTGGTCTTTCACTACAACACTGGTCTCCATAATATCCTTGACTCACTTGCTCCACTAAAAAATAGATTTGTTTCTTTCTCCGTCTCCGCCCCCTGGTACACCCCAAATCTCAGACGCATGAAAACCAAAGGACGGCAACTCGAAAGACTTCATAGAAAAACTGGTCTCACTATACTGTTGAGATTAATGTTTATACTTCATTAACCGATTTATCTTGTTATGATGTAGTAATGTAAGCTTCTGATATAATCATATTACTCACATGATAGCTTAATCATGTCCCCTGTGAAGAAACAGAAGAGACTCTGTTTCTTCCCTTCCTGAAACAAGAAGACTCAGCTACGAGATTATGTGCTGACTGAACGTGATTACTCAGCTGTGTATCTTTGTTGACGCTGAGGCTGTTAACTATCTGTTCCCCACCCCTCAGTACAGCCTCAGTCATTGTAACTAGGGACACGCCCCTTTCTTAATAAAATCGAGGAGAACGTTGAGACCGACAGAGTGGGTTGGAGATTGTAACTGTGCAGTCTTCTTCCTACTCTCCTCGAGAATGAAACCAAACTAATTGTCTTTGTGCCTTTCTTTCCCTGTTTATATGATGTTCTAGGTGTTTAGACCTGACAAAGAAATGTACAATAATCACATTATTAACTATAAGGACTCCATTGCCAGCACTAAATCACAGTACTACTCCAGCTTTATCACTGCCAATCAACATAGCTCTAAGTCACTTTTCTCTATACTCAACAATACTATCAAACCCCAGGACTCTTTCCCCCCGCACCTTTACACAACCTCTTTCTGCAATGACATCATGTCATACTTCACAGGAAAAATCAAGAACATTCACCAGAACCTTGGATCAATGGCTCATCTTAGCACCTCAGCAGATCTTCCCTCACCTACACAGTCGCTTTCCTCCTTCCATCTTCCCACTGTCTCGGAAATCACAGAGCTCATCCGGAAATCCAAACCATCCACCTGTCAACTGGACCCCTTCCCAACACAACTTGTCAAAACCTGCCTCCCCTCTCTGGTTCCCCTCATCTCCGCTATCATCCGCACCTCCCTCACCTCTGGAATTGTCCCTACACCTCTCAAAACTGCTGCCATAACCCCGATTGTAAAAAAAAAAACCTGGTGCCGACCCGATCAACTTCAACAACCTCCGTCCTATCTCCAATTTACCCTTCATTTCCAAAATTCTTGAAAAAACAGTTGCCTCCCAGCTCCATACTCACCTATCTGCCAACAGCCTGTATGAACAATTTCAGTCTGGTTTTCGGCCACTCCATAGCACTGAAACAGCACTCATCAAAATCACCAATGACCACCTCATGGCATCTGATTCTGGACTACTCACCATCCTCATCCTCCTCGACCTGAGTGCAGCCTTTGACACCATCTGTCACACCACTCTCCTCAGTAGGCTTTCTTCCATTGGCATCACTAACACTCCGTTGGACTGGTTTATTTCCTACTTCTCTGACTGCACTAAGTTCATTCAACTGAAGATCCTCAAATCCACCCCCTCCCCCGTCACCTCAGGCATGCCCCAGGGCTCTGTACTCGGGCCCCTCCTCTTCATCATCTACCTCCTTCCCCTTGGCAATATCTTCCGCAAATTTAACATCCACTTCCATTGCTATGCCGATGACACCCAGCTCTACCTCTCCACGCAACCATCGTCCTCTTTTTCCCCGACCTCCCTCACAGATTGCATCTGTGAAATAAAAGCCTGGTTCACTAACAACTTCCTTCAATTAAACAGTAGTAAAACTGAGGTTCTCCTCATCGGCACCAAATCAACTCTTTTCAAAACCGACAGTTTCCCACTTATTATTGACAGTTCCTCCATCTCCCCCTCCCCCCAGGTTAAGAGTCTGGGTGTCATCCTCGATAGCACCCTATCTTTTCAATCCCATATCAATAACATTACCCGGTCTGCCTACTTTCACTTAAGAAACATCAACCGCCTCCGTCCCTCCCTTACCCCACACACTGCTGCCATACTTGTGCACAGCCTTGTCACCTCCCGACTGGATTACTGCAACTCTCTCCTCTTTGGCCTTCCTCAGAAATCACTCCATAAACTACAACTGGTCCAGAACTCAGCTGCTCGCATCATAACAAGAACTCCCTCTATCCACCATATCACCCTGGTCCTCCAACAGCTCCACTGGCATTCAATACAAAATTCTCATGATGACATTCAAGGCCCTTCACCACCTTGCCCCCCCCCCATATCTGTCAGGCCTCCTGCACATTCCCACCCCCTCCCGTGCTCTTAGATCCTCATCTGCTTTACACCTGTCTGTCCCTTCCGCCCGTCTCACCACCATGGGGAGCAGAGCATTCAGCCGCTCTGCCCCCCGCCTCTGGAACTCTTTACCACCCCTACTTGGAAACACGGACTAACTTCTCCATTTTAAATCACAAGTCAAAACTCATCTGTTTAAGACTGCCTATTCTCTTTAATTATCAATTTCCCTGTCCCAGCCTCTGTATTTTTTAAATGTTTTTTGTTTTGATTTTTGTTTCTGACATTCTGTTTTTTACCCTTCTGTACGGTGACCTTGAGTGTCCAGAAAGGCGCCTTTTAAATAAAATGTATTATTATTATTATTATTAAAGACATTTACAATGTTGGCCTTCTGTCACCTGAAAAACATTTCCAGGATTAAAGGACTAATGTCTCAGCAGGACATGGATAAACTAATCCAATGCATTTATCTTGATGTTTTCACAGTTTTACAGGTCTGCCTAAAAAGTCGATCAGACAACTGCAGCTGATTTTTGAAAACAGTGTTCTCTGGTGTCAACCTGAAGGTAAAGGTCAAAACAGTTTGTGTGTGGGTTCTACAGAGATGTTTGCTACCATTTTCCCTCGACCCTAGAGAAGGTACCGCTGTTGTGGAAGACATCCTGTCTGGTTCCGGTACCAAAGAAAACTCACCCTTTGACATCCTACATCATGAATATCCTGGAGGGACTCCTGTTGGCCCACCTGTATAAGCAAACCAGCACATATCAGGACCCCCTGCAGTTTGCTTATCACCATTGAGTTGGAGTTGAAGATGCCATCATACCCCTACTTTAACAAACCCACTGTCATCAGGAAAAAGCAAGCAGCAAGGAAGATCGTGTTCTTTGATTTATCGAGTGCATTTAATACAATTCAGCCTGATTTGCTTTGCCAGAAACTTCAGAAGACTCCGGTGGAGTCGCATGGATCAATGAGTACCTGACAAACAGACCACAGTTTGTGAGGCTGAAGGACTGTGTGTCTAACCAGGTGGTCAGCAACACAGGAGCACCACAGGGGACTGTTCTCTCACTGTTCCTTTTCACTCTGTACACTTCAAACTTCCAGCACAAGTCTGACTCCTGTCATCTATAGAAATACTCAGTTGACTCTGCAGTTGTCGGGTGTATCAGAGATGGAAAAGAAGCTGAGTACAGAGAGCTTGTGGACCGCTTTGTGGCATGGTGTGGAAGCAGTCATCTTATTTTGAATGTGAACAAAACAAAGAAGATGATTGTAGATTTCAGGAACAAGTTTAGATGAAGCCCAATTTCCATCATGTGAGAAGAAGTGGAGGGGGTTGAGGAATATAATCATCTAGACAACAGACTGGACTGGAGAGGCAACAGTGAAGACATCTACAAGAAATGACCGAGCAGGCTGTAGTTTTTGAGGAAGCCTAGGTTTTTCAAGGTTTTTTAGCAAGATGCTGCATATCTTCTATAAGTCTGTTGTTGAGAGTGTCATCTCCTCTGCCATCATCTGTTGGGGCAGCAGCGTCAGAGCCAGGGACCTAAAAAGGCTCAACAACCTGATGAAGAAAGCTGGCTCTGTTTTCAGCCAAAGGCTTCTTCAGATTGGTTGTAAAACAGACCACTACAGGAGATCTTTCCTGCCCACAGCCATCACCATCTATAATAACTCTTTGACAAAATTAGTTACATCAACATTTAACTTCCCTTTGGGAAAAATAAAATATTTCTAACTTTGAATTAATCAGCTGCTCCCTATTGTAAACCACCCTGTTGCTATGGTTATGCATCATAACAAAAGAGTAAAACATAGAAAAGTATTGGGAAAAATCAATCCAGCAGCACAGCATCCAATACAAGAAGAAATGGTTATCCAAAAAAAAACATTTTTCCCAAGAAGAACAGGAATGAAATTTTGAAAAAAAGAAAAAAATCTCAATCAAAGTTACAGAGCTACTTCAACATGCTGCCACCCTGAGAGGCACAATTCTAGAATTTGGTCATTAAGGGAAGCTGGAGTTCTCAAGGAGAACATGCAAACTTTACACTTTCTGAATCTTTTGGTCAGAGGAAGCGAAACAGCTGCATAACCACTTTTTGCACTACCAGATTGTCAAGGACATAATAGTTCTTTCAGCATAAAGATAGCTGAATATCACAAACATCCATTGCAAACATAAGCAGCATTTTCTCGACATTTCCCAAATACACAGTGCCATAGATATAACAACTCTTCAATCAGATCTTGGCCTCAAATTATATTCAACATGCAGTCAAAAACTTGCAAGTCAGACTGTGCTGATTGCAGCCCAAACATATTACAACACCATGCATGACTCAAAAGTGACCCAGGGCAGTTGTCGATTTAATGTTAACAAAAAACCATAGGATACACCTTGTGTCAAAAGTTAATTTATGACCCTTATGAACTGTATATGACCTTATGATTTATGACACCTGTCACCCCCCTCCTTCCAAAAAATATGATTTATGACCCCCCCTTCCTTCCTTCCTTCCTGACCCCCGCCCTTTTTTATGAGACCTCTCACCCCTATGTGAACCTCTCTCCTGACCCCCCTTCCTGACCCCCACCCTGCACACACACACACACACACACGCACACACATATACACACACACACACACACACACACACATTACTTCAAGTATTTATTTGCCTATTTTTTAATTATTCTTTAATGCATATGGGGATGGTCAAGAAATGTGCTTATTGTAGGGTTACTTATAACCAAACATGTAACTTTAGTTGTATGAACCTTCAGACTTATAGTCTGCATTTGCAGGATAGGAAACTTTGCTCTTGACACTAAAGGGCTGTGGTTGATGACAATAAACAGATTATCTACTTAAATCTGTAGCTCATACAGAACAACGGGAAAGAAAAGGAGGCAATCAAATAAAATAAATACCATCTCCGTGCATGCTCCCCTCTTGTTCTACCAATAAACACACAACGGCAAGATTAGGTTTTCTCTTCAATCCTTTCTCCCCTCTAAGCAAACGGCAGGATCTTAGCTAAAAGCGGGTCAGTGGACGCGTCCGTTCATAGTGTCTTACACGGTCGAAATGTGAGCTCCAGCCGTTCTGTCTCAGGAGGGGGGGGGCAGTTTGTTAAAACCTCAATGCGTCTGTTCGAGGCGTCGATGTGTCTGAACCCTAATCAATCAGACCTGTAAAACCCAGCAGGACACTTCACCGTGTTCTTATAATCAAACGGTTTCCACCCCACCGCAGCTGGGCCAGGTGTTTGTCAGAAACAGCGGTTCTAGCAATAAAATTGAGTCAGACAATGGCGTGGCGCCGAGACGCGACTCTGCTGACACCTTTTAGGCATACAGCACCGGATCCTACAATAGGACGGGTGGGAGAATAGACTGCCCCCCCCCCGCCGCGTTGCGTATCAATCTGCATATCAGCATACTATGCGCCCAGGAAATAAAATAAGATCAGACTTTTTAGACGCTGGGCGAAACATCCGCTAGACTCGGGATCAAACGGTTTCCACCCAGCCCCTGCTGCGTTACACCTCTTCAACAAAAGCATACAGGCGCCGTTGATCTACAAGATTCTGGCCTCCCGTGTCACCCCCCTTAGGAGGCGGGCAGATTATAAGTCGCAGGTTTACTTTGAAAACCCTTTAAAAACTATCAGTCTGAACTTAGTCTTAAAGCGACAGGTAGCTGATTCCTGAAGTATGTCACCCGGTCCGTCAACACATCGAGTTACGGCTCAGATACATTCCGATGGGCTCACCGAATCGCAGGAGTATAACCAAATCACCGCCGGTGAGTAAACGTTTTAAGGTTTTATTTTTTATCTACAGCCAATAGCTACTTTTGTTCAATTCTCTGTAGACTGTTTTACGGGGTTCCCCCTGTGACGCTAGGGGAAAGATTATGTATCACGTGTGACGCTGAGGCGTTCAAGAACGACTTGGTTTCCCCAGCTTTTCAACGGCTCACAGAACAATATTTGATCCCTCGGTATTAGTACTATATATATATATATATATATATATATATATATATATATATATATATATATATATATATATATATAAATAAATAAATAAATAATATTTTTCAGGACCCACGCCTCGAGAGCTCGAAGGAATCGACTTCACCCAGACCGATTTTGGTGAGAAGTCTTTCAAGCTTATATTGATTTTATTTTAATACTAGCCCTAACCATATGTTTGTAACCATTTTTATTTTTATTTCTGTATTTCAGATTTAAACAGGTGTATGGACGAATATTACCGCTCTTCCAACCAGGTTAATACTAACTGTTATGCAGGAGCGAGCATTCTCCCTCAACCGGGCAGACAGCGAACGCCTCTTCAAAATCGGCTAAGTCTCAAGAGGAGACGTGATACGTTGAAAGCGCCCGCGGGTTTGCGCGACAGAGGAGAGGAGAACCTGACGTCGGATACATAGTGATCAGTCCGCCTGAGTCTCCCGTCCGAGAAGTTGTGAATTCACCGGTTCCAACAGTTCAGGACCCAGACGTCTTCGGCAGCCGAGAAGCTAATCGACAAACGGCGATTCATGCCGCGCCTGTTCACCAGGACCGACACGCGGCGCGTAAGTTAACTATTTTAGCTCTGAATCTTACCCCGATTGTACATTTCCGAATTATCTCGGTTCATTTAATCTATGTGTTTTATTTAGCCGCAGTAACAATCCACCGAGACATCGTAGCCGAAGCGGCGTTTACGGCTGAAATATTATCTCCCACCGCAGCATTTAACCAGCCGGACGGTAAATCAACATCTGTTTACTTTGTTTATTCAGTATTTATTTATTCAGTATTTATTCAGCCGCCCAGGCTGTAGTAACACAGGGGGATATACTTATCCCGCAATCTCCAGTTTTGACCCCGCCATCACAGGATCTTCTTCTCGACACCTCAACCCCTCAGCCGGAAGGTAATTGAATACCTGTTTTGTTACTATTTTATCCGGTATTTATATTTAACTTTATAAATTATAAATAAAATTTCTTCAGCTGCACTGCCCTGCGGGCAAGCAGATCCAGCGGATCCAGCAGATCGAGCCTCCCTGCCTGCAGCCTCCCGGGCAGACACAGCCAATCAACCATTAGAGGGTATCCCCCCTCCACGAGCAGCGTCCAGGGCTGACATAGCAGAGCAGACTCTACAAGTAGTTTCTACACCGGCAGTAGCAACAACAGCAGCTCCTCAGCCCAGCTGTAAGCCCTCAATTGATCATTGTTATTTTTATTCTGTAGTTATAATTTATTTATTTATTAATTTATTCTTTATGCTCATGTTTGCAGTAACTCGAGCCACCTCTAGCTTGATCAATCTCCGTTCATCTGTCCTGAAACTCCAACAAGACATCGGTCGGATAATCATTAAAGCTCGTGCTGTGAAAAGGATTATTCAAGGTATAATTTAATTTCAAAGCATTCATAGAATTAGTTTGTGATATATTAATTTTTATTCAACCCTGATTACGTTAAAAATCTAATTATATTCTTTTTTATTTGTATCACAGAAACATCAGCGGTTGTTGAGCAAATTCCGTCGTCAGGAGACAGGGCACAGCTTTACTGCATGCAGGCTGGAGAACTTGTGACATCCTGCCAGATTTTGCTGAATCAGTTGTTCCGGTCACCGGCATTGGACCGTGCAGCAAGTGAACAGATACGCCCTAGCTTGATCAATCTCCGTTCATCTGTCCTGAAACTCCAACAAGACATCGGCCGGATAATCATCAAAGCTCGTGTTGTGAAAAGGATTATTCAAGGTATAATTTAATTTCAAAGCATTCATAGAATTAGTTTGTGATATATTAATTTTTATTCAATCCTGATTACGTTAAAAATCTAATTATATTCTTTTTTATTTGTATCACAGAAACATCAGCGGTTGTTGAGCAAATTCTGTCGTCAGGAGACAGAGCACAGCTTTACTGCATGCAGGCTGGAGAACTTGTGAGATCCTGCCAGATCCAGGTGGACCAGATGTTCCAGTCGTCAAGACTGCACTCAGTGTAATCAAGTAAAATTGTCACCTCTGTAAAAATGGGGAGCCAGCAAATGAGACATGCATTAAATGAAATGTTGAAAGCTGTAAACGAATTACAAAATATAGCAGTTGATGACACGTCTGGGGTTCTGAATCTACCTAATGCTTCACCCTCTCGGTTAGAAGAAGCCCTGCAACAATTAAACGCTTCATTCTCTCAACCCTCCTCCCCGGAAAATGATTCGCCACACTTTGAGATGCAGGTTACAAATGTTCTAAATGATATCACGCAAATGGTTAACGAACTTCAAAATATTCCAGTTCAGGATACGTCTGGGGGTGCTAATTTACATGAAGGTAATGGTTCACCAGATAGACAGCAGGTTCACGCCGGCCAGGGTTGGAATTATGAACGTTTATCGTTGCTAGAACAAGCCCTCCATCAATTAAACGCATCCTCCTCTCAGTCATTTAACCCTAATCCTGCAGGCGAACAGTCTCATCACCACCTGCAGCAGCACGGGGGTAGTTTAAATCAGACTGTTGTAGAAAATCATATTCCGTCTGGTTCTTCTAATACAGTTTCGCAAAACCCCACCTCCAGCACGCATCAACAGCCAGACATGCAGGGCCTGCAGGATCAGCCCTGCACCAGCCAGTCAGCTGTAAACAGCTCTGAGCACACTCAGCAGTCCTCTACATCCAGCGTCCAGCGTGACCGCTTCAATGTCACAGAAATAAGACGCTCTTTAAACATCACCACTATGCAGCCTGGTGAGATTCCTAATCCCGTAGAATTTTACACACAGGTTTATGATGTTCTGGCTGACTTGGTAGAATCTGTTATTCCTCTAACGTCTCGTAACAACATTATTCAGCTTGAATTAAGCGGGCATGGGTTTTCTCATCATACCGTCGTACAAGTCGATGGCGAAGGCGATTCAATTTTGCCTGCATTTCAGGAATTTTTAGACGACTTAACACAATCTAACGAGGAGTTAACCGACAATGTAGAAATTGTCCTTCAAGTTGTAAGAACGCCAAGCGGGGGTGCAAGACGTAAGGCTGTTAAAACATTAGACTGTGAACTGATCCATAAAAAACAGCGGTATCTATATATTGTTGAAAATTCTTCTAATCAACTTTGTTTTGCAACAAGTCTAGCACATCTCTTTAATCCGACTTTTACAGACAGTGAAGCCATCCACCAAGGGACAATTTGGCAGCATATGGCAGGTCTGACCGAGCAGACTCCCGTAACTTTCGGTGATGTGCACAAATTTGAAAATATTCTCAACAGGAAAATTGTCGTATTCTATTAAGACAGCAAGAATGCACTGCTTCGTAATTTCCAGACTGACTTTTCAGATCGTTCAAATCCAATTTTTATGTTTCTGTTCAAAAATCATTACTATGGCATTAAAAGTCTCACAGCATTCACAGGCTCTAATTACATCTGCAGCTACTGCTTTAGCGGCTTCCAAAACATCAACAGACATAACTGTCAAGGTCGCTGTGCGGTTTGCCTTGACCCGAACTGTACGATGCAGCCGTACAGTTCTGTGCAATGCATAGACTGTAAGCGCATATGTCGTAATCTGCAATGTTTTAATAGCCACAAGGTGCCCAGATTGAAGCCCAAACTCAACAAGCATGTGAGTAGCTGTGACACCACTAAATTCTGTCCTGTTTGTAAAAAGCTATATGATTTGTCAACAGGCAAAGAGAGCAAACCTCACGAGTGTTCCATAAAATGTCCGATCTGTCATGAGAAAGTGCCTGCCGGTGCTGATGTAACGTTAAACGGTCATCAGTGTTATATTCAGCCAAGTCTGACTGATGCTGAACTCAATGACAAATTGGTTTTCTACGATCTCAAAACTTTTACAGATAAGTCTGGTTCACACATTCCATATCTTGCCTGCGCAAAAACGTTGAAGGGGGAAATTTGGTATTCCTATGGGTTGAACTGTGTCAAGGAGCTTCTGCTTCATTTTCGGAGAGCTTGTTATAGAGGTTACACCTTTTTAGCTCATAACAGTCGAGGGTTTGACTCTTACTTGATTCTGAGTGTGATGGTTCAGTTGGGTATAAAACCACATCTAATAACGCAGGGAAGTAAAGTTCTCTGTTTTACCGAGCGGGACTACAGCCTGAAATTCATAGACAGTCTCTCATTCCTTACTATGAAACTCAGCCAGATGCCAAAAGCGTTAGGCTTCACTGATCACGCTAAAGGTTTTTTTCCCCACTTGTTCTCCTCTGAGAAGACTTTAAACTATGTGGGCCCGCTTCCTCCACCTAGTTTTTACGCTGTGGAACACATGAACCCAGCCGAGCAGGAACGTTTTTCCAGCTGGTACAACGAGGCTTGTAAGCATCCCTTTGACTTTCAGAAAGAGGCTCTTTATTATTGCAAAAATGATGTGGAGATTCTTTTCAAGTCATGTGTGAAATTCAGAGAAGAGTTCTTTAAAGAGACAAAGGTGGATCCATTAAAGTCCATAACGATAGCATCTGCTTGTATTAAAGCTTTTACTTCAAATTTCCTGCTCCCTAACACTTTAGCCATACCTTCCCCTGTGGATTACCGCTGGCAGTACAAAGACTTTTTCGGATGCGTCCATTCAGTGGTTAGAGTGGGTAGCTGCTGAACATGCTCTTAACAAGGGGGAGGTGCAACTAGGACCTTATTATGTGGATGGATTTGCAGAGATTCGAGGAGTAAAGACTGTGTTTGAGTTCAATGGATGCTTTTATCACGGATGTCCCAGCTGCTTTCCAGCTGACCAGAAATGCCCGCTCAGAGGAGTCTGTTTTGAGACTTTCCATTATGCTACCATGGAGAGAGCCAGGGTATTGGAATCGGTTTATGGGGTACATGTTGAGATGATGTGGGAACATACTTGGAGTTTGATGAAGGCGTCACACTCGGGTCTCAAAAGGTTTCTGGAGTGTTTCAGCGCACCTGTACCTCTTCGCCCTCGAGATGGTTTGTTTGGGGGCCGGACTTGTGCTCTTAGGCTCAGGTACACGGCCGGAGAGAATGAGTCTGTACGTTATGTCGACTTCACATCTCTGTATCCATTTGTGAATGCCAGCTGCAGCTACCTGTTAGGCCATCCCAAAATCATTTGCAAAGATTTTGACGATCCTCATAACTATTTCGGCTTCATCAGGGCGACCGTGTACCCGCCTCGTGGTCTGTTTTTCCCCGTTCTGCCATACAAGACATCTACCGGTAAACTGGTGTTCACACTGTGCCGGGCTTGCGCCGAGATGAACTACCAGTCGGGTCCTTGCACTCACTCTGACGAAGAGAGAGCGTTAACAGGTGTATGGGTAAGTGTGGAATTCAACAAGGCTCTTGAGCAGGGATATCGGCTAGCTAAAATCACTGAGGTTTGGCATTTTGAAAAACAGAGCAGTTCAATCTTTAAACCGTATATCCACACATTTCTCAAGGGTAAACAGGAGGCTTCAGGTTTTCCGACTGAGGCTACGGACGAGGAAAGTCGTATGAAATATGTGGCAGACTACAAACGTGAGCAAGGCATCCAGCTAGATGTACGGAAGATTGAGGTGAACCCGGCTAAAAGGCAGGTGGCTAAATTGTGTCTGAACAATTTTTGGGGCAAATTTGCACAGAGAAATGATTTGGCTCAGACAAGCATTGTCAGCGAGCCCGAAGAGTTTTTTAACTTTCTATTTTCCGGTAAATACACAGTAAGCTACTTTCACTTCCTGAACGATGAAATGTGTATGGTTCAGTGGAAATACAGCAAACGTTGCGTCTCTCCACACAACAAGGTGAATAATGTTTTCATCGCTGCCTTTACAACTGCACACGCACGTCTGAAATTATACACCTGTCTCGAAAGACTTAAGGAGCGTGTTTTGTACATTGACACAGACAGTCTGATCTATGTGGTTAAACCGGGTCAGACCTCCCTCGAGCTCGGACATTTATTAGGTGACTTGACTGACGAACTTTCAGGTGACTCGATAGAGCAGTTTGTTTCCGCAGGTCCGAAAAGCTATGCTTACCAGACCAGAAGCCAAAAACGGGTTGTGATGAAGTTTAAAGGTATCACTCTGACTCGTGAATGCTGTGAGAGAGTGAATTTTCACAGCGTGAAAGAGTTGGTTGAAGGTTATTTGCAAGGTTCTACAGAGGATGTTTTACAAGCCCCGCAACACACCATCAGAAGGCATAAAAGAAACTTCCAGCTTCAAAATGCCACATTTCAGAAAAAGCTCCGGGTCGTGTATGACAAGAGAAGGCTTTTTCCTGACGGTACAACTCTTCCGTTTGGTTATTAAAGGCTAACTGAGAAAAATAAAATGTCTCTCTCCCGTGAAACACAGGAGGTCGAATTTGACCCTAGACAAAAAAAACCCTTTTCACTTCTAATAGCAGGGCCGAGTGGTTGTGGTAAATCTTATTTTGTTAAAAGTGTTTTGCTAAATTGTAACCATGTAATGGATGTTGTTCCTGAAAATATAGTCTGGATTTACACCTGTTTCCAAAGTATGTGTTCTGAATTGCAAAAAATGAATAAAAAGATTAAATTCCTCGAAGGACTACCTGATTCTTTTGATGATGAAAATCTGTTTCCTCCTGATCAAAATCATTTGGTTATTTTAGACGATGTGATTTTCCAGGCTTCGGACCATCCGGAAGTGGTGAAGATTTTCACTCAATACAGGCATCATAAAAATATGACTGTTATAATGTTAACTCAAAATATTTTTCATAAAGGGAAGTATAGTCGTACCATCAGTTTAAATGCTAATTATATGGTGTTATTTAAGAATCCTAGAGATAAACTGCAGCTGAATATATTAGCCCGTCAAATATTTCCGTCAGAGAAAACTTTCTTTATGGAGAGTTTTCAAGACGCCACCAGAGAACTTCACGGGTATTTAATCGTGGATCTGACTCCCACTTGCCCAGACCGTTTCAGACTGAGAACTGGAATGCTCCCGGGTCAGTGGCCAGCTGTTTATGTACCGAAATTAAATTAAATTAATTATTTTTTCATGTCAGCTCGCATAAGACGGAATGTTCCCTTATTGAGAGCCCTATATCAAGCCACAGCAAAGAAGCGTAAAGACATTCTTGCTCACTGCTCACCCGACTTTCTCAAAGCCTTGTGTGAAATATTTCTGAATATCTTAAAGGGTAACGTGAAAATATCTCATTCCCAGCATAAAAATTGCAAAAGCAGAAAAAAATAATCAGACTGCTGGCTGATAAAAGAACCGTGTTAAAACATAAACGGGCGGTTTTGAAAAATCAAACGGGAGGTTTTATTCTTCCTCTGCTTACTGCCGTCGCCCCTTTAATCGGAGAGCTGGTGGGAGGTCTCATCAGGAGATGAGAAAAAATGTCTCTTAGGACGGCGCAAAAGATGTATCTGGTTTCACCGCATCAGTTCAAACGTTTCACCCCGACGGACCCTTCCATCAGAGAGACCGCTGAAGAGGATTTGGATTCTAAAATGAGAGAGATTCTGAATGAACCGGGACTGAGTTCTTATGAAAAAATTAAAAGGTACAACGCTCTGTTGCAGAGATATCTGACTCTAATGAAACAAGGTCAGCTTGAGGAACCCCGAGTGACTTTAACTGTGCAACGTGACCCTGTGCCTGAAAATAATGATGCAGACTCTGGCTCTGGTTCTACAGCCTCTTCTGCTGAATTGGATCAGACCGCTAATGACATTTTAAAAGCTCTACCTAACAGAGATCGCAAAAACGCTGAATACATACTGAAAAGGTTAACGCAAGTTGGCCCGAGTTGGACTTCGAAAGGGGAATTTGTTTACCGCGATCGTGTGATGGGGGGCTCACATTTGGTCGATTTGTTGAAAAACCTCCTGGTTCAGTTCAAGAGGAAAACACAGAGTCAGGAACCTGTAGGTTGGACCCCGTTCATGGCTGCCTTGAAGGAGCTAAACATCCCTGTGTCATCAGTCAGTAACCCGCAAGCCCGCGACCAATACAGAGGCATGACAGAAACAGGTGTATCGGAGAAGAACAAAGATAAACCCGTCGTGAAACGAAAAGGAAAAATCGTGCTGTCTCCTAAATTCCCCGGAATAGACTTTATGGATCCCACCCCTGGGAAAGGACCTGCTCGAAGCAAGAGACCCCTGCATGGTTGACATTTTCACCCTAAAAGTCTGTATGAAATAAAAAAAATGGAGAAATGAATTTGTAATAAAGAAAACTTTAATGTTTCAAATTATTCATGCGTACAGTGTTTTTATTTAGACAAGTTACAGCTTGTAACAATCTTTAAACATTCCGTGAATAAACGAGGACGAGGCCCTATTTTTGATACAATGCTGATATTTTTTCACAAAATCATATACCATGAGATCATTTTTATAAACATCGTCGTGGTAGGTAGCCAATATTTCATGCACTGAAAGCCCACAGGCTTTATGACACAGATAATAAACACAGGGATGACCGCACAATATTTTCGAGGATCTCTCTTTCAAAAATGCCGCTATGCTCGGTGGATAAAATTCAAAATCAGGACTGAATCCATAAGAGTCGAAAAAGGTGGCTCGATCATTCTCTTCCAAAGTCAAAGCTAGCCAGTGTTCTCCAGGCATGTGTGAAGGATGAGTGTTTACGATGAAATAGGCGGGTCCTTTGTACGTGCGTTTCAGTAACGGGAGTTGATCGGATGCCCAGACCCCGTGAAATAAATCCCCCAGAAGATGATGCATCAAACTTTCGATCTTGTGGTTATTCATGTTTTTAATAAAAATCCACCAGGACCTGCCTTTTTGAGTCGATTTCCAAAATTGAATCGTAACACGCGTACACGATCAGGGTGGTCGTGTGAGGCAACGGAACTCTGAATCTCATTTCCAGTCTCAAATTCCCATTACACACCGGTGACAGAGCGTCAGCGTCCTCGCTCGGGTTGAGATTAAAAACAAACAGGGAGTAACCCTCGTTAAATTCCTCTCGAGCGATGCTTAAAGGAAGGTCTTTTAAATGACGACCTGTAGCGGTGAACATGTCGTAATATTCCCTCACTGAAATACCGTCATTGAATTGAGGCTGAAATGCTTTGGCCGGCACCTGTCTGCCGTCTTTGCAGAGAGCTAAATATTCCACATCCATATGCTGGTTGAAGTTGAAAGGGGACAGGCTTCTCCTGCCTGTGAACGCTTCGTGGTTGACCATACCTAAAACGACATATTTAGGAAAGGTTCCCAAAAACAGATTCTCCTGTGTACATATCCTGGAATTTTCTGGGATAGAATATGTTTTCACGTTCACGCGAGAAAGAGGATAGAGAGCATTTCCTCTCGTTAATGCTGAAGCGTGCCCCAGCCGTATAGCCGGGGAGACTGAAACTTTTTGCACAAAAAGAGATGCTCCTAGAATTTTCAGCCGGAAGGTTGAATCATGAGGTCCCATGAGAGAGAATGCGTCGCTGGTCCTGGTTAATTTAACCCTCATGTCGACAGAATTCAGAAGGAGTCTTTCGCAGAAGAATATATCAGCGTGAAGCGGGCCCATCTGGTGTAACTCTCTCGAATTAGCAGTGAAAGAGGCTCTCCGGTTAGCGCCCGAATTAGGACCATTGACAAAAACAATCGAGTCGATAGCTCCCGCAGTGTCTTTGTAAAAGAGACCTGCGCTAAATTGACTCTTTAAAGTATCCTCCGAATAGTTGAGCAGAGTTTTAATAATAGCCCTGTAAGGATGGGTTGCGCTACTCTGTGAAATTAACCTATCTCCCAGAATAACATTGCATTGACTGAACATTGTATTCAACGGGTAATTTATGAGTCCGACGGCCGCGTCATTAGCCAGGTCGCTGCCGACAGCGTTGGTGATCTTTAGACGGACATGTAGCAAGGTGTCGTTCAAATCCATGTATTTTTCTCCATCTCCGGGGATAAAGAACTCAATAGGCCCCGTGTCTGTAATAGCTGACACGGGTAATATTTCGGTGTAGACCTTATCTTCGATGGATAGTTGAGTCATAGGGACCGTGAAAAGATTGAGTTCGGCCAGGGTACATTCTGACGATTTCTGATGTAACAGAGCCATGATTGATTTTTAATGAAAATACTAAATCAGTTAAATATATCCTTGCTCGCAGCAGACTTCCTTCTCCTAGGCTTGCTGTTGCGAACTGGCTTGTTCTTCTTCCGCGGTGCGAGTTTATGTGAGCGCCAAACACGTTGCCCCGGAGGTCGCTTTCTAGCCCTTTTTGACAAAACCATCACCCCTGACCCCTCCTGGTTATTTACACCTGTTATTTTGGTCATTGCTTTACCTATGACGTCTGAAGCAATGTTTGTGGCCGCCCTTTTCAGATGGGGTTTCGCTATTGCAAAGCCGGATTTAACTAGGGGCGATACAAAACGAAATAGTTTTGAAAAAATGGATCCAATCCCCCGCCCGTACATAACGGGAGCGCCATAGAAACCTGGTAAAGCGCCCCCAACCTGGCTTTGGTAATAGGAGACGAAACGGTGTGGGTCTTCTCTCAGGAAAACCATGTTTTCTTGATTTTTGAATTTTTTTTTTCCTTCTCACGTTTTAGTACGTTGCAACGTTGCTGGTGCGACTCGTGGCACAGCTATGAATGATTCCGGTCGCAGTCGTGCGTGTTTTTTTATATCCACAATCTGTTTCACGTGAATGCTCGGTGTGAGGTCACAGGTCTGAAATGCAACTTCACAATGCACTTTCCGTATGTAAATTTCACAGGGGTGTTCTGATCCGTTTTTATTTCAACTTGTATATTTTCAATGTGTTTCTTAGCAACAGGTAAATAGTAAGGATTATGGAAAGTTTCAGTTATAACATCCCCAAAAACACCTTGGACCTGGACGGTTCGCAAGAGGGGGGCGTGAGCGTCCCCTACCATCTGTGGGGCCACAATATCACTTTATAAATATAAATGGTATAACCCCGCCTTAAAGTCTATAGGTCGTGGGGCGTGCCAGTGATTCGGCCACCTGCTTGAAAAGTTAGCATGTTAGCAGTGCGGTTAACTTTGAAATAAATATCTGAATCTATCTTTCTCAGACGGGCTTCAATCTCTGTGATAAGCTGATTCAAATTAGTATAGTATCCGCTTGCAATCTGTACGCGTTGGACTTTTGCTTCATCCGCCTTCCGCGATTCGAAATAGGCGTTTTCTGAGGGGACATTATGCCATGTATGTGGATAAGAAACCTCCGTCAAAGCCACTTGCCACTGACCTTGTAAGTTAATAGGTTGGGCTAAATCCACACGGAAACTCGATATGCTATTATCCTTAAAAACATTGAGGCTAGCGTTGGACGGCAGCGTCAGATAAAACCCCTGGTCCTCAGTTAAGCGATCCATGTTGCAATGTCACCCCTCCGGAGAGCAGCGCCTTGTTTTATACATCACGGAGGTCATCGGCTCTCACCCAGCTGTTGAATTTCTCCGGCCAATTTTTCCAATGTACTAAGACCTGTCTGACCCCCCGAACTGTGCGTTTGTCTAATATTTCACCCACTTGATACATTTTGTTTTTTGATATTTTGACCTTTTGAAGCTCCTCAGCATAAAAAGAACCTCGGACGGGTTCTCCATCTAAATCTTTCAGCTTGAAGACGGGTGGAGATCGCTGTATCACTTCTGTAACTGTAAAGATTTCATCCGTGAAACTCTGTTCATATTTTTTGTCAAACACTCCACGCACTTTCGATATTCTGACATGATCACCCTGCTTAAACGCCATCTTGAGTTTTGTGCAGCGTTTGGAATTAGTCCCGTACAAATTCTGAAACACCTGAAAAGTGTTACTAGCGGTGACTTCCACAGGGGTCATTTTAATACTCGAATGATAGCTGTGGTTGTAACTTTTGACCAGATCCTGAAGCACGTTTACATAACGGAGAGTGTTGTTTGCTGTGAAATATCTCCGCATTCTTGATTTTAACGTACGGTTAAACCTCTCAACGACTGATGCTTTTATTTCACTAGCCGTGGAAAAATGTTCAATACCGTTTTTATCCATTAACGCTTTGAATGATTTGTTGAAAAATTCTTTACCGTGGTCAGTTTGAAGTCTCTTTGGAACCCCACTCTCCTTTAAAACAGACTGGAAAGCTGTTACGACATCGGACGCTGTTTTCCTTTTTAAAACTCTGACGTAGGCTCTTTTGGAGAATACATCGATAACGGTTAATAGATAATTGTATCCGTCATTTTCTTTGGACAAACTCTGCATATCACAAAGATCTGCTTGAAACTGTCTCAGAGGCCTGGTGACAAACACTCTATTTCTAGGAAATCTTATTCTTGCTGGTTTATGTAAAGAATATGCATCTTGTTCTGATAAAAAGTCGCGAACCTTTTCAACCGGGACCTTTTTCCCGGTTTCACTCTGCATAGCCCTCTGTAATCTATCTACTCCACCAAAAGAACCTGGGTGATCAGGTGTGTAATATACACGCTTCATTAACTTTGCTTCAGCCATACCTTCCCACACACGTAACGATGCTGAATGAAGGAGAAGACATCTGTATTCAGGTTTTTTATATATATATATTTTATTAACATAGTCTGGAAGGATAATACATTCATTTAATATAGCACAACTAATTTAAAAACAATCATTTCATATAAAAAGAAAAAATGTAAAACAGACAGATTGAAAAGACATTCTTTTTTAATACGATGTCTCTAACTAATTTAAAAACAATCATTTCATATAAAATAAAAAAATAAAATGTAAAACAGATACAATGTAAAGACATTCTTTTTTATACGATGTCACTAACTAATTTAAAAACAATCATTTCATATAAAAAAAAATGTAAAACAGATACAATGAAAAGACATTCTTTTTAATACAATGTCTCTAACTAATTTACTATATAAAGAGAAAACATGTATGCATTGGTTTCAAGAGCCCCGCCAGTAGTCCGTGATGGTTTCAAGTTGATCTTTTAATTCATAGTTTTCTTCAACCAGCCGGTCATACCCGTCATAGATTGTATGAAATACACGCTTCACCGTCGTCAACTCGTACAGATACGCCTGTATGACTGCATTAACAGCATCGTTGTCATGATGGATGTTGCGAGCGGTTAGAAACCGTTGAACAGCATCCACGAAACGCTCGTTATAAAGTTCTCGCATTATACCATAGTAATTGTATTCGTACAGTTCATTCTCAAGCAGCTTCAAACATTCATGGTCTTTCTGACTAGGACGATCGTTAACGCATCCATAACACTTATCGTGCATGTATTTTCCGATCGCTGCAGTCAAAAGACGATACAGCACAGTTTTCACAGCTCTGATGAACCCGAAACGAATCCACCCATCGTTTTCATCGGCGCCGCTCTCACCGTCTGACAGGGTGTCCACAGATTGCGACAGGGGCGCTGAGGCCTGATCTGTATGGCTCTCAGGGATTTGCTCCACCGCGGAGGCTGGATCTGCTTGCCCGCAGGGGAGCTCTGAGTCATCCTCCGTCTGGCTCTCAGGTGGTGATGCCGGCGGTGAGGCTGGATCTGCTTGCCCGCAGGAGAGCTCTGAGTCTTGGGAAAGCGGTGGGGAGGCGGGAAGATCCACCGCTTGTGAATCTTCACCCCGGGTCGCCGTTTGAAGTGGCGAGGGAGTAAACTTGGAATTGTCACTCCTTAAAACAAAGACCTCATGGTGTAGGTTGAGGCTTTCAGGGCGAGATCCGGTCCAGATCATGGTGTTTCTCTTTAGCGATGTGAGGATGCTCTCGCTGGTAAGAAGTCCTGTCAGCGAAGCTGCACGGAGTCCCGATCAGTCTGGCCGGTTGTATTTATATACAGAGAAGGGTGTGGTTAACGTTGAAGGGGCGGTATTGGCAGTTGTGAGGGGCGGGTCTAAAAAGCGAGCGCTTTTTTGACCCCCAAAATGTCTTTCCAGTTGCGGCAGTCGCGAAACAGCGTTGAAATGCGGTCTGCTATTTCGATCATCTTGTCACGGCAGGCATCAAAGGGGATGGATAGCAAGGTCCTGAAGACCCCACATTCTGAATTATAATAATCCAACATGAACATAACCGTCAGTGCTTCATCTTGAGCTTTTCTGAGACTTGCACGGAAAAACCATCGACCGCTAACCCCCGTCTTTGACTGGCAAGTAGCTGAGAAGATCCTGTTTCCTGAATCTTTGTCAATTTCATTCAGGTTGGTCTGCACTCGCCTGCAGCGTTTAACCGCGGGTGAGTCATTGATTTCATCCTTGGTTTGTTGATGTGACCATTTCCCCCGTTTAGCTGGGGGCGCGTCCTTGATTTCATCCTCGACTTGTTGATGTGACCATTTCCCCCGTTTAGCTGGGGGCGCGTCCTTGATTTCATCCTCGGCTTGTTGATGTGAACGTTTCACCCTTTTAATGGCGGGCAAATCCTTGATTCCGTGCTCGGCTTCTTGTCTCTCAGAGGGCCCTGCCGGAATAGGTTCTTGGGGATTTAATCGAATGAAGCTGGTTTTTCGTCTCACAGAGGGGCCTGCTGCAGCATTCGCTTCCTCAGGACCTAGTCTGCGAAGCATGATAAGTTTCAGAACAGCCCAATCGTTCGATGTCAGCATGCCCAAGGAGTGGATAGTTTGCAGCTCGTCACCTTCATCATCCAGTTGATAGAGGTACATCTCCCTGGATTCATATTTGAAGACGTACCCCCATTTACCGCGGGCTCCATAGGGTTCCAAAGACCATTGTTCTTGCAGACGATGGCTCGGAGGCATCTGAGTTCTACATAAAAACAGCGTACCCTTGTGAGGGGTATACTGAGCTCCCCAAAAATCGCTCTGATCACGGCAAATCGTGACGGGTGTCTCGGCAATTACGGGTTCAAAGGTGCTTCTCCCAGACGCCATGTTGAAAAGTATTCATTCACTACGGACGCTGGAGAAAAGGGGCTTATATCATGAGAGAAGCGGTCATGGGCGGGTCCCGGGGCGGGACTTGAGCCGAAAATGGGTGATGGGTGGCAGGTGTCATAAAACGGGGAGGGGTCCGGATGGGGGGTCAGGAGAGGGGTCACATAGGGGTGAGAGGTCTCATAAAAAAGGGAGGGGGTCAGGAAGGAAGGAATGAAGGTGGGGGGGGGGGTAATAAATCATATTTTTTGGAAGGGGGGTCATAAATCATATTTTTTTGGAAGGAGGGGGTGACAGGTGTCATAAATCATAAGGTCATATACAGTTCATAAGGGTCATAAATTAACTTTTGACACAAGGTGTATCCTATGGTTTTTTGTTAACATTTCATTTCTAGTTAACACAAAAAAGGTTTTGAGTTTAAAACAATTATTCAATGTTTACTAGAAAAAAAATCAATTTAGCTCTAAAAAACACATAGAAAATGTTTTTTTTGGAATTGAAATGTCAACAGAGTGGACGACTGCCCTGGTTCACTTTTCAAGTGCATACAGGTTGCAGTGTGTCCCATCTGATTGGCCAGGTGCATGTTTGCGTTCATTAAGATGAACTTTCTTATTTAAATGTGAGGCACATTGGGAAGGTTATTCAGAGAAGGAAACACCCACTCACACATACAGACTATGTATGTTAATGTATGCTTTTATACTTGGTAAATTACATGTATGCTCTATTCTGATCATTTTACTACAAGGGTCTAAGGACCATACTGCTTTTGATACTGTTTTTTTTGTTTAGTATATTATTTTTATTGGCTGTAATATTTAAACAAATCCCTGCTATGGAACTAGAGCTAGCTGCCAACAGAACTGTATATAGTACACATCCTTGTTATGAATCATATGACTCATATTACAAATTCTCAAGTAACCCTTCTTTTGCTTGTGTGGCATTGTATGTTTTCCTCGGTTCGCTGTCTCTCATAACCGTATGTGGTAATCTCCTTGTAATAATATCAATCATTTACTTCAAACAGCTCCACACCCCTAACAACTACCTTGTCCTCTCTCTTGCTGTGGCTGACGTGCTTGTCGGAGTTTTAGTCTTCCCCTTCAGCATGGCATTCACTGTCACTTCATGTTGGTATGATGAAGATTTGTTTTGTAAAGTACGAGGCATCTTTGATGTAACACTGAGCACAGCTTCTATTTTGAACCTATGTTGCATTTCTATTGATAGATATTATGCCGTGTGTAAGCCTCTGACTTACAAAAGTACAATAACTGATCACATCACTGCAATGATGGTTCTTGTATGCTGGGGTACCGCTGCTTTAATTGGAATTGGCATCGTCGTTGCAGGATTCAATCAAGGAAAATGTGAGGGGAATTGTGTAATTGATGCTTTAATATCAACCACATTGGCATGTATTTTTTCATTCTATATTCCAGTCATTGTAATGCTTGCCATCTACCTAAAGATTTTCCTTGTTGCACAGAGTCAATTAAACAGCATCCACAGTACTGCCTGTCGAAGCAGAAAGCTCACTGCAGCCGTTAGTAAGATGGAAAGAAAAGCAACAAAAACGCTTGCTGTTGTAATGGGGGTTTTTCTCTTATGTTGGAGCCCTTACTTTCTTTGCATCATATTCCAGCCTTTAACATATGACATGACTCCAATTGCTGCAATTGAAACTCTAAATTGGCTAACTTTGTCAAATTCTATGTTGAATCCCTTTATATATGCTTTCTTTTACAGCTGGTTTAGATCAGCTGTCAGAATGATGATTTCTGGAAAGATTTTTCAAGGTGACTTCGCAAACGCACAGCTGTTTTAACATAATCTTTTACTACACATGAAACCTTCACTGAAAATGTATTATATTAACATTGAATAGAAATTAAGGTTTCAACAATTTTTTTTAATTATTATTCCTTTATTTAATCAGGAAAAGTCCCATTGAGATTAACAATCTCTTTTTCAAGGGAGTACTGGCCAAGATAGCGGCAAAAGATTACATTACAAATTACATTACAGTTTACAATAACATCTATCTAAATTACAATTTCATAAAACAGTTACAAACCATAGAACTCATTTCCAAACTTTTGAGCAATCGTTTAACATGTCCGATCGGAATCAAATCCTTCAATATAGTAAATAGTGTGTATTTACAGCACATTTACAAAGAACTCCAACAAAAGAGAAACTGCTATTTTCTGTTTGTCATGATTAAAAATAAATGTCCAGATGGGTTTCAAAGAATTCATAATCCCCAGTGAGTCGTTGTATAGTGTTGGTTCTATTGACCTTTATGCTAAAGACAGTTCAGAAATAAAATATCAAGATCAGGCAAATGGATGTGCATTAAATTAGGTTTAATATGAATTTAATATCATATAAACTGAAAATCAGACAAGTCTTTAAAATCTGCAGAAGTGATTTACAGTTCAGTTTGGTTTCTCCACAGGACAATAGGACTGAAATTATGTGGTTTGTTTTATGTTTAAAATACTCTCCCAGAATCATGAGTAAAAAAAAACAAAAAAACTACTAAGTAAATGTCAGCTTTAACTTTCTTTAAATGTAGGTATTTTTACACTTGTTACATATGGTTTCATTTGCAATACCTCATTTATTTGGCACACAAACCATAAGTAGCGATTATGAACTGAATTAGTTTAATTTATTAAAAAGACTCAAATCAACAAATAAAGTCATTTCAATTCATAAAGCATGGAGTGGGCACAAATGACGTTTCACTTTACAATACATAAACTGACAACATTTTTAATTAAAATACAAAACCATACAAACTTAGAATAAACTCAATCACATAACCTGACAGAGACCCAAAGGGCAACATTGTGACCTTAAGAACTATACACAAACGTTAAGATTTTAACCATTATAAAACAAACATACAACAGACATGATCATAAAAACTATTCTGTTGAAAATATGTGCTTGCTTATTTTGAAACTCTAAATGAGTTGAGTTCCATTGAAGAGCAAAACAAGGTAACATAGTCATCAATTTGTCCACCAATCAGGAATATTCTTGATACAATTAGGGGTGAGCAAAGCTACCAATAATTTCTCTGCATACATTTGATCTTGTATTACTCTAATTTTTGTGTTTCTGCTAGTTTGTAAGAGAAAATCAGCTTAAATTACCAAAACAACTGGCAGAGGCCAATAAAAGGTTGATCTCGCCCACGCTTCCTGGAGCAAAGCCTTTGGGGGAGAACCTTGACCCCTGTGCCCCATCCCTTCCAGGTGGGCACGGGTCCTGTTTGGTGGATCTTACAGGACAATATCTTATACCTCTTTGTGTATCTGCATGCTTCCATTTTCATTTCAAATTGTCGCTGGTACACCTGAATTTCCCCACTGTGGGACAATAAAGGATATTTCTGTTCTATGATATCAGGGTGTCATGTAATCTAAAGTGGGAAAGGAACTGGAGCACTGTGTGTGAGGTTGAGCAGTACTAGTTAGATATAGTTGGACTTGCTTCCAGTCAGATTATAAACTAAGGAATCCACAACTAAAAGAGGAGCTGTACTTTTTTTTCTTCAAACTTGCAAAAGGAAGGAGATGCCGGCCAGGTATTGGCATACTCACAAAAAACCCTTGTAATGAAATCTGAGCAAGATTTTCTGTGATGCTCACAAAGAACTTGGGATGCTCAAAAGGATCACCATGTTTAGAACAACTAAGTGTACTTTTTTCCAGGCCATCTTGGAATAAAGGTTGATGATCAGTCACAAGTCTGACTTCTGTCATCTAAAGAAATACTCAGATGACTCTGCATTTGTCGGGTGTATCAGAGATGGAGAAGCTGAGTACAGAGAGCTCACAGCAAAAATCAGAGTGTTCAATGTACTCTATAGGAGTACACTGAACACTGGTTTCAGTGTATATATAGGTCCAACAGGTCGGTGTTCAGTGAACACTGTAAAAAGTGTAAAATATATACTCTCAAAATAGAGTTATATTTGAACATCTGCAGAGTTCAAATGTACTCGTATAACTAGCACTTTTGAACCGTTTCAGTGCTTTTGAACACCTGCAGTGTAAACCTAGAACCTTTGCAAGCTCATAATTTAACACTTGGAGAGTACAAATGTACTCTAAAGCTGGTACGTTTCAATAGTTTCCAACACCTGCAGTGTAAACCTAGAACTATCAATGAATGAAAAATACTCCAAGTCAGTGCTTTTTATGTCTGTTTTATTTAACAGTTCATGGATTTTCAAAAACCACAAACTCATACAAACACATGTACAGGAACCACATATTGATAATCTCTATCAAAACCATAAGTAGTTTGCAGATCAAACGGCTTAAAGAAGTGTAATTTATCAACTTTAAGCATGGAAACATTCTGATCATTTCCCTGTGTCACATGAAAGGAATGAAAATGCTCTGCAAAACAAAGTGTCTGAAAGTCCTCTGTAACAAGAAAATATTCTCGTTTAAATGCAATGATGTCTTTTATCTGACTAAATACAGGCAAATCGTCCTCTTTGTCTGTGCAAACTAAAAGGCCTGGACGATACTCAGTTCCAAAACAAGTGATCCAAGAAGTCAGATCAACTTCACAGTCTAAATCAACCTGCAGTTCTTCTGCAATCATCTCACCATGTGGCAAGTCAATGAGCTGAACAGTTTTTACTGGCCCACAGTCAATACTTTTAAATGGCATTGATTCCCAATGGTATGCTATTGCCATCTGATGTTTTTGGGCCAATGACTTTGTTATATTTTTGAAATTTTTGATTGTGTTCTTGAAAAACCTATGTTTGGTTGGCTTCAAATCTCATTGACCAAACATGTAGAATTGGACCTATTTTTCGAATGACTCTGGGGTAATGAACTATGAAGTGATGTTTAGGGATCATTCTGCGATGTGGGTAAAGCTCTTTGAAAAGTTGGTGATGGTCAACAATGAGATGCTTCAGACATACTGTCATTCCATCAGTAACAACTGGAGAAAATATAATGTTCATAATTTGCAACAGGAGCAACAAGAATCTATAGTGGGCATTTCCTTCTCGTAAAACATCTCCAAATATCAAAGGCATATTCCGGATTAAGCAAAAAGTTTGAATGGCATTGAGACCAATTCCGTTTCCAGTCTGCTCCAAGTTTATTCTGGTTGGACGATTTTTTCGTTCAACAAAGCCATAATTGTATGAGTATATTTGGTTACAAACATCTGTCTTGGATATGATTTTGTTGTCTGAGAGGTAAGCAAACAGCAACTTCAGCTCAAATTGCCCCGCTCCTTCCAATATGTCATGCATAATGTCTACAGCATAATTTTCAGAAACATGAAAGTACTGTAGATTATTGAATAAACATTGTCGCTTAACTCCAAATGTGGATGGCAGTGTAGGATCTACCATGAGGTCATTGCAATGCTGATCATGCAGTGCTTTATTACGCAATGTTATTCTTGGATCATCATCCCTGAAAACCGTTTGTGAGGTCTGTTTGTCTACTAGACAAAAACGACAAAAATTGTTTGCACTGAATAATTCAACATACCCGAGTAATGTGTGCAATCCCAAATTGTCTCCAGTTACTTGTGCAATTGTTCCGTAAACTGGTTCATCAGAGAAAGGAACTTCAATTCCTGTGCACTCAAGGACTTTCAGATCACGTACGAGGGGCTGTAAGATTTAAATCAAATCCATACTTCTTCACATCCTCGGTATGGAAAAGTGCTAAAAGATTAATATTCATAAGAGCGGAGTTTATCTTTGGGGATAGGTTTCGTAAAGCAAAGTATATACTTCCAACCTTATGGATACCATGCTTGGATCCGAGTGGATTTGCCATTTCAAAATCATCATAGAATATCTGTATTTGGAGAGAGTTTGGTTTTTCAGAGAAGAGGGGGTGATCTGTAAAATAGTTACCATTACAGAAGTCTTTGTAAAACCCAGTTTTCTCACAAGGCTGCACAAAATGATCACAGATCTCTTGGTTGGTGAATATAAACTTCAAAGTTTGTAATAGAGGAATATAAACAAATTTGTCTGTTATGGGAACTTGATCATATGTGCCAGTAGTTCGATTCCTTCTAGTGTCATACCTCACTCCTAGGGCTACCTCAACAGGTTCTACAATACCCCATTTCTCACTGAAATGTTTTTTCCTTTTTGCCTCAGTGTTCAGTTTGCTAAATGGATTTTCAAGGTTGTCAAAATAATCTTCAAACTTTTTTCTGAACTCCTCATCGTTAGAGAGTAATTTTACAACATCATCTTTAACATTAGAATGGAATTCCTCTACAAGTTCCTCCATATTTTCAACAACAGTCGTTATGACATTAGTAGCCACACCACAGCTTTGGAGATTTGCAATAAGGGATGCACACATTTCTTGGGTATGTTGCCTGGTCTCATTACAGCTTTGAGAATTCTCTGGTTGCTCTGGAATTAAATTAACCATGGATTCGTCAAATACGTCAACTATGACGGGCTCGTTCTCAACTATGACGGGTTCGTTCTCAAATTGATCTAGACTTTTAGCGCTATGTTTATTATGGAGATGTTTTCTAAAGCCTGAAAAAGTCCAAAATCTCTGGTGGCATCCAGTCTGGTCACACATCAATTGAAACTTCTTACCAGGATAAAAGGCATGGAAAACTTTGAGATGACGGATCAACATTTGAACGGTAACAAAACTAGACTTGCAAACAAAGCATCTGAACATCATAACTGTTTAGTTAAGGAGCTTAGCTCTTAGATCCTTGACTCTGGGAGTTTCGTGAGAATGACCTACATCAATGTTGTAGATGGTGGTCTGCACAAATGTGTACATGCCATTTAAGGCCTGGTCGTAGGAGATGCCGAAAACATAATGTGCTTTGAAAAGTTCATCAAAGGCTGACAGGGAAGACTTGCCCTTGCAGGGAAGGAGATCACCATCCAATACAATGTAGAACTCGTGGATGTGCTTTCTTGTCGTCCCAACTGCCAGGATGTAGGGCTGCCTCCGTTGGTTTGGACCAGAGTGCTCCTGAAGGCTGCGACATGACTGTAAGATAACAATAAACTGAAATTCATCTACACTGAACAATGCATTTTGATGGATAAGACACACTCTGATAGAAACCTTTGATGGCACAGTTAGCTTTCCCATGCAGAATATATTCAGCATGTGATAATGCAACCAAGGTTTTTGTACCACGGTCACACAAAGAGAAAGAATTAAACAGAGAGGTCATCAATGTTGGTTACCTTATCACATGTCCCTGCAAACTCCAATACGTTGGCAAGACAAACAGACAACTAAAAATAAGAATGAACGAGCACAAGACTGCAGTCAAAAGAGGTGAACCCCACTCTCTATTCGCTATGCACTTCAAGGAGTCAAAACATAAATTATCAGACTTAAAATTCTGTGGAGGTGACATTGAAAAGAAACCGATCAATAATCTGGGGGGTTACACAATTGCCTTTTGACAATGGCTATTGCCATGGGAGATCAGGACACACTGACCTTATGAAATTTGACTACATGGTCCACAGCTTCCCGGGTACTGATCTTTACAGCTCCCTTCTTTCCACTTGGAGGTGGTGGCAGTAGGTAGACCAACAGTAGCAGTGAGGCCATGTCACTATCCCAACCTGAGGAGGCAGAAGCACCTGCTTTAAGCATGATATACACCTGAACAAAACCTTTGAAACTACATCAATATTAAAACTCAAAACTCTTTTCAATTACAATACTAGTTCTGCAACTAACAATTTTTTTGATAATCGATTAACCTGTTAATTATTAATCAATTGGTTGGATTAAAAGGCCTGTATTTTATCAGGGAAATTTTATTCTGCACAATGCTCTCCTTCAAACATTGTGCAAACTGAAGCCAATGAAAACGCTAGTAAATTAATCTATGTGGACTATACATTGTGAAAAATATTCTTCGTGGACTATACGTTGTGAGGTGTGTGGTTGAATGTTCAACAGTAACATATATTACATTTTCTGTATTACAGTAAATAGTATTTAGTCAAGGGTCATTGCGCTTCCATTCCGACCACCGTTTGATTGATGCACAGAAGAGAGACATAGGAGACACTTTATGTCAAATTTTAATCCGATTTTGATGGATTAAAAAGGGGCGGGGCGATTAAAAAGGGGCGGGTCTTATTTTTTAATTGACCTTTAGATGACGCAATAATTAATCGATATAAAGTTTATATTAAACGATATCAAATTTATATTAAACGATATAAAGTTTATATTAAACGATATAAAATTTATATTAAACGATATAAAGATTTATTCTCATCTTAAGCAATAATTAATCGATATAAAATTTATATTAAATGATATAAAATTTATATTAAATGATATCAAATTTATATTAATCGATATAAAATTTATATTATCCATCCATCCATTTTCCAAACCGCTTTATCCCTCATGGGGTCGCGGGGGTTGCTGGTGTACTTATTATGTAGTCCAAAGTCAACCCGGAAACCACTAAGGCTCAAGATTATCATAGAGTGGAAGATTATGAAACACAAGCGGCACCGTCCACAATGAGGTGAGTTTAAGTTGAAGAAGCCAAGGCGCCTTTGCTCTTTCAGGAGGAGTGAATGCTGCAAATTATGACAGGCTGCTGTATCTCACCGTTAGCCCAAACCCAGCATAAAACCTGCCCAATTTAAAAAACAAAAACAAAACAAGCCTAAATCTCAAATTCTCTCGTGTTAAAAGCACAGAACTATTAAACATCAGAACATGCCATTAGTGCACGACTGCGCAGAAGCAAAGAAAAAAAACTTCATGATAAAAAAAAAAACAATCATAAAATATCAACTGAAAAATCTTTTTTATTAATACCTTCCCAACCTGAGTTATAAATCTACCTTAATATAATCGCAATTTATCTAACAGAGCTCAATCAAACATTTCTCTTTCACACAGCCATGAAATATTTTCAAGTTGATCAGTAGAACTCAACTCCTCTTGGGGCGTTTACATTAGCCATTATTCTTTTCTTGTTTTATTATAACAATCAATATTATTAATTATAACTATTATTCATTGATGATGTCAGATTCGGCAGATTCGACTCATTTAAAAAATAAATTGGTAAAATAAGTTCAAGGAGATGGCATTTTTATTAAATTGGCTTTAGTTTTCTTCCAGACATTGACAACTATTTTGATGTATTTTGTTAGTAAATCTTTCTAAAAACCCAACAAATGTTATGAAAAGCTTCCCAAATTTTTACAACCTGCCCATAAACAATTTTTGTTCCAGCTCAAATGTGTTCAAAGGAAGCCTAATTGGGTGGAAACCTGACAAATTTGGCAACACTGAATACACTATTGCTTTGCGTTTGTTCGATTTTTTTTTTTGATTTTTAGAATTTCTTTCTCAGCACTGTATTAGTAGTCACAGAGCCGCTATTCAGCCTGAAGCATATAAAAATCTTATTGAAAAAGTGTGCCCCCTCTATACAAAATGGTTATTGTCAAATAGCTCTGGCAGCTCATATGAGTGGCTAAATCAAAGAGGAAGCTCTGTCATTAGCCTTCAAAACGTCTTGATAGGTCTGAGAAACTGCAGTCATTACTTTGAACGTACAGTGTCTTCCAAAGTATTCACACATTTCCAGCTATTTCACATTTTGTCAAATTAAAAAAAATGTTAAGGTATGTAAATGACAATATATATATGAAGTGAAAGAAAAGAAAAATGATGAAACCACCTTCTAAGCAAGAATCAATGAAATTTAAAGCTAGACATATGAAACAACAACTTTAACACAGATGATAAACTCCACACTCAAAGCCAATTTAACTGGACACAACTTGACTTAAGAAATGCGCACAGAAGCGTCTTTTGGACAACGAGGAAATTATTGTGTATATTGTATATATGGTATTTTACAATACTCTTATTTTAGGCAAGTTTGAATGACCAGTTACCATCATCATCAAGTATTTCACCTTGCAAACATTTGTATGTAAAGAGTACGATACGTTTTGAGCATGTGCTGCTATGCAGGTTGGTGTAGGTGACAAGCTATTCAGCTATTTTATCACGTTTAGTTACTGCTGAGCTACATCTGAACTTATTAAAAAACTATCTTTGAACTAACTTTGAAGGTTAGTAAGTGAGACACCGGTCATCTGTGTCACAGAGCAGAGTCAGAGTGAGATTTGTGGTTAATTAGTATTTTATGTGTACGAGGAATTGCTTTGGCATATAGCAAGTAAACGTAGAAGTAGTGTGAAGAAAACAAAGCGAATCAAAGTTGTAGAATAGACAAGAACAACTATTTGCAGAGGAAGAAAATGACGGATTACTCCTTTCGGGTAATCTTGCAGTAATTTTTTTTTTTTTTTTTTTTTGAAGTTGTATGGTTCACACTAGGATGGCTAGTATAAAGTTGTCTAATAGTTGTCTAGTAGTTGAGGGTGTCTAATGTCAGTGGTTAAAAACACGCTGCTTTGTTTATGAGCAACGTTTACGACTGTCACCCGAATTATTTATTTTATAGAATTACTTAGACCTAGATCCAAAAGAGTATTGTCTCTTTTGTTTACATTTTTTTGGAAGAGACTGTGCTGAAATGATGAAGGATTGTTCAAACTGAGATTAGAATTGAGTGAAATAAGAATTCCTAAAACAATATGGTATAACTTTTACTTTATGTGAAATATTACATAAACTAATCATAAAATTTGCAATCGAAGACTACGGTTACATTATTCTGATTAGTGTCAACATTGCAAGTTTTTAACAACTTCAGCCGACGTTCAAGTGAATAGTGCATTTACTAATAGTAAAACGTAATTTAATCTTAATATGTTGTCTTTCATCAGCCATAGCCCTGTTTTCACAGGGCAGACAAACTCTTGAAGTTTCTGTCGATAGAGAAGCATTAGCCCTTCCATGAATTTCAAGGAAACAAGATATTGAACAAATTTTTTACTTAACAGTGCCAGCCCCTGTTCTTACAGAGTCTGACTAATTCTTGGTATTCCTCTCCACACATGAGCAGAAACCTTCAATAAGTTGAAAAGTGACACCAGTCCATGGCCTGGATTGGGGTGGTAGAGAGTATGTCCAGTGTCACTCGAGTCTGAATGACGGTCTCGGAAGGAATTAAACAAAAAACATTCAAAACCCCATAAAAACACACAATAACTCTTTCATATAGGTCGATCTAATGTATTATCAAAATAAACCATGTTTAACGACAGTTTAGATCAGTTTTTAAAAAGGTTTGAGGAACTCTATGAGGAGCAATGCATAATGGGAAATTTTGGCTTCCCCCCGCCGTCCCTCGCGTCTTTTGTGGTTCAGAATTGAGGAAAAGATCATTCCGATGTCATGCAAACACAAAATAAAATGTAGCTAACATAAAAAAGACAAGATGTACTTTATTGATCCGACAATTGGGGAATTATTAAGCAGCAGCGGCATAACATAGAAGTCAAACTAAACATAAGACCTAAAAACATGAAGTGTTATACAATCTTACATCCTATAGTTAAATCCATTTTGTTCCATAAGAGGCTATGGGTTTACCGAAATATATAAATAAAGGTGAGCTATTAAAAATAACAGCGTGAAACCTATCAGAAGAATAATGGTCTAACATTTTAGCTGCTCCTTTGTAGAAATATTTCAGGATTTTGTTTTCTTACATTGTTACTGCATTTAAGATACAAAATAAGAGATTAGTGAGAAAAACTGATTTATTGATTATACACACTTTGGAATCCTGAACAAAAGAGGGCTATATTTGAAACGTAGTGGGTAAAAAGTTAAATTAGTCAAGGATGAATTAGAACCATATTGTTACTTTTGTTTATTTTTATTTAAACGCAATGAATTTAAACGTGTTATCACGGTAAAGTCGACTGTTTGCTTTAAGGATGGTAAAAGCAGACTTTATATGTTTTATTCAGTAAGACAGATTTAGAAACCATTCTCTAAAACAGAAATGCCGGAATCCTCGGCTCCAAAAAAACAAAGAAACAAGATTATGCACATGTAGATTTAATTTACTAATAAATATAGTAAGATGGTATTCAAAACCTCTGGAGGTTTTTCACATTTTATCATGTTACAAACTCAACTTTCAATGCATTGTTCGGCCTCAAACCCAGCCACAGTGCTTGTTTCCAAAAAGCTAAAAGCTTAGTCTCTTCTGACCGTAGCACACAATTGCTGTCTAAGTCCCAGAACAGTTACGTTTTCAGTTTGTTATGGTAGCAGAGAGTAGGCTTTTTTTCCTACCCTGACTCCCAAACAGCTGGTTGATATATAATAATACTGTACATAATATACCATACATGATGGTTTTAGAGATTTTTTATCCCGAAAATGCTGCACTTTGATAATAAAAAACAATTGTTTATTATTATGGAATTTAGTTTTATCCATACTGCAGGCTAAAAGGTATACAGGGAAACTGGTCAGAGTCAAAAAGGGAACTTTGATTGAGCTAAATGCATCGCCATCCTTGAAGAAAATCTGACAAAAGACTTGAGGCTAGAGCCTAAGCATACTGGTAGAGCAATGATGGAGCAGTTTTACCTATGTTAGACTGGTCATGAAGGCCAAAGCATCTTCTTCCATGTTTTCTGTCTGCCCTACATGGCTAGCGCTAAAGTTTAAATGGGACTTCCTCTATTTGTCTTTCAGCAATGGCTTTTCTCTCTAAATGTGTCGATAACTTCATCCCTGACCTATCCGCTCTGTTCCTTCGTCTTCATAACGATGCGTGTTTTTATTAATGTTCTCTATCAAACCTCTGAGGCCTTGTGAAGTGACTTTATTTACTGCTGATATGGTTTCCCTGGATTTTATTTAGGGGTTATTAGAGAAAAGGCCGACTGAACTCTAATTCACATAACACTTTTAGGACTTTAATTTGTAAAGCTATTTGAAAACTATTTATTTACTACGATATACTAGAATCTTTCTTCCGCTTGACAATTATGCACTGCTAGTCTATCACATAAAATCCAAATCCTCACAAACTAGTCACAAAAGAGCTCGAGGATCATTGAACTTGCAGGTTAAGATTTGTAGCCTGAGGCTATTTCTTTTGTCACAAAACTAAGAAGCAGGTTGGAATCACTTCGTCGTTTGTTGAATGAATGAAAATTGTAAAAGAAATCGGTCTTTTCTTAGTTTGAGCTAGATTTGTAAAGTTTTATAGATCCATAAGACCTCCAGCTCTAATCACACCAGAAGGAGATTCTATAAATTATTCCCTCGTGGACGTGGCAAGCATATTCATGTCAGATTTTCATTTGTAAAAGGCCAAAACTGTATAATTTCCCTTCGACCTCACAATTCTGAACTATGAGGAATTGTAGCACTGGTTTGGCTGTTAGAGAGTCTGTTGTTCTGCGGTTGCCACTGATTTCCAAGCAAAATCCAACAATTTTGTGCTTGTCAGCAGTTTTGTCAAGTAAAAGAGAAAGTTTAGACAATTACTGCCATTATTCAACAAGTAAAAAGCCACTTCCAAACCGACTGATTTAACCTAAGTCGAGATCGGTCTGTTAGTACAAACAGACTGCGTGGTTTGTGTGAAAAAAACGGCAATGCCAATGTTGGCTTTACAGATTACCCACCAACAGGTATTGCTGACAGCAACCTCTGCATTTTTACTGCTGCAGGCCGGCCTGTACCCTGCATGGTTTTCTGTTGCTGCTTGCAGCCTTTATATACACCAAATAATGAATCAATGTTAAAACCAATAAAGCTACTGACTGGATACTTCTGCCATCACAATTAGAAATCATGTTCTTCTTACTTTGGTTACCTAACTTTTACTTGTCTGGTACAACACTATACTGTTCTGCTGTTGTTAATGGTGAAAAGCAATATTTTGGTAAAAATCCCGCCGGCACAGTTAATCGCACACACCCCTCAACCCACCAAGCTCTTTCACTGCAGAATGAGCAGGTTCCAGTGAAAACCTGCAGAGTCTTATCAGAGTGATATATTTAGAGGAAAGTTTGCTCCTGATTCTGTTCTGTGGAGGAAGTCTTTGCAGTTTTTGTTAATTTGTGTAACAAAATATGTTTAAAATATTACATTACTCTGCAAATGAACTCGTTTTTTTCAGTTTTTATCTGACTAGGCCTTATGTAATAATAATTGCAGTTTGTTTTCTTTTTCTTTTGCTGTACTAACTTTACTTTAAATTAAGCTGTGTTCCATTTTAATCAGTCTTGTCTGTAAGTCAGCTGTCACCTGAATCTCCCAACTGTGGGACGGTACAGCTATTTCTATTCTGTTAATACTGGGTCAGAATGATATGAAAAAGGTAGTATTTATCATGTCTTAATTTAAGCTAGATGTTTACCTTATTTGATAAATGTGTCATTATCATTATATTATCATTTGTCAACTAAAAAACCCTAGTTTAACTTTGCCCCTGCAGTACACTAGAAGGATCTGTTTTATATAAATAGAATAAAATATATTGTAATCTAAAAAAGAAAAAAATCCAGAATGTAATGTACAGGTGGAACTTGATACTTTTTGTGACTATTTTCACTACAGAGGCATCTGCACTGTTAAGTCAACCAGAAAGGGCTGAACTTTTAACATTTTGATCCTAGAACTTTTTTACTTGTTATTCAGAGTGAATTATTCACCAATTAGCTTTTTTTTCCCATTTCTATCACTCATACGATAGGCTTAAGTAATTATGTTAAGAATCAGCAGAATTTGTACATTTTTATCGATTACACTTTTACACTCAATTAATTGTCCGGATAATCATTAGAATAATCATTTATTAAAATAATAGTTTATAAAAACCTTAGTTAGGACATGTACAGGTGACAGAACAAATATTAGTACCATCTGTAGAGAAATGGCTACCTTCAGAGTTAGTTAAAATATAGTTGTTGTTTTGTTGTTTTAGTGACATAATCTGAACCCGTTGTTACGTGTATCAAGATACAGGATACGCTGAGCTGCGTCTGTTCAGCTAGATAACTGATTTGTTTCCTGCTTCTGCTTATTACCTATGTCTAAAAAAGGTGTTGTGCGCTGGCCAGCGGCCGAGCTGCGTCTGTTCAGCTAGATAACTGATTTGTTTCCTGCTTCTGCTTATTACCTATGTCTAAAAAAGGTGTTGTGCGCTGGTCAGCTTCAGAGCTGCGGGCACTGTGAAATAACTGATTTGCATCGTCCAAAACCCACACGCGTGCTCTTTTGACGAAGCTCTTCCCCCTAATAGATCTCCTGAGTTCGTGATCCAACAGACACCGCTGTAAATGCATTTAGTTTGGAGGGAGGACTAAAGACGAATAGAGGTTTTCTTAAAGGGTCCTCTGGATTATTTCTGCGCAAACGGTGCGGGAGGTTTTGCTCCGTATGATAGGAATTCAGCAAAGATTACGTAAGTCTGACTGCTATGCTGCTGCTGAGCGTCAAAATTGAGCGTATATAAGATAAATTAAATAATTGAATGTGTACAAATTAAATACTTGAAATGTGAATAAATGAATTAAAATAATTGGATGTATATAAATGAATTAAATAATTGGATGTATTAAAGGAATTAAATAATCAATATAGTAAAATTAATGGTTTATATTAACCCTTAAACAGGCACTGTGCACCAGGAGATACACACTCTTTAACATCCTGCAGGGGGTATGCTGGGAGGTTTTCACTAATCAAGTTAGCATTTATCAAAACTCTTGTCTAGTATTAGACTCTAGATCACATGATTTGGTTCGGGCTATCTTGCATCATTTCGTCAGCCTGATCGGAAAACATCATGGCCGCCAGTGATGGAGAACCTGCTTCCTTGGGGGTAAGTAATCATATATTAGTCATACTTATTTTCAATAAAACAACAATATAAACTCCTAAAATTAATTAGGACATTTGTCTAAACATTCTGATGAAGAAAAAAATATCCAACTATGTTTGTGGTGTTACTTAGCAGCTATTGAAATGTATGTATCCCCTGAGATACGTTGCCAGATTAGGGATAGAAATTTGGTCAATGTGCATTATTCAAAATTTTATTTCAAAAAGGAAGGCATGTTAATAATTACTGCAGTACCAGATATTATCATGCACAGCTGTGCCCATTACAACAGTATAACTGTATTCTACTGAAAAAAATCTATTTATTTTCAAGCAGGGAATCTCAGCTAGGTCCTTTTATGGGAAAAGAAAGCAAAGCACAGGAATGAGAGTGATAGAGGAGATCCCTGCAAGTTCTTGTGACTCTGAGTCAAACAGTGATGAAGATCAGGAAGTAATGTTCAGCCAGCATGAGATGGAGGCAGTGAGTGAAGGCAGTTCTGATGAGGAGCATAACGAGATGGATCGCAGTACCATGTCCAAACAAGCCAAGGGATTCAGGTGACAGTAGTTTTATTTAGGGACACTTATATGTGCAATCCATACAAATGTATGTATGTAGTAGTTGATGTAAGGTGAAAAAACACAAACCCTCTGTATGGTTGTGATATTTACTGAAAGTAGCATGCCACTAACCAGTTAAATTCAGTCCATACCTGCTAATAATACCATTTTGTACAAATAACATAGCACAGTTATGTATTTATGTATATATGTTTGTTTGTTTTTTACAGCTGGCGTAAGAAAAGGTTCGAGCACCAGTCAACAGCAGCTGCCAGTGAATTTAGCGCACCTGATGAGCTGTCTTCTCCACATAGCTACTTTGCCCAATTCTTTGACGACGATCTGTTCCAACATATTGTTGAACAGACAAATCTCTACAGCTGTCAGTTAATTGGCGCCAGCATGAACACCGGGAGTGGTGAGAATGCCATCTATGGATGATTATTGGGCAGAAGACACACGTTATGCCAAAATAGCCAATGTGATGTCAGTAAAAAGGTTTAAATGCCTCTCACGATTCATCCACTTTCAAAACAATCAGACATCAGACCCAACCCAAGATCCGCTCTGCAAAGTGACACCAGTGCTGGAGCACATAAGAAAGAAGTGTCTGGAAATTGAGAGTGAGAACAAGTTCTCAATAGATGAAATGATGGTCCCTTACAAGGGAACAAAGGCTGGGTCTCTCCGACAGTATCTCCCGAGCAAACCTCACCATTGGGGCTTCAAGATCTTCGTTCGAGCAGGCGTTTCAAGCATTGGTGTGCAAAAGCACAAAAAGCTCAAGGTATTCAGACTGGAGGTTGCAGATGCCCTTATCCACAGTGGAAAGAAGAAGGGAAGGCCTTCCAAAGGGGGGGAGGAGAATGTGCACAGCCCCACTAGATGCATACAAAGGCCAACAACCCCGAGACCCCTGGTTGATGTCCGCTATGATCAAGTGGATCACTTTCCAGCTTTCACAGACAAGGGAAGGTGCAGGCTTTGCCCAGTAGGACAGACAACAATCTACTGCACAAAATGTGGTGTTCGTCTGTGCATCGTCACCGGGAAAAATCCACGGAACTGCTTCCAAGTGTTCCATAAAATCCAAAATATTGAATATATATAAATTTTGAATGTGGAAATATTTCACTTAGGGCCTAAAGAGATGAGTGATACAATTTAATTATTTTTTGCAACTTATTTTCCACTCCTGCCTGTTTAAGGGTTAATAATGTCATATAGGCGGGACTTCCGGCGGGGGGACCGGAAATGGAGGCGGGACATCCGGCAAGTTGATGGATTATTTATCCGTCAACTCGATTAATTAAATTTTGACATAAATTTGATATCAATTAATATAAATTTTATATCGATTAATATAAATTTGATATAATTTAATATAAATTTTATATCATTTAATATAAATTTTATATCGATTAATTATTGCTTAAGATGAGAATAAATCTTTATATCGTTTAATATAAATTTTATATCGTTTAATATAAACTTTATATCGTTTAATATAAATTTGATATCGTTTAATATAAACTTTATATCGATTAATTATTGCGTCATCTAAAGGTCAATTAAAAAATAAGCCCCGCCCCTTTTTAATCGCCCCGCCCCTTTTTAATCCATCAAAATCGGATTAAAATTTGACATAAGGTGTCTCCTATGTCTCTCTCACAGACTTGCGCTCATTCAGTGAAGTTTACCGAAGACTAGATTACTGTCAGGACTTTGAGTAAAATGCTGAGGAAAACACATCTCGAAACACATAAAACATCACACACATTTGTCACAGCATCTGAAAAGACAGGCAACATTAATACAATTACGTGTTTGAATACAATTAAGACAGTTTAAAGAACTTAATATAAAACATTCTCATGTTTTGTATTGTGCAATTTTCCCGCAGCAGCAAACTCTGCGACCTCTGCTCTGTTTTTCAGATGCGTTTTATGCATAGAAATGCGTTTTTCACCATTGTGAAGTAACATCACTGACTGGGATTTTCCACAGTGACGTCACAGACCAAACTAATCGATAATGAAATTCTTTCTCGATTATTTTCACTGTCGATTTCATTGATTTGTTGTTGCAGTCCCTAAAAAATATATTTGTCTACACAGCCATTTGTCATGCTAAAGAAATTAAACAAGTCGACATTTGAAAGATACACACCAGATTCATTTCAATTATTTACCTGGGACCTCGTCATCCTCTTCAGTGTTCTCCTCTGCAGACTGGATAAGGTGGTCAAGCAGGGGTGTCTTGCTGATGTTCTTGCCTTGCTCTATTACTTTGGCTTTCAGGAAATCCCATTTCTCAAGGAGTTTTGATGAAGTCTCAACTCCAAACAACAGGTCAAAGTCTTGCGTCACCTAAGGGGAGGAAGCAAGCATATGTGTATTGATGATGGTGGTATAGTGGTAGGTGACCGTTTTCATCTTTGAACAGCTGTTCTTGACATTGCAAAAACATAAATGTGCTTACAAAAAAAATTTACCAGGCCTTTTGTGTCTAGAAACCTTGGGAACACAGTAAGCACTGTGCTTTATTGCTCAGGATCATGGATCAACTTTTGCCTGTGCTGGAAGGTTTCTCTCATTTTCATGAAGATCTGTTCGTTGTCTGTGCAGTGTTTCAGTAGAGATATGGCCTCACGACACTGGTCTCCCTCCAACTGATGCACTTTAGTCACTTCTCTCTCTCTAAGTTTGGTCCGCTGCTGCCTATAGTGCGAGAGCTCCTTCTCCTACCCCCATTGGTACCGCTATTGCTGAGTTCTCGCTGTGTGTTTTTAGTCTTCCAGGCAATGTAGCCCTCATTGCTGTCTATGTCAAAAATGTGTTCCTAAAGACAGTTTCAACAAAGATGGAAATGTATAAAAAAATAGTTTCAGCATGAATTCATAGAGATCTTTAGAAAAGAAGAGTGAGACTTCTAAAATGCACCAGAACATTATTCATTTGTTTATTAAGATTATCCTTACTTTTAAATATGTACTCACATAGCCTTTTTTGGAGTAGGGATCTTTTAGAGAGGGGAACAGTGTTACTATCCCCAATGCATACTGTGCTCTTTTATCCATAGGGGGAGCACGTCTGTGGAATAAATGTTATGTATTAAAACCAACACACCGGAAAATCTATGATCTGTGCAAAGCCACAGCTCAATGGCCACGGTTGTCATTTAATGAGCTATTTGATTACAACTACCATATCTGCAATTGAATACTATGAATATACACTTTACCAAATCATGCACCATAAAGCATTTTACTTACCCATACTTTTCAAACATTTCAGCAACAACGATGCCAATGAGATCACGGCGTGCTCGGTCCTTCATCTCTCCTGTCATTGCATAGTTTGCAAGGATTTTCTCCCCTCCAGGCTTTTGTTCCAGAATTCTTTTGACAAGCTTGACAACAGAAAAAAATTTGTGGTAACGGTAACACGTAAATGTAATATTTACAACATAAATAGAAATGTTCTGAAATCACCTCTTTGGCTTGTGAAGAACTGTCATCAGTATGTAGACTTTTTGGGGACATCACAAAGACATCATCAATGCGCTGTCTTTTTGGGGACATCAGAGAAGCATCACTGTCCGATGAGGTGTGATGATAGTGAAAAGATGTCTGTGCACGAGGATTGGATCGGAGAGTCTGAAAAGGGCAAAAAGATCATCATTCAAAAAAAAAAATATTTCAGTCAATGTTTCCACAGGTTTAAGTTAGGAGAGGTTAAAAAAAGAGCATGGTGAGACTGCTTCCAGGAAACTGTTTTCTTTGCCATCTATAAATTACATGAGTTTTGGTAGCGTAATGTGGCCAGACTTTAAGCAGTTTAGGCCATGATACATTAACTACTAGATGGCAAGACTGACTGTTTTTTGAGAAGTAATCGGGGCAACAGTCTTACCGGCTAATCCATTTTATCTCAAATGTAGTTTTTCACATCCTAATGTGAACACTGAACAGATAAGAGATAAGGTTAGAAATATGCAAAAGAGGTACTTTAACAGAGAAAGCTCAAATCAAGACATTGGTGAGAAGCTACTGTTTTGGTTTTGTGATAGCAAATAAATTACAATGTTAACACATTGGTATTGTAATAGGGCTGTCGCGATAACCGCAATATTGCATTACCGCGCTACTGACAAGCCAACCGCAGAGGAATGCAAGTAATCCCGGCAATCGCGATATTCGCGTGATTTCTTTTTTCATAAGGCAATACCCTTCTTGTTTCGAAATTCATGCATGTGTATTGAATGTTAAATGTGTTAATAAGGATGTCTTCATCATGGTGATTTGTAGAGGCTTCGTAGATTTGCACTTAAGCCTAAACAGTGAATGAGATCGATCGACTGAGCGCGTGCGATGACCTGCGTCTGTCTTTTAGATCAAGTCATACAGATTCTGTGAAAAGGTTGCTGTGATCCTGTGAAAAGGTTGCAGGAAAGCGAAATATGTCGTGTCATCCTTTTAATCGTTTAAGGGCATTTACCATGAATGGCATCAGCGACAGCGCTGGTCAGCATCCACAGCGCGAGGAAGCAACGGGAAACAAAAATCAGAGAGTCACGCATTAAATCGCATCAGCATCAGCGTTACCCATGCGACGCATTGCTGGTCAGCTGAGCCTAGAAAAGTGGAGCTCAAAGTTAAAAATAATTAACACCTTGTGTTACTATCTTTTAATGAATCAGCATTGTTGAACGGTTATAATGACTCATTTAAAGACAGTGCGTTCCCATTGTAACTGCGGGCTGAGTGACAGCTTTTCAATGCGCAGAGACGCTGTTTAGATCCGGTTACATATGTTACTAAAATGTACTCGTTTTTGTGCATGCTTACCACATTGTAACACTTATTTATAGGCCTATAGCAACAAATAAATCAAACATAAATAAATAAATGGCGACACTCAAAATTACCCCAAGGGAAAATCCTTCACCGCGACAGCCCTATATTGTAACCCTGCAATGTACACTGTAATTGTACAACCACTTACCAGAAACTGAAAGAACATTAACAATGGTCCACAGGATGTCTGCTTTTTCCTCCAGGATGTCGCTGAAGACCTCTTCGTCAACCTCTGTTCCACTGTCATCCAGCACATACATGTTTGTCTCAGGGGGTATGCTGAACTTCTCTTTAGCTTTGAGTACAGAAAAAACATAAGTTGTTGTGTTTAAAAATGCAACAAAGTTGGAGAACAATAATGTTTTTTAGCACTATTTCTATCTTAATGGGCAAAGCTACAGTAGACTAGCATGGTGCTAAGAATAAAATTTAATATAAACGTACATCTAAACCAGTGGTTGTGTAACTGTGCATTCACACCAGACACGAATAGCGTGTCAAATTTGCGCCTACCACGTCTAGTTATTCGCTTGACCACTTTGTGTCCATTTGCGCTTCAAGAGCGAAATTGACACGCGTAAAAACAAAAGTTTGAGGCGAAATTTACGCACGTCAGAGGCAAGAGTTTCGAAACCCGTTGGCGGCCATCTTTTTTAGATGTTTATCGAGCATTAGCATTAATTGAGAGAGTCATATGCTCTGGAGAGCAGAAACAGTTGCATAGGGGACATTGTCGCTGTACTCGGGTCCACCAGACCCTCCGGAGGGTTTCAGGAGTTTCACAATTTGCTCCAGGAGCTAGGTTTGGTGGACCTAATGGTGAGGACGCTGACGAGGACAGCGTAGGCCATATAAGGCCTCGTCCTCGAGTGGTCACTGCCTGACGAGCTCGCGCTCTACAGCCTGGCGTGAGGTTCACCCTCGCCCGCACCCACCTAATCTGTGATTTATTTTTGTTTTGATAATAAATGGAGCCAGCCTCAAAGTGAAACCTGTCCTGTGCACCATGATTTATTACTCTATTTTAATTTTCATTTTAATATATATATTATAATTAATTATAATAGCTTTCAGTTTAATTCACATTTTGATTTTTAATCATAAATTTACAGGATATAGGAGCATATAGGCTAGATTATGCAGTTTGTAATATATGAAGAGTTCATAGTCAGGGTTTGTGTAATATTACGATTATAGTTCTGGTTTATGTTTTTGTTTTTCTCCTGTCTTTGATTATCTCGCTGTTTTGATTTCTGTCTTTAGTTTGTTCTGCTTAGGTTTATTTGTATTCTTAGACTTGTCCTGTTTGCTCCCTTAATTATTTCCACCTGGTTTTGGTTAATTGGTCCCTCCCTGCTACCTTGTCTGCCCGCCTATTTAAACCTCTCGTTGTTTTCTGTTTGTTGCTGGGACTTCATTATCATCACAACCACTTCATTGGTAAGAGCCCTCCTGCATTCTTGTCTGCCCTGTTCTTTGTTTTTTTTAATCTGCCCAGCTTTTTGGTGTTGGGATCATAAGCAGCCTGGAACCTGTCTGTTTGCCTTTTAAACTCATTCCTGCATTAAACTCCACAAAAAAGGATTACGACTGCGTCTGGTTGAACTCTGGGTTCATCTCAACACTAAACATTACAGTTTTTTACAAATTTTGATTATCTTTTCATTGTTTTAAGCACTTTTCAAGCATTTTTAAGGTCCCTAACTCCATTTTTCAAGCAGCAACACAATTAAAGAATATAAATAGTATAAACAGCACCCCTTTAGAAAACTACAAGTTAAAATATTAGAATCTTCAATATAAATACAACTTATGTATATTAAATCACTCTTTGGATACTTCTTAAAAATGTGGTTATATCTTTGTATATTTGTTGTCAAATGTAGGTTTGGTTGAGTTTTTTGTAGATGGTTGGAATAATAATAATCATAAAAATGAGTATAATACATGAATATCTTCCTTAAATACCTTAAAATATTATTTTAATAAATAAACATTGTTAAGAGTGTTTAAGTGTTATCAATAGACTATTTAACTGAATCTAAACATATTCAGCCAACACTGACTTGTTTTATTTATTCTTTTTAGTGGCAGCTCTATTAGTATGTATTTACACAGCAAGACATGATGCACAGATCTATATTGTCAAATCAGATTTTTTTGTCACGCCCGTTGCTATGGTTACTACTCACTCTGGTAAACGTGGTGGTCACTCCCGAAAGTTTAATCCTCTAAGCATCATGAAAAACTACACTTTCGATTGCATACAATGCTGCAGACGTTACAAATTTAAACTTTTGCTTTTGTAAAAAGAAACCAGAGTGCTCACACAAACGTGCACGACGGAAAGACCCTCCCCTTGACATTACAACTATATATATTGATTCGATATGAATTAATTTAATGTTTTTAAGGAATTCATTCAAATTCATAATTGTATTTCTATCTTTGTCTCCAATTACCTTTCGAATGGCTGGTGAAGGTTGATTCTCCCATAGCGCTCACATCACATTTATCATCTTCTGGTCAGCTATCGATAAAATGACAGCAAGCAACATTTCTTAATGGATATGATGCTCCATTGAGTTTGATGTACTTCTTCTTTCCTTGGTACTGCACTTTGAAAAGCATTGCTGTAGTTTTCTTCACATATTACTACAACATAAAAATGCAATTGGTTTATTGAACACGCACAATTCCAAATGTAGTGCAAATAAACTCAGACTATCATTTCAGGGAATCTCTAACTTAACGTTAACTTTCAAGGCTAGCTAACTTAACGTTAGTCAATTTTGCACAAGGCCGCGGTATCTAACAAATGAGTGCTAAAAAAAAACAATTTTACTAGATTTAACATTCGCAATTACTTTAGCTACCATTGGTATAGTAAGTTAGCTAGTTAAACTACTTCTACATTAGCGTTTTTAGTGATTTAGTTATGAGAATTAAAACAAGAAGACAAACAGGAATATTCGGCATGATTCACTTGGTGGTTTCTTACCTACAGTCCCACGGAATCAAAATGTCGGCTTCGGATGTCAGTTGGAAACTGGTGTCCAGGCTGCGTCATGATTCAACCAATGACAACGCATAGTCGATCTGATGACGTATCGAAACCTAAACTCATATACGGACGGGAAAGTAACGACTCTCAAAGAGTTCATCATCCCACCATTCACACTACAACAGCTCCACATCAACACTAAACCAATATACTAACACTTGAGAGAGTTTCTGGTGAAACCTGACAAGTGTACTTTAAGCCCAGTTTACTCCAAAGTGTATAAATTATACTCTGGTCATCAAAACTCTGGGATTTTAACACTCTGACATTTGCTGTGCTGGTGGACCGCTTTGTGGCATGGTGTGGAAGCAATCATCTCATCTTGAATGTGAACAAAACAAATGAGATGATTGTAGATTTCAGGAATAACAAGATTAGATCATGCCCAATTTCCTTCATGGGAGAAGAAGTGAATGTGGTTGAGGAATATAAACACCTCGGTGTTCATCTACACCAGTGGTTCCCAAACTTTTTTTAGCCATGCACCCCCTTCTGTGTCCCAACCGGGTTGACGCACCCCCAATCAAAAAATAAAATAAACTGCAGTTACAACTCAACCATCATAACAAAGGTTATGGAAATAACATTAGAACATAATTTGAATTATACTGCAATGAAGTTACACACAACATCCACAACAGGATCCTAAGGATTTTCAGGTGCATTGGTGGCTCAGCGTGGAGCGAGAGAAAGATCGGTCAAACCTCCACAGCCTGAAATGTCTCTGAAGCAGAGACCCTCCAGGTGGATTCATGGACTAAACTCTGGTGATCTACCTGTGCGTTTGTTCTCACTTTGTTTATTTCGTGTACCAGCTTCTAAATCTGAGTCTGACTCACAATTTACGCCGCAAAATACAAACACGAAGACGTTTAATTTGATTTGTGTCCGATGATGAGCGAGCGAGCAACAGAGAGAGAGAACACTTTGTTAGAACGGCACAGAGTGACAATAACAGAGCCCTCCATAAAGCTGTTATTAATCAGAGAAATAAAAAGTTATTTCCTGATTGTTTCAAAGCAGGTAAAGACGCCCACAGCAACTCACCTTAGCTCCCCGCAGTCCCCACCGCCGGTTGCCAGTTTCCCTGTCCCGGTCTGAATTCACACTAAAACTGCCTATTTATAATTAACTGCAACTATCTGAATCACAATGAAAAGCATTACAGCTCTGTGTGTGAGCATAGTCAAGATATCGCGTCTAGCACCAATTTTCCCACCAGCAGCAGCGGAGGCAGCAGCGGTGTGGGCATGAATGTGCATCAGTGCTTGTAGCTGGTTCAGAGCCACGGCTCCATGAGCAGCGCTCTTTGTAGGCGCTGTGCGATCGATACAGAGACCGACTCACTAAATTTAATCTCGTAAATAAAACTTTTGGCCCAAATTAAATTTTTCTCAACTGATATAAACGACATAAAGTCAGGAGAGAGAAAGAGACATTTTCTGATTCTCGCTCGTTTTCTTCTGCTGGATCCGTTGCAATTCTCTCGTCTGTCACCTCCGATTGCTCTCTCACTCTCTTGGTTCCTCTCCTCCTTCATCTCTAACTTTGACCGTAGATGTCTCAGCTACATGACAGTTTCCCTGATTTCAGCCAATTGAGCATATTTGCCAAAATGAATGAAGTAGATGCCAAAAGCTAGGTGCGCATATAAAGCACAATGAGTATATTTCATCTTAAAATGAAGCGTAGAAGAAAATTTCTTCTAAATAAATACATTTTCGTGTGAATACTGTAACGTTCCGTTATGACACCCAATCACCAGACCAAGGTTTTGCTGCTAACACTTTATATTAGGATGAACAGAGCAGGACAGCTTTCACAGAGTAACCTGCCAGGCCCCAAACCACCACTCCTCCCCCCAGAAGCCACACATTGGCCGTTTCTCAATATGCGTTCTTGAGCGTTCTCGTGTGCTCGTGACACGTCATCAGCCTCAGCCCGAGCACTGTTCCGATTGCCGAGAACGCCAAACCGAGAACGCGCCGAATTCCCCGGATGTTGTTCTCGCCCGCCCTCTTTATAGAACATGCATCAGAGCAGACTTGTGCGTTCTTCAGACTGACCGCTTGCCCAGAATGCACCGCGGCAAGATAATTTTTAGGCTTTTTAGAAATTAAAAATGTTGTTTTAAAAAATGTTTCAATAAGATTTATTGTGGTGTAGTATATAAATAGTTTTGAATGTTAAAGAAATGCTAAAGAATTGTGCGTCTCATGACGTCACAAGTACGCTTCTGTTCCAATACACCATACGTGCTGCGTGCTCGCGTTCTTGTCAAGTCCGATCTTCCTGTGTTCTCGCCAAGACCGGACTTGACGAGAACGCGAGTACGTACTCGCGTTCTCGTGAATTGAGAAACGGCCATTTATTCCGGTATAAACCCAAAACAACCTAACTTAAAGAAACAGTAAGTGTGCAACAGCACTTAGCAATATAGTCTAATATGGATCATTACAATACATTTTTATTTATTGATTAAATTTACAGTTTTTGATTTCATGTTTTTCAGAGGAAATGTTTATTTACATGTCTTTATTGTGTGGGGAAAAAACACTGTCAGACCGCCATTACATTTTTCATCTCGCGCACCCCCTAGTGGCAGGTTTGAGAATCCCTGATCAAGACAAGAGACTGGACTGGAGAGGCAACAGTGCTCCATTGTTTTGTCAGAGCATGTTTGGTCTCATGAACAAGGAAGTTCAGGGCTGGCTGTTGCAGGTGTGCTTTAAATCTTTTTAAATCAGTTATTTGTCATCTTTTGATTAAACTATGCTCACTGATATGCCTTGCAGTTTCTAGATGCCTGAAATCTACATTGAATGGGTATTCTTGGGCTTAAAAATGGAAAGCAATGAACTGGTGAGTGTTTGTCTTATTGTTTGGAGCATGCTAATGCTAACATTAGCATGCTAAACTAAAGCTAATCCTATCTTTGGTTGTTGACCTGGAACCATTGAGGTGATATTGTTCAGTATTTGATGAAAGATGTTTGTATGTTGTCTGATGGTGCACTATTTAATGTTTTAGAATCAGATATTTATGAAGAATGTTAGGAAAATGTGAATGTAATCATTTTATTTCTATCAAGTTACAGGTATTTGGTTTGTTGAAGAATTTGCTTTCCGGAAGGTTTTGTTGTATTTACCCTTAGGCAGGAATAACAAATGGTTCTCTCAGATAAGGAATGTCTCCCTTATCCAGCTGTGCATGAAGCTAGTGACTGATCACGGTCCGCAATAAAACTTGCTCCCTTCTTTGTTTTTAAACCCCATGTTTGTTTTCACCCCCCATGTTGTAAATTCCTGACCCAACCCTCCTGACCCTCTTTGATGTGTGATAATAAAGGCAAAAGGACAGAAATGACCCGGCACAGATGATCTCCGACTGTCAGGGAGTAATAGTTCTCCGTCTGAGTTTATCCTCTGTCCTTTTCTATAGAACTGTCTAAACCTTGTGTTGTGTGCTTTTCGTTCTAGGATAAACTGGGTTATTTATAATAACCCTATCACAGAAGAGTACTCTATTTGAATCATGTACATGTAGATTTTTTTCCTATTGATTCCAATTACTTTAAAAAGGAAGTGTTTGTGATGTTAATGAATTTTTACTATTAAGAGGAAATTAACTTATTGTTGGACCTTTCCATACAGGCCAGGTCCCCATGTGATGGCGAGCTACCCACTAGGCCTTTAGGCCAAGGAACCTGGATAGACTGCTAAATCTCCATCTGTGTGATAGGAGGCATTGTTGCCTGCCCCCACAACATCCAAAGGACTCAAGTCAACGTTGAAATTTGACAAAGACAGGTTTAGTCCTTTGGACTCTTGGACTGGTTATCGGTTCTCCAACTTGGATTGTTACGGCGTGTGCAGGATTTCTGTTTTGACAAAGTTTGTCTGTATATATTGTAAATAGTTTTCCTAGTATAAATCACTTTCTGCACAATCTTACTGTCTCCAGTGTGTTAAATACAACCCTGATCCTCCCTGAGTCAAATCTTTAGGTCTTCTGGTAATTAGCCCTTACTGTAAATAATTATTTCCTTATTGTAACATAATTTCAGTATCATAAATGCTACACTGCACTTTGTGAGGAAACCTAGGTCCCTCAAAGTTTGCAGCAAGATGCTGCATGTCTTCTGTAAGTCTGTTGTTGAGAGCGTTATCTCCTCTGTCATCATCTGTTGGGGCAGCAGCATCAGAGCCAGGGACCTAAAAAAGGCCCAACAACCTTATAAAGAAGGCTGGGTCTGTTCTGGTGACGACTGTGGAACCTCTGGAGATGATGATGCAAGGAATGATTTTGCATAAAATCAATAAAATGATGGACAATCCTGAACATCCTCTTCATGACATTGTCATTAAAAAAACAGTCTCTTCAGTCAAAGGCTTCTTCAGATTGGTTGTAAAACAGACCACTACAGGAGATCTTTCCTGCCCACAGCCATCGCCATCTATAACTCTTTGACAAAATTAGTTACATCAACATATAATTCCCCTTTAGGATAAATAAAGTATTTTGGAATTTGAATTAATCAGCTGCTCCCTGTTGTAAACCACCCTGTTGCTATGGTTATGCATCATAACAAAAGAGTAAAACATAGAAAAGTATTGGGAAAAATCAATCCAGCTGTACAGCATCCCATACAAGAAGCGGTTGTCCAAAAAACTGTCCACTACTAGATTGTCAAAGACATAATAGTTCTTTCAGCATAAAGATATTTTAAGAGGCCCACACAGCAGAACCCCTCAACTAAGGAGCTGGTCACCAGTCCCTGGCTGTCCAGTAAAGATGTAAGGTTGAAGGAGAATATTAATAACTAATAAGAACTGCATCAAAGCAATAGAGATCAACAACAGGACCATATTCTTTTCAAGGAGCCTTTCCAGGATTTATTGAGCAAACTGACCCCATCAAATTGGGGTAGGATGTACTTCTTAAGCAAAGAAGTAAGCCACTAGGGTACATTGCTGCTCAATCTGATTATATTGGTTTTGAGCAAAGCATGTATTAGTTGCCATTGCTATTCTAAGGGAGAGCAGAACAGAAGAACATTTTACTCAAACAACAACCTGATTAACTTGCCTTTACTAAAGGAAAGAAATAGCTGAATATCACAAACATCCATTGCAAACATAAGCAGCATTTTCTCGACATTTCCCAAATACACAGTGCCATAGATATAACAACTCTTATCAGATCTTGGACTCAAATTATATTCAATATGGGGTCAAAAACTTGCAAGTCAGACTGTGCTGATTGCAGCCCAAACATATTACAACACCATGCATGACTCAAAAGTGACCCAGGGCAGTTGTCGATTTAATGTTAACATTTCATTTCTAGTTAACACAAAAAAGGTTTTGAGTTTAAAACAATTATTCAATGTTTACTAGAAAAAAAATCAATTTAGCTCTAAAAAAACACATAGAAAATGTTTTTTTTGGAATTGAAATGTCAACAGTGGACGACAGCCCTGGTTCACTTTTCAAGTGCATACAGGTTGCAGTGTGTCCCATCTGATTGGCCAGGTGCATGTTTGCGTTCATTAAGATGAACTTTCTTATTTAAATGTGAGGCACATTGGGAAGGTTATTCAGAGAAGGAAACACCCACTCACACATACAGACTATGTATGTTAATGTATGCTTTTATACTTGGTAAATTACATGTATGCTCTATTCTGATCATTTTACTACAAGGGTCTAAGGACCATACTGCTTTTGATACTGTTTTTTTTTGTTTAGTATATTATTTGTATTGCCTGTAATATTTAAACAAATCCCTGCTATGGAACTAGAGCTAGCTGCCAACAGAACTGTATATAGTACACATCCTTGTTATGAATCAAATGACTCATATTACAAATTCTCAAGTAACCCTTCTTTTGCTTGTGTGGCATTGTATGTTTTCCTCGGCTCGCTGTCTCTCATAACCGTATGTGGTAATCTCCTTGTAATAATATCAATCATTTACTTCAAACAGCTCCACACCCCTAACAACTACCTTGTCCTCTCCCTTGCTGTGGCTGACGTGCTTGTCGGAGTTTTAGTCTTCCCCTTCAGCATGGCATTCACTGTCACTTCATGTTGGTATGATGAAGATTTGTTTTGTAAAGTACGAGGCATCTTTGATGTAACACTGAGCACAGCTTCTATTTTGAACCTATGTTGCATTTCTATTGATAGATATTATGCCGTGTGTAAGCCTCTGACTTACAAAAGTACAATAACTGATCGCATCACTGCAATGATGGTTCTTGTATGCTGGGGTACCGCTGCTTTAATTGGAATTGGCATCGTCGTTGCAGGATTCAATCAAGGAAAATGTGAAGGGAATTGTGTAATTGATGCTTTAATATCAACCACATTGGCATGTATTTTTTCATTCTATATTCCAGTCATTGTAATGCTTGCCATCTACCTAAAGATTTTCCTTGTTGCACAGAGTCAATTAAACAGCATCCACAGTACTGCCTGTCGAAGCAGAAAGCTCACTGCAGCCGTTAGTAAGATGGAAAGAAAAGCAACAAAAACGCTTGCTGTTGTAATGGGGGTTTTTCTCTCATGTTGGAGCCCTTACTTTCTTTGCATCATATTCCAGCCTTTAACATATGACATGACCCCAATCGCTGCAATTGAAACTCTAAATTGGCTAGCTTTGTCAAATTCTATGTTGAATCCCTTTATATATGCTTTCTTTTACAGCTGGTTTAGATCAGCTGTCAGAATGATGATTTCTGGAAAGATTTTTCAAGGTGACTTTGTAAACGCCAAGCTCTTTTAACATTATCTTTTAATACACATGTAACCTTCACTGAAAATGTATTATATTAACATTGAATAGAAATCAAGGTTTCTACAACATAGTAAATAGTGTGTTTTACAGCACATTTACAAAGAAACCCAACAATAGAGAAACTGCTATTTTCTGTTTGTCATGATTAAAAATAAATGTCCAGATGGGTTTCAAAGAATTCATAATCCCCAGTGAGTCATTGTATAGTGTTGGTTATATTGACCTATATGCAGAAATAAAAGATCAAGATCAGGCAAATGGATGCGCATTAAATTAGGTTTAATGTGAATTTAATCCCATATATTTAAAATCTGCAGGAGTGGTTTACAGTTCAGTTTGGTTTTTCCACAGGACAATAGGAATGAAATTATCTGGTTTGTTTTATGTTTAAAAATCTCTCCCAGAATCATAACTAATAAAACAAAAAAACGGACAAGTAAATGTCAGCTTTAACTTTCTTTAAATGTAGGTATTATTACACTTTTGTGTACACTGTTGTGCCATCAAGCCATGAGAAAAAAGTCAAAATGGGTTGAAGCAAAGGAATTTCACACTGCTGCACCAAGAACTGCCCCCTTCAGCGGGGTGCCCTGCTATGAAGCCAGGCTACACCTCACTTATCTTCTTCTTGCCTGTCGACTCTTGAGGAGAGAGTCCGCGCTGGGGAGACCAGCCACCAATGCGGGCCAAGCTGAGTAAAATGTGCTTTGTCTGAAACTCATTTACCCGTTGCTCCTGGAGCGACACGGGGGGACACTCGTCCTCTGCGAGCGGAGGACCCGACTGGGTTTGGAGAACTGCCGGCCGGATCAAAGCCGAAGCGAAAGACGGCGAAGCGAAAGAATGCCAAAACAGCTTTGTTTATTTTGCTCAGCTGTTGCAGGAAAACTGACTCGAGACGGCGCTGAGCGGTCTCCTTTCCTGACCAGGCCAAACTGAGATTAGGGGCTAATCTGTAGTTGCCCGCTGCAGGACTGAGTTTGATATGCCGGGGACCCGACTACAACCCGGAACCACATGCCCGCTGCTGAAATAACCAACGTTTCCTTGGAGTACTGCTTCCAACTGGATGTCTTCTTGCCTGTGGACTGGTTTATTTAGAAGAAGTACTTAATGCGTTGTCACGGTGTTTTGAACACGTTGCATTGCAATGTTGTATGGAGTCTCCAGACAAAATCTTTGAAATAGCAGAACACAATGCTAGATCCATATTTTTTTTTTATTTAACCATAGAGTGTGTTCCTATTGAGGGTTCCTACATCTCAGCCAGCTGGAAATGTCTGAGTGATTGGAAATAAGGCTTCAACTCCTCGCCCAACATTGTATAATTTATAAAACAACGCATATGATCTGTACTAAAAGGTTGTTTACGCCCAAAAGCCAAAAATGGCGTACAGCAAAAATTAGAATAAAAATTCATGATTTATAAAACCACGTACAACAGCAAGCAGTTTTCCTTTATAAATCACAACTGCACCTGAATATTTGCGTCCCCCACATAATCTCTACACACCCATAATCAACTGTAAACTTGAAGAGCAGGTTAGGACCTACGGCCTAAGAGAGTAGCCACTGTCCCCTGTAGGTTATAGCAGAATGCAATGCTCTAGGGGGCAGAGGTCACCAACATGGTGGCCACAGGCACCAAGTAGCCCCCGAGGACCACATGTGGTGCCCACGAGCCTGTTCTAAAAATAGCACAAAACACCAATGAGCTGCATCTAAAACTTTATTTAATTCCTTTACTCTTCCTGTAACACATTTGCACTTATATAGATTTTAAAAAGGACATATCTATAAAAAAGCATGAAAAATGTGTTTATTTTACATAAATTTAAGGTGAACTCTGAATCTTCTACTTCAAAGGATAGTACAGGTAGCCCTTAGTAGGACACAACACCAGTGAAGTAGCTCTCAGTTTCAAAAAGGTTGGTCATCATCATGGGCCCAAAAAACTTTGATCCATGAAAATGCATTCCCTCCTAATTTTCCAGCAGTGCCAACACGTCCACCTTATGCATGAGTGTCACCACAGTATTTAAATGTTTACAGCAGTCAGTGTGATTACCTCACACATTGTTACAATTTATGTGTAAATCTGTTGTACATGTCACCCAGTTGATTATCGGCAAGAGCAATCAGAGGGTAGAAAACTGATGAAATCTTGTGCAGACATTGACTTAAGTTTTAACTTGAGTTATAGGCCTTTTTTATTAATTTGAAAGGTCCTTATGTATAGTTGTGGCTCACAGCACAAGCATGAGTAAAACTGCAGTTTTGAATACTTGAAACGTCTGAGAGGAACCATGATCTAGTGTCCAGTCATCTGGAAGGACCACCTGGCCACCCACGGCCTGTCTCAACTCCTCCCTGAAAGCCATACAGCATTCCTCCCTTTTCAGCTTCCAACTCTTTGTCCTCTGCTTTGCCTTTGTCCTCTTCATTTTCCTCACCTTCAGAGTGTCACAATCTTTGGCTTTTTGTATTTGTATTTTGTTATTTTTGGATCATGTCGTCTTCAGTTATTTATCCTTTAGTATTTCACCTTGTGATTTGGTTAGTAGTTTCTGTTAGATTTATGTTTCCTCTCTGTCTGCCCTGTCATCTTTCCACCTTCACTTTCATTGCCTTCACCTGCCCTCCTGCCTTCCTCTCTTTTCTTCCCCTCCATTTACTGTAAATCACCTGTCACTTCCCCAAATTGTCAGTTTCTCCGTTGGGATACCCTCTGTTTGGCTCCATCTGTTTTTCCGGTGTAGTTTGTTGCCACAATTTTCATTATTAAATCATTCCACACTTCATCATGCGGCTTCCGGGCTCTTGTCTGCATTTTGGTCCTACAACAACTCTGCAACCAACCACTACCTTACAGTTACTGAATTTCTTCAGCTTTCATCATAGATAATGTGTAATCCACCTGTGTGCTCGTATCTCCACTCCTGTAATCAACCCTGTGTTCTTGCCTCTTAATATTCACTACAGCCAATTCCATCCATTGTGCAAAGTCCAAGACTATCTGTCATTTTACATTCCTTCTCTGGATACCAAACCGGCCCATCACTTCCTCAACACCTCTTCATCTAACTCAATCTAATATTTCTTCTTCTCTAACTCACACCCTAGCTGTGGGACATCACAACATTGAACATCACGCCTTCATTTTCTAGCTTCAGACTTATAATCCTGTCTGACACTCTTTTTGACTCGAACCTTCCTGGAAAAAAAAACTCTCCCTTCAAAATAACTCCTACACCATTTATCTCCCCATCTACAACATGGTAGAACAGCTTGAACCTTGTCCCTGAGCCTCTAGCTTTGCTACCTTTCCACCTGGTCTCCTGAAAACAGTATGTCAACTTTCCTCCTCTGCATCACGTCACCCAACCCTCTAGCTTTTCCTGTTATTGTCCCAAACTTCAAATTCTCTACCTTCAATCCTAGACTCTCACTTTTCCTCGTCTTCCTGCCTACAGACACAGCTTCCTCATCTAGGGATGGATACATCTTTACCCTCTGCAGGCTCTTAAAATAAGACAGAGTGGATCAAACAGTAACTGGAAGATGTTTTAGTGACTTGATAACATAGTCAAGTGTTATGCCATCACACCATGGCTAAATTGTGTTTATTTCGAACAGAATGTGACATGGGAAGGATTAAAATAGACCCCTTGCAACCACTTGACTCCGTTACCCAGAACCCCTTGCGTGGCGGCCATATTGGTTGGCACGCCATTTGACGAAATGACGAGTTCTCCGGGTATTTTTCTCCTTTAGATAACGTATCACAAGATCGTTTTAAGACTAAGTTGATGGTTGATGGTATCAGATTGCCAGATCCACACAGCAAAAGCCTGAAGGGACGGAGCGAGTCTGTGAAATGCTGCCAAGGGTTTCGTACCGCGACACAGCTGCTTTATAAACACGCAGGCCAGTACGGACAAGAGAGCACGAAAGCCCCAGGTGGAGATCGTTACATTGGCCGGAGAGCCGCCGCTGTCTGGAGCAGCACCCGCTTCCTGCTGCTCCAGACAGCGGTGGCTACAGCAGCAACAGCGGCTTCTCCGGCCAGTGTAGCGATCGTTACACTGGCCGGAGAGCCGCCGCTGTCTGGAGCAGCACGAAGTGGGTGCTGCTCCAGACAGCGGCGGCTACAGCAGCAACAGCGGCTTCTCCGGCCAGTGTAGCGATCGCTACACCGGCCGGAGAAGCCGCCGCTGTCTGCTGCTTCAGACAGCGGCGGCTGCTGTAGCGATCGCTACACGGGCCGCTTCTCCGGCCCGTCTAGCGATCGCCACCTCCCCTCCGCCGCTATCTAAGTAGAACAACGAATAGAGCAGAATTAAGTTGTATTTACCGGAGATGAAGTGTAGACTGCAAATTCTCTCGTAGTATGATGGCTCCCCCAGTCCATTGGGAGTGTCTGCCTGCGCTCTTTTCATTGAAAATATCCATTTCTTTCTTCTTTCCTCATCCTTTGGTAAACGACAGAAACGTACATCCAACGATTTGGAATGCCTCTCTGTGCAACCGGGAGCACAAGTCGTAGGCATTGTTTAGATTCCAAAAATAAACTAACTAAAAGTACGCTCTAAATCACCCGTTTTGTCATGTAGTAGATGGGCTGTCAGGCTAGCGTGCCCACCAAGATGGAGGCGCGCACCCCTGATCACGTGACTGTGACGTCAGATGCAAGGGGTCTATTAGGTTGTGAGAAGGAGAGTTTCAGGCTGGGACGGCCTCTCTCTCAGCAGGGTGCCTGCTGTAAAACCAAACCACTCCCCCCACAGACAAAGGTCAGAGCACTCCTGGCAGAGATCTTTTTTCTATTCCTGCAAGCTACATGGAACAGTAGTGTCTGTTTCTTCTCCCATGGGGTTCCCGAGGAGAGGGGGGCTAGCGAGCCACCCCTGCAAGCCACATGGAAGCCAGTCTTCACACTTCTTCCAGACTTCCACTGCTTTTTCACCATTTCTTCCTGCCTGAGACAAATGAGGAGGGAGGCTGGCCTGAACCATGAGGCCTCAAGGGCTTCAAAAGCCCAAGCTGCATGGAAAGTGCTGTGAAACTCATCTGCCTGCTTCAATGGAGTGACAAGAGTGAAAGAGAGGAATTCTCGTCCTCCATGGAACAGAGGATCTGACTTAATCTGGAGAATCATCACACAGATCAAAGCTAAGTTGAACTCTGACTTCTGCGCAAACCAGCCGCAAAGTAAGGAATGCCGAAACAGCATTGTTTATTTTTGTCAGCTGTTGCTGGAAAGCGGACGCGGATGCCTTCCCCCACCAGACAAGCTGAGAGATCAGGGACTGCAGACCAGGCCGATCCCGAGCACAGTGTCGGCTGCTGCTAAGCCACTAGCCCACTGCTGCTAAGAACCAACGTTTTCCCTTTCCTCCTGTTCTCCCCTGGATGGCCAAAGTGAACCAAACTCAGAAGAGGCACCGACAGGTTCGGCAGAGAGGATGACCAAAGGGAAAGCTTAAATGGTTTATTGGGAAATGTTTTTATAATGCTTTTACATGGGTTTAGAACAAAGTGTAGCTGCCATCAGAGCTGACGCATATTTAATTATTTTAATATTTAGTTAAAAATGACAGTTCATCAGTAATAGTATTTGAAATAAAACGTTCAGTCATGAATAAATAACTCTCAGCAAATTCATGTTGTTAAGGTTGTTTAGCTTGGTTAAAAATCCTATTAAAATGTAAAGGGGAACCTATTTTTTGTTCCGCATTTCACCGGTTGTCCGTGGGAAAGTTTGATTGACGCAATTAAAGAGCATCACTGGACTGTTGCAGCAAAAGTTTTACCCGAAAACATAAGTGTTTTTTTTTGGGAACAATCTGCATAAAGAATCTTTATTCCTCTGGAGTTTATGCGGCCAATGAGGTACAGCTTTATTGTTTTGCTTGTTTTTATTCATGTAAACCATTATATTCTAATTCAGATTTTTGTTTCCTCTTAGTTCTGATGGCATTTTAAGGGCATTTTCTAAGACATGTAAAGACATGTTGTCCGCAATAAATGTCTGTTGAAACCAAAAGAGCGACGTTGAGCCTTGATTAACTCGGGAGGAGTAACACAAAGAGATAACTGAGGCTCATTGCTAGCATTTATTGCCCATGTGATTCGAGTGTGTTTTTATGGTTATAACAAACGTTGTCTCCACAAGGGTTTCATATATATTAATATTAATATTCATAGATATTAATGTTTATGTTATCTGGCCCACTCATTATGACTAAAATAAATCCGAAGCTTTTATAGTTAGCACGGAAAAGCCCGCTAGCCAAAATGCTATTTAGCTTCTGGTAATTTCCTGTTCTGGATATTCAAAAGGAGCTCGTTTTAAAGTATGAAGCTTGCTTGGTTTCGCTCCGCCGTCATTCGATAGTGCTATGAACCTTAATACCGCATTAATATGGAATATTAATGTCGATTTAAAGGCGTTTTGGGTAACTTTAGGAGTAACTGGTTTTAGCGACGATCGCTACAGCGACCCCTAGCGCCCGGAGGTAGAATCGCATTAATAAAATCGGCCGTTCATAAAGTTTCTATGAATTTACTGAGCAAATCATTCTTTAAAATGTTATTTAATCAAATAATGTTTTGTTTAACTCAAGATTTGCATAGTGAATGGATTGAAGACATGCCAAATGTTTTTTCTAAATTAGTTAAGCTAATTTAAGTCCATTCCATGTAGTTTAAGTCAGATCTGCAGTGAACAAGGATTCACTGAATTATTCTGATTATGATCAACCACTTTTGTTTTGTCTTTTGTTCTGTTTTTGCATGTAAATAGTTCCTTAGCTTTGCTTCTTTTATCTTCATTTTGCTTAGTAGTTTAGTTAAGTTTCACTAGCCTAGTAGAGAGGATTTGTTAATCGAAATATAGTTTTAATTCAGATAAACAGCATTATAGAGTGATGTTCTCTGGATATTCATTTTTTTAATTCTTAAATTTGAAGAGAAGTTGTCACTCCTTTATTCTATATGTGTGCAGAGTTTGCTGTTAAAAGATCGCTAGCGCTCGAATTTATCCCTTTCAACCATTGCCTGATATCAGCTCAAGAGCTGAGTTTCACCAGACAATACTTAACAGACAGAGAGTTATTTATTAAACATTAAATAAATTTAAACAGTATAATTGCACAACACAAGTCACAAATAAAAAGCTTGTTCTTTGCTGGGTTTCAGTAGAACCAGCCCTGACACAGGCTCTAGTTTAGACTTAAACCACTTTTGGCTTAGAAACTCTTTATGTTTAAAGAACAACATCAAAGCGGGAAATTTGTTTTGTTTTGTTATAATGGACAACCAACATACAAAAAAACTTAACCACTCAATTTTCATACTTGACAAAGCGTTCTATGAAGAAGTAGTTACATTACCAAGGGTGGTATCTATTATTTGCCAATGGGGGCCTAATTTCTTATACACACATGCATATGTATCCTTAATGGTTATTATTTTTTTCCCGTATGCAAATGTTATATAGGAACTTACATCTGATTGGCTGGATAAAACATGTGGTGAATTTGCTAATGAGTAAGTGATTTTGAAATCCAAGTGCACATCTCAGCTCTTACATCAAATCAGAAGCATCACAAGGTAAGGATGTCTTCGACAAACTAAAATTGCTTGTCTTTACAAAATTTCTGTAACAAACCCACAAAACATTAAACTGAAGCCTATTCGTCTTTTCTCATCATTATAGGTTGATACTCTTCACCTTTTCACCATGGATGCAGACTTCACTGTCACCACCAGTAATGGTGTTAATCACATGCACCCCTGTTACATCTCAGATAATGAGACTTACATGTTCACAACTAACCCCTCTATTATATGTACATCATTGTACATATTCCTTGGAATATTGTCTGTTGTTACTGTTTGTGGAAACTTTCTTGTGATATTTTCTATAATTTACTTCAGACAGCTCCATACTCCTACTAATTACCTTATTCTCTCCTTAGCTGTTGCAGATCTGCTTGTCGGTGTTTTAGTTTTCCCCTTCAGCATGGCATTCACTGTAACTTCATGTCTGCATTATGAAAGTTTGTTCTGCAAAATACGGGACAGTTTTGATGTTACAATGTGCACATCTTCTATTCTCAACCTGTGCTGCATTTCCATAGACAGATACCATGCAGTGTGCGAGCCTCTGACATACAGGACAAAAATAAATGCTCAGGTAACTGCTGTTATGATACTGTTTAGCTGGGGGGTATCTGTTCTAATAGGAATTAGCATTATTGTTGCAGGATTCAGCCAAGGCACATGTGAGGAAATATGCTCTGTTGACATTATCGTTGCCAATACTATGGGACCTGTTTTCTCCTTTTACCTTCCCGCAGTCACAATGCTCTGCATTTATTTTAAGATTTTCCTTGTTGCTCAGAGACAATTAAACAGTATACGGAACGCAAACTGCCCAAACATGAAGTCTGGAACAACAATTAGTAGGACAGAGAGAAAGGCCACCAAAACCCTAGCAATTGTGATGGGAGTGTTTCTTTTATGTCTCACTCCCTACTTTATCTGTGTTGTTTTCCAGCCATTATATTCCAATCCATTACCAGTTCCTGTCACAGAAACACTAAATTGGCTTACACTATCAAATTCAATGCTGAATCCATTAATTTATGCTTTCTTTTACAGCTGGTTCCGATCTGCTTTCAGACTAGTTATTTCGGGAAAAATATTCCAAACTGATTTAGCCAACTACAGCTTATTTTAATATATATGTTTTTAAAAATAAGCATAGTTTAAAAGGTAATAAAACAATGTGGCAGGAATCTCGACTTTGACTAAGTACTTTCCCTATTTTATTTACATTTAAAAAACAGAATGTCAAAATGATTTATACAGTTCTCAATAATCAATTGATACACACACACATATATATATATATATATATATATATATATATATATATATATATATATATATATATATATATATATATATATAGGCTGCACAGTGGCACAGTGGGTAGCGCTGTTGCCTTGCAGCAAGAAGGTCCTGGGTTCAAGTACACCCCTGGGTCTTTCTGCATGGAGTTTGCATGTTCTCCCTGTGCATGCGTGGGTTCTCTCCGGGTACTCCGGCTTCCTCCCACAGTCCAAAAACATTACTGTTAGGTTAATTGGCTTCTCCAAATTGTCCTTAGGTGTGAGTCTGTGTGTGAATGGTTGTTTGTCCTGTTTGTCTCTCTGTGTTGCCCTGCGACAGACTGGCGACCTGTCCAGGGTGTACCCCGCCTCCCGCCCAGTGAACGCTGGATATAGGCACCAGCAACCCCTGCGACCCCATGAGGGATAAAGCGGTTTGGAAAATGGATGGATGGATGGATGGATATATATATATATATAATATGTTTGAATGCAGGTATGACATTCTTTTCACAAAGCTCCACTTAAGTCCTATTTTTTTTAGAATACATTTTTTTAATGATCTCCATGATGGGGGTTTTTGGGTGAAATTTTACAAGGTATTCTTTTCGGTCAGTAGTGAACTCTCAAATTGGATGTGGTTTTTGCAAAATATATTTCTTATTGTTAAGGCATGAATCTTGATTTTTATCCGAGCGGCGTAGGTCTTGCAGGACTTTAGATGTTGTTCTCAATTCTTTTGTGACCTCTGGAGTAACTCTTCAATGCACTCTTGAAATAAATTTGGTTAGACACCATGGAAAGAATTTCTACTGTTTTTTCTCCATTTGTGGATAATGGCTCTCACTGCAGGTTGATAAAGCCCAAACCATTACCAATGCTAGTGTAACCCTTTCCAGACAAATTGATATCAATGATTTTGTATTTTGCCTTTGTTGGACTGGTGACATGCCAGGGTGTACCTCACATCTTGCTCAATGAACATTAGTAATAGGCACCAACCCCATTACCCCAAAGAGTTAAAAATAAGAAGGCATGTTTTGAGTTTGTCCAAAGGCATGTGGGTGACCTCTCCAAATGTATGTAGGAAGGTTATCTGGTCAGATTAGTCTAAAATTTTACTGTTTGGTCAGTAAAAGGAAAACACTATGTCTGGCACTAACCCAACACATCCCATCACCCTAAAAACACCATCCTACAGAGAAAAACTGTTGTGGCAGCATCATGTTTTTGGGGGACTGGGAAACTGGTCAAATACAGGGATATTCTTAAGCAGAACCTGTGTCAGTCTGCTTATGATTTGAGACAGGGAGTGAGGTTCACCTTCCAGCAGGACAGTGACCCAAATCATACCGGTAATTCAACATGCGAGTGGTTTAACGTGAAACATTTAAATGTGTTGAAATGACCTAGTCAAAGTCCAGACCTCAATCCAATTAACAATCAGTGGTTAGACTTGAAGATTGCTGTTCACCTACAAATACCATTCACCATGAAGGAGAAAATCCCAGTTGCAAGATGTGGTAAGATCCTAGAGATCGATCCAAATGTACTTTTTCAGCTGTAATTGCCGCAAAAAGTGGCTCTACCAAGTACCGACTTAATGGTGGATGAACAGTTATGCATGTTGTAGTTTTGTTATTTTAATGTATATGTTGTTTGCTTCACCATGAAAACATAATAAATGTTCAAAGTTGTGGGCCTGTTCTGTTAACAAAATGGTAAAAACTCTCCAACAATCCATTTAAATTCTAAGTTCTGATACAACAAAACATGAAAAATAAAAAGGTTGTGGAGGGTGAATACTTTTGCAAGACACTGCATTTGGACTTCAGAAATGTGGTTAGTCACAGTTGACTCAATATTAAATGGGGGGGGGGGGGTATTATTTTGCACAGGGCTAAGTTTGTTTGGATAACTTTTAATATGCCTTTTAGAATTAACATTTTTTTAAATTTATAACATTAAGGAAAAAAGTACAAAATTTATAAGGATTCAAATTAATTTTGATTGCATTGGAGCTGAGAAGCATAATACACTGCACCTATGAATAAAGAAAACCAAATTCAGAATTGTTTATATTATTGAACCCATCTCTACAACTTTCCGTTAAAGCTGTATAACTTTACCTGATTTAAATACAAAGACCAACTATTTGCATCTATACAAAACTAACCCAGAAAACTAACATTTATTGTTAAACGCCATCCTGTATTAGGATAAAGTTTGAAATATGTGTTTTTCCCTCCTCTTTCCTATTGTGGCTCCTATCTTTCCACAGAGTAATGGCAGCGCCCTGTGGGCACCGTGTAAGGCCTTGCTGTCCTTGGCAGCAAGGCCTCAGTAAATCGTCTCCCCCTGAAATGTTTGTGATGTATGTGATGGCGGTTGTACTGAAACAGTAATTTCCCTCTGGGATTATTAAAGTATTTCTGATTCTGATTGCAAGTAGGTCATAATGAGGTAATAATGAAGAAACTTACATGACATGATCCATGACGTTCAGCTTAATTAACTTCGCCATGAGATGCTTAGCTGACATATTACACAGACATTTGCACTGAGTAAACATGTGTTAAGTCCTAAAGGTGAGACTGAATTTCTAATAGCATCTTACTTAAAAAAAAGGCGTCTTCACCCAGTTTTACTATGTATGCTGTTGAATCAAAAAACATATTTTATGTAGGTTGAAATATGTAGAAATCTATCCACTTAGTGCAAGTGTATTGCAATGTAGGAAGTACAGTGTGCTCTTGTGTTAAGACATGGTAAATGCTGTGACGTCACTGACTCATTTTTAATTTTTACCTGTTTTCAACTAGTAAGGGCCTCACCATCTGGACATGAAAATTCAATTTAGTTGTATTTATATAGTGCCAATTCACAGCACCTGTAATCTCAAGGCCTTTACAAAGTCAAATTCAATCAAACCATACACACTGTTGTGCAATCAAGCTATGAGGAATAAAATCACACTAAAGTTTAAAGCTACTGAAATGTGAGACTTTTACAGCCCCCAGGGGACTGCCTCTCACAGCAGGGGACCACTGTATAAAACCCCCTGTCCATGGACAAATGCTCTCTTCGCACGCTGTTCCTCAACAGAAGCATTAGAGGGACACCCACACTGGAGAGACCTATAAGCATTTACGGTCGGCCAAGCTGAGTACATCCCTAACCCTTTCTGTCAGGGTTCTCTGTTTTCGTGCTCTCTAACTCTGCTTCACAGGTGGCTGCAGTTGATCAGGTGGGCGTGGCCCGCACCTGCGGCTCATTATGGAACCTTCACCACTGGCTTAAAAGGAGTGCTCAGACAGTTGGAAGACGCCAGAGTGTTAGCCAGTTGTGGTATGCCTAGGCCTCTGACCTGTCACCTGTGCCTTGTATCCGTGAGTTTTGGAAACTCAGTTTTTGAACTAACCCTTCTCCTGTCTTCTCCACTTTTTCTTGTGTTTTGGATTTACTCACCTGTGTTGGCTTCGTGCTCTGAAGACCAGTCATCCGAATCCCTGCCACTCAGATTTTGCTCTGGCACTTCCCCTCATACTCCCTTGGTGGTACCAAGCCGAGCGTGAGACCCCTTCCCTGGATTCACCTAGTTCGTCAAGTCACACTCCGGTTCTTCCAACTGCTCCTCCTGCCTGCCGTCCGCATTGGTGCTGTTCAGGCCCCCGCCTGCATTACATCCGCCAGCCCTCCTGTCACTCAGCCACAACCGTCCATCAGAGAGTTACGATCTCAGAGTTCCTTCGTCACTCACTCCCCCCGGACAGGTCTCCCCTTCTAAACGGTAAGCCGCTTCTGGAAAGTTTTCCCCCTGGTTCGATCCTCCGTAACATATCCTCTTTCTTCCCACAGTCGTTCCAGCTCTGACGTTCAGACCTCGCCTGTTACACACAGCGTGTGCTTCTCCCCTTTGTCGAGCCTTTAATAAACATCTTAACTGTTCTTGCTGCCGTCTGTGTCTGCATGTGGGCCAAACTCTTAAAAACCATGACACTTTCCAACATCGGAACTTGAACAGATGAGCTGACCTGGGAGCGAGTCACACATTTGCCACGCAGAGATCCACATGCTCCAGCCCCCACAGTGCTGAGCTTCCTATGGCCTAAGACCTGCATGAAGGAGTGGGAGCCACCTCCTCACAGCCCCGCTTCAAGCTAGCTGCCTGCTTGCTCGCTGCTGAGATAACCAGCTTTACCTTGGAGTAATTCACTGCAACCGGATGCCGCATTGCAACAACCAGAGACAATGGCAGAGGTTTGACAGAGAAATACACAGGGAAATTTTAAAAATGGATTATTTAATGTGTTTTCAGAAACACATGGAGCTAACAGGCATAGCTCCCGCTAGCGGCTTTGAAACCAAACTTTGCTGATGTGGTTTGAGTAAGTTTTTATGGTTATAAGAAACTTTATTTCTATAAAGGTTTTATACACCAATGGGATATTAATGTCTGTGTTGTCCGGTCCGCTCATTACCACAAAATATGGCTCAAAAGTGTTTTTAAATTAGCGCTGAACATCCGCTAGCATAGTGTATGGAGTTAGTCCTGCCAAAACGTTGTACACAAAAAAATGTGTTGCACACAAATAAAAGTTGTTTGTACATAAAAAAATGTTTTGCACACAAATAAAAGTTGTTTTGCAAACTGTCTTCAAACGTTACACACATATAAAACTTGTTTTACAAACTGTCCCCAAACATTGCACTCAAAATATCATTTATAAATTGTCCCTGAGTACAAAACGGTCTCTGCTCGCACAAAACAGCCTCTCCTCGAGTACGAAACAATTCCAAACCCCTCTGCGTCAAATTTCTGCCAAAAGTCACGTGATACATTAAGAGTAGTTCTGACTTCGCGACAGCAGGGGGCGCACTCCAAACAACTGAAACGCAGCGGTTTGGCTGAGGAAGACAGACGGGATTTCACAGCTAACACCATGAGCACCCCACAGGTGAGTTTCCAAACTTTCACGGTGAAAAATGAATATCTGACTATGTCAAAATTATACAGATAGAGCATTTACAATTTCAGTTAAAGGCACTGCTATGTTACGGCAAGGGACCGATCAAATAATATGAAAGCTAGCCTGAAATTGAACACTGCTAAAACAACTTTTGCTTTGTCATACAGCCCCTCTGGTTAGCCTCTCCCTTTACTGTGGTATGTCAAATAGATAGAACCAGAGTGGATACCCAGATAAAGGCTTTGTTAACAGATCATAATTCAGGTTTTATGTTGTTGTTCTTTTTAAAAAATAACTGTCTATTGTTGTAGGCACTTGAAGCCTACAACAATAGACCTCCTTGTGAGCCAGCGAGTCGCCTCAATGACATCATTACTTTTTCTGCAGTTATTTTTCCACTTGAATGTAAACGCAATTTACATGCAATTTGTTGTTTTTAATCTGTGAACAGTGTAAGAGACTTTTGTTTTAATTTGATGAAAAGTAATGATGTACTGATCATTTTTTTTACCTACTGTATGTGTAAGGTAGGTTTAAACGGCCAAAACAAGTACCGTATTTTCCCGACTATAAGCCGCTACTTTTTCCCCATGCTTCGAACCATGCGGTTTATAATGTGGTGCGGCTTTTCTGTGGATTTTTCGTAACCCACCAGGGGGCGCTTGAGCAGAAAGTTAAAAAAAACGAGACGGGTGGGAAGTCAAAGAAGAAGATAGCGCTAATTTTTATTTAGCACTTGTAAGCAGCAGGCACGACGGAGAATTTAGTTCAAAGCCATACCCACTCATCGTGGAAACCACACGAAGAAATTCGTATGATGCCGCTTTTAAGTTGAAGGCCATCGATCTGGCAGTACAGGAAAGAAATAGAGCTGCCGCACGTAAACTTGACGTGAATGAATCCATGGTTCGGCGCTGGAGACGGCAGTGGGACGAACTCATTCAATGTAAAAAAAACTAGAAAGGCTTTCAGAGGACATAAAAGCAGGTGGCCTGAACTTGAAAATGTTCTTGAGGACTGGGTTAACACTCAGAGAGCAGGTGGCCGAGGTGTATCCACCGTGCAAATCCGGTGTTGTGCGCAATTCTGTTCCCCGGTGAAAAGCTGTTCCCCCTGTGTCGGGAGCGCACTTTGCGGCCGTTTTCACGGCGCTTCTAATTGATTTCTCGGTAAAACAACTCCTATAATCATGTCAAGGTTGTAACATTGAGTTTAATCGGCAGCTGTTTACAAAATTGTAAAATAAAAATAAATAAATCAGCGGCTTTTACCCCGGTGCGGCTTTTATATGTACTTCTCTATTTTTTTTAAAAAAACTTAGTGGGTGCGGCTTATATAGAGATGAGCTCTATAGTCGGGAAAATATGGTAGTAGGAATTTAAAATAACTGCAATGAGTTGATATTGATTACATGAAAATGGATTGGGAAATTCCTGTCTTTATTTTATTTTGTATGCATGTGTTTCCAGAGACCGGCGTATGCTCAGATTGAGTCTGCAGCAAGGAATTTGCTTACACTTTTAACAACAGTTCAGACTCCAGGCCAGAATTAGCAAGCTCAGGTTGAAATTCAGGGTCCATCTCCAAGTCAGGAACTAACACTGAGACAGGCAAATGTCCAGCAAGAGATGACAAAGTTAGAAATTATGACTTTACATATTAACATGACTACAATGTTTATCTGTTTGTTGGTTGTTTGAGTTTTGTGTGCTATATTTTACCATTTTCTTCACAGGTCTTTTCCTGGTCTTTTCAGATGAGAAAGGACCAGTGGAAAGCGGAGATTTCCTGCACCACTCAGAAGTAGTTCATCAGCCCCCACAAAGACCACAAATCTCCAATTTTTTTTACTTCTAAGACCCATGACCAGAACTCCAGAAGGGTCCCAGGAGCTCAGGATGTTAATGGCAGGCCTAGGTAAACGCCTGATATCGCTGGCTGAGCACCGCAGTCATGCAGAGGTAAACAATTTCTGAAATTATCCTGTAACCCAATCATTATCACAGTGGAAACTGCTTGTAGTGATTGTAACGCTAATTGAGGCTAGGCGCCTGACTACGTCCAATTTTGTTAGTATGGCAATCAGAAAGGTTCGGCCGAGGAGCCCGTGTGTGAATAAACACCATGACAAAAAGTAAAGTTGAGTTATTGTATTTTAATGTATATTTTTATTTTTATATATATATTTAGGAAGGTATTTGAATAATAATAATAATATTTTCTTATAAATATAAACAATAAACACAACAAGGAACCAACAATAACAAACAAACAAATAAACCCGGATGAGACACAAGAGGTTTTCTTTCTCTCATTCAAGTCCGTGTTTTTCTCTTTTCTTTTTCTTTTAAGGTGATTAATGAGTCACCAACAATAGTCCAACAATAGTCCGTGATCCATGGGGAAAGGAAAAAAAAATTATTAAAGGTCCGGGAAGGAAAAAAAAAGAAGTTGGTTCTAGTACATCCTACCGCAAAGCTGCGGTGATCCGGTGGTAGCTCGCCATCCTGACTTGAAACTGTAGGGGGGAAAAACCTGACCGTCGAGTAGTGGTCACAACACGCTCAAAGTAATCCTTCGGCTGCTTTAATTTGAGTTGATGCTGCAATATAATTCAGCGATTTAGGGGAACGCCAACAGAAGCAGCTAGCCACAGTAACAGCAGCAACAGCAATGGAGGCGATCAGAGCTCACCTTCAACCCAGAACTTAAAGGGTGGCTTCTCGTTTGACCCGCCAAAATAAAATACGGGTAATTATTTTATGCAGGTTACATGATCACAGTTGTTTGGGACAAAATAATCAATATAAGTGGATGAATGTTTTAACGGAATGGTGATGCTTTATCCAAAAGAAAAAAATACTAAATCAAGACCATCAGCAGACTTCTTGATTACAATACGCAAATTATTACTATTATGGATTTTTGCACACATTACTTTACATCAGGTGTTCCCAAAGTTTTTCAGCCGCGCACCCCCCTCCATGTCCCAACTGGGTGGACGCACCCCCAATCTTCAAAAAAGTATATATTATATATATATAGATAGATATAAATATATAGATATATTGCAGTTACAGTTCAAACGTCATAACAAAGGTTATGTTAAATAAAATTAGAACATCATTTGAGTTAAAGTTACACACAACATCCGTAGTAGAGGCCAGAGAAAGATCGGTCAAACCTCAACAACCTGAAACGTCTCTGAATCCCTCCAGGTGGATTCACGGACTACACTCTGATGATCTACCTGTGTGTGTTCTCACTTTATTTATTTCATGTACAGCTTCTAAATCTGAGTCTGACTCACAATTTACGCCGCAAACTATAAAAACATAAAGAAGTTTGATTTGATTTGTGTCCGATGATGGGCGAGCGAGCGAGCCACACTTTGGTAGAGCAGGACAGAGTAACAATAACAGAGCGATCCATAAAGCTATTATTAATCAGAGAAATAAAAATTATTTTCTGATTGTTTCACAGCGGTTACATCTAGCAGGTAAACACACTCATGGTAACACACCTCAGCTCTCCGCAACCCCATCTCTGGTTTCCCTATTCCAGTCTGAATATGCGCTCAAATCCCATCTTTAAAATTAACTGCACCTGTCTGAATCATAATGAAAACTATTACAGCTCTGTGCGTGAACACAGTCAAGAAACCGCATCTACACCCCCAGCCCCCCCCCCCCCAGCACCCCCCCCCCCAGCAGCAACAGAGGCGGCAGCGGTGTGGGCGTGTAATGGGCATCAGTGCTTGTAACGGTTCAGAGTCATGGCAGCATGGGCAGCAGCGTTTGTAGGTGCTGCACAATCGATAGAAAGACTGTGTCACTCAATTTAATCTCGTAAATCAAACTTTCGGCCCAAATTAAATTATTCCTCTGCTGACGTAAATTACGTAAAGTCAGGAGAGAGAGATATTTTCTGATGCTCGCTCATTTTCTTCTCCCGGATCAGTTGCAATTCTCTCCTCTGTTGCCTCCAATTCCTCTTTCTCTCTTCCTCTCCTCCTTCATCACTAACTTTCACCTTAGATGTCTCACCTGCATGACAGTTTCCCTGGTTTCAGCCAACTGAGCATATTTGCAAGATGGATTGAAGTAAAGGCCACAAGCCAGGTGCGCATATACAGCACAACGTTTTGCTGCCAACACTTTATTATAGGATGAACAGAATGGGACAGCTTTCACAGAGTAATCCGCCATTCCCCCGAACCACCACCCCAACCCACCCCCCCCCAACAAGAAAGCCACACGTTTCTTCCAGTATAAACCCAAACTAATCTAACTTAAAGAAACAGTAAGTGTGCAACAGCACTTAGCAATAAAGTCTAATATGGATCATTACAATAAATTTTATTTATTGATTAAATTTACGGTTTTTGATTTTAATTTTTACAAAGGAAATGTTTGTTTACACGTCTTTATGGTGGGGGGAAAACCTCCTTTGGAGCCCAGAGACGGGTCAACTGACCTGAAGGATTTTAATTAGCATCCTATAAGCAGTTGTGAACCGGCGCTTTTGTTCTGTAAATAAGGCCATTACTGGTGCACCAAAGGAAGGGGGAAGCTTAACTCCCTACTAACTGTCTAGTTAGTTCTATTCAGTATATTGTATTTTATAATATAAAGATTATATATATTATATTTAGCTTAGTTTTATTTTAGCAAAAAAGCACAATGAATTAATTTTAATATTTTAAATGGAGATATATTTTACAGCCAGGTACAGCTGTGAGCAATGACCAGAAGTATTTGTGTCTAAGTCAAGAGGACTGAAATTCCAGCATGAGAAATATACAAAAGAACAACAGTTATTTGTTTGAATGCTTTTTATTTTTGTCATTAAAAACAATACAAAAAATACAAGAAATAAAACAATTCCACACATATTTACACTAGGCACAGTGGGGGGCTGCGTGTGTGTGAGTGGCATGTCCTTGTGTGACTGGCATTTCAGCACTCACTCAGCAGTCTGTCTGTACTGTCGGAACATACCTGGCACTGCCAAGGTATGACCCTGGTGCATTTGCCACATGTGTATTTGTAGCAGTCAACGCATCTCACAGTTGCACAATTGTTCCTGCATCGATGGTTGACCTGACACTTTGCCCTTTTGCCTGAGCTGGGTGTGGAAGGTTGTTGCCGAAGCAGCTTCTCCTTGTGTGCCTTCTTCTCACTCACATGAGAGTTACCCAACTCTTTGGCAAGCTCAACTAGGAAGTCCACCCGTCTCTCCTGCACCCCAATGCATGCCTGATAAAGCACATGTGCATTCAGTGCTGCCATGTCAATCATGTTGTAGAACACGGCAACTGGCCATCTCCGTGTTCCTGCACGCACGCTGTACTCCCGCACCATTTGGTCCATCACATCCACACCGCACTTTGTTTTGTTATATTGTGTGACCGTGTTTGGCTTCCTTTTGGTGGTATCCTCAGTCTCAACCACGCTGTGCATGCTGCTGAGAACGTAAACGGCCTTCTTCCGTTTGGGCGCATACACCGTCAGCGTGGCACCAGTGGTTGAAAACACCTGAGTGGTGAATTCAGTGCGATCCATCTGTCTAGCGGACTGAGGAATTTCCCGTCGTCTCTTGTTGACTGTGCCGAGGATAGTGGTTTTCTGGCTAAGCAGTCGTTGTGCAAGTGATGTAAAGAAATTGTCCGTGGTTACAGTTCAGCCCTTGTCCATGAACGGTTCCATCAGCCTCATCACTACAGTCTCGGACAGTCTCTCCCCACTGGGATGACTGGGGTCCTTGCCAAGATATGGGAAGACATTACAGATGTACTTTGATTTCAAGTCGCAAGCCACCCAAAACTTGATGCCAAACTTGTCCGGTTTTGTTGCAATGTATTGCAGGAAACAGCAGCGAGTCTTTGATGGAAAAAGTTGTTCATCAATAGTGATGTGTCGACCAGGGTTATAGGATGCGATGCAGTTAGTGACAAATGATCCCCAAACATCGGAGATTGCAGCAAACTTATCAGTCTCCGCTCGCTCACTGCGTGTAAACATGTCATCAAAGCGTAGGTGTCGCATGATGTCTTGGAAGCGGTTTCAGGCCATAGTTTCAATGATCCTTGGGTTTCCCAGGTTTGCTGACCAGCTGTCACATAGTGATGGAACCTTGGTCACCCCCCGCAAGATAATGACTGAAATAAATGCCATTAGTTCTGGGAGATCCATGAACCAATCCAGCTGCTCCGTGTGACGTGCATGTTGAGTAGTCCATTCTCGAATGCTACGAAGCATGTCAAGAGTGATAAAACAGAGGAAGCTCTGAAGGCGACTCCGGATACTTCGTCTGGCCTTAGCGCTTGGCTCTCCATCTGTGGCGTACGGTTCTATTGGAGTGAAATGGAGATGTGTCCCCACTTGTTCTTCACGCCACACTGTGCCATCTTTCGCGGTCTCTGACGGCTCACTCCCCAAACGAGCTCTCTTTTTTGGTAGAGGGAGAGTCTCCTCATCTGCAAGATAAACAATTTCAAATTAACTTTTGGTTTGGTTCTAAATTAAAAAAAAATAGTCAGGAAAATAAAATAGGTAGGTTGACAAATCTAACCTGAAGACAGCTCAGAGTCCGAATCCGGTTGAAGGTCTATATCGTCTCCATCTGAATCACAAGGGCTGGCACTGCTCAGAATCAGTTCCAATGCCTCCTGAGCAGTGAACCTCTTATGCATTTTGTTTCTTGTGAACTAAATAGATGAAGCAGTCACCTATTTATGCTCCACAGCACAAAAGGTTGCATGCAAATTTGCATGTGCAAAGTCTCCAAGATCTCTTTTGCTACACCTTTTGCATGATTTTTTTGAGGTGGAGCAACACAATTTGGTTAGTTTTCTACTGTAGAGCTGCCTCCATCATAGATCGCACCCACCCCCAACATGGACTATTCACACTTACCTTCTGGCCTGACAGTACAGAAGTGTGGAATGCTTTTGTGAGTTCGGCTCTCCTCCCCCCCTGCTGATTCCTCAGGCAATGGCCACATTTACAATTGAACAAGGGATGCTAATTTGAGCCACCAGAGTCGTCAGTTTGGACTCAGGGTCTTTTGACCCTCTTTCGGGACATCAGGGGGGGAGGTCGAAAACCCTGGTAATGCTAGTGTTAATGGTGATAAATGCCTCATTGCAGTCAGGTTGTGTCCCATCAATACTTAAACATGCTGTCGTTAAACCCCATCTTAAAAAACCCAATCTAGACTCAAGTGTACTAGCAAATTTTAGGCCCATTTCAAAACTTCCTTTTTTATCTAAGGTCCTTGAAAAATTAGTTTTTATTCAGCTTGAAATGTTTTTAAAAGACAATAATATAACTGAGACATTTCAGTCTGGGTTTAAAGCTGCTCATAGCACTGAAACAGCTTTGCTTCGAGTGTACAGGACTGTCTCAGAAAATTAGAATATTGTGATAAAGTTCTTTATTTTCTGTAATGCAATTAAAAAACATGAAATGTCATACATTCTGGATTCATTACAAATCAACTGAAATATCGCAAGCCTTTTATTGTTTTAATATCGCTGATTATGGCGTACAGCTGAAGAAAACTCAAAAATCCTATCTCAAAATATTAGAATATTTCCTCAGACCAAGTAAAAAAAAAAATTATAACAGCAAAACAAAATCAAACATTTGAAAATGTCCATTAATGCAATCAGTACTTGGTTGGGAATCCTTTTGCACAGATTACTGCATCAATGCGGCGTGGCATGGAGGCAATCAGCCTGTGGCATTGCTGAGGTGTTATGGATGCCCAGGATGCTTCAATAGCGGCCTTTAGCTCATTTGCATTGTTGGGTCTGGTGTCTTTCAGCTTCTTCCTCACAATACCCCACAAATTCTCGATGGGGTTCAGGTCAGGGGAATTGGCAGGCCAATCAAGGACAGTAATGCCATGGTCAGTACACCAGTTACTGGTGGTTTTGGCACTGTGGGGAGGTGCCAGATCTTGGTTGTGCAGCGTTTCCTGCCACATTTCCCCCTTCCAACACACTTTTTGTGAATGTGCTTTGAAACTGCACTCTGTGAACAGCCTGCTCTTTGAAAAATTTCTTTTTGTGTCTTACCCTCCTGATGGAGGGTGTCAATGATGGTCTTCTGGACAGCAGTCAGATCAGCAGTCTTCCCCATACTTGTGATTTAGTTTACTGAACCAAGCTGAGTGTTTTTCAAGGCTCAGGAAACCCTTGCAGGTGTTTCGAGTTAATTAGACGATTCAAGTGATTAGTTGAATAGCCTACTAGTATACTTTTTCACGATATTCTAATTTTCTGAGACAGTCCTGTATAATGATCTTCTTTTAACAGTTGATTCAGGCAATGTCGCAGTTTTATTACTTTTAGATCTGAGCGCAGCATTTGACACTGTAGACCATCAGATTCTCTTACATAGATTAAAATATTGTGTTGGCCTGAGAGGCCCGGTACTTGAATGGTTTAAGTCTTATTTAGAAAACAGAACTTTCTCAGTTCATTTAGACCAATGTTGTTCTGGGGCTAAACCTTTAAAGTACGGTGTCCCCCAAGGCTCAATTTTAGGTCCCATTTTGTTTATTTTGTATCTATTACCTCTTGATCAGATTTTCCATAGGTTTAACGTTTCATTTCATTGCTTTGCAGATGATGTCCAAATTTATATGCCCCTCAAACTACAAAATGGCAAAAGTGAATCTCTTCAACTATTTAACAGAAGTCAAATCTTGGATGGAACAAAACTTTCTTCACCTCAATCTGTCACGAACGAGAGACGGATGGACCCAGTATTCAGCCAGACAAGAAAAAGTGCAAACAAAAAGGCTTTAATGAAGCTCAAAAGGGAATATGCAGGCTCGGTGGTCAAATAACATTTCCAAGTCGGTACACAGGCGGGCAGGAAAAAACAGGCAAGGATAACAGGATCAGGATCAGGCTCAGGCTGGCACAGAAGTCAAAAACGCAAATTGGGTCAGGTCAACAGGCAAACGAACAGAACAGGGAATGCTGGACTAGACTCACCAAAAGACAAAAGACAATGATCTGGCAGAGTGCAGGTGACAGAGGCAGATATAAGTAGGGGAGTGAGCAGGTGAACAGAGTGAGACTAATTACCAGAATGGGTGGAGCTGATTAGGGGGGACAAAATGGCTGGAAGTAAACTGAAGCTGATTGGATGGTGACTGGTGAAGGGGAGTGACAAGACAAAAGAATGCTGGCAGGTGAACTGAATAAAGGCTGGTGACATAACTGATCAGAGCAGGCCAGAAGAAACTGATAATATAAAACAAAGTACAAAATCAAACCACATTAAAACTCAAACTATTCCATTAACCAAAACTAATACATAACCTAAACCTAAGACAGAATTGATTACATGGAGAGAATTACTAAACCAAAGCAGAAATTAAACTAGACTAATCCAGAACCAAAATCAACATAAAGACCAAACAGAACATAAGCAAATAATAAAAACCAGAGCTAATACTAAGACAGTAGAGTGAACTAATTAAAAAGACCAACATAAACTATAACAAAAACTCAAATCATGATAGAGCCCCTCCCTCAAGGGCGGATTCCAGACGACCTAAAAAGAAAAAGCAGACTAGATCGGGCGGGTGGAGGGGGTCTCAGGACGGAGGGACAGAGTCGAGACATAAACAAAAACAACCCAGACAGGGCGGACTAAAACAAACAGTCTCAAGAAACAAAAGTCTGGTGGGCGTCCCAGAGGACGACCCTGACGAGTCAGGTTTTCTGGAGGACGTCCCGGAGGACGGCTGCAACGATTCAGATAATCCGGCGGGTGTCCCGGAGGACGGCCCCGGAGAGGTTGGTGCTCCGGCGGGCGTCCAGGAGGAAGGCGGTGGACCGGAGCGTCAAGAGGTAGATGGCGACGCCAGGCCCCTGGCGACCAAACTTTCGGAACAGAGCCCCCAGAAACCGCCGACGGAGTAGGACCCCCGGAGACGGACGGCTGGCCAGGATCCTCAGAGGCAGAATCTGAAAAAGAAAATGTCCTGCCGGTGCCGAACTGCAGGCTTCAGGCGGCGCCGGGCGGCAGGCCTCAGGAGGCCCCGGGCTGCAGGCCTCAGGCGGCGCCGGGCGGCAGGCCTCAGGAGGCCCCGGGCTGCAGGCCTCAGGAGGCCCCGGGCTGCAGGCCTCAGGAGGCCCCGGGCTGCAGGCCTCAGGAGGCCCCGGGCTGCAGGCCTCAGGAGGCCCCGGGCTGCAGGCCTCAGGAGGCCCCGGGCTGTAGGCCTCAGGAGGCCCCGGGCTGCAGGCTTCAGGAGGCCCCGGGCTGCAGGCTTCAGGAGGCCCCGGGCTGCAGGCTTCAGGAGGCCCCGGGCTGCAAGCTTCAGGAGGCCCCGGGCTGTAGGCCTCAGGAGGCCCCGGGCTGCAGGCTTCAGGAGGCCCCGGGCTGCAGGCTTCAGGAGGCCCCGGGCTGCAGGCTTCAGGAGGCCCCGGGCTGCAGGCTTCAGGAGGCGTCTGGATACCCAAGAGGAAAAGAATCTCCCGCACACCTGACTCCAATTGAGAAAGAGATCTCCCAACATCTGCCCGCCACTGTTTGTCGGCCGATGGGTCCATGTTAGGCCAGATCATTCTGTCACGAACGAGAGACGGATGGACCCAGTATTCAGCCAGACAAGAAAAAGTGCAAACAAAAAGGCTTTAATGAAGCTCAAAAGGGAATATGCAGGCTCGGTGGTCAAATAACATTTCCAAGTCGGTACACAGGCGGGCAGGAAAAAACAGGCAAGGATAACAGGATCAGGATCAGGCTCAGGCTGGCACAGAAGTCAAAAACGCAAATTGGGTCAGGTCAACAGGCAAACGAACAGAACAGGGAATGCTGGACTAGACTCACCAAAAGACAAAAGACAATGATCTGGCAGAGTGCAGGTGACAGAGGCAGATATAAGTAGGGGAGTGAGCAGGTGAACAGAGTGAGACTAATTACCAGAATGGGTGGAGCTGATTAGGGGGGACAAAATGGCTGGAAGTAAACTGAAGCTGATTGGATGGTGACTGGTGAAGGGGAGTGACAAGACAAAAGAATGCTGGCAGGTGAACTGAATAAAGGCTGGTGACATAACTGATCAGAGCAGGCCAGAAGAAACTGATAATATAAAACAAAGTACAAAATCAAACCACATTAAAACTCAAACTATTCCATTAACCAAAACTAATACATAACCTAAACCTAAGACAGAATTGATTACATGGAGAGAATTACTAAACCAAAGCAGAAATTAAACTAGACTAATCCAGAACCAAAATCAACATAAAGACCAAACAGAACATAAGCAAATAATAAAAACCAGAGCTAATACTAAGACAGTAGAGTGAACTAATTAAAAAGACCAACATAAACTATAACAAAAACTCAAATCATGACACAATCACAGTAAAACGCAAGTTATACTATTTGGTCAGAGTCTTCACACAACAGATCCAGATCTGATTCTTGGTTCTTTAGCTCGGTTTTGTCAGACCTCTGCTAGGAATCTTGGTTTTACTTTTGATAGTTGTTTAAAGCTAGATAAACAAGTTAGCTCTGTCGTTAGATCAAGTTTTTATCACCTGCGTATTTTAGCTAAAGTTAAATCTTATTTTTGTTTAAAAGACTTTGAAGGACTTATCCATGCCTTTATCACATCTCGTTTGGACTATTGCAATTCATTATATAGAGGCCTGGATAAATCACAGATGCAGCGACTTCAAATGATCCAGAACGCAGCGGCTCGGCTTCTTACAGGAACCAGGAAGCGTGACCATATAAGGCCCATACTGGCCTCTTTACATTGGCTGCCTGTTTTTTATCGAATGGATTTTAAGATTCTCTTATTAACTTATAAAGCTTTAAATGGATTAGCTCCCCCTTATCTTCTGGAACTTTTAAAATTTCAGTCCGTGTCCAGAACCCTATGTTCTAATAATCAGCTTTTACTATCAGTTCCTCGGACCCGACTTAAGAGGAAAGGAGATCGGGCTTTTTCTGCTGTTGCTCCTTCTCTATGGAACAATCTACCTTTCCAAATTAGATCTGCCCACAGCCTGGATCATTTTAAATTGCTTCTTAAAACTCATTTTATTCTTTGGCATTTAATTAAACTAGTGTTTGATACTTTGTTTTTATTCATTTGTGTTGTTGTCACTCTTGTACAGCACTTTGGTGCAGTTCTATGCCTGTTTTAAAGTGCTATATAAATAAATTTGACATTGACATTGACATTGACATTTGACATTGACATTGATCAATATTATGCTTATTTTTTTCCATCCAAGTACAGTGAATTACTTCCACCCTTGTTTTATTTTCTAGTTACCACAAAGTTGTGACTAAACAATTTCTAAATATTCAGATTTGTCTTCTACTTTTATTGTATTGCATTTTTTGGGTTTGGGGTGAAATTTGTTGATTTAACTGGAGCTTTTGCATTGCAAATTGCCAACAGCATTACACTTTACTTATATTTTTATTTCAGCCAACATAATCAACACCGAAACAGTATGTCCTATATGCCAAGGAGAATACCCTGCTGATGTCATTGAGATGCATGCCAGTGGCTGCAGTGAAAGGTAAATGTAGACAAAATGTTTTGCTATAAGAAAGTAGTCATTTTAATTAAATATGCTCTGACAACTACACTACTCAAAGAATAATAAAGGGAACATTAAAATAACATCCAAGATCTGAATGAATGAAATGTTCTTATTAGATACTTTGTTCTTTACATACTTGAATGTACTGACAACAAAATCACACAAAAATTGTCAATGGAAATCAAATTTATTAACCTATGAAGGTCTGGATTTGGAGCCACACTCAAAATTAAATGTGAAATGGTTTGTACTTGTATAGCTCTGTAGTAATCGGACGACCCCAAAGGATTTTACACTACAGTCAATCATTTACCCAGTCCCACACACGTTCACACTCTTAACGTCTGCTCCTGGTGAGGTGGTGGATGGTCTCCTGAGGGATCTCCTCCCAGACCTGGACTAACACATCCTCCAACCCCTGGACCGTCTGTGGTGCAACATGGCGTTGGTGGATGGAGTTAGACATGATGTCCCAGATGTCCTCAGTTAGATTCAGGTCTGGGGAACGGGCGGGCCAGTCTATAGCATCAATGCCTGCGTCTTGCAGGAAGAGGAGACATTACAGCCACATGAGGTCTAGCATTGTTTTACATTATGAGGAACCCAGAGCCAACCGCATCAGCATATGGTCTCACAATGGGTCTGAGAAGAGGCTAATTGATGGCAATCCAGAATTTGTGTGTGCAATATGTTGTATTTTTTGGAGGCCATCAACTGTGGAAGTACCTCCATTTGACAGAACAATGGATGTTGCAAGATTAGAAGCACTACCTGGTCCATCTTCACAGACTACATCTTTTCAAAATCATCCAGCAAGTTATACAGGATCTTCTGATACTGGCAAGAAAACAGAGGGTTGGATATGTATTTGATTGAACATTTTTTAAGTCTTGTTTAGTTTGATTTCTCTGTTTATGGCTCTCTGGTTTGGTTTTGCTGCTTTATTTTTTTCCTTTTGTTTTTCTTTTCTACAGACTGGAAGATCATACCCGACCAGGCCAGGGCTGCTTGGCTTTACAGAGAGACAGTGCTTAACATTCACAGATCAGGGAAGCCACTGTATTTGCATATTGACCTCAGAACCTCCAGCTCAGAACAAGAGATTGCATTTGTTACATTTTACAAAGCATCCAGTGTTGAGTGGGCAAATCCTTTGCAATGCAGACTTGAAGGTTCACCTTTTTTGTGGTTAGTTTTGAAGGTGATTTTATGTGTTATGTTTTCTTAACAAGCCCTAATATTTGTCTTAAAATTACAAGGTGACCCTGCACTCGGGGAGGGTGTGAACCGCTTCGTGGTATCCAGAGTCATGCAGAGGCTGAAAGATGGTTTCAACATGAATTTTGGTAAGTTCTTATTAATGGCTCTTTATCAACTGTGAAAAAGTTTTAATCAACATAATACTATTTAAAATCCATTTTTGTAACAATATAAATAATATGTATTTAAGATATAGCTATACCTGCTATACAACCAAAGAATTACTAAATGTTTGTGTACAGGATCTGAGAACAAAATTTATGTTTACACAGGAAATGCTTGTGTAACAAGGCTAGTTGATGGAGAACCGGACCACCTTGTGCCTTCCTCGTCTGCATTTCTGGTTGAGAGTGACCTATTTCTAATGGCAGGCAGAATGATTGGCCAATGCTTTTTGCAAGGCGGGCCTCCACTGACAAGTCTTAGTCCTGCTATTGTTCACATTTTGTGTGGAGGGACACCTGAAACTGCAGTCATTGAGATCAATGACTGTCCAGACATTGATCTGAGAAAGAAAATTACATTGGTATATATTTACTGCACACAGCACATCATTGACATTTTAACATACATTTAATACTTTTTCCTAACTACGTACATTGTGTCCTTAAGCTTGAAGGGAGTTCTGAACTCGTCTATGATGAAAAGGAGAAAGTTGACTCCCTGTGTCTAGCATGATCTCCCTCTGATGACAAGTGGCAACCGAAGATGGCTCTTTGAAAGGCTTCTGCATCATGCAGTAAAGCACTATTCATGAAATTATATAAAATCACTTTTTAACCACTGAGTCAAAATTACCTTTCTCTTCTCTTACTAGGTAATTGGACGAGTTTTGAGGCAAATAAAGCAAATAAGAAAGGGCCTCAAAGAGACTAGTCTGTGGACGCTGATCCGTGAACGTCCAGATGTGGCTCAAATTATTTTCCCACGGGAGTCAAGTGCTGTGTTGACCCCAGAGGTAAATACAGATAGTTCTGATTTTTTTCTGGGAAAAAAAACAGGATCAAAACTTAGTCAGGTGGGTTTGTCTGTTTGTTTGTGTAGAGCATTCTGGATCGCATCAGATGGCCAACCATGACTGACGACGATGACGATGATGATTGCAGTGTGGAAGATAAAAGACGTGTCACGGGGTATCTTCTTCAGTTGATTCAAAATGGTATAACATTTTCACGCCCACTAACAAATAATTCAACTTTTCTAACACAAATGAATGTAACATAGCGTTCAACACCAGATCCAGATTATCTCAGTACCTTTCTAACTCCATTTCTTCAAAGTGAAAATGAGGATGCACTGCATGAAAATGTGTGATTTTCGTCACTATGCGGCACTGTAGATTGTCGTGGAAGTTCAGGTTAACGGCTGTTCACGGTAATTTGCAGGCAACACCGAAAACTGCCATGAATTGTCAGAAATTGACGTGGGCCTTGCTTGGCAGTTGTCCCCCCATGACCCCCCTCCTCCTAATTCTAGGGGAGGCTTTAACATGTAAATGAAAATGCTGTGAGCTATACAAATGCAAATCAGGGTTGCAGGGGGAGTTTTACCAAGGACAAGTTGGCGGCTCTGCAGTCAAACAATGTGCGGGAGAGACTAATAGACCCCTTGCATCTGACGTCACAGTCACGTGATCGGGGGTGCGCGCCTCCATCTTGGTGGGCACGCTAGCGTGACAGCCCACCACTGCACTGGCACAGTTAGCTTATTACTCGCATGGCCGGCGGAGCGATTGTTCAATATGGTGCAAACCTGTTGCATTGTTGGTTGCGGGAATCGTGCTGGGAGGGACAAAAAGTCGTTCTATAGGTTGCCTACCATAATAGACTGGCAGTGTGCTAACAACGGAACCACGGGGTTTAAAAAGTTCACCGCTCACGATCTGTGCGGCGCGACCGGACTGTACACACTGTACGTCGTGCCCCCTCTGGGACCGCTCGCTGTGGTGGCAGAGGCAGGCGAGCGACGGTGGGTGAACAGGGAACCAGAGCAGGGGGTCGAGCCCAGCTCACGCACCGCACCGGCGGCCGGCGGCACGGCAGGTCGCCCGGCCCGGCCCGCCCCGCGAGCGGAGGCGTGCCGAAACAGGCGGCCAGCGCGTCGCGCGGACCGGAGCGCTTGCCCTCCCAAACCCCTCTGCGAGCAGACCGACATTCGGGCCCCGTGGGTCCCGGGCCGGGGACAGAGAGGAGCGGAGGTCGCCCCCTCGTAGCTCTGCTTGAACAGCAGGATGCGCTCAAGAAAACCTCACGACGGCCGACTGAACAATATTAAACTCACCCTTCCACGGACAACTACTACATCATTCAGGTAACAAACAGACAGTTCACGTATCCAGCCGGCAGTGAACTGTTTGTGCGCTTCCAAACTCTTGTACGCCTTCATCTGATCGCCACTGTACGGTGGGGTGGGTGACAACACAAGGTAGTTCACCAGATCCGCATAGCAAATGGCCAATGGCAATGGCCAATCATCGGGATTGCTAGAAAAATCCATATCAGGAAGAGCCAAAGGGTCCGCATTACCGATCCTTGTACATTTAGCATAGTAAACTGCCTTATCAGAAGGCTGTAACTCATCCACATAAGGCTTGGATTGCATGTTGGTAAGGGTGGCTGCCAACCAATATGGCCGCCACGCAAGGGGTTCTGGGTAACGGAGTCACGTGGTTGCAAGGGGTCTATTCCAAGAAGAGAAGACGGGTGCACAATCCCAAGCTTGCGGTAAGAATATGTTCTATGACTGCTAGCTAAGCTAAAAGTAGCCTAGCCTAAAACCAAAGCTAAGAGTAGCCTAGTAGCCCTGCAAAAGAACAAGCTTTATTAAAGTGTATTTTTTTGTCATTTACAGGAAGCAGTACACCGTCTTCACAACTCGGAGACAAATTGCAGGCGCTATGAACTGGAGCAAGGTTAAGATTTAAAGAATATGCTTTCATTCTGCGGTAAAAGGAAATGAATAAAAAGATATGTATAGATACCATAGGATAGATACCGATCATAACTGTACATATTGTTTTCACAGACTAATCTCGCCTCATAATGAGGCGGTGACCTCCTATTTGCTCGGAGCAATATCTGCAAGTCCAGATTTACACGATGTTGATAAGACGACATTGTGTGTAAGTGACTTGTTTTTACTGTTTCTCCTTCCTTGTTTAATGTTACTGTGACTTGCGTTTGATTTTTATTCATATCACTCTCATTTAATTGTTTTCCAGCCGCCTGTAAGACCTATTATGAGACGGTACGCAGGAGCTTTAGATATACCCAGCCAGAAAACTCATTGTGGGCGGAAGCTGCGAAGAGTTCAGCTCGGAGTCGAGCGAGAAGAAAGAAGACTACTCCTCCTCCTCTCTGCCTGTTCGGACGCTTTTTTCTCAGCTCTCTGCTTGCTTGCATTTTCCTGCCTTTTACTTTTTATCTCCTTTTTATCTCTTAACCTAAACCACAGAAAGTTGGATTTAGTTTTTATTTATTTATTTTCTTTTACTTATTTTTTGATTTTGATTTTGAAAAGATGCCTTCCTTCAACACAATGGACTTTGACAAGCTTTTACAGAAGATAGCTGTTATGGAACTGAAAATCTGTCGACTTGAAGTGAATTATGATGTAAACGCCACGCATGGAAATGAAACAACCCTACCTGTGATTCCGAGCGGTGACCACCAGCCCAGCGACTCAGCGAACAAACAGTTCCCTGAGGAAAATGAGAATCCCTGGACCACTCTGGGTGCAAGACCAAAGGATCAACGAACCCCACGCCTAGACAAAGAAAACTGGCCGAGACTACAGAGAGATGTCCCAGGACAAGGGAAACAACAGCGGGCTGTTCTCAAAACAAATGATAGGAGTAAACCTGCTGGAAATGCTGGAATTCCGTTACTAAACAGATTTGCTCCACTCCAAGATGTGACCCAGGAGGACAAAAATCAGAGGTATGTCAACGATTTTCGTTCTAAGACATCAGAGAAAAGACATGCCACAGGGCCAAGGACCCTGATATTATGCAATGGTTCTGTAAGGGGGATTAAACATTTCTGTAACAAGAAAAACACAGAGGTGTTGATTTATAACGATCTGAACAGTGGCCTGATCCGTCAACCAGATAAGAAAATCAGAAGTATTAAAAGAGGATTACATTCGTTTGTTGAACATTGTTGATGGCCTGAATGTCAAGGTGTTTCTTAGTGGCCCACTTGCCCCGGTTAACTGTGGAGATGAGATTTTTTCCAGAATTCTGATGCTAAACAAATGGCTGGAAAAAACATGCAAAGAAACAACTGTAACCTTCATAGACAACTTTAACATCTTTTGGGAAAGAAGACATCTGTTCAACAGAGATCGTTTCTCTCTAAATAGGTCAGGTGCAAAACGGCTGATTTCAAACATCTTCTATTCTGTGAACCAATGTGTCATCAGCTTTGTTCCAAAACAAAGTACATCCAGTGCCAAAACAAATGATAAGCCCAGTACAGCCCGAACAAGCCAAGATAAAGATGGCCAGAAAGATGACACAGAATGAGGCTTCGTCAGAGCTACAGGACGATTCATCCCAGATCTCAGCAGGACAAGGAGAGGACCAAAAACCTCCATCGTCACGATCACCGATCAAGACTGCACCCGCCTCCCCTTCTTCTCCACAAAGCCCAGAAGTTCCTTTTCTGGAATTTTCTCATAACATGAACAAAGTATATAAGATTGGCCTACAGATGACATCCTCTCCACATAGCCATTCTGCTGTGAATAAACCAGGATTCTCCAAAGGCCTCAGAGCCTCAGATCCTCCTCCTCCACGTATCACAGAACTCTCTGGTACTGAGGAACTCCAAATTACTTCGCTGTGATACAGATTGGCCCCTGGCCACACGTTTATTAGACATGACAGTTCCCAGCATCAACCGGGGCCTTTCGCCGGAGATTATGGAATATCTGTGATAATACGTGGCAGAAAAAAGAAAAACAAAAGGATAAACAGGAACAAATACTTAAAAATTATAAACTGTCAGATGCAACCTGTCACAGAGACATCATCAACCACTAAGTCATATAAACTGGGTTTATTAAATATTAGATCTCTGTCAGGAAAATCCCTTTTAATTAATGACTTCATTATTGACAATAATCTTGATGTAATGTTTTTAACAAAAACATGGTTACATGAATTTAGTGAAGCAGCTATACTGATGGAGTCAACACCTCCAAACTACAATTTTCATTGTGAGAGCAGACAGCAAAGGAAAAGTGGAGGAGTAGCAACATTGTTTAATGATTCACTAAAATGTAAAAAGGTGTTTTTGGGAAAATTTGACTCTTTTGAACATTTGGCTCTCCAGGTAAAGAGCCCGGTACGAACTATGTTTCTGAATGTTTACAGGCCTCCTAAGTCCACATCAAACTTTTTTAAGGATTTTAGTGACCTGCTGTCTGTGATATGTGTTGATTATGACTGTTTAATTATTGTGGGAGACTTTAACTTTCATGTTGACAACCCTGAAGATAGAAGTGCAAAAGAACTGTGTGACACACTTAGAACCTTTGGTTTAAGTCAACACGTTAAACAGCCAACACACAAACAGGGACATATTTTAGACTTGATCATCACTAAAGGTCTAAAAATTTCACAGGTCAATGTAACTGATGTTGCCCTATCTGATCACTTTTCTGTTACCTTTGAAAGCATAATTTCCAGTGACTCATTTAGCCAAAGGGACATCGTAAGAAAACGTACCTTTAAGGACAATGCCACGGAAACTTTTATTCAAGCTTACTCTGATACTTCAACCTTGGGCTGCAACTCAGTAGATGAGCTAGTACATAACTTTCATTCTAAAGTCTCAGACATCATTGACTGCATTGCTCCAGTTAAAGTGAAAGTTCTTTCCGGGAAGAAAAAATCTCCTTGGAGAAATGCTCCAGCAGTTAGAGGTGAAAAAAGGGAGTGTCGGAAAGCTGAATGCAGGTGGAGAAAGAACAGACTCCAGGTTCACTACAACATCTATAAAGAGAGACTTTACAGATATAACTTACAATTGAAAAATGCAAGAGAATCTTTCTTCTCTGAGATCATCAAGAAAAACAGTAATAATGCTCGTGTCTTATTTTCCACAGTTGACAGGCTAACAAATCCTCCTGTGTCCGTGACTTCCGAACTCCACTCCATCATGGCCTGCAATGAATTTGCTAACTTCTTTGCTGAGAAAATCCTAAAAATTAGAGGATCATTTTGTACTACCATATCAACTCCAGAACCAAAGCTGTATTCAGCTGGGACTTATCCTGACAAAATGTCCCATTTCAGCGAAATAAACCACAAAAGATTAGAGCAGATCATTCAGCAGTTAAGTTCCTCTTCATGCAGCCTTGATGTTCTCCCCACAGCTTTCTTTAAAAAAGTTTTACCTGGCATAGCGTCTGATTTGACCCAGATAATAAACACGTCCCTTCTGTCAGGTGTTTTCCCCCAGTCCCTAAAAACAGCAATTATCAAACCACTGTTAAAAAAGAACAATTTAGACAAACTACTACTCCAGAACTACAGGCCCATCTCAAACCTCCCCTTTATCAGTAAGATTATTGAAAAAGCTGTATTTCAACAATTAAACACCTTCTTATCAACGACCAGCCGCTTTGACGTTTTCCAGTCTGGCTTCAGTGCTCACCACAGTACAGAGACCACCCTTATCAAGGTGTTTAATGACATCCATATTGTCATGTTTGGCTTGATATGTTTCGCCCACATGCAGAAAACACTCGGGAGAACAGGTAGTAAGAAAAAGTTTTATTTTACTAGAACCACGGAAAGAGTACAGTCTGAGTGGAGTTGAGTCGGGACGGGAACCAAGTGGATGTATGACCGGACCAATCTGAGGAAATGGGAGAAGGAATTAACAAATGGAGGGGACGAGGGGAATGTGCTGCTGGACGTAAGCTTACCACTGGGTTTGGAAGTCGGACCGGGGAGGAGGAGGTGTGGACTCAGCGCTTGCTTGGTGACGGGGCCACAGGTGTCCGGGAGACCAGTGAGCGAAGGCAGAAGTGGGTCCGAGCAGCACCGAGATGTCCAGGGGTCCAGAGCAGCGGGAGTCACCAGTAGATGTCCGGAGGGAGTGGATCCCAGAATGAGGAACTGTCTCGAGATGAACCCAGAGGAGCTGGCACGAGAGGAGGACTTTGAGGTGACTGACACTGGAGGTGGATTTCAGAATGAACAGAGGAACCTGGGGAAACACAGAGGTAAGAACATTTAGTTTCTTTGCTTGAGATCATAAAGCTGGAGGCCACGACTGGTTGCATACCACGACGGTAACACTCTGGCATCTTCCCGCTGTCTGTGAGCTGCTTAAATGCAGCAGTCAGTGCTGCTCAATCATCCGCAGGTGTGTGGGCTCCGCCCACTGGTCAACACCGAACACCTGTGGAGAAAAAAGACAAGAGCAGCAGAACCGGTAGCAAGCTACACAGCTCTGCTGACTGAGTCCTGACACCACCCCCCCCTCAAGGGTCGCAACCTGGCGACACAGAGGAGGAAGTCGAGGGACGGGAGGCGATGAAGGCGTCAATAAGTGATTGGTCCAGGATGGAGGAGCCGGGGAGCCAAGACCTATCCTCCGGACCACGACCAACCCAATCCACGAGGTACTGAGTACCTCTACCCCGTGGACGGGAGGCCACGATCCTCTGGATCAAGCGTCCCTGGTGGTCCTGGGTGGGTGGAGGGGGTTCGGCCGGAGGGCACAAGGGACTAGAAACGACGGGTTTGATCTGAGAGACATGGAAGGTTGGGTGCACACGAGAGTGGGACGGGAGACGAAGACGAACAGTGGTGGGGCTGATGACTGATGTGATCTCATAAGGGCCAGTGAATCGGGGAGACAATTTTCGTGCAGCTGCTCAGGAGGGGAGGTCTCGGGTGGACAACCAGACTCGCTGACCAGGGTGGTAGGTGGGGGCTGGGACCCGCCTCTGGTCAGCGAATCGGCGATTCTGCTCTGCAGTATCTTGGAGGGCTTGGTTGGCTTGGGTCCAGACTTGACGGCAATGGGTGATGTGGTCTTGCACAGAGGGAACGGTGATCCTGTTGTTGTCCTCGGGTAGGAGTGGGGGTTGGTAACCTAGGGAGATCTCAAAAGGTGAGTGACCGGTGGCAGAGGAAACGTGACTGTTGTGAGCATACTCAATCCAGGGGAGGTATTTATTCCATTCAGTGGGGTTCTTGGATGTGAGGCAACGGAGGGCGGTCTCCAGCTCCTGGTTCATCCTCTCTGTCTGACCGTTGGTCTGAGGGTGGTAACCTGAGGTCAGAGTATACCGGGCCCCAAGGGCCGCGGCAAACTCCTTCCATACCCGAGATGTAAACTGGGGACCACGGTCAGACAGGATCTCTCGAGGAATTCCGTGAAGTCGAAAAACATGTTTAACCAGGAGCTGGGCCGTAAGGAGAGCGGAGGGGAGCTTGCGGAGTGGAATGAGATGACAGGCCTTGGAGAATCGGTCGACCACAGTGAGAATGACTGTCATGCCTTGAGAGGAGGGGAGTCCGGTAACAAAGTCTAGGGCAATGTGGGACCAGGGACGCTCAGGGACTGGTAAGGGCTGAAGGAGGCCGGCGGGAGGTCTGTTGGATGGTTTGTTCTGGGCACACACGGGACAGGAGAGGACAAACTGCTTGACGTCTTGAAACAATGTGGGCCACCAGAAACTACGGGCCAGGAAAGTCTGAGTGCGATGGATTCCGGGATGTGCAGAGAACTTTTCAGAGTGGACCCATTGAATAACTTGAGATCTTACGGTGGAAGGGACGTAGGTACGATTCGGTGGACCGGTTCCGGGATCTGGATCAGTTGGTAGGGCACGGGTGATGAGGTCTTGAATCTCCCACCGGAGAGCACCAAGCACGCAGGAAGGAGATATGATGGCTTCTGGTTCCTTCTCTGAGTCGGGGCAGGAGTACAGCCGGGACAGGGCGTCAGGCTTGACGTTCTTGGAGCCCGGGCGATAAGAGATGGTGAGGTTGAAACGGGAGAAAAACAGAGACCAGCGGGCTTGACGGGGATTTAATCTTCTAGCGGTTTGAATGTATTCCAGGTTCTTGTGGTCTGTCCAGATGAGGACCGGCTGCTCGGACCCCTCCAACCAGTGACGCCACTCCTCCAGGGCGAGCTTGATGGCCAACAGCTCCCTGTCCCCGACGTCGTAATTTCTCTCCGCCGGGGACAAACGCCTGGAGAAGAAAGCGCACGGATGGAGCTTCTGGTCAGCATCGGACAACTGGGAGAGGACGGCTCCCACACCGGTGTCGGAGGCATCAATCTCCACAATGTACTGCTTAGAGGGGTCTGGATAGATAAGGATGGGTGCCTGGGAGAACCGGTTCTTGAGGTTGACGAAGGCAGAGTGGGCGTCGGTAGACCAGATAAATGGGATCTTGGTGGAGGTGAGTGCATGAAGGGGGGCGGCGATCTGACTGTACCCACGTATGAATCGTCTATAGAAGTTGGCAAAGCCCAAGAAGCGCTGGAGGTCCTTTCTGGAAACGGGTTCGGGCCAGTCGAGGACGGCACGGATCTTCTCGGGGTCAGATCGCACTTGACCTCCCTCCAGGATGAGTCCAAGGAAGGTGACGGAGGTCTTATGAAACTCACACTTCTCTGCTTTGACGAAGAGTTTGTTCTCGAGGAGGCGTTGGAGGACTAATCGGACGTGCTTGTAATGATCGGAGGGGTCACGGGAATAGATCAGGATGTCATCTAGGTAAACGAAGACGAAGACGTTGAGGAAATCTCGCAGGACGTCGTTGACCAGGGCTTGGAAAACGGCAGGGGCGTTGCACAGGCCGAACGGCATGACCTGGTACTCGAAATGTCCAAGTGGGGTCTTGAAAGCTGTCTTCCACTCATCTCCCCGGCGGATCCGCACCAAGTGGTAAGCATTACGTAAGTCCAGCTTAGTGAAAATGGTGGCTGATTGTACTGGTTCTAACGCGGAGGAGAGGAGGGGAAGAGGATACTTATTTTTAACAGTGATGGCGTTTAAACCACGGTAGTCTATGCAGGGCCTAAGGGAACCGTCCTTTTTGCCCACAAAGAAAAACCCTGCCCCTAATGGGGAAGAGGAGGTGCGAATAAGCCCCGCAGCTAGGGACTCCTTAACATATTTTTCTAATGCCTGGCGTTCGCTCTGGGAAATGTTGTACAGGCGACTGGACGGCAACGGGGCACCTGGCAGGAGATCAATTGCACAGTCATAAGGACGGTGCGGGGGAAGGGAATTAGCCTGCTCCTTGCTAAAAACCTGCCCCAGGTCGTGATATCGTTTGGGCACTTCTTTCAAAACTTCGGGATCTACCTGGGCGCAGGGCAGAGCGGGTATCTGAGGCGAGGGAACAGCTGATTGTAAACAACTAGCGTGACAACTAGGTGACCAGGTCTCGACCCTGCGGCCGGCCCAATTTATCAAAGGGTTATGATGTTGAAGCCACGGGAAACCTAGGACTACGGGTGCCTGTTTCACAGGGAAAACGAGGAACGAAAGACGTTCACGGTGGTTGCCTGACACCACGAGTTCTAAAGGGATAGTTTTGTGAGTAATTTTCGGAAGATCTCCCCCATCCAGGGCAGAAACCTGGAGGGGTGAACAAAGTGCAATCGTCTCAATCTCGGCTTGTTGAACAAATGTCTGATCTATTAGGTTGAAATCGCAACCAGAATCAATTAAAGCTGACATCTTGAACGTCTCTCGGCCTGAGACGATAACTGCAGATAAACAGAGGCGTGGAGGAGAAAACTGATGTTGGTCCGCAGGTTTCTCCTCTACAACCGGCGGACTGGCTCCTTTTGGCCGATCGGGACAGTCCTTAATGAAATGTGCAGGTGAGGCACAATAAAGGCAAAGCCGAGAGCTCATACGTTGCTGCCTTTCATCAGGTGTAAGTCGGACACGGCCCAATTGCATAGGTTCCGGTGGTGAAGGAGGTGCTACAGCGGTTCTGGTGGGGGTGCGCTCACTAAGAGCCGATCGAAAAACTGCCGGTCGCTCGGGGCGGCTCTTACTGCGCGCCCGTAAGCGGTTGTCCAATCTGACCGCCAGAGCGATGTATTCATTCAGAGTATTGGGCTGTTCAACACGTGCGAGTTCGTCCTTAAGGGACTCATCTAAAGATTGAAGGAACACTGATCTTAATGCTCGCTGTTCCCAGCCGGCAGCCGCAGCCACAGTACGGAATTCGATAGCGAAATCCGCTACTCTTCTGCCCCGCTGACGTAAGGTAAGCAGCCGTTGGGAATCCTGAGCTTCATCTGATTCGGCCGCGAAAACTGTCTTAAACTCCAAAATAAAATCGGTGAAAGAACAACCAAACTGTTGACAGTCTGGAAAGCGGGACTCCGCCCACCTCAGCGCACGGCCCGTTAAAAGCCGTAAAATGTACGAAATCTTAGCATCGTCATGAGCATAAGTACGCGGGGAGCGATTAAACACAAGGGAACATTGAAAAAGAAAACCACCACATTCTCTAGCCTCTCCAGAGAATCTTTCCGGAGATAGCGAAGAGGGCTCCGCAACAGACGGGGACGTAGTAGCTGACGTAGATTCAGGGGGAGGGCTCGAGGACGCGGAAGTGGCTGGTTGTTGAGTAGCACTAGCCATATTCACTAGCTGATTTAGCTGGGAAGCTAAACCTTGCAGCTGCCCTTGTAAGCCCACTACCGCGGCTTCTAAACCCCTAATCTGGTCCTGTTGTGTTGTTAATGCTCAGTGTATCTGTTGTGGCTGTTTGGCCAGAGTGTTCTTCTGTCATGTTTGGCTTGATATGTTTCGCCCACATGCAGAAAACACTCGGGAGAACAGGTAGTAAGAAAAAGTTTTATTTTACTAGAACCACGGAAAGAGTACAGTCTGAGTGGAGTTGAGTCGGGACGGGAACCAAGTGGATGTATGACCGGACCAATCTGAGGAAATGGGAGAAGGAATTAACAAATGGAGGGGACGAGGGGAATGTGCTGCTGGACGTAAGCTTACCACTGGGTTTGGAAGTCGGACCGGGGAGGAGGAGGTGTGGACTCAGCGCTTGCTTGGTGACGGGGCCACAGGTGTCCGGGAGACCAGTGAGCGAAGGCAGAAGTGGGTCCGAGCAGCACCGAGATGTCCAGGGGTCCAGAGCAGCGGGAGTCACCAGTAGATGTCCGGAGGGAGTGGATCCCAGAATGAGGAACTGTCTCGAGATGAACCCAGAGGAGCTGGCACGAGAGGAGGACTTTGAGGTGACTGACACTGGAGGTGGATTTCAGAATGAACAGAGGAACCTGGGGAAACACAGAGGTAAGAACATTTAGTTTCTTTGCTTGAGATCATAAAGCTGGAGGCCACGACTGGTTGCATACCACGACGGTAACACTCTGGCATCTTCCCGCTGTCTGTGAGCTGCTTAAATGCAGCAGTCAGTGCTGCTCAATCATCCGCAGGTGTGTGGGCTCCGCCCACTGGTCAACACCGAACACCTGTGGAGAAAAAAGACAAGAGCAGCAGAACCGGTAGCAAGCTACACAGCTCTGCTGACTGAGTCCTGACACATATAAATACAGACTGTGGAAGAATCACCGTGCTGGTTCTGTTGGACCTCAGTGCAGCATTTGATACTGTAGATCACTCCATTCTGTTAGAGCGCCTGGAGAACTGGGTCGGCCTCTCTGGTACAGCTCTTAACTGGTTTAAATCCTACTTAAAGGACAGGGACTTTTTTGTGTCAGTAGGTAACTTTACATCCCAGACGACAAAAATCACATGTGGGGTTCCCCAAGGGTCCATTCTGGGTCCCCTCCTCTTCAATATCTACATGCTCCCCCTAGCTCAGATAATAAAAAATAACATCAGCTACCATAACTATGCAGACGACACACAGCTTTACATCACCATGTCACCAGGTGACTATGAACCAGTTCAGGCACTGAGTAAACGCCTAGAAGAAATCAATACGTGGATGTGCCAAAATTTTCTTCAGTTGAATAAAAACAAAACAGAAGTAATAATTTTTGGACCAATAGTGGAGAGATCAAAAGTTAGCACACAGCTTCAGCTGCTTCAGTTAGGAACCACTGATCAGGCCCGAAACCTGGGTGTAGTGATGGACTCAGACCTGAACCTTCAAAAGCATCTAAAGACAATTACAAGGTCGGCTTTTTATCACCTGAGGAACATTTCCAGGATTAAAGGACTAATGTCTCAGCAGGATCTGGAAAAACTAATCCATGCCTTTATTTTTAGTAGAATTGATTACTGCAACGGTGTTTACACAGGTCTGCCTAAAAAGTGGATCAGACAGCTGCAGCTGATCCAGAACGCTGCTGCCCGCGTCCTCACTAAGACTAAGAAAGTAGAGCACATCATCATTCATACAAAGCAGGTAAAAACAAAACTTTAATTGCACTCTTTGTAACAAATTAAAAGATACACATCAAACAAGTTTGTGGTTGGTGTTGATGTGCATCAGAGATTTTGGACCAGCAACTGTGTAGGTGCGCCGCACAACACATCCTAGCTGGGTCATCCGGCACAGGATGCCAACAGTATCTATTCGGTACATGAAGGCCTACACCCTCCCCCACTGGACTCGGAACCCTCTAGCCTGCAATGCTCCCTTAACCAAGCGATACCCAGCATGAGGCATATCTTTTTTTACGTCAGATATCAATTGGTCTAGCTCTGAGTCAGAACAGGTGCTGTAGAGGGCTCTAACAGAGAAGGCAGACTCTCCCATTCTTCTGTAGATAGTATGGGTGAACACGCCCAATAGGTTGGCAATGCATGGCACTGGAAGACCTTGGTTTAGCAGATGTAAGAGGGTATCAGAAGATATATCAAATCTTGGACCTCCAGTTACTCCATGGGTAATCTGAACAGACACGGTAATGGCCTGATTTTTTCTCTCTTGCACAACTAAAGTGTGCAAGTCTGCCAACGCATTCACTATGGCCTCAGGGATGTGAACCTGATCAGACAGAACACTGAAAAGAACAACTTCTTGGGAACACACAAACTCAAGGTAATCCAGGTTGAATGGCTGCTGGGTATAATCTGACCCAATCTGTATAATATGATTGAACTTGATTTTGTAAAGTGCCTTGAGATGACATGTTTCATGATTTGGCGCTATATAAATAAAATTGAATTGAATTGAATTGAATTGATTGACAACATGCTGAATTCGCATTTGAAGCCTCTCCAACATGCTCTGTGCAAGCAATTCCTAAAAAGAACAGGAAAAACAGACATATAAATTTGTTATTCTGGTAAATGAAAGTATTTTCTGGTAGGAAATAAAAACATTTTTTTTTTTTTGGGAAACTAAAACTGGTTCAGCATTACTTGTTAACTGACATTGAGAAGGGCAGAAAAAATGAACTGATGAAAATCAGAGAACAATTTACTTAGGTTGATTCTTCTATAGATAGGACATGCTTTAAAACCCAAGAAACAGCAACATCTGTGCTTTAGTTTTCTTTAATGATCATGGGTCAGGTTTATCTTGTAGAGAACGTTTTATACAACAACAGTTATTGATGTGCAACACACTGATCTGAAAAGTAACAGATCGACCGTGCCTTTAACTGAAATTGTAAATGCTCTATCTGCATAATTATGACATAGTCAGATATTCATTTTTCATCATGAAAGTTTGGAAACTCACCTGTGGGGTGCTCATGGTGTTAGCTGTGTAATCCCGTCTGTCTTCCTCAGCCAAACCGCCACGTTTCAGTTGTTTGGAGTGCGCCCCCTGCTGTCGCGAAGTCAGAACTACTCTTAATGTGAGTACGCCAACAACATGCCAAAGCGCAAATGTATGTTTACCGATGATTTACAAGAGTTTCCCCGCTTTCAGACCGGGTCGAGACAAATGGCAGGCCTTGTGCACAGTGTGCAAAGCAGGCACATATGTCTCCGTGTCCAATGGAGGTGCAAGGGATCTGAAAAGCCACCCGTACACCGAGAAACACAAAACAGCTGTCCGAGGTGAGAGTAGTGCTAGCTCGATCACACAGTACTTTATCAATCCAGGGAACGAGGATGCAGTGAATGCAGCGGAGGCTGCATGGTCATTCCACACAGTGAAAAATCACAACAGTTATCGATCTATGGACTGCACGAGTTCATTGTTGAAAAAGACCCTCCCCAATTCAGACACTGCCAAAAAGTTTAGTTGTGCCTGAACTAAGGCCGAGGCTATTGTTGATGGTGTTCTGGCACCTCATTCTGTTGAAATGGCGCACAAAGCGCTCAAAGACATCCCATTTTGTGGTGTAAGTACTGATGGGAGTAATCACGGTGCGGTGAAAATCTTCCCCATAATTGTTCAGTACTTTGATTGGAAGGAGGGTGGTGTGCAGAGCAAGTTGATTCAAGTGCAAGATACACCAAATGAGACTGCAACCACCATCGCCAATTACCTAATGGAAACATTGGCAAAAAACAATTTGGCTTCCAAATGCGTCGCATTTACCGGGGACAATTGCAACACTAATTTTGGTGGAACCCGGCGTGATGAAGGGGGGAATAATGTATTTGCAAATTTGAAGAGAATGCTACAAAACAAAACATTGATTAGTGTGGGTTGCCCAGCACTCATACTTAACAACTGTGTCCATCACGGGGCAGACAGACTTGATGTGGACATTGAGAATATAATTTTTAAAATCTACCAGTACTTCCACATTTACACTGTTCGTACAGAGTCCCTCAAAGAGTACTGCGATTTTGTTGATATTGAATACAAGAGGATGCTGTCACACAGCAAGACAAGGTGGCTCTCTCTGTTCCCAGGCATAGAGAGGATGCTACAAATGTTCCTTGCTTTAAAAGCATTCTTTTTGTCTCAGGAAAAGCCACCCATGATGATCAGGGCATTTTTTGAAAACCCATTTAGTGAGATATACTTGTGGCACATGCACTCACTCATGTCCATCTTCCACAATCACATTCAAGAAATGGAAAGGGAGAACAACTCCATCATGGAGGTTAAGAAAATATTGAGCAGCATCCACAACATTCTTATTGAACGGAATAACAACAATTTCATGTCCCTCAAAGTTAAGGGACTGCTGGCCGAAAATCGCAGAGAAGGACTTGAAGAGAGCTATGACAAGTTCATGGCTGATGTGCTCGGCATGTACAGTTCATGTTTGGAGTATCTGGAGAAGTGGATGACACCTATGGAAGAATTCTCACCGTTCATGTGGATGGACATGAGTGAGCCACCAAAGTGGAATGATGTGGAGGCCTGCATCAAGTACCTTGGAGAGAAGGGGGTGCCAATTGATGATGTTAAATGCTTTGACCAAGTTGCCAATCTGAAAAAATTCATAGAAAGCTGCAGTGATGATGAGTTCATGGGCCTGCAGGTGCACCAGAAGTGGACCAAATACTTTGAGAAGGCCAAAAGTATTGCATGCTACTCAGAACTGCTGAAGATTGCACAGTTTATCTTTGCACTTCCTCCTCACAATGCAAATGTAGAGAGAGTTTTTTCACTGATGCAGAGCCAGTGGACAAAGGAGAGGAACCAACTCTCAGTTGGATCATTGAAAGGGATCCTATTTGTGCAATACAATTTCAAAAATATGTCTTGCAAGGACTTTCATACGTATGTGTTGAGCCACAAGAAACTACTGAGAAAGATCAGCTCTACAGCAAAATATAAATGGGCAAACAAGGACAAGGAAGAAAAACCGGATGAAGAGGAGGAAAAACCAGGTGAAGAGGAAGACGAGGATTAAGCAGGAAAGTAAAGATAGTCTATTGATATGTTTATTCGTTTTTGGTACATTTTGAGTTATTTTTGCTACACAAGAGGTATTTTTTGTTAATTAGCTCATTTGTTAATTTTTTCCTACAGAATTTATTTTTTGCCTACAGAACAGACATTATTTCGTTCATTACTGAGGCCGAGTATCATGTGTTATTGGGAGTTGAGAGTTATTGTTAACTTTTATTGTTAAGTGAGGGATGTTTAGATGAGACATTATTTCTTTCATTTTGCTATTCATTCATTACAGGAATTGTTAAGCATTTTCTAATAAATACATTTTGAATAAAATGATCATTTGTTATTGGAGTTATTGCTGTTGACTTTTACTGAAAAGCATTTTTAATAAACCAACTGTAAATATCATGTTATTGTAGGATTACGTAGGCCTATGTTAAGTGAGTGCATGCCACAGACATCTATATGCATGGCAACAGAGGAAGTGCCCCGACACATCATTTCGAGTTGATGTTATTAACTTGGTGGTTTAATCCTAAATTACCAATTCAATCCTTAATCATTTCCTGGAGAAATAATTGCATTAATATCATGAAGTGTCCTAAAGGCATTGATTTTACTGAGCAAATCATTCTTTAAAATGTTATTTTCTCAAATAATGTTTTGTTTAACTTAAAACACATACCAAATGTTATTCTAATTAGTTAAGCTAATTTGATCTCATTCCACATTCTTTAAGATGAACTTTAGTTCTCTAACTTAGATCTGCAGTGAACCAGGATTCACTGAATCATTCTGATGATGGTACTATTTTATTTTGTCATTTTTGTTTTTTTTGTGTACATAGTTCTTTAGCTTCTTTTTATCTTAATTTTGCTTAGTAGTTTTAGCTAAGCTTCACTAGCCTAGTAGAGAGGATTTGTAGATTGAAATATAGTGTTAATTCACCACATTCTATGGTGATGTTCTCTGGATGTTCATTTGTTTCTGTTAATACATTCTTGAACTTGAGAAGTTGTCACTCCTTTTTTCTCTATGTGTGCAGAGTTTGCTGTTAAAAGAATGCCAGTGCCCATGGCCGGGACCACTTCAGCGGGGCTGGCTGCTGGCGGAGCCCACGGGCTCGTCCCCGCGGCTCTTGGGGGCGTTGGCATTGCAGTGGCTGGGGGATTTCCTCTGGGTCATCTCTCCTCTTTCCTTGGGGGGGGGGGGGGGTTGCAGATATCCTGTGTCGGCCCCTCCTGGGCACCCTGCTTTGGGGGCCCCTTTGGGAGTCCGGGGTTATGGGTCCCCTGACCCCTGCCTCTGTGCTTGGGGAAGGCGGGTCTTTGGTTCTCCACAACCACTATCGAGCAATTTCCTTCCGGATAATTTTCACCTAAACTAGTGCACTCTCACAAACTCCCACAGGTGCAGGATTCCAGGTATTAAGTGTTCACTTATATACAGAAAGCCTGTAATTTATTTATGTTCTTTCACTTTCTTTCTTCAGGTTTCACTTTACACATGTCAGCTTAAATAATAGTACATATGATTTAGCAATGGCATCTAGGTGTTACTCTATTGTATCTGTTGCTTTATGTCTGTTGGTTGTGCTGTTCTTTTTGCATCTCTCTTTCCAGGTGATGGAGCAGACGGAGAACGTTTTATCATTCTCTTCCTTTTATCTCTTCTTTCTTTCACCTCTTCTCTTTCTTTTTTTTCTCTTCTTGTTCTTCCTTTACTCTCCCATTGTAGTGTCCATATAATTTGAAATTCTCCCTGCAGGAATCATAATAAAGCTATTAACATGCATAAATCAAGTGGAGCGCTATGGCGAAAGCTGTTCGCTCCACTTGAGAGCAAAATCTGTCAAGCTCTATCTGGCATTGAGACATCAATTCCTATTGCCACATTGCTAGACAGGACACTGGGAAAAAAAAAAAAAGAATGCCAGTGCTCGAATCATCCCTTTCAACTGTTGTCCTAATATCAGCTGTTTTGGCTCATATTCACTGGACAAACAGATTGAGAGTTATTTATTTAACATTAAATAACATAAAACAGTGCGTAATGGCACAACAACTCCGATTGGTCAAAAAGTTTCCTATCTAAGGAAACCAGCAGATTGCATTGAGTCTTGACAAGCAGCATTCACTCCTCCTGAAAGAGCGTGGAGCCACGGTGGACAGTCATCTGCATTGTCATTGACTTAGCAGAAATCCCTCATACTGAGCATCCATGCAGCAATGGTGGAAAGGGAAACTCCCCTTTAACAGGAAGAAAAAACCTCCAGCTGAACTAAGCTCGGTGTAAACAGCCAACTGCCACAACTGACCGGGAGTTTGAAAAGACCAAGCTGAGCCACAATAAGGCACAGAAGCACACATAGATCCAGGAATCTTTTCTATGTTAGAAGGGTAATGGCTGATGACTAGCCCCCCTGGATGGCATTACAGCTAAAGCCAGACCAGCTCTACCTACTATGAAGAGAAAAAAAGACAGAAAATATTAAAATTAAAAGTTGAAATAACAACAAATAAATTTGGAGAACAGTAGGCGAACTCAGCAGAGTAAGAAAAATAGGTCTTGACGTCCTCCAACGGGCTAAAACGTGGTTTTCGCTTGATGCATCCGTGAGGCCAAAATCTTCCACTCCGTCCTGCACAGAACAACATGGTGGATGAGCAAGTCCTCCTTCTGGCAGATGTTTGTAAATATAGACATCTTTATGATTTGGCCCAAAACGATCACAGTGATCAATAAATTGTTAGCAAATCCTGGACAGAAATCGTCATCACTCTTGAAAGAAAATAAGAGGCTTGAATGTTGTTTTATACCTCTACATGTTGTGGGGTGTAGTACGCTTGGCGTAGGGGTGTAACATTGCCCTCTCGAGTCTACGAGAACAGTGCTACTTTGGAGGAAATGCCACACGGAGCATAGATGCTGCAGTAGTTGTGTCTGCACGTCTCATTTCCACGTGGAATGTACATGTATCAAGCATAAAGCAACCTCAAGTCTATAGCAGCATAACTACAGAGATAGCTCAGGGTAAGCTAAGCCACTCTAACCATAAGCTTTGTCAAAAATGAAAGTTTTAAGCCCAGTCTTAAAAGTAAACAGTGTGTGCCTCGTGGACTAAAACTGGGAGTTGGTCCACAGGAGAGGAGCCTGATAACTAAAAGATCTGCCTCCCATTCTATTTTTTTGAGACTCTAGGAACTACCGGTATATCTGCAGTCTGAGAGTGAAGTGCTCTGTTACAAACTTATGTGGCAATCAGATCTCTGATTGATTATTACGGGCTTTATTTCCAAGAAGGATAACTTTAAATTATATTATTGGTTTAACACTTCATACAGTGTCAACATGTGTTGGGACCAGCCAAAAATAATTAAATTAACTGGTTAATGTTAAAGTAGCCACTGCTTGCACACATGCACAACCTATCAGCTCTGACTGCTGTTTTGTGACTATTTATTGCTTACTCTGCAATTTCATTGAAAATTTAAAATCTGCTCCTGACACACTTTTTTTCCACTTCACTGTGATGTCTGTAGTGGTGAAGGTGCCATGGCAAGCACAAACTGCTTTTTCAGCTCATTGCTATTATGCCTGAGGTGAGGATTGTGGCCTGCAGCTCTTCACTCTGACCAGTGGCTCTAGTTTTACTTGCTAACAGCATTATCGTCATGATTCACATTGTCACATGACATGGTTGATGTGACTTTTGTTCATTCATAACCAACCTGGGATATATTAAACCAGGTTCATCATTGTAGCAAAACTGTGGCATTATTTGGATAAAAGCTTTGTTGTGTTTCATTTTTTTCACATTTGGGGACAAAGTGTGACACAGTTATACTAGGGTTGCTTGAGAGCTATGTGTGAATGAAGCCTAAATTTAGCATTTAAGGCTTTGCATTGGCTTCAGAAGGCTAAAAAGGTCAATATCCTTTGCAAAAAACAATCTTATTTATAGCTGATTACAATGGTTGAAGGACATTAAAAAATCAGTCTACTGATTTCAGTTTGCAGGATTTCACTGCACTTTGCACTTAAACTAACATAATAAATAGAAGTGTCTGGGATTAGAGATTAGAGAAGATGGAAGCTTCTAAAATAATTAGTATGCCAAACAGCAGATCTCAATTCCAGATAAGTGTCATATCTGTCTCTAACCTATTGCTTAATTCTTTTCCAGCACAAACAGAAAAATCTGACTCCTATACACTAACAGAACTGTCTCCATTAGCCTTTTACCTAGGTATTCATTGTTGAGTTTACATTCCAACTTTATTGGAAACTTTGCACTTGTAAACATGACTTAATTGCACTGGGGTAGATGGTTTAGTTTGCTTACCTAATGCAAACCTTAGGGAGAGAAAAGCTCTGTGCAGCACAAGCAGCTCAGGGACAAAAGACTCAATGGTCATTTACACCTTTAATGACAAAGGTGTTAGGTTGCAGTATGTCATTGCATCAGAAGATAAACAAACTTTTTGAGTCAGACATACTAAATTTAAAAACAAATTATGGCATCATAATATAGTTATTTTTAATGAAAACATAAAAATTAATTATCTGTATCTGCAGATTCTGCAAAACATTTTAATAAAAATATGCCCCCTTATTATTTTCCTTTTAAATAATAATAAAAAATAATAAGATGAATAATAATTTTCAATTATTATCTATCCTAAATCACATCCGTCCGTCCTATCTCAATCCTTTCTTGAGTGACACAGCACCACTTTCAGTACAATTTGCATACTGCACGTATCAGGGCCGTTACGTTCATTAACAGCATAACACAGGCTTCACAGGTTGAGTAGCGTTTACGCTGAATGATGAAGGCCTGATTTGTTCAGCGACGAAGCAGTACACAGTGCCACTCCTTAGTGGCAGTACGGTGTCCAATAGGTTCGCAAATCTTGACTCTCAGTGACAGCCCTAACGAATCAGTTACTGATTCATACAGTACAAGAGTTAGTGACTCAGTGCTGAGTGATTCACCAACTACTACAGTGCTAGAAGTGATGCCGCTGTTTCTGCATATGCACTACGATCACGTATTTCCAGCATGTAAAAAAAAATGTTATGTGACTAAATATCTGGTGTTTGAATTAGTTTTATAGCACTCAAATGAAAACAAGCAATACCTAAAGTTGGAAATAATAAAAAGGAAAACAAGAAACAAACATGTTATTGTAATAAGAAAATGTACTTAAATGCCACCAGAAAAAAATAAATAGGCCTTATTTACATTTAGCACAAAAAATATCAAACTGAGAACAAGAAATGGCAAAATACAAACCTTTAGCTTTAATGGCCTACATTAAAATATATAAAAAAGAAAATATCCACTACTAGAGAAAATATATAAAAATCAAGAAACTAAACACTACACACACACCCAAAATGTCAAACAAATAAAAGATTGCCCTTCCACATTATGCTCTCTGGAGGTATTTTGATCAAAAGTCATTACCCTTACTCCAGGTTTGCATTTAAAAATACAAACTGGCTTACTTTTGATGAGATGATCCGATATCGTCTCTCTGCTATCACTTGCCCCATTCTGGTAAAAATTCTCTCAGATGGACAGATGTGGCCACCGTGCAGTCTTCTCTTCATTACCTCACAGAGTCTTGGGTAGACCACACCTCTACAATGCCACCAGATGAGGGAATTTCAAGGTCTGTGAATAAGTGGCTCCTCCACAAAAGCACAGACACCAAGGACTGCATCTGCCACTGAATTTGGTGGTCACAAGCCCTGTGACCTCCTAATCAAATTCTTGCCAAATTCCACTGTCTTGGCTGGAAATTTCAAGTTGTACAGAAGGGAGGGATCTCGACTCCTGGCTGCTTGGAACACACTGGGGTCGTCACACAACTCATCAGAGAGGCCCATGAGAACAAAGGCGACCTAGCTGTGTTGTGGTTGGACCTGGCCAACGCCTATGGGTCCATACCACACAAGTTGGTTGAGCTTGCTCTCCACCTCCACCATGTTCCCAGTAAGATCAAGGACCTGATCCTGGATTACTACAATGATTTCAGGATGAGAGTTACTTCTGGGTCAGAGACTTTGGACTGGCATCGTATTGGGAAGGGGATAATTACAGGCTGCACCATCTCTGTTGTCCTCTTCTCTTTAGCCATGAACATGGTGGTAAAGTCAGCTGAGGTGGAATGTAGAGGGCCCCTGACCAAGTCAGGTGTGCGACAGCCTCCCATCAGAGCCTACATGGATGACCTGACCGTAACGACTGCGTCAGTCCCAGGGTGCAGGTGGATCCTGCATGGCCTCGAAAAGCTTATCTCCTGGGCAAGGATGAGTTTTAAGCCCTCCAAGTCAAGATCCATGGTCCTGAAGAAGGGGAAGGTGATGGACAAGTTCCGGTTCTCCATCTCAGGAACTGTCATCCCAACCATCACAGAGCAACCCGTGAAGAGCTTGGGGAAACTCTTCGACTCCACCCTGAAGGACTCAGTAGCCATCCAGAAGGCCAGCTTGGAACTTGGAGCCTGGCTTACCAAGGTAGACAAGTCTGGCCTACCCGGTAGGTTTAAAGCCTGGATCTACCAGCACTCAATCCTGCCCCGCATCCTCTGGCCTCTGCTGATTTATGCAGTCCCAATGACAGCAGTGGAGTCCCTAGAGAGGAAGATCAGCAGCTTTCTTCGAAAGTGGCTGGGACTTCCTCGCAGCCTCACCAGCGCTGCCCTGTATGGGACGAGTAACATCCTGCAGCTTCCTCTCAGTGGCCTCACAGAAGAATTCATGGTGGCACGCACCAGAGAAGCGCTGCAGTACAGGGACTCGAAGGACGGCAAAGTTTCAGCAGCTGGCATAGAGGTGAGAACAGGAAGGAAGTGGAAGGCCAGGGAAGCGTTGGAGCTGGCAGAGTCGCGCCTTCGACAGAAGGCACTAGTGGGAACTGTGGCAACAGGCAGAGCAGGCCTGGGATACTTCCCAAAGACCCTCATAAGCCAGTCACGAAGGAAGGAAAGGCACCACCTGATCCAGGAGGAAGTCAGAGCAGGTGTGGAGGAAGAGCGTGTGAGTAGGGCAGTAGGACTACGGCAACAGGGGGCCTGGACAAGGTGGGAGAGCGCTTTACAGCGAAGGATTACCTGGACAAACATCTTGCAGCCAGATTTCCAGCGGGTTCGCTTCCTGGTCCAGGCTGTCTACGATGCCCTGCCAAGCCCAGCAAACCTCCATGTGTGGGGAAAAAGTGAGTCCCCTTCCTGCCCGCTATGCTCTGGTAGAGGCTCTTTAGAACACCTCCTTAGCGGCTGCCCGAAGGCTCTGGCAGATGGTCGCTATCGCTGGCGCCATTACCAGGTGCTCAAGGCAGTCGCTGAGAGCGTAGCCTCAGCCATCAACTCCAGCAACAAACAACAGGCTCCAAAGAAGGCAATCTCCTTTGTCAGAGCTGGAGAAAAACCCAGAGCAAACCAACGGGCTACAATAGGCCTGCTCTACACAGCATCTGACTGGCAGCTGCAGGTCGACCTGGGTAAGCAACTAAGGTTCCCCCAGCACATCGCAACAACAACCCTCCGCCCAGATATGATCATGACCTCTCAGTCATCAAAACATCTGATCATACTGGAACTGACAGTGCCCTGGGAAGAAAACATCGAGGAAGCCAATGAGAGGAAGAGGGCTAAATACCAGGAACTGGTGGAGGAGTGCAGGGGGGCAGGCTGGAAGACATTCTATGAGCCTATAGAGGTAGGCTGCAGGGGTTTTGCAGGGAGGTCCCTGTGCAAGGTCCTCAGCCGCCTGGGCATCGTAGGAGCGTCTAAGAAGAGGGCCATCAAATCCGCAAGTGAAGCCGCTGAAAAGGCCACTAGGTGGCTTTGGATAAGGAGGGCAGATCTGTGGGCAGCTACTGGGACGCAAGTCGGGGCCTGATCACCCCCGGCTGGGTCGCCTGGGTGAGGGTGTATGATGTTGCGAGACCCGAAACACCCAATGACCCCAGGATACATCACTGATGATGCGTCCCAGTGCATCCATGAGGTGTATCTTGTATAGTACTGCTGTTTCCTTTGCTCTTTCAGCCGGCTGGTGGAGGAAGTTCACCTTTGAAGCATCATTGCTTATATGCTAGTAGGCTCTATGTGCATCTTCCTCTCTGTTGAAGGACTTCCTTTTAAACCTGGGCCCAGTGCTGCTGCTTCAGAAAGCAAAATATGTGCCTCAATTTTGTGGAACCTGTGAGACATATTTGTGCAAATAGTGTTTATGACTTAGATGCGACTGTGTAGATTAGAAATAAAGTACGGTGGCTGGGAAGTGCAAGCCAACAATACAAAATCTGAAACAAATTTACTTAATGGTGATTTCTTCTTTTGTGGATTCCTGTTTTTGTGGGTTTTATGAACTGGAAGCCTCAATTATGTAAAAATAAACAAATAAAAACTTGACATTGCTTCAATTGTGGGCCCTGAATCTACAATCTATGAAAGTTTAACTTTCTGAATGGAATTATGGAAATTGAACAACATTTCCATGATATTCAAATTTTTTGGAAAGGGTCTATACATACCCCATACTCCTAATCTCTATGGCAACTTGCTCAAAAAGCTTCAGTACGTCACACACCTGCTTTAATTCCTCCCACTTGTCTGATGTTAGAGTTGATAGTTTTGTATGTGTGGAAGCTAGAGTTGTGCCCCCTGCATCGTTGTTCCCAAGGAAACTCTTGAGCATGTAAAATGTTGTGTTCCATCTTGTTGGGCAGCCTTGCTTCAGCCAATCTTCTGGCAAGTCTAACTGCTTGTGGGTGGCTCAGAGGTTTTGGGTGGCAACTGTGTCGATATTAAACAATTCCTTTTACTTTTTCCACCGCTTGTTTTATTGCAGTAATGCCACTATTTACAATCAAATTTAGGGTGTGGGAAAGGCAGAATAGGTGAGCCTGTGTTTTGAATTGCTTTCACCACATTGGAAGCATTATCAGATACACAGGCAGCAACTTTATCTTCAATATCCCGCTCCCATGCAATAAGTTGCTTCAAAAGGTTGTCTGTGAAGTGCCTCTTCATCACTTGAAAGCATTCCAGAGACCATCTTGTATTCATCAATAAAATGGCATGTTACTGACATGAACGACGTGGTTGTTCTTGATCTCCAGCGGTCCGTGGTCAGACACACAGATCGGGCTCTTCTCATATTTCTTTTATTTTTTTCATGTTCTCCTGAACAAATCAGGGATGATTGAATTTTAGAGGGTGTTCCAGCCTAATAAATATATTGTTGGTTCAGTTTCTTTGTGAAGTAGCAGAACTGGGTGATCAGATTTCTTTAATAAAAACCGGGGATGTCTCTGATTTTGCTAAGCGGGCGGGAGGGGCGTAGTGTCTCTGTCAGGGGGTTAGTTTGTTTTGCCCGATGCAATGCTGATGGGGTAGGGAAAGGCGCGTACAACTCAGCTCTTCTACTACATCGGGACAGCGGCAGGACTGGGTAAAAACCTTTTGCTGCATTAAACCTTTTTACTCCCTCATGATACACTGAAATCTGGGACATTTCCGGGGACAGCTTTTCTGGGGATGTCTGGTTTCCCTTGTTTCCTCACTGCGAGCCGCCATTGTTGTCTGAGTCGAAACGGTCGCTTCTCTTATATGTCACATCGATGAAAATCCCGTTCGCCGATTTTGATTGACTTATCCATTTTATGTGTGTATTGAAATCCCTCCCAATGGCAGTGATTCTAGATGGATGTGTGGAGCCGTGTGGAGCTCATCTTAACGACATCCATCTGGTGAGAGTCATTTTATGGGAAAACAACCCTCAAAGTCTTTATAGATTAGATTAGATTAGATTAGATTCAACTTTATTGTCATTACACAGGTACAGGTACAAGGCAACGAAATGCAGTTTAGGTCTAACCAGAAGTGCAATAGCAGCAAGTGCAGGATAAACAATGGTTCCATAAGTATAGGACATGGGTTTTTACTGAATAAATATAGAGATGGATACTATTATAAACAGAATTTTACTGATAGATTTGTCCTATGAGTATAATATATAGATAACTAGTATTGTGAACTAAATTTACAGCTGGATATGTACCGAATATAATATACAGGTGGATATTACTATGAATAGAGGTTTACAGATATGTACAATAGCATAATATAATATACATAATATATAGCTATTTAAATTAAAGTGCAGTGGAAGGTAATTGCATATTACAGTTAAAGTACATTGCAAATGTACACTACCGTTCAAAAGTTTGGGGTCACATTGAAATGTCCTTATTTTTGAAGGAAAAGCACTGTACTTTTCAATGAAGATAACTTTAAACTAGTCTTAACTTTAAAGAAATACACTCTATACATTGCTAATGTGGTAAATGACTATTCTAGCTGCAAATGTCTGGTATTTGGTGCAATATCTACATAGGTGTATAGAGGCCCATTTCCAGCAACAATCACTCCAGTGTTCTAATGGTACAATGTGTTTGCTCATTGGCTCAGAAGGCTAATTGATGATTAGAAAACACTTGTGCAATCATGTTCACACATCTGAAAACAGTTTAGCTCTTACAGAAGCTACAAAACTGACCTTCCTTTGAGCAGATTGAGTTTCTGGAGCATCACATTTGTGGGGTCAATTAAACGCTCAAAATGGCCAGAAAAAGAGAACTTTCATCTGAAACTCGACAGTCTATTCTTGTTCTTAGAAATGAAGGCTATTCCATGCGAGAAATTGCTAAGAAATTGAAGATTTCCTACAACGGTGTGTACTACTCCCTTCAGAGGACAGCACAAACAGGCTCTAACCAGAGTAGAAAAAGAAGTGGGAGGCCAAGTTGCACAACTGAGCAAGAAGATAAGTACATTAGAGTCTCTAGTTTGAGAAACAGACGCCTCACAGGTCCCCAACTGGCATCTTCATTAAATAGTACCCGCAAAACACCAGTGTCAACATCTACAGTGATCATCGGCTGCGGGATTCTGGGCTTCACGGCAGAGTGGCAAAAAAAGCCATTTCTGAGACTGGCCAATAAAAGAAAAAGATTAAGATGGGCAAAAGAACACAGACATTGGACAGAGGAAGACTGGAAAAAAGTGTTGTGGACGGATGAATCCAAGTTTGAGGTGTTTGGATCACAAAGAAGAACGCTTGTGAGACGCAGAACAAATGAAAAGATGCTGGAAGAATGCCTGACGCCATGTGTTAAGCATGGTGGAGGTAATGTGATGGTCTGGGGTTGCTTTGGTGCTGGTAAGGTGGGAGATTTGTACAGGGTAAAAGGGATTCTGAATAAGGAAGGTTATCACTCCATTTTGCAACGCCATGCCATACCCAGTGGACAGCGCTTGATTGGAGCCAATTTCATCCTACAACAGGAAAATGACCCTAAACACACCTCCAACTTGTGCAAGAACTATTTAGAGCAGAAGCAGGCAGCTGGTATTCTATCGGTAATGGAGTGGCCAGCGCAGTCACCAGATCTGAACCCCATTGAGCTGTTGTGGGAGCAGCTTGACCGTATGGTACGCAAGAAGTGCCCATCCAACCAATCCAACTTGTGGGAGCTGCTTCTGGAAGCGTGGGGTGCAATTTCTCCAGATTACCTCAACAAATTAACAGCTAGAATGCCAAAGGTCTGCAATGCTGTAATTTCTGCAAATGGAGGATTCTTTGACGAAAGCAAAGTTTGATGTAAAAAAAAATCTTATTTCAAATACAAATCATTATTTCTAACCTGGTCAATGTCTTGACTCTTTTCTATTATTTCACAACGTATGGTAGTGAATAAGTGTGACTTTTCATGGAAAACACAAAATTGTTTGGGTGACCCCAAACTTTTGAACGGTAGTGTATATGTAAACAATTGGTACTGTGAATAAACAGTCAGCAGTGCAAATCAATATTCAGTCATGGTGAGTAGTGCAAGATGCATGTAAACAGTTGTTACAATAGTAACAGTCAGTGAGGATTAGAGTTCAATAAAGAGACAGCTCTGGGGAAAAAGCTGTTCTTCAGTCTGCTGGTTCTGGTCCGGAGGCACCTAAAACGCCTGCCGGAGGGCAGGAGAGAAAACAGTCTGTGGGCTGTACCGATCCGTTGTGGTGAAGAGAGAGCTGAGCCAAAAGGCGAAGCTCTCGATTTACCGGTCGATCTACGTTCCTACCCTCATCTATGGTCACGAGCATTGGGTCGTGACCGAAAGAACGAGATCCCGGATACAAGCGGCTGAAATGAGTTTTCTCCGTAGTGTGTCTGGGCTCTCCCTTAGAGATAGGGTGAGGAGCTCAGTCATCCGGGGAGGACTCAGAGTAGAGCCGCTGCTCCTCCACGTCGAGAGGAGCCAGTTGAGGTGGCTCGGGCATCTGGTCAGGATGCCTCCTGGACGCCTCCCTGGAGAGGTGTTCCGGGCACGTCCCACCGGGAGGAGGCCCAGGGGAAGACCCAGGACACGCTGGAGGGACTATGCCTCCCGGCTGGCCTGGGAACGCCTTGGGATTCCTCCTGAGGAGCTGGCCCAAGTGGCTGGGGAGAGGGACGTCTGGGCCTCCCTACTGAAGCTGCTGCCCCCGCGACCCGACCCCGGATAAGCGGAAGAAGACGGACGGACGGACGGGCTGGGTGGGATGACTCCTTAAGGATGCTGCGAGCTCGATGTAGGCAGCGTTTCTTCTGGATGTGCTCAATGGTGGGTAGTGGAGTCCCAGTGATGTGCTGGGCGGCTTTCACCACCCACTGCAGTGCCTTGCGCTCTGCAACAGTACAGCTCCCATACCACACTGTTGCAGAGTTGGTCAGGATGCTTTCTATTGCACAGCGATAGAAGTTCACCAGGATAATCGAGGATAGCTGATTTTTCCTCAGTGTCCTCAGGAAGAAGAGGCGCCTTCTTGACCAGGCAGGAGGTGTTGGTTGACCAGGACATGTCCGCTGAGATGTGGGTCCCCAGAAACTTGAAACTGGAGACACACTCAACAGCCATTCCATTGATGTTGATGGTGTCGTGCGTGCCTCTTGAATCTTTTCTGAAGTCCACGATGAGCTCCTTCGTTTTGGTGGTGTTGAAGAGCTGGTTATATTTCTATAGTTTATAAGTTTTTATAAATAATTATATAATCTCTTCAGTGTCTCCCCTGCTATTTCTTATTGCTCTTCAGTCTCTTCAGCCTCTGCCCTCAATTTAATTGCTCTATGCATCTGTTGAGATAAGGGGACCAGGGACGACACGTGTTTGTTTTTTATGTGGCTTGACTCACGATTGGCAGTTAACTTGAAGAAACAGATACCACACCCAGTGGCATGAGTGTATCTCTGCAAGAGGAAACGGTAGAATGCATCTCTCAGGGCAGTCAGTGCTTCATTTAGATTCACGAGTGCAACAGAATGTGGAAGTTCTAGTTCCGACAAGGATGAGCGCTGACCTCCTCCTCAACTCAACAGAGAAATCGACATATCAGTTTATAAAGTGATTCAGTTTAGTTCATTCACTTGAACATTCGTGGTTTTGAACAAATCACTCATCAATCAGACAGCACTGCTTTACCTTCTCAAAGTGGCTGGGTGGCTTAATATGTGGGACAAACTTAAGTTTTTAAATATTAAGGTTGGTTTGACAAAGCCTGACTTTTTCACCTCGCTTTCTTTTTTACTTTTTCCAACTGTGAGTCATTTGTCAGTTATGTGAGAAACCTACAGTGCTGTTAGTGCCAGCATGGCTGGTGCTATCTAACTAAATAGCTTACTGCTTCACTTGCAGGGCTACCAGCGCAGTGTTGGTTTATAGAACAATTGAATTGTGGGGATTGTGGGACCACCTAGTTATACCATCATCTGGACTGTTTGAAAAAGTGCCAAAGGCCCTACAGCAACATCACCAACCTGACGGTTGTCAAAACTGGAGGCCTTGGAGGGGAGGATGGAGAGGCAGTGTGAGGGCCTGTCACGTGCTTGTCAAACTGGACGAGCAGCCATGGAAGTGGGACCCAAACGGCAGTCAAAATAAACAAAGCAATGTGACATCTGTGGAAGCTTCTTGTTTTTTTTTTGTTTTTTGTAACCAAGGAGAACCACCACCAACAACAACAAATGACAAACAGCTTAAATACAAATGAACCTAAATTGGGATAAACTATTATTAGGGTTGCATCAAATGAAAATGGAAAAATACAACACTATTTACACTAGACAAAGAGCAAACAAAACAGTACATTTACAAACTAATACAAACTGGAAATATTTTAAACCCATTCCAATAATTACTTGAAAATCTGTATCAACATAAAAATCTGCTCTGGCCAGTATCACCCCTCTTTAATCTGCCTCTTAGTTTGAGCCATACCAGGATCCAATAAACTATGTGCAAATCCCTGGGGACTGTTTTGTCTGCACACCTGACAGTGACATGCCAGGATCAGGTCCCTCCACTGCAGGTGAAGACATGCCCAGAAAACAAACACAAATTCAAACCAAACAAAATAAACAAAAAGGAAAAACCAGTTGATGTGTCGTTTAACTGTTTTCTATTAATGCGGTTTTAAAACAATAATATTCAATTTGACATGTAACGTTGGTTCATTGTTACAGGCCCCATGTATGAAGAGCCATCAAGATACCATTGCCACCAGTACTGCTCTGTAGCCCCCGCTCTTATAATAACAAACTAGATGACCTGCGCCTCCAAGCTGGAGCCTTGTGCACCTAAAATCTGGAGCCTTGTAGGTGCAGGTATTACAAATTCCTTGAATCTTGCTTCATGGCTTTTTTAGATACAAGGTTCAATGATGATGTGCCAGAGTTTTATAAGAATTGATGGATTTACACATATATATTTGGATAGAAATTAAACTCAGGTAAAACATGCAGGGGAGGGGTGTGTTTATACATCAGATACTGATAGTGTAACAGCTTTGCTATCAAGAAACAGAATCTGCAACCTTCACCTCAAGCTCCTGAATGTTACCTTGCCACCACATTACCTTCCTTGAGAGTTCACCAACATATTTGTGTGTTATATATATTCCACCAAGTGGGAATGCCTTCAAAGCAGCCAGCCAGATTCAAGAGTGTCTGGCTGCAGACCTCACATTTCAGTCGCTTCCGCCTTCGTTCTCAGTCACGTCCGTTTGCAGCCTTCCAGCTTCGTCCTGGGTTGCTTCCGCTTCCTCCTATTTCTCTGTTGTCATTGGAAACGCGCAGATAATTGTAAACAAATCTGAAGAAATTCACTAAATAATGCTTCTAAAAAATGCTTGTGTAAATGTTTTAAATAGCGTTTGTTTGGCGGGGATTAATAAAATGATAAATAAAAAAAAAATGTTTATGAACATATTATGTTACCGCGGTTTCCACCGTTTATTTTTGCATGTTGCATGTTTTTGCCGGTACATTATTTGCAATACTGTACCTTAACTTCAATGTGCAATTACTTTCCACTGCACTTTAATTTGGAGAGCTTCTGCCAAACTTTATTTCTTAAACTGCTATACTGCACATTGTAGCCTAACTTATGTATATCTATCGTTAAAAATCATGTTTATAGATATAGTAATTGTCATGCGTATATAAATTCTTAGTAAATATTCACCTGTAAACTCTGTTATAATAACAACCATCTAAATATTATGTTCATTGTACATATCTGCTAAAATTCTATTTTTATGGTGATATCCACCTGAATATTATACTCAGTACATATCCAGCTGTAAATCTGTTCACATTACTAGTTACTGTGAATGCAGTAGGCATTCACAGTTCTTGAGATCCTCTTTCGCCTTTTTACTGTTTAAAATTTTATTCGCTTCTCCTCCTACAGTTTTTCTCCGATTTCAACCATTCAACTTTTAAACTATTCAGCTTCTTCTGGAATCGATGGCTATATCTTTTTGTACTTATATCTTTTCAACTTTTTAAAATATTCAGCTTTTCCTGCAAATTTTCAGCTTTTATTTCTCCCATAGGAAATTAATGTAATTCACTAAAATTCCGCTCATTTCAGCTGCTTTTTGACAGCTTACTGCTTCAGCCTACTTTTAGCTAGAAACGCCATTCAACTTTTAAAATGTAGTGATATCTTTCAGCTATTATGGTGTATTTCAGCTTTTTCATATCTTTTACCATTTTCATATAGTACATCCTTAAAATAATTTTGGCTTTTCAAGAAATTCAGCAAATAACATGCGTTGCCATGGTCGTCAAGGAGGCAGTTATAGAGTGCACACTCTAGAAATTCAACAAATTCTTCTTCTCCGAACAACTTCTTCTCACTCGCTCAATTTTCAACCTATCCACATAAATTATACATCAAAACATGGGAATTTTTGTCTGGATTCAGGAAATGTAACCCTCATTGGTGTAGCATTTATAGATTTTTCGCAAATCACCTCAGAGCGACACAAACCCGAAACCTCCCCATTTCATTTCCTATGGAACGGTTTTGAAAAATGACGTCTGAAAATCCAAAACATCACACGTTTTCGCATTGTCGCTACTCCTAAACCGTTTGATGTACAGGCATGAGACTTTCACACATGCATGTCCCAACCCTTCTGGCACTCACAAAAAAGGAATTTTTTGGATAACTGTTACGGTTTTGCCGCAGGAACAATTTGTTCAGGAGTAGCGAATGTGTAAAATCCTGAAAATGCTTTAGAGCTGCATTTTTCCACATGATCCACTTTTTTACATTGTCGCTGTGCCTACACCGATTTTTGTACAAACATAAAAATGAGCAACATAGTCCTCAAAAGCCTGCTGATACTCACAGTGAAATAATTATTTTGATATCTCTTATACTTTTTCAGCTAGAGCGATTTGTTCGGGACCGTTTTTAGAGGATTTTTGAAATTCCTTAAAAATCCCCTTTATATCATAATTTTTTACGCCTTTATTAAAATATTTCCAGCAAAAACCGATAGCAAGTCTTCTTCCCCTATCCGTTAAGAAATAAACGCAGAAAAAATTACGTCTCTACCATTTACGGATCAGGAGATATGAAGTGTTGTGCGAGGCAATGTTCTCCATTAATATCCTATTGGACATAGTCTGAGCAAAGTGTCTGCACTTCAGTAGAATGGCAAGCTGCAGGTGTGAGTTTCCATGACGACGGAACTCTGCTGGCCAGAGGTTACTAGGTCAGGGACAGGCTCCATTCGGATAGAATGGCAACTTTCCACGCCCACTGCAGTGGCTGTGATGAATGTAGGAATCTGAAATTCGCACAGTCACTTCCTCTTAACATTTTTAAATTTTCAAGTGATTATGAGGCATGTGTGACTTTTCTGTCACTTTTTGGATTTCACATGCTTTCCTATTGGGCCTTTGCTTCCAACAGGACCTGGCATGATGCCCAGAGACGACCCAATTGGCCAATACAGCACCACCCACCTGTGGGAAATGGCGCTACACACCATTTTGGTCAAATGTTGAGTTCTGGGCCCAGATTTGGTGTGGCTGAGTTGCTAAAGGAGGCCAATCTGACCCATGACCTTTGGTGACTTTTGGTGACATTAAGTATTGGCACCCTTTTTGAGGCACTTCCCAGTACAGGATTTGGGCCAAACTAACAGAGTACCATCACACGGTGATACTGAACACAACCCTGTTAGTGGCTAACGGTTAGCATGTTGCTAACCGGAAGTAGCTCTAGGAAGGTCCTACAAACGTCTGCTTTACAGAGTCTGTACCTCCTTTATACAGAATGCTCCATAATAAATTTGGGCCTTGTCGCGTAAAGCATCTCCAAGTTAGGAGGTGTCAAACATCCAATGCTTTTCAATGGGGGCGAAACCCCTTGTACTCCTAGAAATGCAGGCCCACATATGGCTACAGTATATTCAAGTTTGAAATTCTACTTCTGCTTTGTTAAACGATTCAGTGTTTAGAATGAGTTAGGAAATGTTTGGTGCCATTCCCTCAGTTTTTTCTTCTTCTAATCATTCAGCTATTGTTCTTTCATGTTCAAATTCTTCAACTCTTTCAAATTCTTCAACTTTTTCAACTTCTTCAACTTTTTCAACGTCTTCAATGCTTTTCAGCTATTTTTTCTCTTCTTCAAAGATCTTCTGCATCTTTTGCTCAATCATTCAGCTTACTGCATTCACAGTGCATTTTCGCAGGAAATGCAATTTTTTCTAGTTATTCTTATATTAAGCTCATAGTACAAATCTATCTGTAAATTCTGTTTATAATAGTATTCATCTCCATATTTATTCAGTACATATCCATGTACTGCACTCATGGAACCATTGTATATCCTGCACTTTACTGATATTGCACTTCTGGTTAGAACTAAACTGCATTCCGTTGCCTTGTACCTGTGGAATGACAATAAAGTTTAATCTAATCTAATGTAATGTTAAAATATAACGTAGATATATTGGGTATATATATTATATTAAAAAATATATATAACTATATATATATAACTATAACTATAACTATATATATATATATATAGGGCTCCAAAAGTCAGCACGTGTCAGGACACTCTTTTTTGTTTTCACAATCAACTCTGTCGCTGGCTTCTCAATGTCCAACACGTAGTTGAGCTGATGTGTACAATAAACAAAACATTTTTATTTGACTTGAAGTACAGCATTGGTGTTAAAACTTATTTTCGAAGTTGTGCTACGTACCAGCTTCTCCTGGGTGGGATGACTTTGATCACTTGTCCATGATGCTCTCTATGGTCCAACTTTCTCACATTTTGTGATGGATTCACAATGTTTTCCACATTGGTCATTGTCTATCAAGAAAAGTTAAAGTGAATAAAAACAAATCAATAAAATTGATATGAGATCATAGTACCCACCTTTCTTTGTGTCGGTATAAAGCCCTTTTTGCGAAGGAGTTTCAACCAGTATAGATTGTGTGGCCTTTTCAGATACTGCGGTTCCTGATGCTTTTAGAAAATAATTTATAATTATTTAACAAAAATACTATTTGTCACGTTACAACCATAAAACAAAAACATTTCTATGACTTCATATTTACCAAATACTGCATGTCCAAAGGCATTCATGGTGATATCCTGCAAACGATGTGACTTATGCCCACTGTGTAGTTGCTGTTCCAAAAGCTTTGTGTTTGTGTTAATGTTTCTTTGATTTACTAGTCTTCTCATCAAAAATATGTGGGTGGATGGTGCCATGTTATTGAGGAAGTAGTTGTTCTTCTGCATACTTGAAAAAAGTTGCTCGGCTACCTGGCTATTCAACGAACTTTGCAGTTCTGGGACCAGGTTGATTCTCCTCAACACTTCCTGTGGATCTTTGGTGTTGGCCTCATGGAATTTATCATATAAGACATAGTGGTTGGAGGAACCAGTGAATGGATGTCCCTCTTCATCTGGATTTTCCATAATTTCAGTCAACCACGGTAGGGAGATCTGAAGTTTTTTTTGCTGAGCTGCGGTGATGTTGTCGTGGGTTGATGCAGCCAGCCTCCCTTCATGTGGCTTGAAAGGTATGGAAGTTGGAAAACGGAGGTTGACATGAGTTGCCAAACCCCGAGCAAAGTCATAAACATAGACATTTGGCAGTTGTTTCCAGGACATGAGAAGATCTGCAAAATCCCTTGGAGACTCTGCCCTCAGGTTGAACTTTAAACTGTAGACCACACCATGAGGGCACAAAACCACTGACCACCCACCTTTAAAGAAAATGGCAACAAGAAAGTTGTATAGTAAGTGCTAATTGACATTTGAAAATGGCTTTTAAGAACTATATGAAACCCTTACCGGATGCTCCCCAGATTTTCTGGAATATCTTGTCATACGTGTGCCTTGACTTCATCTCATCCCTTAGTCTTATAACAAGATCTGTCCGTGATCCCTTTGAATCCAAATTGCAGGCCTTGCATAGCTTGCGCACACTTGAAACCTTGTAAAATAAAGATTAGAAATTAAATAACAACGCACAATAAAATCCAAGCATATACATCCATTAGAGAAGTATACCTTCTGCTTCATGAGCTCGTCCACTAGACGGTCCTCTGACACCATGCTGACTTCAGCTTCAGTGGAGGACTTCTGAAAAGTGGAGGAAACTTTTTCAAACTCTGTGTTCAACACCATTTCTGATTTTCGTGTATTCTTTCCAATCCATGGGGCCCAGTGCTCAAAACTAGGATTCACAGCAGAGATGTTCTTTGCACGACCTGAGAAAGATAGACCAAAGAAGATATTAATGAAAGAAAACTGCATAATAAACAAGTGAATTACTTTTAATAATAAAGACAAAACTTTAAGCATGTAAATACTTTGAAAGAAGCCACGTGAAATAATTTCCAACTGAACAGAATCCCAGAAATCTTCTATATTCACTTTGCCAGGGAAATTCTCAGAGGGCTGTTTCATGTCACTCACTGAAAGATTAAAAAAATGTTAACAATGAAACAAACATCAAACCAAGAAAAAAGATCAAACACTCATCCATTCTGACTAACCGGGCAAGTTAAACACTCCTTTCTTGTGGAGGTCCATCACAACTACTGGAGGATAGTAGTGACAGCACACGCAAGAATAGGAATATGCATGGCTTGTCAATGCCTCAAAGTGGCAGTAAGCATGGAGAATTGTATCTCTGGGAGGAAATTTTACCTTCCTCAAGCTTTCCAGTGAGTCTAACACCTTGGAAACAGAAACACTGTTCTAAAAGAGAACGAAACAATAAATAAATATGTTACTTTTACTATGTATATTATAACACAAACAGATAATTTGATAATTTCTCCACTTACCTATAGGTTGTGTCTCAGATATATACATAGCTCAAGGTTTAAGATAACATGGTCATCAAAGTTGTGGAGACTGTCCTTCCATTCTTGGTATCTGTATATCATGCGGCACTGTGGACATTTCCGGTAATAGGTGGAAACATCTGGTGAAAAAAAACAAACATGAATTAAAGCTTTAAGCAGCGATGGACAGGCCCTCACACGTGCAGCACCTCGAGATGCGAGACAGCCCAACTCTTTGGGAAACAATATATATTTAAGCCTATTTAATAGAATTTCTAGGCTTAATTAATTAATATGTGTACAGGCCCAAATAAGTAATAACCATAGTTACCATCACAATTTACTAATGTCATAATATGAGGTGAAACTTGAATAACTTACTTTCAATTACTCCATTCATGGTGATTATCCTTGCTTTTCCGGAAATCTTTATATCTTTTTCCAGATGTACTGACCCTGGACACAGTGCAAATAGTCTCTGCTGGATGCAACTCTGTAATGTAATCTGTCATTGCCCTAGGTTTCATAAGGTCATCTGGTAGGTTGGCTGGAAGCTTTTTATGACTGTGTATGTACTGCACAAGTCACTTCAAGTCTTCAGCCAATGGTGGATAGATAGTGTTTGGGTGCTGTTGAGTTGCAGTCTCTGTTCTGAACACGTCCCGGTTGTTTTGAAACAAATGCCATTTTCCTATGTTCTTGTGTACACATGACATTCTTGGTTTAGCACAAGGACAATGCCACGTGTTAGCTGTTGAGTTGTATGTCACCATGATCCTCCCAAGGCAACTATAGTGATGTAAAGTAGGTTCATAAATGGAGAAACTAAACTGCTTGGGGGGTTCTGTAAATGGCACTTCAACAAAGAAAGGGATATGAGCTGCCTGTGCATTCTTTAGCCTTTTCAAACATGTTGCTTTTTTAGCCTCACCGAAGAATTTTAAGTCCACCATTTCAGTTAAGACATCTTCATGCAGATACTCTTCTGCAGCTGTTCCACTGCAGTACTCTAGTGAGCGGATGTGTTCACAATGGCTAGGTAGTAATCCACTTCTGAATGCCATCAGATGATACTGCCTGCAGTTTCCCAACTCACACTGAACTTTGTGCTGATGACCCCGGGTTTTGTGTTGTACATGTATAGGCACAGAAAAGCCGTGACTTGCTTTTTGAACTACAGAGATCCCATTTTGTAGCATCCACACAGACACTTTTCAAATGTTCAGTCACTGTTATGTCCTTTGATTTATCAGTGTGTTTTCTCACAATATGTTTGGTCAAGTTTTTTTTTATAGATAACATTTTGTCAGTGAGGACATTTCACCTTATTTGGAATTAATTTAGTTTCTGTCTCCTGGGCAGAGGGGACAACAATCGTTCCAGAATAAACTTCAGAGGGACCAAGAAGTGAATCTTGTTTAAAATGAGTTAACTCTGGAGAGACTGTGGTTGGTGGAAACGGGGGAGACATCGTGGCACTTGAGTCGGTTTGAACTGTAGATGCAGATAAACTAACTTCTAAGTTGTGTTCCAATGGGGGAGAAGCTGAGGTAAATGTTTGTTGTGTGGCACTTTGGCAAGCCTCCAGATGTCTTTCCATGTCTTTCTTGGTTATGATTGTTTTGTTGCAAACAGGGCAATGAAAATGACCAGAATTCCTGCATTGCAAATTGCACTTACAAATCTTCTTATCTAGGAGATCAAGGAAACAAAAAAACATTTAAATAGACTATGACGAACACGAACACAAGTGAACATATAAATAGACAGATATGGCTATACTTACCTTTAAATGTAATGGCATTTTTTATGTGGACTTCTAGATGGCGCTGAAGCCTGTATGGTGGGCTGGGTTTATATGTAGGACAGAGGGGGCAGTGGTAAAGTTTGCAACATGTTGTGCAGCGTTCAACTGCAGGCTTTACATCAATTAGAAATATGGATTGATGCATCTCTACAAGACAGAAAGACAGTTACAGATGTTACAAATGGTTATATTACATAAACATCTAGTACAATTAATTTATACAGCCACTTAAGTATTTGTCCACTGTGAAGAATGAAAACATATAATTCAGTGTTACATGTTTAACGTTACATGCAATTACATATATTGTGACACAATAAACTGCCTTGTAAAATTTAAACATGCATATTTATCAAACTTTTCATTTTAACTTGATACCGTAACACGATTATACTCATATAAAAATAATATTTCCAATAATAATAATAATTGGCTGAATCCATTCTCAACAATGGACATTCAGCGGTGTACTGGGCCGGTCAACAATTTAACAGGAACAGAACGATCATATCGATTGATAAGAGCCCTATAGCCAACATTATTTAAAACCAGGGACCACACCTAGTGTTAAACTTTTTATGAAAATATAGCACAATTAGAAAGGTAGGTAATGTAGTTTATATACAAGAAGTGTAATGTTATAACGTTACCTTTAAAACGCAAGTAGCTAACGCAAGCTAACCCTAGCCATTTAACATTAACGTAACTTTAAAATTCTAATCAATTCACTAGCCAAAGCACACATATTTATTATTTATATTGACAGATAAATATGTTTTTGTGTTGAACATATTCAAGACCCCTGCATTCACCGTTTCTTCAATGTTGGGACCACAATAACCAGTCGCATACCGTTTTCTGTCGTTGTCTTGTGTCTTCGCTGAGTAAGCAGGCAATGGCACGTAAATACAAAACGCAGAATAGGAAGCGGAAGCAACCCAGGGATATTAGATTAGGTCATCCCGATCCACACTCCATTTCAGTTGGTGGCGGTAATGCACCAAAAGTTGATTGCCAACCGCCATTAAACAAAAGAAGAAGAAGAAGAAGGAAGCAACCCAGGACGAAGCTGGAAGGCTGCAAACGGACGCGACTGAGAACGAAGGTGGAAGCGACTGAAACGTGAGGTCTGCAGCCAGACACCTCTCGCCAGATTTGAGATTATGTGCACTCTCATATTCAGAACAAAGGGGAATGTGTGTGGTGTGTGGATGTGGACGTTTGAAGGGCTCTGTATCCGGCCCCCTATCTCAGTCCTGGTCCATGCCATCTCCCGGTGCAGGTTTCATCTGGCGAGAGGGGTTTTGCATGGTTCGTGCAGGCTGGCTAACCAGGGTCCTTTTTTTTTTAATTTAATTTTATTTTATTTATTTTACCTCCGGGACAGCCAGGAGGTTTTGTGGGTGGGTTGGGGGGGTGGAGGTGTTGAAAGTAAAATCTGTTGAGCTCTTTTTGGCATTAAGACAATGATTCTCATTGCCACATAGCTAGACAGGACACTGGGGGGAAAAAAAAAAAAAAGAACAAAGGGGAATGATGATGCCACACCGCGGGTGGAGGTTTTGGTCAATACATTTTAACATCAGCAGTACTCGGCAATAGCTTTTGCTGCACACAACTTTTTTTCTTCCATAGTAATCAGGGAAATTTCCAGGAACAGCTTTTACTGTGGACAAGTCGTTCAAAGAGGGGACTGACCCCAGAAATCGGGGATGTCTGGTCACCTTGCCAGGAGGGTTACAACTTCACTATCACAGGTAAAGGACCTTCACTTACCTTCTTTATGTTGCTCTCAAATATCGAGGCATCCATTATCTTGACGGACCTACTGTATACCATCTTTGGTATCAGTTACTGGTGTACAAAAATATTATTATGATATATAACGCTTAGCCTGGCCGGCGACAAGTAAAGCCTGGCGTCCTGCCAGTTTTATTATGCAGTGGGGGAAACCCTCATCATGGTATCACCCGACATTACATTTACAATTTGTCATGTTTTTCAAATGTTTTGCTCACATGCAGAAAACGTTTGGGAGACCAATACACAGTTTAAGATGTTTATTAAAGGAGCAAGGTGCAAAAAGAAGTCGGAACTGCTAGACGCCTGGATCAAGGCCTGAACGTCTGGGCGGGATTAACTGTAAGGGAAGAGAGATAATGAGTCATGGATTGAAAACAGAAGGATGCCAGATTGTGCACAGCTTACCCTTAGTCAAAGGAACACGAGCTGGGAAGAGTAAGCACCGAGGGAACTAGTGTCTACTCTGATATGTGGGTGGTACAGTCTGTAAAACTGGTGAGAGACCCGAAGCAACCTCCACAGGTAGGAGGGACAGACGGATTGACCAGAGTACAGAAGGCTGAGGGTGCCAGTGGAATCCGGGAGGGGGAACCTCACCCCAACTAGGTACGTCCTAGGAAGTTTGAGGGGGAACGCCAGAGCAACATCTGAGCACAGGACTTCCACTGAACAACTCCTCATCAAAACTCCAGGCCAGGTAAGTGCATCCAAGCACACAAAACTGTGACAAAAATAGAAGAGCCAAAATTAGTCCAAGGTAGAAGGGCAAAAACTCACAATACGAAAATCCAGGACTGGTCAGAGGCCACGTTGTACCACGACTGGTTAAGGCTCTGGCATCTTCCGTCTGTCTTTGCACTGCTTAAGAAGCCAGCGGAATCTGCTCCTGACGAGCCGCAGGTGTGGGGCACGCCCCCACAGACACCAACACCACCTGTGGGAAAAGACCCAGAACCAGAGCAAACAGACAGAACCCTGACACAATTTGGTATGCGGTTTAATTTACTGACAGACCACTTTGGAACAGGCCGAAGCAGTCATCAGTGAAGTGATGGTCAAAGACAAACATGAGCTTGGGAGTTTGTAGCATGCTCCCAAGAATAAAATCTAACCACTTCTTGCGATTAGGCCTCTCTTTAGGAAGAGAGAGCAAAGTCCAAGACCTCTTGCAGACAAAAACATGTTTTCGCCACATAGACATTTTATCTATTGCTAAAAAAGGGCATTCGCCGACACTTTGCAGATTAGGTGCTGTAGACATAATTTCATTTTGTTACACAAGGGCAACAATGGTTCATTGAAAGAGCCTTTTTGTCTCAACTTTGATCAGAAATGATCCCGCTTGGCCTCACATCAGCATCATCAGATATGCATGAATCAAGCAAAACACCACTTTGTCCAAGATTTTGATGAAGGAATTGGATTACAACATAGCATGATATAGGTCCTTTAAGTTGGCTAGCTACTTTTCTCTAGTTTTTATATAAAAGCACATGTTGTATGTTAAGAGAAAGAATTCTATTTACTTGTAAAATCTTAAGGTTTATTTATTCTTAATTCTAACGTAGAAATATATTTTTTTGTTTCACAATAAAGCCAGGTTTTAGTGTGTATTTGTAAAACTAAGTCATTCCTTTCAAGAGTTAAGGAGGGTTTTGTGACAATAGACATAATTTCATTTTGTTACACAAGGGCAACAATGGTTTATTGAACTGAAAAGGTTGCTGACCTGTGCCTTAAGGTTAGTTGATGGTCAAAGCAAGTTGATGAATATTGCAATTTGAGCACCTTCATCACCATGGTCAAAAGTGAGCAGGTCAAGTTTTATTTTTGTTTTTGGTCTTACACTTTTTGACGTAAAGAAAAATCACGATTTCCTCCAATAAAACAAATGGAGGAAGTATTTATTATACATTAACGTTTTACTAAATATTTAAACTAATGATTTTAAATATTTCTTTAATCGTGAGATGTCATAGGATTCAAAGAGCATTTGGAATTCTCCATATTTAAACAATAATGTACCACAGCCAAAAAATAGTTTGCTATTTTCCTAAACTTAAAACTATTAAAACTGTTATTTGTCACCGGGATTCACAGTTAGGGAGCCATTCTTATGCCATAACAATTAACAATAAAGGAAATATTACCTTAATCGGGTGGTACTTTTACGGTCTAATAAGATTTAAATTTTGTTAAATTATATATTTCCATCAAAATGTATTCCCAGTAAGAAAAATATACAATTTTATATCTCTGGATCTCATCTGTATTATATAATGTAAGATAACAACACTTAAGTGACATGGTCCCCATTAAAAGGCCGGATTGTCAAAATTAGAGTCCACGAAGGTTATGGATTAATAAAATGTATTTCCAAGAAATCTATAAATATACTGCGTTTTCACAGGGTAACTAGAGTATTTCAGGTCCCAGATAGCTAGCTCAAAGGTACAAATAGGTCAAAGACATCAACATGTCTGTCTGCTGAAATGAAATGGCTAAATGGGGGGTGGGGACAAAATGATGGTTTAATGAATAAGAAACATATACTAGTTCACAGCTCAATTTCATTAGAATTAATTTTCATCCAAATTTGTGGTGACTTGCATTAGTGGGGGCTGCTTAGTGCTGTTCTATTAAAAAATAAATCATACTGGGACTTCCGGCCGGAACACCGAAAAGATGGCAGCTCAGTAGAGAGACTCCCCAGACGAACGGAGAAATTACTGAATTATCCCCATTCAGCTTAGTAATATTGTCTTGCTAAAGTCATTTAGAGGGGGTAAGACGACAACGAAGCCCTAACGAAAATATAATTAGAAGAGGGAAAACGAAAAATTTCACGAACAGGTACAGCTAACGTATCCGCGCCTTAAGCTAATGGAATGGCTAACCTGGAAATTCTACTTGAAGAACTGAGAGAGTTCCGCCAGGAAACAAAGGGACAACTATCGACCATAAAAGAGGAAATACGAAAAGGATAAGTGAAGTAGAGGAGCGATTGGGGAAGACCGAGGAGCGAACCGAAAACACGGAGTAAGTGGTAGCTAAAGCTACACATGAGTGTGGATGATAAGCTGGTAGACCTGGTGAGCCGAACCAGGAGGGAGAACGTCAGGATCTATGGTGTTCCAGAGGGCGCTGAAAAGGACTGTGAATCCGTGGTTGCATTTGTGGAAACTTTACTTAAAGAGGGGCTCGGTCTGGAGGACAGCAGGCCAGACATGCAGATTGAGTGAGCACATCGGACGCTGGGACCACAGCCACCGGAGGGAGCGCCGCCATGGTCGATCTTTGTGAAATTTCAGAGTTTCAAATATAAAGAGCTGTTGCTTCGCAAGGCTTGGCAGCGTAAGGGATTTGTCTGGTGTGAAAAACAAATCTGGACCATGATTACCACCCGCCATCCTCAGAAAGCGCAGAGAATACACAGAGGTTCGGAGGGTCATGAAAGAGAACGGGGTTCCGTTTCAGACACTCTTCCCTGCGAGGCTGCGAGTGAAATATAAAGAAGGGTCTAAAACCTATGACACCATAGAGGAAACCACCGAAGACTTGGCTAAAAGAGGCTACAAAGTGAAAGTCATCAGATCTCCAGCCTATCTGAAGGAGCAGAGTGAGCAGCTGTCCTGGAGCAGAAAGGAGGGGAGAAAACAGAAAGGCTTCTCCCGTTCTACAAGAGGAGAAAATTACAAAGAGAGGCTCCGGGCTTTCAGAAGAACATCCCCACCTGAGAACTGAAGGATCCATCTTTTTCCCTCCTTGGATTTTCCTCTCAGAGATAAGTGTATAAAGGGCTGATTTAATACAAAAAAAAAGAAAAAAAGTCTGTTCGGGGGTGACTCTTATTTGGGCTGCTGCCACCTGTAAGGGCCCTCCTTAACGTTATGGGAGGTTTTTCCCTTCTGGGCTGCTTCCAAGTGGCTCAACAGGGTCTAGTCAACAGACCCCTGCTTTGGATGCTGAAAATGTTCTGTTTTTGCTTGGTTTATGTTTACATGTTTGTTTCTGGTTCACTGGTTTATATTCTGTTTTTATTAGTTCTAGTGAGTGGTGGGGGACTTTCAGGATCATCAGTGACGTGGAGAAAATTAAACAAATGGGGAGGACACAGTTAAAGGTGGTTTCTTTCAATATAAATGGCATAAATAACCCGATTACGAGATGGAGAGTTTTATCTAAACTCAGGAAAGATAAAGTCCAAGTAGCGATGCTGCAGGAATCACACCTAGATGATTCTGAACATGCCAAACTGAACAAAATGGGGTTTAAATCTGTCTATTTTCTTCCCACGGCTCCGGGAAGCGAAGAGGGGTTGCGATTTTAATATCAAGCTCCTTGTACTATGAACATGTTGCAGAACATAAAGACGGGGAGGGTCGTTATATTCTAATTAGAGGAATAATAGATGGCATCCTGATAAGTTTTGTTAATGTCTATGCCCCACCTGGTAGTGACTGGTCATTTTACAAGAAAATACTTGAATTAGCAGCAACAAAAAGTCAGGGTGTAATTATCTGTGCTGGGGACTTTAATATTAGGTTAAACCCAATTCTGGACTCATCTAATGGGAAAACAAACTCAAAAAATATCAGTAAAAAAAATTTAAAAAATGATGGACGAACTGGGACTAGTGGATGTATGGAGAGATAAGAATCCAACCAGTCGTGACTACACACATTATTTAAAAGCAGATCGATGTTTTGGAGACTGAATACAAACTTATTAAATAGCACAAACTTTAAGGAGAATATGAAAACTGAAATCAAACGATACCCGGAAGAGAATGATAATAAAGAGGTGGGTCCTGCAATACTTTGGGATGCTCTGAAGGCGGTAAATAATAGCCATTTCCTCTAACGAAAAGAAGATTAGACAACAAAAACAAACTCAATTGGAAGTGGAACTAAACATACTTCAGAAAGAACATTCCAAAACATTCAAGAGGGCAATAAGAACTAAAATTGAGACAGTGAAAAAAAGAATTGAACAATTTAAACATGCAAGAAATACAAAAGAAACTTCTCTTTACTAAACAGAAATACTATGAAGCAGAGGGAAAATCTCTGATGCTCCTAGCATTTAAATTACGTAAACAACAAGCGGATAGAACTATTTACAAAATAAAGAATATACATACAAATAGGGTTGAAACAAACCTAGAAAAGGTTCATATATGCTTTGGAGATTTTTTCCAAACCCTATATTCCCAACCCAAATTGAATAGCGAACAAAAAGTAGATGCATTCCTTTCCCAACTCTTTGCCCAATATTACAACCGATCAAAACGAACAATTAATATCAGAGATAACAGAAGCAGAACTCAGATCAGTGATTAGAAATTTGAAAGGAGGGAAATCTTCAGGAACGGATGGGTTTGCCCCAGAGTGGTACAAAGAAATGCAAGATCAGTTGGTCCTTGTGCTACTAAGAGTTTTCAACAATGTACTGTAGAAGAAAATAATCCCTCATGGAGAGATGCTATTATTTCGCTAATCCCTAAGGAGGGAAAGGATAAATTGGAATGCGGAAACTACCGTTCAATAAGTGTACTAAATATTGATTATAAATTATTTACCGCCACAATTGCACAGAGATCGGAAAACATCTTGCCAGTGATAATCCATAAGGACCAAACAGGCTTCATCAGACAGAGACAGACACAGGATAACATTAGAAAAAACATGCATATTTTAAATCATGTAGTTCAACAAAAAATAAAGACTCTTGTCCTGAGTCTGGATGTGGAGAAAGCTTTTGACTCGGTCAGATGGTCTTCTCTTTACAAAGTTATGTCCAGGTTCAGGTTCCACCAGACGATAATAGATGTAATTGCAGCTTTATACAATAAACCTTCGGCTAGGATAAAAATTAATGGAGACCTATCTGATCCCTTTACTTTGCAAAGGGGCACGAGGCAGGGATGCTCTGTTTCGCCGCTCCTCTTTGCCCTTTTCATAAAGCCGTTAAGTCAGTGGATAAGACAGAGGACAGATATAGCTGGAGTTCACATGGCATCTGGGGAACAAAAGTTGTCATTGTTCGCAGATGATTTATTGTTAATCATTACAAACCCAGCTCAAACTCTACCTGTACTTATGGGGGCGATCGAGGAATATGGCTCACTCTCTGGTTACAAGATAAACATCATCAAGACTCAGGTTTTAGCGATAAACTATAACCCACAGAACAATATTAGGAGCCTGTACAGTTGGAACTGTGAAGCAGAATCCATAAAATATTTAGGAGTCACATTGCCCAAGGATTTTTCCAGGATTTTTGATGTCAACTATGTGCCCCTAATTTCAAATCTGACATCTGACATACAGAGATGGAATCTGATCCCTTTCTCAAGTTTATACTCCAGAGTGGGGTCAGTTAGGATGAACATTCTCCCACGCTTCCTATATCTATTTCAATGTTTACCTATTCTGATATCAGAAAAGCACTTCATAGAGTTGGAAAGATTAATATCGCAATATATTTGGCAGGGAAAAAAGGCAAGGGTCAGATACAGAACGCTGCAGTTAAAGAAAGAGAAAGGTGGACTGGCTCTTCCCAATCTACAGGTTTATTACCTTGCAGCTCAGTTAAGAGCAGTATTCTGTCTATGCGCTCCATCTTACGATGCAGGGTGGAAAGATTTGGAAGGACAGTGGAAGGAATACCTTTAATATCAGTGTTAATGGATAAGGATTTACAAGAGGGGATGAGAATACCACATGAGTCAATGCTACACACAATGCTGGACTCTTGGAGAAAAGTAATTAAAATTTGTAAATTGGATGACCAGATAAAAATACTCAGATGGTGTGCCTTTGATTCAGCCTTCAAACCGAACAAGATTGATGGGAGATTTAGAAGTTGGACCCAAAAAGGATTAACCACTTACTATACATTTACCAATAAGGGGGTGTTTCAGAGTTTTGAGGAACTTCAGAGATCAAAGGGGTTGGAGAGGGTCGATTTTTTTTAGATATCTACAGGTAAGGGCCTATTTCAATCAAAATATACGTGACAATTGGGAAACAGCCAAATCAGGACTTTTTAATGTGTTCTTGTCTCTGTTGAAGTCAGGTTCATGCCAAAAACTTGTCTCCATACTGTACAATGGTATTCTATCCTCTAAAAAAGGTGACACAAACTACATAAGAAACAAGTGGGTAAAAGAAGGAAATTTATCACTCTCAACTGAGGTCTGGGAAAAGATTAACAAATTACACTGGATGATCTCAAGCTCCAATTCTTGGAGACAGTTCTGTTGGAAAAACACTGTTCGATATTTTGTAACTCCAGTTCAGAAAAAACATCGGGACTCATGCTGGAGACTCTGTGGAACAAACGGGGCAAATCACCATCACATCTTCTGGAGCTGTCCGGTGATTAAAGTTTTTTTGGAGCAAATGTGTTCCCACCTAAATAACATCTTTAATGAAAGAATCCCATGTAAATGTGAATCCCTATACTTAGGAAACATTTCATTTGAAAACTGAACTCTGGAAGATAAAAAACTGCTGCTAATGCTTCTGGCAGCAAGCAAAAAGACAATCACTAGAAAATGGTTAAAGCCTGAAGCACCTACAGTTGAGGACTGGGTCAATATTGTACAGGACATTTACATTCTAGAGAATTTATCTTTTTCTGTTCAAGGTCGAAGGGAATCATTCTTCGGGATCTGGTCTAAATGGACAAACTATGTAAAATCAGTAATCCCTGTGGACTAAATATGTCTACCACATGTAAATACTGTTGTGATGTGTATTGCACCCCGGTTCAGGATGATGGCAAAATTATGTTCTTGATTGTGCTTTTCCCATAACATAAGAAAAATAAGACTAGACCCACCCTCACCCCCCACTCACTCTTTTGTTATGAATGTTCGGTTATTATGCAAAAATACCGGATTGGCTTATTTCTGCTCATACTTCCATTGTGGTGGAAGCTGGTTTGTACAAAGTAATTGTAACTTGCCTTTCCAAATAAAAGTAAAAAAAAAAAAAAAAGAAATCATACTAAGTTCAAAACAATAACTTTATTTACTAGTCAAAACATTACTTTCTGTCAATGGGGGTGATTATTTACAGAATATACCGCAATAATTGGATTGCCACTGCTCATGGGAGGGATTAAGCAAAACAGTAAATAATAAAACCAGGCTTGACATGCAGGTGTAAACTCTGACTCTAGGAAATAGGAGCACAGATACTTTCGAACATGCCAAAGGACTTTATTAAGGGTTTGCAGAGTAGTAAATAGAATATTTTGTAATGCCATAAGATGTGGAGAAACTAATATTTTCTATTTCTTTTATAAGCATTTATTTCACACTGCTTGTATATATAGGTTACAAAGAATAACTGAAGAAAAACATGGATGCTGGAAGCATGGAGTTTAGATTGGTCATAAACAAGACTTATGTAGATAAGTTACATGTCTGTCATGAGTCAGGAAATGCTTCTTGCATTATGGCAATAACCCCATCAACAACTCGTTCATTGTTATATATGTTCATTGGCAGTATTGTGTCTACTCTGACAGTCAGTGGCAACCTCCTCGTAATCACATCTGTCATTTACTTCAAACAGCTTCACACTCCCACCAACTATCTCATCCTCTCCCTGGCTGTGGCTGACCTGCTGGTGGGTGCTCTGGTTTTACTCTTCAACATGGCTCTCTCATTACAATCCTGCCTGTACTTTGGGGATTTAGTGTGTAAAATAAGAAGAAGCTTAGATATTTCACTGATGACAACATCTATTCTTAACCTGTGCTGCATTTCCATTGACAGATATTATGCCGTTTGTCAACCTCTGACATACAGAACACAAATTAATGTGAGTGTTGTTTCTGTGATGATTCTGTTGAGCTGGATTGTTTCAGCCCTGTCTGGATTTGGTATCATGTTTGTGGGACTAAAAAATACTGTATGTGAAGGAAGGTGTTTCATATTTCATATTCCACATTCCAATGTTATTGGCTCTGTTGTTTCATTTTACTTACCCGTGTTCATAATGCTTTGTATATATCTTAAGATTTTCTTTGTGGCACAGAAACAGGCACGTAGCATCCAGAGCACAAAGGCTGGAACAACCACCAGTGGGATGGAGAGAAAGGCCACCAAAACTCTGGCCATTATTATGGGAGTATTCCTTTTCTGTTGGACTCCTTTCTTTGTTTCTATAACTTTTAACCCTGTGTTGAATTATTCTATCCCAGCACCTGTAACTGAAACACTTGTTTGGCTTGGATGGTCAAATTCAATGCTTAATCCATTTGTTTATTGCTTCTTTTACAGCTGGTTCAGATCTGCTTTCAGAATTATCATCTCTGGAAAAATTATTAATAGCAACTATGCAAATGCACAGCTATCTTAAGTGAGTTAGTCTCAATTTCAGTTTTTCATCTTAGAAGCATGTTAGTTTTGCCTTTCTTCTTTTTGAATTCAAACTGAAATACATTTACAGATTTAAATAGACAACCTTGGCATTTTCGTCATGGCATGTAATCCTGTAATTAGTTAAATGGCCTGTACTCATATAGTGCCTTATCAAGGCCTGAGGACCCCAAAGTTCTTTACATTACATTCTGTCATTCACCCATTCACACCACTGATGGTGGTAAGCTGCATTGTAGCCTTTAGCCCCGTTTACACTACACCTAAAAACCGAGCCATGCCGAGACCAGTCCGAGCTTGGATCTGTTATCCAAGACAAGCCGACCCGTTTACACACAAAGCTTATCTCGGTTCCTTGGTTGCTCCTCGCCCCCTAGTGGCGATCTGCGGTACTACCGCTCTCTGGGATTGAAGGCGGTAGCAGCAAAACAAACAGCGTGGCGCCCGTAACATTCAGGAAGTTATGCTTGATATTGTGATATTTCGGTGTTTGCGGAGAGTCAGGGGAAGAAGGCAACCATTGGTGAATTTACTTGAGAAAGTTGGCTTTTTTGGGAAGTGGATGAGACAAACGAACGTTTAATAAGGATTTACAGACGCAGGAAACAACGACAGACGCTGAGGTTCATTGCGCTGCTAAGCAGATTCATCTCTGGAAACCGTGTGGCACGGTAAGGAAGCTAGTATTATTATGAATGTCTGAAATTTGTCTGAATGCAGTGTGAATCGGGACGTGCAGCCAGACTGCCGGAAAACCCGCTGACAGTCAGCTGACTGTAAGGGGATGACGCGGTCTGCTCATGCGCTCTTTATCAGAAAACTGGGCCAGAAATAAAACCAGGCCGAGACCTACTCAAGAGCTGGTCTGCAGTTAGCGCGGTCCGGTTATGTTTAGCGCGGTCTGGTTCAGTCTGCTGACCGTTTACACACAAGAGTTATCTCGGTTACCGAGCTCGGACTGGTCTCGGCTCGGTTAAAAAAGTGTAGTGTAAACGGGCCTATTGCTGCTCTGGGGCTGACTGAAAAAAGCAGGGCTGCCACACAATCAGCACCACTATGCCCTTTGACCACCACCAGCAGGCAAAGCGGATGTCTTGCCCAAGGACAAAACGACTGAGATTTTGTTTCGAACAGGTAATCTGAAGGTTGCAAGACAAACTCCCTAGCTCCTGCACCACCGTCATTATGGCCACAATAAAATCATGTTTAAAAAAGTAAATTCATACTTGTATTTTCCTGAATATATGACAAGAAATGTATTTGTCAATGTACTGCTGTGAACTGTTTCTTAAAAGTTCTAAAAGTCCTAAAAGTCTCAAACTAGAATGCTACTGAATGGTTCAGTCATTTCAGTAATTCAGTGAACAATATCAATCTCATGCAGACAGATTCCCACAAGGAGTGACAAATATACATAAGGGATGAAAATCATCAATATGTGCTTAAGACATGGCAGCAAATACATTTTTAGTCTACTGTATTTTACAGGTCACCCAAACTTCATATGCAAGGGTTACACCAACAGAGACTGGGGAACCAACGGAGCAAGAACAACTCTCCTTAGAGCAAGCAAGTAATTGCCTTTTTTGGCAGCAAGGGCAGAAAAATGGAAAGTAAGGATATAGAAGCACGTCACCCTTCAGAAAACTGAAAGGAACTAATGTCTATGTAAACGAGCATTTAATAAAAAACATGCTGACATTGCAAGACAGGCACGACTACTGAGAAAATAGAAGAAAATACCGTTGACATGGACATCCAATTGTAAGGCATACATTAACCTGAATAGGACACCGGAAGAGGCAAAAACTCTAATTATCAGGGACATATCAGAACTGGAAAAATATCAGTGAGGTAGTTCTTCATAAGATAATTTTCTTCCTAGTTTAAAAATGCAGCATTTTGGATGACGTCTAGTAAAGTATTTAACAAGTATTGGACAAAGATTCATGGTAACAGATTTAGGAATGGAAAATGAACAGACACACACACACTGTAACATGGATATACATACTGTTATGCCATCATGACGTGACAAACTGCAGCTCCCAGCATGCAACACAATTGGGACCACCGCCCTGAAACAAACCTTATCTCGTCACCATGGAGACCTACTATAAAAGCTCGGAGAAATCATTGTTCTCTCTTCTTTCGGGCAGCCTTGCTTTGTTTAGAAGGCTTTCAGCTGATTCCTGCAGCTGGGCCCCCCACGTGGCCCGTGATTTGATTCTTGGCTGGTCCAAGCTTCTCTGCATCACTATTTCCCCAGTACCCCATCAGGGAGGTCTTGACTTTAAAATTAACGTTAATTAATATTTTTTTGATCCAACTGGAAGCTCCATTATCTTCCAGAGTTCGACAAGATCCGCTTGTTTTTGTTTTGGCCAAACAAATCGTCAGAGAAGCGCCCAGGGAACGTGGTGTTTCCTGCTCCACACTTAACTCTGCTAAGCCTACCCGAGACTCCGACTGAAAGCAACAGATGCTGGGTCGTGCAGCATCAACGTCCTTGCTGGAGCAACACCAAGTAACTGATTCCCCCTTTTTATTTTCCTTTTTCCACCCATAAGGTATTTTGTGCCTGGGCAGAACCTATTAGGAATAGTTTTAATGCTTAAGCACTCCAAACAGAGTTTAACTGTGGTGAATATTTCCAATGTTTGCATGCATTATAAGTGATTTTTGCTGTGTTGGTTTTGTTTGATGATAAACTGGCCGTGCCTATCGGCTGAAATTAGATTTCTTTTCCATATTTCTTTCCTTTTTTCTCTCTCTCTTTCTCTCCCCGTCCCCTTTTGGGTTTCTTTGTCTCAACTGGTTACTGCCCTACGTTCAAAGCCCGCCTTCACGCTAGGCTAGTAAGTTAGCTGTGATCTCGGAACTGCCATCTTACGCACGACACGCATGGTCGGATGTTATACCTCATTAGGACCGCCTCCTTACGCACTGCACGCAAGGCCACGTTTATCTGTTCCAACAATCCATGCAAGTTTAAAAACCATGAGACTGTCCAAACATCATACCGCTCAGTAAGGAGATGGGTTTTGTGTCCCAGAGATGAATGTGCTTATATTCAAAATGTGTATACTAACCACAGAACAAATGCAAAAGACCTTGTGAAGATGGTGGCTGCAGCTGGTGGCTGCAGCTGGTAAGAGTATGTCATTATTTACAGTGAAACAAGTAATGTACAGACATGGGCTGAAAGGCAAATCTGCCAGGAAGAATCCATTACTCCAAAGGAAACACATAAAAGGCAAGCTAAGGCAAATTTATGTGGACAAATTTCAGTACAAGGACAATACAACAGATGGTTTGAAAGATTGAGCTTCCAACTCCCCAGTGTTTACAGCTCAGTCCTCCAACTCATTCCAAAGAGATTACATCAGCAGTCTCATCATTATTTAGGTGACCAAGTACTCACACCAAGCAATAGCTTCTAATGACCCAGGACAGTGGCAGGTGGGTCATTGATTTGCATCTGCCTTAGAATGTGCCTAGGAGGATGGGCCTCCATGTCCCTTAAAAACAGCAGTGCACCAACTACAGGTTGCTCAAGTGCGCGCCACCAGAATTGACAACGACTCCTGGAAAGGTGTTGAAACGTTTTCAGAAAGAACTGAACGAAAGTCCGGTTGCCTCCAATTTAAGCTTGTTTGCTGTCTTGTTTATATAGTGTATGTACTGCTTCTGGTTTCAACTGTAACAGTGAGTTACTTTGAATCATTAGTCATCAAATGGCCTATGAAGGAACCCCAATGCACAAATCAAAAACCCCGTAGACGGGAGCTCCTTTTTGTTCACAGGAAAGTCTAAGATCTATACACCAAAACTGCAGAAGTCAAAAGTGGTGTATACATAAAATGACCAATTTGATATTCCAGTTGTACTCACATAAAACATTTAAGAGTATCTTGATTTTACAGTAAAAAATTTAATTATCTGTTTAGTTTGCTAAAGGAAGTCAGTCACTTTTTTTGACGTCAATCGTAGCAAGTAGTCTAGTGTTATGATTCTGAAGCTTCACACTGTTCCTTTTGCGCTCCATCCTTTCATTGCAAAATGTGCTGTGCAGCAATTCAAACTGGATCCGTGTAGGATACTTCATACATCCATCCCCTCCACCCTACCCTCCTTTATTTTGAAATAAGACCGGATGCGCTTTACACTTCCTATGTCTGACTTCCTGTCTTACTTATCAGGTTTTCAGAAATTGACACATTTAGCTCTGTCATCTGTCACAAGACTTGATCCGTATTTTTGACTGAGGAGGGTTCTCTATGGAGATAATTTCCTGCCAAAAGGTTGTACACAAAAAAACTTGTTTTGCACATAAAAAGATATGTTTCACACAAAATAAATTGTTTTGCAAAATGTCCCCAAACGTTGCACTCAAAATATCATTTATAAGTTTTCCTCGAGTACAAAACGGTCTCTGCTCGCACAAAACAGTCTCTGCTCGCGTACGAAACAATTCCACCCCCTCTGCGGTAAATTTGTGCCAAAAGTCACGTGATGCATTAAGAGTTGTTGTTGTTGTTGTTCAGACTTCCCGACAGCAGGGGGCGCACCCAAAAAACTGAAACGCGCCGGTTCAGCTGAGGACGAAAGACGTGATATCACAGCTAACAGCATGAGCAGCCCACGGTAATTTTCAAAACTTTCTCGGTGAAAAAGTAATAGCTCACTATGCAGATAGATCATGTAAGATTTCAGTTAAAGGCACTGTTTAGTTTTATCTCTGATTTAAAAATGCTGTGTGACGGACTTTTGAAAAATAACGTATTTAAACCATGATTTGATCTTTATCTCCTTTCAGAATTGAACGTCTTTGGAGAGACGTGTGGTGTGCAGGAACTAACACAAACTACAATGTGCTGCACTCACGAGAGGACAACAGTTTGCTTGACCTGTCAAACATGTTAGATAACTTCTGTTGTCACTATTTATCTGTCCCAAGACTACATGTAAGTTTTGACACCATCAGCAGTGGCTGGGATAACCATCCACTCAGAACTGAGGGGAATCTAACACTCAGTCAGTTATGGGAGATGGTAAGAATCCAGCATGCTGTGGTAGAACCAGAAATCACAGAGGTAAGATGGATTTTTTTATGTGCATGCTATTATACAGTTTCTCACATTATTGCTTATATTTCAAACCAGAAATGAACTTATCTGATCATTTATCTGATCACTCCAATACAACAAAACATTGAGTACAAGGTGGCATTGAAACTGGTTTCTTTGAAATGTGTTTATTATGGACCTTCAAAATAATTAATGGATTTTTGAGTCATTTTTTTTCAATCCTTAGCTCCATGAATTAAATTATATTTATTATGGCCTCTTTTTTTATTCTCTATATATCTCTATCTTTCTTGCAGGGACTCTGCCTGCCTCATATAGACTGGGACGACAGTGGACTGCTTGATGACCCACACTGTGGGGTCACTATTCCTGAAACTGGCGATGTGTTGAGCCCCGAACAACTGGTAGTACTGAGGGCAGCCATAGATGCACTGGGACATCCTGAATCGCATGGCTCAGATATATATGTTGCTACTGTCTTATTGTGGTTACCATTGTTGCAAAAGGTTTTCAAGTAGTAAAATCCAGCCAGGAAAATGTAACTAAGTTAGTGTATTCACTGAATAAAAATGTAGAACTGCTGGGATTGTGATAGTAAATGTGTATGGTACTGTATAAACCTTTTGAAAATGCTGAGGTTATTGAAAAAAAGGGCACACGGTGTTATGATATTTTTCGAGGATGAACCCGGACACAGCACGCACACACAGAGCAAGTTCTTAGGAGTGAGTTTTATTGAATGGTGTGGAAGATGGATGATGATGGGACCAGAGTCTTTCAACAGACGGAGGTGTAGGGTGCAGAAGTTGGCCGGCAGGAGGCGAGTGGAGAGACTGACCGGGAGGAACTCTGGAGCCGAAGACCAACGACCAGGACGGAGCATCTGAGCCGTGGACTTGAGACCAGAACATCCGAGCCGTGGACTTGAGACCAGAACGTCCGAGCCGTGGACTTGAGACCAGAACGTCCGCGCCGTGTGCTTGAGACCAGAACGTCGGCGCCGTGGACTTGAGACCAGAACATTGGCGCCGTGGACTTGAGACCAGAACGTCGGCGCCGTGGACTTGAGACCAGAACGTCGGCGCCGTGGACTTGAGACCAGAACGTCGGCGCCGTGGACTTGAGAGCAGACCTTCTGAGCCGAATACTGGAGAGCAGAACATCTGAGCCGAGCACTGGTGAGCAGAACATCTGAGCCGAACACTGGAGAGCAGAACATCTGAGACGAGCACTGGAGAGAACAAAGCTGACGGAAAGTCTAAAGGCTGACTGTAACAAAAACCAGGTTGAAAGGTGTCTTACGGCTGACGGTAACAAAAACGGAGCTGACAAGAATACTGGCAGAGACTGAGCGGGAGTGAACGCTATGGACCGGCGACGGGAACAGAAAGAGTCTTATAAAGCGGTGGAAACAGGTGGAAGCAGTTGCGGGTTAATTGCAGCCTGCCAGGTGAAACCGATCAGGCTGCGCAGGAACAAGAGAGAGGGAGAGAGGCTCAGCATGCAGCCAATAAGCTGCATCCTGACAGTACCCCCCCCCCCCCAAGGCCGGACACCGGACGGCCCAGAATCTCCACGCCGGGCGGGTGGAGGGGGCCCAGGAAGGCGGGCAAGAGTCGAAACCGAACACTGAGGGACCAAAGAGCCAGCAAACACGAGGAACCAAAAGGGACCAGAGAACACGGGGAACCAAAGGGGCCAGAGAACACGGGGAACCAAAGGGGCTAGAGAACACTGGGGAGCCAAGGGGCTAGAGAACACTGGGGAGCCAAGGGGCTAGAGAACAGCGGGGAATCAAGGAGCTAGAGAACACTGACGTGCCAGAGCTCAACCAGGGCGCGGCACATCAGGGAAAGGCACGAGCGCTTGACAGCGCCGGGGGAAAGAACGGGCGCAACACAGCGCCAAAGGGGAAGGAACGGGCGCACGACAGCGCCAAAGGGAAGGAACGGGCGTACACAACGCCAAAGGGAAGGAGCGGGCGTACTTAACGCCAAAGGGAAGGAACGGACGTACTTAACGCCAAAGGGAAGGAACGGGCGTACTTAACGCCAAAGGGAAGGAACGGGCGTACTTAACGCCAAAGGGAAGGAACGGACGTACTTAACGCCAAAGGGAAGGAACGGGCGTACTTGACGCCAAAGGGAAGGAACGGGCGTACTTAACGCCAAAGGGAAGGAACGGGCGTACTTAACGCCAAAGGGAAGGAACGGGCGCACGACAGCGCCAAAGGGAAGGAACGGGCGTATGGAAACGCCAAAGGGATAGAACGGGTGTACGGGAACGCCAAGGGGAAGGAACGGGCGTACCTAACGCCAAAGGGAAGGAACGGGCGTACTTAACGCCAAAGGGAAGGAACGGGCGTACTTAACGCCAAAGGGAAGGAACGGGCGTACTTAACGCCAGAGGGAAGGAACGGGCGTACGACAACGCCAGAGGGTAGAACAGGCGTACGACAACGCCAGAGGGTAGAACAGGCGTACGACAACGCCAGAGGGAAGAACAGGCGTACGACAACGCCAGAGGGAAGAACAGGCGTACGACAACGCCAGAGGGAAGAACAGGCGTACGAAAACACCAAGGCTCAACAACTCATGCTGGAACACGACTGGTGTACAGAAACGCCAGGGGGAAACCCGCCGGGGCGTGAGGGAAACACTGGGGCTTGGGAAAGAGAACGCCGGGGCGCGGGGAGAACGCCGGGGCGCGAGGAAAGAGAACACCGGGACGCGAGGAAAACGCCGGGGCGCAAGGAAGGAGATTGCCGGGGCGCAAGGGGAACGCCGGGGCACAAGGAAAACAGGAACTTCTAAAACGCCAGGAAACACTAAATCTAAACGCCAGGAATCAAGACACCAGGAAACCAAGACCTAAACACCAGGGAACTGAGGACGTTCTAACATGCCGGAGAACCGAGAACAGAGGACGTCTTAACACGCCGGGGAACCGTGAACAAAGGGCGTCTAAACACGCCGGGGAACCGAGAACAAAAGGCGTCTAAACACGCCGGGGAACCAAGAAAAATGCAAAAACCAAGAACGAGAGGGTGAGCTAGGCAGCAACAGGCCAGGCGCGCCAGAGGGCACAGACAGCGACTTAAGCACCGGAGGGCTCTGGCGGCGACCTGCGTGCACTGGGTAGCGACAGGTTGGCGCACCAGAGGGCTCAGCCGGCGACATAGGTGCGCCGGAGGGCTCTGGCGGCGACCTGCATGCGCAGGGCAGCGACAGTCTGGCGCACCAGAGGGCTCAGCCGGCGACATGGGAGCGCCGGAGGGCTCTGGCGGCGACCTGCATGCGCCTAAACAGGGGAACAACAAGAACAAGAGGGCTAGGGGAACAGAACAGAGACACTAGGGCAAGACAGAACAAAACAACTACTGAGGGGAACTAAACTAACCTAAACAGGGCAAAAACAAACAAAAAAAAAACAGGAGATGATGGGCGTAGGGACCTAGAAAGCGCAGGATCCCAGACACATAGATACTAAGGGGGAAAAATAAAAAAAACTTAAGAAAAAACAAATACAGAACAAGACTAAAACTACAGGGCTAGGACAGAAACTTCAGGGGCTAGACTGGAATTACAGGGGCTAGACAGGGACTATAGGGCTGACGAAGCTACAGGGCTGACGAAATTACAGGGCTAAAACCGGATCTACTGACAAATCAAAACAAGACTAACAACTAGGAAAGGAACCAAACACTAAAGCAAAACTATGAAACGAAACAGAACAGGGAGATGAGGGCTAGTACAACTGAACTGATGAAAAACTAGATAACTAGAGCTAGAAATCTGTACAGAAAGCAAAACAGGAAGTCTAAGGTAAAAAAACTGGAACTCAAAAACAAAACTCAGAAGACTAAAAGCGAACCTAGAACACTAAATCAGGGCTATGGCTAAAACAAGAAGACGGAGAACAAAAACCCGGACAAAACAACAAAATAAAACACAATACTCAAAAGCAACATAAATCCCAAAAAATCCTAAGTAAACCAAAAAACTAAGGTTGAGCCAAAACAAAGAACAGATGGCGGAAATAATTCTTCTAAAACAGTAAAATATACAAAAAGACTAGAAACTAAAGCAGAACTAAAACACAACAAAACCAAACCTGAATAACTTTAAGAAATCTAAGGAGCACTGCGAATCTAAGGAACGTTAAGTAATTCAAAAATAACTCAAAAACAAGGACCCAAAAATAACTTAAAACAAAACAGAAACCAGGAGGTGCTGGACAGCAAAGTCTCTGTATGCTGGGCAGCGGCAAAAGTCAACGCTGGGCAGCGACAACGAGGAGCGCCGTCCTTAACGGCTGCGCAGCGTAGGAGGCGGAACTCGCGAAAGGCGAACCAGGAAACAAAGTCAGAGGCGGGGCGTCGCGGATGCGACCCCGGCAGACAAACCGGAAGCGTGACGTCGCAATCCAGCGACCATGGCGAGACAAAAACAGAGGCAAGGCGTCGCCGCACGGCGACCCAGGCAAGATGAACCGGAGGCGGGGTGTCGCCACACGGCGACCCCGGCGAGATGAACCGGAGGCGAGGCAGATCCTACCAACTTCTGCACCGGGCTCTGTGCGTGCTCGGGTCCACCAGAACGTCGGCGCCGTGGACTTGGCCGGTCCATAATGTTATGGTTATTGAAAAAAAGGGCACACGGTGTTATGATATTTTTCGAGGATGAACCCGGACACAGCACGCACTCACAGAGCAAGTTCTTAGGAGTGAGTTTTATTGAATGGTGTGGAAGATGGATGATGATGGGACCAGAGTCTTTAAACAGACGGAGGTGTAGGGTGCAGAAGTTGGCCGGCAGGAGGCGAGTGGAGAGACTGACCGGGAGGAACTCTGGAGCCGAAGACCAACGACCAGGACGGAGCATCTGAGCCGAGAACTTGGAGACCAGAACATCCGAGCCGTGGACTTGAGACCAGAACGTCCGCGCCGTGGACTTGAGACCAGAACGTCCGCGCCGTGGACTTGAGACCAGAACGTCCGCGCCGTGGACTTGAGACCAGAACGTCCGCGCCGTGGACTTGAGACCAGAACGTCCGCGCCGTGGACTTGAGACCAGAACGTCCGCGCCGTGGACTTGAGACCAGAACGTCCGCGCCGTGGACTTGAGACCAGAACGTTGGCGCCGTGGACTTGAGACCAGAACGTCGGCGCCGTGGACTTGAGACCAGAACGTCGGCGCCGTGGACTTGAGACCAGAACGTCGGCGCCGTGGACTTGAGAGCAGAACATCTGAGCCGAGCACTGGTGAGCAGAACATCTGAGCCGAGCACTGGTGAGCAGAACATCTGAGACGAGCACTGGAGAGAACAAAGCTGACGGAAAGTCTAAAGGCTGACTGTAACAAAAACCAGGTTGAAAGGTGTCTTACGGCTGACGGTAACAAAAACGGAGCTGACAAGAATACTGGCAGAGACTGAGCGGGAGTGAACGCTATGGACCGGCGACGGGAACAGAAAGAGGTGAGTCTTATAAAGCGGTGGAAACAGGTGGAAGCAGTTGCGGGTTAATTGCAGCCTGCCAGGTGAAACCGATCAGGCTGCGCAGGAACAAGAGAGAGGGAGAGAGGCTCAGCATGCAGCCAAAAAGCTGCATCCTGACACACGGGGCTGTTACTAAAACTGAGGATGCAAGCATTGTGGGAAAATTAAACAGTCCTTTATTTTCCACATTGCATAATAAACATACCCTTTGATAAAGTCTTTATTTCCGATTCTTACCAATATTAATCAAAGTGAATACACCTTTTCCACAAGGATTGCTTTTATTGTTGAAATTAAGACTGAAAGAACTCCATTAATTCTCCAGGTTTTTCCCAGTAAACAATCTATGCATTACCATAAAAAAGGCTGTATTAAAAAAAAACTGGCTGATGAAATGGATGAAGCCAAACACAGGACTATGAAAAACAATTTCTGCATGTAAGACTGTCAGGAAATTGAGAACAATGTCAAACCTGGCCTTTTTTTTCTAACCTTTGTATTCAGCCTAAACGGCTCCACTAAGAGCTATGAAGGACATGCTGCAACAGTTACTGTTCAAAGTAGTTAATACTGGGAACTAAAACGGTTATGTATTAAGATTATTTTTAAACAAGCCCAAATCCTCTGTCGTGTTTTTAAAGATTCCATCAACTCTTGAATTGTTTAAGTCTTGGTAGTCTTGTGATGGAAGTCGCCGTGTCTCAAAGCAGGTTGATGACCTGGTAGACTACCATGGCTACTTTCCATGGTGAGAGTTCATGGCCTTCACCTCATCAGTGGATGCTGGAAAACAGATATGTGTTATGGTTATGTAAAGAATAATACTCCTCTTAAAGAAAAAAATAAATCACCACTGCATTGGTTTGACAGTTTTAGGATCAATTACCATATCCAAACACCAATTTAGGTATACACCAATAAGAACAATAGACAGTCATTTGAAAACAACATAAAAACTACATTATACTCTATACAACATAAAAACCACATTATACTCTATACAATGCATTTATCTGGGTATCCACTCAGGTACTATTTATTTGACATAGCACAGTAAAGGGAGAAGCCAACCACAGGGGCTGCATTACAAAGCAAAAGTTGTTTTAGCATGGCGTTCAACATAAGGCCAGCTTTCATGTTATTTGTTCTAAAAAGTAACATGGTCCCTTACTGTAACACAGCAGTGCCTTTAACTGAAATCTTACAATGATCTATCTGCATAGTGAGCTATTACTTTTTCACTGAGAAAGTTTTAAAAATTACCTGTGGGCTGCTCATGCTGTTAGCTGTGATATATCACGTCTTTCTTCCTCAACCAAACCGGTGCGTTTTAGTTTTTTTGGGTGCGCCCCCTGCTATCGGGAAATCTGAACAACAACAACAACTCTTAATGCATCACGTGACTTTTGGCACAAATTTACCGCAGAGGGGGAGGAATTGTTTTGTACGCGAGCAGAGACTGTTTTGTACGAGCAGAGACCGTTTTGTGCGAGCAGAGACCGTTTTGTACTCGAGGAAAACTTATAAATGATATTTTGAGTGCAACGTTTGGGGACAGTTTGCAAAACAATTGTTTTTTGTGTGAAACACATCTTTTTGTGTGCAAAACAAGTTTTATTTGACATTTTTTTGTGTACGTTTTGGCAGGAAATTATCTCCATAGTTCTCTTTCATGCCGTAGCACCATGGAGCCTGTGGGAAATACCCTATTGACTAGAATAGCTTTTATTTGTGACGAAATGGAGAATGCACAGATGAAGGAGTATGTGTGAATGAGGCGTGAATGGCTGTCTGCTCCCTCACTCTCCTGCTGCCCACAGTCTCATGCTGCCAGACTATTGAAAATCTTCAGTGAGAAGACGTCCAGTGTTCATCCTTGCTTGCCTGCTAAGTTTCCAACCTAGCTCTTGTTCTTTGGATTTCCTGGGCTTGCCTTGTCAAACACCTCATTGGCTTTCTGTATTAAAGACTCAACCTGGATTATCTCACAACCGCGACCTCTGTCAAACCTTTGGAAGCTGTTAGCTTTCACGCCATGGATCCTACCCAGAGGTGCCACAGCACACCTGCACAGATTGGTCACAGAACATCTGCACAGGGTTACCTGAGTGCTCCTGCCAGCCTCGGCAGCAGGGGCGGGCATGGGGGGGTTCTGTACCCACTCACAGAGCCAGCCAGGCCCTCCCTGGACTGGAAGCTGGGTTTTGTTTGTACCTCGGAGTGGCAAACTTTCTATTATTGCTATCTTTGAATTGTCAATCATACACTTCAACCAATCAAATCAATGACTGAAGGCAACATGCTGGCAAATTACAAATGGAGAGGGGCGGGTCGTTGAGTCAGACATTCATAGCCTACAGAGACGCCAAGGCTCGGCTGTGGTCTCCATCTCTCGTGCGGCATGGATATTCAAATTTATTTCCAAACAAAGAAGTGACAACAGAGAAAACGAGAGTGAGCAGGAAGCAGCGTTATTAATTTCTGTTGGGAAAGTCAGCACTGAAGTCAACACTGGAGTAAACATTCATGCTAGGAGAATTAGCTACGGCTAATCTGCTCTGGCGAGTCCGTACTCGTGTTCTTGTGAATTGAGAAACGGCCAAACTGTTGTTAAAAGTAAAAAACAAGGCTTCTTCTTATGGAGTTGGCAAAAAAAAAAAAACTTTGGGGCACACATTACTGCCACCAACTGGTACGGAGTGAGTTTCAGTATAAAATGTCCTGCATTTCTAAATCTTAATCTTATTATTGATTTGTACTCCTTTCTACCATGTCTTCCAGTTCTTATTTCTCCTACTATTGTATTGATTCTATAAAAAATCTTCTTTTCCTCTCCCATCCCATCTTTTCATTTTACTGATACTTTTTTCCTCAGATTTACTAATGTTAACTGTAAAGCCAATATGATTGTGCCATATTATTTTCCTATATGTGCTGGTACTCATAAAAATACCATTGCTATCAGCAGTTAACCAGTACTTCTACAGCAACTGTCTCTGCCAATAACCTCAGAAAATCCAACTTTTCATGCAGTGTGCTTTATGGATGAATATAATTTTATGATAACTTTAGAAGATGAAGAAAACTCAGGAATCAACAAGAAACGAAGGGGGCATAGGAATCGGAATGACAACAGATGACCTGAAAATGAAGGAACAGAAGACATGGACTTAAATACAACTGAGATTAAACAGAAATCATGTAATCATCATCAATAGCAGCTGTTCAATCAGCTAACCACCCCCCACCCCATCCCACCCCGCAAACACACATCAAAGTCCAACTAAATTTGGGTTTTATGGGAGGCATGGCAAACCATCTCACCTGGGGCACCAACATGGCTATGTTAATGACTTGCGCATCATTGCATTTTGGTACCACATGCAGTTTCACATTACCCAAATGAGTAGAAAAAGTTGCTTGCAGGGCAAAAACAAAATAGCATTATCACTAAATTGTTCCTCGGTGTGACACCAGGGAACATCTCACCGTGGTTACCAAATAACCTCCAGCCACACCCAGGAACATGTTAAGCCAATAAACACATGAGCAAGGAATGTTAAATCTAGAACTATGTTGTTCAGTCATCAAGAGACAAAGGACACAACTTTCCCCACTACTGAGCTTAGAGTGAAACAAAAAAGCACTGGAAGCTTTGCTGTCTCTGCAAATCTCTGAGAGAATGTAAATCTGTTTTTGTTTGTCATTGTTTCATATATATAAATATTTTGTCCCACAAGACTGAAAATATGGGTGAAGACCATCATCTCTGTAATGAATCAGCAGAGTTACATGAGCAAACTGTGATGTCTTATGCATTAAATATTTTTGTCGTTACTTTGTCACTTCTGATAATATGTGGCAATCTTCTTGTAATCATCTCTGTGATTTACTTCAAACAGCTCCACACTCCAACAAACTACCTCATCCTCTCTCTGGCTGTGACTGACCTTCTTGTTGGAGCTTTAGTTTTGCCTTTCAGCACAATATTGTCAATGAGCTCCTGCTGGTATTCAAGTTATTTACTCTGTAAAATGCGAGGTCTGTTTGATATATTACTATGTGCATCATCCATTTTAAATTTGTGCTGTATATCAATTGACAGATATTATGCAGTATGTCATCCTCTAACGTATACAACTAAAATTAATGTTCGTGTTACTCTGACTATGATCATTGTGAGCTGGACTCTTTCAGCTCTGCTTGCTATAAGCATCACAGGACGTGGGATAAGTAAAAAAAATCTTAGCCAGAGGTGTGCTATATTTATAGCTACAAAGGAATCCAGCCCTGGACCAATTTTTGAATTTTACATTCCAGCAATTATAATTTTAACAATCTATCTTAAGATTTTGATGGTGGCAAAGAAGCAGGCAAGGCGCATTCAGAACACCATAAAGTCCAAAGCAACTTTCAGTAAGAGCAACATAACTCTAGCTATTGTGCTTGGAGTTTTCCTTATGTGTTGGACTCCTTTCTTTTTATCAGTGGGTTTACATAGTATGGGGAAATTCACAATGCCAGTTGCAGTGATTGAAGCATTTAAATGGCTTGGATGGTCCAATTCTATGTTAAATCCATTGGTTTATGCTTTCTTCTACAAGTGGTTCAGACAGGCTTTTAAAATGATCATTTCTGGTAAAATATTTCAAGGAGATTTTTCAAATACAACATTGTTGTGATATAAATAGATATGTTAATATGTCATAATTACTATTGTTTCTGTTATTTTTAGCCAAACTATTTGGGGCAATATTGTATTGATAGAGTTAAACTGAGGACATTGAAGAGATGCTAATTATTTGTATGCATTACATTTATACTTACTACATCTAACTTTTAGAGCTGTTATTTTGTGTGTGTGTGTGTGTGGGGGGGGGGGGGGGGGGGGGGGGGTGGGGGGGGTTGAAAATGTTCTAACAAAAACTATAAAGAAAATGTATTTTTTCTCACTAGTACAAAATAGCTATGTGCCTTTTTTATTCAAAATCAAAATTATTATTCATTAACACATTTTTACTGTAATTTCCAATGTCTGATGTTGTTGCCTTAGTCCTTTAAATTAAACAACTGGAAATCGCAGAAATGACATGCTTTTCTCTACGTACATTGTTTTGTGCAGGGTAGCACTGATAATGCATACAATTTGTATCTGTTTTTAATATAATTACACTATACAATTGAGATGTTGTATTTTTTCCAGAAAAATCAAAATCTGATACTTTTACTAAGTAGTTCATTGAAGTGCAGTCAAATTAGTATGGCAGAGAGAAAGGACTTTTTGGATAAATCATGAACTAAATCCAAAAAACGGTTAAAAAATAAAACAACTGGACTTCTATTCTGAAGCTGAAGACGTTTCGCTTCCCATCCAGGAAGCTTTCTCATTTCAAAATGTCTGGAGTAGTGTGGAGTTCCAAGGTTTATAGGCCTGCTGGCAAGGCCTCATAGAGCTTGGATTTGCGTGTAAATTCACCAGGAACTGTTTACCCCTCATAATGGAGAGTCATTAGGCTCATCATTTGCCTGGCTCACAGGAGGAGTGTTGTGGTCACATGCATGGAGGTGTGAATTGGGGTGAAACTTGGAAGGAATCAAACCTATTGCTATGTTGTAAGTTTTTGAAAGTTGAAAGCTGAACCCTCCTCCTCTGTTTAAGGTTGTTTTTTCTCGCTTTATGTAAATGGCTTCCTTCACCCTCTCTCAAACCATGTCTTCTCTGTCCAAAATGTGAACATTTTGGTCTTCAAAAGAGTGTCCTTTGTTCTTGAGGAAATTCTCCTGAGTTTTTCAGAGACTCCAGCAACATATGGGATGAAAATATTTTGGTGCTCGTTCTTCTCCACATTTTGTTCTGCGACATGTCTTTTGGATTTCCTTGCTGATTTGACAAAACCCCAGTTAAGGTATCTACAGGTTTGCAATGCATCCTCCAAAAACTTGAAAAAAACTAAAGGTGCAGCTTTGTAACCTGGCCAGCCAGATTGATAATGTGTAGCACTCTCCATTCTGCACATTATCAATCTGGGACTGCTCCCATCAATTCCGTTTGGGGAAAGGCGATACATTCGGCAAAACCTTCCGAACTGATTGGGTAAAATGATACCTAGTGCCCGCCTACCAAAAGTTGGTTTTAGCCAATTACCGTATCAAATTAAAACATAAGCAGCATATGCATAATGAGAAACGACAGGAAGGTAAGCTAGTCAGGGCACTTCTTGCTGTTCTTTTTTTAAAGATGAAATTGTGGATTCTGACAAAACATGTGATAGCAGCAGCTACAGATGGGCTCATCAGCTATTTCTTTTGTCACACTGGTATGTCTCGCCTTAAACCACAATACTGAAACCATTGGGCTGCACAGTGGTGCAGTGGGTAGCACTGTTGTCTTGCAGGAAGAAGGTCTTGGGTTCAAGTCCTACCCTTGCCCTGGGTCTTTCTGCATGGAGTTTGCATGTTCTCCCTGTACATGTGGCAGTTCTCTCAGGGTACTCTGGCTTCCTCCCACAGTCCAAAAACATGACTGTTAGGTTAATTGGCCTCTCTAAAAGGTGTGTGCGAGAATGGTTGTTTGTCTCTGTGTTGCCCTGTGATAGACTGGCAACCTATCCAGAGTTCACCCTGCCTCTGGCCCATTGACAGCTGGAGATAGGCACCAACACCCCTCGTGACCCCACAAGGGGTAGGCATGTTAGAAAATGGATGGACTGAAACTGTTTATTTTCTCTTTTTGTTTGGACACAGATGCTTGAAGCTGGAGCGGTACAAGATGGATTTGCGTGTGATCGTAAACTCACAAATACCATGAGCATTCAGTTTGCAGGAAAGGTTTATAGCTTTTTTGTTGGATGACTCAAAGCATTTCTTCTAGGGTTGACTATCCCCTGCATTTTGTTTGAGGTATTTTCCAGTTGGTCCTCCTCTCAGTTATATTTTTTTAACTTTAAAGTCTTCTGGGAATTCTGTGCTTTTATTTTCAAAAACCATTAAACCCAGTTGTCACTGAGTATCTGAGGTCGTGTCCACATGGAAACCAGATTAGGTGTATCCGCAAAGGTATTTTGTTTAAGCTGTGTGTCCACACTAATCTGGCATGTTGGGAGACCATTAACCATAAAACCTTTTTTAAAACTGGTCCCAGACTGGCTACATTTCAAAACACCAGTTTCATATTTCCAAGTATGACATCATAGATTTGCCTCTCTCCATAACCTGAATGCACCTCACAATTAACAAGAAACATGATGCCATCCTGTGTGGGGTTCATGCTAAGAAAAATATTGGCTTTGTTATGGCTGTTAGCAGCATCCTCGGATTCTTCCATTCTAATAAACTCACTCAACATGGTGTGAACCCTGCCATTAACCATAAAGATCACGTTGAACACATGTAGATGTTTGTGTCTGTTCCCCACCATGTTGCTGTGTTTGCTTCGCATAAGTTGTCTGCACATGCCCAATGTTTTTGCATATTTCTGTGGCAGTGTCACAGCACCATCAATTGGCTCGACATACCTATTACATTCTCAGTGATGCTGCAACTTCTCATGCGACCAACCATTTCTTCTTATTCATTTATGAAAATTTACTATGTTCATCTTCATGTGGACAGGGTCATTGTTTTTACAGTGTGTAGTGAAATACACTCATGAGACCCACAATATTTAGTGGAAATGTTAAAGCATTTCTGCATTTCATGTTCTGCTTACAAGGTCCCCCCAAATATGAAACATGGAAAAACGCTAATGAAAGGGAAAACTTTACAGAGATTTTAACTGTTAAATTAAAATATTTTTAAGTGTTGTGTTCATCTTCTGAGATACTGACTAAACTGATCCTGACTGTCAACGATTATTGATTATTCACCAATGTCAGGATTCTGTGTGTCTGTACTCTACTAACTCTACTCCACAGGTGGCTGCAGTTGACGGGTGGGCGTGGCCCACACCTGCGGCTCATCAGGGCTGCTCAGCTCGGGTTTAAAAGGAGTGCTCACTCAGCTGGAAGATGCCAGAGTGTTACCCCGTTGTGGTATGCCTAGGCCATGATCCTGTTTCCTGACCTTCGTACCTGTGAGTTTTTGAAATCCCTGTTTTTGGATCTGACTTTGTCTCCTGTCTTCTCCAGTTCGTCGTGTTTTTTTGGAGTTAGTCACCCGTGTGACTCTGTGCGCCGAAGACCAGTCTCCTGAATCCCTGCCTGCTCATATTCTGCTCTGGCGATCTCCCCCTCTAACTCCCTTGGTACTACCAAGCCGGGTACGAGGTTCCCCTTCCTGGATTCACCCTGGTACTTCTTGACTCACCCTGGTTCTTCCAGCTGCTCCTTTCGCCTCCGCTGCTGTGGGCTGCTCAAGCTCTCCGCCAGAATAACATCTGCCAGCCCTCCCGTCGCTCAGCCACCTACTACCATCAGTGAGCTCACGGCCACAGAACTCCTTCCCCACTAATCCTCCCCGGATAGGTCCTCTCAACTAAGCGGTAAGCATTGCAGCATCTGGAGACTTCCCCTGGTTCAACTAGAGTTAATCCTGTTCCCCCTTTTCTCCACAGTCCCTGACGTTCCGACCTCGCTCTTCGTTCTCGTTGTGTGCAATCCCTCCGTCCCTGCCTGTAGTTCACGTTTTGTGCTAGAACTTGCTGAGCCTTTAATAAACATTTTAAACTGTTCCTGAGTCCGATTCTGTCTGCATGTGGGCCAAACACCTTAAAACCATGACAGAAGAACACTCTGGCCAAAATGACCCAGCAGACATTTTCGGTTTATTTTACGTTTGTTAACCAGAAGAGCCCTAAGATGGGCCGAGGCTCCTGGACTGCAAGTTGTTTGGCTGCATTTTCGATCAATTCATTAGTGAATTTAAGACCGTCTTCTCTGCCAAACTAGACCCCGTACAGCAGTCCCGTCAGCTGTTAACACTAGAAGTCCCAGAGATACAAGAATTTTCGTCAGCCTCCAGTCCCCCCACAGTACTTCACAACTCATGAATCTCTTTTCAGATGTAAATGCACCATTAGCGCTGTTGTTGGAGAACCATTCCACCCCTTCAGTTTCGGTTTCAGCTCAAACCTCTCTGTTGACGAGTGTTTTACCTGAGAGCAGGGGGAAAAAATCCTATTTGTAATTAAATATAACTAGGTCTACGTCATCAGTGTCGCCAACACCGGAATGATTTCAGACAGCGGAGCCACCCGCGCAGCAATCAGCTGATAACTGATCTGTACAATGAAAATGCTGCATGTGCTGGAACGCTTTTATATTTTAATATTTATACAATAATGACCACCTGCCCTATTTACTAGGGGGCAAATATAACTCAAGTCACTTCAGCGTGATCTCTCCTCCGCTGCAGCGTGCCAGACTGTGATTCTGATGGCGAAAACGTTGACTTCAAATTTGAAGAGGAAGACTCCACAGATGCAGAATCTTCATCTGATGAGAATGTGACTGCTCCTCCTGCAACAGATAATCCTCCTCCTCCAAGAAAAAGCAGGAAGGTTTGTGTTGTTATTGAGGAGGACAGTACAGACAAGGAGGCCAACTCTCCTGGTAGCAAGAAACGCAAGGTTTCCGGTATGGACACAACACCAGAACACACAGAGACAGCAAAAGATGGCTGTGTGTGGGTCCAGCGAAAAGTTGAGGACTTCACCTCTCAGCAAACCACGCAGATGAAATTCAGCGGGACTGGTGGGCCAACTGAGTTTTCAAGACGGAAAACTACAAGTCGCCTCCAAAGCTTCCTCTGTTTGGTGGATCTTGGTATGCCGATGATCATCAGAGACTGCACAGTCCGGAGGGTCGCAGAACAGAACAGGGCTGGAAAATGAGTGTATATGAGCTGGTGGCTTTCCTTGCAGATCTGTTTATGAAGGCATCACAGGGGAGTGTTGGCGCCATGGGGATTTGTGGTCCAAAGACTTTGGGAATTCACACATCAAAGCCACAATGCCTCGAAACCGGTTTCAAGATATAATGAACAGGGGCGGATTTAGGAAATTTGGGGCCCAAGGCAAAGAAAGGCATGGGGGCCCTCTGAATTGTGAAGACAACACATAAAACAGACCCATTATATACACAGATACAAAAAATGTAATAGAATAGATATACATTATTTTTTCTACCTTTTGTCCCTCTCTTATACCTTTTGTTGTTGTTTTCCTCTATGTTTTCTTTTGTCCTTTTTTCTAGTAGACAAGCCATGATCTGCTTATCTGTTCTCCATTTTTCATTTGAATGAAATAATAGCTGGAAGTAAATCTGCGCCCGTCTCCATTTCTTGGCAAGATCCTGTTCTTCACCTGGAGCTGTCCTCTCAGTACTATTGAGCAGCGTGCACGATCAGACAGCTGATTGGCCAGCTCTGGGTCATCTTCAGGAAGTATACTGTGCTGACTGCTTACCAGCAGAATGGATGATGCTGGACTCTCTCAGTCTGGTGGAACAACATCATTATCAAAGCCTGGCTGGATAATCGGGGCCCCCAGGAACTTGGGGGCCCTAGGCAACTGCCTAGTTTCGCCTAATGGTAAATCCGCCCCTGATAATGAAATATCTGCACTTCTACAACAAAGACACTCGTTTGGAACGTGTGAAAACGGACAAATTTACTGCTATTTCAAACATCTGGCAACAGTTTGTACAGAACTGTGTGTTGTCCTACAGTCCAGGGCAACATATTACTGTTGATGAGCAGTTATTTCCATCAAAGGTTTGTTGTCCCTTTCTGCTATACATTGCATCCAAGCCTGATAATTTTGGAATTAAGTTTTGGATTGCAGTGGATCTGGACACAAAATACATGTGTAATGCTATCCCCTATTTGGGAAAAGATCCCTCCTGCCCCACAGGAGAAAGGCTGTCTGAGGACGTTGTTGTGAAACTGATGGAGCCATTTATGGACCAGGGCAGGACTGTAACTATGGACAATTTGATGAACTTTGTTATAGGTTTATGCAGGAAAAGGCAATACAAGAAGAAAAGATGAGACAGCATCGTGAGATGAAGAGACGTTCTCATGGTAAAACAACACAGTGCCAGGTGCGCAATCTCTGCAACAGGAACCACAGCACTGAGTGTTGTGTGCACTGCACACAGTATACCTGTCGCAAATGCAGGAAGGACTCACCTTGGGTTTGTGGGAACTGCTAAATGGGACAGTTGTAGCTTTATATGTAGTGCTTTTCCTTGGATGAAATCAATGTTACTCAAATCAATGTTACTCCAATACCGAAGTCATACGTCATTTTCTAAGCCGGAAAGTTGCATGACATAAAAAGGCGAGACAAAACAAAATACAATTATTTTCTAAGTTCACTGGAAAGCACAGGCTTAATCTGGGAAACGTGAAACGTCGGGTGGACACGGGAATGAGACGGACTGATGACTGGCTGACTGAGGAGCGGTCATGGGCTCCGGGGTCGGCCATCGACGATCTGGCCTTGTTGGATTCGTTTTGGGCCTCCCGTCCGTCGACGTCCTCCTCTGGGCCGCCAGGAGGCGAGGGGGGGGGGGGGGGGGGTGGTGTCAGGATTCTGTGTGTCTCTACTCTACTAACTCTGCTCCACAGGTGGCTGCAGTTGACGGGTGGGCGTGGCCATGATCCTGTCTCCTGACCTTCGTACCTGTGAGTTTTTGGAATCCCTGTTTTTGGATCTGACTTTGTCTCCTGTCTTCTCCAGTTCGTCGCGTTTTTTTGGATTTACTCACCCGTGTGACTCTGTGCTCCGAAGACCAGTCTCCTGAATCCCTGCCTGCTCAGATTCTGCTCTGGCGATCTCCCCCTCTAACTCCCTTGGTGTTACCAAGCCGTGCACGAGGTTCCCCTTCCTGGATTCACCCTGGTACTTCTTGACTCACCCTGGTTCTTCTAGCTGCTCCTTTCGCCTCCGCTGCTGTGGGCTGCTCGAGCTCCCCGCCAGAATAACATCTGCCAGCCCTCCCGTCGCTCAGCCACCTACTACCATCAGTGAGCTCATGGCCACAGAACTCCTTCCCCACTCATCCTCCCCGGATAGGTCCTCTCAACTAAGCGGTAAGCATTGCAGCATCTGGAGACTTCCCCTGGTTCAACTAGAGTTAATCCTGTTCCCCCTTTTCTCCACAGTCCCTGACGTTCCGACCTCGCTCTTCGTTCTCGTTGTGTGCAATCTCTCCGTCCCTGCCTGTAGCTCACGTTGTGTGCTAGAACTTGCTGAGCCTTTAAATAAACATCTTAGACTGTTCCTGAGTCCAATTCTGTCTGCATGTGGGCCAAACACCTTAAAACCATGACAACCAATTTAAGGTTTAAATGAAGCATAAGCAGCTGCGGTGTGGGTAAGATAAGATAGGCTTTATTGATCTCACAGTGGAGAAATTCACTTGTCACACATCGGCTTAATAAACAAAAGAAGGGGCCAACAGGAGGAAAAAAGGTGCATAAGGTATAAGGTATATACAGTGTGTCTACATATATACAGTGTATCAAAAAAATAAAAATTAATTAAATGTACAAGGGAAATAAAGCAGATATTTAGGATGACTTATGTACACTCAGGTAACTTATATACAAATGGAATGATGTTGTACATTAAGTGGTACCAGGTAAAGAGCAACAGTGAGGTAGTGAGATAACTATACAGCTGAAGTCGCTTATTAAACAGGATTATTTAACAATATTATTGCACAGGGTATTGCACAGGTTATTGCACATTGTATTAAATAGAATTGCACAGTAGTTATTGCACATTAGTTATTACAGTTATAGTGCAGCATTGTATTGTATTGTGGCAGCAGGGATGAATGACCTGCGATAGCATTCCTTTTTACAGACAGGGTGTATAAGTCTGTCACTAAAGGAGCTGCTCAGCTCCTCTACAGTCTGGTGCAGGGGGTGAGAGGTGTTGTCCATGATGGATGTGAGCTTGGACAACACCCTCCTCTCCGCCACTTCCTCCACAGAGTCCAGAGTGCAGCCCTGGAAAGAAGTGGTCTTCCTCACCAGCTTATTCAGCCTCTTTCTGTCCCGCTCTGTGCTGCCTGGGGCCCAGCAGACGACAGTGTAGAGGAGTGCTGCGGCCACCACAGAGTCATAAAAGGTTTTTAGCAGGGGCCTGCTCACACCAAAGCACCTCAGCCTCCTCAGGAGGTGGAGGCGGCTTCTTGTATAGAGCGTCGGTGTTATGAGTCCAGTCCAGTTTATTGTTGACGTGAACACCCAGGCATTTGAAACTCTCCACAGTTTCTATGTCCTGCCCCTGGATGTTCACGGGGGAGTGAGGTGGGGGTCTTCTCCTGAAGTCGATCATCATTTCCTTGGTCTTACTGGTGTTTAAACACAGGTGATTCTTCTCACACCAGTCCACAAAGTTCATGATGACTGATCGGTACTCCAGCTCGTTCCCCTCAGACACACAGCCCACAATGGCCGAGTCATCGGAGAACTTCTGAAGATGGCAGCTGTCCGTGTTGTAGGTGAAGTCCGAGGTGTAGAGGGTAAAGAGAAATGGAGACAGGACGGTGCCCTGGCGGGCCCCGGTGCTGCAGACTGCCACCTCTGACTGACAGCCGTGCAGCCGCAAGTGCTGAGGTCGGTCAGTAGTGATGGTGAGATGAAGCCTCATGAGGCATTGAACCACTTGAGCCAACTGGTTCGAGAAAGGGTTCATTTCTTGGAGCTTCATGTGCACACGACACCACCTACTGGCGAGGTGTATAATCACAGCCAGCTGTATCTTAACACGTGTGATGCATTGAATTTTTGTCTATTATGGCTCTTGGGAATGACTTCACAAAAGGTGTAGGACGAAATCATTTGTCTACATAAATTTTGTATACACATGTGTATAATAAAATATGGTTTGAATGTATTCTCAGTTTGTAATTATTCCCAAAATAGTAGTGCCATGTGATATGGCATGTTGTGTAATAATGTTTTTCTGTGACTCTAGAAAAATGGCATGGGCTTAACAGTGAAAGTGCTTATGGAACTAGGGAGGGGGTAATGAATACGCTAATGCTTGTGTAACTTGGATGATTTCATGCATTTTTATTAAGAAACAACAATTTCTCCATAGTTTTTGGTTTCAAACGATTTCTCTTTTTTGACACTACTTCTCCAGCCTTTGAAAAGACATGCTCACATGGCACAGATGATGCCGGGGTGCATAAATAAACAAGTGCAAGTTTGTACAGATTGGGGTACAGTAACCGATGATTAGCCCAGTATTCCAGGGGGTTCTCCAGACTGCTTATGTTTGCCTCTGACAGGTAGCGCTGGACCTCTACGGTGGCATCTGCTGACACATTTTGAGTCCTCTTTGCCTCCATGACACTAGTGTTCAATCTTTGCCAAAGTCTGCTACCTAAATGGAAACCACAGGTCATGTTAGTAAGTGTTGTAATAGGAATAAGTTATCTGAAAATGTAATATAAAAGATTACCTCCACTGAATTCTTGAGAGGTGGAAGCCTGGGGAATCTCGTGAGTGTTCTCTTCTAGGTTCCGTCGGATGACGGTGGCACACAGCTTTTGTGTTGCTGAAAAATGCTATACATTTAAATCGTGGGTCCAGCGTGCTCCTTAGCAGACTCATATTTGGCCTCCACCATGGCCTTCAGAGCCTAAAGGAAGAAATATATATATATTGCTGAATTGTGACACATACAATAATGTAGTCATTCGTTTCATGTATGGACCCATACCTTCCTTGTAGGGAGAACATAATTGGGATCCAGTTTAGACACAAATGTCCTGAATCCTACGTCATCCACAATAGTGAAAGGCTGGGTATCCTTCACTATCATGGAGACTAGAGCTTCATCCAGCTCTTGTTTTCTGGTGGCTGGTTAAATGGGAATAAATACAGTGTCTGTTACCTGTCTTTATTTGCACAACAAGCAAACATCAGCATGCAAAAATTGTGATAGTGTGTTTGTAATATAGTAGTGAAATACCTTGGCTGGGTGAAGCTCCAGTTTCCTTCCTATTCTCATGCAAGGCACGGTAGTGCCTTAGCATGGATGAGGTGTTATTATTGTACCCCAACTCCTTGGAGCACAATAAGAACCTCACCTTTACAGAAAATAAGAAACAGTGAAAAATACAGTTCCTCATAAGCAAACCTAATGCATCTGCAAATGTTCAGTTCACCTTACCTTGTTAGGGCGTATCAAATCAAAATGTTCCCACATAGGGGACATCCTCCTCTTTCTCGCCGGCTCCATCCTACTCCTATCCTGTCCTCGCACTCCTAAATCTATCTATCTATCTATCTATCTATCTATCTATCTATCTATCTATCTATCTATCTATCTATCTATCTATCTATCTATCTATCTATCTATCTATCTATCTATCTATCTATTAAACTCTCCAAACACAAAACTGTCTCAAACTAAATGACTATCCAAATTATCCAAACTCTATCCAGTCTCTCAACTGACCGCAACTCGCCTACAACAACCCACATTTTGAATGGAGCCTGTGGGGTTTTTAAAGCTGTCAAACCCCGCACCAAAATCTGAACCACTTCCCGAAGCAGTCACATGGTACAGCCGGGCAGCGAGGCTTCGGACGTCATCGTTTTTCGGCTCCTCCCCTAAATGAAGCAAACTTCGATACACGCTTTACGGAAACGCCCCCTCCATTACTCGACACACGCCTCGAAGCCTCGGCACATAACATAACATCACTAGCGGTCAGTGAGGTAGTCGATGGTCCAGTCAGCAAGATGTTTGTCCACTCCAGCGTCCTCCAGCTTCCCCCTCAGAAGCACCGGTCTGATGGTGTTGAAAGCGCTGGAGAAGTCAAAGAACATGACTCTCACAGCGCTCCCGGTGGTCTCCAGGTGGGTGAGCGCCCGCTTCAGCAGGTAGATGATGGTGTCCTCTACCCCGATGTTGGGCAAACTGCTGCGGGTCCAGGGTGGGGCTCACCATGGTGCGTAGGTGAGGCACTCCATGGTCTTCATTAGGTGGAAGGTCAGAGTAACTGGTCTGAAGTGGGCCGGTTCCCTGGCGTGCGGTGTCTTGGGAACCGTTACCACACAGGAGGTCTTCCACAGGGTGGGGACCACCCCCAGGCTGAGGCTCAGGTTGTAGTTGTAGCTGCGTACCTCACAGAGCTCATCTGCACAGGTCCTCAGCAGCCTTGGGGGGATGCCGTCCGGTACTGAGGCTTTCCTCTGTTTCAGCCTCATCAGCTGGCCTCTCACCTGCATTGGTGTGACTGTGAGGGGGGAGGAAGGCAGGACTCAAGGTGTGGATGGGTCGGGGGTTGGTGAGGGTGGTGGTGGGGGGCAGGGTAGGTCTCTGGGTGGCTGGGGGTTGGAGACGTGTGGAGAGTTGAGGGCAGGGAGGGGCCAGTGTAGGGGGAGTCAAACCGGGTGAAGAACCTGTATAACTCATCTGCAAACTTGGTGTCACCGTCTGCAGTCCTGCTGGTCCTCTGCCCAAAGCCGGAGACAAGGTTGTGATCTGAATGTCTGAGTGGGGGGAGTGGGGCGGAGGTGTAGGCGTCCTTAACATTTGCATAAAAAATTTCCAGAGTTTTATTGTCTCGTTGCACATGTGACGTACTGGGTGAGCGTGGGGATGGTGGAACGAAGGGAGACTCGATTGAAGTCTCCTGTGATGAGCAGGAGAGCACGGGGGTGCTCAAAAGTTAGCACACAGCTTCAGTCGCTTCAGCTAAAAACCACTAATCAGGCCCGAAACCTGGGTGTAGTGATGGACTCAGACCTGAACCTTCAAAAGCATCTAAAGACAATTACAAGGTCGGCTTTCTATCACCTGAGGAACATTTCCAGGATTAAAGGACTAATGTCTCAGCAGGATCTGGAAAAACTAATCCTTGCGTTCATTTTTAGTAGAATTGATTACTGCAACGGTGTTTTCACAGGTCTGCCTAAAAAGTGGATCAGACAGCTGCAGCTAATCCAGAACGCTGCTGCCCGCGTCCTCACTAACACTAAGAAAGTAGAGCACATCACCCCAGTTCTAAAGTCATTACACTGGCTCCCTGTATCTCAGAGAATAGACTTTAAAATACTTCTGTTAGTCTATAAATCCCTAAATGGCTTAGCACCTAAATACATCACAGACTTGTTATCAGCGTATAAACCCTCCAGACCACTCAGGTCCTCTGGCTCCAGCCTTCTCTGCATACCTAGAACACGAACCAAACACGGAGAAGCAGCATTTAGTTCCTATGCTCCACTTATCTGGAATAAACTTCCAGAAAACTGTAAAAGTGCGGAAAGCCTGAGTTCCTTTAAATCGAGATTAAAAACACATTTGTTTAAAATTGCCTTTGAATGTTCAAGTTAAACTGTTTTACTGTTTTTAAATGTTCTTTTTTTGTTTCTACATTCTATCCCTACTTGCTTTTATTCCTATATTTTAATCATGTAAAGCACTTTGCATTGTCTCTGTACTAAATTGTGCCATATAAATAAATTTGCCTTGCCTTGCCTTGCCTTTGTCTGCAGTCTGGTCACCGCGCCGTGAATCCGCTCGCACGCAGCAGTGACATCCGCGGAGGGAGGGATATAAACACACAGCACGATCACGTGGCCAAACTGTTATAAGATAAATATTCCTAACTAATTATTTAAGAATTGTAGATTATTGAAAGCCTTTTCTGAGTTAAGTGATGTTGTCTGCTTTAGATCTTTAAAGTTATGACACAGTCATACATGTTTTCTTTCGACAGCCCATTGTTATTCCAATCAAAACTCTTCTTGTTGGGATTGGTGTAGTTAATTTAAATTGAATTACCTTATTTGTCCCCCAGGGGGGAAATTACATTGCATGGGTAGACAGGTGACTGAGGCTGCTGCCCCAAGGTGTGGCCTTTTAGCAAAGTAGTAAAATACATTAGGATAGGAAAAAAGACAGACACACAATTCTCCACTGCTGCCTGGAGTCTTAAGTGTATCCAGCTGCAAATGTCCCGTTGGGGCACAAGGGTTCTCCTTTTCCTGGTCTTCTTGTTTAAAACCCAGTCTACCTACAGAGTTTAACAAAGTTTTCTTCTAATTACTTTTACATCATATTCCATCCATCGTCTCCGTTTATCTGAGATAGCATCTTAAAGGCAACAGGTCCTGGAGGGAATCCCAGACATCCTCCTGCTCACTCTGGGGGATGCCACACCGTTCACTATACACTCCTGATCAAAATCTTAAGACCAGTCAAAAAATTGCAAGAATTTGCATTTTGCACTATTGGATCTTAAGAAGGTTCTAAGTAGAGCTTCACAATGTTAAAAGGACAAATCAGTGCAAGAGACAAGAACATTTGAGCAGGGAATTGTCTGAAAACTGCATTTATACTCAAACATGATTTTTTCAGCTGATCAAAAGTTTAAGACCATAGCTCAAAAAACCCCGAAAACCCCCCAAAACAGAAATCAAAATGTCAAAAAAAAGGACTCAGTAATGAGTAGCTCCACCATTCTTGTTGATGACTTCAAACAATCGTTTAGGCATGCTCGATGCCAGTGTTTCCAGGAGGCTAGTGGGAACGTTGCTCCAAGTGTTGAAGATGGCTTCACGAAGGGCATCCATTGTCTGGAACTGATGTCCATTTTTGTAAACTTCCCTTGCCATCCATCCCCAAATGTTCTCAATTGGGTTTAGATCCGGGGAACATGCAGGATGGTCCAAAAGAGTGATGTTATTCTCTTGGAAGAACTCCTTTGTCAGGCGGGCATTGTGAACTGCAGCATTGTCCTGTTGAAAAACCCAATCATTACCACACAGACGAGGGCCCTCAGTCATGAGGGATGCCCGCTGCAACATCTCCACATAGCCAGCTGCTGTTTGACGCCCCTGCACAACCTGAAGCTCCATTGTTCCATTGAAGGAAAACGCACCCCAAATCATGATGGCGCCCCCACCACTGTGCTGAGTAGAAAACATCTCAGGTGGGATCTCCCTGTCATGCCAGGAACGTTGGAAGCCATCAGGACCATCAAGGTTAAATTTTTTCTCATCAGAGAAGACAACTTTCTTCCACCTTTCAATGTCCCATGTTTGGTGCATCCTTGCAAAGTCCAAACGGGCAATTCTGTGGCGTTGAAGAAGACGTGGCCTTTGAAGACGTTTTTTGTTTCTGAAGCCCTTCTCTCGCAGATGCCGTCTAATGGTTATTGGGCTGCAGTCAGCACCAGTAATGGCCTTAATTTGGGTAGAGGATCGTCCCGTGTCTTGACGGACAGCCAATCGGATCCTGCGGCTCAGAGCTGGTGAAATTTTTGGGGGTCTACCACTTGACTTTTTTGTTCCATAACCCTCAGGATCATTTAAAAAATGCAAAATGACTGTCTTACTGCGTCCAACCTCAGCAGCGATGGCACGTTGTGAGAGGCCTTGCTTATGCAGCTCAACAATCCTACCATGTTCAAAGTCAGTGAGCTTTTTTGCTTTTGCCATCAGGAGGTCTTGACAGTGTAAAGACTTCACAGAAAATGACATGGAATCCAGATGTTTGCACAGCTTTTGGCTTTTAAAGACTATGGTCTTAAACTTTTGATCAGCTGAAAAAAATCATGTTTGAGTGTAAATGCAGTTTTCAGACAATTCCCTGCTCAAATGTTCTTGTCTCTTGCACTGATTTGTCCTTTTAACATTGTGAAGCTCTACTTAGAACCTTCTTAAGATCCAATAGTGCAAAATGCAAATTCTTGCAATTTTTTGACTGGTCTTAAGATTTTGATCAGGAGTGTATATAGTCCCTATAGCAAATTCTGGGTACTCCCTGGGGTCTCCTCCCAGTGGGATGCGCCCTGAAAACCTGCAAAGGGAGGTGCCCAGGAGGTATCCTGGCATCACCTAATCTGATTGCATTTGATGGGGAGAGGCAGTGGCTCTACTTTGATCTCAACCCATCTGACAGAGATTCTGTCCCACTCTCTATTGCTGAGTATGGCTACAGGAAGCTAATTTTGACTGCTTCTGAGATCTTGTTCCATTGATTAGGATTCATACCTCAAAGCCATACGTGAGGGTTGGAATGTGGATGGACTGGTAAATCGAGAGCTTTGCTTGTTTGCTCAGTTCTTTCTTCACCACGATACTCTGTGGTTGGTCTGCACATCTCTCATTCCATCTGTGAACAAGCCACCAAGCTACTTCTCCGTTTTAGGCAGAGACTGTTCACCAACCCAGAGGGGACACCTTTTCCAGTCGAGGACCATGGTCTAAGACTTACAGGTGTCTCTCATCCTGGCCACTTCATTCTGAGTGGTGTATTGCTCCACTGCACAGTGGTGATCATGCCCTGAAGAACCCAACTGAACCACATCATCCAGAAAAGGCAAAGATGAGATCCAGAGATTGTCAAACCAGACACCTTTTCCACCACTACACCTTAATAACTTGTCCATGAACACTACAAACAGGATCAGTGATAAGGGATACCTGTGGCAGACTCCAGTGTGTATTGAGAGCAGGCTCAACTTGTTTCCCAAGAATGGAGATACAGATCTTGCTTTGGGCATACAATAATTGAGTGGCCCTCAAAAGCCACCAAGATTCCCCTAACCCCCAAGGAAGGCCAGTGTTAGATACAAGCTTGTAAGCGAGAGGACTTTACTGTGGAAAATCTGACCAGACACCTATATGTGCTCTCTACACTTATCAGTGGTAAGGAGTAGTGATGGGTAGATGAAGCGTCATGAAGCGTTTCGACACGTTGCCAAACTGTATTGATACTGTACTGACACCTGCTGGACCTTAAAAATCCCTACAGGCAACCTAGTTGACAGACCTAACTAACACTGATTTGATGACCTAGTATACACAATAATACAATTTAAGGCATTGTATGTTGCATGTATTATTTTATATTTTCATTTAAATTTAAAATATCTTTGATTTTTTTAGATACAGTCTAGAAATAATGTGAACCTGTATCATAATGTAATAACCTCTAAGTAAACATGTTGTGAATGAGGATGCTTGTGGACTGGCATTTTTTTTTTTTACAAATTTTTATTAAAAAAATAAGTTGTTTCAACGTTTTTATATTGAGTCTGTTACACTATTTTGATATCACTTCTCCAGCTGTAGAAAACACCCGCTCACATGGCACAGATGATGCTGGAGTGCAGTGAAATTGTAATGAAAGGCAGAAGAGGATTGGACAGACTGTCTTTTGGTTTTTCCAGTATATCATAGGATCATGGGACCCTCTGCTAAGTATCTATGCTCCTCCTGGAGGGCGTCATCTGTGGCACTTTGGGTCTCCCTGCCCACTTCGATGTCAAGATGTTGCCAAATATTATCTAAAAAGAATTCTCTGTCGCCAACTCGCTTTTTTCAGCAGCAGTGGCATTGTTTCTTTTGGTTTAATATTGTCCATATGCCTTCTTTATAGATTTCTAATTCCACTCGCAGGACATGCACACTTCCAAGCTTATTTCCTGTCATTGCCATGGTGAATCACGTTATTTCTGTTCCATTAATCTGGCTTTTTTTCATGCTCGTTCTCACGTTCAACTCATGGTTGATCGGACGCTGTTAGTTACCTGACTTATATCATCTGTTCTGAAACTGGAAACGCTGAGTATGACAGAGTGATGTAGAACTACTCAGAGTAGGAGCTTTCTACTCAGGGTAGATCAGCCGTTTTTTCTGAAACGAGGCTCAGAACAAAGAAGCACAGCGCAACCTGCCCAACCATAAAGGTGTCTGCCCAACCCATGTCATGAATTTGAAGGGAGATGAATCCAAAATTCAACCAACACAATAGAAATGCTCTTTACGGTGATTTATTAAGGGATGGTGAGGAGAGGGAATCAGACGGGCAAACAGACAGGATCCAAAAAAAGGGGTAAGGCAGACATCCAGGCGATACTTGAGAGGCAAACAGAAAATGGGCAGAAAAATACAAAACATGTTACAAAAACAGAATCAAGACGCTGGGAGCTCTTACCAGGAAAACAGGGGATGCACGCATGGTATGATTGACGACGACCCGACAACTAACTAAGGAGGGAGTGAGACTTAAATAGACGGACAAACAGGTGAGCGGAATTGAAACTAATTAACCGAAGGCGGGAGCAATATAGAACTGACAGGACACTAGATAACAAAGCACAGAACTAAAATGAGAACTAATACAAAGACCGGATAAACTGACAAAGTAAAAAGGCTAAACTGGAATTCAAAACAGAAATAAACCCAGAGGCAGAAATAAGCTACTTAACCAAAACAATAAACATAGACCGGATAAACTAAAACAGTACAAAAGCTGAAGAATCCAAAACCAGACAGAACAAAAAACAAAACCTGAGGTGGAAGACAGGCTGATCAAATAAATAAACATGAACCAAAACAAAAACCCAAATCATAACAACCCATCAATCAGTGGTGCGCTCCGATCAGCACCTGGCGTTCACAGAGCGGGGCCATGGTACACCATTACACCAGAGTTGCAAAATGGTAAAAAAAAAAATATATATTTTGTTTACAGTTCCGCTTGGATTTTATTTACTGCGCAGCATAGCTTTGCTGTGCGCGCTGAATCCAGACGCTGTGCGTGAATGCGCACGCGCGCAGTTTAGAGGGAACACTGCTTTGGCGCGTCAGTCAGTTTGTAACAGTTCTCTGTATCTTTCCCATAGCGATACGCGCATTGACACAGGTGTTGCTCTATCAGCTCGACGCATGCGCCTACACATCGGCGTTGCCAGACCAATCACTAGTAAGGAGCCAACAATTGAATGTCCAGACCCTATACCAGTGACCGCAGTGTCTTTGCAGGTAGGTTACGTTTATTTGGCTTTTTCTCAGCAGAATGAAAACATCATACAGTCCACAACATCCATCATTATTGTGACCGTAAACACACCACACACTGCAAATTTGTGCTGAAACAGTATATGAAATTGGCTAGTGGTCTATTAGGTTGTCAGTAGGGGTGTTTATGTGAGCTTCAGTGTTGACTAGTCCGCTTATTATAAGCAACTTTGGGCTTGTTTTTCTCTAAAGTCACTTGCAACTTTGGTGAGTCACTAGCTGGGGTTTTGGGCTTGTTTTTGAACGTGAAATCGCTTATTGGGGCTTGTTTTTTTTCTTTTTTCGGTAGACTGTTTTTTTCTGGTTATCGCGCCTCGCAACAGGAGCTATTAGAATAGCTAAAATAAACCCCCCACCCTCCCTGACAACAATTTTGCAAGGAGAAACAATTCTGTATAAATAACAGACTGAATAAATGCATTAGTAATTATTAGAAGTGGCCTCTGTAGTACTATGTGGTTGTGTACTTGTTGGGCTGCTTTTGGACTCATTTTCATGGATCAAGTTGCTTGTTTCTCTTGTAAGATTGTTGATCTTGTTTGTGTGTCTGAGAAGGGATATGCGTGTGTGTGCGTGAAGGTGAGATGGGATGTGGGTGATTAAAGCGGGATGACTGATTTTACAGCTTTAGAAAAGACGCAATTTGTAAGTATTTTTTGCAAAAAGCCATATAATAATTTAAAAAATAAATTTATTCTAATGGGTTAGGGTTAGGGTCAGATCAACAAGCAAATGCAGAACACGAAATGCCGGACTAGACTCACCAAAAGACACTACACAAGGACACGGAATAATCTGGCAACGAACAGTGTGAAGAGTGAAGCAGGTATAAATAGAGGAGTGAGCAGGTGAACGGAGTGGAAACTAATTACAGGAAAACAGGTGGAACTAATCAAAGGAAGGGAAGTGACTGACAGAGAGCCGAACTGATACGTTGGTGACTGGAGACTGACAGGTGAACAGATCTGACTGGCTAGTGACTGCTGACCAGAGCTGAACTAAATGGTTGCTGAACACAGACTAATAAAGAAAAGTGCTAAACTAAAACTAACACAAAATCCAAATTGTGACACCTTTCTACTAATAATGCTTTCTTTCCACTCATTTTGAGACCTCTACATTTCAACCAAGATTTAACAGGGTTTCCACGGGGCATTAAAAATCATTAAAAGTCATTAAATGAAATTTTTTAAAATTAAGGCCTTAATTGGCATCAAAAGTCATTAAATGTGAATATCTGTGGCATTAAAAATGCCTTATTTTTTTCTAAAAAAAACATGTTATGCAATAACGCCATGATAAATAATTGATCTCAGATTGAATTCTGCTCCTGCTGCAAACATGAGAGGGAGTCAACTGGGACTGCCCTTCTTCTCTAGGCAGGAGGTCAGCTGTGACCACCTCCTTACAGACAAAAGCCACAGCCACCTCTGCTTCAGTCTCTTCTCTTCAGCACTCTTCTGCAGACCTCTTCAGCAGCTGGACAGCAGCTCTCTCAGAGCAGACAAAGAAGGCCAGACCATAAGGGCCTGGTCGGCCCTGACCGACACACAAGCCAACAGCTGAGGGAAGGTGCCTGAACCAGCCACAGTTGATCCAGGGTCTGCTAGACCCGACTGCCTGTTTCAGCAGAGGACCTGACTGAATCCGGACAAACAACATGTCCGCGCAAATGCAGAGCTAAGTTTGCTGTCTTAACATCATCACCGGTAGCAGGAGCAAAGATCCTGCATGCGAAACCGCTCTGTGTATTTCTTCCCAGCCTGTACAGGGGAGCGGAAAGCTGTGGAATTCTGAGGAAAACCCCTGCTCAAATCGGACTGCATCCCGGGCAAAGAACGTGGCCTCCAAGTTATCCAGACCACGCCGTTAGCCACATGCTGCTGCGAGGCTAACGCTAGCCTGCCAAGAAGCAAACCAACAAGTTCCTCCTTCAATGCTCCTTCCGTGAACGGCCAAAGTGGACAAAACTCACACATGAGGCATCAACAGGTTGGGCAGCGAGATGAGGGTGAAGTTAAAAGGTTTATTGGGAAACGATTTGTAAACCTTTGTAACCCATGGTGTTTAGAACAAAGGGCTAACCGGTAGCTCCCGCTAGCCAAACTGCTATTAGCAGTTACTTGCTAACATCCGGTTTCGGACATTTCAAAAGGAGTATGTTTTAAAGCATAAAGCGTAACTGTTCTGCTCCGCCATCCTCCGATGGTGTTATGAGCCTTATTCCCGCATCAATATGGTATATTAATGCTGGTTTTCAAGGCAATTTTGGCAACTTTATGTTGTAACCTCTTAGCCACCGAGTTGCTACAGCGACCCCAGACGCCCGGAGGGAGGCATTAACAAACTCGGCCGTAAAGGTTTAAATGATTTTACAGGACAAACCAGTCCTCAGAATGTTATTTCAACAAATAATGTTTTGTTTAACTTGGGCCTTGCATTGTGAATGGATTGAAATACATGCCAAATGTTTTTAGCTTCATTCCATGCTTTTGAAATCAGATCTTCAGTGAACAAGGATTCACTGAATTAATCTGATTATGATCAACCACTTTTGTTTGTCTTGTTTGTGTTGCATGTAAATATTTCATTAGCTTAGCTTCTTTTTATCTTCATTTTTCTTAGTAGTTTAGTTAAATTTCACTAGCCTAGTAGAGAGAGGATTTGTTAATGGAAATATTGTGTTAATTCAGATAAACAGCATTACATAGTGATGTTCTCTGGGTGTTCATTTTATTTCTGTTATTAAATTCTTGGACTTGAAAAGAAGTTGTCACTCCTTTATTCTATGTGTGTGCAGGTTTTGCTGTTAAAAGATCGCTAGTGCTCGAATTCATCCCTTTCAACCGTTGTCTTGATATCAGCTTAAGAGCTGATCATCACCAGACAATAACAGACAGAGAGTTATTAAATAACTTTAAACAGTGTATAATTGCACAACAAACAGTTTCGTCGGATATATTATATCTGATATAACTGATTCCGCGTGTTTGCGCGGAACTGTTTCCAGTTGATCGTAAAGCCGTATGTTTTTACAATGTTCAGAAAAGGAGCTTGAGGCGGAGAAAGAGCTAGAGAATGGGAAAATGCAAATTTTAACTAAACAGTTTATTATTTTAGCCTAAAATATTTAGTTTAAAATAATTCCTTGAGTTACTAAGTGAGGTGTGAAAAATCTTTTTGTCTCTTTTCTTTCCAGCTTCTGGGAGGTGATGCAAAGGTTTCTTTTGATCATAATCATCATCATTGTCATCATTATTTAAAGAGCACGTTAACACAAGGTAAAACAAAATAACATCTAATAAAAGGACGTGGGTAAAGACTCAACAGTTTAAAACAACAACAATAATAAGCTGTTTAAATCCTTAAAAACAAACAGAAGTTCTTTAAACTGAAACAGGCAACCAGTGAAGGGAGGCCAGGATCGGGTAATGTGCTATATTTTATGTTTTTCCATTAAAAGGTGTGCAGCAGCATTTGATCCAGCTGCAGACATTTGAGTGAGGACTGACCGATTTAGAGATAAAGAGAATTACACTAATCCAGCCATGATGAAATGAAGGCTTAGAGTAGTGTTTCCATGTTTTTGCCTTGAAAGGATAGGTTTTACCTTTGCTTTGTTCCTGACATGATAAAAATTACTTAACTGAGGTCCCTTTTTGACTGTCAAGTTTAATATCACCGTCCATTTTAAAATCGAGGAGCTAAACATTCATTGTCAGGGTGTCTAAATCAACAGGATCAACAGTTCTTTGGGTGTTTCAACTGGTATATTTGACAATTCATGATTTGCAAAGACAAAGAGATTTGAGTTTTGATGTTCTCCTCATCGTTAACTTTATCTCTTTCTATAGATTCTCTTTCTCATTCAGTTTAGGACTTGAATTCCCGACATCTGATTTCCCGACGTTAGGACTAATGTCGGGAAATCAGACGGTCTTCGAACAACATTTGGATCCAATGCAACACTGCATGCGGAGGTGCTCTGTTGTCTGAACACAGCCATCAACAAGTACTATATATATATATATATATATATATATATATATATATATATATATATATATATATATATATATATAGGAGAGTCATGGGTACTTGTTGATGGCATTAAAATTATTTCTTCTTCCTGTATAAACCCTGTTTAGGCTGTTCTTCGCCGTGTCTGTTGATTGAAGCTAAAATGAAGCTCCTGGGACAGCTTCCAAAATGATTGGTGTTGTGCTATTACACACTGTTTCAAGTTATTTAATGTTCGATAAATAACTCTGTCTGTTAGGTATTGTCCGGTGAATATCAGCCCAAGGACATGTTGAATAGTTGAAAGGAATGATTCGAGCACTGACGTTCTTTTAACAGAAAACTCTGCACACATATACAATAAAAGAGTGACAACTTATCTTCAAGTTTAAGAATTTATTAACCGAAATAAAATAAACATCCAGAGAACATCACTATAAAATGCTGTTTATCTGAATTAACACTATATTTCAATCAACAAATCCTCTCTATTAGGCTAGTGAAACTTAACTAAAACTACTACGCAAAATGAAGATAAAAAGTGTCATGTTTTTGAGATGCTTAGCCCACATGCAGATAAGAACGGGTGACCAGGGCACAGTTTTAAGGTGTTTAATAAGGAAAGTGCAGTAAATAAAACACGATATGATCGCCTGGACGAGGCCTGAACGTTGGGGCAGGGTGGACTGTAAGAGAGAGGGGGAGAAAATGAATTGAAGGCAAGAACCAGGAACGTGCCGGATCGTACGCTGCTTACCGTGTAGCAGGGAAGACCTAACTGGGGAAGAGTAGCGTCGAGGGAACTCTATGTGTCTACTTTAGATGGAGGGTAGTGGCTGGAGGGCGGCAGATGGAGCTGGCGAGAGAGATCCGAAGCAGACCTCAGCTGGCGGGAGCGACAGACGGATTGACCAGAGTAAGGAGTCTTGGAGGAGCCTGTGGAATCCGGGGGGGGGGGGGAACCTCGAGCCCGTCTTGGTAACGCCAAGGGAGTAAGAGGGGGAACGCCAGAGCAGAATCTGAGCCAATGATTTCACAGGTTCAAAACCTCTTCGGAGCTTCGAGACTGGTGAGTGCATCCATGCACACAAAACTGTGACAAAAAACAAGAGATCCAAAATTAGTCCAAAGTAGAGAGACAAAAACTTACAAGCAGGTTTCTAAGGCTTGGTCAGGACTAGCTAAGGCTAAGGCACGCCCCCTCAGCCACCACCTGTGGAGGCAATCAGAGCAGGCACACAACAGAACCCTGACAAAAAGAAGCTAAGGAACTGTGTACACACAAAAGAAACAAAAGACAAATATAATGGTTACTCATCATCAGAATAATTCAGCAAATCCTGGTTCACTGCAGATCTAAGTTAAAGAACCAATTCAATTTTATTTATATAACGCCAATTCATGAAAAATGTCATCTCAAAGCACTTTACAAAGTCAAATTCAATCATATTATACAGATTGGGTCAGATTATACAGATTGGTCAAAAATGTCCTATATAAGGGAACCCAGTTGATTGCATCAAAGTCCCGACAAGCAGCATTCACAGCTGGAGAAGCGTAGAGCCACAGGGAGAGTTATCTGCATTGTCCATGGCTTTGCAGCAATCCCTCATACTGAGCAAGCATGAAGCAACAGCGGAAAGAAAAACTCCACATTAACGGGAAGGTAAAACCTCCAGCAGAACCAGGCTCAGTATGAACTGTCATCTGCTTCTACCGACCCCAGTCGGTCGAGGCAGATGACCTCACATTCACATTCACATGACATTCACATTCACATTCTTTAAGTACATCTTAAAGAATGTGAATTGAGGTTAAATTAGCTTAACTAATTCAGAACAACATTTGCTCTGTGTTTCAGCCGATTCTCAATGCAAATCCTAAGTTAAACAAAACATTTGATGAAATAACATTTTTAAAGACAAATCAGCACTTATAGAACGCTCGATTTTATTAATGTGATTATACCTCTGGGAGGCTAGGGGTCACTGTAGCGATCGTTTGCTAAAATAGGTTAATCCTAAAGTCATACAAAAACACCATTAAATAGACAATGTTCCATATTAATGCACCAATAATGCTCATAGTACTATCAAACGATGGTGGAGCGAAATGAAACAAACCTTATGTTTGAAATGAACCGTGTCGTGTATCAGGGAAGAGCGAATGTTACCGAAAGCTAATACCATTAGGCTAGCGGATGTTCTGCGCTAATTTAAAATAAAATTCGGCTTTATTTTGGTCGTGATGAGCCGACTGGGTAACACAAACTTTAATATCCCATCAATTTATAAAAGCCTTGTGGGGTTATAGCCATAAAAACACACTTGAATTATATCAGCAATGGTATGGTTCGAAGAAGCTAGCGGGAGCTATCCTGTAAGCTCAAAAACACCATGAAAACGCATTAAGTAAACCTTCTAAATAAACCATTTAACTTTCCCTGTTTATTTTTCTGTCAAACCTGTCGGTGCCTGTTTGGTTCAATTTGGGGCATCCTGTTGGAAGCAGTTGAAGTATTCCAAGGGAAAGCTGCTTATTTCCGCAACGGCTAGCTCTGGGCTAGCCGAAACATAGCTGTTAGAAGGCGGCCCCGGGTCGTAGTCGGGTCTCCGTCATGTGAAACTCAGCCCTGTAGCAGACGACTTCGGGTCAGCCCCTCGTCTCAGCTTGGCCTGGTGAGGAAAGGAGACTGCTCCGCGCCGTCTCAAGTCAGCTTTCCTGCAACAGCTGAGAAAAATAAACAAAGCTGGTTTCGGTACAGGTGGATTCTTTAACTTCGGCGTCTGGTTACACAGAAGTTAGACTGCAGACTTAGCTGCAGTTCCTGAGCCCAGTCAGGTCCTCTGGAAGAGAATTTCCCCCTTTGCTGGAACAACAAAGGGGGAAATGAGTTTCACAGAAAGCACATTTTACTCAGCTTGTTCGACCCTGCAGATGCTTGTGAGTCTTTGAGTCCCATGCGGTGCGCATGGGTGGCTAGTCTCCCCACCACGGACCCTCTCCTCGAGTCCACAGGCAAGAAGATAGATAAGTGAGTTGTAGCCTGGCTTCATAGCAGGGCACCCTGCTGTGAGAGGCAGTGTCATGTTTCAACTTGTTTATACTGTGCTTGTCCGGGCAAAAATGACGCCATTTGAGAAAAGTTCTATTACCATATAGATTTCTTAGCACTTGAAGCAAATTTTCCAAGGATATTTCCATAGGGTCATTTTTATACTAGAATGATAGCTGTGATTATAGCTTTTTACCAGATCCTGAAGTATGTCAAGGTATACAAGCATTGTTTCTGGGTCAAGGGGGAAAAGAACTGGACTGTTGCTCAGTCATCCAATGTCATGTTTTTGTCTCTTTCTTTTGTTTTATGTATGGTATTGTGTAATTTCTTTAAAACAGCACTGTATGGATTGTTGCATTTTGCTCACCATTTATTTCAATTTATTTGTGTTCATGAGCCTGTAAATAATATTACTAATCTTAAACCTGTTTCTTTGTTTAAAGTGTAACTCACCCCCATGTGAAAGCATATTTCCTCCCCCAGACAAATTTGAAAAACAAAGTGGGCGTGGGAATACACAGGAACGGGAGGGGAGGGGACTTTGTTTAGCACGGTGGGGAAGCAGCTGAAAGGTTGATTTTCCATATTGAATCATGAATAGTGAGCAGAGTTATGCTGGTAGGTGCTGGTTTGCTCTGACTGCAGGCGGTAGGTTTCATTACAAGGGAAGGCAGAAAGGGAAATTCACAGCAACCGCGGTGATGTTAGTTCTAGGTTGGACAGTGGACATTCATGCTCTGCCGCTTCCGCGGCGTCTGCCTCCTGTTCAAGCCGATACAGTGAGGCTGATCGTGAGCTGACACTCTCTGTCTGCTGGCTGGCTTTTGAAGCTGCGGAGCGCGAATATACAATGTCCAACCCAAAACCATCTTTGCCGCGGTTTCACACCACCCGTACAACAGGTTATGACAACGGGAGCTCATAGACAGAGGGCGGGCAGAGAGACCATGAGTGGGGCAGATGCCACGGCTGGACATGCACCGCTATCGAGTGCAGAGGGAAAGAGTAGAGCAAGATATGGGCAGACAGAGCACCAGAGCCGGCCGCAGGACAAAAAGTGGACCCCCCAGTAACCCCAACAAAGTGCAGCATTCAAGAGTTGATCACTCCATTCTGTTAGAGCACTGGAAAACTGGGTCAGCCTCTGTGGTACAGCAGTCAACTGGTTTAAATCCTACTTAAAGGACAGGGACTAACCTCACAGCAGAGACCACAAAAATCACATGCGGGGTTCCCCAAAGGTCCATCTTGGGTCCCCTCCTATTCAATATGCTCCCTCAAGCTCACATCATAAAAAACATCAGTTACTATAATTATGCAAGCAATACACAGCTCTAAATCACCATGTCAACAGGTGACTATTTACCCATTCAAGTGCTGTGCCAAAATTTTTGCCAGCTGAATAAAAACAAAACTAAAGTAACAATGGTGCATTCCTTAAATGACGGCAAATTACTAAATTTAGAACAGGCAGGGTACCTGCGTTGCGGACATATTGTGGTCAAACAAGCTACGTAGAGTGGTGAAGCAAACTGCTCTGTCCCGAATATTGCATCAGCAAATATAATGGTAACAACTGCTTCTTCGGTGTCTGCCGGAGTGACTCTCGATATGGCCATGGTGACCATATGAGAATGCCGAGAAATTCCATTGTTGGATAAGAGCCTGTAAACGGACGGGCTTCACAGTTCAGCTGTAACTTTGTTCAGTGTTTATTTGATCACAAGGGATCTGTTTAATATGATCCATTCATGTGGCCCTATAGCAACAAAAAATACATGAACAAGCAGACAGATGTGACGGACTCAGGAAGGGGGATTTTTAGTTTGAGCAAGCAGACACGTGACAATCTAATAACACAAAACAAATATTATTTTTGTGAGACATCCTCAAATTACCATAGAGGTTATTGAGGGATCAATCAAGTTTAATCAGATGTGATTATGCATTAGCCAAACATCCTGGATCTGTCCAAACAACCCTGTGCCGATGTGTTAAATCTTCAGTTTTAACCCACTAACTGAACGATAATGTCATGGTTTTAAGGTGTTTGGCCCACATGCAGACACAGTCGGAGAACAAGAAGCAGTTAAATATGTTTATTTAGGCTATACACAGATTTGATTGCTCACTACGTGAGCTGCAGGCGAGGTTCGGAACGTCAGAGTTAGGAGCACTGTGGGAAGAAAGAGGAAACTGATTAACACTAGCTGAGTTAGGGAAATCTGCGCTGATGCTGCTTCGCTTACCACTAGGTACGGATAACCTATCCGGGGAGGGTGAGTGGAAGAAGGGATTCTGCGACTCTGCTTTCCGATGGGAGGAGATGGCTGAGCGACAGGTGAGCTAGCGGATGGAACATAGGCGGGGAGCCAGAGCAGCACCACAGTGGAGACAGGCACGAGGAGCAGCTGAAGGAACCAGAGTGAATCCAGGAAAGGGGGTCTCTTGTCTGGCTTGGTACCACCAAGGGGGCTTGAGGGGAACGCCAGAGCAGAATCTGAGCAGCAGGGATTCAGGAACCAGTCTTCAGCGCACGGAGACATGACAGGTGAGTAATCCAGAGCACGACGAACTGAGAGAGACAGGAGACAAAGTTAGGACTAGGAATCCGAAACATCAAACTCACAGGAACGAAGAACTGTCGACAGGACAGTGGCCTAGGTGTACCACAACGGTCTAACACTCTGGCGTCCTTCAGCTGATTGAATGCTCCTTTTAAGCTCCAGCCAAAGCAGCCCCAACGAGCCGCAGGTGCGGGCCACGCCCACCTGTTAACAACAGCCACCTGTGGAAGAGAATTAGCAGAGCACGGTACACAGAATCCTGACAGATAATGTAATGACCCTATTTTTTTTCTCCACTAACAAAAATAACACATCTCTATTTTCACGTGTAGATGGTTGTAAATGAGACGGAGCGGACTGGATTCACTCTCCCCGTTGCATGCATGCTCCCGACATGGGGGACACATAATCTGGCGAGGATAACTCAGAGAACCAGTGCAGTGAAACCACGGAGATTATTAACGTTAGATGGAATGTTTAGGTTTATATTTTTGTTTGGAAGAACACTGCAAATGGCTTGGCTAGCTCACAAAATGCTGGAATGCTTTAGCATACCACACAGCCCAACCATACTTCTAGCAAAAGAAAACCTTAACTTTCCAATAATACAGCTTTCTTCCCGCCAACTTCCAGGCCTCTGCATTCCAACCAATGTCTCAGTTGTTCAGTGCTGTGCTTCTCGATTGAAGCATGTGGAAATGAAGCTCCTAGGATATCCTCATCCCAAAATTATTGGTGTTGCAAACGTTGCCATTTCTCAGTTTGTAATTTGCTTGTCCGACTGTCTTGGGAACTGGAGTTGATTTCTGGGGTGGAGCTAATCGGACTGATTTGAGAAATGCCCTATTTTTGGACAAATGGAGAAGCTTCAGCTACTATAGCTAGTAACCACTGATCAGGCCCGATATCCGGGTGTAGTAATGGACTCAGTTCTCAACCTTCAAAGACATCTAAAGACAATGACAAAGTTGCTCTTCTATCAACTGAAGAACATTTCCAGGATTAAAGGACTAATGTCTCACAATGGGCTCTCGAAAAACTAATCCCTGTGTTTACCTTTACTCAAATTGATTACTATAACAGTATTTTCACAGGTCTGCCAAAAAGGTTTAACAGACAGTCGCGATACGCTGACAGAACGCTGCTGCCGCTGCCTCACTGAGACTAGGACAGTAGGGCACATCACCCCAATTCTAAAGTCCTTACACTGGCGTTCTGTAACTCAAATAATAGACTCAATGTTTCCCCCTCCTCCGTTCATAACTTCGGCATTATCCTGGACTCTTCCCTGTCATTTCAAACACATATCAGCCATATCACCAAAACATATTTCTTCCACCTCCGCAACATTGTCCGCCTCCGTTCATCCCTCTCCCAGTCTGCAGCTGAAATCTTCATACATGCCTTCATCAGCTCCAGACTTGACAACTGCAATAGCCTCCTCTATGGTCTTCCCTTCAATCATCTCCAAAAATTACAATACATACAGTACTCTGCAGGCCGCCTACTCACTCGTACCCGGTCCAGAGATCACATCACCCCTGTCCTCCAACAGCTTCACTGGCTCCCTGTCCAATACCGTATCCAGTACAAGCTTCTTCTCCTCACCAACAAGTCTCTTCATAATATGGCCCTTCCATATCTGACTGACCTGAAACCCGACCACCCCACCCACTCCCTCCGCTCTGCAGACACCAACCTCCTCACACCCATCACCCGCACCAAACACCGGACCTTAGGGGACAGAGCCTTCGCTGCTGCTGCCCCCACCCTTTGGAACTCACTGCCCCAAACCATCAGGAACTCAGACTCATTACAGAACTTTAAATCTCATCTCAAAAGCCACTTATTTAAACTTGGTTTTCTGTAGTATGATTTGTCGTGTATTTCTGTTTGTTTTTTTGTTGGAAAGCGACTTGGAGCGTCCAATAATAAGTTTGATATATTATTGTATAATATATAAGTTTGATGTATTATTACTGTTATTATTACTTTAAAATACATCTGGGGCATGCATGTGGCGCAGCTGGTAGCACGACCCATATACAGAGGCCTTAGTCCTCGACGCGGTCGACCCGGGTTCGAATCCGACCCACGGTCCTTTGCCGAATGTCTCTCCCCCTCTTCTACCCCCTTCCTGTCAGCCTACTTTCGGAAACAGCGAGCCACTAGAGCTGCAAAGAATCCCGAAAAAAAAAATACATCTGTTAGTCTATAAATCACAGAATGGTTTAGCACCAAAATCCATCACAGATTTGTTTTCAGTGTAGCAACCCTCCAGACCACTAAGGTCTTCGGGCTCAAAACTGCTCTGCATACCCAGAACCAGAACTAAATATGGGGAAGAAGCATTTAGTTCTCATGCTCTGCTTATCTGTAAAAAAAAAAAACTCCCAGAAGACTGTAAAAGTGCTGAAAACCTTAATTCCTTTAAATAAAGATTAAAAACCAATTTGTTTAGAGTTGCCTTTGAATGTTAAAGGAGCAATAAGCGAAATGTCATTATTTTAGATAGAAAGAACTTATATCTTGACATGCTGCTACTATTCCACTGTAATGTGCTTTTCCTCTGTTCCATTGTCTTCTTTTTTGTGTTTTGGTCATGTACAGATCCTTGAATTTTCTTGTTACTGAAATGTGTTATACAAATTAACTTGCCTTGCCGTACAACACAACATAAAGTAAAAAGGCTAAATTTGCTTATTGCTGTTATTAGTTAAAAAATGTTTTTTTTTCTACTTAATAAAAAATGAAAGCTCGTCATGAATATGTTGAAGCTTTGTTGCTATTATATTTACATACATTTTATTTCTTTGTAAATTATTGGATTTATAGGTTAGAATGAACTGTAGATACAGAACAAAAAAAATTCACTTTAACACAAACATTTTCATCTAAACTTTTTGTCTCTCTTGTTGTGTCTCTGCTCTGTCTTTTGTAACCCCAGTCGGTCGAGGCAGATGACCGTTCATACTGAGCCCGGTTCTGCCGGAGTTTTTTTTTCCCCGTTAATGGGTGGTTTTTCTTCCCACTGTCGCTTCATGCTTGCTCAGTATGAGGGATTGCAGCAAAGCCATGTACAATGCAGACGACTCCCCCTGTGGCTCTACGGTTCCCCAGGAGTGAATGCTGCTTGTCGGGACTTTGATGCAATCAACTATGGGGTGCCAAATGTAAAATTTCAGATAAAATTCTATAGCTGATATATTTTGATTATTTAGCTCACTTTTCTCACATTTAACTCCCTTTTCTCACATTTAAGACAGAAATTCACAATAAACAAGATCTTATATGCAATTGTCAACAATATGTTTATAAAGTAAAACAAATAGTTAAATGTTAAATATAAATGTTAAATCTATATCTAAATGTTAAATCTATATCTAAATGTTAAATCTATATCTAAATGTTAAATTTAAATCTAAATGTTAAATCTATATCTAAATGTTAAATTTAAATCTAAATGCTAAATCTATATCTAAATGTTAAATTTAAATCTAAATGTTAAATCTATATCTAAATGTTAAATCTAAATCTAAATGTTAAATTTAAATCTAAATGTTAAATTTAAATCTAAATGTTAAATCTATATCTAAATGTCAAATCTATATCTAAATGTTAAATTTAAATCTAAATGTTAAATCTATATCTAAATGTTAAATGTTAAATGTAAATGTTAAATCTATATCTAAATGCTAAATCTATATCTAAATGTTAAATCTATATCTAAATGTTAAATGTTAAATCTAAATGTTAAATCTATATCTAAATGTTAAATTTAAATCTAAATGCTAAATCTATATCTAAATGTTAAATTTAAATCTAAATGTAAAATGTTAAATGTAAATGTTAAATCTATTTCTAAATGTTAAATTTAAATCTAAATGTTAAATGTTAAATGTAAATGTTAAATCTATATCTAAATGTTAAATGTTAAATGTAAATGTTAAATCTATATCTAAATGTTAAATTTAAATCTAAATGTTAAATCTATATCTAAATGTTAAATCTATATCTAAATGTTAAATTTAAATCTAAATGTTAAATCTATATCTAAATGTTAAATGTTAAATGTAAATGTTAAATCTATATCTAAATGTTAAATCTATATCTAAATGTTAAATTTAAATCTAAATGTTAAATCTATATCTAAATGTTAAATTTAAATCTAAATGTTAAATCTATATCTAAATGTTAAATCTATATCTAAATGTTAAATGTTAAATGTAAATGTTAAATCTATATCTAAATGTTAAATTTAAATCTAAATGTTAAATGTAAATGTTAAATCTATATCTAAATGTTAAATTTAAATCTAAATGTTAAATCTATATCTAAATGTTAAATCTATATCTAAATGTTAAATTTAAATCTAAATGTTAAATTTAAATCTAAATGTTAAATCTATATCTAAATGTTAAATGTTAAATGTAAATGTTAAATCTATATCTAAATGTTAAATCTATATCTAAATGTTAAATCTAAATCTAAATGTTAAATTTAAATCTAAATGTTAAATCTATATCTAAATGTTAAATTTAAATCTAAATGCTAAATCTATATCTAAATGTTAAATTTAAATCTAAATGTTAAATCTATATCTAAATGTTAAATGTAAATGTTAAATCTATATCTAAATGTTAAATCTATATCTAAATGTTAAATCTATATCTAAATGTTAAATGTTATATCTAAATGTTTCGAAAATATGCAAATTGACCACGCCCACACCACCGACCTTGGATCAGCCATGAGATCCATCTGTGGAGGACACGGTAAACATGCCGCACAGACGGCTGACAAGGCAACTTCCTATAACTATATAACTTTCTCCCTTTAACGGCAAAGTTTCTTGTTTTAATGAGAGACTTATCTTGCTTAAACGACATAATTTTCGTCTCATAACAACGCAACATAACCCGGCATCAGCTCTCGGGATATTTGACTGTCATGGAGAAGAGGAGAGACAGAGGGGCGCCTTTTATTACTTTTTAAGAAGTCGTCATTTTTCGGAGGAATGTATTTCTGCACTGAGGAGTGACAAGGTAAGTCATAAATATACAGCAAGTCCTCTACTTGAAATTTGACCAATTCGGCAGTTATTTATAGTTAACAACTCTGCTTTGGATACACTTGCATTACTGTAGTAGCTACAGTCTCTGGCTCTGTTTACACGGTGAAAACAGGTTTGCGTTGCCTTTGTACTCTCCATTTACACACTACAAGGTTTAACTGGTGCTTAGGGGGGGCTTTCAGCTATAGCTGTGGGTTTATTTACAACAGTTTGCAGCCGAAACAGTCCTCCGCCAGCCGCTGTTTTCTTCTTCTGGGCAATTTGACCCGGAGCTTCAAAAATCACAGCGCTACTAGTGGTGCGGCATGGGAATTGCACCGTTTAAGTACTCTAAACAGGGCCTGTGACTGCAAATGTACCTATCTATGCCCTTATGTATTTTAATCAAATATGATTAAAATAAATTTTAATCAGACACTTGTAAGGCTAATTAAAAGTATGTGTATTCTACACAATGAAAGTGAGGCTAGATAAAGCTACATTTATCCATATTTTATTGTGTCAAAACAAAGATATGAATACAGAGCTTTCTAATGGGACAATTCACAAGCCAGTGAAGGACAACTATTTATATGAACTTCATTAATAAACCCAGTCAACTACTGACATGCTTTAATAAGAGGAAAAGCAAAAACTGATAATTGATTATCATTGCTGCAAATTCAAAAGTTAATATCAGAATTTATCAATGAAAGCTCCTGGCAGCAAGGCACCATTGTTCTCAGTTTATTTGTTGTTCCATTTGTTTTTTCTAATGTCTTTAAACTTACTCAGAAAAGAAAACAAATCTTAATCAACAACATTGTTTCATTGCAGTCTAGGTTTAAGAAATTTTAACATTGATCCAGTCTAACCCTAAATCACAATTTTAAACAGCAGCTATTCTCCTTCTGATGGGAATTCTGTAAAAGTACTTTTTAAAATTCCCATAAACAAAAACATTAAGGTAAGAGGACCAGTATTAAGATAGCTACATTAAAAATACAGCCAGAAAATGAATGTTCTCTTTTACATCTTAGAATGCCTGTGCATTTGATCTGACACTCAAAATTTAAATATTTAAAAACTTTGAATTTGGAATATTTAGCTTCTCACATTTAGCATAAGTAACGTGCTCAATTTTTAGAAAGAATAAATTATGTTATTTTTACAATTTGTTTAAAATAAAAAACTTGAAAAAACAATAACAAAATCTCTGCTGTGTTTACAGGTTGGCATCTCTAAAGCTGAATACATGGATGGTGCTGTCCAAAAGTTACTGCTGGATATTTTCTTCCAGCAGTAACAGAGGGGGTACCACAGCCAGAATTCATATTGACATGGAGACAGAGAATGGTACAATGAAAGACATTCAAAGATTTTTGCGTCTTGATGACAGCTATCCTGAAAACTACTTCATTGTGGGATCCAGCTCATCAACAACTGGTGGGATTTCTTAAGGAAACGTCGTGCACAGTACTGGATGCACCTTTTTCAAAAACTGAAGAATACAGATTACTTTACTGGTGACTTCTTGGATAAGCAGCCAATTCTGCTCACCTGTTTAAATATCACTGAGGTATGTTTGAATGTAAAAGATAAATACTATATGATACATGCTTTTAAATATGGAGTATGTACTTTAAGAACTTGTTTATTTTCTTGTCTTTCAGGAAGAACTCTTAAAGTGGTTCACTTTTGGAACATCATTTGTAAGATTAGAGATGCAATTGCTCCAAGTGGCCGGCCCTACATGATGTATACCTGGGGTGTCAAGCTCCAGTCCTCGAGGGCGTGTCCTGAAACTTTTAGAGGTTTCCTTGGTCCCACACACCTGAATCAAATGACACAATTAGCTCCTCAGTTTGCAGTCAGGTTCTTCAGGGTCCTGGTAATTACCTGATTATTTGACTCAGGCATGTCGGACCAGTGACATATCTAAAAGTTGCAGGACACCGGCCCTTGAGGACTGGGCTTTGACACCTGTAAACCCTTCCACGGCGTTTTGGTGAACAAGATAATCTCAAACAGGTTTCTAAGCAAGCGGCAGAAACTTGCACAGTCCAACGTCTTCAGAGGACCGTTCACATGTTATGAGACAGTTCGAACTATCATACCTTCTGATGACAGAAAACTTTGTTCATGCACCGTCCACCCATGATGAAACAATAGAGTTATGCTTATTTTTAAGAGCTTGTATGCACACAAACCTGTGACACGTGTGACATTTTCTTGTAAAAAAGAGTTTGTGGAGCAAATGACCTTGTGAGCCTGTCCAGAATGACCCTGTCACTTTCCCACACAGTCAGAAATAGGCAGCTGCAGACCCCACAACCAATAAAGGAAAAGCAGTCAAAGAAATACAGATGGAGAAAAAAAACAGACCTCTGTTTTCACTGACTCCCATGTACTTAAATGTTTCATCATGATGTACATAATTTTTTGAATTTTGGTAACAGGTTTTATATTTTGTGTGATTCTTGTTGTGTGTGACAGCAAATATACACTACTAAATATATTAGGACAATAACAAGAAATTTAACTTTACATTTGCCTTGTAATCTGTCATGTAGGACAAAATGTTTAAATGACATGTTCTGTAAACCCCACCACTGCTCCTCATATTCAAGACATACTTTTTATATTTATAACAGCAAGACTTATAGTTCTCTGTTACTAAACACTGAGACCCAAGTTATGTACTGTTTGACAATGGTGATATGGTCAAATGAGATGAAAAATA